>CAJFCV020000005.1:8297659-9623626 GCA_904066235.2 Bursaphelenchus xylophilus
CGTGCAGTTGATATCGAATTCTTCCGTTTTCATCGACAATTGTACCCGAAATGGCGTTATGAGATCCGTTTTTGTTTTCCACAAGTTTGATTCGGCTCTGGGCGGCGCATTTGTTTTGGAAAATGACAATTTCCCCAACGCAAGAAGTCGTTACTTTCCCCGATACGAGATTTGTGATGACTCTGGAGCAGGGCAGCTGAAATAAAAAAACATAATTTTTTTGAGCCGAAAAAGTTCTTACTTTTTTATAAACGTAAGTGGAATCAGTATCCGTGAATTTGATGAAAGTCGAGCCGTCCTGATGGACAGTAAAAGTTTTGCCTTTTACTGCGGTGGAGAAGGTGTACTTCTCCTGAACCGCCCAGCCTTCGCCAACGGCAAACAAGGCACTTGTCGGAGGGTGATGTGAAATCTGAAAGGAAGGCTTGAAAAAATGGGAAAGCTTGCTATATTATACATTGGTTTTTAGTTTTTAAAATACGTCATGAACACATGGCGGTATTCTTAGAACTGCTTGGAAGTAGCCGCAATTTAAGGTGATTCTTCGATGACACCTGTCAGAAGACGAAATTGGAAATATGTCATATGTTAAGCTCGCGCTTTGCAGAAATCAGCGACATTTTTAAATAAGCTAAAGTCGGTCAAAATTTTATATTTTTTACGGTTATCAAAATAAAAATTTATTTGCATTCCCCGAAAACACAGAATTGCCATCTAAAAGTAGACAGTTGCAGAGTAAAATCTATCCGGATGCGGGCAAAAAAAGGAGTTTTCTCGAACTGTCTCTCCTCGTTTTCCATAGTCTCTCGTCAGTAAAGATCTTTATTGTTCGGCCGATTTTTTTCTAAAATAATATTTAAGATTGTCAACATTTTTGATAAAGAAAAGTCAAAAATGTAATCCCACCGCTACACGTCGTATTTTAAATTAAAATTTCTCCTCAGCTTACCTGTTCAGCCACTGAAAAGAACCCTCGATCCTCTCGTCGGTCGAATTCGAAGGTCTCACCGAGCAGTGGGTTGAACGGCTTTGCATTTCGATTGGGTAACGAGGAATAGGCCGACAAAGCGAATGCTGAAATATAGGCCAGCCTTTTGTAGGGATCGTGTTTTTCAGAAACTGCTTTGTCGAGTAAGTAGGAGTATTCCAAGTCTTCAGTTAGGCGTTGTAAAGTCGACAAGGGCTCGTTGAAATCGACCTGAAAAAAGGAGTTGATGTGCAGTGGGAAAGAACTTTCCAGAAACCAACTGGAAACCTCGGATTTTATTAAAACTTGGTCAAATTTGCATATTTTTTAATCCTAAGCATACGGGAGGTTTTTAGCTCGCGTTTTATAGAAACAACCAAGATTTTTAATCAAAAATTGGCAAAAAATGGGAAATTTTATTACAAATTTGGCGCTGTTAAGACAACCTACCGGCAGCGAAACTTTGCTTAGCTCCTTTCCAATACAATTCTTCATCATGTTCAAGTAGTTCACATTGTTGGTTGGGCGGAATGGGACATGAGTGCGCCGTTTTTTGTGCTGAAAGCAACGGTTAGACAACGAAATTGAACCCATAACAGGTCTTTATAAAAGGATCAGCTTACTTTAATTGGTAGTTTCTCCAGCTCGCTCTTTATTGAGTTGAGGTAATCCTGGTTCAACGTCATCTTTAAGCAATTTTATATATACGACTTTCTTTATACTTAAACGTTGTAATAAAAACCGATATAAACAAATAAAGTCTCAAATTTAAGGGCAAAGTCCAAGCTGGAGCTTTGGCTGTATGAAAATCCATGAAAAATCTCGGAAGTTTAGGGTTCAAGTTTTTGAGATTTTGGACTTTTGAGAGGGTAAAATTTTTAAATTTAAAAAGGAAGTGCTTCAAGTGTGACACCCAGATATTAGTGAAATTTGGCTATAGTTCTAAAAAAGGCTTTTCAAATCCGCATGAGATTCATAGCTCCTGCTTTGGTAAAAATCCGAGATTATTAGGTCAAAAAGTTGAAAAAAGTTGACAGTTTTTTTGAGAGTTGAAAAATGTGATTATTGTCGTTGCTAGAAAAAAGTTTACTACAAAAAAAATCTACTTTTTTCACACGAAATTTGCAAAGGCATAGCCGAACAACGTTTTTCTCTCTGACCACTCTCCGCATTTTGAGCAGTCTCTCGTTCGCAAGGACTGTTGTATTGCGGATACCCCTGCAAAGCAAAAGCTAAAATTTTCGGAAATTGATACCATAGCCTGTGTATGAGTAAAAAATTTGAAGAAAATCTAACAAGGGAAGTCACTTTTTTCGCAGATCGATCCATACTGGTGACCTAGTGGACAGTGAAGGCCTCAGGCTGTGTAAGAAGAATCTGGCGTCCAAAAGTGTTTACGGGCCCTGAGGGCAGAGTTATGGCTCATCAAAGTTCGCGCAAAAAAGGTTCCGAAAAGACCCTCCAAAAAAACGGATCGGAGAAGTGAGCTTCGGTAGCAGAGTGGTTCGCAGATTTTTCTTTTGTCTGGAAGGGCCAGGGTTCGATTCCCCTTCCCGGCAATAAATAAAACTAATATTGTAAGAGTAGCGTAAGTCACAAAAAAATATTTTAAAATATTTTTTGAAAAATATTATGATCCTGTCATTAAAAAAATTACGATTTTGTTCATATCGTCACTAAATTTATCACCTGCCCAGACAGCAAGCGTTTGACTCAAACGCTTCAGCATGATATCACGATCACCAAGGGCGTCTTCTAAAACATCAGAGATATACATATTGAGAATCCCAGTCCTACCTTCACGCCAAAATTTCCCGCAGTTTTCTCCAATGATACGGCGTCTTGATCCACCGTAATCGCCGCATTATTCCAGAAATTGAATGCGATCCTCGGTGGAAAAATGCCCTCTTATCCCTCACTGTGTCCAAGCTCACAACGACTTCCCCAAATTTTAACGACAGGATAATAACATTTTTCAAAAAATATTTCAAAACATTTTTTTTGTAATTTACGCTACTCTTACAATGTTATTTTTGGTTATTGCCGGGAAGAGGAATCGAACCCTGGCCCTTCCAGACAAAAGAAAAATCTGCGAACCACTCTGCTACCGAAGCTCACTTCTCCGATCCCTTTTTTTGGAGGGTCTTTTCGGAACCTTTTTTGCGCGAACTTTGATGAGTCATAACTCTGCCCTCAGGGCCCGTAAACACTTTTGGACGCCAGATTCTTCTTACACAGCCTGAGGCCTTCACAGTCCACTAGGTCACCAGTATGGATCGATCTGCGAAAAAAGTGACTTCCCTTGTAAGCGTCGCACTTTGAACTTTCCCCTTGTCGACTCTACGGTTAGGTTCGTATAGCGAAAAAATACTTTATTGATCTCTTTCAAAGAGAAAGGGAAAAATAGAAACTAACTTTTTACTTCAAAGTAATTGCTCAATTCAAACATTGAAAACAATCTTATTTTTGGAAGTTTTTTGTGCGAAAAAAGGGAATTGTTTGCAGCAAAAGAAAACAGGACATATTTAACAGACAATAAGCATAGAAAATTTTGCCAATTTTCGATAAAATTAAATTTGTTTTCCGAAAGCTCGAAAAACTCGGTTTTAAAAACTTCCCAGCAAAACATGTAACTATAAAAGTCGTTGAAAACCTCTCAGCCCACTGCATCAACACTTTTCCCACTCTAATTTAACAGAACCCCCATATATTTCGAAATTTACAACACTGTAAAAGCAGGGAACAAACTCAAAACCAGCGGAAAATAGATGCCCTCGGGCGAGACCTCGTTGAAGAGAGGAAGCTGAGGGCCATGTTTCGATAGACCCGAGCTTTCCCGCCGTGCTCTCACTTTTTTGTTTTCCACGCGCAAAAAACGGCCGAAAATACGGCCGAAAAAGTTTGGTTTATTGACAAAACTTTTGAACTTCCAAGATTCAATGTTTAATCTGGTTTTTAAAAAAATATTTTTGAATGAAAATAATCAAGAACTTAATAAAAAATCAAAAAAAAAAAATTTTTACAATTTTTGAATTAAATTTTTAAAATTTATTTTACACAAAAAAATTTTTACTCCGGCAAAATTTACATATTCATCAAAAAAAAATTTTTTTTATCTACTGAATGACAATTTGACCTTCCACTTTGAGATGGTTGAGTCGGGCGCAGGTGTGCTTCCCCTTGGCAACGATTGTCCCATTCTCTTTCGAAAAAACAGCCTCCGCAAAAATCATATTCCTACCGCTCCGGAGAATGGTGGCTTCGATTATCAGCTTCTCGCCGACAAAAGCAGGGGAGAGGTAGCTGAAAAGACATTTCTCACAGACTAAAATCGAATAAAACGGCTCCCTAAATTTGTCTCGGCCATAAATTTAGAGCACTCCATAAAATTCGGGGATTTTACAAGGCCAGAAAATAGAGAAGGGCATTCGAAAAATTGAAAAAATTGAAAATTTTGGAAAATCTAAAAAATGTTGAAAACGATGACATCTAATTGATAAAAAATTAAAAAAATTTAGAATGGTTTTTAGAATTCTAAGTCAAACAAGTTTTAGTCAGTCCTAAAGCTTTTTTTAACTCTTAAAAATTACAAAAAATCGAAAAAAACCTCCGAAAAAATCCAAGGAATGCAAAAAATTACAAAAAAATCGAAAAAATCCTTACGAATCTCCAAAAAATCTGAAAATCCCCGTTACCTGCAAGATATTTCCACCGAGACCAACGGGGTGTCCCGCACCGTCTGTATCATCACCATGGCGGTGCATAAATCGACCAGAGAGGCGGTTTGTCCCCCATACAACGTCCCCTTTCCATTTATTTCCTCATCATCTACCGTCAGTTCGAATTTAACCTCCTTTTCGCCGGCCGAAATTGGCACCAATTTCTTGGAGAATCTGCCGTAATTTTTGTTGGCCGATAATGTTTGGAGATTCGATTTGAGAAGCTCCATCCAGTCGTTGGAGGTGCTCATGGTGGATAGGGATAGGTCTGTTAGAAAGCCAATTATTAAAAAGTATCAGAAAGTATCACAGAGACACAGAAACCCTCTGCAGAATAACTGAAAGCCACGTCGATTCACCTCAAAAGATGAGGGATCTTTTACCTCGAAAATGGTGAGTTTTAATGAGAGGGGAGATACGTATCTCTTACTCAAGTCAAGGTCATTCTCAAGTGGAATACTTGTGAGGAAAACCAGAAACGGCAAAGGCTCTTTAAAGAGCAATGTGTGAACAAAGTTGTCAAAGGAAACTCGCGCATTGCAAAGACAAATAAAATTTTTTAATTAAGCAAAATTCGACATCTTTCTCACAAGCTCTGTCCTAGAAAAATACCCAAAAATTTCTGCTAGAGAGCGTATTGTTTCAAGAAAAAAGCTATTTTTTCCATGCTAAATTTAGAAAAAGTAATGCCCGAAAAATCGAAGCTATGATCGAAAAACCGTTTTCCTACCGCTCTCCGCATCTCGCATACTTTCCCTTTGGCAAAAATCGTTGAATGTCTCCGATACTCCTTCAAACCCCAAGCTAAAATTTTAAGGATTGATAAGTGGCCTAGACACAACGTGTCTTCAAAGTTTGGAGAAAACGTGAGCGCCGCACTTGCAGCTAATTTGGAATATCATCAAACTCTGTTCGCCCACCATCTTGCTTAAACAAGGGCCCGCTTCTCTAGGCAAAGTGACGCTCCTAGTCGTAAAGTTGACTTTAAAAAGTATTGGCTTCAAAGAACTGAAACATCGCCTTCCGAAAAATCAGATGAGCAGGATCTTCATCTTGATAAACCGGAAAGAATTCTCACCTTTTTTCACAAAGCACAAATTTTTTGTTTTTTTTCAAGACCTTTTGCAGCCTTGTAAACCGAAAGCTACTAAATGTCCCAAAAATGCAAATTCAAGCTCGTTTGTTCTCCTTCTTCACCAATGTCTTATAGATATCATAATCGGCGGCGTGTTCTCGCCTCATTTCCTCGCTTTTCCTCTCCTCCGTTTTTACAAATGGATTTCCAAACTCCGGCTTTCTTTGGGCGGCGAGACAGGATCGAAGGCAATTGCAGAGAGCGATTTCAATCACATAGAGGACCACAACCACGATGATCAAAGATTCGGAGTTTGCGGAGCGACTCGGGTAGAATTGTCATCCGGAACTTTGAGGAATTGCAAGGTAATATTCTCGAATATGCTGTAATAAATTCTAATGCAATCTTTTCTGCAACTTTTATCTAACAGGGGAAGTAGTCCAAGTGCGACGCTCAGATTTTCTTTAAATTTTGCACACACGTCGGTTATGGACTAAATATGAATTCCTGAAAGTTTTAGCTCGCGCTTTGCGGGCGCCGCCGAAATATTGAACCATTTTTGTCGCGGAGAGAGTACGCCCAACGCGGATAGCGGTCAGAGAGAAAAACGCTTTTTGGCCATAACTTTGGCAGTTTCGTGAGGAAAAAATTGATTTTTTGTGGAAACATTACCCTTTACGGTTGAAATCGGTATGCAACTTTTTGTGCCGAAATTCGGCAAAAAGTCCTAAATTTTCGCCGACTTTCAATCTAAAAGTCTTGGTTGTTTCTGCAAAGCGCGAGCTAGGATTCTCACATATATTGTAGACAAAATTACTCTAAATCTGTGCCGAGTTTTATCAAAATCTGAGCGTCGCACTTGGGGTACTCCTCTTGTAAGTTCTAATGCAATTTTTTTCAACTTTTATCTAAATAGTATAATCCCCTAAAGGCTAGCTCCTTTTTTGGAGAACTAAAGAAAAAATAAAGCCACAAAAAGTTGCCTTCGTCTTCTATTCTTTATCATTCTCGTCAACCACAATCAAAGTGTTGTCTTCGCCATTGGCCACAGTCCTTCGATTGCCAATTTCTCCCTCAAAAAATTCAGGGAGAGTGTTTGAACGCGATTATTGTACACTTTTTTTTTCAATTTTGCTTGACAAGCACTCTTCCAAATGAAGGCTCGGGCGCAAATTGGAAAAAATACTATTTTTTTGTGGTGCGGATAAGAAAGGACGGAAAAATAATTAAAACTTGATTTTTTAAAATTCATAAAAAGCAAATTTTTTAAAAATTAGTTAAGAAACACAATATTTTAAGAAAAAAAATCGACCGGTCGACAAAAAAAGTCTTGAGTTTTTTCTGCACATCTCTAATTGTAACATTACACTGTTTGTCCATTTCTAAATTCAATTTTTATCAGCAAATTTCTTAGATTTATAAACCGAAATTATTTATGGGGGGAACACATAAAACAAAGAGAAATAATATGCTCCGTTACAGCGTGAGTCGACTGAAGTTCGTGTGCTTATCTCCATCGAGGTGTTCAGAGATCACTTTCGGCCGAATCTGAAAATATTCATTCATTAAAATTTGCATATCTTGATCATAATTTTGATTTTTTTTTATGTTTTCTGAATACCCTAGTAGTATTTCATATATCATGATAGTTTTTTTAGCAAATTTGATTACAAATATTTGTATTTTAGTGGATCTGTTTGTTTTTTGTGCCCGACTTCTTGCACGCTCAACTTCACATACACTCGTGTCCTCAAAACAAGTTCTCCGGGTCCAAAAGAGTCCATATATCTTCTTCTATTTATTATCATACATCTTCCCTTTGAATATTCTTTAAATGTTGTATTACCAACCAAAATAAATAATCTAGTGCACTTTTTTCCCTTCGAAAAAAGCCCCTGCGGGGTCGTTTAGTCGCGTAGCAGCGGGTTAATCATACGCGGGAGATGCCTCTGTGTTCCGCAATTAATGTTTTAATCATTATTTGTATCCCACTCAAAAAAAATTTTTTTTGAATAAAAAATAAAAAATTTTCATTTTCTGAATAAGCAAGTAGTGCCCGGAATAATATTTTGTTATATTGGCGCCGTGATTGACGTAGAATTGTATCGAAAACCTTTCAATGCCACTTCTGGGAACCTTCCGGCACAATGGCCGATCTTGCGGACAATGAACCCTCAGGGCATTTGGTTCCGATCCCACACCCCCAGGCAGTATCTGAGCCCGCCGCAAAACATGTGAACAAAGCAGAGCTGGGAGCCCGTAATTACATACGTGTCATGGTTAAAAGTTGTGCTCACTGGAGAGTAATTGATACTTTTTCATTATCTTTGCACAAAGTGATAAATGACTTTTTGGCAACAATAGTGTAATTGCACGCAATTACCGCAAAAATGTTGAAAAATGGACCTTGTAGGACTGATGTTGGCAGTAACACTTTCTACATACACCGTTCGGAAGTGTAAAATTGCTGTTCAGGGAAATCGTGGTGGTACCCAAAGATATATACTACAGTATGATTGTAATAATATCTATATATGGTCTGGTGTTTGAAAAGGCTAAAAAACCTACCACTGACAATTCGGCAAAAATGGGGTGACATTTTATACGATAAAAAGTGTTTTTTAGCAAGCAATTTTTTATGTCATCCCAACCGTAAATTTTGCAAATTTAAGAGAATTGTGGCCTTATACAACGTATTTTAGATGAATACATAGAAGAAATTTTAAAATAATTTACTGCGTTTAGTCACTTTTTCGATAAGATTTAAAACCTACCGTAATCTTTCAGCGCCGTTTAGCGTATCGATCAGTTCCGGGAGATTCTGGGCGGCCATCCTTTTGTAAACTGCTCTGAAACATTTTTTCATATAGTTTTTTGGCTACGCAAAAAATCGTGATTTCAAAAACCAAAGAAAAAGTTCGTACCGTTGAGGAATGACATACTGATATGCGGGCACGAATTCGTCGAAATTCCTCTTCCCATAGCGTAATCGAGGAGCGCCTTTCATTGCTGACATGAATTCGTTGAGATTCGACTTCTTCTCCATGCTGAAACTATATTGTTTTAGGTGGTTGGTGAAGTTGTATTACGGTAAATATAAAGTACTTTTTCGCAAAACTTTTGTGAAAAATGTCTTTGAAATTTTTATATGTTATATTCTGCATAATGCGGTCGAAAAGTCTCGGAAAAATTAAAGTAATTTTTTAAAAATTTTATCGAAATTTCTACATAACGCGATTTTTACGGATTTGGGAAAACTCGAATGTTTTTTGACATGTTTTGAAAGCTTTGTCCCACCAAGATTTCTCTGACATCATCATTACCGTAGGCAAAAACAACATTGTCCTCAGTAAGCCTGAGAACGGAAGTTTCCAACACGTTTCCGATGAGGAAACGTAACTTAGTTACTACTCTTTAATCTTTCAAACTTACTCTCGGTCCTCCAACAAAGGTAGCGCGGTGGATGTGAGGACAATCAGCGAGGCCATAACAAGACAAAGGGCTTGAGAATTTGTCATCTTCAGCTCCATTTAGTCGCTTTTTGGGCACAACGGCAATCACTCCAACCCTGAAATTTATTTTTTAATTTTTTGAAATTTAATGGCAATTTTATAGGTAATATCGATGGTAAACGAATTGGAAAGTAGACATAAAATAGGGAAATTCAAAAAAGTTTTATTTTGGTATCAAAAAGTATCACAAAAATCCGAATTTGGCAAAAAATACAGCCAAAAAATGATGACAAAAAAATCAAAGCCATGCATTACAAAATCAAACGAAAGCATGTAAACTTAATGGCCTTTAATCGTACTTTAGATAACAAGCAGTTACAGTAAGAAAAAGTGAGTAAAAACGCTTCAGATGACATAATGAGCTTGAAAAACAAGGGCTTAATTGAAAACAAATAAAATTGCAAAAAAACAGTCGTAAAACATTGCAGATGTTGCAAAATTTATCTTACACATGAACTTTGAGCTCAAACTACGGAGAAATTGGATTTTTTTTGCAAAAACGAAAAGTACAGTCGGAAACAACATACTATGGGATGCTCATTAATACTCTTAGCTGTCCGAAAAATTTACCGGGCGGAAGTAAAGCAATGGGCCACACGGTGAACCTATATTGTACATGGCCATCAGATCTCTGATTTTAGGAAAATCAAAGAATAGCAGGAAAGTGGCAGCTACAGTAACTCAAACCGATTACCACGGAAAACAATAAAGGTCTGAGAACGTGAGGAAGACGTTTTTTGGAGCCAGCAAACCAAAATGCTCCTCAATAAAGTCATTTTTATATTATCCTCCCCATTGAACCCAGAAGATCCAAAAAATATCAAAAAAGTCCGCATTTTAAGTATGGTAACTTGCAAAATGCTTTAGCAACCGGGAAAGTAGATCATGCAGAATGTTTTTATTGCAAAAACTTTGCAGAGCAACGAATTTGAAGTGGCAAAACAAGCGTTTTATCAGAAAAATGTGTCTCAAATCAAAGATATAAGGCGCGTGCGTTCTACTTCTCTGCGGACTTCCTCGCAGAAAACCCGCATTTCTTGTCTGTGGGCCCGCTAGACAAGAAATGTGCAATTCTTGGCTGAGCAGAGAAAAAAAGAAAAAAATCTTCACGGGGAGAGAGCAGAAAATTGCGCAATATTGCGCAATGTTACGCAATTTTAGACAAGAATTGCGCGTTTCTTGTCTAGCGGGCCCACAGACAAGAAATGCGGGTTTTCTGCGAGGAAGTCCGAAGAGAAGTAGAACGCACGCGCCTTATATCCCTCAAAATCAAATAAATTCCAATTTAACGTGACTCTAGGCCATTTAATATCCCGAGAGTTCAGTTTACTACCCAGAATCAAGCTCAATTCTCAATGCGCAACGCAAATTCAAAGCAAATTTTGAGAATTAGCCGGGATATCCGGGCTAATTCTCCCACCGGACTCGTAAGCTCCGCCCTCTTTTTGCGTTGGCATTCGTTGGTGGGCGGTGCCGATATTATGCGAAAACAGTTCATTATTGGTCAATTCTCGTAATTGGCGACGAAATGGCGTGACGAGTGTTCAATTATGTGACACAAAAATGTTGTTCAGGAGAAGAGCAACGAAAGATTAAAGCGGAGGAAAGACTAAAATTAACGGAATGCAGAAGGTAATTGTGATAAAACTAGCGCATGAGGGGTGCAATCAAGGCCAGTACCTCAGAATAGAGTCATTGATGACATGTATTGAACCACGTTTACCGCGAAAAAGTGATTCTTTGAATAAAAATAGATAGCCCTTTATTATTAGGCTAAAAATGGAATTTCTCAAAATTCGACTGGTTCTGAAAACGCTCAAATTTAGATTACTACTTCCTAAAACAAGTCCAAATTTTGTCAATTTCTGTGATTTCTTTGTGGTAAAAAATAACTTTTTTTTCACGCAGAAGTCAAAAAGATTTAGCCGAAAAACGTTGCTCTGATCCTCTCAACTTATATCACGTAATCTATTGTCTGCAAAACGCGCTAAATATATTGGCTGGATTCTCAAGACGGAAGCTAAAATTTTGAGGGGTTGATTTTTGGCCTATACGTAAACCACCTCCGAAATTTCAAGGAAACCAGCAAGTCTCCGAGGACCTTACCGATGTTTTCGGCCTTCCAAAGTCATCATAACATTTCTTGGAGGAACTACTATTATATGTACTTTTTAGCGTCAAAAAAAATGTAAATTCGGAGCTTCGGTTCGACCAAACTATGGGGTATTATCGTCCAATACTATGTCTAAAACCAAACCTTATATGTGACAATTTTACATGACGTCGTTTGGTCCGTTTCCCATCAAAACAAATAGGTTGAAGGTAATGTTTGTTGGGTGTCGAGGAAAGGCGGTCGAAGTTGGCCAAAGAATATGGATATTTGAAACGAGTTCAGGGAATTGAAAATTTATAGGCATAGACAGCTCTCAGGGCGGTATTAAACTGAAAGGTCAAGTGTGTTTACGCTCTAGGCTGTAATGGATTTCTAGGCCTCAAAAGAATTTTTATGTAAATATAATAGTAGAAGAAAGAGATGGTCTAGTAGAACGGCGAATATACCAAAGTACGATGCTTCGATTTTCTTGAAATTTCGCATGTGACATTTACCTAGAAGACGTATCAATCACTGAAAATTTTAGCTCAAGCATTGCATGGGAAGTGATATTCAACGACCGAGATTGCGAAAAAAGAGACGGTCAATGAAAAAACACTTTGGGCAATAACTTTGCGGAGAAAAAAGTTCATTTTTAGCCTATATGCTTTGCAATTCGCTTAGAACTGAAAGATAAAAAACACCTAACCAAAAACTGCCCAATAAATAAAAAATTTCAGAAAATTAGGGCCTAAAAATCTTGAAGGTTCCTGACGATTAGAGGCTAGAAATCTGGTATGTTCCTTAGAAAACTCTAATCTTCATCCACCCCGAGTTTCATCAAAAACCGACACTTGAGCTTTGAAAAATCCCAGTTTAAATTCTTTTTGCCAAAGCTTTTGTTTTTATATATTTTGTTTGAACCCTCGCAACTCTGTTTATAGCCCTAATAAAACCTTTTTGCTGCCTAAAATACTTTCATTAATATTTTTCCTTCCAAATTCATCTTTCGACCCTCCGGCACATCTAAACTTTAACCTCTTTCTCCCCCACATTCCCTCGGGAATCTGGACCAGGATGTTTAATATCAGGTATGGTCTGAGCGGCGAAGGTTGCATCATAAACCAACACTCGTAGTTGATACTAAACAAACATGCAAAAGTTTGCACTCCGTAGGTGTATATCAGGAATTCCGTCGCAAAACAAGTTGCGTATTGCGGGCATATTTACATTGAGTACGATATTCGCGGAGATCTTGTGATTTCTCGGAAAAACACCACGATATCGCAAGGAAATGCGCCCCTCTACTGTTCCTATGATAATAATAGGAACAGTAGAGGGGAATCGTGGCACTATATAGCATGCGATCATCATAGTTTAATTGAAAACTGAATAATGAAGTGAAATTAATCATATTCGGCGGAGAGGTCAGAAATGGAGATGAAACGCAACAAATTTCCGGTTATGACTTCACCTCAATGACAAATTTACTAGTGTAGAAAGTTTAATGGAAGCACGTGCCTTGACGTGAAGATTGGCCTTGACGGGAATTTTTGACTCAAAAATTTAAATATTTAAATTCCCGCCAACTTGGGCACTGTAAACATGTGTAAGAATGGCTCGTATGGCCGTAATCAGTAGTTTAGAAAAAGTAGTATTTGCCAGAGTGTTCCTAAATGACCTTATCAGCCATATTCAGCTTCCGCTGCAGTTTGAAATTTGAAAAATTAAAATTCCCGCCACTATTTGGCATTCTGTTCTAAGGTAGATTTTGGCTTATAGGTCATTCAAAAAGCGCACAACAGTAGAAAATGCAAACCAAAATGCCTGAAAAACATCAGAAATTTATTTAATTTACATCAAATTCTAAAATTTTAATTTTTTTTACTGTTTATGGCATTCTGTTTACATCTCTTTTTGGGCCCTAAATTCCCAGAAAAATTTTAAAAACAAGTTGTAAAATGCCATATTCTGCAGTAAAATGAAATTTACAATATGCAAAGAAATTTTGTTTAGATAATAAAACGGCTTTTCGGAATCAATTTATATAATACATGACAATTGTTGTGATTTTTGACCATAGAACGTGCCTTCCCCCCGTAAAAAGGGCGAAATCAGATAAAATCGCAGAGCATTTTGAAAACAGTGAACTCTCAACGACTTAAAATGACGTTACTCAAGTCCTTTGTCCATCAAAACGTGGCCAAATTTTGGAAACACCGCGCCTTTGCTCGCACTTTTTAATTCTTTTTTTAGAGTTGCAGTGTTGCAAAAAAAGGGCCAAAATTCTATTATTAGTGGGGATAAAGGAAAAAACACGGGATAAAAAATTCAAAAATGGCATACAGAATGGTAGGATTAATATTTTATGTGTTCTCCTCTCCCACCTTCGCTGATATTAATATTCCAAAAATTTTGGAATCTAAATTTTAAAATCGCCCAACATCATCACTTTATGTTTTTTTGCCTTCCTTACAGGACACGGATATGAGACTACAAAAACCGAGTGAAAAAAATGAAACAGAGAGGGTTTAAGGTCCTGTTCGAAAAAATTTCAATTTACGAAAAAAGAACCACCAGATTTTCATAAAATCTTGGTCACAACTCTTATGTAGGTCGTACGTTAAACACTCCAATTTTTAGCTCCAGCTATACATGCAGAACCAAGATATTCAGCAAAGATTGCAGACTGGAAACCATAGAAAATGAGGAGAGCCGGCTATAGAAAGAACTCTCCTCTGCAAGTGGCTTCGGTCGGAAAGAACTCATCTAACAAAATCCTAATTGCTGGAGAAGGAAATGCCAAAAGCGAGACGTTTTTTGTAAGTCCCGGCCATGAAATCAACAAAAGTACAAAGAATTTGCGTGCATCTGATAAAATCTTTCACGAAGTGACGTTTTGTCCAAAACAATCAACGAGCCTTACTTTTATCGGCAATCACGTTCACTCTCGAGAGGCTTGAATTTGCAAATAAGGATGTTTAGTTAAAAATTTTAAGGATTTACCATTCTGAGTAGATACCAAATTCGCACACCTCCAAAAAATGTTTTATAAAATGTACTTTAATTGGGGAAGCATCAATTTTGGACAATTAATTTTCACGGTTCGACATCTTTTATTACTAAATTCTTACTAAAATTTTTTAATAGATTTCAAAAAATGATTTATTAAAAAAAAGAGAAGTGTGATATAAAGCACGGCCAAACGAAATAAATTATTGGAAAAAGTAATTAAAAAAATGTCTAGAGCTGGCGCTCGAATATTTAGACATTTGTTCCTCCGGAAGAACAATGAAAATTGCAATTCTAAGAACTTGAACAATGAAAAAATTTATAATACTATGATGTGATTTAAAAAAAATTATTGCTAAAGATTATTTTAGTCATCATTTTTCACTCCAAAAACTTCCTTTTCGCTGCATAGAACAGAATGCCAAATTTGGCGGGATTTCTCACGATTTAAATTTTTCAACGAAAAGATCGTCAAAGATTGAAAATGATGATCTTCTGCTATCATAACATTACAATTTTATTTGCTGCAAACCGTTACACTACCATTTTTTGGCTTCCCAAAAATGCCAGACATTGCTATATTTTAGTAGTAATAACTCATCTTGCCCCAAAAACGTATCTCAAAAAATCTCAATAACGGCGCAAAATGGCTTCATGCCAAGAATACGCATTTGTTTATATGAAAACAAAGAAATAAAATTATCTGTGCGAAAATATACGATTAGTTTGGCCAACCGAAGAATCGTCTAACGTTTCGGCTTAAAAAAGAAAAATTATCTCTTTTCGAAAGTATAGTAAGATGAAAGTAAATAGTTGGAAACTCTGGGCGACAAAGTTGCTCACTAAGAAATTGTAAACTACAAAAAAATAGAATTTATAATATTAAAAAATAAATTGATTGTGATAGCATACAATTATGTTCAATTTAACGTCACCTAATTATAATGCGGAAGTTTGACGCAATAATTATGAATACATTTGGGAATGGAAAGTGTTTGAAGGAACGCGAATGGACTCTTCTAGGTGTAGATAAACTTTCGTATTCCTTGAATGGCCAGTACGAGTACTTTGGAAACGCACTTTTTACGGATTGGGGAACGGAATGTCAAGAAAAACGTATTTGGTTTCTGCCACGCGAGCAAAGCCGGCGAAATTGTAAATACTAAAATCATTATTAGCTTATAGAGTTAGTAAAATTTTGTCTTCTTTTTACTAGTATATTACGCGAAGTGATTTTCTGGACGTTTCTTTTCGTAAGCCGTAAAACCAAGGTTCGAAAGTGGTTCTACTGGCTGCTTAATGCACTAATGAGTCAAATCAGGCACATAATTCAATGCGACAATGCCAACACCTTGCCAAATGTGGGGGGTTCTTCCAATTTTGGCAGTCTCCCAAATTTCTATAGTATCTCGTACGTTAAAATCGCTGAAACTGCGGTCAAAAAAAGCGTCATTCTTCTTTCTTAAAAAAACTCCTACATCTTGGCCATCATACATAATTTGTCGCGTTCGTGGCACTCTGTTTCACGTGTTTCTTACCGTACTACATGTATGTATAATACATAAACATATTTATGTCAAAAATCAGAGAACATCCGGAAAATATTATATCCGGCATTGACACTGAATGAACAAATTAGTAATGCCTATGTAACACCACCGTCTCAAAAAGCCACGTTAATATAACGATTATTCCCCGCAAATATCTGGGGAATCGTCAACTCCCCAATTTAACGGCTATTCAAATGACCCACGCAAAAAACTCTGTACTTTGTCGGAAAATGGACTTTAATTTACGCTGGTAATTGTATTGAAAATGTAAATATGTCATAGCTGTCAATCAAATTTGTGACATCTGAGGGATCAAATTGTTCTCGGAAACGCGAAAGATCGTGTGTTTCAAAATATTATAATTCTGACGCCGCGGAGGAAGGTAATTAACCTTTTAGGGTAATTGGGATAATTTTAAAACAAATTGATTAAGATCAAAAAGAAAAATGCCGAAGACGGTTAAGAATAAGATGAGGTAGGTTACGGAATATGGAAGGAATTGAAAGTTTAGCAATAGCAAAAGGAGTAGTTGTTGTTCTAAGACAGTCGAACCTGTGTACAACGGGGACCAAAAACCTACTCGGTCATCGTTGTATGAAGATTCGTACAGCTTAAAATTGACTTTCTAGCGCAGAGAATTGTTTGCTATAGGCAGGACTTGTTGTACGTCAGTTCGCTGGGAACAAAATGACATTTCGAAGACCCGAATTAAATTACTGCCTAATAATTCTGCTGCTCTATTTTGTTCTAGTGATTCTGCGAGCCACCTACTACTGGGACAGAGATTACAGTTTGGAATATGATCTAATAGATCCCTCGACGGAACACATAGTTTCCGAGAAGGACTTCGTAGCCAGAGAATTGATTGACTATGAATTCTCCCATCCATTTGAAAACTCGTGTGTTTATCCAAATTTGCAACCAGGTAAGTTCGAGATATGTGTCAGAACGCTGTAGTTTGTTGGAAAAAAATGTTATTTTATTGGGTTTTAGAAGACCCCACAATTCTTGACCTCCATCACCATCGAGTTGAATATGAATGCCCTGAATCCAAGTTCAATAACTTTGTTCATCAATTCGAAGACGGATCCTTTATGATCAGCGAACCTTTTCAGTCGACGATGCATCTAAATTCAAACGATGTCAGCTGCTACTTTCGAGAACTGACTGGAGCCTTGTGGCCAACAATAAATGTCTATCGGTTTAAAGGGCTGTGGAAGAAATTGCCGTTAGAGAAAAGGTTTCGGCTCGAGAAGGACCAATTTGTGATCAAGTGCTGGGAAATAGAGAGTCACACATTGGGTAAAAAACCACACTGTTGAATCAATCAGTTTCAGTCTATCACAACGCCTACTCCAACGCTCCGTTCAAACACGAATTGAAGGCCGAAACCCTCACAAAGGATTACAGTCTTGCTATTTTGCAAATCGATTCAACCTCGCGCAACGCTTTCGTCCGCCATTGTCCAAAAACACTCAGATTTATGTTGGAAAATGGCTACGATTTTCTTCATGGCTACACCAAGATCGGCGATAACTCCGCCATAAACACGTTGGCGCTCTTGAGCGGAAAAGTGTTTGAGCCAGAAATAAGGAATTTGAGTGGATATGTGGATAAGCGGGATTTTTTGGATGAGGATGAAACATTGGGCAATTTCCAAAAATTGGTTCCGTTTTTGTTCAATGTTATGAAAGGTGAGCTTAGGTAATGTCACGCTACAACTACCAACATCTCTGTGCCTTTAATTTGAGTCCCATCGCTAAACACCTGAGATCTTCTTGGCATTCCGTCCCATTCGAAGATTCTCGAAGCTCTCTATGGAAATATGAATTCTCGGTATTGTTTTTGCTCTGACTTAGATATTGCAGATCTAGTTGAATTATTTTTTCATTCATTCATATCCCCACAGTGATCACTGCTGTTACTCCTCCAAGGTAAAACTTCTATTCTATATCTGGCCTGCCTCTTCATATTGCAACTGGGATACAACACCTTATTTACGCAGAGCAAAACTGTGTATCTTTTTCAGATCGTGGTTGTGTAACCTTCTTCAACGATGATATTGGAATGACAAACAAAGGGCTTTTTCATTACCAAGCTTTCACTGGATTCCGATCCGTACCTACGGATTACTATTATAGGTAAGAATCTATACAACCATAGAATTTTGTTTTTTCAGGCCCTATTTTGAGTACATTTATCAAAATTTCGATGCATCTTACAGTTGCGCCAATGGAAAACTTCTGATCCCATTCTGGTTGAGAACTTGGAAGAAGTAAGTTGTAATGTGGCCTTGCATGTTTGTTGTGTGGCTCTAACAAGAAATTTTTTGTTTCAGCTACCTTCTCGCCTACAAGAACTATTGCCATTTCTCGTTCAACCATTACTCTCTGTTTACTCATGGCGATGGTAGCAATCTACAATTTTACGACAAGTACCTATACAACATCCTAAAAGAGTTAAAGGAGTCTGGAGTTTTGAACAACGCGTTTTTATTGATCAACGGAGATCACGGACAGAGAATTGTAAGGCAGCAAACAACCCGTTTCTTTCGTCAACTTCAACCGTTCTTTAGCTATAACTTTAGCAGAGGGCAACATCCCTGTCTTATTTTACGTAGCATTAATCAGATCATTAAGATCTGCCTTTGAAGCTTTCTATTTGTTGTAACTTGTACGGATTTTCAGCACAGAATCCGAGGAACCTACTACGGGCGAGTTGAGGAAAGAATGCCACTAGCCGCCCTGTCAATTCCTCAACGATTCAAACAAGAACATCCCGAGCTCTACTTGAATTTGAAGAAGAACAAAAACAGATTTACTTCTACTTTTGATCTTCATGAGACTCTGAAAGATGTCGCGAACAATTTTATCGCGTATGACGGAGAAAGTGGGAAGTTGCAAAACGATGGAAATGGCGTTTATAGGATTGGAACAAGTTTATTCCAAGAAATCTCGAAGGACAGAAGTTGTAGAGAAGCCAAGATACCAGATAATTTTTGTGTTTGTCAGGTAAAACTAAACAAAACGGAAGATATCGACTGGATGGAGATTACGGTATGTGGAAATTGTTAAAGTAATCGTCAATTTAAAGCTTCCCGGTTAAAACGAAATTTTAAAAATGCCTAGAAATCTAAAAACATTCATTCAAGAAAATTCAAAATCATCCTTCTTGCACTACAAAAATACTGTACCGAAAACATTAATTGGGGTTGTAAACGCGATGTTTAGCGGACCTTGTCTGCAATTTAATGCGTTTCAAAGCTCACCCGCAAAGACTTTTTGGTCTTTTTTCTGAGTGACGCGAGAGTTGAGGCGAGTGGTTTATTATATATGATAACATTGACGTGGTCAAATACGGTATTACTTTAGTAGCTTGTAAGATCAAAAAATATTTTTGGGAGTTTTTTCAAAAAATCGAGAGCTGTGAACTAATCAATCCCCATTTTTTCTAGGTGAACTTTTTCCTTTTCATTTGATTGTCCTAGAAGTTACAGTAACCCCTTAAATTTTTAGAAAAACGCTGGATTTTTGATGAAATCACACATAAGAAATTTCATCACAAATTCATGTTTGTCTTCACAAAATATTACTATTGATCTGCCTACCACAACTTCAAATGTCTGCAGTATCCGTCCAATCATCCGTTCGGGACCCAGAACCATGGATATTTGGGAGTATCGGAAGAAACATACAATTGGGGTCGAAAATTTGACTGTTGATATCTTGGATGTGGAATTTGTTAGCACTATTACTACCAATGGCAAAGAGAAACTAGAGAGCGGGTGCTTTGAAAATGGAACAATCAAACTTCTTTTTCGATTTCAGTATAATCGAAATAACACAAATAATTTGATGAATATGAATGTGGAGCCAATGATTATTAGTGGAAATTGTACTGGAAGGATATTGGATGTGGTTTGCAATAAATAGAAGGCAGTTTTTATTTTTGAGTTTTCGATTTTCCACCACAATAATTTTCGAATTTCTGATTTTATGGGTCATCGTAAATCAGCTAAAATTTAAAGATAAGTATCTCAACGACCGTTGCAGCTTCTGACTTGAAAATTTTGGGAACTTTACACTTGACCTTACAAATAAATAGACCATATTTCAAAAAAGATTTTTAAATGTTAAGACAAAAATGAAACTTTATTCTTTACGGTTAGCCCACTTTTGAGAGATCAAAAAATCAATAATTTTATACATTGCAACAAAACTCAAATGTCTGTCCGCGACTTCCATACATCGTATTCACTCTCCGTCCACTCGAAATCTGACACAAACCCCTCTCCCAACTGTGTGTTGAGATCATTCGGACGCAATTTTGCGGCAAAATCACTTCAATATTGTAGACTCCGTATCGTTGGTATTGATAAGTCAGCGTTCTCCATTCATTCGGGATTCTAAAATACGGTCCCAAGTCGAGGTGGAGCGAAGACAGGCGGAATTGAATTTTGATCGGGACTCCGTTCAGATTGGTCTTGTAGACTGGACCAGTTCGAAGTTCGTGAGAAGAAACGCGATGCGCGAAGATGGAGTAAAGAGTATTCGGGTCTTCTGGGATCTGAAATTGGCCATTTTTGGAGTTAAAATCATTTAATCGTCTCCTCATTTTCCACGGTCTTTCGCAAAATGTCGAGTATATTGAATGACTTACCTCCTGATCGCTGATGATCTCCTCCGTAATCTCGACATTGTTCAAATGCAACTTCTCAGTTTTAAAAGCCCATGTGACCTTGTTCAAGATGCCCTCGATATAATTAATGTTCTCCATAAAATTCACTTGATACTGTAACAAAATTGTGATTACAATGATCTAAAAGTTACGGGCCACTTACCAAGTCTTTGACGTATCTGACATACGCCGTTTTTATTGTGCAACTCCTCAAATTTGGCAACAATCTTTTCAAGTTTCTCGTTGCATTTGCATAGAAATCCCAGGGCTTATCCCGGCCATCAGTTAGATTGACCTTCAGAACGACATGATCAATATAATCAGTGGGCTCTGATTCACTGATATAGGCGAACTCTTCGATGCACAGAGGTGTTGTGAAGGGGCCGTTAATCGGGGCGAGCAGGTCGACTTCCTCGGAACCATTTCCTTCACTAACTTTCGAATAGGCCGCAGGCTCTTTGGGAGGTCGTATGGAGATTTTGAGATCAGCGAGGGAAGGGGAGATCAAAAGGAAAAGGAGGAATGATGTAAGTGAATTCTTTGGTGCCATTTTTCTGAAATTTTGGCAGGAAAAATTTTCTTTTGATAGGCGATTTGTAGCGAAATACAATATTTTTATGATGGGTGGACCTGACGCAGCGCTGGGTCAGAAAATTATGCCCTCATAAAGTGCATTTATCCATGAATAAAAAATTAAAACTTGAAATTTTGTAGGAAATATAAATCGTTACAGAGAGAAATGCAATAGAAAGTACTTATATCTTTGGATAGGTCTTTTTTCACTCTATCTGAAAACCATTTTTGGCTCTTTTTCATTTTTAGACTAGCTAGTTATCAGCTGAGGCGCAGCCCTGTTGTCATTTTTACCGAAAATTGGGGCCGATCGGTGGCGGCAAAAATGCGCCATCGATCTTGAATGCCGTCCCAGCCGCCAAAAATGTGCAATTTTACCTCCAGGAAGCAATAAAATTGCCGCAAAATGCCTTCCATCTGCAACCAAAAAGAACATTGCTTTGAATTTGATCTTCAAAGAAGCGTTGTTTGGCTGGGGAGGTATTTTGAGGCAATTTTATTCCCTCCTGGAAACAAAATTGCATATTTTTGGCGACTGGATCAGGTCCTCCATTGTACATGAAGAAAAAATTTTTCCATGCAGAAACCAAAAAGGTTATTGGCAAAAACGTTTAGTCTGGCCGACTCTCTTCATTTCGCGTGCTCTCTCGAAAAAAGATTGTTGATTTTCACGGCTGTCGTCTGGCAGAGGGCGACAGACCTTTTAGAGATTGATTTTTGATCTTTTCAGGATAAAAAAAATTAAAAAAGAGAGAATTCACCGTGAAAGTCTTCAAGAAAAAATCCCAAATTTCCTACAATATCCAAGTTAAGAAACAACAACAAGTCGCCTTCCAAAAACAAGCCTTGACACAGTTCAAACCCTCGAATCGGTCATTACTTTCACCGCCCGACGAATGCAATTTCTCCCCGGCAGCAAAACCCAAGCAAATCTTCGGGGGTTTTAAAGCGGCGGTTATTGATTGCCGGAAATCCCGCGATCGTTTCGTAACGTTCCGCTTCTTCTTTGAAGTTGTACGTTCGGCTAACGGTGAGTGGGGAAAGCCGGAAGCGCGACAAAGATTTCGTCGGCTTTATTACAGACCATAAAAGGGCACGTTTCCTGCGGGAAAAGTCTCAAAAATAAATAAAAAAAAGTGGTTTGGAATGTTGGGAATGTCTGAGTAAGTGCATTTGCACTTTATTCAAATATTCCTTCGTTTTTTTTGATTTTGAGACCAATTTTTATATTATCCATGACAAATTTTTTTGCAAAACTCCTCAAAAATTCTTTTCATTTCTTCCGAATTAATTTTCATCCTCTTTATTAAAATTTCAGAGGCACACCGCATAAAAAAAATTATTGGAATGTGGGTAAAATCAGCAAAAAATATAAAAAATGTACAAAAAAAGAAACAACCCGATATCACAGAAAACACAAGATGAAAATAGCTAAAAAAATAAATAATAATAATAAGTGACTAAAATAAACTGATCTCTTGATGGCTTAGAATTCGATTCGAACCGTTTTCAGATCAAATGGCTCCAGTTGAACTTGCAGGCCATTCACGGAATGGAGTTCGTCCATGCTCGTCAGAGAGGTTAGACTGGCTTTTTTGGGAGAATCAACCAAGTAATCGGTGAGGAGGAGCTGAAAATACTAGCTTTATACCGTTTCCTCTCAATTTTACTAAAAACCAAATTTCAAAAATCCAGAAATTTTTTCGTATAAAATGTCTCCAAATTGAAAAAAATAAAAAAAAACGCAGAAAAATATGTTACAGTCACCTATTACAATATAAAATTTCCTCTAAAATCCGTCTCAAATTATGCCAATTCCCTCCGATTCCTCACAAGTTTTATACCGTTTCCTCTTAATTTTACTAAAAAAATTTCAAAAATCCAAAAAATTTTTCGTATAAAATGTCTCCAAATTGAAAAAAATTAAAAAAACCATTTTTCCTTTTTGCAGTTTTCCACAAAAAATTGAAAAACATAGAAAAAAATATATTACAGTCACCTACTACAATATAAATTTTCCTCTGAAATCCCTCTCAAATTAGGCCAATTCCCTCCAATTTCTCACCTTTCCATCCGATGGTTTGCATTTTCCCTCCACATTTTCAGCATCACATCCAATGCCAAGTCTCTGCAGAATCAAGGCACCCTGATTTTTCGGTACGGTATTTCTGTTTCCATCCGAATACACCGTCTTTTCTCCAAAATTCCTAAAGGCCAATAAATGTACATCACATGGCAAATCCGTTTTTAAGGGTTTCCATTCGGCCGGTAAAGATTTGGCGGATGATTCATCTAATGAAATGGACATCGAAATCAATGGATAATGCAATTTGAGACTGTAATGATGAGCCCGAACCGAGTGATAATCAATCTTCTTGGAGTCTGTTGAGGATTGAGAGGGCGTTTTCTCAATTAAGAGGCGGAATCTGGATTCTGTGAGCTTGTTATCATGCACGTCCTGAAAAGAAAAAAAACATGTTTGATCGTATAAGGTGTCGACATATCTATAAATTTTTTTTTATCGTATAAAGTGTCTACAATTCAATAAAAACCCTTCAAACTCAAAAAATACATCAAAATCGTAAGAAAAACCAAAAAATTTCTCAAAAAACCCCATTTCTTCCAAAAAATTCGATTTTTTTACCTCCGCCAATCCTCTATCGTCGTCTTGGTCTAGCCTTCTATCCAGCATCACTTCCATCCATCCAGGTTCCAAACTAGCCACTCCCAAAGCCTGTCTGCCCAATAAGGACCATCTTTTTTCCTTCGTTTGCAAGAACGCAGCTCCCGGCATTGGGTAAAAATTACCTTGTAATGGAATTTTCTCGTACCTCTTCCTGCGGATCATCTGAAAAATACATACATTAAGCCTTATACTATTCGTACACATACAAATCCATTCAAAAATTTTCAAAAATATCCCAAAAAATTAAAAAATTAAAATAAAAAAATACAGGGTGACCCAAAATAACGGAGACAAAAGATTTCCCGTTTTTTCTGCGTCTTATTAAGATTCATGGGTGACTCCTTATTTATATTTCAGTACCACGTTAGGGTAGTTTTATTTACCGATAGTTTTGTTGTACGACGCTCTTCTGCCTTGAACGACATGAATATATCCGGTTGACTCGGACCCTTCTGCCCGTGGGGTGTTTTTACAAGAAAGCTGCCTTACTCAAAAAAGAAAACTCGGAATAGTTTGAGATGTGCAGTGATTAATTATCGTAATAAGACCTTTAAAATGAGCTATCATACCAAGCTTAACTATCTATGGTTCAAAAGTTACAGCCGAGTATTTTCAGGCAGTTGAAGTGCAAAAATCGGCCTTTTTTAAATGTAAGCGTAAGAAGGAGTTTAAATGTTAGATAAGGCAAAATGTAATACGAGTTACTAGAAGATGATTAAAGGAACACCATAAAAGCAAAAGAGAAACATCTTGTAACTGCTACGGAATGCCACTTGGTAATCACTGGAATTCTGCCTTATTTTTGCCTTAGGCGGCATACCGGTCGAGCCGGTGACACAGTAAGACCGAAAGTGCCCTAGGCTGATTCTTAAGAGTCGTATTCATAAGTGTGCTGGAGCATAAAGCCCCGTTTTGATCCATCTTGTCATTCTGTTATCGATAACCCATCTTTCTCAAAGCAGCGTGCCATGGGGAAGTTCTGGGCGAGAAACTTGTTAAGGAAAAGCTGTTGCAACCAGCAAGCAATCACAGATTTTTTCAGAATCATTGTATTTATGAATAGAACACGTACTAGTGGTTTTAGCTTTATTCGAAAAAACTGAATTTTTTATGGAAAAAATTTGGAAAAAATGGCGATCTTCAATGTTGAGATCGGTACCACCGTAGAAATAAAAACCGTAGCCCAAAAACCTATGCAACTGCTTTCTTACGGACATAGTAGTCTAACAAAACAAATGAACTTGCCATTTCTGCGGCTCTAGTACAGCCAGGCTTTACACAACACAAGGGAACCAAAATTGAGGGCCAAAAAAACGGCGCAAAGCATTTTTCTTAAGCTGTAACTTTTTTCTGCGACATGATGATTCCACCAAATTCTCGGGGATTATAAAGAAGGTGTTATAGAACATTACCCGCTGTCGCTTATGTTTCTCTAACGCCCGGTTTTCGCGGTGGGACCCTTCAAAAATTGTCTCCGTTATTTTGGGTCACCCTGTATTATACCTACCTGTTGGGCATTCAGCTCGGTATAAAACTCTTCATTGTTGGTGAAATCCGTCGATTTTAGGCGCATTGCGACCTCAAAGTTGCTCTGCGTCGTGATATCAACATGATTTATAATATCCAAGAAGTCTTCATTTTGATCCAACCGAATTTCTTGAAGGATTTGAGCTTCCTGAGGGCCGAGAATGTGAATTGACTGGCGGATTGGGCCGGAAACTTTTACAAAACTGTTCTTATTGTTCTCCAGGGGCTTTGCCTTGCCATTCGGGAGGAAAAGATAGGCGCCCGAGAGGGAGTCTCCACCAGGATCTCGAGCTGAAAATTTAGATCAAGTATAATGTCAACTTAATGTCAGAAGTCAAAAAAATCGTGGATAAAAAAAGCAAAACCAATATACATTACATTCATTACACCTCAAGCTTCCTATAAACCCCCAAGCTCTCAGCAATTTTCTTTTTTTGTCACCACAATTTCCTTATTTTATGCAAAATCAAGAAAAAAAAATAAAAAGATCAAGAACTCAAAAATTAATTCAATTCCAAAATCAATTTCGCTCAAAATCACCTTTTGTGCCCTATAAATTATTCGTAACCCCTCAAGCCACCGAAAAAATCGATTAAAATCACATAAAAAGCCTTATTTTAGACAACACTTACATCGATTCTTCCCCCGAGCTCCGTAGAAGACAAATTCCATATTCATATCCAAGCTGATATCGTCTTTAGGCTTTACAGACTTCAACAATGCAGTATTGGAGTCAAAGGAGGCACTAGTCTTCTCATTTGACAATAAAATTTCACCATCAAATTTGGTGGCTTCGAATGGCGAAAAGTTACTAAAATAATATATTATTGCATGTAAAAATAAAAAAAACCCAATTTTAAATACAAAAATCATTCTTTTTGCACAGATTTCCGCATTTTACAATCTCATAATTTAATTCCAAGACCAATTTCAGCTATTCTCCCCCTATGAAACACAATGCCAAAATGGGCGCAAATTCAAAATTCAAATAAAAATTCGGTCCAAAACTTTTCTAGCACTTCAAAAAATTCTTCAAATCATATGCTCACCTCGTTTCAACTCCTTCGGACGCTTGAATCTTCACGAAATTTGCATTATCTTCTCCTTGGACCAGCTCATACCTCGAAATTCCAAGGGCTGGTATGTTCGCAACGAAACACAATTCAAGCTGATCTTTTTCTATGGTAATCTTTCCATCTTTGACTATTATAATCGGTTGGATTTGTTGTTTTGGGACTTCCGAACTTTCTGATTTTCGAATTTTAATTTTCGGGGATTTCACGGCGATACAATGGACTTCATTTCGTTCAAATCCCAGTGAATTCTGAATTAGGATCGTTGAAACCGGTTCGATGGGTTTATGTTTGGGCAGTAAATCCAGGAAATGCTCAGTGTCCACTTTGACTTGCTGTTTATCTTGTTCTGAGAGGCCAAAAAGATAGGCGGTGGCCTGGGAAATGATCGTTTTTGAGTCTTCAATGGCTTTGAGCATCCTGAAAAAGAGTAAAATCAGTTTTAAAACATGCTCAAGGGGTGGGAAAACAACTTGAAGAACCACAAATAAAAATTTCAATCTCCTTATGACAAAAAAGTTAAAAAAAAGACCTTATTTTAGGTAACAAATCAAATTTTTGCCTCATAATCAAGAATTTTTCAAGTTAAATCCCAAAAATAACATTGTAAAAACGATTAAGAAAACATGTTCTGCAATTTGTTTCTAATTTTACAATTCTAAAATGCGACTTTTTTTCAAAAAATCCCAAAAATTTAAAATATTACTTTCGTCCATAATCGACAACAACATCCTTTCTGGCAGTCCCAGTCACTCCATCGTGATGTTGGAACAATGATAATGCTCTTCTCGCTTCTACTAATCGGTTATAAAGTTGTTTTAACGATGCATTTTCCTCATTATTTTTGGTGGCTTTCCAGTTTGAAAATGAAAAAAGAATATCCGCTGCTCGTACAAAATGACCGACAGTTCTGTCCATGTGCTTGTAAAAGGGCCGGGAGGTGAAATAACCTAAAATGAAATTGTTTTTTCACAAGTTTTTGTCTAAATTAGTATAACTTTATCAATGAAATGGTCCAAAATAACATAAATCAAGTACTCTGAAAGCCAAAAAAGAAAATATAATAGCCTAAACCCAACAACAGCCTAAAAAATTCCCCTCGAAAAAATATAATTAAAAAAAATTTTGCAAAATTTTCACCTAATTAGACCTAAAGTCATAAAATTTTTTTGTTCAAAACAGTTCTTACCGCTCCAATAATGGTCGTCCCGATCCGCATAAGTAAAGAAGTCACCACTGAGAATAGGCAAGTCCTGTTTTGGAGTCTCGGGCTGTTCAGATAATCTTTTATCCATCAATTGGAAATAGTCATTCAGGGTTCCAAATTTGGCCTAAAAAAATTTCCAAATAAGCCAAATACGTACAGTGAGGGGTCTGATCCAGTGACAAAAAACGTATCATTTTGCACCCGGGAAGTATCAAAAATGTGGCAAAATGCCTCCCTCTCCAACTAAAAAACTGTTTTCACTTGGAGAGGGAGGTATTTTGTTGCATTTTTGATACTTTCCGGCTGCAAAATGGTACGTTTTTGTCACTGGATCAGGTCCGCTACTGTAACATAATCCTATGTTTTAAATATTATTTTCTCAAATCTTCTGCCAATTGCCTTCACTCTCCCTAAAAACCAAAAACAAACACTATAAACCACCTACATTGATGTTCAATTCCTTCTTTCCATTCATATAGGCAAACAATTTCTGGTAATTTTCATACTGATCGGTCCATTCCGTTTGCGTATCATATCGAAAATCGTCTCCCAATGGGATCAAAAGTACATTCAAGTCATAGAGTTGGGCCTTTTTGCGGTACTGATCGGCCAATATCTCAGCTCTAGCCGCCACATTCGTATTGGTGATTCGTTTTGGAGGCTTGCCCCAAGGGCATCCATATGAAGTTAGGCGGCGGAAATCAAACTGACAGCAGATCGAGGGGTCAGGACCGCAAGTGTGGGGGACATCATAGGAGTAGAAGGGGAACATGTGGGTTCGGATGTCAGTTCGAGCAGAATTGCCTGGAATATAATCGAAAAAATAAGGAAAATGAGTAAAATAAGGTCAAAAAATAAAAATTTTCATATTTTTCGGTAAAAAAATCAGTTCATCGAATTTAAAATGCCTCGAAAGTTTATTTTCCATCATTTTCATAAAAAATTTACCAGTTTTCTAATAAAAATTTCGAATTTTTGATATCTAAAATCTTCTCAGATATTATGTCCAAGTCCCCAAAAATAAGGTCCAAATCCCCAACTCCGCCCCATCTTACCCGCAAAAAGCTGTCTCCATCTAAATTCAAGTTGTTTCCTCTCGGCTAAATACTTTTTGATCGAATAATGAACCCGTTGAACGGCCATGTGCGTCAAATTTGCCGATTTCATCACATGAGCCAATACAGAACTCAATCCAAATGGATCGATGGACCAATGAGAGCGTGGTTTGAAGCCGAGCTGGGTCTGCAGGAACTCATGACCCTCAAAAAGTTCCATTAAAATTGAATATAAATGGGCGTTGGCTTCATCTGTCATTACCCATCCACCAGTCACAATTTCGAATTGGCCCGATTGCAGGTAGCTGAAAATACGATTTATGATCAAGTAAGCAAATAGCATATAAAAAATCTCCGGAACTTCGCAAAAATTATATTACACATGACCATCAGATATGAAAAAATTCAAATTTTGACAGAATTTTTTGCCCTTCACCTAAAAACCGAACAAAAAAGACAAATCACGTACCCTCTAACCTTCTCCTTCGTATCTTCCGTCTGTTGCGACCACCAGAGCTCAAAGAAAGACATCTCCGCATAAATGAACTTCATATCCGGCTTTTCACCCAAATTTTTTGCCATTCCATCAAGAATATTCTTAGTTTGCTCTTCATAATATCCCTCAAAAGTCTTGAGCCATCCGGGATCACAATGAGAGTGAGGAATAACAATAACATCCAATCGTTTTTCGGATTTGATCTTCTCCTTGTCATATTTGATTTCAAAGCCTTGTTTCCATACTCCTCCATTTGGATTGTCAAAGGGAATACTGTCATAGACATCTAACATCTATAAAAAACACATTTAGTTCGGTTGGACATCCAAAATCAGGGTAAAATTGAGAATTTTTATCTCCTTTGCCTAGTACAATCTCCTAAAAGCCAAAGAGAGCAAAAATAAACCAAAAATTTACTTGAATATCGCTGACAACTTGTCCAACAGGGCATTGCTGGGCTCCGGAAACATTAAAACCGACATGAACTCCATTATTTTCCTGAGGCTGAGGGATCTGAGCTCCTTGGCCATTATCATTCTCTACAGCCTCATGGGCCTTCCCAATCTCTTGATATCTCCCTAATCGACCTTTGAAGTCCTTGACTAAATCCTCATTTCTCAAGAGCTTTGCTTCGAGGTCATTAACCTTGGCTCGAAGTGTTTCAATCGAGTCGATCTGAAGGGATAGATAATATAAAAATTCGATTATTAGGGGAAAAATAAACATTTCCTTGATGGAAATAGGTATCTAAACATAGAACAAGACATTTAAGCGCACTTACATTTCGTTTGAGGGCGTTTGTTCGGATGGTAGCATTGGAATCGACAAAATTGTATAGCACAAAGCTTATGCAAATAAAAGTTGCCAAACCTGCGACAAATGCAAGTCTCGCCGATGGTAAGTTGATTGCCATGACATGAACGAGCCCTGCAACTGGAAATTTACTACTTTTACTCAAACTCTAAAGCAATATAATTTATTTTCAATATTCACCATGACGATTAATATAAAGCTGTGAGAAAAGCTAAATAAATATTCGATAAAGGGTTTATAAAGAGAAAAAAAATAACTTCCGATTCGTGTATTCAGATTAGTGGCCGAATAAAAGGAAACGTTGCAAAAAAGAATAATTTTTACAAAAGGCGACATTTTATACGATGAAAGGTGTTTGGAGAGAGGATAACAGTAGCTGTAAAGGACTGTAAGATAGTGTTTTTTGAAAGATATTTCCAAACCTGTCTAAGTAAACAATTCTGATCTTCAAATGCTCAAAACTTGCTAATTTCTGTAAGTTTTTGTATCCTTGCCATGTACAACATAGTCGATGTCAAAAGTTTGCAAAATCTTATAAACTTACAGTTGAAGTTAACTTTTTTTAGCAAATATAAGACTGATAATAAGAATAGTAATAATTTTATTCAGCTTTTTCCCGATTTTTTATTCTAAACAACCGAGAAATCAAAAATTTTCCGATTTTTACCGTAATTTTCGCCGAATTATAAATAAAAAATGTCAAGAACAGTACAACCAAAGCCAAAAGGCCAGTCAAATCGAGGTTATAGAGCTGTACGATGCTCATCTCAACAGATGACGGTAAAAATTCCGGGAGATTTCCATCAGCCGCTTCGAGGAATCGAAAATACCGTTGTAAGGCCTCTTTTCCAGTGAAAGATTGATTTTTGAACAAAGTTTTGACCCGTTGAGCGTTAACTGAGTATCTGAAATCTCATTGTATGAGTTGACAAGTGCTGCTTACTTATTATTTCTCAACATTTCGCTGAAAATTTTTATGAATTTTGTCGGATTTCCGGCTAAATCATCTTTATTGACCATTTTTCCCCAGCCATTTCTTTCGACCAGTTTTCCATTGAAAGTTTGATCTCCAAATAATGGGATGACAAGGACTGGGACACCACAATAGGCAGCTTCGACTAGGCTGTTATATCCTCCATGAGTTATGAAGAGTTTTACATGGGGATGGCCTGAAATATGTATGAATAAAATTAATCTCTCAGGTTCTTTTATTTCCAGGATCAAAAAAAGATGATTTGTGGATCTTTTGGCCTATTTTTTAATCAAAAAATTTCAAGGTAGAATACGAAGAAGAAAATAAATTCTTACAGATCAATTGTTGTTGAGGAATCCAAGAAACAACGTCAATATTTGGAAAGTTTCCTGCAAATTCCCTTGACGCCTGAAAAAGGAGTTTACAAAACAATACGTTCCGCCAAAATAATGTTAAGCTCATGTCTTCAAGCAGCCTAAAATGTCTTAAAATATCCTCTTTACCGTATCTTTTTCATCCAATCTGACAACAAAATGAAATCCCTCGACTTGCGAGAAGATATCCAAAATATTCTCCATGAAGTTGAAGGTTGTAACCGCCATGGTTCCCATTGAAAAATAAATGATTTTTTCGTGCTCTTCTGATAATGTTCGCAGATCCTCGGGCAACTTCTCATCGCTATTTTCGACTCCAATTCCCCCAATATTCACAATTCTGCTGCTTTTTGGCCGAGGAAAGTCCAAAAAATCGAGCGAATTTACAAAAACTAATGAAGATTTGGCCGCGATCCTTGGCAAATCAGCAAAACTTTCTTCGAATTTTTCGCGGAAAATTGCTGTTTCAGATTCTGCGGCTTTTCGGAATCCCTGGATTGTTGAGAGTTCTGTGAGGAGATTACTGTAACGTTCGGTTAAAGTCATCTTGTCATCGATGTTTTTGTTGTCAAAGACGGCGGGAAGCCAGGATGGAGTGAATGGCAAGCCGAGAGTGGAGGCCATTGCTGAATTCATGGGGCAACTAAAACAACAATCGTAGGCTGCATACTACTGTCAATTTTAGGACAGAATAAATCCTCGTATGAAGATTTACGGAAGCCTGCAAATAACGAGATAAAAACTTGTCAAGGGAAGTACCCAAAATGCGTACATTTTGGGCACAGGCTACACATCACTTCCTGAAAATTTTAGCTGACGTTTTGCAGTGGCCGCTGAGATATTGAACGATCTTTTGCCGTCGAGAGAGTACGCGAAACACGGAGAGCGGTCAGAGAGAAAAGCAATTTTCTCCCTCAATTTCCCAGGTCCGCACGGAAAAAGTTGATTTTTTTGTGGAAATTAAACTTGCCTCGACATCCAGATTTTCGTTTTGATTCCAGCCGCTTCAGCGATTCCGAATCCGCATAAAGTTAGCTGCTCTCCAACAAGAACATCATAATTATTTTCCTTAATCTCTTTGATCAGTCCCTCTTTTTCGACAAAGCCTAGAATTGTTTGTAAAATACGAGTAGAAGAAATTAATGGGATATTTTAGACAAGCCTTTGTTTTCTGCACAATTTACTTACATTTACAAGCATCGGCCAGTCTGGAATGAATATCAGCACTTTCAAAGAAAATTGAGAAATAAAAAAGGGGCTTTAGAAGATCAAAAATGAATATTGGCAAGTAATCATTAGCAGTTCTTGAGGTAGAAATTGGAGCTGTCCGATTTGGCCAATCAAAGTTCACTTTCCAGAGGTTGAAATTATTAGATTTATAGTTGAAACTGCCCGGAGGTTCATCGTAAAAAACTTCCATTAGAGTCTGAAAAAATATTAGGTTGATTCAAAAGTTTTTCCACATTTTTTTGAGACATTTCAAAATAAAATTTCTGGAGCCTGATTGAATGTACGTTAAAACTGAAAGCATAGATGTATGGGGCAGACCATTGCAAAATTTTTGATTCGTAGCATTTTATTTTCTACAAGCTTCCTTTCAGAATATTTCAAAAATACTAAAAATTTCTCCGTTTGCGTCATGGTGAATATCCCGGGCCCTAGCAATTTTCCAGCCCACTAAAAAGTCTCCGGTTTTGGGTTATTCGTACTGGGGATGGCTGTAGTTTCTTCTGAATTTATTGCTCTACTTATATCTACACTGACGTTTTTTGTAGCATCCCATAAAGTTGGCCGAAGAGCCGAGCTACCGATCAAAAGCAGATTTTTAAAAATTTTTTGAAAGGGGTTAGACTTTTTTGACTCGGCTGCCATTCAGGTTGTACAAAGACTGTATGCTGATGATACATTCAAAAAGTCACCAACTGAAATTGCCTTATAAGGTAGAAAAGCAGCATAAACTGCACTTTTAGACGATTTTTGTAATTTTTTTACTGGTATGGCAAGAGGACCTTCAGCTTAGCGCGTCTAGCAACTGATAGTGTATGTCAAGTAGGATCAATTATTTATTAAATAACTAGGATACCGGGCGAGAGTAATGAACAGAAAACGTTTTTGTAAAAATCCCCTAAATTTCGTAAAATATTGGTAGATTAGAAAGATTCGATTTTTCTGCCGCATAGCTAAAGCTAGCGCGAATGTTTAGCATTGGCGTTGTAGTGCTACTCATACACTACAATAACAGAAAGCGTTATCTCTTAGTGCTTCTAATAGCTGCGTCTACAGGGTCTACTTTTGCCAGACCCTAATTTTTGATTTTTCGCACTAAAAATTTTTCGACTAGCCCTATAGCAAATTGTCCTCGATGCCATAGAGATTACATACAGGCATACCATATTCTAGAATATTAAGAAGATACAGTCACTCTAGACGTAACGCCGGCGGTTTACTTTTTCTACCTTCGAGTAGTTAAGGTTTAACACGGCGCTACTACTACAAATTGCTAAGTTGTAAAAAGTTATTAATCTACTATAATCTACAAACAGCCCTCTTTCTAACAAGATATATATCAGGCCCACTGGCTTTGGTCTAAATTTTTAAAAATTTTTTAAAGACATGTGGAAAAACTTTTGAATCAACCTAATATTAAAGGTGATTTTTTCTATATACGGAACCTAGAGTCATGTCAAATTTTGGCGAACAGTTTTCATGTCTTATTAAACGACCCGCCCATCTACAAATTATCACATTTTATTAATATTATTTTATTTAAAAAATCTTAAAATACTCACCACATTATGACCGTCTTCGGCCAACGCCGAAGCAACTTTTGAGTTGAAAATCATATGTGAATAACTAATTGTTGGGGAAAATACAAGAACTTTGAGCCCATCGGATACTGGTAAGTACAATAAAAAATACAAAAAATACATCAGAGACTTTGACGATTCTAAATAGTCTTTTCCGGCTCAAGTTGTTCGCTGTTTCCACCTTTAAAATCTTGGCTCTCTGTCTGTTGCCATGACTCGATTTCAGCTTTTTTGTGTAAAGGTCAGAGGCCGCGGGATGGTCATTTGAAATGAATAGTGGTTAATTGAGGATGAACGTCTCTACAAAACAGCTTCAGTAAGTGAAAAAATTGATGGAATTTCTAACAAAAATCATTGAAAAATAAAGCGATAGGTGCATGGAAAAAGTACTTTAATTTTCTACCATTTTTTTAAATTATTTTTTTTTCAAATTATCAAGTAATATATTATATAATTGCTGCCTGCAGTACATGCAACATAATTTATGCAATCTTTTCATCCAGAAAACCGCAAGAAAATCGGCTTATTTTGGCCGAAAACTTCAATAATTTTTGCGGGTTAAAATTTTTGTCACTTGCAAAATGTTTTTTGTTAATTTTTTTTCCAAATTTGGTTTCTTTTATTTTGCATTTGTTTTTTTAATCATTGTAATATATATTTTAATTAAAAAAGTCCATATTTCAATTAATTTTTTTATTTCTCGCATAACTTTTATAAAACTCATTCCCGAACAAACACATTGGCCAATACACGTCATGAATATAAACGCTCTTTTTGGACGGCCTGATGAACTTGACACCTGCGTGGGTTGGGAATAAATAGAGGAAAAATAGCTTTTACAACCTTTAATGCGTTTACTTTAACAGAGTAGGGAAACAGTCATGAATGGAAGTCCTTCCTATCCCTCGATAAAGCTGATATGTGAAAATTCAGCGTCCAATTTACTTTGGGAGGAGAGGGACTGAATTGAATTGAAAAGATACGCCATTTGCATTTTTTCCAGACATGGTAGGGGCCGGGCCGGGATTCGGAAATTTGGAAAAGGCCGGGCCGGCTTTGAGGTGGCCAAGGCCCGGAAATGCCACATCTTGGCCCTATAGCCAAAAACAAAAAATTTTTGGATCCTTTCACCAGGGAGATTATGCAAATTTTTTGCATTTTGCCTCAAAAAATCCGAAAATTCTCCGGACATTTTTTACTTTCCATGAAAAAAATATATTTCCTTTCTCGGAACATAACAATACGACGATTTTCAGAAGTTCCCCTCATTTTCATTAGCCCTTTCCGAGGCCAGAGACGTGTCCACATGTTTCGAAAAGTGGAACGGCCAAACACGAGGCCCCCTTTCTCTCGGCTCGCTTTCTCTTTTTTACGAGCTCGGCTCTATTTCGAAAATGGCCTAAAGCTTGCGGTCAGTCGTGATTTTTTCATAACCTTTATTGTAATTTTACTTTTTTTCAATGGATTTTGAAACCTTTTCAAATTTTCTTACATTTAATTGATGGCTAAAGTACGCAAGATGCCATTTTAAAATTTTTTTGCCAAATAAGCGGATTAAATATCCCTAAAACGGCCTCTTCCCAATGTTTGTCCTGAAGACTTGCTAGTCATGCAAATGGGAGGAAAACGTGATTCTTTTTGGCATTATTACATCGATAATTTTTGTATTTTTACATTTACGTCTGTATGTGCAATTACCAGAAGGAGAGAAAATTGGCTTGGTGGAGTAATGAGCCCCCTTAATTGGCTTGCATATTCTGTGTGGAGCCTTTATTTGAGTCTGATGTTTTTGTACAAGACTGGCTCAAAAAACGACGTTCAGATCCTTTTATTTCGTTTTGTTATACCATTGTCTTTATAATACTTTCAGTTTTCTAAAATTTTAGCTTACGCTTTGCAAGGACATCCGAGATATTCGATGATCTTTGACAACTAGAGAGTACGAAAAAGGCGGAGAGTCGTCAGCCAGGAAAACTCTTTTTGACCGTACTAGTCTGTTTGCAAAGTCGCTTTAGTGACTTTCGCGACATGCACTGTGAGAAAACAAAATTTCTTTTTTGCACAGTGCAGGGCTCGAATCCGTGCCAATGTCGCGCTTGATTTTTTGGTGAAACAGTTTTTTTCAACTTTTCGAACGGGATGGCAATTAACCAAAACATTAAGCAAAGCCGACCACAAAGCTTGGCGTTCTCTGAAAACTGTAGGCCAAAGAATCAAAAAAATTTTGCATGTTGCCTTGAATAGTCGAACAATTTTACATAGAAGGTAGTATTGACATTAGCTACTATAATTTACAATGTTATTTACATCCCTTTGTTGTTTTATTGGCAATGTCATCCCGTTATTCTTTCTCGGTTAATCCAAAGTTTACCGATGTTGAAATAGGAGCTTTTACTCAATTTATCGCTCTCTCAAAATTGTATTATTTTTGGTTCGGAAGGATTAAGAAATACGCACTCAGAGTGCACTCTTTCAATTGAGAATGACCTTTTTTTCTTTTTCTCGAAATTCTATAGTGACAATTCGAAGTAGCATATAAAGATTGCAGTAGAGACTAAAATTTTTCATTTATGAAGGACTTGAGGGCATAGAATTGCTTAAAATTTACCGGGTTTTTAAGTCTCAGATTGCGATGGGATTTGGCGGCAACATAGAGAGACAATTCGTTTCGAAATTGTGAAAAAATGGCTGGTGCTTTCGCTTACATATACTAGAAAAAATTGGTCTAGTTTCGGGCCAAGTTCTATAAAAAATTTGAGCGTTTATTAAACTCTAGAATTCCGTTTGCAAGTCACTTGATGGCTACTGCAAAGCGCATGCCAACAATATTGGATATGCTTTCAAAACTCTACCTTTCTTTCCCAGCACACTTAAGGCTGGAATGGGGGAAAATTACACAAGTTATTCCAATTCGAATCTTAAACTTTACCCTGTTTCATTTGTTGACCGTTTCAACAACTGATTTTGGCTTTATCAATCAATTGCTCTTTGGTAGATAAGATCGCCCAACAAAGAGCAGTTCCTTTTATTGCTCAAGGTCAATCTCTTTGCATTTTGCAAAATTGTCGGGATATTGCAATATTTTCAGCGTTGTGAGCAATCTTTTTTACGTACTTACTGCTCATTATAATGAAAGCTTTTTTGGATCTTTTTTGCTCTTCGTCCTGTAGCAGCTAAAACGTACGTGCGTTAATTCAATTTTGAGCTATCAATTGCTCGGACGGTCGAAAGATTAGATAATTTAACCGGCCGAGACGCTCCGATTTCCGTTCATTTTTGATAATTTTTTAATTTGCTAGGTTTCCTAGACCATTTTCTGTTTTTCCGCCAGAAAATTAATAATTTTTTTATACTATACAGTCCGTATTTTACGCAAAATAACGTAGAAATTAAATTATTCAATAACTCTTTCAGGCTCGTAAGAGTCAGGCCATTTGGCCAAGAAGATCATCAACCAACGTCCCGTTCCATCAAATTCCGGCTGCCAGTCGCTGTATGGATCATCGGATCACCGGCAAAGTCGCTATAACAATCGTGCTCCTTATTGCAGTAAGTTCACTTCACTTTGTTTTATCCATTTTAAAATACCTTACGTTTCATTATATTACACGATGATTTTCAGGGCGCATGCGGTGAAATTGACCCCGGAATTCCCGATTTTCCCCAAATTTCGGCCGAATTTGGGACAAAAACTTTAAACTCAACGAAAAACGATGGAAAAAATGTTAGTATTGCAATCATCGGTGGTGGATTCGCTGGGCTCGCTGCCTTCGGAAAGCTGGATCAACTGGGATATGAAAATGTCGAACTTTTCGAAGCGGCCGGTCGATTGGGCGGCCGAGTCTACCCTGTACCTTATAGTGAGTTTTTGAAAAAATAAAAAATCGTTTTATGACTATTTATGATGTTGTTAGACTTTATAGGGTTATTCAAACATCACATCTGGTTAAAAATCAGTAAAAAATTAGGGGTTTCAACAAAAATTTATATTATTCATGTCATGGATAATAATAAAAAAAATTGCTTCTAAACTTGGCCTAAGGACATTAGCGGTCGTTACAGAGCATATAGATAACTTTTCAGAGTATTTCTTCTTTACCTTACTTTTTTGAATTTAGGTTTTGCAAACTGGAACAGAATGCCAAAATCGGCGGGAATTTAAAAACTTGAAATTTTGTCGCGGAATTTGGCCCAAAATTTGGTAGTCGATAAAAGAATTACATTACCGTATTTTAAAATTTTTATGATTTTTAAAAAGATTTTAAAAGCAAAATTGAAAAATATTTGATGTCTAGTGCAATATGTAAAAAAATCCCGTTTTCCAGCCGACGGCTTCATCCAGCACGGCGCGCAGTTCATTAACGGCGCGGAGAATCCCATTTTTGAGATGGCTCGGCGACTGGGCGTTGTGACTAGAGAGATGGACGACGACGAATTGTTTCGAAATGCGGATTACCGGACGGGCAAGTGCTCTCTGGACATGCATTGTGTGGAGGAGTTCGAAGAGTTCGTGGAAAAACTCGAATTCCAAATCCAGGAGATGGCCAGAGACCCGGTCATGTGGAATCGGACCGTCGCAACGGTCTACAAAGAGGTCTTTCGAGGGTTTATTGCGGTGAGTTGGCAGTAAATCTTGAGATTTTTTGGAAAAAAGAAAAAAAGGAAAAAAGTGTCGGATTTGGATGAAAGTCGACGCAAATTAAAACGCACTTCGCGAGTTGCTGAAGCAGGCTCAAAGGGGGGTCTGCCCTAGAAATTGACTCCCACTTTTTTTTGTCTTAACTGATGACATGTAGGATGCTAAAGAACTTGGTGAATTTTTTTCGAAAAATTCGTCATCATGACCGAGATATGACGTATTTATTGAATTTCGCATAATGTGATATATTGTACTGATTTATTGACAAAATATCTCAGAACTGTGTATATATACGTTATTGGCCATGCTGAACAACTTTGTAATTGACCCGAAGTTTGTCAGGTTACTGTAACATACCGTAACGCCAATGCTCAATCAAAAAATCTCGATTTTCTCGATTTTTTTCAATAATTTTCTCGGAATTTTTTTTCATTTTTGGAATCAGCATCAAATTCTGCATCGGATAGGCTATATGCGCATCTCCAGATAGGTGTACAAAAATGTCGTGGCGCAACCGGTAGTGGGTCGGACTACCATTCAAAAGGTCCCGGGTTCGAGTCCGGGTGGAAGAAAAAATGCTCAAACGCGCTGGAAATTGTCCCAAAACAGTTGTAATGTATTGGAAATGAAAATTTTTTGTTAGCGATTTTTTTGTTTAGAAACAACGCAGGGCACACAGAAAGACTATTCCTCAGAGGATTTCGCTCTATTTTGCCCAAAACACCAAAAAGTTTTCGCATTTTGCCATTTGACAAAAAATTGAGATAATGATTTTCAGGTGTTCTTACGCGAAAACGTTTCCAGTTTTTCTAGAGCAGTTTTTTGCGCTGCCTTCAAATAGCTTTCTAACAGCCGCGAAAATCTTCCACAAAAAAATTTTACATTCAAAAATTTGTAGATATTCACATATTTCATGATGTTACAGTATTTAATCTTGTAAAATTTGCTAAAATTTCGACTCCTCATAGTACAAAACATTTGTATCCACGTTTGAATGACGTTACTTCGGTTTACTGGGTTCTGGCGGGGCTCTCCGATTAAAACAAAAAAGTGCAACTTTTTGGTGTTTTGGGCAAAATTGAGCGAAATCTTCTGAGGAATAGTCTTTCTATATGCCCTGTGTTGTTTCTAAACAAAAAAATCGCTAACAAAAAATTTTCATTTCTTCGGCAGATTTGGGCCCACAAAAATCATGATTTTCAAAAATTTCGTAAAATCCAAAATTTAGCCTTTTTAGGGGAAAATGTTAATTATTATTTATTTTTAACACAGTTCCAATACATTACAACTGTTTTGGGACAATTTCCAGCGCGTTTGAGCATTTTTGCTTCCACCCGGACTCGAACCCGGGACCTTTTGAATGGTAGTCCGACCCACTACCGGTTGCGCCACGACATTTTTGTACACCTATCTGGAGATGCGCATATAGCCTATCCGATGCAGAATTTGATGCTGATTCCAAAAATGAAAAAAAATTCCGAGAAAATTATTGAAAAAAATCGAGAAAATCGAGATTTTTTGATTGAGCATTGGCGTTACGGTATGTTACAGTAACCTGACAAACTTCGGGTCAATTACAAAGTTGTTCAGCATGGCCAATAACGTATATATACTCAGTTCTGAGATATTTTGTCAATAAATCAGTACAATATATCACATTATGCGAAATTCAATAAATACGTCATATCTCGGTCATGATGACGAATTTTTCGAAAAAAATTCACCAAGTTCTTTAGCATCCTACATGTCATCAGTTAAGACAAAAAAAAGTGGGGGTCAATTTCTAGGGCAGACCCCCCTTCCACAGCTCGCGAAGTGCGTTTTAAGATCAAAATTTTATGAGAGATATGCGAGATTTTTAGCTCATGATTTGCAGCAAACACCGAAATTTTTAGGTCGAAAGTTTCCAAATATTTGAATCTTTTAGCGGTTTTTTTAGAAGAAAAATTGTATTTTTTTATCTTTTTTTACTGCCTCAAAAGACAAGTTATAAAAAGAAGAGTTGCCTCCTCTATGAAAGCCATAAACTTTTTAGGTCTTACTGATACTTTTTGATACCAAATTGGTGTTAATTTCTGCTTCCTTTTCGACCTTCTCCGATCCGAAGCCGATCCAGACCTTTTGTTTCTCAGCTTCTTAAAAACTAAAATAACTGACTTTTTTCCAGGAAAAAGCCCGCTCTGACAAAGAATTACGCTCCTATCAAGCACTCAGTCAGTTTTATCAAACCTACTACGAAGGAGAATGGTCAGCGCCAATCGACAAACTCTCCCTTCGAAATTACGCAAAATGGGACGATCAATCCGCTAAATTTGCCTCTTTTACTTTGGACAAATTCGGTTATACTTCAATTTTGAGCGAACTGATTTCCAAACTTCCCAAGGAGAGAGTTCATTTGAATTCAAAAGTGGCTACAATTGACTACCGCAACGAAAAAACAAAAATAAAATTAGTGAATGGAGAAGTTTATAATGGCCAGTTTGACGTGGTGATCGTGACTGTGCCCTTAGGGCATCTGAAGGCCCATGCTACGCATTTATTTCAGCCTCAATTGCCGGGTCGAAAACTGGATGTCATCGAAAAAATGGGTGAGTTAAAATGGGATTTTTTGAGAGAAAAATAGTAAAAAAATACGAAAAAAACTTTCTGATATCTTTTTTCAAAGTGCACATAATCACATTCTTCAGGATTTGGCTCTCTTCTCAAAGTGTTTCTAAGATACGACAAGCCTTTCTGGGCCAACTGGACCAACTCTTTCGTCCCGCTTCACATCGAAGGCTGCTCTCCGGAGAGTTATTTGAGCAAAGAACTGCACACGTTCGAGCCCTTGGAATGGGAACCCAACGTCTTGGTGGGCTGGCTCTCCGGCGACGGCCCGAAACATATCGATTGGATCAGCGACCAGGAATTGGCACAACATATCACACAACATTTCAGAAATTCAATGCCAGATGTGGAGGTTCCCGAGCCGAGACAGTTGATAAGGTAAAAAAACTTCTTTTTCCTTTTTCAGTTTTATACTTGAATAAAATTTCAGACAGCTAATAATATTGCCGTTCCTAGGCTTCTCACATTCATCGTACTTTAAACAATCTTTTAGGACCTCCTGGCTGCGTGATGACAATTTCCGAGGAAGTTATACCTACATCTCTGCCGAAGCCTCACAATTCAAAGAAGATCCATTGGAAATCTTGGCTCGACCGGTATTTAAAAGTCGGAAACCTCGTATTTTGTTTGCCGGAGAGGCCACTCATTCCACGATTTACCAGACCACAATTGGCGCGTATTTAAGCGGCCGAAGAGAGGCCGAACGAATCGATTTTTATTCAAGTCGATTTACTAACACTAATGACGAGTTATATCGAAAAATTCAAGAGGAGAAACGGGAGGAATCAGTCAAATCAATGCTCAAATCTATCGACTTTATCACCGCTTAGAATTGCCATATCAACCATTTTTTGTAGCTGTCGCTCTTGGCGAAATTTTATTTTTTCTGTACTTGAACATTTTTTCTTGAAAATTTGAATAATTTTTTAACAAAGCATTTCCTGAAGAAGCTAAAAGGATATCACAACAAGCCATGATTATTTTATTTGCCTTTTATAAATTTTTTTTGAAGAATAAATATACATATATGTATCATCACAAATTTTATGCATAATTCAACATACGTACTGCAATTTCAGCCTTATCGTAACTCTAACTAATTTCCTTCATGACGAGCTTGTTGACCTTTTCGACGGAGGCTTTGAGAGTCATCATCAATGAGGCAGTCGAAAATCTCTGATAAAAAATTTTTGCACACTCTAGATTGTTGCCAAACTTCACAAAAATCGAATCGTTGCACCTGAAGCGCTTACTCTGAAAACTTCTAGGTTTCAGCACTTCTATTTTTGCTTTTGTCATCTTCCTTTTACAAATCCAAATTTTTGTAGTCTCTTTCATTCCCATGCTCAGAAACTTCCAAGTTTTCTAATTACATCTCATAAATATTGTATTCCAATGTATTACGAGTGTTTTTCCAAATATAAAACTGCCTGCTCTTCTAATATTGTAATATCATCCATCAATTCACTCCGCTGAGATTCCCAGCCTCTTCCTTGTTCAGCTATTCTCAACGCGACTTTGGAATTAAATTGGCCAGACCGAAGTGCAGACGTCTCCTGCTGTGAATAGTGAATGAACAACAATATTTTCACCAAAATGTACCCAGTAACTTCTTTGCACCAATTCTTGGACTTCTAATTCTTTATTGGCCTGCAAATTGTTTCAATTATATGCATTTCTGAAGAGGTTTCAGCATTAGGAACATGTTTGATGTGAGTTATATTGATAGCATCAGCAATGCCTACTTCAACAATGCGTCACATGTCTGCATTGATGGATATCAGTAAGTCTGAGAGGGTAAAAAGTGTTTTATACAAGCTATATAAGCAGTGTCGTGTTTTCCAATTTCAGCGGTAATGATGGAACAGTGTGCCTCAGGAAAACGACTGGAATTGGAGTTGGATATACAATGTTGGCGACAAGCACAGTTCTTTTACTTTTAGTCATCATTTTTGCCTGTAAAAGTAAGTGCTGATTTTTTATTTTTGTATAGAGATTTGTCAGCAAACTAGATCACATTATATCTGTAGGGCATCACGTATTTTACCATCTTCAACATGCCATGCTTTGCTAAGTGGGCGTTATAGACATGAAGCCCGAAAAAACGTTTTTTTCTGACCATCTCTCCTCGTTTTCTATGGTCTCGCGCATACGTTAAATAACTCGGTCATTTGTGATAGTTTTGAGCCAACTTTTTCATGGACAGATTAGTAACCAATGTCATACATTCATGAAGATTTTCCTGAGGATTGAAGCTTTGCAACTCTAGCAATTCACACATAAATATGAAGGCTTTTCTATAAGTTTTGACTAGTCGAAACGTGCTTTACAGTGTCTTGATCCGGTCTTTATCTAAGCATGGCTCATTTTCAGAGCGCTGGTTCAACGTTCTCTTCAAATCGCCGCCTCTCCAACACGATGAAGCCATGTTCTTAATCGACGTCGAAGCCGAAGGCTTTCTGGATCCCCAACACAATTCAACCTCCCGGTTATAACCTCCGTTACTCCCTCGTGCACATTTGGCCATAAAGGCATGGCCCGTTTCGAAAGGCCGAATAAAAAATTTTATTCACTTTTATGCCCTGAGGTCAATTTGGGCGGAAAAAACCAGATGACGGTCATTCCGAAGGAAACGCAAATATAAAAAATAGAACCCGAGATTTATGAATACATTTGGAGAGAGTTGGCCCCGGAGAAATGGCCATTGGGAAGTTGAGGGCTGAGTAAAGAGGTTTGCTTGATGAATGGGCAAGTTTTACTTGGGTTCGGAGGGTTTGGGAGTTTGAAATTGTCGTTTTATTGACCGCTAAAAGGGAAAATAATGTAATCAATAAAATTGGATTGACTCAGAAAAAGTTTGTGATACGAAACCGATTTCTCTGTGCAAAGTGGCAAAGATATGGCTAGAAAACGTTTTCTTCCCTGACCAATCTCAGCATTTCGCCTGCGACAGAGATCTTTGAATATCTTGGCAGCTTCTGCAAAACGCGATCTAAAAATTTGGCCAGAGAGAAAAAACGAATTTTTGCTATATCTCTGTTAATTTTGGGCGGAAAAAATTTATTTTTGATAAAAATGTTACCGTCTCCAATAGACATAAAATATGCAAAAAAGGGTTTTCCCAAATTTTTGCACAAAAATTTCGTTTCTGCAAAACGCGAGCCAAAAATCTCGGGTTTTCCCTTCGCCGGGTTAAATCTAATTTCCGGAAGTTGTTTTCCTAGACAAAGAACTGAAATTTTTTTGGCATTTCCAATGCAAATCAAATCTTGATATTCACAAGTTTTGTGTTTTTTATCTGGCAATTTTTTCGACCTTCAATCTCCACGACCTCCATTACTATTCCTTCAAAAAAACCTCTTTTTGTTCTGCACTCGAAACGGAAAAAATTAGAATACAGGGTGGGCCACTCGAAACGGGTAAGTTGTTTCTTTGAATTTCTCCGCGGAGACTCCGCCGATTTTCCCGAAATTTAGATTTTTCTGTAGCTGAGACCCGCCATTTTTAACCGATTGAATTTCAAAAAAATATGTTTTGAATTGACCTTTCTATGCCTTCCCAAAGTTTCGAAGAATTATTTTCGAGCCGAAACCGCTAAAAGTTTGAAAATTTTTGGAATGATTTTCAATTGACTTTCTCGGACTTCGAAAATTTTTGGCTTTTTTTGGTAAAACCGAGAAGTAAAAAAGTTGCGTATCCTCTCTCTAAACTTGCTTAAAGCAAGTTGAAAGTAAAAATAGTGTTGTCTTCGTTACCGGAGGGCACGAACTTTCAAAAAAAAACCATTTTTTTTAACAATTGATAAAGTCCACACAATTGGCTACGAACCCCAGCTCCAAGCCGTTGAGGCTTGGAGCCCAGCCCGATTAAAGCTAAACGATGTTCACGATCTGCAATTCGAGCTGTTCACGACTCTCAAAGCTCCTAAAAGTTTGTGCTGCGAGATGAGGTGGGCATTTCGAACTCAGATAGAAATATTAATAATCAGTTCGTTAAATAAAATTGTTTTTACAACAATATTTTATGGTTATCTGAGGTAAAACTAAGAAAATTTCACCCAAAAACTCGAAAAAATGACCAAGTTTTCAAAATCATTCCAAAAATTTTCTAAGTTTTAGCGGTTTCGGCTCGAAAATAATTCTTCGAAACTTTGGGAAGGCATATAAAGGTCAATTCAAAATATATTTTTTTGAAATTCAATCGGTTAAAAATGGCGGGTCTCAGCTCCAGAAAAATCTTAATTTCGGGAAAATCGGCGGAGTCTCCGCGGAGAAATTCAAAGAAACAACTTACCCGTTTCGAGTGGCCCACCCTGTATTGTTTCTCTCCCAGCTGTCGGAAGCTTGAGCGTACACATGCGAAAGCGGAAAGCGGCATTCGGTTCGGGTCAAACGTTGTGACCAGGCCAATTTTCGTGTCTCTTTGTCGCAAAAAATGAAAGCTTAATGAAGCTTTATGCAGGTTTGCTTTTCGGATAAGATTTTGGGCAAATTTTGGGGCAAGGAAATTCATGATTTTTTGAGGTTTTTAGAAGAGATTTTTTGTTTGAAAAATTAAATTCGAGATTTCCAAAAGATATTTTGAAAAAAAAAACTCATTTTTGATGATTTATGAAAATTTAAAAAAGCTCTCGTTAATTCTTTTTTAAACATTTTACTTTTTTTGGAGTTATGCTATTTTTATTGCCACAAAAACTTCTATAAATGAAGCCAAGATTGTGTTGACGTTGAGAACAAAAAAATAATTTATTTTTTTTTTAAAATTATTCTAATTTTTTCATAATATGCAAATCCTAGGTAAACATTCAAATTTCCAAAAATTATACTTAATGTGGCCTACTTGTTCGGAAAATAAACTTTATCTCATTTACCAAAATTTTTCAAGACGCAAATTAGTTCAAGTTTTCTGAAATTTTCAAAATTTTTAAAATTTCGTTTTCCCTCCACAAAAGTATTTGTTTTTCGCCATTTTTTCTGGCCTCTAATTGTGGGCGAAAGGGAATCCATCTTTTTTGGGGACAAACTTAAGGAAGCGGGTAATGCCGTTCGAACTTGGGCCGGCCTCATGGGAAAAGCGAGAAGGGCCGAGCGCGGCGCCCATTTTTATAAATTTAGTCATGTCTTTCATTTGAGGTGCGGCTCAACTTTCTTTTTTTTCGGTTATTCGCGGGATATTATACTGGCATTATACTATATTATACGTGCCGTTTTTTCGGGTAATGGATTTGATGTGAATGATATTATGGGAGCGGTTCTTTAGGTTGTGTTTCTTACGAATATTGAATAGTATAAAACACTGAGAATTCGTTGTGTTTATTACGAATATTAGTAGAAACTACACAAATACTTTAATTTTTCAAAGCATTTTCAATGAAATTTGTGGCAATTAAGAATGCGTTTTTATAAGAAATTAATTTTTTTCTTTGACTGTCTCTCCTCATCTTTCATGATCTATCAATAACTGTTTCTAGGATTCCGGAGCACGTCATTCTAGGCATTAGAAAAGAGTCAAATTTTTAGGCCATCTATATAAAGCCGCATTAACAAAAAGTTGGCTAAAAAGTGCTTCCCATACGAAAAGTCTGACTTTTCAAAAGCAGAATTGGATAAAATTAGGCGCAAATTTTGAACATATAATATTTTTTTTGAAATTGCTAGTTTAATATTTGCCTGCCAAAATTTTATGAAAAAATAAATTCAATTCAATTCAATTTATTTCCGCTGATCATCTATCAAAAGTAGAGAAACGGGCCATGATTCGGGGCCAAGATGGGGATGCCACGTCGGTTGTCCAGTGTGCCAATCCTCAAGAAGGTCGTGCCACGGGTTGAGCTTCTGCCCCATCCTCCGGAGGGGTTGTTGCCAGCAACGGCATCGTCGGCAGGAAACCGAACCGCTCACCGCGGTGTGAACGGAAAGGAATCGGAAACGGAAGAAATGGAATCAAAGAAAAAAGAAATGCCTTCCCTAAAATACGATTTTCTTAACATTTACAAGTCTCAGCAAGGGGTTAATAAAGGATAAATTCATCCTTTATTAACCCCTATTATCCACTTTTTATTTTCTCTTCTGCATTATCCTTCGTTGAGGTCAAGTGTTTGTCCATGATCCCGCTCTTAGCCACTGTATTTTTCGCTTCGGACAATCGTGTTTTCCCCGGCTATTATCGCTTCGCAAACACCCTGACACTTTCCCCCAAACTCTCCCGCAAAGATTGCACGCTGGAATTGGCGGCTGAAGCTGATCTGTCCTGATCCGAATGTTTATTGTTTTATTTACTTCCCCTATACGAAGTCATCTTTAATTGGGGCGCTCGTTGTTTATGGGAGATAATTGCAGGGCTGGTTTTTTATAAATAAATTAATTAACTACAAATGGCAGTGAACCGGATCGCTGGTGGGGATCGCTCCGATTTCCGGGGGAGGGTTTTTGACATATGAGGAGAGGAGTTTGGGTCATTGGGAAGGGCAATATATACGTCATCGGAACGTGGGAGGAGTTAATGATGAATAATTTGAAATTTTTGTAGAGAAAGATGAGGAGAATAAATTGAATTATAATATTAGCACCAAAAAAGTAAAAATTCAAGGGTCTTTGGGAAACAGTAATGAATAAAAAAATTATTTCTATTTTCACAGATTTTGAGAGAAAAAATAGTTAAAAGTCTAAACAAGCCCCGTAATTAGTAATGTTTGTAATATTCATCATTTCCGGGGAATTTTCCCATTTTTGGGAGAACCCAAAATTAAAAAAAAAAGTAGTTGATAATTCCCAAAAAAGTAGTTGATAAGATCGTGGGAAAACCAATAAATCTTTTTTTGTTTTTTACCAATGGCCCTGAAATCTTTTGTTTATAATTTACGAGGAATAGAACGTCCAACATGATTAGGCCAAACCGTCCTGTTGTTTTGGTCAGTACGGGCTGTTTTCGAAAACAAAAAGGGAGAAGATGGGATTAGGAAAATTGTAGATTCATCAGTTCATGTTTTTGAGATTAATTTATACTTGGCAATATTTTTACAGTCAATTTTCGGGCAAAAAAATTTTTTTAACGGCTTCAATTTTAAAAAAAGTAAAAAATTTTTTTTATTAATGTTAGATTTCTCACACATTTTTATTTCATTTTTTTATTTTTTCCAAAGAAAATTCGAAAAAATATAAAAATTTTATTCTTAGCCATTCCAAAAAATCTTTTTTATTTTTTTTATTTTGTCTATATTTCTTTTTTTCTTTTTAAATAATTTTTTCTTTAAAAATCCGTTCTTTCGTCCGATTAGAAATCAATTTCCATATTTGGTTATTGTTCTTCTTTCCTCTTCCGGGCTCTCCATTTTTTGTCTCTTTCTCTTTTTTCTCTCCGTTCGATTATTATGCAATTAGCACTCGGTGGATTATTATATTATTATCCGCTCGTCCATTTTGCGCAGTAAGCTTTGTTTCCGACGAAGGGAGAAAATAAGATTTTTTGAATTAGAGGAGGTTTGATTTTTGTGTTTGAACAATTTTAATTTTTTTTTTTATTTTTCGATTTTTTTTTGTATAATATTTTGATTATTTATTATTAATTTCGCATGACTAATTTTTTTATTTCAATTTAAAAATAAAAAATGGACTTTTTTTTTAAATTTTCAATAAAAAATTTCAGTGGATTTTGCAAAGCGTATGCTAAAAATTTTACATATTCCTTACAGATCATACTCTTCATTTTGGCCAAGTCGCATCAAAAATCTACCCATTTTTTTAATCCAACTTTTTCACTTTTCCATAATTGTAAGAAAATCTCAAAATTTTATAATTTCCAAAAACCCCCAAGGCTGTAAAACCCGTTGATTTATGCAATGGTCTCTTCAAAGAGCGGAGCGAGGAAGGGGCAATGGGGTATTTTTTTCTCAGTTTTTTCACCTGGTTTGCCCTCGTTTTTCGAGGTGATTCACATCAGCCGGACAGCAGGAAAATGCCCATTCGACCGCTTGTTTTTTCGCATTTCATTTGAATCCCCTCTTCGCTTTTCGTGCTTACCGACGTCGAAACCTCCACCCGTTCATTTAGCAATAGATTTTCCGATTCTCCGAAGGCCAAAGAACGGAGGTTTTTTGGAAGGTGAAAATGGGATTTTTAAAAACTTAATGATTTTAATTTGCATTCTAGGTGTTCAATGTAAACTATAAAATTTCGCTACTAATTTTAAATTCCCCAAGAATTTATTCATCTTTCATTTTTAGGCCAGAGGTGACAATTTATACGAAGAAATATAAGGGTGACAATTTATACGAAGACGGAAAACTAATCAAATTTATTTTGTATAAGAGAAATTGAGAGTCCTTGAGTTTCTCCCGACGTATTTTACCCTAATTTTTCGTGGGTGACATTTTATACGCCGCCATTTTTGTTGACATTCCCTGGTTTTGTAGGCCCAAAATATAAACGTTGTCGAAGAAGAGAGAATTGACATTTCATTCTTATCGTTCTGTTTTTATTGTTTTTTATATTCTTCTCTTTTTATGGGCATTTTTTTTATATTATTCTGGAGATTAGGCCGAATTTTTGGAGTTTTGTGATTTTATTTAGATTTTTTTAGATTTTCATGTTGAAAGTTAAATTTAAATGTTCGGAGATGATTTACATTCGATCTAGAGTTATTTCTACACCCACAAAAGGCTGAAAAATACCGAAACACGCCGAAAATTACCCTTGTTTTATACTCCGCCGATTTAATTTGGACCAGTCTGAAACTTGAAAACGGTTATAGATATGAACTCCATTCCTTCAACAAGTTTGATCACCAGTCGACTCTATGTTCAACTGTAGCCAAATATTTCCTCTGCCTTGAGGCAAAAGAAAAATATTCGAATTTTGTAATTTTTTCTGTCGAAAAAGTTTGGACCAGGGCAACAAAAATTTGCATTTGTTTATCACTAGGTGGGGTGAAACCATGATAACTTGTGAAAATAATTGTGATTCCCTGCTGATACTAACGAGCAGGGAATTCCGAGATTAGAGCTGTGTTTAAGGCCCTGAGGGCAATTTTTAAGAAAATTCCCAAAATTCCAGAATTTTTTCGCCCTGGCGCTTGAGTAAGAAGCGTAAATCGTCTTAAATTAGTTTCTGTGCAACCACAGTATCGTGTACATCTAATTGGATGACGTTATAAAATAGTTTTACATCTAAAATTTTTTGTTCTTGGAGGATTTGCGACTTTGAAACTTGGGTTGGCGATAATAGTGAGGCCACTGCGCTCAAACAACTGCTAAATCATACAGTGTTTTGCTTGGGACATATGAGGGGCATCCCACACTTTCCTTCAGTGTCAAAACAATATCCGATTTACACGCGACAAATGCACAATAGACCGAACACTTTGATAAAAAAATTTAAGAAGAGGGTGCTTACTTAAAAGTTTTCCAAAGTGAAAAAAGATGTTCCTATATGTACATTGTACGTTTATTCCGCTATGAGGTGCTAGACAGACCTGATAGAACTTAATTTGATGCACATTAAATTGTTTTTTCTCAACATGTTTCGACTGGGCCAACGAAAACTTTTTTTATCAAAGTCTTCGGTCTATTATGCATTTGTCGCGTGTAAATCGGATATTGTTTTGACACTGAAGGAAAGTGTGGGATGCCCCTCATATGTCGAAAGCAAAACGCTGTATGATTTAGCAGTTGTTTGAGCGCAGTGGTCTCACTATTATCGCCAACCCAAGTTTCAAAGTCGCAAATCCTCCAAGAACAAAAAACTTTAGATGTAAAACTATTTTATAACGTCATCCAATTAGATGTACACGATACTGTGGTTGCACAGAAACTAATTTAAGACGATTTACGCTTCTTACTCAAGCGCCAGGGCGAAAAAATTCTGGAATTTTGGGAATTTTCTTAAAAATTGCCCTCAGGGCCTTAAACACAGCGCTAATCTCGGAATTCCCTGCTCGTTAGTATCAGCAGGGAATCACAATTATTTTCACAAGTTATCATGGTTTCACCCCACCTAGTGATAAAGAAATGCAAATTTTTGTTGCCCTGGTCCAAACTTTTTCGACAGAAAAAATTACAAAATTCGAATATTTTTCTTTTGCCTCAAGGCAGAGGAAATATTTGGCTACAGTTGAACATAGAGTCGACTGGTGATCAAACTTGTTGAAGGAATGGAGTTCATATCTATAGCCGTTTTCAAGTTTCAGACTGGTCCAAATTAAATCGGCGGAGTATAGGTCAAAATATCTGAATTTTCTTTTTCCTTTTAATCATTTTTTTTCAAAAATGCTTTAAAATCATTCTCAAAGGACAATAAAAACTTCCACTCCGTTCTACCAACCTCAAGAAAGCAAATCCGAGCCCTGTCCAGTCATCTTTTGTAATCAGTCGGCGGCAAAAAAGCGAAGGGTCCGAACCGGTTTCGAGTCGTTGAGTCTTCCCCTCCTCAGTGTTTTCCATCGTGTTTCTAACGCAAATTTTTTTTCGTGTTCCCTTTTTTGGTGTTCTTTCCAACACGAATTCCTTTGATTCCAGACATTTAATGATAGTAAATCATCGAACTGGGTGAGTAATCGTGTAAACATCGCGGTTACTCGGGTTTCTAATGTATTTTAGGTAATTTATAGGGTTTAAATTTCCCGGGAAGTATTGGAATTAAAATTTTTTAACTTTTTTGGTTACTTTTTTGTTGGAAAAAATTGATATTTTCGTCTTTGATTTTTTTGATGTCATGGTGAATATCATTGATAATTTTTAGCTTAACTTATGTCTGAATGTCCTACAAAGGAGTTTTCTTCCATTTCTGGCCTTACTAATGAATCTTACCACCTAAAATTTAGAGAAAATCACTTATGTAATCATTTGGTATCAAGTGTAATATAATCAAATTTTTAATTTTTTCGGCCCTGAATTGGCCTCAAAATGTCAATAGGGCAATATTACAGCTTGTCGTATTTTAAACTGGTTTATTGCCGCTATTTTTCGATTGGTTATCGAGTATAGCTTGTTTTTATGTTTTTTCTATCTTTCCTATTCAGTTAGTTTATACTAAAATCATCACATAAAGTTGAATGGCCATACTGCCTATTTACTTTTCTCTTTAGCACTAATTAACCAAGTAATTATCGAAAATCTCGAAATCTAGCCTCTCTCGCTGATGTATAATATAATCCAGCCTTTGAAGCGTGAGAAAATTATCGGAATCCTCATCAATACTTGTCCGGTTCTTGTCCCAACGTCCCAACGTCCCCTGCCCCCTTCCCCTCAAATGCTAGCTAATTCCGGAGAGCGCGCGAAATCTCCAATGGTCAAAAATTTTCGGAAACGCTAGACCCGACCGAGCCGAGAGAGTCCAAACATTCAGGCAGCAATGGACCCGCTGGAGTGCGTTCGGAATGGGGAGGGCGAGAGCGTCGAGAATGGTCAAGACTCCCGCGTATCGCGGCTATAAGGCCGCGGAGGGAGCGAGGGATGGGGACCTTATAGCGATAACCAGCGCCCCTCTCTTCCTCTCTGCTCTCGCTCGGTTCGGGGGGCCTTTTCGGAAACGTTTTTGGGTTAGTGAGTGGCAAAAAAAGTCGGACGAGTCTGCCGGCCGGCCAGCTTCGGGATCGACCTCACTCTTTTTCGTCGACATTTGATCCGAAAACTTTTTTTTCCCAACGCGTTTAAAGGTGTTTTTAGCGGGCCCATCGAGAGTTCGCAGCCCTCGGGGAATGACCGTTTTGGGAAGAAGGGAGCTGCCCGATTACTCACAAGGGTTTGGTTTGTAAAATTGTGTGGGAAGGGTTGCGGGGAAAGAGATTGTTTTGGGAGGGAGAAAGAACTGTTCTTGGCCAACTAGAGGGATTTTGTATTATTTTAGGCCAAAAAATCACATTTTTTTTTGTTAAAAATCAATACAAAGATTATTTTTGTGGGTTGAGAAGAGTTGACATCTCTGAAAGATCTCTGAAAGATTCGTTTTTTGTTCGAGATGTAAAGTAAGACTTATTTCTTAATGACGTCAGAAAAAATCATATTTTTTAGACCAAAGAATTTTCATTTTGGCCTAAAATCGTATAAAAATCATTTTTAACATTCTAGAATTAATATCTGGCCATGAAATTAATTAACCCCGGCTTTATCTCTATTCTCGATGCCAGATATTTCCAGAAACTCTCAAAAAAAATCGCCTCGAATTTTCCCCAGAATCCCAATTGTCATCACCTTTTTTGGAATCCGACAAATCGCCGCGCACTGACCCGAATCATAAACCCGACCTGTCATGTCCCTTATCATCGGGTGGGAAATATCTCCCGTCGCGGCGACATGTAATTGCTCGTTTTATTTGCCATTTCCCGTCACCTTCGCGTTTTATCAGCCTTTCCCCTTGGGAGGGAAGTAAAACCGAATTTGGTTCCCAAAATTGATTGTCACTTGCGTCGATTTCACACTCCAGCAGCGAGAAAGTATGACGAGAATTTGCGGGAGCTCAACTTTTGGGTCAAAATTTGGTTTTTTGGAGAGCTGTTGGGCATGGGTAACATAAGGTGAAAATTGATGCTCCTTTTCCATCTCACTGGTAATTTTCGGCATTATTAGATAGATTAGGGCAAAATAAATTCTTGGACAAGGTCTTGGCCAATCTGAAACCCGATTTCTTAGTAAAAATCATCTCTCTTTGAGATCAGGTGATCAAGGACAATATAGGGGATAAAGTGATAATTTTATTAGATTTAATAGGCGATTTGGCTGTAATTATGAAGATTAGGAACCCACCCAAGTTTTGGAGTAAACCTTCGCCAATTTAAAGACTGATTTCATTGCAAAAATTACGTTTTCTTTAGGTCTGATGATCAAGTATAATATAATAAAAAGAAGGAAAGCCCTAACAGATTTAACGAGCATTTTATTGAGTAATAGCAAGGCTATGAAATATCCAATAATTTTGCCAAATTTTGTCCAATTTGAATCTCGATTTCCCCGCGAAATTTGCATTTCAATTTTCTATTTTGGCATTATGTCCCACCTTATTTTTGGCGTCCAAAATGGCCAAAAACGAACTCGGACCTTCTTCCTTTTTTCCTAAAATACTCTTCAAGTCTTCCTCTTTCTGTTTTTTAGCATTATTTATAATTTGCATCACCTCTCGCATCAGACCAACCCCCATTTCTTATGCCCGTTTTTGTCTTGTTTTTCACTCAAAGACCAGCTGAAACGAGGTTTCAGCGGCTCAACCTCCTTGGAAACGGAGTGCCAAACAGTTATTCTTGTCCTCCAAGATCTCACGGCCCACTTCTTTTTTTATTCGCCTATTTTTTCTCGTTATACTAATTTTTCTCATGGGTAATATAAAATTTAGGATGTAAATTTTTATTGACGCGAATTTTTTCCAAATTTCTGCTCTTTGCACTTTTGGGAATGTAAAATTTTGATTTCAGAACTTGTAGAACTGGCCATATTCGTTTGGCCGCTTCAGAAATCCCGTCGGCGTTCGACGTGAATCTGGCGTGCCAAATCGCTCAGCAATAATTTCTTTCGGCCGCGATAAACGCATCACATCATGGAGTATGTTTTTTGTCTCTTTTTGTACTTGGTTTAGGCATCAAGTTTTGAGAAATCGAACGGTTTCCATCTGATGTCAAGTACAATATAAATTTTCAGGCCGAAGGTGTTGGTTTACGCACAGACGGCGCGGCTGATGAAACATGCAAACCAGGATTGGAAAGATCTCTCTGGTCAACAGAGTACGATGCAGGTTGTGCAGCAACAAAATCAGTTTTTTCTCGTCGTTGGAAACGCGACGCCTTCCGGTTATGAGGCGTTAATAGAGCAGAATATCAGCTTGATTTTAAAGTACGATGGCGATTTGGACCGGAATTTCCTCCTTTTTCGGAACAATCAAAAGATTGTAAGCTGTTTTGACCTTTTTTCGACCATTCCTGAACTATATTATACATGAGACATTTCAGGTGTACGGATTGCAATTTGCGGACAAAAGAGAAGCCCAACAAGTGGATCAGGTGATGGAGAGGTTAATAGAGTTAACCAAAAACAAGCCGCCTGTATATCAGGATCCGCATGCTGGCTTCTATGCGCAAGGCCAAAATGGATCTGATCCAAGCTTTCGAAGTGAAGGCGATGCCGACAGTCTAGGGTCGAATGGAGTGAGGTAAGGCGAAGAAAAATTTTTTTTTGTGTCTTCAAACTTTTAGAACCATTTCCCAATCGGAAAATTTATTTTCGTAACGTCGCCGATATTATCCATGAGCAACGTGACGATGGATAATATTTTTCTTTCTCCTGGCGCCTTTTTATGTTTTTGTGCTTGCATTTTGATCCCTCTGGTAAAGCTGGGGATTTCCGGGGATCACAGAGCGTATTGTCTGTCTCTTTGGGCGAAAAAACTTGTACTTCCATAAGGATTGTTTTAGAGACCTGATCACGTTTGATCTGTCTGTTTACTGGAAGTTTTAAGTTTGGGTAATTATAAGATTTTTGAGGTAAATTAAAACTCATGTTGTTTTGATTTTGGGGAATTTCTTTTTTTTCTGAATTGATGGGGAATAAGGTCGAAAAACATCCATTTACCTTATTTTAGGTAATAATTTTTGATTTTTTTTCTAATTGTAACGCTAAAGCTAGCATTTTTGCTATCGTTTCTGCCGAAATTTCTCGTAAAATTATATTATCCATGATACTACCTCAAAATTTTTTTGAATTCCCCTTCGATTCTCATCGAATTTCCCACTTCCTCAAAGTGAATTACTCCTCCAATAGTGACCCAATAAAAATCTGACCTTAAATCCAATACTTTGGTCATGGAAAACATGCAATTTTCAAGGTTACGTAGTAATCTTTTGTTTTTTCACCCGTGTTTTGCTAAGAAACCATATACATCAAGATCACTGAGAAGATTGACTCGACCAACTATGAGTCACTCTGCCTTTTACCCGCCGTTTTTACGTCTTTGATAAATTAAGGAAAGTCAAAGGGAAAAAACTTTCGAAAAAACTATATAAATTAAGAATCCGGGTCTTAATTCGGATTTGGAACGAAGGGAAGGGTTCGTTCTTATGTTTAGAGTGATTTTTGGTTCGGAAATTGTAGGGTAATATTGGATTTTGGCAGTTTTTGGCCATGTTTTGTCCTGTTTTGGCAGTTGTTAATAAAAAGTGGTAAAAAAATGATGAAAAGTACTGAATTTTAGGCTAGAATTGCCAGGGATTTTAGAGAACGGTCGTATTTTTTTTATCAATAAGCAGTCTTCAAAATGGATTTTAGGCCTTGTGAAATTTGGGACATTTTATACGATAAAACACAATTTTGGTTTTATTTTGAAATTTTGATGATCTTTATAGCAAATTTTGCATCTTATTGGGTGCGGTATGGCATGGTCTACCTTTTTAAGTTTTATAAAAAAATTGCGGAGTCGTTTTATACGAAAAAATATGTTTTTGGGCAAATTTATGCGGCGTATTTTACCATTTTTTTTATGTAGAATGACTAAACAATATCCAAAATCTGTTTTTAACCATTTCTCAGCCTCTTTCCACTATCTCCAAACGACTCATTCTTCTGTCTTACTGTACTCTATCACTTTACGAACGCTTTTTTTTGTTTATTATACTAGTGACTCACTAAAGTGCATTTTTATTTGCAATTTTGGAAGTTTTTTTTTTCGCAAAACGTTATTTTTAGCAGTAATTTTTGCTCGGAAAAGACGGTTTCGAGCGATTTTTTGTTGAGATTTTTGAAAAAATTGATGCCGTTCAGTGTGAACGTCTCTAATTCCATCGTTTTCAGACAGTACAACTATCAAACGCCACATCAAACCCAACAAATTGGCACTCATTTATCGCAGCAACAACAACGTCGCGCCTCCCAAACCTCGTCCGGCTCGTCAACAACCCTTCAGCAAAACATCTACGCAACCGTAAGAACTCTTTTTTTACTTTAGTTGGGACGAAAACACCTTTTTTGAGCACTCTTGGGCAAAAAATCACCTAGTGTAATATAAATTTTAAATTTTTTATATTTTTTCCCCTCAAAAGTTCTGTCAAGGGTAATTGAGTGACCCCTGTTATGGCCATAAGTGGCCCTATTTGACATTATTAGCTATATAGCAAGGTTGGCTGACAGCCACGGGCGAATTGAATATTTAATGGAATAATGGCCTTTCTGTTTTTTGGACAGGTCAATTTTTATGTTTTTTGGCATGCCTCGCGGCGTTTGACCCCCCATTGAGCTTGAATTTGAAATATAGCGGTGTTGGAAGGGTTACTTTATATTGCTTTAGGGAGCTGAGGTGCTTTTTTAGGCAAAATTTTAAGATTTTTTCATGTCGGAAATAGGATTTTTGTAGTGTTCAGAACATTTTAGAGAACTTTAATTCCATTATGCTTGTTTTACAATGTCTTTTTCTCTTTGGCGAACTGATTTTGTAATTTTTTTGTACTAATTTTTTTTCTATTTTAAAATTTGATCTTCAAAGCGTCGAAAATCAGACTAATTCTTCGTGAATGGCCTTCCTAGGCCGGTAATTGACTTTTTATCCGGCGGAAGGAAGAGCCCCGTTAAGTTGTCTAAACCTTTCTTCCCCCTTTTTTTCTCACAATAACACTTTGTGCTACGGGCCGGAAGATTCGCCTCTTCCCCACGCACTAATCGTCTTATGCCTCGGGAAATTCCACGGCACCCTCGGAATCTTCACGTCGGAATTTTTGAACTCGAAATTTGGAAGTTTTTGCAACTTTTTTGAGGCTCGGACCAAAATTAGCTATGGATAAGATAAATTTTGATGTTAAACGGGGAATTTGGACCGCGTTTGAAGTCCAAATTGGGTATTAATACTCGCGCGGACGTTTGCCGGCTTTGCTTCGCCTTTTGTTTGCCGGGTGCGGATCTAATTTGCATATTTTTGAAGCGAAATGAGCGTTTGGCTGCGTTTCCCCCGCTGTTGTTGCACAACAGTGAAATGGCCGGAGGTAAGAAGGGTAAAATACGGAGTTTAATAGTTAAATTATATGTAATTAGATGTTTTTGAGGTAATGGGACATCAAACTTTGTCATGGGTAATGTCTTTGGAAGTGATCTTACCGCTTGAAACAGAATGCCAAGAATAGCTGGAAATTCAAATATTTTCACAGTAAGAGCATTAGAATTGACTAGTAGGGTTTATATGACGAATTTTACAGTCAATCATGCAGTTTTTGGTTGATTTGAAAGCTTGAAACAGAATGCCAAAAATGACGGGAATTTCAAAAAATTTTTAGGTTTTCGAAAAATGTAAAGACCGCTCCAAAAATTTCTTCTTCCTCCCCAAGCTACAAAACAAGGATCCGTTTTTTCTGATCGCCTTCACCGAAAAAACAACAACTTGATTGTTTTTACTCTTCCCCCGCCACCTCCAATAATAGTAATAGTATTGTGTTTAGTCACCCGTTGTGTAAATTGGAAGAGGAGTGTAGATCATCATCATCTCATTTATAATCCCCTCCTCCTCTTGCTCCCTCTTTTCGGACATTCGCCCGCGCCTGACTTTCACTCGATTACTCTTTTTTTCGACCACCAACATTCTTCCGAATGCTGCTGGAAGAAGAGGCTAGTGCAATGTTGTGGACGGTCAGCTTTGTTAGGAGTGATAATGTTAAGGTAATATGGAGTAAGGGAAAGGGTTTAGAAAGTGTTTTGGAAGAATGTTTGGGGCTTAAGGTTAAGAAACGGCCGAAAAACGGGATTTCAGAAGTCATAAAGTGTGATTGACAAAATTTGGAGGAAATGGGAACTTTTTGATCAAGTTTGAGCGAATTTTTAGCAATTCAAGTATTTACAGGCCCAACTCAACGGTTTCAACACCCCAACGAACGGTCAAATGGCCCTGGGTCAGCTGCAACAACCCGCCAACGGCCATCCCCATCACTTTAGTTCTTCGAATGGATCACTGATCTCGAACGGATCACTTGGCCATCAAAACGGCCATCCGAATGGCCATAGTCAGCCGATCCGACAACCCGTCGCTCCCCCTCCACAACCCCCACCACAACCGCCAGCTCAAGCCACGAATTGCGCCCCTCCCCCGCCCCCTCCGCCGCCACCGCCTCAGGCAAAAGTTGCGCAAGTTTCGACGTCGGCACCCCCGCCACCCCCTCCGCCGCCACCAGGCCTTTTTAAGGCCAATGGAGATCCAAAAACCAAGCCTAAAACCATGGCGGACGCGATCAAAGCGGCCAGCGAGGCCAAGGCCGCGAACAATGCGAACGGAATTCAGGTGAATAAAGTGCCAGAAAAAGGCGCAACTCTGTCACAAAATGGATCGGGCGCCTTGATGGACGAGTTGCAGCAAAAAATCAGACGGATGCAGAACAATGCGGAAGTCGGATCAGTGGGATCGGCCGCCTCGACATCAAGTACAATATCATCGGCCTCCTCGGAGGAAAGGCAGGTCCCCCGACCCTGGCAAAAGACGTCGAATGCCTCCTTGAACTCGAACCCGCCTCAGAATGGAGGCACGGGGACGTTGACGGCACATGGACACAATGGGACGAATGGAACTGACTCACCTAAAGTTAGGAGAAAGTAAGTGAAATCAGGGAGTTTTTAGAGAGGATTTTTGATTGGGAATTGTTAAACAGGGTAATAAAGAGGGTTTATAAGAATTTATAGTAAGAGTTTTTATCTTTTCGAATCTTTTTTGGTGGTTTTTAAAAAAAATTTTTGCCATTTTGGCCTAGTATAACATAACGTATTTTTTCAAGTTTGACCCAAAGTTTTTTGCTTGTGAAATAAAAATTATAAAATTTTAGGAACACCTTGACCAACGGCTCATCCCCTGAAGAGCGATACCTCACCGTGGCGGACCTGGAACGCTTCAAACAGGACATTCTCCTTGATTTCCAACGAATCGTGGACAAACGCACCAACGAAATGATCGAAATCCTACGACAAGAGCTCCAAAAACGCTGAATACTAGTCCCATAATAAGTTCTCGTAGGCTCTGATTTCGATTATGAAAGACTTCTCTTCCCTACCGGTTTGTTGTCCATTAATAAGGATTTGGCCATGGAATTACTGCCAAATGCCCAATGCATTTTTTTTTGAATTTTGTGTGAATAAGCTTCCTCTAGGTCCACAATGAGTTTTCATCGGCTTTACTTCTTTTCCACACGTTTGTTTTGGGGGTTTCAATATTATTTTAGATCGGAAGTGGGTCTTGGTCTAAAATAAGGTCAGGTCTGAATGGATGATATAATTTTTTGGAATCAATGAGGTTGTTAGAGGATTGTGGAGACAAAGGTTTTTAAATTTGATGTTTAAATATTGTTTTAGGACTTGTTTTTGGCTAGGAATGTTTCATCGTATAAAATGTCCAAGGGGGGGATTATAAGGTAGATGAATGAAAATCGAGATTGGAATGAGGTGGTTACGTAAATTATTGGTAGTATTTAGTGCTGAAATCGGTTTTTGAAATTTTGGTAGCCGATAAAAGGACAAGAATTATATTATCCATGAGATCTGAACCAAAATTTTGACGAAATCTCCTATTTCTAGACCTAAAATTTGACTGATAATCCCAAAAACCGAACATATAAACCCTGTGTATATTTGTTATCCATCTCTCTCAGATTGCGCAATCAACTCCTTTGTTCTACTTCTTGATCGTCTTCTTCTACATGGCCTTGTTATTCTAGTTTTTTTCTTATAATTAACTCCAATATCTTGCTCGAATTATATTCGAACTCAGGTGCTATCGAACCAGAAATTCTTCTTTTGTTTCAATATTTGCGATTATTTTGTCAACAAAGATGTTAAACGTATAATATCGCCTTGTAAATTTCGTGCTGTTTCTTTATTTAAACCTGCCAACACAATTTTAATAAACCAAAAAGTATATGGAATGAAGGGTGTTGATTGTATTATAAAACGTTTTTTAATACTATCAGACGTTAGATGAATCAGAATTTCAGTAAATTATATTATACCCCTCATCAAGTATAGCACAACAAAAATGTTTAATATTTTCTCATCGAAGACCCAAAACTTTGTTGCTCCTAGGAAAATAAAAGCCCTATACAATCCAAAAATCGATTTCCCATTGTCGCTGCCAATTTATTTCATCAATTTCTTACTGTATTCTCCATTACCGTTCAATCTCTTCGGTAGAATTACTATTTCCCGTTTGATTTATAATTTCTTCCCTCGGCAAAGCAAATGGATCAATTGCATTGTCACTGACAGTGGTCTCATTGTCTTCCGGTGGATATACGACACCGTTTTGAGGAGGAATTAAGCCATTAAGAATAGAATTATTCGGAGTCCCGGCCGTTGAGCCGGGACAATACAATTTCTTGACTTTGTTGAAAACCCCATCCAAGTTTTGTTGCTCCATGAAATCTCGGAGATTGTTCACCTCTTCGGGAGCTCGGGATTTGGCCAGAGCAATGAAATTGGAGCATTGAGGCCAGGAATCGACTTGATTTAGGATTACGAAGTCTGATGCGGCCGGGTTTTGATTGACTGTAGCGAAGGCGACACATACTGAAATTGAAAAAAATGAAGCTTAAAAAACAGTGTAAAATGTGTAAAACTCATAAAAATTATGAAACTTACACCTTGTGTGTAATGTCGGTGCGATTCGCCAGAAAAACGTCCCATCCCGTAGGTTCTCCCAAGGCCCAATGATCGATTTTTGTCGACCATCAGCCACTTGATAAATAAATTCAAATCTGGTCACGTCTGTGGCGTTTAGCACTGAAAAAATAAAATAAAAATTGAGCTTAGCGAATTCGTAACCGTATTTTACATTTCAAACTCTTTTTTTTCGGTGATAATCTCAATCATCATTTTTAGTCAAAAAAATGTTTAATTAAAAAATATTTTTACTTTTTTTATTTTTACAAAGTGACATTAAAAAAAGTACCTGTAAGTCGAGGGCAATAAATTTCGGGAGCATCCACGAGAAGATCGTTTATCGCCATTTCCGTATAAATCGGCTTTCCTTGCTCCAACTTATCGATTATACTATTGAGGTCAGTCATCGTTCCAATATGAAAGTTCTGTGACCAGAGGACCGCATTCCAGGTCCCAACTAAAAGATGAGGAGACGCCGGAAGACATCGAGGACAGTGGGTTTCGATTTCCTAAAAAAAAATAAAAAATATTTTTTGATGACACAAAATGATAGAGAGCTAGCTCTCTAAATACTTTTTTTTTAGGCTTTACCTACAAGGTGTACGTACTGTTTAAAACAATAAAAAACCCTGAAAAATTTAGCCTTTGCTTTGCAGTTTCAGTCGAGATTTTTTGACAGACGAAGGACTGTGGAAACAAGGAGAGCGGCCAGGAAAAACCGCTTTTTGACCACATTTCGACCAACTTTGCGCGGACAAAAATTGATTTTCGGTAGAAACGTTGAAAGTAGTGGCAAAAATTCGCATTGAAAAAATCAACTCCTCTCTTACCTGTGTTGGCTCGTCTAATTGAAAAGAAAATCCATTCTCACTGGCGGTAATCCTCGGCAATTTTATTTGGCCGACAATCTAAAAAAAGGCAAAAATATTGTAAAATACGATAATTTTCCAGAAGAAATAAATTATGACATCAAAAAATCCCAATTAAAAGATTTCTGACCTGTTCCCAGGCGTTCCGAGCGATGTACGCCACGTCTCGGACTATCCCATTTATTGGATCCACCGAATTTACATTATTTACTACATATACAACAGTGAATAAAACATATTTTAGGAGCATATTCGGCTTCCGATCGCTGCCATTACCCCGCGAAATGATTACGCAAAACGTACAATGGGGGTTATTACAAAAGCCGAGCGAAAAAAGCGACCCTTTTTACTCAAATCCCGCTGCAAAGGGAGCTAAAGCAGAGTACTTTCAAGGTTACTATGGTATTGAAAATGAAAGTTTATAAAACATGACATTTCCTTTAATTTAGGCCAAATTATTTTATGGAACATAAAAAAAAAAAATTTATTTTTTCGACCGGTCGATAAAAAAAATTTTCGGAAAAGCGTACTTCTATGAAAGTAGGTGTAAGAAAGTGTAACAAAACGTCCAATCAACTCAAAAATCCCCTATATTTTCAAAAATTACATGCATTTTTATCTACAACAACATTCTAAGTAGTAAAAAATATAATAAAATGACAACTGAACTCAAAAAATTTATCGGATATATATGAGATCAGTTAGGATGCAAACCGGGGGTTATTCTTCATTGTGATGATCAAAATACTTGGTGATGAAGGCATCGGCGGCTTTGAAGATATCGTAGCATTGGGAATTCATGAGGAAATCCATCTTGTCCGGCGCGTTCGCGCCCTCCAATTGGGCCAGAAACTCCTCTTCTTGGCCTGGAATGACATATCCGACAATAATTTACCTTGTAAATCCGATTACAATTACAATTTTGACAAATATTATATTATCCATGATGGATAATATAGAGAAAACAAAATTACCTGTGGCAACTCCATAATCCATAGCTTTGGAGAGACAGTCAATAACTTGAAGGACCACGTCGACACTCATCACCGTCAGGAGGTCGCAAATTCCCTTGAAGAGGCCTTTTTTGATGCACATGGTAATCAGATTTCCATTTTTTGTGTTCAAAATTTCATATAGACCACTGACCGCCTAAAAATAGAAATTTTTAGATCTTTGAAGGATTATGAAACATGTTGGACATGTTTTTTTGCCATGACATTGAAAAAAAATCTATTTTTTACACAAGGTCTTGTTGAAATTTCAAAAAAAAAATCGTGAATATGTCTTCGTATTACAATAAAACTTGCCTGTTTTCTCAATTCAAATGTCGAATCCCTCAAGCATATCAAAAATCCATCAATTATTTGTTCCGCAACATCCTCTCGATGGCTTAGAACTCCATTCTTCACAAACTGAATAATCAAATAAAAACATTGCCCCAGGGCTTTTGGTGTAACCGCATTGCTTTGTGAAATCCTCAAAGCTGAATCGAAAAAGCCACTATCGTACAAATGATTCAGGAATTGGGGTCTTGCAGCAATAACATTGGCCAGTTTTAGGACCGACGGAAGGATAAGCGGATTTTCGAGAAGAGGCGAACAATGGGAGAGAAATCCGACGTCAATCAGCTTCTGGATGTGCTCTTCGCCAAAATGGCAGATTCCGGTTAAAGTATCCAGAGCCTCGTTCAGCAGAATCTCATCAAATTCATTGGTTAAGATAAATTCATATAAAGATAAGAATTCGTCCGATAATTCTTCAACTGGAGTCATAAAAGTAAAATAATTGTTGATTAAGGCCACCGTCTGTCGTTTCACATCGATTTGATCAAATCTAAAAATATTTTTCATCATTATCTATCAAAAAAATCAGTCTGATATCAAGGATAATATAATTTACTCACCGAAAGTAAAGCCTCAAGGCTTTTGGCAAGATCATTAGCTCATCGCATGTACAACGCTTGAAGGGGTCGAATGAAACAATTCCCTCAAGGATAAACAGTGCGTTTACACATGTTCCAGGGTCATCACTTCTGAAGAGAACACCAAGTATAATAATGGATCTAAAGACAAAAGAAAAAATGTAAAAACATACCCCAAGCAGTTGATAAGCTTGGCAATGGGTCCAGGATTGAGTCTACTGGCGACAAGTCGAATATCCATACTCATTTCGGACAACACACCAACAACGGAGCGCTCGACGGGAGAATCAGGCTCGGCCTTCATAAAAACGTCGATAAATGTGTTGAATAGCCCCATTTCCAAGGCTTCTTCGACTGCTGGCCCTGCAAAATTAACCAGCCATAAATCCACAAACAATTTAAAGCAAAAACACCAAAAAATTCATCAAGCAACAGCCGTTTTCCAACGAGGTATCTAAAATATCATAGGACGCAGCAAGTCTTCACCTTTGCTCAAGATTCTGGAGTAAACCTTCAGCGCGTTTAGTGTTTTGGCCTCGTCGTCGCATAACAAATCAGATATGAGGTCGGGATCATAGACAGCACGAGCTGAATCCTCTTCGTAGCTTTCACCCTAAAATCCGTAAAGAAAATAGAAGAAGCCGCTCACCCTGCTCACACCTTTACGTCTGGCTCGGTCAAAGCCATCATCTCGCTTTTTCTTTCGGAGCTCTACGGTCTCGGCACGGTGCTTGAAGTGCAGAGCGTTAGAATCAACCCCTGGAAATAAATTTATATTATCCACGAGAAAAAGTATAACAAAAGTGCCATTTTAAAGAGATTTTAAGTTCATAAAAACAAAAATGAAGGCTAGATAATTACCTGCATTCTTGTATAAAGCCGCATGCGAGCAGCTGGCAGCACTCCCATATTTTTCTGCACCTTCTTCACACCCATTACTCGTGAGCATCGCTACCCAATATTCTACCGAAACTATCGGCAAATAATATTCATATATTCACGTCAAGCCACTCTCGATCTCGACGATCAATTTCAAGTCGGAAAAAATTCGAGAAAAATACATGCAGTAGCCAACATCTCCAGTCCCACCACGAAAAATTGCAATGCCACAGAGGTTGGCATTCCGCTCCAATCTTTTTCTTGTTGCCTTCGTCAACATGGAGCCGGGAAAACGGGGCCGACTTACGAGGTAGAGAGTGTTTCTTTCCATTTTTTAACCTTTCAGGTTTTTTTCAGCTCTCGGTTGAAGATTGACGAAACAATCGGTCTTCGACATGGAAGAGGAAGGTGCGGAAGTCTTCATAATTGCGTTTCGGACAAATCTATCATACGTTTGACGTCGATTATACTCTCTAGAGTTCGCCTGTCGCGCTCTCTTCGGATTGCGGAAAGATTTTGTGGGTGTAATAATTAAAATTTATATTATTCTTGCCACCTCTTATGTTTTCGATACCCTAATATGCTCGGGATTCGCGAAATTTTTGTTGCGTAATACATAGTTTATCGAATTTTGTTGCTTAGGAAGTTGTTTAATACAATCGGAAAACATTCGCGGACTACCCAGAACAATTTGTATTATCCATGACAACGGCTTAGATGGGGATATGAATTAGTGGTGGTTTTGGTTCATCCGCCGAAATGCATCGGTCGATTAAGCTCGAAGATGACGGTGGGAGTATTGTGGAGCCGCCAGAGCTTTCTGGACCCATGAATTGTTTGATTTGCGGGGCTGCTGGAGCAAAACATTATGGTACCATAGCTTGTCTGTAAGTCCATTTTGAATCCTTTGTTTTTTCTTTCTTTTAGAAAATTTAAGTTCTCCATTATACTGATAACCGCATTATGAAGATTTGAGTTTAATTTTATCAATTTTTTCAGCGGTTGTAAGGGGTTTTTCCGACGATCAATCCTCTTGAACAAAGTCTACAAATGTATTCGGAATAAGCAATGCACAATGAGTCCAGGTGAGCTTCGTTGCTAATTTTTTAAATCGCATTTTTATTCAAAAGGTTAAAGCTCAAACGCTACGTAGAAGATTCTTTTGGGTCATGTCCGATTCCATTCAAATACGTTTCGGAGGCAAACTACAAAACGGAAATTACTTTCTGACCGCCGTAATCGCGACCCACAAATTGGTTGCGTAGCGCGATGAGAATTCGAACGCGGTGTGCGGGGAAATCTTTTGTCGCAATGTGCAGATTAATATAGATAAGTTTAAAAAAAAATGGTTTGCAGAGACCCGGAATGGCTGCCATTACTGCCGACTGCAAAAATGCTACTCCGTTGGAATGAAAACATGCTGTAAGTTACGTTACTTCACCTGAAATTTAATTGAGACAAAAAATTACGAATAATTTTCAGATTTACAAGCCAGTCGAAAGGCGGGTTCGGGCCGAAAAGCTATCGAAATGAGTCCCAAAGGATCTCCAACACCTCCATTTATCGTCGTTAATCAACAATTGGCCAAGGTATGTTGCAAATGTTTTGGTTTTTATTCGGAGTTTAGGTTGAGAATCGATGCGTGTCTCTAGGATCTCTGAATGTGTTCAAGCCTCAAGGAAATGGAACGACCAGTGATATTGTGCAGTATTTTAGCGATGTTGAGAGGTGAGCGGGACTTTGAGTTTATTTTTGGTGGCTTTTTCTTCTGTAACATAAGTTCTGTCAATTTATTGATTGTAAGGAGGTCACAATTGATCTAGTTTTAGTCGAATTGAAAGAGCTTTTGACTAATTTTGTCTACTACAATATAATTTTTTTTCTTCTAAACGACTATAATTTTAGGATATGTGATGAGGTCTTTGACGAAAGGACGATGGGAATGCCTCTCACTGCAATTCGGCAGCAGTGTAGCGTCGACGTGGATATTGATTTAGCCATCAGTGAGCCAGGTCGAGTAGCCCCGAGAATTGATGTAAGTACCTTAAATTTTCTATTTTATGTATTTAGATGGAATGGGGAATGAGAATACCCTTTTCTGACGACATTTTGAAGCCGATGTGGTGTCGTCAAATTTGCAATTTTTTCGATTTTGCCAGTTTTATGCCGGACTTGGAGATGATCGACGAAAAAGAGAAAAATCGACTGGTTCTCGCGAATTCCACGCGGATATTATCGCTCACTGTGGCATATAAGACACAACGGCTGGATCATGAGCCGGATGCGATCACGTTTGGCATGGGTGTTTATTATCCGATCATCGAGGACCAAAAACCTGCGGAACAAACCAGTTTTACGGAGATTGCACGGATATTATACAGAGATTGTGTGATTCCAATGAGAGAAATGAGACTCTCTTTAGCAGAATATTGCATTATCAAGGCAATGTATTTCTTTTCGCCAGGTAAATTTTTATTTTTTTTTTGTTGTTTTAGGGTCATTGAAAGTTTTTGAAAAAACATGGGTAAAAGTTTTGTTGATGGGGCGAAAGTGGTCTAGAATGAAGGAATATGTGTTCACGTAAATATCCTGAGTATTGTTGAAAAAGAAGCCTTCGATTAATCTACTTTTTTTTATCTTCTCCTTGAGCTCCTCAAGTCCAATATAAAAGCGGCCAAAAATTCTTTTGGTATTGCTCTCTTGCTCCCGGAAAATAATAAAGGGATTATTATTAAGGGCTCCGGATTAATTTCTTGTTTTCAGTGAGCACGTTAAGCGACAGGTCATTGCAAGTTATCAACAGGATACGTGAAAAATACGCAAATGTTTTGAATGATTATTTACTCAACGAAATGGGGTACATGGATGCTGTGGATCGGATCACAAGAATACACTCGATCCTGCAGGTCATTGAGGTAGGTTTTGAGGGGGTGGGAGAGGATTTTTTTGGACATACATTTATATTGTAGTAGGTTGGAAAGGATAATGAGCAAAAATTAATTAGAGAAACATTTTCTTTTGTGTTTTACACTGTTAAGAGCGTTGTGATGTAATTTTGAGTTCAAAATTTGTACCTAAAATTACATTGTAGTCGATAAACAAAAGTAAAATTTGTAGAAAACTTGGGTTGAAATAGAATGTATGAGTGGAAAAGTTACTTATAATACCATTTTGGCTGTTGCAGTTTTGATTTTAAAAGTTTCGCTTCAAATATTTTATCAGAATTGTCGTGGATAATATAAAATTCTTGCTGCAGGTGACCAGCAATCGCTTCGACAAACGAATGGCCGGTCTCGTAATGGTGGATTCGTCGGGAATGCTGGGCCGATTGGCGTACGACATCCATGTTCGAACAAATTAACAAAAAAAACTTGCAAATTGTGTATAACGTGTTCGTTGTAGCCTTTTTTTTTTGATGTGATTCCTCCCCGGATTTACTTTATTTCCTCCCCATTGGTGATCAAAATTCCCTTGGCATATTTTATGCGTCTCTTCAAACTCAAAATTGTTTGATTTTTTTGGTACTTTTGATTATTTTTTTTGTCATTTTGCGAATTTTTCGACCTTGTGATATCTGTAAATTGTCAAATCGAAAAGTTTTAAGACAGTAAACGGTCTATTTTACTGTGAAATAAATTTTAAAATTCCACACCGGCTATATTGGATATATTTTTGGGCCAGTTTTGTGACGCCGCCTTCATAAACATGGTGTCGATTACCGCCTTTTCCACGGAAAACAAACTCCTCAGAATTGCGGATTCAGGTTCTTTTTGTCATCCCACTTCCTTTCACAGGAAGCGCCATTTAATTCGAACACAATAAGTTATCTCAGTGTGATGACAAAGCAAAAGAAAACAGTCAATAAAAGACATGGATAATATAAGAAAGAATTGATGGGATAACTGGGAAAATTGCGGTGGAATTGGAGTAGTTTGCCTTTGAGGGAAAGAAAAGTGATTTGGAATTGTAATTGAAGGTTTTATTGCCGGCATAATAAGGGAAATCATCTAATTTGGCGTTCGCTCGTTAGCGAAGGCTCTTTTTTGAAGGAAAAGGTGATTTTTTTGGTAAAATACGATGAACCAAGACGTTTTTATTTGATTTTTGGTTCCTAAACTCTCTTTAATTTGCTCTGTGATATATATATGAAATCGAGATCAATTAAAATTTTTGTGATTTGACCTTATTTTGAAAGGAAAGTACTTCTATAGGGTATGGAGTTACAGGTGGACACATACATCAAAAAATTCGCAAAGGTTTTCTGATTTGGAATATGTAAAAATTAGCTGCCTAATTTTGATTTGTAAGGGTGAAAAAATCCTCTGAACTTTTCTCGGAACACCATGCAAGTGTGCCTTTTTTACATTGGAACTACTATAAGGTTGGACGGAAAGCGAAAAAATTAAATTGAAATTTGGGTAAAAATCATACGGACATTCCGTCCACGCAAATGCCTTTTTGACCAAGTTTTTACCAATTCAAATGTTTTGTTTTGAGCTAAAGTGTACCCTGGCATCTGACAATCCTTAAAATATCAAATTTGATTAATACTAAACCTTAATTATTAGGTTGGACGGAAAGTCCGTATGATTTTTACCCAAATTTCAATTTAATTTTTTCGCTTTCCGTCCAACCTTATAGTAGTTCCAATGTAAAAAAGGCGCACTTGCATGGTGTTGCAAGAAAAGTTCAGAGGATTTTTTCACCCTGAGAGACCAAAATTAGGCAGCTGATTTTTGCATATTCTGAATCAGAGAAATTTTGCAAATTTTTTGATGTATGTGGTCGTACCCCATGGAAGTACTTTCCTTGTTAGACAAAAGTACGAATTGATCTTATTTTTTCAAATTTTTACAAAATTATCACTAGAAAATAGTTATCTCCGGCAAATTCCTTCCATAACCGCCAGGTTTTTTTTCAGCGAGCTTGCAATTCAGTTACAGCGGGCGCAGCAGACCATAATAATAATAATTAACTTTCGATTTTGTTCGCAGGGAACTTCCTTCCTTCATACTGTTCTAATCGCGCTACGCTTCACCCAAAGCGTCTTCCGGATCTTGGTCGAGGTTTTTGTTGAAGCAACGTTGCGCAACCGACTAATTGCTTAATCAGTGAAAGTTGCAAATGAGGGTAGTTGAGGTGGAAAATCGCCGAAAGGGAGGGGAAGTCTTGAACTGAGGGTGGTAACGTGGGCTTGTAGAGGTCGACAGTGTCGCAGACTTATTGTTCTTACTCGTCTTCATGGGTAATATTGAGGAAGACTGATATTTTAGGGCAACAGTTGTCTTATTTTAGATACCTGAAGGTTCAGGTGGCTGAAGTTTTTGAGCATGTTGGATTTGATGTCTTTAGTATAGCCTGTACTTACTTCTTTTGTGTTTTAAGAATGTATGTTTTGCAAAAATCATACTTTTGAGGCAAAAATTATATTGCTTTAGTCATCAGTTGGCCATTTGGAGTTTTCCAAATTTTTGAGCAATAATTTTTGGTTTCAGTGCTCAAGATAATATGTGCAGACTCTGTTTTACATTTTCGTTGATTACGAACCTTGCTGATTCAACTCCGGACCATCAATTTTGTTGCTTTGGTTATAAGCTATTAAATTATAGGTTTAAGTTTAATTTGATAAACTGATGTCGCTGTTTTTGATATTAGTCTTCGAAGTGGCTTTTTAGGGCCTATTCTTATTAAATAATCGTGAAATATCCAAAAATACACTGAAACAGGGTAAAAATTATGTTAGTTTAGTCATTAGTAATAATTGGACCAAACTTGTCAATTCTCTTTGAATGTTCCGGTTTTTTTGATATCAATGACTATGTTATCATCTACAAGTCACACTCTTAGCGTCTTATTACGTGAAAGAAAACCATATATCACTTACAGCCCTTTTTTACCTTGATTTAGCCACCATGGGGTCCAAACTTCGGATTTTCCTCTCATTTTTGGTTTTGACCTCGAGTATAAGGTCGGTATCTGCTAGTGGCTACGGCGAGGGCTTTGCGGCATCTCATGGAACACTGGGAGGCGGTGGCGGCGGTGGAGGAGGAGGCGGAGGAATCGGCTTCGGCGGAGGCCCTCGAGGAAATGGTGGGCAAATTCCCAACGCGCTAACGGCCGAGCCAAGTGTTACTTGTGGCGCTGAGAGCGTCTCTATTGATTTCACGACTGGTCGCGAGTTTTCTGGCCGTATTTTTGTCAAGGGATATTCGCAAGATACGAGTTGTTCGTTGAATGGAAGTGGCGCCAAAGTTCATGGATTTTCGATCAATTTTGAGCAGTGTGGATTGAGAAGGAATCGAGAGGTAAGGATCAAGTTTTCAAATTTCCTTTATCATTAATTTGATGACTGATTTTTATTCGAAGTTTGAGTTTTTTTGGATATTGCACTAGGCATCCCTATGGATCGAGATTCACACGGAATCTTTAGATTAGGTAAACCGGATATATTCTTATTCTTTTAGATGAACGGAGTGAGTATTGCGGCTACAGTGGTCGTTTCTTTCCATCCCATTTTTATTACTAAAGCCGACCGGGCCTATAAAGTCAATTGTTTCTACATGGAAGCCCGGAAAACTGTGAATCAAAATTTGGAAGTCAGGTAAAATTAATTGAAAAGTATCGAAGAGTATCCTGAAACGTCTAAATCGAATATAAACTTACAAAACACCTTTAATTTTAGTGCAATCACCACAAAATCGATCGACCGTCAGGCTTCCCTGCCGGTCTGCAAATACGAAATCTTGACGGACGGCCCGAATGGCGGTCCAGTTCATTATGCCAAAATTGGAGATCAGGTCTACCATAAATGGTCATGTCACACTGATGTGGCTGATGTTTACTGTATGAAAGTCCATTCCTGCACAGTGAATGATGGCCAAGGAGGAGATCCGGTGACTGTTTTGGACGAGAATGGGTGAGATTTTTGTTTGGAGGGGATTTTTTCGAAATGCAATTGCTTTTTGAACTTTTTAGAGCATTTTGAACTTTTTGCACTGTGCAGAGGGAAAAATTTAAATTTGCACAGTGCGAAAAAACAAGTTGAAGTCTGCACTGTGCAAGTGAATTTTTGGGTGCACTGTGCAACCACTTTCGCCCGCCGGAAAAGTCCAGCGACATCGCACAGTGCACTAAATTTTTTTGCACTGTGCGTCAGATTTTTTCAGGCGAAGTCTGCACTGTGCGACAGATTTTGCTCGAGCGGCGACAAATGCGAAAAGATGCACCGTGCAGATGAAATGAAAGAAGAATGCACAGTGCGGAAATTTTCTGAACCTTTTGAGCGCGGGGAGAAAAGGCGCCGTTGTGGAATTTATTTTTGTCGCTCTACGTTTACTGTAGATGAAATTTTTAGCTGTGAAATTGACGGATACGTCCTGCAGAACTTGGATTATCAATCTGACTTGGCCGCAGGGCAATCAGCATACGTTTTTAAGTTTGCTGACAAACCCACGTTGCACTTCAATTGTCAAATCGAATTGGCGCTGAAAGACAAGAATGTTGGCTGTGCTTATACTGTAAGTCATTTTTTATAATTACAAGGCAAATTCGAGATTTTTCGGCTGAAAATTTTTTTTCTGAAAAAATCGAAATGTTTTAAGAAACCTCAATGTCAATCGGCCGGAGAGTATGGCGGATACTCCAAAGGTGGAGGAGGAGGCTATGGCGCCTCCGGCAATTCTCTCGAATCTTCATCAGAACAATTTCCCCGCCCACCAACGCCCAATTCCCCGAACTTTGGCAGCTATCAAGCAACGACTGTCCCCGTCCCACCAAAAGCAGGCATGTTCCTTCAAACGGAGGTCACACCTAGCAGTTACTGTATGAATTTTGTAATCAAAGTAATGCTAGATGGGCCAAACAAAATTTCGGGGGTTTTTGACGCTCGGTGCGAAGAAAAGGCGGATCTGGGGTTTGCACTGTGCGAAGAACAAAATTTTTCGATTGCACTGTGCAAGGAAAATTTGACTTGTGCATCAGAAAACTTTGTAAAATTTGTCGATTGCACTGTGCAAAGAAAATTTAAGTCGCACTGTGCGTCACTAGCGATGCGGTAGCGACAATTTTGCGCTTTGTCAATTTAGCGATGCGAGAAAAAAAATTTCGCACTGTGCAAAAAAATATTTCAAACTGCACAGTGCAAAATAAAAACTCGAGCTGCACCGTGCGAAATAAGTAACAAAATCGACTGCACGGTGCGAAAAATAAATTTATGAAGTGCACTGTGCAAAATAATCCGGAGAAAAATTTATCGCACCATGCAAAAAAAGTAAATGGATTTTTTTGCACCGTGCGAAAAATTTTTTTGATTGCACTGTGTCAAATCAAAAAAAAAAAATTGCCTTTTTTGGCCCATCTAGCAAACCCCTTCCTTACTGACTGAAAAATTTCACTTTCAGCCGGCGAATACACGAGCGAAGAGTACTCTTACAGTGGAGTGCAAGGCGGACCACCCGGCGTTTCTCCGCCCGCCGGCTACAAACCAATGGGCGCGTCGCAAGGATTTACTCCCGGATTGGGCAATAGAAGAGGAGGGGGAGCCAAAATTGGATACAAGAAGGTCGTGAAAAGAGGTGAGATATGAGAAGAATGTAGCGTATTTTACTATATTATTGTTTTTTTTTCAGACGAAACCAACAAAGTTGCGGACTTTGATTTGCCGGAACAACAATTGGTTGTCATCGAAATTGATGAGGAAGATAAAAGTGAGCAAATTAAAAACTAATTATTTTTAGAAATATTCTGATCAAATACCATCATTTCTGATTTTAGGAACTGACTCTCTTCTCCACGCCTCCACCACCACTCGAATCCAATCCAAACTTTGTCTCTCTTCGACGATTTTCGCCGGCCTTTTCGCTGGCTGCGCCCTGCTTTGTGGCATCGTGGCGGTCTTCTTTTATTCCGCCCTACAGAGACATCGGAACGCCATGGAGAAGACGGCCTGGGGCATGTAGTTGGCCCTCACTGACTTGGTGAACCATTGACGCCTGATTTGTTTGTTTATATTTGACATTTTTGCGTAACGAGGTCGCGTTTTCTGTTCTGTAATAAACAAAGTGGTAAAAATGGGGTTCTTCAGATATTATGATATGAATCAGAAATTATTCGGGGAAAAAACAATTTTTTTTTGGTAAAAAAAGGATTAGAACTTTGAAAAGTCCCGTTTTCATATTGAAAATGTAGTTGGATTGAAGCAAAATTTCCCGATAATGGAGTTCAGAAGTTCCTACGAATTTTTGAAAAATTTTGAGACAGCGTTGTGCAGAAATATTAGAGAGGTTTTACGTTGAAATTTAAAAAATCTCGTTTTGAAATTTTTTGATTTTTTGACCGCGTTATGCAGAAAGGCGCAACAACTTTTCATCAACGACAGTTCGGGTCGACTATGTTTTGGGTTGTCTCAATTTGTTGCTGTAGGTATAAGGAAATCTAGGAATGGAAGTCGTAAGATTGATGAGGCCTTAAGATAGCTTCATCTATTTTGAGGGGCTTTACATATCTTACTAGGCCGTTCGTAAAGTCGCTGGAATGTTTTCGGCGACATGCACTCCGCGAAACCGAAAGTTCACTTTGCATTGTGCAATTTTTGGCTTTTTGCACAGTGCAATAGGCTTTTTTGAGCTGTCGCTCGCACCCTGAGTTTTCTTGCACAGTGCACGTCGCCGAAATAATTCCAGCGACTTTACGAACGGACTGATACTGCAATAATATCCAAACAAAACTTACGTCTCATACCGATCACTTTTGCTTTGAACCGAACCGTCGTTGACCCGAAACTCCGCACAGAGAAACCTGAAATTTGGTTCCAAAAAAATTTAAGTTTCAGTTTTCCAAAATTCTAAACAATTACCGATGTCAGTAACAAAAAATTTTAAACTTCTCTTAAAATAAATACAAAAAAAAGAGAAAAAAAGTTTATTCTCTTACTGGTGCATGGTAATTGTAAAGATTCGTTCAATATCTTCTCTTCCAAGAACAGCATAACGCAGAGGAGGTACAGTCAGAGTTGAGATGACGCAGGGAAAGAGGAACATGATTTCGAACATTGGCGGCAGGAGGAAACGCAGTGTTACGTAGATATTGAAGAATTTTGTGACGAAAAAGTACTGAAAACCCGGATAAATGACAAAAAAGGATCTTAAATTTGAATTGCCTGAGGCTCTTGAAAAAAATTCCAAACTCACTTCGCCCATGACCACCGTAGTCTGCGCGATGAACACCACAAACGTGCAGATCATCAGACTCTTCTCTCGGCTGATATTGATCAGTCTTTCCATCCGCAGTTTCACCAACAACCCAACGTTGAAAACATTGACCAAAAAAGAAGTAACCGCAAAGAACATGGTGAAATATAAAGTCATGTTTGAGGTACTGTAGCCAACACTAAACTGATGGTCGTAGTCAAAGCCCACAAAGGTAAACCACTGCTTTGTGTCGTCATATGTGAATTCCGCCGGGTTTAGGAGGAGAAACCAGCATAGTCCGAATGGAAGGACAAAGTAGAACGTTCCGATAATAATTTTGTAGGGTTTCCATATCTAAACGGGTCCGAGGTTTGAGTGTGATCCGTGGAAAAAGTAATTTTGTTTTCAAAGGTTCGTAGACCTTCTCAGGCTTTGTTTGGTAGATGCCACCACGAGAAGTCTGACAGAGTGTGAGAAGAGTGAGATCATAGAGAACATGACATGGTAAGGGGGAACCTCTAAATAATCAAGATCCGCCTTAAAACTAGGCCAAAAATTTTAACAAAAATTATCCCTTGGGGCACAAAAATTAAATTGAATTTTTCTCAAACGAAAATAGACCGCTCTTTAAAATTTTTACGGATTATAAAAGCCCATACTTCAAAATACAAGGGTTCCAAAAATTAGGAAGATCCTAATAGACAAGGCTAATGAAAATAAACGAAATGTGAAGACACAATTGGTTTTTTTAAAGGTATTTTTGTTTATAGATAGCTAGGGAACACGGAACCCTTCAGGCCGACGGGCCGGGCCGAGATTTTCGGCCCGGGCCGGCCGACGAGCCATGTCTAGATCCTAAGTTTAAAAAGTCCGATTTTGACAAAACCCCGATTTTGACGAATTCTTTTTTCATGTGTGGACAAATTGGCCCGCCGCCTTGGTCCCTCATATTAGTTTTTTGACAGAACAAAAAAAACCATCCTTAAAAAACCGCCTTGGTTCCCTGTTACGATATGACTTTTTTCTCAAGGTCCCCTCTTCCCCCAATTGCCGTCTTCTGATCTGAACCTTCTCAGATTGGTCGTAATCAGAGGGAAATTTAAAACCCTACCGTCCAAGTAACTCAAGTCAATTTTTATATAAAAGAGCTAGGTTATCTGTACAATAATATTTGTAGTTTGTTGATGCATTCTCTCCCTACAGTGTTCATAAGGGCAACCTTTCCTTTTCCAGCGGTGAAAGATTTCGCCATGTGCTCAGGAACTGTTTTTTCTTGCAAAGTTTTGGTATTTTTACCACAGGTGGTGAATAAAATGTTTCTTCACGTTATGGATGAAATATCGGCCAAGAACTTTGCTTTTGTGATCTCATTTTCTCTCTTTTTTAAGCAATCTCCTTACCCGTTCATAATACAGTGGAGTAAACAGACTGGTCAAGCGATTCACCGCCAGTAAAAAGGGCGTGACTTGTGCGCATAATATTGCATGATTTGTGAGGTATTTAAAGGGTGATAAGGCAAAAGTAGGCGTCATCAACGGGACAAGAAGATATTCCACAAAGAAGTCGGTATTGGGCAAACGGCCAGTCAGAATGGCATTTGTGTAGCCAAGGGCGTCCTGAAATTCAGATTAACAGGGGAAGTGATCCGAATGCGACGCTCAGATTTTGATGAAACTTGAGGCATGTAATTAAATTACTGGATCACGATTTACAGCAACAATCGAGACTTTGCATTCACGTCATGTATGCAAAGTTTCAAAAAATTTTGAACATTGCAGTTAAGACATCACCCTTGTAAATACTCGAGATATAAAGGCCCTAAGGCGGACTTACCATTATTCCCGAAACAAACAGAATTTTATAGAACACCGAAGCGAAATGATGATCTCGGAACTTGTTGATCACATAAATCATCCTCAAATTTAAGATAAAAACTGGAATTCCGACCAATAATGTGAAAGCCCATTCAAACCATAGCATTGTGAATTCGTAGTCATCAGAAAAGCTCCAAATGAAAACTGTTTTTTCACTGCGTAGATGTGGACCAACCAATTACAGGTGCTTTTTTATTTCCTCAGTATCGTGGGTCGGGGTGAGCACTATAGTTTCGCGGAAAATAGCCAAGAATTGGCAATGGGATGACTGTAAATGAAAAAATATTGAACAAGGAGGTGCTCAATATGCAGATCTCATGCTTAGATACGTTGGCTGTTGCAATAGGACAGAAGCTAAAATTATTTGGAACTGATATCTTACTAACCTATATGTTAGTAAGCAGAGATTGCCACGGTCAAAATTTTGGCTCCGGCTCCCGGCTCCGTGCAAAATTTAAAAAGGTCTCCGGCTCCAAATACCGGCTCCGTGCAAAAATTTTTTTTTTTAATTTTTTTTAAAATAAAAATTATTAGCGCCAGAGATCATACAGCCAACCTTTTTGCAGCCAAGTCATACGCAACACATCCTCCCCAGTACTTTTCAAACAATTTGGTTTAACAACATCACCAAATTTTTACTTTTCCAAACGCTGAGAAGCCTGGCTCCGACTTTGGGCTCGGGAGCCGGAGCCGCACCCAAAATTTCCGGCTCCGGCTCTGGCTCCCGGCTCGGAGCCGGAGCTGCTCAGCCCAACCAAGAGCCGGCTTCGGAGCCGTGGCAATCTCTGTTTGTAAGGTCGAGACAATAAGCGTTGTACTTTAGGCACTTGCCTTGTCAAACCATTCCAAAAAGGTTTCAAAAATTAATGGCAACCACTCGTTGTGAACACGAACCGCTTACTGTTCCTACCGAAGACGGCGTCCCGCAGAGGCGGGAATGTAGATAATATATTTAATTAGACATGGGGGTAGGTGTATTAGAATACAAGTGAAGGGTACGATAAATGGAAGTGTAACGTAGACATTAAAGATTCGTTTTATGAAGGTGTGCTGAAAATGAAACGAAAATCATTTAGAAACATTAAAAAAAAAATTTTTTTAAATAATTCTAAATCTGGCCCTGAACCGGAGTTATGAACGCAGTCATCTTACCTGCGACAGAGTCACGGCCGGCTGCAGAATAAAAGCTCAAATTGCGCACATCTGAAGGCTTTCTATTTTCTTTACAGTACTCCGTTTGTGCAATCTCACCTGGAGGAGCATTAATACGTTAGCAAAATTGATTATTAATGATGTAATCGCAAAGGTTTTTGCAAAACATAATTTGAGCGCTGTACTGAATTTTGAGATAAGAATAGACGGTTTCAAACACACGACAATACAAAAGCTATGGTCGTAATCAAACCCGATCCAAGTAAACCGGAGTTTGGTGTTGTCGTTGGGGAACTTGGACTTGTTGGAAAAGAGGAATTAAAGACGGAAGAAGGGAAGAAGGAAGCAGAAGAGGAGCCGCATCAGTTTGTAGTAAAACGTATTGAACACGCATTTTCGTGAAAAGATACGTTATGAAAAACAAAAATAATGAATGTCTACCATCAAAAAATATAATTTTTGTTTCTAGTTAGTTTTTCATCTTTCTGAAGGCAATATTTAGATGTGTGATGCAGCGACTTACCGAGATTCCAGGCACAGAAATGATTATAAAGAAAAGAGAGCTAAATTGCTTTTCTCGAAGCTTAATGAGGACACTCTAATATACAAGAATAGCATCGAAATAATAAAAGCCACATGAAAATAATATCAAATCACATCATTCTTTCTATACTTTCTAAAAAAAAATACATTATGAATAGGAAAGAATAGAGCATTCATTATTAGTTGGCTGTTGCACTTGTATTCATTCAAGTTTTTCAACAAGTAATCTAATATTAGATCAATAAAAAGTAACTGAATTGTAACTGAATTATTTACTCGCTTTCTCTGCTACAGTTTCGATTACATTAAGATTAATATTCTAGAATTTGTCTTTATTAGGTTGTCTAGAGTGCAGCACGCTTGAATGTGATATGATGTGTGGCCAGCTCTCTTCGTGCTATACGTTCAAGTGGGAGAATATTCGATGATTCTGGACTGTTTATTCTGGGATTAAATATTTAGAATCCATGGATTTTTTTTGTCTGGAGAATTGGCAATAAATTGAAGTTTTGTTAGCAATTCTGGTGTGAATTTTTGCTCTTTTTTCTCGATGCAGAAGAAATTGTGTTTGTGGTCTGAACTTGATACATGATAATCGTTGAAAGTTTTATCTCCCACTTTTCGGCTGTAGCTGATAATGGAAGATACAATGCTTCTTTTGAGCAGGCTATTCGCTCATTTCGGCTAAACCTTGCGGTCGATTTTTCTAATTTTTCGAAGCCCCTGAGCATATATGAAAAACAGCTTCATGATCGTAGATGCCTCACGTTTGAGACCTACTAGGTCCTGTTCTAAAGTTCGTCTGCAAAAAATGTGACTTCCTTTGTGGGTTATCAAGAGGGTCCTTCAAGAGACCGCGCAAAACGAGGAGAGTCGGCCAGACGAGGTTTTTGCTCATAAAGACTTTGGTAAAAATAGTCATTTCGGTGGATCTTTCTCGTCGGTCGGGTTTGTTTCGCAGCTACAAATGACTCTTATCAAAATTGACCTGATTTGTCCGACAGTATAGTCATCTTCCTGAACGTTGGGGAAATTTCAGACCATTCTCTTATTTGTTAGCGAATATATAACTTGCTAATGTTAAGTTTAAGCCATTGCGCCATTGCCTAAAGCCAAAGACTCCCTTGTTTGCTGTTAGTAACACATCATCCTCAAAAACACTACTTGTAAACACGTTTCTATTCATTTTCTCACCCCCACCAACACCCTCATGATATTAATTCGCAACTGAATGTAAATTTAGGAATTTTATTTTCCATTCAAATTTTCCACTCCGTGACTTCCATAGAAAACTCCCACACAATTTTTAAGACTAGAGTTTGTTTTTTGATAATTTGAAAATTTTGCGACTTCCAAGAGAGATATTATATTACCAAGAAATGGGGGCTAATTTATTTTCTATTGTCCTTTTTTGCAACATGCGTGGGCCGAAGGTCTTTGGCCTTCACGTTTCATCTTTCCTCCTCCAAACATGATGATTCCATGAATGATAAAGGAATTCCGTCTTTGTGTTTTTATTGCGTCAAAAGATGAGAAAGAGGAACACGGAAAAGATAGGAATGATGTAAGGTGTTAATCAGAGGATTCTTTTCAATTCTTCATGAGCAATAAAATTAAAGCGATTAAATTCGCTAAGCGATGAAGTATTGGGTGTAAAACATTGTCTTTGTGGGAAAAAGGATAGCTGTTAAAAAGCGATTAGAGAATTTTCTACGTGGTATAAGAGATTGCTAGCTGGCGATTTGCAGAAACAAAAGATTTTATATCAGAATCGCAGGAGTTTTTTGAAAATACAATTTGAATCTAAGCGAACGTCAAATTTTTTGTAAATATTGAGTCATACATCAAACCCTGAAAATAATACCTCATTTCTTGGTATAACGTGTAAAGATTAGAACTTTTATAACGTGTAAAGATTAGAACCAGTCCAGTACTACTTTTCCCAATTTGACCGATAAAACGGCCCAGGGGACACTTTACAGCTACAGATCGTATTTTAGGTAGGTAACATAAAGCATCAAAATCATAAACACTATACAATATTTTTATGACTAATGGCATGACAATTTGAGGGCATCCTTGCTTGACACTCTGGATTTCGGTTGTAGCTTCTGTGGCTTTCTTTCCTTTGCGATAATCTTAAAATAAAGCAAATTTGGGACGGACGTTTATCCACGTTTGGTCAGCGTTATAGGACAAGTTACATATCAACCTTCATGTTATCACATCGCCCTTATATAATCATATGATAGAACTTTCTAGAAAGTTCCACAACTTCCATAACTTTTCCCGAAATTATGGAGAGCACTTTTTTTACCAACCAAATAAAATTCTGAAAATTTTTCGAAAACTTGACCGACTTACTTGACGATAACTCTTTAATAGACGTTTCTACGTCTATTGAAGACTTTTTTTTTTTTCTCCTTTCCTCAAAAAATCATGGTCAATTTCACGTCCAATGTGTATGACTAACCTCCAAAATCCAGTGGAATTTATAGACAACAGCTGTGGACTTTAAGAAATAATTCATTGGGGTCTAGTACTAGGGAGATAAACAAACAGCATTAAAAGTGCGGCCATGAGGCGGCCTAAAGATTGATCGGCCGATTTATGTTTTTGAACTTGGAAAGTTTCAAAGTGTTTTCCAGACTGCTCCATATCCAAACCACAAAAAAATGTTAAATTTCCGGCGATTAAATCGCATTTTGTCTTGAAATTTCTAGCTCGCATTTGTTTTACAGTCTCTCCATCTTTATTTTAACGGTCTCTTGGGTCCCCCGAGATACCCATGTCAACTCAAATTAAGATTCCTAATGTCTCAACTAGGGTTCGAATGGGTGAAAAAGCCGAGAGTACTGTTGATAAATAAGTTACGGTCTGTTTGGGAGAGGTCAAAGGCAACATTTTTTCTCATGACATGACCAAATGTACCTTACCTACAAGACTCTACTCTTCAGATCTTTATCACTTGTTTTCATCATGTCAAGCGCATTAAAATACGCCTGGTTTAGCTTTGTTATACTGTATGCTACAGGGGAAAGAAAATGGGGAGCAAAAATGGGCAAAGCGACAAACAATGTTTCAAATCGAGAGTTGCTAAAAGAAAATTCATATGGTCAGAAGTTGAAGAAAATTGCTCGGGGCTTATCCAAATTTTGTTGTGATCCTGTATATAAGGCCTATATTATCTCAATGAAATTTCGGCTCGGTTTTTGCCAGTTTTGCAGGGAAATTTTTTTCTTTGGGGAAGCATCCACCTATCTAATAAGGAGTAATTCTGACCTTTATCATATCAAAAATCGCAAAAAGTGACGATTTTTTTAATAACTTTGCCACAAAAATTTCCGTTGTCCAGCCCTGCCCTTATTAGCCTAGATTTCTTTTCTGTGTTTTACTCTCTACATAGTTCCTTCATGTCATGATTTTCATTCAACTGACCTTTCAATTGAGCCCGTTTATTCAGCTGACCTCATCTAAAACACATTGCTTTATCCATGACGTCTTTATTCATCATTTCTTCCTCTTCCTATTCAAATATGATCTCATTAATTTTTGTTTTGAACATATTTGCTGACGGATCCTAATTGACGTCAGGGAATTGTTGCTGCGACATTTGTCAGAGTTCAAAGTCTTATTGGCCCCGAAATGTATTGTTTTTGCGATTTTGGAATTGAAAAGATCAACATTTATTGCAATTTTGGGATAACGAGAAGAGTGGATGTGTGACGCTCAGATTTTTAAGAAATTTGGTTCAAATTTGGACTATATCAATCAACAAATATCAGAGTTTTAGCAGAAATCGTAGAAGAAATTCGATTTTTCGATTGAAATTAATTGAGTTTTGGCCTAAACAGTGCTTTATGTGTTGCATTTCTTCCAAAGATCGCAAAATTTCCACAAAAACACGCATGGCCCAAAAAACTTTTTTCTCTGTTTCCGCTCTCCGCATCTTGCCTGCTCTCTCGCCGACAAAGATAGTTGGATAATTTGAGGCTTTGCAAAGCGCGAGCTAAAATTTGAAAAAATTAATCGCGATCAAATAGATACAAGCCGTGTACAAAATTTGAAAAAAAATCAAAAGGTCGCACTTTGGGAACTTCCTAAAAATTGTCCTTTTTTCCAGATCGTATTTTAAAAATATAAAAAGTTGCAGAAGTTTCCGAACTTTTACAACACTACATTCTAGTAAGTTCCAAAGCCGAGAGACCACCTTTTCTTTTTCTTCCCGGTGTTTGGTCAAAGTTCCTCTAGTCTTTGCCTTGTTTTGTAAACATATTTAGTTTTGAAATCCCGCAGAAACCTCATAAACTACAGAAATCTTAAGCTTACCAGTTTACCTTTTACAATATGGGAGGATGTGGAAATACGGATTTTTAATGCACTATCGGATTTTGTAATCCAAATCGTAAGGGCTAATAAGGGCATCAACAGATTTCCTGTAAGATTTTCGTCCACTGGACCAAAATTACGTCGATTTTTTGTAAAACAAACTACAATACGTTGCCTAAAATACAACCAGTCTTAAAATACGGTTGACAGAAGAGAATTTGGTAAAAAAGAAGCTCTACTAAAAACCAAAATTTGAAAAAAAGCGTTTGATTTTTCAGTGAAAGCAACTAAATTGGTCAATTAATACTGAAACGTTGTCTAAAACAAGGTCGGCTATGCTGAAATATCGCCTTGCAGGCCCGCTGAAATAATTTGAGAATGCCCAGCAACAAAGCAACAGCCAAAAAAGCATGCTTTACCAAAGCATCAACTAAAATAAGGTGCTTCAAAGAAGGTCTATTTACAAGGTCCTCATCCTTGGAAAAATTGAAACAAAGCTGCTCAACGGCTCTGCCGGACTCCAAACAATTTGAATTCATCCATTTCCCCTTCAATTTCCCCGAAAATGCAACCAAAATCCGAGTTGTTTTATAATATTAATATTTATTTACACGTATTCGCAATGGTTGATATTGAATGTAAAAATTGAGCACTCAAATTTAAAGCTGACAATAAAACTAAGAGAGCTGTGGGGGAAAGATCATCGGTAGGCAACACAAATTACTTACAATAATCGGCGAAAAGAAAGGCTGAATCGAATCGGATGGGTCGCGTTAATCGCGTCTGTGGTGAGAAAAGAGCTTATAAAATACGATGAAACTATTTGAAAATTCCAAAAAGTAGTCTTATACAACAGTTTAGAAAATGAAGGAATATATGACAACTATAGAATGATGTTTTTGAGATATTAAAAGACACTATGTAAGGCACAAAATATGATGACAAATATCTGAGTGGACGAGTGTTGGAATGTACAAAAATGATAAGAAGAAATGTGAAAAGGTAACTTGAAAATAGCAAAGGAACCAAATAAGTTACAGAAGTTTAGTTGGACTTCCTTCCGACCTTGCTGCAACATTGCGAAGCCGATGGCAAACGGAGGAATTCTTGAGAAGCCAGCTTGACCTTCAAGTTGTCGTTGATGGTAAAGAACAAGGTGCCAACACCGTCCAGGTAGATTTTCTCTCTGTTGACGACCACAACCTTCTTTTCCACCTTCTTCTCCACGATGAACTCCCAGTCGCCGTGGCCGCAGCCGTTCTGGACGGGCGAGAAGTGATGGGTTTCGCCATAGCCGGGGAAACTCAATCGGTCCGAGACTTCGCCGTTGGGAGCGCGAACTCTCAAGAAGAAGGCTTGGTTGGTGAGTGTGGCAAAGTCCATTTCAACCTGTTTGGCCTCGACAACGCAGTCGTTGTCCATGTCGCTCAACAGGCACGGTTTGGCGGACTGAAGAGAGCTGACGGTACGGCGAAGACCGCCCAATCCGCTGGCCGCGAACTGGCCCACAGCCGAAATCTTCGGCTGAACATGAGCTGCGAGTTCGTCGCACTCGTTGGCGAACTGCTGGCGGGAAGTGGTCGCCTGTTGGCCGCAGAAGGCGTGTTGAATCGAGGATGGCGCAGAAACCATGAACATTTTCGTTTTTGGGTGTATTTTGAATTCTGCAAGAGGAATTGATTACTAATCAGCCATTTGATTGCGAGTAAACGTGGTCAGAAGGCGCGGCAAAGCTTCTCGAATCACATAAACGTGGTTAAGACAACAAAAATCAAGTTTTACTGTACTTGCACCCACCCCACACTAAACTATCAAAACGACATGGATAAAGTAATATCAGCACTGATGTCTGATCTCATGCCCTTCCGAAATGCCTCCAAAAGCCTCCTCCCCTCCAATAGAAGTACGACCAAAAACGAATGTGGAAAGCGTTCGGACGTGCCGCCGCTTATATACCCCTTTCTTCCGCAGAGAACACTCCCACTGACCCGAGCAGACGGCCCCGCCCCGTCTCCCCCGAACAACATGGGGGGAGCAAAGAGAACGATGGCGAGGGGCGTGCCAGGACGCGACCCACTTTTTGCGAGTAAACCCAAGACCAGTTTTCGCGAGCGATTTGGCTAGACGTCGGAAGGAGACGGGTTGTTGACTAGACGCTCGGGTATAAAGTTTACTGCGGTGAAAATAGTCCCCAAATATGGGCAAAGAACCGTGGCCAAGGGATTCTCCACATTGACAAGACGTAAACAATAATTTTAAGGGATTTACTGTAGCTTAAGATCGGGAATCGCCGGACAAACATCAATGGAAGATTTCGGGCTAGAATGCGATAAAACATGCAAAAAATGCAACTTTACGGGTAAACAATGGGAGAAAACGTTGCGAAATCCTTGGTAACGCTTTGAAAAGTAACTACAACCATCAAAGCCACAATTTACAAGCTACAGAATGCGTTATGACTACGGAATCGACAATAGTTTGGATGGAACTTGGCGAAATAGATGATTTTTGGCAAATAAAGTAAAAATTAATAACGTTGAAGATAAGGTTCAAGTAAAATACGGTGTGTACTGTCATCGTCGTACTGTGTTCTACTCGATTCAGAGATTTTTCCTTCGAAAAATCGTAATTTTTGATAAAATCTCAAATTTCCGCTTTTCTGATGACAAAAACAAATTTGTGTCCTTAGACAGTACTGTCGAGTAAACAAAAATGGTTGACAGCTTTCGCAGACGACCGGAGATCCCACAAACAATTACTGAGTGCAAAATTCTCGGCGAGCCGGGTCCGAAGAGCAAAAAAAGCGACACGAAAAAGAGAGAGGAGCCGTCTGGCGGTGCAAGGGACGGAAAAGCGGGCGCCATTTCTTTTTCCCCTCTCTTTTTCGTGAATTCTCTTTTTCGCGGTGCATTCCTAAACCCGTTTCCGTTGTCTGAGCCGTCATGAAATCGGATTTCCCCAAGTTTTTCACAAATTTAATCCCGCTTTTTGCCCCCACATCCCATGGGGAATATGAATTTGATCGTAACTTTGTGATGTCTGGTATGTCCCGCTGTTGTTGTGTTTATAAGAAGCCATAAATTGAACTTGTGACTTCTTTGAGTTGTGACTCCGGAAAATATCGCCGCAAAACCAAAAATCAACGCCTCGGGCAATGATTTCGCTAACTATAAAGCACAAGTTGGGGGAGTGGAGGTCTTGCGATTGGTCTCGGAGAGCTCGATGAGCCCAAATTTGCTTTGTTCTCATTACGAACGTTGATTTTATGACTTATTTGTGGTTTCTAGTTCGGGCTTGCGTTCTTCTTCACATTACCTATGACGTTTCGGACTCAAAAGTCGACTCATTTTATTGTTTTTTGTTCGTTTCAGGAGGTGTAGTCTTCCAACTAGCCCCGAGAAGATTCTAGTAACCATTTTGTTTGGTTAGTAAGCTTTTTTTTGTCATACATCAGATTTTAGGTACAAAATGTCTAAATTAATGTTTTTTGTGCCTAGAAAAAACGTAAAGCCTTGAACAAATTTACTACACTATTTTCCAGTAGTTTCTCATATTTTTGACCATTTTGAACCCTTTCCCAGCTATTTTTTATATTATCCATGAAATTTTGGGTAAAAGCTGTCTAAAATAATGTTTTTAGTCCGTTCAGAAAGGTGTAAAACTCATATAAGCAGCTTGTAAATGCCTCTTCAAACAATTTGACAGTTTTTTAAAACCATTTCCTCTGCTACCCATTTTTACGTTATCTATAATATTTTAGGTATCAAATAGACTAAATTACCATTTCTCTCCCCATTGACCTCCTCAAAGTCCCATAAACCCCACAAATCTAGTGTCTTAGGGTGCCTTGCACCCAGATTGCAATAAAATTTCGCCATCAAACAAATTTTTCGTTTCTTTTTTGAGGTTTTTCGGTGGCTCTTCGTACGCGGAACGGCCGCTCACCGTTCGTTCCCTCGCTCCTCTTGCGTTTTGTTGTTATTGTTCTCTCAGGAGCTCAGAAATCGCAAAAAAATCTTTCGTAATCGCGAGAGGCGAAATCAATTTTTATCACAGTAAATATTGACGTTACTATTTATTGACAATACTAGTTTTGACCAAGGTTTTTGGTGTTTCAGACCTGAAAGATAGAATCAGCGGGAATAACAGAAAGCCCAGAGTACTTTCTGATTTCCAAACTAGTAGTTTTGATCTTGCTTTAGGCAAATTGACCTTGTTTTAAATAATTTTTTGAGATTTTTGGGTAGAAAGTAATAATAGAGTAGTAAAAGAGCCTGAAAAGGCCTGAAAATTGTTAGAAATCGAAGTAATCTTCAGAGTAATTGAAGATTACGTCGATTTCTCTCAATTTTCATTAAAAATGTTTAAATTTCATCCAAAATCTTATATTTTTCCATTTTTTCAATGTTTTTTGGCTTAAAATTGCTTCTAACGCCCTCAGGGCAAGAAACCAAAATTCGTTCTACGTAGTTGACTAAGCAGTTTACAGTACTACCCTTCTTTTTTCAACGAAAAATCGAATTGAAATGGCAGAAATTCAGCTGAAAAGTGCCTGTTTGTGTAATCCATCAATCATTTTTGTAACAAAAAATTGAATATTCCTTCTCAAATCACTTTTTTTTCCTGTCCGATTGAATTTTTTGATTTGAAATTATGCAGCAAATCCCCCGTTTAATGAGAGTTTTTAATCGATTTGAAGCCAAGTCGATGTTTCCACTGTCACATTCGATTATTCAAATTGAGGCGGCGATCAGATAAGGGCGTCAAAACAAGGGGTTTTCTCTCCGAGTTACAGCCCAAACTTATTGAGTAACTCTAGCGGGAGTAACGGGGGTTGTAAAGAATGGAATTTTGAACTGTTTGGAACGAAGAGTTTGAGGTTTGGTCGCTCAGCGAGCATATAGTGACAAAGAAGAGGTTCGGTTGGACTCAGGATGTCCTGGGATAATGTAGTTTAGAGCACTTGGTGCCCTATAGGGCAAAATATGGGAAAATTGAATAACAACGGGGTAAAGCAACAAAAACAGAGAACTCCAACTTGAATGGGCGTCCTTTTAAATGCAAATTTTATTGCCTTAAGGCATATCCGGCGGCTTTATGGTCGATAGACGAAAAATCATCAGAAATTGTGGAAATTCACAAAATCTCAAAATTTATGAGCCACTTTGGGAATACAAAAGGGTTTGAATAGCCCTTTCAAAGTCAGTCTTTTCAATTTGAAGTTAAACAATAACGTTTTTACGTCCAAAATTATATTATTCATGACCTGAAACATCCCCAGGTCACTTGAACTCTTGGAATCTGACCTCCAAGTAAAATTTCGTTATAAGAAAGGCTTAGTCATCTGTACTCATCATATGTTTCACTCTTGGTTTTTGAGCCTCGAACACGTAAACACACACACTTTTTTCGCTAGTTTTTGTTTATGTTGTCTTCAATTTCGAAGTGAAAAAGCAGACTTTTGACTTTGTAGAAAGTTTTTTGATCATCGAAATTTCCCTCTACCCCAAATTTCATTTATAGAATCGTATGGAAACACCTTGAAGCTGTGTTTTTATTATGTTTTGATTGATCGTGTTGATCCGAGGGCTGCTTTTAGCCCAGAGCTCAAAAAGCGTTGAAAAAAAGAATTGCGCAATCACAGACCAGAATTTTGGGCGGTCAGTTGAGACCTTGAGAAAATTGTGGTGGTTTTTATGCTCTACGGGCGTTGAAACTTTTATTAAAATATGATTATAGTAGAACTTGCCAAAAATAAAATTTTTAAGAAATATCTTTATCGTCTATAGGGTTTTTTGGTCTAAAAATCACGCCTAGGTCATTTGTAATTCCAAACTATTACATTGTGTAACCTCTTCGGACATGAAGAATGTTTTCCCTTCATCTGGATCTAAAGCAATGTAACTTTTGTGCAAAATTAATAAATTGCGAACTTTGATGGCCACCAAAGTTCCACTCAAGGCTTAAAATTTTTTCATCATGGCCTCAGCGCCTTGAAAAACAATTTGATCTCCATAAATTGCAAGATAAAAAATTTCTCTTCCAAAAAAGCGTTATTTTCACTCAAAGTTTGGAGCAGGACTCAAAGAATGCAACTTTAGACAAGAACGCCGGAGGCGTTCTTTACACTCACCCCTCGAACTGGTCGGTTTCAGACTTTCCAGGGTGCAAAGTATCGCTACCATGTGATTGAGAGGTGTTTCGGTGCCCGAAATCATTCCTCAAACTAGCCTGCATCTTGTGTCCGAGAACACGTGAGGGCTAAATTTATGTTGGTCATCCCACTCTGTGGCCCTCTCTCTCGCTGAGAAAGAGCGTTCTTATCGCTCTTTTCGAATGACATGAGGCCATTCGTCAGCCACGTGAATCATTCCTAAGTCATCGCGGGATCAGCAGAGTTTCAAATCTGTGAATAATAATGGCTTTAAAAGTCATATGGACCTGCTAAGGTCTAGAAAAAGGAACCAGAAAGCAAGAAATCAAGCTTTAATTTGCTGCTAAAAAGAAATTTGGTGGTCTTGAGCGGGATTTTTCGGCTCAAATACATCTTTTTCCCACGAGCTCTAAAATTTTCCAAATACCATAAAAGGTATCAAAAAGTATCCAACAATCTCTGAAACCACTTTAAAACTCGGCAATCCATTAAAATCCTCAAATTTTAAATTTCCCTCAAAAAATCTTGAAAAAGTCGACAAACAAATAATTAGGGGTACCCTGCCCTTTCCCACGTCTGTTTATTTTTTTCCTAACCCTTGGATTTCGTTGTTTTGTCCAGACTTTTGTACAAAATCCTCGAAAACAGCAGAAAAATGGTTGCACTTCGTGGGAAGTGCCATTAACAAAGAGTTGGGGGTGATTTCGCTGACAAGTGCGCTAAAATTAACCACTTCGAAGGACGATTAACCCGACGTTACGGGGAAATTATCACATTTTCGGCGGAAGTGATGATTTTTCGGATAAACTCAATGTTTTTAGCACTAAAATCGCAATCAACTTCGCTAAAACGGTTTGTTTTGGCGAGACCTCGCTATAAACTGATAACATACAGATTCAAATTGAAGCGTTCTGGGCGTTTAGTCGCTCGGAAGATCAAAAATAGTCTCGTTTGGGCGGAAATCGAGAAGAAAGCCGCGAAATTCACGAGGAATTCATGAATTTGGGACAAAAGATCAACTGCGATTCCGCGAAAAATTCAATTTTTTGAAGGATCCTGCGATCGGGATGGTTATCAGTTCAAGCGGGGATCAGCTAGACTTTGGAAAGCCGTGATAAAGCAAAGGCTCTAGCAGAAAATCTAAAATAATACCGGACTCATGCAGTGGGTCTAGAATATTTAATTGCACTTGCAACAACCGGTAATTTGATGAGTCAGGTAAACAAGAGGCTAGTTTTTTGGTGAGCAGCTCTTCAGCTAGTCGTTTTTCTTGCTGATTCACTGTTCAAATAACAATAGTTTTGCGCGAATCAGACTTGAGTCAGCTTTTCTTCGTATAGTTTGGCCTTTTATAGACCTTACAGTTTACACTGGAATCGGATTATGGAAATATTACCATATAATTTTGATCCCTCAGGGGCTGAAATTTAATTAAAACTCTAAAAACTATAAAATTATGGGGGGTTCGGTAAAAAAAGCTAAAAAATCATGTGCTGTTCATGTTGTTTTAGTACAAAATCGTAGACAGAAGTACTTTTCGGACTGCAGACTTCTTTGTCAGCAAAAAAATCTTATCAATTTTTCGCCCTCAGGGCATGTTCGATTCAGCAAACGCGTTCTCGTTTCGCAGAATTGCATAATCCTTATGCCCTCAGGGTCTAACAGAGATTTCACTTGGACCGTTAAACATGCAAAGCTTCTTTGTTTTCATAACCAAAGTTTTCGATTTCAATCCAAAATTTGGTATGATTTTGCATAGATTTGATGGGCACACGTGTTTCAACACAACTCCATTTTAGTAATCTTCCTCCCTGCGGGAATTTTAAGCCTTTTTTAAAGGCTAAGCCGTCGACTTTTTCACAAAAAAGTGCGAAAAATTTCAAATTCACGAGAAATTCATGCATTTGGATCGAACATCGGTCTCCCCACAAAAAAGCGGAAGACCTTTCCACTAGAATATTTTAAAATTCACTTGGACTTGCTCTTTGCCTGGACTCTTGCAGCCGAAAGGAATGCCCTTAGGGCGAAAGAGTGCACAAGTCCGAAAGTGTCACCCAAAAAAACAATAAAATGCACTGTAAAGTATCGCTTGCGAGCGCTCGTACTTCTCAGTTTGCACTAGTATTCTAGCATCGATCGAATTTGAGGAAAAATTGCGGGAAAATAAACTTGATTTTGCGGAAATTCGGATGATTCATCGAGTCGGTTTATCCGAAACGAACGCCAAATTACTCGAAACCCCCGTGATGAATAACGTTTTGCGGAAATGCAGCGTTGAGCACATGATTTTGATCGGAAAATGGGAACGCTTGTCATGAATAATATAATTAATGTCTAATAATGGGCTGAAAAGTTGCTGAAAAGACAAAAGCAGAGTTGTAAAATAGTTTTTACAGCGTATATTGCAACTTTTTGCAGCTTTGCGACGCTGCAAACACAATGCCAAAAATGGCGGGAAATCGGAAAATTTGAAAAATTTATGGTCCCAACTGGCTTAAAAAGGCTTGAAATTAAATTTAGAAAATGTTTTTGCACTTTCGTAAGATCTTTGTTAGCTAGACTACACCAAAAATTGATAACTCCATAAATTTTTAACCATTTTTTTCCTAAACTTGACCTTTTCTGGTCTAAAAAATCAGTCCCTGACATCAACTTCAGACGGATACGATAGTCGCGTCACTTAATCTCAACTTTCAAATCAGAAAATCTCCTTTTTGGAATCGAATGTTTTGAGAATCCGGGTACAATTTGGGAATGCCTGGTCCAAAGAAGAAGAGTTACGCTGTAAAGTTCTTGTTTTTTGACTTTTGGACGAGGATTGGAGAAAATAACTTCTGCGAAAAGTATTGTAAAACGAACAAAAACGGGATTTATTAATGAAATATAATATTTTCTAGCCACGTTTTTTCAACCTTTTCAATGAAACCTTGATTTTTTTGCCTTTCATTGACGCTAGGTAGGCTTGATCTTCGACTAAAGACTGTCCGGAAACCCTCCCAACTACTTTACACTGTAAACTTCAGACGAAAACCTCGAGAATTTTGCGTCAACAAACAAAAAATATACTCCATGAGACACAAAAAACAGAAAAATATCGCTAACTCAATTTGCTCGTTTGTTTTCGAATTTCGTTATGACTTTCACTTCAGTGACGCTATGTTTTGTCTTCAAGACAGTCGCAAAAAGAATGCGAATAGTCAAAATTCTGTGGAGCATTCCCTAATTGGGTTGGGTTATCTGATGAGTGAATGGTCATGTTGCGCTGGATTCTCGGGAATTTCTTGCGAATACGAACGTTTTATGTGGGAAAAACAGTTGTCGAGAGAGTTAGACGTAAATTGAGGGTTGCGAAGCAAGTTGAAAAGCAAAAAATACATTAAAAATCCTAAAATTTGATTATATTGGCATTGTGTTTCTATGCATTAAATTAGTGCTAAAATATGCCTTATTTTAACACTAATTTAATTCATTGCAATTAGACTTTATTTTGACCATAAACTCTCAATTCAACGTAAAATTGAGGAGTTTAGGGTCGACAGGACATCAAAATTATATTATCCATGACATCTCTTTACGTCCTGATAACCTATGCTCAAAAAATTATAGAAAAAACGAACCAATGAGGATTTTATTTCTCATTTTATCAAAAAATCAGCCTTTTAAAACGGCTATTTTTAGCCAAGATCATGCCTATTCCCTGAATCAAGCTCCGACTTGGCCAAGATGTGGAACATCTTGGCCAAGTTTTTCCTCACAAGACTCGCTTTAAAATTGAATTTGTCGTTTACTGATTCCATTAGTGTCTCAGTAGTCACATTAGTTTGTCTCTAAAAACTTTAAAATCTGATTATTTCACTTAGAACTCTGAATTTGGACGTTTTGAGATGTTCCAGACCCATTAGGCCTCTGTTCGTACTTTCAGTCAAAATCGCGCCGTTCCCACAGACGACAACTGTTTTCGGAAGTCGCGCTTTTTATCCGCCTTCCCCAAAGTTTATTCTATTTTTTTTTCTATTCAGAACTTTCTTGGAAGTCCAGACGAAAAGATCTTTGGCCGGAGACCAAACGATGATAAAGAAAAGAGGGGAATACGCTGAAACTTCTGGGATGGATTGGGAATTCAGAAAAAAACTAACATAAGTAAAAAAAATTTTGGTGACGAAAGTTCGTTACAACCAACAATTTTTAAAGTTCTAATAAAGGTTTAGTTGGCAAGGAAAAAAAAATTTATTCTCGAAACGAGAATTTGGCATTCTGTTGTAAGTGCTGACTACAAAATTTTACATCGAAAAATTTTGAAAAATTCGAAAAACCAAAAAATTTTTTTTCTAGCCATCTCTTATTTTCTAACCTTTCAGCTGCAAAGGTCGTTGAAGCTCTCCTTGCAAAGAGCAAACGCTAAAATTTTCAGCATTTTGTTTGTGACCTTTTCAACGTGTTTCTTCAAAGTTGCACGTTTCTCTAAAAATTTGTACCAAAAATTTTTATCTCATTGCTCCCCATTGTCTCCCCCTACATTTTTTTCATTAAAAAATCCATTATTTCGATTCTAAATTTAGCCTCGGGCCATTGAGTGATAAATTTCTTCTGCAAAAGCGAGGTCAAAAGACCATTTGTTCCAAGAGATTTTTTGGAATTGATTCAATAAAAGAGGCAGTTCAAAGGACTCATGGCCGGAAGTGAGGGGGTTTTGGTCCTGAGGGCGTCTCCAAAAGTCTAAAAGTTAAAGAAAAAAATTGGAGTCAAAAATTGGCGTCTACGAAGGAGTTGTTTGATCGAAAAACTGGAAAAATGCTAAAAAAATATTATCTAAATCTACGCTGGGTTTCATCAAAAATTTAGTAAAATTTGTATATTAAAAACTTAATTTTGCAAAATTTGATCCCCTATGTAATTCTTGGCCAATTTCTAAATTTAGCCAGAAAGATAATACCTTCATTTGCAAGTGTAAGGCAAAGAAAGAACCAAGGAATAATCGAAATGGCATCACGAGATGCTTTTCTCCTTTCTTGCATATTTTTTCGGGTTCAGAGAAATGTCAATTGGCTTTGACAAAAAGAAAATGTCAATTTACGCTGAAAGAAAGGTCGTTATCGGAGTGTAAAGGTTGAAATGGTCAGCTGAATGGTCATGCGGCCTAAAAATTATATCGTAAGAGTGCCATGCTATACTGAAATCCCAAAATTTGTACTAAAAATTCATTTTTTTTCAATTTTTTTGTTGTGTATATATACATACTATATAACATCCAACACTTTTTTGGTAGTCCACTAAATTCTTCTAAATTGCTTTTCTACAATTCCAACCGCTTTTCACCACACTCTATAAACGTTTCCTACGTTTTCCAGCTATTGTCACCCTCTTTGAATCGCCATTTATCGCTGATAGACGGGGCCCTTTTCTTGATAATCCAGCGAACGGGCTCGCTTTCATAGCCTCGAGCAGTTCGCGGAAGCCGCGGAAATGTATGCGAATTAAGACCACAAGGAAGTGCAGCTGGCCATGTTCTGCGAATTTCCCCCGGCTTTCCACCAACTTCGAGGGCTTTTCTGTTTTTGTTTTTCCCCGTTTATTTACAATTTTCGGGGGGAAGCGGCCGTTAAAAACTAGTTCGCAGAGCGGGAAAGCGCTGGAATAATTGAGAAACGCACTGGGAAATACTGTCAAATTTTTATAACATTTTTTTTTCAAATTTCCAGGAAATGTAGAAAATTCGAATTTTCTCGGAAGAGAAGAATTCACTATTCCAACAATTCTAAGCATTTTTCAAAGCGTTTACGGGCAATGAAGTTGTTTTGCGATAAAAATTGAACCTTATTTTATAGCTTATTGGCCTGGACTTTGGGCGGATTGGGGCTGATTATACGGAGAAATTGGATAAACTAGAGGCCGATGAAAGAGGTCAATACAAAGTGAGCTTAAGATAGGCACTCTTAAAATAACGCCTAATGGATATTGCCTTAGGAAATTAAGAAAAAAGCTGAAAATCATCCAAAAATCGGAAAATTTTTTATTTTTGTACTAGTTTTCTGTTTTTTCCTCAAAATTATAACTAAAAATCGCTAGTTTCTGATGTGAAAGTCTCTTTAATGTACACTTGCCCTTAGAAGCCCTTAGGCGAGTATTCCTGCTAATCGTCCACCTTCACAAAGTCATCTGATTCCCCGGGATAATCCACCAAATCCACCGAGATCCGCGGTGCGACGGATTAAACCCAACAAAGCGTTATTCACAACATTCGTAATACCCTCATGCACAATTGAAGATTCTTTTGAGTATTATCTCACCGATTTTTTTATCGAAAATCGCGCAAGCTCTAGAAAATGACGTAAAATTTTTTGGATCCGAATTTCGTCAGAAGTAACAAGAAAAGATTTCGCAAAGTCGTGCACAATGTCATTACAAATGCAAGAGGATTGCGTAGAGAGCAGTCGGATTGATGTCTGAGAATTATTCGCCGAAATAATTACACTTTGCACGCAAAGTGTAAAGTCTAGAAGGCACGTGACACTTTGGTGCCAAAAAAAAACTTAATTGTACTTTATGGGCATGGAAAAATAATTCGTATTACACTGGGAAATAAGGGGATTTTTGGAGCAAAAAAATTATTTTTTTTTTACTTTGTTTAGAACCCTATTCTCCCATTTTATCCAAAAGATCTTTATTTTTATCCCACAAAGATGTTAAAACTCCTGTATTTACAATAACACCCATTCTCTCCAAGATTTCCAAACCCTCCTCCCAATCTTCCATAAGCCCCATCTTCCGTTATAGGAGACAGTTTCCATTGTGTCGTTACATTTTCGCAGCTTACAATTCTCCCAGAAAATATTGTGAAACTGTTGGATTTCACAAAAACGTTGGGCTCGAACACCAACTGGAGAATAAACAAGCGAATTAAGTCGAAAAAACAGATCTTTGGCCGAAATAAACAGTAAATACGGCCCGAAGCCTCACTTTTTGCGAATGGAAACGAGGTTTTTGGCCTTGGGAATTTCTGCGAAATTCGCGAAAAGTCCCCACGGAAACTCGCTAAAAATGCCAAAGCTTGCACTTTACTACAAGAAAGGGCATTGTATTATTGTAATAGGCTTCCCAAGAGAGAGCTTCACCGTATTTCCACATGGCAAGCCGTAAAATTTTTTCTCGAAAGCTCCTCCAAAGTTCGCTCTCTTTTTTGACCCTTTTCCCTCAAATTTTTGCTGTTTTTTTTTAAAAGTGTTCAATGACCAGAAAGCTAGCAAAGTCAAAGAACCGAGTACTTCGGATTATTTCAGAAAGATAATTAAGCTGTACCCTTGAGAAAATTTTGATCTCTGCTCAGTCTTTTGCAGAGTGAGATGTCAAGTGTAATATCGGATGTTCGTCGATTCTGATTTTGATCGGAAAGATGTATTGTATCTTAAAAGATAGCGGGTTGCATGAGGTTTACTGAGATAATTTTATATTTTTCTAGGTTTATCGCCTAAGGCTTTTTTTTAGCAATTTTATTTCATACCCCTCTATTTTTTGCTTTTGTGATGACATTACATTTTTGTTTCCAGTTTTTGTATATTTTCTTTGAAAAACGATATTTTTAAAAGTCCTAGCGCCTCACTGTTACAACGTTATCCATTACGTAGCCTGTATCAAGTATTATGTGGGCGCTTTTCGCAAGAACACCTGGGCTAATCTTGACGTTCGAATAATACGCTTTTGGGCACTTTTTCCAAATAGGAGTCACCTGAAATTTGACGTAGTGTTTGCGACGAGGCGATTAACGGAATCAAAATTCTTTAAAAAGATTAGTGAATTTGTGGGAAAATTGGCCTTGTCTTCGAAGCCTAAATGACGTTCATGTTTGCGGAAAATTTGTTGTCATAGCCGGTGGAAACAAGCAAAGAGAAGACGGGTTTGCAAGGGGCATGACGCTATGAACTTGAGACTACAAGCAACAAGAATTTTCCAGAAGAGCGATCTGCTCGAAAATTATGAGATTTTTTGAAAATTGCAGACATCTCTGTATAATATTATAATATAAGTTTTTGTCTGATTTCTTCAAAGGTCTGCTACCTACACCTTCTATTTCCTCCTCCAAATACGAATTTCCACCCACTTGTTCCTTCACAATTATAACCTCAACATTTCCATCCATTTTATGTTAACCATGGGAATGGGAGAACTCATGAATTCGTGGGTTGAGTTGTGGGCCTAATTAGAGTTCAACAAGTTCCTTTCGTTCCCAAATCATGTCCGCCCGGCCGACACAAAATTTCTCGCAAGAACAGCTGCCAAAAGAATTGTGGCCAAGCGCGGCCCAAAAAGGCTGGGCCGTTCTTCTGGCCCAAGTTTCACGTGAATGCTCCGTGGATGTCTGCGAGCAAGGGGTCAGAATGACGGCCGACAGGGTGGCGAAAGTTGTCATGCATATAGATTAAGGCGGCTTGTTGTCTCATTCGGTATAAAAGTTTATTTAAACCACATGACGTGTAGAGAAGGCGAAGGCACGCTGGGTTTTAATTTCAAATGACGTGAACAGAAAAACAAGGGATTCCTAAAACGATTAAACGGTCTAAGTGTTAGATTCAGTCAGTCCGACGATTATATTACACTTGACATCTAAAAATGGAGCTGATGACTTGGAAAAGCTAAGAATACCCTAAGGGCATAAAACGTGAAAACCGAAAAAATGCGGCATGAAACTACAGATCATAAGCTATCTATAACTCATGACTTAATAAATTTAAACGATAAATAAAAACATAAACTTCAGTTACATTACACTAGACACAACAGAAACCTTCACAGTTAAAAAGGTTATTTTATTATTGCTTTTAGATCAGCCACAAGGAAACCCACAAAACTCTCATCAAGAAAAAACATCAGGTTACCATACTTCGTCTATAAATAGAAAGTACATACTAATATAAAGCCATAACATCAATTACATTGCACCAGACACAACACCGAAACCTTTGCAAAATTTAAGTCGATTGGTGCCCTTAAGGCAAACAGATTAAAAATTACTCACTTCTGTTTGAATTATGATATCATACGACATTGAACACAATTTTTAAAATGAGTTTTACGTAAACAGAAAGCCATAATATCAGTTGCGATACGAATGACACCTAAGAAGCCTATGCAAAACTTTAATGGCTTGAGAGTGCCTTCAAGGCAGAACTACTGAAACCTATTTGTGAAATACTTGCATAATAAGGCATCAAAATTCAAATTTCAAAATCAAATTACGCTTTCAGAAGACCGCAATATCAGTTATATTACACTATACACATCATGGAACTTTTTGCAGAGAATCTCTCAATAATGCCTTCATATTGAAATACACCAAAGCCCATCGAAAAACTAATGTCTTAATCTATAATCCAAGATATACTAAGTATCTTAGACTCTACAGCCTTGGCACGATTTCCTCATTTTAATCCTAGACATCAGCAGGCGCCAAAGCAGCTCAGACCACGTCCTATTCCCGGGTTTATATTTTAATTAGCATAGTACTTTTATTCGTACTCCTCTCGCTGTCCCCTTGTAATGCTCTTTGTCTATTGAACAGTCGACTGAACAAGGAAAAACAGCGGCAAATTTTAGGAAAACTTTCAACGAACTTTGTATTGTTTTCGATAGCCTTAGGCTCTATATTTTATTACTTTGCCCTCAATTATGCTTCAAATCAGTTTGCGGAAAGAGCCATAATTACCATGAACTTTGTAGACAGTAATTATGCGAGCCAGTTTGTACTCGGAAGCCGAAAATTTTCTTTTTTTAGCACTTGTAAGTGCTGATTGCCTAAAAGGTCGGGGTTTCCCAACAAATTGTGGTTTTAATTGGTAACAAACCGGGAGGAAATTACTGGTTAAGTAATTGAGGGCAGAAAAAGTAAAATTTTTATGGAAATTGAGCGGATTTTCGCCAAAAAAATTCGAAAAATCCTGATTTTTTTTTTATTTGACTATTGCAAATAATGAAGAACTGTATTTTTCAAAACATTTGCAATATTTTTTAGACCGCAAATAGCATTCGCCATCGAAATTTGGAGACCCAAATTGCCCTTAATCAGCGTATCCCTCTCATTTTGCGTTCATTAGATAAAATCTCTCCTTTACACTGCCATTTTCCCAATTACCGCGACCCTGAAACACTGTAATTATTTCGGAGTTCAAATTCTTGGTTTCCAAAGTACAGCGCATATTTTGATATGATTTGAGGCATAGATTTACAACCTTGAAATTCACGTGAAAAGCAACACGCTTTTTTCTCGTTGAAATCAGTAGACAGCGGCTGTTTCAAAAGGTGAATCCTTCGATTTTTTTTTCTTTTTTCGTATCAATTGTGATATGAGGAGAAAAGTTCAGAGTGTCTCGAGGAGATAAGAGCAAGTGAGCAGAAAATTTTGCAAAAAGAGGGGAATATCAGCCTATTGTAACGTGACAAAATTAAATTGCTTTGCACTTCAGCGACACGATTGATGTAGCGACATTTTGCCCATTATTTTCCCGACAGACTGATATAAAAATTTCACAACGAATTTTCGACCGAAAAATAAGGGTATTTTATGCAAAACGCAAGCTAAAACTGTCAGAAACCCTATTTTCAAAAGCGCAAAATTTAACAAATCTGTTACTCAAGCATTTCTGCGATTTTTTTACCAAAAAATTGCAAGAAAAAATATATTTTTTGACATAAAACTCTCAGAAATTGTCCAACGAAGTATGTCTAGTTTTATCATAAGATTTTTTGAATTTGTATTTTTGATATCCTTCAAAATTACAGAAAAATTGAAGCCATTGTTTCCCTCCGTCCATATTCTACGTTTTTGGAGTTTTCTCAAACCCCAAATTTTCAATTTTTGCCCCCATCCTACAAAACTACATTTCTACATGTTTACCGTTCCCGGTAATCACTACATTCGACTCAACCGGCGTCCATGTGACTTTAAATTATTTGTTTTCCCATGAAATTGCTGTAACATTCGGTTGTTCGCTCGCTTCTTTCTGAACTCGCTCGCTTTTCCCTTTTTTCTTACTCTTTTCGACGTCAAAAGAATTCTTAAAGGGCCGGTTACGTAGTGTTATCCCCTCCGGGTTCCTTTCGTGTTTCTTTGCAGCTGCCCTCAGGCACGTCACGGATGTCTTCGGAATTCTCTCTTCCACGCAAGATAATTTTGGAGTGAGGACGTGACGTAATAAGCGAAGGAAATTGCAGGAATAATAGTTTTTGGAGGAAACGAAAGGGAAAAACGTCGATTCTGACAAGGACAATGGAACTTAAGTGCACCGAACTCATACGCAACGAGCACTGTGGACAAGAGAGGACTTGATAACCCCGGGAAAGGCAATTTTACAGAGTTTTTTCGGGCCATTCAAAAAGCGAAATGATTTTGCAAATATTTTTGCAAACTTCTTTATTTCTTGCTGATTACTGTCTACTTCATTGGCCAAAGAGCAACCAAACTAAAGAATAGAGATTTTTCCACAATACTATTAGGCAAATTATATCGTAAACCCGGAGAGCCTCGTGGTTTGATCTGTTTTTAATACTTGTTGATGTCTAGTATAATATCAGGAATTTCTCTAAGTGAGCAAAATGGTGAAATATGGTTAACACACCAAATAAGAGCTTACAAAATGTAAATTCTACATGTGCTAACGCTAAGCTCTGACAAGAGTTCTAAGGGCGTTTTTGGCCACTTGAATGTTCGGAATCAAGCTACAAGTGTCAAGTGTAATATTAGTAATATCTCGAATACTCATTACTTCCAAGATGGTTTTATTACGTACTAAATGGGTTCAACATAACTTCCAAACAGCGAAATGTGGCAAATTATAAATTTTTAAATAAATTTGACCTCCTCGTGATATCTGTTGATGCCTACTATAATATGGTAGGCCTCTCAAAATTGTTGCTGCACATATATATGGCTAGTATATCAAAAGATAGATGAGAGTCACAGTTTCTAACTATAGTAATGACAAATTTCTTAAGTCTACCCTAAGGGCACGTTTGGCCCTTCGAAGTTTACAAGGCCTGTATAACGGACAAGTGGAATATAAGTGATACTACTGCCTTGCGAGATGGCGAATTTTGAAAATTTGCTTGTTTTTAGATAAACGACAGTGTCTAATTTACCATACATGACGCAACTCTTTGAAATATTGTGTTATCATAGCGAAATGTTCTTCGAAAAAATTTTTTTTGCTAAAACCCCAAATATTTGCGAATTTATCTCATTTTCTTCCCCGACCAGACATGTGGTTTCAATTTTTTGCACAAAAATGCATTAAAACCCCAGAGCCGTCGGTGATATCACTTGGTGTCCGGCTTCCCGTTTAACAAAACATATGATTTGGCGGCTGATTTCCGATTTTCCCCCCGTTTCGCCCCATTTTCTGCTCTCAATTCCGCCGACAGAAAAATTCGAAAAATCCGAATGATGTTATCGGTCGAGTCAGCCATTACGAATATGAATTCGAAAAAATAAATATTCAAATTTTGCAAACGCAGTGATAAACAAAGGTGATTTATGTTCTGTTTGGCTAAGCTGGCTGCCGACGGGAATCTTAATACAACTTTGTGAATTTCGACCAATAAGGAAGGCAAGGTTTTGAGTTTAAGGAACTTCAAGCGTGGGGTTTATCAAAAAATTTCATCGCCGACGATTTGTAGGGATTTTTTTTGAAAATAAAAAATCAAAAAACCTCGGAAAGTATTACTCCCGAATTTCGAGGAAAATTAGTTAAGCTTAACAATAAGAGTAGAACTTCGTAAGGCGGATTTTACATTTTAAGCTCATAATTTACAAAAACCATGGTCAAAAACCTGATAAAACCATTTTTTGATTTTCAAAATCGAAAAAATTTTCAACAAAAAAAAAAATCATTTTTTTCAGCACAAGATGGCAAGCCATGGCCAAGGGGCATTTTTTCTCTCACGTACTTTCTTGTCGACAGAGAATTTTGAATCTCTAGTCCGCTACTTCAAAATGAAAGCTCAGATTTTCAAAAATTGATATATCGTAGGCCTGGTGTACGGTAAAAAATAAAAAAGAAATGAGCGTCGTATTTGAGAGACTTTAGTAAATAACATTTATGGACTAATATGTGACTAGGCGTACTGTTTTCTGCATGGGCTACCTTTAGGCGCATTTTTCTACTTCATATTTTTCCTACTGTACTTTGAATGCTGATTACACCACAACTAGTAACGCCGATTTTGCAGAATTTTGATATTCTAAATGTGCCTCGCTGTAAATTGTAAAAAGAAGGGGAATTTATGGCCCCTGAATCAGCAGTCAAACAATTGCCATAAAACTTTTTTTTTGTTATTACGAATGTTTCAATTGTGAAGTAACGACAGACATTTCCAAGCCAATAAAATTAAATTTATGTCTCCCTAAAGTAGACGTCCTTAGAAGGCAGTAGTAATCACTGATGAAAAAAAGCGATTAAAACAATATTAGTAGTGTTTGGAGACAAAAAATATCACAAGACGGAAGAAAAGTCATCTTCACGACGGTTTACATCATTGTGATGGAATTTATTAGGGTTTTAAAGTGTCTTAGAGACAAAAAAGAGTGTAAATTTGGAAAGAAGAGTCAAAAAAATGACCAAAATTTCAAAAAAAAATCCATGAATAATATAAAAAGAGATGAAATCTGGATTCAAAAAGACAAAATGTAACCAAAAATTCGTTTTATATGAAAGAATATTGCTCTGTAGAGCATTATTTCTGATTGTGAAACCAAAAGAATTTGTAAAGATAAACTTTTATAAATATTTTCTTTTTGGATGACAAGTCTAGTATAAAATTGAATTTCCTCAAACATTTGTATTACAAATTACCTGAAATTTTACAAACCCTATCTAGATTATCTATGGATTGAGACAGAAGAATTTTAGCCTTCCACTTGCATGTAAAGACCAAGAATTTAACGGGTTTTGCAGCCGAGAGACCATGAGAAATGAGGAGAGTCACTCGAAAAAAGCCCATACTTCGGCGAATTTTTAGCGGAAGATTTTGATTTGAGAGTATTTTCTATGGAAGTATTATGCTTCAAATTTCAAAGAGTATTCCAATTTTTTGTCAAGAAAAATTTTTCAATGAAAAATTCTTACATTTCAATCTAAAAATATCGATGCTTTCGGCTAAACGTAAGCCAAAAATTCAGCATTTGCAATAACAGACTTTATTTTTAATTCATGCCAAGCTTCATCAAAATATGCCCACAAAATTATTCCAAATGAATCCACATTATTTTCCCGACAGACTTATATTCCGCTCTAAATTTTGCCATGATAGATTTGCAGTTTTTAACTAGCAAAATTTCTGCGATTTTCCAATTTTTTGTTTGCAATTGTAAAGCTACAAAAACTGATTTCTTGACTTCATTTTGAAAGACTTTACACTAAATGCGTGCCGATGGAGACAAATTGATCAAGTGATGAACTGAAGAGGAGTCCCCAAAGGACGGCTGGGAAACTCCCTTCCATATCAACGAAATGCCATTGGAATGTGTTTACAGTGCAAAAATTACAAAAAAAATCGAAAGAATTGCAAGAAAAGTTTGATAAATTAGCTTCAATTAAGAAATGTTATCTTTTATTTGCATCTACGAATTCGGAATCCAATTTAATTGCATGAAGCGCTGATTACGGTCTAAAAATCAAAGAATTCGGAGTCCAAAAAAGCCGATTAAAGAAATGAGATTCTTTGGCCTCAGTGCCAAGCTGTGTCCGAATACCAAAAAAGGGGAAAGAAACACAATAGAAGTTCCAAAAAAAGAAATTGGAAGGGCATGTGGAACTATGGGATGTTCTTTCGCGTAATTGCCCTTAATCATTACTTAAAAATTTAGTGCTTGCTTTGCAAGTGCAGCCAAGGATTCAGCGGTCTTGGCAAGCCGTAAAGGTCTGGTTTAATTTTAAGCATGAGGAAAGTTGCAGAACCAATTTTTTGGTGAGGAAAAACTAAAAAAGTCTTAATGATTTCGGACCGTAGAAAGGCCACTGTCATTTTGAGCCAAAATTCGTCGAAATCAGAGTTTCAAACCGTGCCATAAAAATCGAACAATTCTTCAAAGGTCTTGGAATACAAAAGGTCAAAAATCAGATTAAAAAACAAGCAATTAACTAAGTAATTGGCCTATAAATACCTCTTGCGACTAACACAAGAGGATGTCTTTTAAGTTACAATTGATTCATTCGACTTTAAAAAGTCGAATGAATCAATTGTAATTAACTCTACTAATTAGTCTAACAATACAAGCAGTGGTTTCCAAAAATAGATAACTTAAGAAAATTATAAAACATTGTACCGTACAAACTCCTATATACAGTGAGGGACCTGATCCAATGGCAAAAAACGTCTCACTTTGCATCCCGGAAGGGACCAAACTGACTCCAAATCCTTCCCTTCTCTAAGCTAAAAAACTCCGCTTTGAAAAGCGCGCCCTTTCCTTCAATAAGAGAGCGCTAGCTCCCATTCCTTCCAACAATATTCGCAATCAAAAAGCGCGCGCTTTTTTCTTTTCTCGCATTCTCCTTCTCCGGGAAAAAAACAAAAAATTCGGCAAATACAGAAGGCCAAAAGAAAGAGAGAAGCGCAAAAGGCGCGCGCTTTTTGATTGCGAATATTGTTGGAAGGAATGGGAGCTAGCGCTCTCTTATTGAACGAAAGGGCGCGCTTTTCAAAGCGGAGTTTTTTAGCTTAGAGAAGGGAAGGATTTGGAGTCAGTTTGGTCCCTTCCGGGATGCAAAGTGAGACGTTTTTTGCCATTGGATCCGGTCCCTCACTGTACTACATGCGGTGGAAATTATGAACAAGGAAAACAAATAAAATCTTTCTGCATAATATTTAACAAACGATTTTTTGAAAAAAATCGCGCTTTACAAGAGTCCCATTGTACAGCTAACCCTTTGTAGAACACACTCGAAGTTGTTCTACAACGACAACCTGTCTATAACAAACAATTTCATATATCCCACGAGTGAATTTCTGGCCAAAATCAATCTCTATAAAGCGAACTCCTTTCTACAACAAATGATTTTTTTGATTGGTTCGTTGTACAGGGACTACTGGGCCTTCAACTACAGATCATTCACATGGGATTCTTCTGCAATTCGCCGGGAGATAAGTGCAATGGAAACGTGGAAACGTACATATACGAAACGTATTTATGTCTATTGCTTTTTCGTACATACGCTTTTCCTGACAATAACAACCACTCGAAAAAACATAGCCATTGATCAGGAGATTCATCTTTCTATTTTCTTAAACTTTTCTGAAAAAATCGTTTTTTCCACGTTGTTTGTTGAAAATAAAAATATTTGTAAGCGTGAAGAAGTGGAAGTTCGGAAAAGTGCAATACTGCAGTGTTTATTTATTTACTTTTGATCAATGATAAGGGTTTTTTGTTGCAGAGATATGGCCGTTTGGCACTGCAGATACCCGAATTATCAATATGGTTTTTCAAAACTTTTACATTAATAGAAACAAACCGCTGTACAAAGAATCCCCAAGGGCCAAAAAATTGCTTTTTTGTACAGCGTTTCAGCTGTAAAAAATTGCAAATTCTAACGTATTCATGGTCGGTGAAGAAGTGCCCTTATTACTGTTATTTACCCCAAATTTTCAGATCTTTGGACCTAATGATGCATAAGAGATGACATGAACTTTCCTTCCTGTCTTTGTAGACCATTGATCTCGAGATGTGTGCAGACGTAAACAGAAAAAACAAGAACAAGGACTATCGTGTTTATCCCACCAGAACTGCACTTTCTTTGAACAAACAAGATTTGCAAGGGATAAAAGGAAATTCGAAGAAGCAAATCCAAGTTTAGGGACCGGCTCTTTGACTTGGGGAAAACAGCCCTAAAGGAGAACATAAAAAAAATTTTAATAAGGGAAGTGTTCAAGGTTCAAGCTTTGACTTCAACAATGCTAGACTCAAATTCAGATTAAATTTTTTAATGCTTATGAGAGCCTTAAAAAAGTGCGGTTTGCAAAAACAAACGAGATTGTTTTACGAACTTGCTCATAAAAATTCAGATGAATTTCGAAAAGTAGAGGGCAGTATCGTTACGAAAACAAATTTTTTCGATAAGAAATTAACAAAGCTTTAGCCAGAAATCCTTTTTCTGTTTAGCCGCTCTCCAAATTTCGCATGCTTTCTCGCCAACGAAGATTACTGAATATCCCGACTGCCAAAGCGCGAATTACTATTTTCAGAAATTAAAATACGGACTAGAGCCGAGATGTGGCAAAAAATTAGAGAAAATCTGACTATGAAAAGCCCAAAAAAAGATGTCATATATGTCTTTAACAACATTAATCTGTGGCGTAGTCTGAATCTGTAATTTGTTGGCCTTAAAAATACATGTCGTCAAGCTCACTCCAGCGGCTTTGCCAACGGACTAGTATTATAGTATAATAGTAACCATCTAAATTTGTGCCAGACTATCGAATTTTAAGAATAGCTCTTCCTTAACGAAAATTTTTTGTTTCTTCTGCAAAATAAAATTCTTTGGTCTCTCGCAAAATTACAATTTCCTTTTGTTTTTGATCGACTGTTTTTTCCATGTCACCAAAACTTTTTTGAAATCGGAAAAGACCAAACGTCATCCAATTAAATTTGCGAAAGCGTGTTTCCTTTCCTTCAAGTGCAACAATAAAATAACATCTCATTTGTTTATGTTTTCCATGTTGTTTCGTTGAAAGAAAACGGATTTTTCACCTTGCATTTTTCAATTTCTATGTAGTTAGCAAAAAAATATTTGCTAGCAGGGAAGTCTCTAGCAGTTTAGATTCATTTGAAAGAGAAGATTAGCCGCAGACAAGAATGATAATTGGACTTCCTACAGGATATTGCATATACTCCGGGGAAGAAGCATGCGGAAATCCGGTCAACAATGACTCATTAGAGACGTTATACTGCTCAAGAAAGAGTTGTTGCAAAGATATGCTGCTTGTCTAGCCAAGGTGACATATCAATTATTTTATATTTGATATGTCATCTTAAAAATTTAAGCTCCCATTTTGCAAAGGGAGCCGAAACATGCAGTGGTTTTTGGAGATGTTTTATTTGCATCTACTATGAGTACCTTAAAAAAGTGCGTAAAATCTAGTATCTTAAGAACGCTTCCCTTATTGTTGGTGGTTTCGGCAAAACGCCATCTTGAAATCCCAGCTGTATATGTGAAAAAATATTAACTAATTGTAAAAAAAGCTAACAATAAGGCTCTGTGAAATCTAAGCGTTGATCTTTATGAACTTCTCAGGCTTCTACAAACATATTTTATTATGTTTGGGGCGGATGATTTATACCCCGGGACTAAAGTTTGGAACAGGCTGGATTACTTTGTGGCTTGAGATCGGAGTTTCATTTCTTTTCTATGAGAATCGGAATGTATTAAAACCCTGAATAGATGCATAGCCGTAAAAATCCGAAAGCTCATATGAGCAAAACACAAAATTTTTAAAAATGGGTGGGACAAAAGTTTGGAACAGGGTAGGAATGCGACCATAAATTTCGAGGTATAGTCAAAAACCCCTAGCCTTTGGTATTTTTAGATGCTACAAGGAGTCAGGATCTCAACGACATGCTGATTTTCATCGATAAACTCAAAATGTAAAAAATTCTTATTGAGCCGAAAATGACGGTCAAATTTGCGAAAAAAAAATTATTTTTGGGTTGGGTTCTCTATGCTATTGGGTGTGTAGGCATTCTAAAATATTTAATATAGTCGTATGACCGTACAAAGACACTCAGATCTTCGCATAGTGACCTTATCCGCACAGTATAATTTATGAAAATCTTGGATTGCGCTTCGAATCTTGGTCTAATGAATTTTAGACTTTTTGTAAGGCGGCTTGATGGCTAGTTGGCCTTTTCATAGTTTTTGTGGGATGAAAAGATTTCTTCACAAAGCAAAACATGACCGCAATTTGCAATATCCCAAGTCAGATGTTTCAAAAATTAAAAAAAATTTTCGATTACCAAGATCAATGTCTATATCGACCTGGATTCCTAGTTTAATACATTTTAGAGTTGGCTAACAAAACTTTATCAGTGTGAAAAGGATAAAGGCATTTAGTTTTGCGCCATACGGCGACCTAAAATTAAAGTAAAAAATATGGGTTGTCTTAACATCTCATATATCCGGGTTTTTCGAAGTTGTGGCCTTTCGTGGTGCAAATAGCGGTTAGTTTTTGCCTCTTGAAGATACCTTTTTGTCCCGCAAAAATTATGAAAAGACCAATTAGCCATCAAGCCGCCTTACAAAAAGTCTAAAATTCATTAGACCAAGATTCGAAGCGCAATCCAAAATTTTCATAAATTATACTGTGCGGATAAGGTCACTATGCGAAGATCTGAGTGTCTTTGTACGGTCATACGACTATATTAAATATTTTAGAATGCCTACACACCCAATAACATAGAGAACCCAACCCAAAAATAATTTTTTTTCGCAAATTTGATCGTCATTTTTGGCTCAATAAGAATTTTTTTCATTTTGAGTTTATCGATGAAAATCTGTATCTCGATGAAGTTCTGACTCCTCGCAGCATCTAAAAAAACCGAAGCCTAGGCGTTTTTGACTGTACCTCGAAATTTATGGTCGCATTCCTACCCTGTTCCAAACTTTTGTCCCACCCATTTTTAAAAATTTTGTTTTTTTGCTCATATGAGCTTTCTGATTTCTACGGTTATGCATCCATTCTGGGGTTTTAATATATTCCGATTCTAATAGAAAAGAAATAAAACTCCGATCTCAAGCCGCAAAGAAAATCTAGCCTATTCCAAACTTTAGTCCCGGGGTATACAAGGTTACGTCAAATCCTCACAAATTTAGCTCGAGCATTGCAGGGACAGCCGAGTTACGACTTTTGCAGACGAGAGATCATGGAAAATAAGGAGAGACAGTCAAAGAAAACTTGCCCAAAAAAATTATTGTATTTTATTCCTCCGGAAAATTCGATAAGCCTATTTTTTGAACAATTAACTGTTAATTGATTATTTGAAATTGTAAACAACAAATTAGAAGCCCAATAAGCCCCAATAAAAAAACTATTAATTAAAATACAAAGAAAAAATATTTTTTTCTTCAAATTAACCGTTTATTATCTTCCCACTAACCCCCATAACTAGTACTACTTTGGATGATGAATTTTGAGAAACCAACAAGATTAACAGGAAGACCCCCATGATTGGAGTGGGGAAGTAGAGGGTGTAATCCGGATTAGGCCAATCAATTTGCCCAAGGAATCCATAAAACAAACAAGTTTTTAGGGGAAAAATGTAAAAACCAAAATAAAAACAGAGTCTAGCTAGTAGATCGCGAATAAGTGAAGCTAAAAAAGAAGTTGGAAGCTGGGATCGAAAGAAACGAAAATGTGGATGACAAAAAATTGATTTTCTTGAATTTTTGCGACAGAGGGTGTGCATATAATGGTGTAAAGAGAACTGTAATCTGGATACAAGATGGTTAAATATGGCCCCAAACAAGTTAGTAATTTATCTATTTGATTATTTCCACAAGCAAAGTTCTTGCTTAGGGGTAGCAATCGGGCAAAGCCAAACTAACAAGGGAAGTACCCCAAGTGCGACGCTCAGATTTTCTTTAGATTTTGCACACGCGTCGGGCATGAACTGAATATCGATTCCTGAAAGTTTTAGCTCGCGCTTTGCAAGCGCCACCGAGATATGGAACTGTTTTTGTCGCCGAGAGAGTACGCGAAACGTGGAGAGCGGTCAGAGAAAAAAACGTTTTTTGGCCATAACTTTGGCAGTTTCGTTTGGAAAAATTTTATTTTTTGTAGAAAAATTATCCTTTACGGTAGAAATAGGTATGAAACTTTTCGTGCCGAAATTCGGCAAAAAGTGTAAATTTTTTGCCGACTATCGATCTAAAAATCTCGGTTGTTTCTGCAAAGCGCGAGCTAGGATTCTCGCATGTGTCTTAGAAAAATCTATTCTAAATTTGTGCCAAGTTTCGTGAAAATCTGAGCGTCGCACTTGGGGTACTTCCCCTGTAAATTCTTTCACTGCCCGGAAATCCGGATGTGGTGGTCAAACTGGGGCTTTTTTAAAAGTTTGTGGTCCACCCCAATTGTCGCATAAGTCCGAGGAACCAAATTGTATCATCGAGACAAATCATTGCTGATTCTAATTGTCGTAGTGTAAATAACTCCACTTCCAGCAAAGTTTTTAAACTGTATTTACTGGGGAAGTACTCCAAGTGCGGCGCTCAGATTTTCTTTAAATTTTGCATACATGTCGGGCATGGACTAAATATCAATTCCTGAAAGTTTTAGCTCGCACTTTGCGGGCGCCGCCGAGATATCGAACGACTTTTCCCGCAGAGGGAGCACGCCAAACGTGGAGAGCGGTCAGAGAGAAAAGCGCTTTTTGGCCATAACTTTGGCAGTTTCGAGCGGAAAATTTTGATTTTTTGTAGAAACATTATGCCTTACAGTTGAAATAGGCATGAAACTTTTCGTGCCGAAATTCGGCAGAAAGTCCTAAATTTTCGCCGACTTTCGACCTAAAAATCTCGGTTGTTTCTGCAAAGCGCGAGCTAGGATTCTCACATATCTCTTAGAAAAAATTATTCTAAATTTGTGCCAAGTTTCATCAAAATCTGAGCGTTGCACTTGGAGTACCTCCCCTGTTAGCCTGAACTTCATTCCCTTTTTACGTATTTTACTTTACAGAGCCACAAAGTCTGATTTATTCTCCATTTACATATTTTGCCGACACCAAAAACCACGTTATCTTCCAAGAAAAGGGAATTCATCCCACAAATTTTGCAAGAAATCCCACACACGTTCTTCTTATACGTAGGGTTCACCTTGGTACTGAATATTCGATAAAACTTTTAGTCCATTTACTTTTGCATGTACGCAGTTAGTTACTTGAGCCTTTCTTCCCAGCCGTCTCAAGTGTTCTTCACGAATTTTAAACCAATTTTTTGCAAAACCGGAAGACTTTTTGTTGCCATGACGTGAAAAGGAAATTGTAGAGAAGAGTGAAACGTATTTTCTTGCAAAGAAAATGGAAGTAGCAAAGGTTGGGAAAGGATGCTGATCTCTGTTGGAATTTGCGGGTATTCCGTAAAAAAGTTTATGACCTAAAACAAGAAAAGGAAAAGAAGTTGGCAGTGAATTATAGCGGGCATCGAGAAAAGAAAACAATTAATTGCTGTTGAGTTTGTGACTTTTTTTTACTATCTTACACTGGTAAGGGCAGAAAAACAAGGAAATAAAATTTCGTGTAGCAGTAAAAGGGATGGCATTCGCTGAAAATGCTATTCAAAATATGGATATCATTTGGAAAATAATGAGCACAATATCGCTGCGTCGATCGCATAGCAAGTGAAAAGCAGTCTGAGTTTGCCGCAATTTAATTTTTCGCGGCGTTTCGAGTTTTGCGCTTATTATTTCTCCGACAGAGTTCACAAAAAATGGTATGTGCATGATTAATAGATGTGCTCCTATTGTTATGTAGGTTTTGCTGAAAGTTGACCTACAAGTTTAAAATAAATAGAGGTTATGGATCTTCGCTTTTTACCACAATTTTTAGTCTTTCATACAAGGTTAGGTATTTTACAGTATCTCACGAGGGAAGTGTACAAACGAACCCTCACCAAATGGCAAGTGTTATACACCATTGGAAAGCCATTGAAAAATGGTGCAAGACACCATTTTCATTTTTTGCAGAATCCCTAAGGGCAAAAATTATAAACGGTTGATTTGTCCCTTAAGTAGTTACAATATCTGCTGTGGGGCTAAATAAATGTTATTTCAAAACGTTAAATGGTACGTATTGCTACTAGGTTGGCCTAAGAATCATTATGAAGTTTTATTTTTTTTCCGCTCAAGAGAAAGGAAGATTTTTGTTGCGAAATGACCTAAAAATAATCAAATTTACAGTATGTCGTCGCGGAAAGGCATTCTGCAAAAAATGAAAATGGTGTCTTACACCATATCCCAGGCCGCTCCTCTCACAACTCGCCAATCTACTGCCAATTTTACGTCCAAATTTCAGAAACTCGCCGATTGAAACACAATGCCAATCCAATATTATTCAGAATTTTAGTTGCTTGTCCAATGACTGACACAACGTTAGTATGGTTTTTTGTAAATCAACGCAATTTTATATTATTTATCGCTTGTTTTTGCAGATTCTTTTTTCCCATCGATTACCTTTGCACCGTCATCATCTGGCTTTCCGGACGCTGCAAAAACAACTCCCTCGAACCTGCGTAAACAAATTTTATTGTCCTGTTGTTCACTCGCGAACAATTTTTGCATAGGAATAAGGACGAGGAATGCGAGCGATACCTCTGAGTCAGCCTTGGAAACGAGTAAACAAATCGAGCTGAAAACAACAAAAAAACAAGAAAGCAAAACTCGCTCAAAATGAATCACACTCGTCTGATCCGAAAACAAAATAAAAACCCGCAAAATTTGAATCAAAAACAAAAAAATCTGCAAAACGAGTAGCAAGTGGTAAAAAAATGTATTTGCTATATCGTTTTTTTGTCGGGAAAGTACTGTGGATTCGCAGCGTCTTAGAATTGCCCATCGTCGCTTGCGACGGCCGCGTCTGGAGATTTGGTGCTGCGACGAGGCGAGACAATTTGCTGTGAAAAATTCACATTTCCTGGCAGGCTGTTGCAGGGTTGCTAGGTCGCGTCCCGACTTTTCGGACGACAGTTCGAGTCAACAAAAAAATGGTCGATACGGGGTGTAGGGCAGGTATACTAGTCGCAACATAAAGTCCGTAGAATTTGAACAGTGCATTCAACCCTTTTTTTCGCACGCACCGCGGCGATTCCCCGTTTTTGCACTAGCGACATGCACTTTTCGGCGATTGCACCCGCGACGTCGGCGAAAAAAATTCTACGGACTTTATGTCGCGACTAGTATGCCGAAAAAAAGATTGTAGGAAGTGATGTCTGGCAAATTCGTTGGATGGCCGGCGGACGCTCGGCGAAGGCTCGGCGGAGAGCTGCAGTACGTCCACTTTTTCTAATTTTGTCTATTACTAGCGTTGGCTTTCTTTACCCTCTGATATTATATGTAGAATACGTATAAAGGACCAAAAATTGTGGATGAAAACGATGGTCATTATCTAAAACATTATTGAATTGTGGGTACATGTAATGTGGGTACATGTAAAATACCACAAGATAGATGATATTCTATCCTAGGACTCGATAAATCTTTTTATTTCCACTAATTGAGCCTCCAAATATAACGATGAACCAATGCGACCAAAGCTACTGTTGACCTGAACTTTCGCTGACCCGAAAAATCGTAGCTACAAAAGGTTTTGTTGTGGGAGATCTTTTTGGCCTAAAAAATTGAGTCAAAGATCTAAAATTGTTTGCTTTAGGGGGGATTTGTTGTATCGGATGTTTCTGCATATCCATAACTTTGCCTACAAAGTGTACTATTACATAATATAAATACAACAAAAATTACAAAAAGTCAGAATTTGTTTACTACAGTTTATTTTTCAAGGGTGCATTCAAACGACCTTTGTTGCTGATTCATCCCCTAACATCAGCAAAAAAAACTCTTGCAGCGTCCTCTCCATTGGGCCGCGCGAACCTTTTTTTGGCGCCGTGCCAGTCCCTCCACTCGCGGTGCAATCCGGGGTAACCCTCGGCTCCAAGACGCGATGGGAACCGCGCGACTTTGTGCCCAATCGTGCGAGGCAATCGCTCTTTTTGTGTCGCTTCACACAGCTGACCAAGAAAGGAAAAGCAAAAATGTTTTACTTTGCAAAGGATGAATCAGCCGCGAAAGGGCGAAAAACAGTGCCCGGCACAGAATAATATTTATTTTTGCGGTGGTCAAAGACGCAATTAGGATGAATGAAAGGAGGGGAGATGTTGCAATTTTTGAAAAATATTTTAAAAAGGAAAATATTGGAAAATACAAAAATTCAAAAAAAGGGGCCTACACTTGCGGGCAGGCACTAATAAAAAATAAAGTGAATTAGAGATGTCGGAGTGAATTGAAGTGACCTATACCGTTTGGAACACTACAGAATGAAATTTCAAAATCCAAAGTTTCGCCTTTTTTGGAGCCAAATTACGCCCACACTGGGCGAAACACTTTGATATTATACTTGACACCAGTTTAAAAAAAGTGAATTAGAGATGTCGAAGTGAATTGAAGTGACCTATACCGTTTGGAACATTACAGAATGAAATTTCAAAATCCAAAGTTTCGCCTTTTTTGGAGTCAAATTGCGCCCATACCAGGCCAAACACTCTGATATTACACTTGACACCAGTTTAAAAAAAAGTGAATTAGAGATGTCGGAGTGAATTGAAGTGACCTATACCGTTTGGAACATTACAGAATGAAATTTCAAAATCCAAAGTTTCGCCTTTTTTGGAGTCAAATTGCGCTCATACCAGGCCAAACACTCTGATATTACACTTGACACCAGTTTAAAAAAAAGTGAATTAGAGATGTTGGAGTGAATTGAAGTGACCTATACCGTTTGGAACATGACAGAATGAAATTTCAAAATCCAAAGTTTCGCCTTTTTTGGAGTCAAATTGCGCCCATACCAGGCCAAACACTCTGATATTACACTTGACACCAGTTTAAAAAAAAGTGAATTAGAGATGTCGGAGTGAATTCAAGTGACCTATACCGTTTGGAACATGACAGAATGAAATTTCAAAATCCAAAGTTTCGCCTTTTTTGGAGTCAAATTGCGCCCATACCAGGCCAAACACTCTGATATTACACTTGACACCAGTTTAAAAAAAAGTGAATTAGAGATGTTGGAGTGAATTGAAGTGACCTATACCGTTTGGAACATGACAGAATGAAATTTCAAAATCCAAAGTTTCGCCTTTTTTGGAGTCAAATTGCGCCCATACCAGGCCAAACACTCTGATATTACACTTGACACCAGTTTAAAAAAAGTGAATTAGAGATGTCGGAGTGAATTCAAGTGACCTATACCGTTTGGAACATGACAGAATGAAATTTCAAAATCCAAAGTTTCGCCTTTTTTGGAGTCAAATTGCGCCCATACCAGGCCGAACACTTTGATATTACACTTGACACCAGTTTAAAAAAAGTGAATTAGAGATGTTGGAGTGAATTGAAGTGACCTATACCGTTTGGAACATTACAGAATGAAATTTCAAAATCCAAAGTTTCGCCTTTTTTGGAGTCAAATTGCGCCCATACCAGGCCGAACACTTTGATATTACACTTGACACCAGTTTAAAAAAAAGTGAATTAGAGATGTTGGAGTGAATTGAAGTGACCTATACCGTTTGGAACATTACAGAATGAAATTTCAAAATCCAAAGTTTCGCCTTTTTTGGAGTCAAATTGCGCCCATACCAGGCCGAACACTTTGATATTACACTTGACACCAGTTTAAAAAAAAGTGAATTAGAGATGTCGGAGTGAATTGAAGTGACCTATACCGTTTGGAACATTACAGAATGAAATTTCAAAATCCAAAGTTTCGCCTTTTTTGGAGTCAAATTGCGCCCATACCAGGCCGAACACTTTGATATTACACTTGACACCAGTTTAAAAAAAAAGTGAATTAGAGATGTTGGAGTGAATTGAAGTGACCTATACCGTTTGGAACATTACAGAATGAAATTTCAAAATCCAAAGTTTCGCCTTTTTTGGAGTCAAATTGCGCCCATACCAGGCCAAACACTCTGATATTACACTTGACACCAGTTTAAAAAAAAGTGAATTAGAGATGTCGGAGTGAATTGAAGTGACCTATACCGTTTGGAACATTACAGAATGAAATTTCAAAATCCAAAGTTTCGCCTTTTTTGGAGCCAAATTACGCCCACACTGGGCGAAACACTTTGATATTACACTTGACACCAGTTTAAAAAAAAGTGAATTAGAGATGTCGGAGTGAATTGAAGTGACCTATACCGTTTGGAACATTACAGAATGAAATTTCAAAATCCAAAGTTTCGCCTTTTTTGGAGCCAAATTACGCCCACACTGGGCGAAACACTTTGATATTATACTTGACACCAGTTTAAAAAAAGTGAATTAGAGATGTCGGAGTGAATTGAAGTGACCTATACCGTTTGGAACATTACAGAATGAAATTTCAAAATCCAAAGTTTCGCCTTTTTTGGAGCCAAATTACGCCCACACTGGGCGACACACTTTGATATTACACTTGACACCAGTTTAAAAAAAAAGTGAATTAGAGATGTCGAAGTGAATTGAAGTGACCTATACCGTTTGGAACATTACAGAATGAAATTTCAAAATCCCAAGTTTCGCCTTTTTTGGAGCCAAATTACGCCCACACTGGGCGAAACACTTTGATATTATACTTGACACCAGTTTAAAAAAAAGTGAATTAGAGATGTCGAAGTGAATTGAAGTGACCTATACCGTTTGGAACATTACAGAATGAAATTTCAAAATCAAAAGTTTCGCCTTTTTTGGAGCCAAATTACGCCCACACTGGGCGAAACACTTTGATATTATACTTGACACCAGTTTAAAAAAAAAGTGAATTAGAGATGTCGAAGTGAATTGAAGTGACCTATACCGTTTGGAACACTACAGAATGAAATTTCAAAATCCAAAGGTTCGCCTTTTTTGGAGCCAAATTACGCCCACACTGGGCGAAACACTTTGATATTATACTTGACACCAGTTTAAAAAAAAAGTGAATTAGAGATGTCGAAGTGAATTGAAGTGACCTATACCGTTTGGAACACTACAGAATGAAATTTCAAAATCCAAAGCGCCTTTTTTGGTGCCAAATTACGCCCACACTGGGCGACACACTTTGATATTATACTTGACACCAGTTTAAAAAAAAAGTGAATTAGAGATGTCGAAGTGAATTGAAGTGACCTATACCGTTTGGAACACTACAGAATGAAATTTCAAAATCCAAAGCGCCTTTTTTGGAGCCAAATTGCGCCCATACCAGGCCGAACACTTTGACATTACACTTGACACCAGTTTAAAAAAAAGTCCATTAGAGATGTCGGAGTGAGTTGAAGTGACCTATGCCGTTTGGAACATTACAGAATGAAATTTCAAAATCCGAGGTTTCGCCTTTTTTGGAGCCAAATTGCGCCCATACCAGGCCGAACACTTTGACATTACACTTGACACCAGTTTAAAAAAAAGTCAATTAGAGATGTCGGAGTGAGTTGAAGTGACCTATGCCGTTTGGAACATTACAGAATGAAATTTCAAAATCCAAAGTTTCGCCTTTTTTGGAGCCAAATTGCGCCCATACCAGGCCGAACACTTTGATATTATACTTGACACCAGTTTAAAAAAAAAGTGAATTAGAGATGTCGAAGTGAATTGAAGTGACCTATACCGTTTGGAACACTACAGAATGAAATTTCAAAATCCAAAGTTTCGCCTTTTTTGGAGCCAAATTACGCCCACACTGGGCGAAACACTTTGATATTACACTTGACACCAGTTTAAAAAAAAAGTGAATTAGAGATGTCGAAGTGAATTGAAGTGACCTATACCGTTTGGAACATTACAGAATGAAATTTCAAAATCCCAAGTTTCGCCTTTTTTGGAGCCAAATTGCGCCCATACCAGGCCGAACACTTTGATATTATACTTGACACCAGTTTAAAAAAAAAGTGAATTAGAGATGTCGAAGTGAATTGAAGTGACCTATACCGTTTGGAACACTACAGAATGAAATTTCAAAATCCAAAGTTTCGCCTTTTTTGGAGCCAAATTACGCCCACACTGGGCGAAACACTTTGATATTACACTTGACACCAGTTTAAAAAAAAAGTGAATTAGAGATGTCGAAGTTAATTGAAGTGACCTATACCGTTTGGAACATTACAGAATGAAATTTCAAAATCCAAAGTTTCGCCTTTTTTGGAGCCAAATTGCGCCCATACCAGGCCGAACACTTTGACATTACACTTGACACCAGTTAAAAAAAAAAAGTGAATTAGAGATGTCGAAGTGAATTGAAGTGACCTATACCGTTTGGAACATTACAGAATGAAATTTCAAAATCCAAAGTTTCGCCTTTTTTGGAGCCAAATTGCGCCCATACCAGGCCGAACACTTTGATATTGCACTTGATATCAGTTTAAAAAAAAGTGAATTAGTGATGTCGGAGTGAATTGAAGTGACCTATACCGTTCAGAACATTACAGAATGAAATTTCAAAATCCAAAGTTTTGCCTTTTTTGGAGCCAAATTACGCCCACACTGGGCGAAACACTTTGATATTACACTTGACACCAGTTTAAAAAAAAGTGAATTAGAGATGTCGAAGTGAATTGAAGTGACCTATACCGTTTGGAACATTACAGAATGAAATTTCAAAATCAAAAGTTTCGCCTTTTTTGGAGCCAAATTACGCCCACACTGGGCGAAACACTTTGATATTATACTTGACACCAGTTTAAAAAAAAGTGAATTAGAGATGTCGAAGTGAATTGAAGTGACCTATACCGTTTGGAACATTACAGAATGAAATTTCAAAATCCAAAGTTTCGCCTTTTTTGGAGCCAAATTACGCCCACACTGGGCGAAACACTTTGATATTATACTTGACACCAGTTTAAAAAAAAAGTGAATTAGAGATGTCGAAGTGAATTGAAGTGACCTATACTGTTTGGAACATTACAGAATGAAATTTCAAAATCAAAAGTTTCGCCTTTTTTGGAGCCAAATTACGCCCACACTGGGCGAAACACTTTGATATTATACTTGACACCAGTTTAAAAAAAAAAGTGAATTAGAGATGTCGAAGTGAATTGAAGTGACCTATACCGTTTGGAACATTACAGAATGAAATTTCAAAATCCAAAGTTTCGCCTTTTTTGGAGCCAAATTACGCCCACACTGGGCGACACACTTTGATATTATACTTGACACCAGTTTAAAAAAAAAAGTGAATTAGAGATGTCGAAGTGAATTGAAGTGACCTACACCGTTTGGAACATTACAGAATGAAATTTCAAAATCCAAAGCGCCTTTTTGGAGCCAAATTGCGCCCATACCAGGCCGAACACTTTGACATTACACTTGACACCAGTTTAAAAAAAGTGAATTAGAGATGTCGAAGTGAATTGAAGTGACCTACACCGTTTGGAACATTACAGAATGAAATTTCAAAATCCAAAGCGCCTTTTTGGAGCCAAATTGCGCCCATACCAGGCCGAACACTTTGACATTACACTTGACACCAGTTTAAAAAAAGTGAATTAGAGATGTCGGAGTGAATTGAAGTGACCTATACCGTTTGGAACATTACAGAATGAAATTTCAAAATCCAAAGTTTCGCCTTTTTTGGAGCCAAATTGCGCCCATACCAGGCCGAACACTTTGATATTACACTTGACACCAATTTAAAAAAAAGTGAATTAGAGATGTCGGAGTGAATTGAAGTGACCTATACCGTTTGGAACATTACAGAATGAAATTTCAAAATCCAAAGTTTCGCCTTTTTTGGAGCCAAATTGCGCCCATACCAGGCCGAACACTTTGATATTACACTTGACACCAATTTAAAAAAAAGTGAATTAGAGATGTCGGAGTGAATTGAAGTGACCTATACCGTTTGGAACATTACAGAATGAAATTTCAAAATCCAAAGTTTCGCCTTTTTTGGAGCCAAATTACGCCCACACTGGGCGACACACTTTGATATTATACTTGACACCAGTTTAAAAAAAAGTGAATTAGAGATGTCGGAGTGAATTGAAGTGACCTACACCGTTTGGAACATTACAGAATGAAATTTCAAAATCCAAAGCGCCTTTTTTGGAGCCAAATTGCGCCCATACCAGGCCGAACACTTTGACATTACACTTGACACCAGTTTAAAAAAAGTCAATTAGAGATGTCGGAGTGAGTTGAAGTGACCTATGCCGTTTGGAACATTACAGAATGAAATTTCAAAATCCGAGGTTTCGCCTTTTTTGGAGCCAAATTGCGCCCATACCAGGCCGAACACTTTGATATTATACTTGACACCAGTTTAAAGAAAAGTGAATTAGAGATGTCGGAGTGAATTGAAGTGACCTATACCGTTTGGAACATTACAGAATGAAATTTCAAAATCCAAAGTTTCGCCTTTTTTGGAGCCAAATTGCGCCCATACCAGGCCGAACACTTTGATATTATACTTGACACCAGTTTAAAAAAAGTGAATTAGAGATGTCGGAGTAAATTGAAGTGACCTATACTGTTTGGAACATTACAGAATGAAATTTCAAAATCCAAAGTTTCGCCTTTTTTGGAGCCAAATTACGCCCACACTGGGCGACACACTTTGATATTATACTTGACACCAGTTTAAAAAAAGTGAATTAGAGATGTCGGAGTGAATTGAAGTGACCTACACCGTTTGGAACATTACAGAATGAAATTTCAAAATCCAAAGCGCCTTTTTTGGAGCCAAATTGCGCCCATACCAGGCCGAACACTTTGACATTACACTTGACACCAGTTTAAAAAAAAGTCAATTAGAGATGTCGGAGTGAGTTGAAGTGACCTATGCCGTTTGGAACATTACAGAATGAAATTTCAAAATCCGAGGTTTCGCCTTTTTTGGAGCCAAATTGCGCCCATACCAGGCCGAACACTTTGATATTATACTTGACACCAGTTTAAAGAAAAGTGAATTAGAGATGTCGGAGTGAATTGAAGTGACCTATACCGTTTGGAACATTACAGAATGAAATTTCAAAATCCAAAGTTTCGCCTTTTTTGGAGCCAAATTGCGCCCATACCAGGCCGAACACTTTGATATTATACTTGACACCAGTTTAAAAAAAGTGAATTAGAGATGTCGGAGTAAATTGAAGTGACCTATACTGTTTGGAACATTACAGAATGAAATTTCAAAATCCAAAGTTTCGCCTTTTTTGGAGCCAAATTGCGCCCATACCAGGCCGAACACTTTGATATTGCACTTGACATCAGTTTAAAAAAAGTGAATTAGAGATGTCGGAGTAAATTGAAGTGACCTATACTGTTTGGAACATTACAGAATGAAATTTCAAAATCCAAAGTTTCGCCTTTTTTGGAGCCAAATTGCGCCCATACCAGGCCGAACACTTTGATATTGCACTTGACATCAGTTTAAAAAAAGTGAATTAGAGATGTCGGAGTGAATTGAAGTGACCTATACCGTTTGGAACACTACAGAATGAAATTTCAAAATCCAAAGTTTCGCCTTTTTTGGAGCCAAATTGCGCCCATACCAGGCCGAACACTTTGATATTGCACTTGACATCAGTTTAAAAAAAGTGAATTAGAGATGTCGGAGTGAATTTAAGTGACCTATACCGTTCAGAACATTACAGAATGAAATTTCAAAATCCAAAGTTTCGCCTTTTTTGGAGCCAAATTACGCCCACACTGGGCGAAACACTTTGATATTACACTTGACACCAGTTTAAAAAAAAAGTGAATTAGAGATGTCGGAGTGAATTGAAGTGACCTATACTGTTTGGAACATTACAGAATGAAATTTCAAAATCCAAAGTTTCGCCTTTTTTGGAGCCAAATTGCGCCCATACCAGGCCGAACACTTTGACATTACACTTGACACCAGTTTAAAAAAAAAGTGAATTAGAGATGTCGGAGTGAATTGAAGTGACCTATACTGTTTGGAACATTACAGAATGAAATTTCAAAATCCAAAGTTTCGCCTTTTTTGGAGCCAAATTGCGCCCATACCAGGCCGAACACTTTGATATTGCACTTGACACCAGTTTAAAAAAAAAGTGAATTAGAGATGTCGGAGTGAATTGAAGTGACCTATACCGTTTGGAACACTACAGAACGAAATTTCAAAATCCAAAGTTTCGCCTTTTTTGGAGCCAAATTGCGCCCATACCAGGCCGAACACTTTGATATTGCACTTGACATCAGTTTAAAAAAAGTGAATTAGAGATGTCGGAGTGAATTTAAGTGACCTATACCGTTCAGAACATTACAGAATGAAATTTCAAAATCCAAAGTTTCGCCTTTTTTGGAGCCAAATTGCGCCCATACCAGGCCGAACACTTTGATATTGCACTTGACATCAGTTTAAAAAAAGTGAATTAGAGATGTCGGAGTGAATTGAAGTGACCTATACCGTTTGGAACATTACAGAATGAAATTTCAAAATCCAAAGTTTCGCCTTTTTTGGAGCCAAATTGCGCCCATACCAGGCCGAACACTTTGATATTGCACTTGACATCAGTTTAAAAAAAGTGAATTAGAGATGTCGGAGTGAATTTAAGTGACCTATACTGTTTGGAACATTACAGAATGAAATTTCAAAATCCAAAGTTTCGCCTTTTTTGGAGCCAAATTGCGCCCATACCAGGCCGAACACTTTGATATTGCACTTGACATCAGTTTAAAAAAAGTGAATTAGAGATGTCGGAGTGAATTTAAGTGACCTATACCGTTCAGAACATTACAGAATGAAATTTCAAAATCCAAAGTTTCGCCTTTTTTGGAGCCAAATTACGCCCACACTGGGCGAAACACTTTGATATTATACTTGACACCAGTTTAAAAAAAAGTGAATTAGAGATGTCGGAGTGAATTGAAGTGACCTATACCGTTTGGAACATTACAGAATGAAATTTCAAAATCCAAAGTTTCGCCTTTTTTGGAGCCAAATTGCGCCCATACCAGGCCGAACACTTTGATATTGCACTTGACATCAGTTTAAAAAAAGTGAATTAGAGATGTCGGAGTGAATTTAAGTGACCTATACCGTTCAGAACATTACAGAATGAAATTTCAAAATCCAAAGTTTCGCCTTTTTTGGAGCCAAATTGCGCCCATACCAGGCCGAACACTTTGATATTGCACTTGACATCAGTTTAAAAAAAGTGAATTAGAGATGTCGGAGTGAATTTAAGTGACCTATACCGTTCAGAACATTACAGAATGAAATTTCAAAATCCAAAGTTTCGCCTTTTTTGGAGCCAAATTACGCCCACACTGGGCGAAACACTTTGATATTATACTTGACACCAGTTTAAAAAAAAGTGAATTAGAGATGTCGGAGTGAATTGAAGTGACCTATACCGTTTGGAACATTACAGAATGAAATTTCAAAATCCAAAGTTTCGCCTTTTTTGGAGCCAAATTGCGCCCATCCCAGGCCGAACACTTTGATATTGCACTTGACATCAGTTTAAAAAAAGTGAATTAGAGATGTCGGAGTGAATTGAAGTGACCTATACTGTTTGGAACATTACAGAATGAAATTTCAGAATCCAAAGTTTCGCCTTTTTTGGAGCCAAATTGCGCCCATACCAGGCCGAACACTTTGATATTGCACTTGACACCAGTTTAAAAAAAAAGTGAATTAGAGATGTCGGAGTGAATTGAAGTGACCTATACCGTTTGGAACATTACAGAATGAAATTTCAAAATCCAAAGTTTCGCCTTTTTTGGAGCCAAATTGCGCCCATCCCAGGCCGAACACTTTGATATTGCACTTGACATCAGTTTAAAAAAGTGAATTAGAGATGTCGGAGTGAATTGAAGTGACCTATACTGTTTGGAACATTACAGAATGAAATTTCAGAATCCAAAGTTTCGCCTTTTTTGGAGCCAAATTGCGCCCATACCAGGCCGAACACTTTGATATTGCACTTGACATCAGTTTAAAAAAAGTGAATTAGAGATGTCGGAGTGAATTTAAGTGACCTATACCGTTCAGAACATTACAGAATGAAATTTCAAAATCCAAAGTTTCGCCTTTTTTGGAGCCAAATTACGCCCACACTGGGCGAAACACTTTGATATTATACTTGACACCAGTTTAAAAAAAAGTGAATTAGAGATGTCGGAGTGAATTTAAGTGACCTATACCGTTCAGAACATTACAGAATGAAATTTCAAAATCCAAAGTTTCGCCTTTTTTGGAGCCAAATTGCGCCCATACCAGGCCGAACACTTTGATATTGCACTTGACATCAGTTTAAAAAAGTGAATTAGAGATGTCGGAGTGAATTTAAGTGACCTATACCGTTCAGAACATTACAGAATGAAATTTCAAAATCCAAAGTTTCGCCTTTTTTGGAGCCAAATTACGCCCACACTGGGCGAAACACTTTGATATTATACTTGACACCAGTTTAAAAAAAAGTGAATTAGAGATGTCGGAGTGAATTGAAGTGACCTATACCGTTTGGAACATTACAGAATGAAATTTCAAAATCCAAAGTTTCGCCTTTTTTGGAGCCAAATTACGCTCACACTGGGCGAAACACTTTGATATTATACTTGACACCAGTTTAAAAAAAAGTGAATTAGAGATGTCGGAGTGAATTTAAGTGACCTACACCGTTTGGAACATTACAGAATGAAATTTCAAAATCCAAAGTTTCGCCTTTTTTGGAGCCAAATTACGCTCACACTGGGCGAAACACTTTGATATTATACTTGACACCAGTTTAAAAAAAAGTGAATTAGAGATGTCGGAGTGAATTTAAGTGACCTACACCGTTTGGAACATTACAGAATGAAATTTCAAAATCCAAAGTTTCGCCTTTTTTGGAGCCAAATTACGCTCACACTGGGCGAAACACTTTGATATTATACTTGACACCAGTTTAAAAAAAAGTGAATTAGAGATGTCGGAGTGAATTGAAGTGACCTATACCGTTTGGAACATTACAGAATGAAATTTCAAAATCCAAAGTTTCGCCTTTTTTGGAGCCAAATTGCGCCCATCCCAGGCCGAACACTTTGATATTGCACTTGACATCAGTTTAAAAAAAGTGAATTAGAGATGTCGGAGTGAATTGAAGTGACCTATACCGTTTGGAACATTACAGAATGAAATTTCAAAATCCAAAGTTTCGCCTTTTTTGGAGCCAAATTACGCCCACACTGGGCGAAACACTTTGATATTATACTTGACACCAGTTTAAAAAAAGTGAATTAGAGATGTCGGAGTGAATTGAAGTGACCTATACCGTTTGGAACATTACAGAATGAAATTTCAAAATCCAAAGTTTCGCCTTTTTTGGAGCCAAATTGCGCCCATACCAGGCCGAACACTTTGATATTGCACTTGACATCAGTTTAAAAAAAATGAATTAGAGATGTCGGAGTGAATTGAAGTGACCTATACCGTTTGGAACATTACAGAATGAAATTTCAAAATCCAAAGTTTCGCCTTTTTTGGAGCCAAATTGCGCCCATACCAGGCCGAACACTTTGATATTGCACTTGACATCAGTTTAAAAAAAGTGAATTAGAGATGTCGGAGTGAATTTAAGTGACCTATACCGTTCAGAACATTACAGAATGAAATTTCAAAATCCAAAGTTTCGCCTTTTTTGGAGCCAAATTACGCCCACACTGGGCGAAACACTTTGATATTACACTTGACACCAGTTTAAAAAAAGTGAATTAGAGATGTCGGAGTGAATTTAAGTGACCTATACCGTTCAGAACATTACAGAATGAAATTTCAAAATCCAAAGTTTCGCCTTTTTTGGAGCCAAATTACGCCCACACTGGGCGAAACACTTTGATATTATACTTGACACCAGTTTAAAAAAAAGTGAATTAGAGATGTCGGAGTGAATTTAAGTGACCTATACCGTTCAGAACATTACAGAATGAAATTTCAAAATCCAAAGTTTCGCCTTTTTTGGAGCCAAATTGCGCCCATACCAGGCCGAACACTTTGATATTGCACTTGACATCAGTTTAAAAAAAGTGAATTAGAGATGTCGGAGTGAATTTAAGTGACCTATACCGTTCAGAACATTACAGAATGAAATTTCAAAATCCAAAGTTTCGCCTTTTTGGAGCCAAATTACGCCCACACTGGGCGAAACACTTTGATATTATACTTGACACCAGTTTAAAAAAAAGTGAATTAGAGATGTCGGAGTGAATTGAAGTGACCTATACCGTTTGGAACATTACAGAATGAAATTTCAAAATCCAAAGTTTCGCCTTTTTTGGAGCCAAATTACGCTCACACTGGGCGAAACACTTTGATATTATACTTGACACCAGTTTAAAAAAAAGTGAATTAGAGATGTCGGAGTGAATTGAAGTGACCTATACCGTTTGGAACATTACAGAATGAAATTTCAAAATCCAAAGTTTCGCCTTTTTTGGAGCCAAATTGCGCCCATCCCAGGCCGAACACTTTGATATTGCACTTGACATCAGTTTAAAAAAGTGAATTAGAGATGTCGGAGTGAATTTAAGTGACCTATACCGTTCAGAACATTACAGAATGAAATTTCAAAATCCAAAGTTTCGCCTTTTTTGGAGCCAAATTACGCCCACACTGGGCGAAACACTTTGATATTATACTTGACACCAGTTTAAAAAAAAGTGAATTAGAGATGTCGGAGTGAATTGAAGTGACCTATACCGTTTGGAACATTACAGAATGAAATTTCAAAATCCAAAGTTTCGCCTTTTTTGGAGCCAAATTACGCTCACACTGGGCGAAACACTTTGATATTATACTTGACACCAGTTTAAAAAAAAGTGAATTAGAGATGTCGGAGTGAATTTAAGTGACCTACACCGTTTGGAACATTACAGAATGAAATTTCAAAATCCAAAGTTTCGCCTTTTTTGGAGCCAAATTACGCTCACACTGGGCGAAACACTTTGATATTATACTTGACACCAGTTTAAAAAAAGTGAATTAGAGATGTCGGAGTGAATTTAAGTGACCTACACCGTTTGGAACATTACAGAATGAAATTTCAAAATCCAAAGTTTCGCCTTTTTTGGAGCCAAATTACGCCCACACTGGGCGAAACACTTTGATATTATACTTGACACCAGTTTAAAAAAAGTGAATTAGAGATGTCGGAGTGAATTGAAGTGACCTATACCGTTTGGAACATTACAGAATGAAATTTCAAAATCCAAAGTTTCGCCTTTTTTGGAGCCAAATTGCGCCCATACCAGGCCGAACACTTTGATATTGCACTTGACATCAGTTTAAAAAAAGTGAATTAGAGATGTCGGAGTGAATTGAAGTGACCTATACCGTTTGGAACATTACAGAATGAAATTTCAAAATCCAAAGTTTCGCCTTTTTTGGAGCCAAATTGCGCCCATACCAGGCCGAACACTTTGATATTGCACTTGACATCAGTTTAAAAAAAGTGAATTAGAGATGTCGGAGTGAATTTAAGTGACCTATACCGTTCAGAACATTACAGAATGAAATTTCAAAATCCAAAGTTTCGCCTTTTTTGGAGCCAAATTACGCCCACACTGGGCGAAACACTTTGATATTACACTTGACACCAGTTTAAAAAAAGTGAATTAGAGATGTCGGAGTGAATTTAAGTGACCTATACCGTTCAGAACATTACAGAATGAAATTTCAAAATCCAAAGTTTCGCCTTTTTTGGAGCCAAATTACGCCCACACTGGGCGAAACACTTTGATATTATACTTGACACCAGTTTAAAAAAAAGTGAATTAGAGATGTCGGAGTGAATTTAAGTGACCTATACCGTTCAGAACATTACAGAATGAAATTTCAAAATCCAAAGTTTCGCCTTTTTTGGAGCCAAATTGCGCCCATACCAGGCCGAACACTTTGATATTGCACTTGACATCAGTTTAAAAAAAGTGAATTAGAGATGTCGGAGTGAATTTAAGTGACCTATACCGTTCAGAACATTACAGAATGAAATTTCAAAATCCAAAGTTTCGCCTTTTTTGGAGCCAAATTACGCCCACACTGGGCGAAACACTTTGATATTATACTTGACACCAGTTTAAAAAAAAGTGAATTAGAGATGTCGGAGTGAATTGAAGTGACCTATACCGTTTGGAACATTACAGAATGAAATTTCAAAATCCAAAGTTTCGCCTTTTTTGGAGCCAAATTACGCTCACACTGGGCGAAACACTTTGATATTATACTTGACATCAGTTTAAAAAAAAGTGAATTAGAGATGTCGGAGTGAATTGAAGTGACCTATACCGCTTGGAACATTACAGAATGAAATTTCAAAATCCAAAGTTTCGCCTTTTTTGGAGCCAAATTACGCTCACACTGGGCGAAACACTTTGATATTATACTTGACACCAGTTTAAAAAAAGTGAATTAGAGATGTCGGAGTGAATTGAAGTGACCTATACCGTTTGGAACATTACAGAATGAAATTTCAAAATCCAAAGTTTCGCCTTTTTTGGAGCCAAATTGCGCCCATCCCAGGCCGAACACTTTGATATTGCACTTGACATCAGTTTAAAAAAAGTGAATTAGAGATGTCGGAGTGAATTTAAGTGACCTATACCGTTCAGAACATTACAGAATGAAATTTCAAAATCCAAAGTTTCGCCTTTTTTGGAGCCAAATTACGCCCACACTGGGCGAAACACTTTGATATTATACTTGACACCAGTTTAAAAAAAGTGAATTAGAGATGTCGGAGTGAATTGAAGTGACCTATACCGTTTGGAACATTACAGAATGAAATTTCAAAATCCAAAGTTTCGCCTTTTTTGGAGCCAAATTACGCCCACACTGGGCGAAACACTTTGATATTATACTTGACACCAGTTTAAAAAAAGTGAATTAGAGATGTCGGAGTGAATTGAAGTGACCTATACCGTTTGGAACATTACAGAATGAAATTTCAAAATCCAAAGTTTCGCCTTTTTTGGAGCCAAATTACGCCCACACTGGGCGAAACACTTTGATATTATACTTGACACCAGTTTAAAAAAGTGAATTAGAGATGTCGGAGTGAATTGAAGTGACCTATACCGTTTGGAACATTACAGAATGAAATTTCAAAATCCAAAGTTTCGCCTTTTTTGGAGCCAAATTGCGCCCATACCAGGCCGAACACTTTGATATTGCACTTGACATCAGTTTAAAAAAAGTGAATTAGAGATGTCGGAGTGAATTGAAGTGACCTATACCGCTTGGAACATTACAGAATGAAATTTCAAAATCCAAAGTTTCGCCTTTTTTGGAGCCAAATTACGCTCACACTGGGCGAAACACTTTGATATTATACTTGACACCAGTTTAAAAAAAAGTGAATTAGAGATGTCGGAGTGAATTGAAGTGACCTATACCGTTTGGAACATTACAGAATGAAATTTCAAAATCCAAAGTTTCGCCTTTTTTGGAGCCAAATTGCGCCCATCCCAGGCCGAACACTTTGATATTGCACTTGACATCAGTTTAAAAAAAGTGAATTAGAGATGTCGGAGTGAATTTAAGTGACCTATACCGTTCAGAACATTACAGAATGAAATTTCAAAATCCAAAGTTTCGCCTTTTTTGGAGCCAAATTACGCCCACACTGGGCGAAACACTTTGATATTATACTTGACACCAGTTTAAAAAAAGTGAATTAGAGATGTCGGAGTGAATTGAAGTGACCTATACCGTTTGGAACATTACAGAATGAAATTTCAAAATCCAAAGTTTCGCCTTTTTTGGAGCCAAATTACGCCCACACTGGGCGAAACACTTTGATATTATACTTGACACCAGTTTAAAAAAAGTGAATTAGAGATGTCGGAGTGAATTGAAGTGACCTATACCGTTTGGAACATTACAGAATGAAATTTCAAAATCCAAAGTTTCGCCTTTTTTGGAGCCAAATTACGCCCACACTGGGCGAAACACTTTGATATTATACTTGACACCAGTTTAAAAAAAGTGAATTAGAGATGTCGGAGTGAATTGAAGTGACCTATACCGTTTGGAACATTACAGAATGAAATTTCAAAATCCAAAGTTTCGCCTTTTTTGGAGCCAAATTGCGCCCATACCAGGCCGAACACTTTGATATTGCACTTGACATCAGTTTAAAAAAAGTGAATTAGAGATGTCGGAGTGAATTTAAGTGACCTATACCGTTTGGAACATTACAGAATGAAATTTCAAAATCCAAAGTTTCGCCTTTTTTGGAGCCAAATTACGCCCACACTGGGCGAAACACTTTGATATTACACTTGACACCAGTTTAAAAAAAAGTGAATTAGAGATGTCGGAGTGAATTGAAGTGACCTATACCGTTTGGAACATTACAGAATGAAATTTCAAAATCCAAAGTTTCGCCTTTTTTGGAGCCAAATTGCGCCCATACCAGGCCGAACACTTTGATATTGCACTTGACATCAGTTTAAAAAAAGTGAATTAGAGATGTCGGAGTGAATTGAAGTGACGTACACCGTTTGGAACATTACAGAATGAAATTTCAAAATCCAAAGTTTCGCCTTTTTTGGAGCCAAATTACGCCCACACTGGGCGAAACACTTTGATATTACACTTGACACCAGTTTAAAAAAAAGTGAATTAGAGATGTCGGAGTGAATTGAAGTGACCTATACCGTTCAGAACATTACAGAATGAAATTTCAAAATCCAAAGTTTCGCCTTTTTTGGAGCCAAATTACGCCCACACTGGGCGAAACACTTTGATATTACACTTGACACCAGTTTAAAAAAAAGTGAATTAGAGATGTCGGAGTGAATTGAAGTGACCTACACCGTTTGGAACATTACAGAATGAAATTTCAAAATCCAAAGTTTCGCCTTTTTGGAGCCAAATTGCGCCCATACCAGGCCGAACACTTTGATATTGCACTTGACATCAGTTTAAAAAAAGTGAATTAGAGATGTCGCAGTGAATTGAAGTGACCTGTACCGTTTGGAACATTACAGAATGAAATTTCAAAATCCAAAGTTTCGCCTTTTTTGGAGCCAAATTGCGCCCATACCAGGCCGAACACTTTGATATTATACTAGTAGTTATAGGCTACAAAAATGAGCCAGGGGGAACCGGAAGTGATAGAGTAGGGGAAAGGAGGAGAGTCAGACAGTGAGAGAGGCGAGAGAGTGTTGAGAGGAGGAGAGTCAGACAGCGAGAGAGGCAAGAGAATGTGGAGGGAGAGAGTCAGACGGTGAGAGAGTGTGTAGAGGAAGGAGAGTGGGCGGAGCTTGTGATAAAATCATTAATAGTTGAAATAAAATTATTTTTCCAGCAATTCCGAGTTTTCAACAAGAAGATGTGCAACTTTTTGCAGTTATGCGGAAAATATTTTGTTTCCGGAAATATTAAACATTAAAGGGACGCCAAGTATTTCAAAAAAACAAAATGCGCAATATAAATATTGTTGTAAAAATGTTTTGCAAAGTTTCAAAAAACTTGCAAAAAGTTTAAAATAATTTGCAGACACTTGCAAAAGTTTTACGATTTATGACCGACGTAATGTGGTTTTACGAACGAAAGGAATGTACAGTAAGAAAAGACGAAAATACCGTAATCCTTAGCAGTCAACCGCACAGAACAGTGCAACTGAAGCTAAATGACTTTAGGCTATTTTGAGCTGATGACTCTATGATGTTGATTGATGACTTGTACTTTGTACCAGGATGCAAAAACGCGACAACTTATAGTTTGTAGTCTTTGCATCCGGAGCTTGATTAATCACAAATAAAATTTGCAAATTCAAAACGCGGCAACTTATACTATTTCTACCTTCGCTGTACGATCAGTCAGTGCCTGTGCCTTTCTGCTGTGCGGCGGTCCGCGTCGTTCTCTCCGAAGATTGCGAAATCTACGCGTCGTTACTGTACTTTGTCTATTTAAGGAGTTTAGTTTTCAGCACTGGTCAAGTTTGGTATCATGCAATTTGTCCCAAAAACCTCAACTCGAGTGTCCAAGAAGACAAAAAGAGATGTAAGTTTTTAAATTTAAATTCGTATTTTTTGTTTTAGGTATCAGAGGTTGTCATCGGAGAGAAGGAAAACATTCCGCCCGAAATTGTTGTTCAGCTGCCCGCTACTCAGACTCCTCAACAAGGTCAAGGGATGATATCACAGCAAAGTAAAGCAATGAATCAGACTCCTCAACAAGGGCAGGGAATGAATCCACAAACCCAAAAGGTAGCTCCTCAGAATGCCCAAGGAACTCAGGATGTGTTGAAGAGAAGGTTGCCGTCCCGTGCCAATGAAGCCAAACCCGCTAAATCAATGGACCAGTAGGTTTTAAAATTTTTCTGACTTTGTTCACTCTAGGTGGGTGGTCAAGCGCTGCAAGCTCAATGTTGAGGCCAATAAAGTCGAATCCGTGACCCTGTTCCTGCGGTCAGCCATGGTCCCCTTCCTACAGCAATCAATTACGTTCCGCAACGAAGCCCTGTTCCAGCGCCTCGCGGCGTTGGTGGTCGGAGAGGTAGGTAGAAAATGTGCATATGTTTGGAAAATGAAAAAAAAAATACGCACATTTTTTACTTATAGGTCATCGAGGTGAAGGACTACAAGGCCTACAATACATATGTCACAATTTTTGGAGAAGGTGATGTGAACACAACCGTCCAGTTCCAAAACTCCGCTGACGAAGAGGAAGATATGCTTATTTAAGCACGTCAAAAAATAATGTCACAGAAATAATCCCAACCTTTTAAAATAAAAATCGTGCTGTCCGATGGAGGTTATTGATTCGGCAGAGATAAAATTTCGTTCCCCATTCGGAATGGTGGTTTCGGGGAGTAGTAGCAGTGGAAAAACAGTATTCACCATGAAGCTCATCGACCAGGCAGCATCTCTGATTTCCCCGCCTCCGCCAGACGTTTTGTATTCATATGGACAGTACGGCGACCACATTAGAGCCCTCGAACAAAAAGGAATAAAAACAATGCAAGGGGTGCCGGGCGAAGAAACGCTGCGCAATTTGAGGCCCCACTCTCTCCTTGTTCTGGATGATCAGATGAGTGCAGTGGACGAAAAGTGGTTGGTTGATGTTTTTGCGAAAAAGTCACACCACATGCTGTTCAACGTCATCTTTTTGACACAAGATGCGTTTGAGAAATCGTTGAAAACCGTGAGGATGAATGCACAGTATCTTGTCCTGCTAAAAGCTCCAAATTCCCAACTCCATGTCCGAGTTTTGGGCTCGCACTTGTTTCCTCGCAAGCGTGGATTTGTTGAGGCATACAATGACGCAACAGAGAAGCCCTACTCCTACCTGTTGATCGATCTGCATCCGCGAACCAAAGACACGCTGCGTCTTCGTGCAAACATTTTCCACGGCGAAATGACCACGATTTATCAGTTATAGGGTGTGACAAAATTTCTGAACTTGAGAATAAATTGGAGAAAATGATTCAAGTATTTGTTGCATTGATTTTCCTCCATTAATTACAATCTTTCCAGTCGTGAAAACCAAACAGGTAATTCCATTTTTTCTGTAGAAAAGGCCGGGAAAAATTTCGGGTTCGTAGAAAAAGTCGTGCGGACAAATATTCCTGAGACCGTTCAAATCAATTTCACTGCCCATGTTCGAGGTTGCGACAAGGTTGACGATTTTGAATCCGTGTGGTCGCGACTCCATGTCATAATGTTGAAGTAAATCGCATAACGAGACAACGGTTTTGCGAGCCAATTTTTCCGTCTTCACTCCGGTAATAACACACTTTCCCGTCCGGAACAAGAGAACCGTAGCACCATTTAAGCGCACAATTGCTCCGTTGAACTTCGTCTTGTTGAATTTGACTTGTTCACAGCGATTCGACAGCTCCAAAAGGTCGAGTTCGCGGCCTGCAACTTTCATAGAAAAGACAAAAAGAACCCACCGACACTTGCTACCGAAACAATATTTCTGAGGACAATTTCGAAATCCATTCGTAGATCAAAAAAAGTATTTAAGCAAAACACGCGCGCACAACACTACTCGACTTAAATAATGGTGCATGTAAATTTTGATCCACTAAAGCCGTTCAATTTTGATCAATTTGGAGCTGGCGCCTTTGAAGGCCGACTCTACCAGCGAGGATTTGGCAGGCAAACAGGCCGCGGACTCGGAAATGTACTCTCATCATTTTGGCGTTTTCTGTCACCCGTTCTGCGCGACATTGGAAAAGATGTGGGAAAGGAAGCTCTGCATACCAGCAGTAAAATGCTAAACAACCTGGCAGAATCCAATAGCACAAATGAAGTGAAGGGCGTCTTGAGGGAAGGACTTTCGTCTGGTGCTCGCAACATTCTTCGCAAGACCTCGACAAGACTTGCCCAACAAAGTGGTAGTGGGGTGAAACGCCGAGGACGCCCTCCGAAACTTGGACAGCCACAAATGAAACGACAGAGAAAAGATATTTTTGGAAGTTTTTAAATCTATTTAAGGAATAAACTTTCGTGTTTTTGACTCCGTCTATAGTCACTGTTGAAAAGATGAAAAAAATCGACGCCCGTAGTGTGGACACGGTCAGCTCGGCCCTCGACACCTTCTCCCTTCCGCCAACAAATATTTCCGTGGGAACGTCAAGAATCAATGAAATTCTCACCCTCAACCCCATCGAAACGCCGCCATACCGTTTTCGAATCGAGTCGGGGCAGAGTTTTGTTGATCTGAGCAAGGTGGGGGAAGTTGTTTTTTTCTAAAACTGTTGATTCTGTAGGTGTATTTGGTGACTACGATGCGTCTCACGAAAATGAATGCCGAGGGAGAGGTGGAAAATATCACGGCGGCGGATCCTGTGGCACCGATTAACGCAATCGGAGCCACCTTCATCTCCAACATGAAGGTCATTCTGAATGGGCAAGAGATCTACAACTCCAACGGTCTGAACAGCTACAAGACCTATCTCGACCTCTTGTTGACCTACCCAAAAACCTCGGTTGACAGCTACTTGTCTGCGGTTGGGTGGTATCACACAAAGGCGCAGGACGACGTGAATGACCCCGGCTTCCAGGCGCGTCGGGCCCTCTTTGTGGACGGAGATGCGCAGTTTGTGACAAAAATATTCAGCCCCTTGTTCACACAATCGCGCTACCTCTGCAATCACTCCACACTAGAGTTGGAGATTGAGCCCGCAAAGGAGCAGTATTGTATTGTCGCACCGAACGCTAACGACCAAAATGCGTACAGTTTGGCAATTATCAGCTGCAAACTCTACACAAAAACCCTGGATCTGACGGACGGCGTAGGAGTGGGCTGGAACGCCGCCCTTCTCAAGCAGCCGGCCTTATACCCGATTCGTCAGGCAGAAATGAAGCATTTCTTTGTCTCTCCTACACAGACTGAATACGTTGCCACACTGTTCACGGAGCAAATTCCGCGGCGTATAACCATGGGACTCATCCGGAACGCCTCGTTCAGCCCAGCATCCCGGAATTCTCCATTTAAATTTGTGCATGGAAATGTTAGAAGTATTACAGTGTCCGCAAATGGCCAAAACTACCCTAGCGCAGGGTATCAGATGAATTTTGCGGAAAATCAATATATTCGCGCCTTCCACGACCTTCACGAGAATGTTGGATACGCATTTGCGAACGAAAGCATGTCCATCGACAGAAACATGTTCAAGAATGGCAACGCCTTGTACGTCTTCAATTTGACCACAGACCAAGAGGATGGAAATTCGTTTGATTTGATTCGTCGTGGTGTAGTGACTGTAAAGATCCAATTCACCGAAGCCGTGCCGGCCGGAGGATATGTCCTGATCGTTGCGGCCGACCACGACCGTGTTCTGATGGTTGATTCTTCACGTTCGGTGAATACCGACCTTACCCCTTGAACCCTTGTATTGAAAGTTCAAATAAATTTTTTTTCAACCCCTAAAAATTCAAAAGTTATTTAAGCCCTAAGCCTTGGAGCTGTGAAAAAATATGGAAAACTTGGAAAATAATTTGGAATTTTTGCGCCGATTGTCAAGAGTAAAGTCCGGCGACCGCAGACGTAAACTTGTTGCACAACTGGATCGTGCCGAATTGGAGTTCCTGGTGGAGATTTGCTACAATCTGGTAAAGGGTGAAATCCCTCTGACCAAACGGCAAAAATCCAATCTGCTGCCTTTGGTGGGATTGGTCAGAGAGGTGGCGAGGAAGCGTAGCGTTGCGTCGGCACGTCGGGTGCTGCAGGAAGGAGCGGGCTTGCCACTGTCTCCCGTTTTGATCCCTGCAATTTCGTTTCTTGCCGAGCTCCTGCTTCGCCGCTCATAATGGCAATGAAGAAAATGGTCGTTGTGCCCCGGGAAATGTACGACGGACTTTTACGCGCATCAAACCCCCAAACAGTGGATGGATTTGCCGACTATCTGATAGATGACGCCCTGGCACCAACGCGCCGGTCCTTTGAGAAGAATGCTCTGTTGAACCGCCGACTTCCGGGCTACCTCAGACATAAACGCAAATTGGAAGAGAAACCCCTTATTGTCACACTGAAAAATGGAGACGAACCCATGTGGTTGCCCAACGACGACTTGCGCACAGCGCGAGAGCGCTCTCCCCCTAGGGAAGCCGCGGAGCGGCTTGGGTTTGCGCCCCTAGGGGAGGCCGCGGAGCGGCCAGGGTTTGCGCCCCAGGGGGAGGCCGCGGAGCGGCCCGGGTTTGCGCCCCTGCGAGGGTCCGCTTCGCGGCCCGAGCTTGAGCCCCGGCGAGGGTCCGCTTCGCGGCCCGAGCTTGAGCCCCGGCGAGGGTCCGCTCCGCGGCCCGAGCTTGAGCCCCGGCGAGGGTCCGCTCCGCGGCCCGAGCTTGAGCCCCGGCGAGGGTCCGCTCCGCGGCCCGAGCTTGAGCCACGGCGAGGGTCCGCTCCGCGGCCCGAGCTTGAGTCCCCCCGCATGGTTGGCCCCACTGTGAGGGGCCAACCATCGCCCGCCAACGACGACGCCGGAGCCACACCACGAGGCAGGCCAATGATGCGAACACCCCCAATGCCAAGGATGTCGATACATCGTCGTTTTCAACAGCGCCGAGACGCGTTCAACACCTTGAATCGATTAATCTCCGCCGATCCGTCAAAATTTGGTGTCGACGAAAATGGAGGCATTCTGCTTCAAGGCGGAAATTCGGTGCGGGACAGTAATTATCAGCGAATCCTCAATCGCTGGTTGGAAGAGGACCTGTCCAACAAGAGGGGAGAGAAGGCCTTCCGCGAAAAGCTTCTGGCCGATCCCGCCACCAGGCGGTTTGCCGAGACCCTGCTTCGACTCGACAGTCCTCCCACCGCACTCAAGGCCGGTCAGCGCCGACGTGAACAAGGCGGAAGTGGATTGTTCAAGATTCGCAAATGGTCATTCCGCAAAATGCCAAAAGTCTATTAAAGGCCTTGATTGATTAGGGTTTTTTTGTTGGATTGATTTATTATGACAGATATCGACCCAACCTCGATAATAAACAGTTTGCCCAAGTCCTGCGACAAGTACACAGACATTGTTTTTTGTGTTGTATTTGTGGGATTTTTGCTCATGTTTTTTGGACTTGTGCTCTTCAAAGAGTGGAGACGCCATGAACACAAACCAGCTGGACAACCACCTACGCAGTCTGCTGCCTCACGTTTCTAGTGGAGTGTACAGCATTGACACAATTCCCTCAATTCTCCCCAAACCGCATGCCTGCATTATCAATCTGGACCCGAGCCACGAACAAGGAAGTCATTGGGTCGCCGTTTTTTCGCACTTTTCCAAAAGCCTGTATTTTGACAGTTTTGGCTGTGACCCTCCACCGGAGATTGGGCAACGATTTGCGCCCCTTCACGCATGGTCCACTCCCGTCCAAGGGCTTTTCTCCGACTGTTGTGGCCACATGTGCCTGATATTTCTGTTTATGGCTTCCAGAAATGCCTCTCTGCCTTCGATTCGACGAACCCTCGCATTGATCAGTGACACGGACGCCAAGAAAATTATAAACAAAAAAATTTTATTCACCGTCTAAATCATAACCAAAGGGATAAACTCGTAAATCATGAACATAGCCTTTTGTGTTGCATGCCTTGTAGACCTTGGTCGAATGTACAGTACGCACTTTTTGCTCCCGCATTGAAGGCCGGAACTGCACGGTTGGAATCGGCTGTTGATGATGTCGTTGGTTGTCGAGAACCATTTCCTTGAATCGATCGAATGCCAGACATTGTTTGGCCTGGCGGGTCATCGTAAAACCTCTGATGCAGCTTTTGTAGCTGATTTCTTCGGGGTTGGTCTTGCTGCGAAGCTTGAGGAAGTATTGTTTCGGGCCTCCGGCGACAAACTCCAAAATTTCATGGTCGGGGAACTCGTTCTTCCATTCGCCCAAGAAGGACCCTGTTTGAATTGGGGGCTGGCCTCGGTGGTGTCGAATTAATAGAGAATCCAAAAAGTAAAGATTTTTTCACATTCTTGGACTTACCCGTGTCGTGGTACAAGACGACGGCCCCTGCCTTTTCACATTGCCTCATCCCCTCGTAGAGGTAGAGGCGTGCCGCTGCTGTCGTCCATAATGGGACAAAGATATTATTAAAGTCCAAGTCCTGCACATATTCCTCCTTGGGTTTGAGGAAGAACATCATCGTTGTTTCGTTGATGATCGTTGTCCGCAATACCTGATGACTATCATCCATCATCAGACGAACATAGTCCTCTGGGCTCTTGCATATCTCGATCTGAAAAAAACGAGAAACAAAAGAAAAAATTAGGACTTACGCGAGTCAATCGACTCCTCATCGAAAACTTCCCCCAGAAACTATTGAGGATAATCTTGGAGTTGAAACGCATTGCTGCGTTCAACGCCAAGTCCTCCTTCCTCATCAGGAAGCCATAGCGGCGCTGGGCTTCCGCGATGAACTCCTCAATCTGTTCATCGTTTCGGCCTTCCGGGCCGCTTGCCTCCATCTTCTTCTTGTAGTATCGGAGCACGGGGGCTCTGAACAGTTCCGAGTCCATTTTCTCGAACTCGATCTTCTCCATGACGTGAGTGACTCTGTAGCCCGCGTCGTCCAGGGCCACAGCCAACTCCAAACTGGTGACGGTGGTGATGAAGCCTCGCTCCTCATCCGAGTGCTCACAACGAGCCTCATGCTTTCCCACGAACGAACGGCCAGCAAACTTGTTCGCACACTTGTAGCACAACGGGTAGATTAAAGTCTTCTGAATTCGGGTGGGAATCACGGGGTAGTAGCATTTTCGGGGAGGGATGACAAAGACCTTGTAGATTCCATGCATTTGGCCGCAGTCGGCGAACATTTGGGCTGCGCTTCGCCAGTCGACGGCTCTGTTCAAGGGGATCACTTTAACTCTTCCGGTGGGCATTGCCTTGTTCACAAGGGTCGAGGGATAAAGCGAGTTGCTGTCGTAGTAGCCGATCTCGTATCGATCATTGGAGTCGGCCCACAATGACAGTGCGGCTGTTCTTCCTCCGGCAAAGGCTTCACGGGGATGAGCCGGTGCGGCATTCTGAATTTCGTCTTCAAAAAATTCCTGCATTTCTTCATTCTCCAACAACTCAGCCTTGATCTCGCATTCCCAGTATTCCACCACATCATATCCGGCGTTACGGAGCAGTTGGACTCTCTTTTCATTTTGTTTTCGTGTATCTTGGCGAGTCTTTCCATTCGGCAAAACCGTATCCGCGTTTGGGACACATTTCTCGCATCCGTGCCAAACGCAACCATTGTATTCGATGATCAAGTTTTTGCCGCCGTCAATTCCTTCAACATATCCGTCTACCGAAAATCGACGTTGTTTCCTCTTCTCAGGATCCCATACCCGGACCGTTTTCTCTCCATTCGGGCAGTCTCTGAACTGTAGGTTGGAAAAGTATTTTTTGCGAATCCATCGCAAAAATTTCAAGCCCGTCCTACTTTGGTTGATTTTTGAGCCAAATGCGGATTCGTTTTGAATAATAAGTGTGTTCTCCGGCAAATCAGACATTCGGAAATCTCTCATCACGCTGCCCGCCAAAGTGCAGCTGTAATACCACACATCGTCGGTGGGATGACCACGGATTATCCGGCATTCACGCCTGTGACTAGCAATCGCGTTGGCCAAAACTTTCACGTCAATGATACAGTATTTTTTGAGTTCCTCTTTAAAATTGAAGAGTTTGCCACTGTTCTCTTGATACCATTGATCGAATTTTTGTTTTTTGGCGTCTTCCATGTCGTCATATCTAAACGACAGAATAAACCACTTTCTCAAAAACTCACTGATATGCCGACTTTGGAGGCAAAGGTCCTTCATATTCGTAATTGCATTCCTTGTTCCAGCAGTGGGGGAAGTCGCCCTTTCCTTCCACACCCAACTCTTCAGGCAGTGGATAGACTTGCGGGAGTTTGGCCAACTTCATTGGAAGATGGTTTAAAGAGTCGACCAGTATAATCTTTCCAAATTTTCTACCCCCATTTACGGTAATTTTGTACATTTTTTCGCCGTTGGCAATAATACTCGGCCGACGATGCGCTATAACAAACAAGATGCATTTTTTATAGAAATTACTTACAATTATCCTTGAAAATGGCTCTCAACAATAGGGTGAAATCAAAACGCCCTCCATTATGGGCGACCGCTAGTGTTGTCTCCCCTTTGGCTGTTATCTCCTTCAGATATTTCCACATTTCCATTACAGGATCAACGGTTGCTAAAACGACTTGTCAACCCGTGGAGAAACTTACAGTCTTCTGGCGTTGAATACCATTGAATGCTATTGGGACAGGCACGACAGGATCCATCCGATTTCATCCACTCTCCGGAATTCATGCACTCATTGCACATAGTCATTAAGGCGGCAAAATTGACACAATGGTCAAAGACTCCATCACCAATTTCATCTTCTTGGCGTGTTTCAAAATCAAACGCGACAACTTTGTAGACGGGCTCCTCTTCAGGGGGCTCAAGCGGTTTAATGAAACAATCACCGTCTTCTTTGTGGTATGAGTAGCACTTGAAGCAGTAGACGTAGCCACATTGATGTTCCTCATGTCTCTGCGCGTAGCGTTTCTTACACTTTCGGCAGGTTGCGTATTGACGACACATTCGCCTCTGGTGAACCACATAACAATCATTGTTCGGGAAGAATCCATTACATTGGTCACAATATTTAGCTCTTCCAACATGAACACAAGGACCTTGTCCAACTCTTCCGCAAAAACAACACTTATCCACACATGAAGCTCGGTGCTCTTGTTGATGTGAGTATGTGCTCAAACATTTATAACACACATTTCTGGCTCCAAAGAATTTTGTCGGCTTTATGATCGGATCAAAATGCTCACGTTCCTCATCAAAGAAAATTGGAATTATAGTCTTGGCTTGAATTCCAACTCTTCGGCTAACGCTTGGATACAGGGGAAGGTCGTGAAAGTTCTCGGTTGCGTGAACAACCACTTGAAATGGCGCCAAATCTCGGTATTGATTGTTCAGGTAGGCCTCAATTCGCATGATCACCAATTGAAACGCATCTCTCTCAGGATTTTTGATTTTGGTGGCCTCCATCATTGCTTGGTAGTAGTTTTTGTATGTGTCGCTGGCTTTGTTTTGGTCGGCAATTCTTTGCATCATTCGGGCGGGTCGAGGCATGTTTGGAAGTTTATAAAGCAATCCACAAATGATGGAAAGTGGCAGACATTCTCCTTTCGTGTTTACCAAATGATAAAGCCCATTTGCAAAGCCACCGACACCTTGCCTGTCGGCTCCTCCGCTAATCGTTGAACAGACTGTGCATTTGATGGTAATGGGCTTTTCGAACAAATTTGCGGTTTTTGACGACTGTTGCACTTTTTCGAAACGGGTGAACATTCTGCGTACATCAAAATCGTTTTCTGGCACAAACCCTGAATAAATTCCGCTCTCGAGGGCCTCCGACTCAATGCCCAAATTGACATGTGTTATTCTACGGTTGGGTCGTGCTTCAAGAGCTAAAAGCAACAATAAAAAATTTTTTTTTTTTTTTTTTTTTAGGAACTTACTTTTTTCAATTGTGTCGTCAACCACGCTTTGCAAGAGACGGACAAGTTCTTCTTCATAGTCGGCGGCGTCTGCATTTGCTTCCACAGTGACAACCCCTTGATAGCGGCTTTCAGGGAAGTAGTTACTCGAATGTAGGCTTGATTGCAATCGTCGAAATATTCCTTGGCCCTGTTGTGCTCGTCCTTCCAACGACGGTGAAGCCTGCTCGGGGTCGTGGTCTCGGTGGCCCTCTGGAGTGATGACTCGTCGCCTGACACGAGCTCCTTGCCTCTCTTGAGAACGACTCGCCCGAACTGGTATTTCTGGTTGACTTAAAAATCCCACTCCTCGAGACATTCTTGTAATTCTCTCAGTGTTGGGTTTAATCGCGTTTCCGCATCATCAAAGTCTTCAGGGGTGGGGCTATAGATTTCCATTTCTTCTTCAACTTGTAGCTCATACATTGGTTCCTCATGACTATAAAGAAAAGATGTTTCACCATTCGCATAGTAATTTGGCCTTGTAAAATGCGATTGCCGGATCACGTGGGGCTGGAGGTCAAGTCGCGCTTGTTTAGGAGGTGCAGGTAAAAAAGCGCTCGACATGTTGTTTTATTCCTAAAAATGTTATTTAAGAAAAGCAATTGTTTACGTTTTCAAAAATGTCGGCGTCAACGTTTCACGTAAATTGTCCGAGTTCGGATAAATCATTTGACGATAATCTGGCATGTGATTACAAAATCCTGCTTCCTAAACCTTTGAGTTTTGACGACGATTATGTATGTGGACTACAAAGCATAACGTTTCCCTACACTTGGCCTTCACTTGGTGCTCTCGAAAATCAATTTATTCGACTCTATACCCACGACAACAAAGTATTAAAACTTATCATCCCCAAAGGCACCTACTCGGACGTTGAAACCCTAATCGATGCCCTCAACCAGTACATAAAAACCGCCCTGCCTGACTATAGAGGAAACTTTCGGAAGAGAAGAAACGTGGAGGAAAAAAGTGATGCCATGGCAAAATCAGGCGCTTTAAATGCTGTTGCCACAACGGACGCGGCGTCGCCAATGCCTCAGGCACCTACAGCGGAGAAGGACGCACCACCGCCACCCGTGGAGGTAAACGTTCCCGTTGTGCCAGACACTCCGCCACCACCACCTCCTCCGCCATCAGGATTCGGCCGCGGGATAATCGAAGACGACTTGATAATAAAATTCAATCAATCTACAAAGCGTGTCGAAGTTGGAATTAATCATGAATCAATTCAAAGAATCTCATTTTCTCCTCAACTAGGCTATACACTCGGGTTTGATCCGAGGGCAGTAATCATGAACGGAGCCAATGCAATTTACACACCCGACCTGAGTGGAGGAATTTCGCAACTTTACGTCTACGCCGAAGGTCTTACAGAAAACATAATTGTTGGTCGGCATCTCACACCTCTTCTTCGAATTGTTACTGTAAAAGGAAAGCCGGGACAAATGTGCGAGATGATTTATGACTCTCCCCTCTTCCTAAACGTACCCCGAAGATCGGTCAGCATGTTGCATATACAAATCAGAACAATGGATGGAAAACTTGTGCCTTTTGAGTACGGAAACGTCACGTGTACCTTGTTATTTAAGCGAAAAATCCCTTTTTAAACAAATAAACATGGCTTTGAAAATTTATCATGATTTAAACAATCCATCATGCTATACGGGACCCTCCACTATTACGCGAATTACCGGTGGTAGATATGAAGATGTCTATAAGCAGTTGGCCAGTGATGAATCCTACAATCTACATAAACCCTTGATTCGAAGATTCAAACGCCTGAAGACAATTCCTCGTGGCCTTTTCACCGATCTTCAGGCTGACGTTGCCGATTTTCGACGCCTTTCGCGCTTCAACAAAGGTTACAAATATTGCCTGTTATGTGTGGATGTGATATCTCGCAAATTCTTTGCATGCCCACTAAAACAAAAAGGTGCAATGGATATCAAAGAAGCGTTCGTAAAAATATTTGAGGAAATGCCCCATCCACCCGAAGTTGTGTTCACCGACAACGGAAAGGAATTCAAGAATTCTACGCTCAAATCTTATTTCACAAAAGAGGGAACTGAAATTTATCACAGTGGCAATATCGAAACAAAGGCCAGTATTGCTGAACGAGGAATACGAACCGTTAAACAAAGACTGTATAAATACATGACTGCACATAATTCAAAACGTTGGATTGATGCTCTTCCCCTCATCATCAAAGCAATCAATCAATCCCTCAATCGAACCCTTGGCATGCGACCAATTGACGTGACAAATGAAAACTGGTATGACCTTTGGAAAAGACTATATAGTCGACTGCCGAAAAAAGAAATGCCCCCTCTTATTGTGCCCGGAGATCACGTCCGCATCTCACTTCCTCCTCAGGCCTTCAAAAAGGGATACACTGTCAATTTCACGAAAGAGATTTTCCAAGTTCATCAAGTCCTGAATTCGACTCCGCGCACATTCGTGCTCAAGGATCAAGAAGGAGAGATTTTGGAGGGGCGTTTCTACCTTAACGAACTCTCGCTTGTTACACAATAATTTTTTTTAATCAGAATGAAGAGAATAACAGTTCAAATAAAGCATTGACAGTTTTCCTTTTTTTTTAATATTTAATTACCGTATAGTCGAAGGCGGAACCTGATTTTTTTTCGCTTTGGTCACTCATTTTTTCTAGAATTTTCTCCATTGGATAAACGCGATCAAAGTACTCTTACAAGAAGAGAGATGGGTACCCCACACAACCGCGCGCGAGACGGCCTCAAAAGACGACTGACCGCACGAAGAGGGAGAGACCCCACGTTGAAGTCATCAATCAACATCATAGAGTCATCAGCTCAAAATAGCCTAAAGTCATTTAGCTTCAGTTGCACTGTTCTGTGCGGTTGACTGCTAAGGATTACGGTATTTTCGTCTTTTCTTACTGTACATTCCTTTCGTTCGTAAAACCACATTACGTCGGTCATAAATCGTAAAACTTTTGCAAGTGTCTGCAAATTATTTTAAACTTTTTGCAAGTTTTTTGAAACTTTGCAAAACATTTTTACAACAATATTTATATTGCGCATTTTGTTTTTTTGAAATACTTGGCGTCCCTTTAATGTTTAATATTTCCGGAAACAAAATATTTTCCGCATAACTGCAAAAAGTTGCACATCTTCTTGTTGAAAACTCGGAATTGCTGGAAAAATAATTTTATTTCAACTATTAATGATCTTATCACAAGCTCCGCCCACTCTCCTTCCTCTACACACTCTCTCACCGTCTGACTCTCTCCCTCCACATTCTCTTGCCTCTCTCGCTGTCTGACTCTCCTCCTCTCAACACTCTCTCGCCTCTCTCACTGTCTGACTCTCCTCCTTTCCCCTACTCTATCACTTCCGGTTCCCCCCTGGCTCATTTTTGTAGCCTATAACTACTTATACTTGACACCAGTTTAAAAAAAAGTGAATTAGAGGTGTCGGAGTTAATTGAAGTGACCTGTACCGTTTGGAACACTACAGAATGAAATTTCAAAATCCAAAGTTTCGCCTTTTTTGGAGCCAAATTACGCCCACACTGTACGAAACACTTTGATATTATACTTGACACCAGTTTAAAAAAAAGTGAATTAGAGGTGTCGGAGTTAATTGAAGTGACCTGTACCGTTTGGAACACTACAGAATGAAATTTCAAAATCCAAAGTTTCGCCTTTTTTGGAGCCAAATTGCGCCCATACCAGGCCGAACACTTTGATATTATACTTGACACCAGTTTAAAAAAAAGTGAATTAGAGATGTCGGAGTGAATTGAAGTGACGTACACCGTTTGGAACACTACAGAATGAAATTTCAAAATCCAAAGTTTCGCCTTTTTTGGAGCCAAATTACGCCCACACTGGGCGACACACTTTGATATTATACTTGACACCAGTTTAAAAAAAAGTGAATTAGAGATGTCGAAGTGAATTGAAGTGACCTATACCGTTTGGAACATTACAGAATGAAATTTCAAAATCCAAAGTTTCGCCTTTTTTGGAGCCAAATTACGCCCACACTGGGCGACACACTTTGATATTATACTTGACACCAGTTTAAAAAAAGTGAATTAGAGATGTCGGAGTGAATTGAAGTGACCTACACCGTTTGGAACATTACAGAATGAAATTTCAAAATCAAAAGTTTCGCCTTTTTTGGAGCCAAATTGCGCCCATACCAGGCCGAACACTTTGATATTGCACTTGACATCAGTTTAAAAAAGTGAATTAGAGATGTCGGAGTGAATTGAAGTGACCTACACCGTTTGGAACATTACAGAATGAAATTTCAAAATCCAAAACGCCTTTTTTGGAGCCAAATTGCGCCCATACCAGGCCGAACACTTTGACATTACACTTGACACCAGTTTAAAAAAAAGTGAATTAGAGATGTCGAAGTGAATTGAAGTGACCTATACCGTTTGGAACATTACAGAATGAAATTTCAAAATCCAAAGCGCCTTTTTTGGAGCCAAATTGCGCCCATACCAGGCCGAACACTTTGACATTACACTTGACACCAGTTTAAAAAAAAGTGAATTAGAGATGTCGAAGTGAATTGAAGTGACCTACACCGTTTGGAACATTACAGAATGAAATTTCAAAATCCAAAGCGCCTTTTTTGGAGCCAAATTGCGCCCATACCAGGCCGAACACTTTGACATTACACTTGACACCAGTTTAAAAAAAGTGAATTAGAGATGTCGAAGTGAATTGAAGTGACCTACACCGTTTGGAACATTACAGAATGAAATTTCAAAATCCAAAGCGCCTTTTTTGGAGCCAAATTGCGCCCATACCAGGCCGAACACTTTGATATTACACTTGACACCAGTTTAAAAAAAAGTGAATTAGAGATGTCGGAGTGAATTGAAGTGACGTACACCGTTTGGAACATTACAGAATGAAATTTCAAAATCCAAAGTTTCGCCTTTTTTGGAGCCAAATTGCGCCCATACCAGGCCGAACACTTTGATATTACACTTGACACCAGTTTAAAAAAAAGTGAATTAGAGATGTCGGAGTGAATTGAAGTGACGTACACCGTTTGGAACATTACAGAATGAAATTTCAAAATCCAAAGTTTCGCCTTTTTTGGAGCCAAATTACGCCCACACTGGGCGAAACACTTTGATATTATACTTGACACCAGTTTAAAAAAAAAGTGAATTAGAGATGTCGGAGTGAATTGAAGTGACCTATACCGTTTGGAACACTACAGAATGAAATTTCAAAATCCAAAGTTTCGCCTTTTTTGGAGCCAAATTGCGCCCATACCAGGCCGAACACTTTGATATTGCACTTGACATCAGTTTAAAAAAAGTGAATTAGAGATGTCGGAGTGAATTGAAGTGACCTGTACCGTTTGGAACACTACAGAATGAAATTTCAAAATCCAAAGTTTCGCCTTTTTTGGAGCCAAATTGCGCCCATACCAGGCCGAACACTTTGATATTATACTTGACACCAGTTTAAAAAAAAGTGAATTAGAGATGTCGGAGTGAATTGAAGTGACGTACACCGTTTGGAACATTACAGAATGAAATTTCAAAATCCAAAGTTTCGCCTTTTTTGGAGCCAAATTACGCCCACACTGGGCGAAACACTTTGATATTACACTTGACACCAGTTTAAAAAAAAGTGAATTAGAGATGTCGGAGTGAATTGAAGTGACCTATACCGTTCAGAACATTACAGAATGAAATTTCAAAATCCAAAGTTTCGCCTTTTTTGGAGCCAAATTGCGCCCATACCAGGCCGAACACTTTGATATTGCACTTGACATCAGTTTAAAAAAAGTGAATTAGAGATGTCGGAGTGAATTGAAGTGACCTATACCGTTCAGAACATTACAGAATGAAATTTCAAAATCCAAAGTTTCGCCTTTTTTGGAGCCAAATTACGCCCACACTGGGCGAAACACTTTGATATTACACTTGACACCAGTTTAAAAAAAAGTGAATTAGAGATGTCGGAGTGAATTGAAGTGACCTACACCGTTTGGAACATTACAGAATGAAATTTCAAAATCCAAAGTTTCGCCTTTTTTGGAGCCAAATTGCGCCCATACCAGGCCGAACACTTTGATATTGCACTTGACATCAGTTTAAAAAAAGTGAATTAGAGATGTCGGAGTGAATTGAAGTGACCTGTACCGTTTGGAACATTACAGAATGAAATTTCAAAATCCAAAGTTTCGCCTTTTTGGAGCCAAATTGCGCCCATACCAGGCCGAACACTTTGATATTATACTTGACACCAGTTTAAAAAAAAGTGAATTAGAGATGTCGGAATGAATTGAAGTGACCTACACCGTTTGGAACATTACAGAATGAAATTTCAAAATCCAAAGTTTCGCCTTTTTTGGAGCCAAATTGCGCCCATACCAGGCCGAACACTTTGATATTATACTTGACACCAGTTTAAAAAAAGTGAATTAGAGATGTCGGAGTGAATTGAAGTGACCTACACCGTTTGGAACATTACAGAATGAAATTTCAAAATCCAAAGTTTCGCCTTTTTTGGAGCCAAATTGCGCCCATACCAGGCCGAACACTTTGATATTATACTTGACACCAGTTTAAAAAAAGTGAATTAGAGATGTCGGAATGAATTGAAGTGACCTACACCGTTTGGAACATTACAGAATGAAATTTCAAAATCCAAAGTTTCGCCTTTTTTGGAGCCAAATTGCGCCCATACCAGGCCGAACACTTTGATATTATACTTGACACCAGTTTAAAAAAAAGTGAATTAGAGATGTCGGAATGAATTGAAGTAACCTACACCGTTTGGAACATTACAGAATGAAATTTCAAAATCCAAAGTTTCGCCTTTTTGGAGCCAAATTGCGCCCATACCAGGCCGAACACTTTGATATTGCACTTGACATCAGTTTAAAAAAAGTGAATTAGAGATGTCGGAGTGAATTGAAGTGACCTATACCGTTTGGAACACTACAGAATGAAATTTCAAAATCCAAAGTTTCGCCTTTTTTGGAGCCAAATTGCGCCCATACCAGGCCGAACACTTTGATATTGCACTTGACATCAGTTTAAAAAAAAGTGAATTAGAGATGTCGGAGTGAATTGAAGTGACCTACACCGTTTGGAACATTACAGAATGAAATTTCAAAATCCAAAGTTTCGCCTTTTTTGGAGCCAAATTGCGCCCATACCAGGCCGAACACTTTGATATTGCACTTGACACCAGTTTAAAAAAAGTGAATTAGAGATGTCGGAGTGAATTGAAGTGACCTATACCGTTTGGAACACTACAGAATGAAATTTCAAAATCCAAAGTTTCGCCTTTTTTGGAGCCAAATTACGCCCACACTGGGCGAACACTTTGATATTGCACTTGACATCAATTTAAAAAAAAGTGAATTAGAGATGTCGGAGTGAATTGAAGTGACCTATACCGTTTGGAACACTACAGAATGAAATTTCAAAATCCAAAGTTTCGCCTTTTTTGGAGCCAAATTGCGCCCATACCAGGCCGAACACTTTGATATTGCACTTGACATCAGTTTAAAAAAAAGTGAATTAGAGATGTCGGAGTGAATTGAAGTGACCTATACCGTTTGGAACACTACAGAATGAAATTTCAAAATCCATAGTTTCGCCTTTTTTGGAGCCAAATTACGCCCACACTGGGCGAAACACTTTGATATTATACTTGACACCAGTTTAAAAAAAAGTGAATTAGAGATGTCGGAGTGAATTGAAGTGACCTATACCGTTTGGAACACTACAGAATGAAATTTCAAAATCCATAGTTTCGCCTTTTTTGGAGCCAAATTACGCCCACACTGGGCGAAACACTTTGATATTATACTTGACACCAGTTTAAAAAAAAGTGAATTAGAGATGTCGGAGTGAATTGAAGTGACCTATACCGTTTGGAACATTACAGAATGAAATTTCAAAATCCAAAGTTTCGCCTTTTTTTATAGCCAAATTACGCCCACACTGGGCGAAACACTTTGATATTATACTTGACACCAGTTTAAAAAAAGTGAATTAGAGATGTCGGAGTGAATTGAAGTGACCTACACCGTTTGGAACATTACAGAATGAAATTTCAAAATCCAAAGTTTCGCCTTTTTTGGAGCCAAATTGCGCCCATACCAGGCCGAACACTTTGATATTATACTTGACACCAGTTTAAAAAAAGTGAATTAGAGATGTCGGAGTGAATTGAAGTGACCTATACCGTTTGGAACACTACAGAATGAAATTTCAAAATCCAAAGTTTCGCCTTTTTTTATAGCCAAATTACGCCCACACTGGGCGAAACACTTTGATATTATACTTGACACCAGTTTAAAAAAAAGTGAATTAGAGATGTCGGAGTGAATTGAAGTGACCTATACCGTTTGGAACACTACAGAATGAAATTTCAAAATCCAAAGTTTCGCCTTTTTTTATAGCCAAATTACGCCCACACTGGGCGAAACACTTTGATATTATACTTGACACCAGTTTAAAAAAAAGTGAATTAGAGATGTCGGAGTGAATTGAAGTGACCTACACCGTTTGGAACATTACAGAATGAAATTTCAAAATCCAAAGTTTCGCCTTTTTTTATAGCCAAATTACGCCCACACTGGGCGAAACACTTTGATATTATACTTGACACCAGTTTAAAAAAAAGTGAATTAGAGATGTCGGAGTGAATTGAAGTGACCTATACCGTTTGGAACACTACAGAATGAAATTTCAAAATCCATAGTTTCGCCTTTTTTGGAGCCAAATTACGCCCACACTGGGCGAAACACTTTGATATTATACTTGACACCAGTTTAAAAAAAGTGAATTAGAGATGTCGGAGTGAATTGAAGTGACCTACACCGTTTGGAACATTACAGAATGAAATTTCAAAATCCAAAGTTTCGCCTTTTTTGGAGCCAAATTGCGCCCATACCAGGCCGAACACTTTGATATTATACTTGACACCAGTTTAAAAAAGTGAATTAGAGATGTCGGAGTGAATTGAAGTGACCTATACCGTTTGGAACACTACAGAATGAAATTTCAAAATCCAAAGTTTCGCCTTTTTTGGAGCCAAATTGCGCCCATACCAGGCCGAACACTTTGATATTGCACTTGACATCAGTTTAAAAAAAGTGAATTAGAGATGTCGGAGTGAATTTAAGTGACCTACACCGTTTGGAACATTACAGAATGAAATTTCAAAATCCAAAGTTTCGCCTTTTTTTATAGCCAAATTACGCCCACACTGGGCGAAACACTTTGATATTATACTTGACACCAGTTTAAAAAAAAGTGAATTAGAGATGTCGGAGTGAATTGAAGTGACCTACACCGTTTGGAACATTACAGAATGAAATTTCAAAATCCAAAGTTTCGCCTTTTTTGGAGCCAAATTGCGCCCATACCAGGCCGAACACTTTGATATTATACTTGACACCAGTTTAAAAAAAGTGAATTAGAGATGTCGGAGTGAATTGAAGTGACCTATACCGTTTGGAACACTACAGAATGAAATTTCAAAATCCAAAGTTTCGCCTTTTTTGGAGCCAAATTGCGCCCATACCAGGCCGAACACTTTGATATTGCACTTGACATCAGTTTAAAAAAAGTGAATTAGAGATGTCGGAGTGAATTTAAGTGACCTACACCGTTTGGAACATTACAGAATGAAATTTCAAAATCCAAAGTTTCGCCTTTTTTGGAGCCAAATTACGCCCACACTGGGCGAAACACTTTGATATTACACTTGACATCAGTTTAAAAAAAGTGAATTAGAGATGTCGGAGTGAATTGAAGTGACCTATACCGTTTGGAACATTACAGAATGAAATTTCAAAATCCAAAGTTTCGCCTTTTTGGAGCCAAATTGCGCCCATACCAGGCCGAACACTTTGATATTGCACTTGACATCAGTTTAAAAAAAGTGAATTAGAGATGTCGGAGTGAATTGAAGTGACCTATACCGTTTGGAACACTACAGAATGAAATTTCAAAATCCATAGTTTCGCCTTTTTTGGAGCCAAATTACGCCCACACTGGGCGAAACACTTTGATATTATACTTGACACCAGTTTAAAAAAAAGTGAATTAGAGATGTCGGAGTGAATTGAAGTGACCTATACCGTTTGGAACATTACAGAATGAAATTTCAAAATCCAAAGTTTCGCCTTTTTGGAGCCAAATTGCGCCCATACCAGGCCGAACACTTTGATATTATACTTGACACCAGTTTAAAAAAAAGTGAATTAGAGATGTCGGAGTGAATTGAAGTGACCTATACCGTTTGGAACACTACAGAATGAAATTTCAAGATCCAAAATTTCGCTTTTTTTGGAGCCAAATTGCGCCCATACCAGGCCGAACACTTTGATATTGCACTTGACATCAGTTTAAAAAAAGTGAATTAGAGATGTCGGAGTGAATTTAAGTGACCTACACCGTTTGGAACATTACAGAATGAAATTTCAAAATCCAAAGTTTCGCCTTTTTTGGAGCCAAATTACGCCCACACTGGGCGAACACTTTGATATTGCACTTGACATCAATTTAAAAAAAAGTGAATTAGAGATGTCGGAGTGAATTGAAGTGACCTATACCGTTTGGAACACTACAGAATGAAATTTCAAAATCCAAAGTTTCGCCTTTTTTGGAGCCAAATTGCGCCCATACCAGGCCGAACACTTTGATATTGCACTTGACATCAATTTAAAAAAAAGTGAATTAGAGATGTCGGAGTGAATTGAAGTGACCTATACCGTTTGGAACACTACAGAATGAAATTTCAAAATCCAAAGTTTCGCCTTTTTTGGAGCCAAATTGCGCCCATACCAGGCCGAACACTTTGATATTGCACTTGACATCAGTTTAAAAAAAGTGAATTAGAGATGTCGGAGTGAATTGAAGTGACCTATACCGTTTGGAACACTACAGAATGAAATTTCAAAATCCATAGTTTCGCCTTTTTTGGAGCCAAATTACGCCCACACTGGGCGAAACACTTTGATATTATACTTGACACCAGTTTAAAAAAAGTGAATTAGAGATGTCGGAGTGAATTGAAGTGACCTATACCGTTTGGAACACTACAGAATGAAATTTCAAAATCCATAGTTTCGCCTTTTTTGGAGCCAAATTACGCCCACACTGGGCGAAACACTTTGATATTATACTTGACACCAGTTTAAAAAAAAGTGAATTAGAGATGTCGGAGTGAATTGAAGTGACCTATACCGTTTGGAACATTACAGAATGAAATTTCAAAATCCAAAGTTTCGCCTTTTTTTATAGCCAAATTACGCCCACACTGGGCGAAACACTTTGATATTATACTTGACACCAGTTTAAAAAAAAGTGAATTAGAGATGTCGGAGTGAATTGAAGTGACCTATACCGTTTGGAACACTACAGAATGAAATTTCAAAATCCATAGTTTCGCCTTTTTTATAGCCAAATTACGCCCACACTGGGCGAACACTTTGATATTATACTTGACACCAGTTTAAAAAAAGTGAATTAGAGATGTCGGAGTGAATTGAAGTGACCTATACCGTTTGGAACATTACAGAATGAAATTTCAAAATCCAAAGTTTCGCCTTTTTTTATAGCCAAATTACGCCCACACTGGGCGAACACTTTGATATTGCACTTGACATCAATTTAAAAAAAAGTGAATTAGAGATGTCGGAGTGAATTGAAGTGACCTATACCGTTTGGAACACTACAGAATGAAATTTCAAAATCCATAGTTTCGCCTTTTTTTATAGCCAAATTACGCCCACACTGGGCGAACACTTTGATATTGCACTTGACACCAGTTTAAAAAAAAGTGAATTAGAGATGTCGGAGTGAATTGAAGTGACCTATACCGTTTGGAACACTACAGAATGAAATTTCAAAATCCATAGTTTCGCCTTTTTTTATAGCCAAATTACGCCCACACTGGGCGAAACACTTTGATATTATACTTGACACCAGTTTAAAAAAAGTGAATTAGAGATGTCGGAGTGAATTGAAGTGACCTATACCGTTTGGAACATTACAGAATGAAATTTCAAAATCCAAAGTTTCGCCTTTTTTTATAGCCAAATTACGCCCACACTGGGCGAAACACTTTGATATTATACTTGACACCAGTTTAAAAAAAAGTGAATTAGAGATGTCGGAGTGAATTGAAGTGACCTATACCGTTTGGAACACTACAGAATGAAATTTCAAAATCCATAGTTTCGCCTTTTTTTATAGCCAAATTACGCCCACACTGGGCGAACACTTTGATATTATACTTGACACCAATTTAAAAAAAAGTGAATTAGAGATGTCGGAGTGAATTGAAGTGACCTATACCGTTTGGAACATTACAGAATGAAATTTCAAAATCCAAAGTTTCGCCTTTTTTATAGCCAAATTACGCCCACACTGGGCGAACACTTTGATATTGCACTTGACATCAATTTAAAAAAAGTGAATTAGAGATGTCGGAGTGAATTGAAGTGACCTATACCGTTTGGAACACTACAGAATGAAATTTCAAAATCCATAGTTTCGCCTTTTTTTATAGCCAAATTACGCCCACACTGGGCGAACACTTTGATATTGCACTTGACACCAGTTTAAAAAAAAGTGAATTAGAGATGTCGGAGTGAATTGAAGTGACCTATACCGTTTGGAACACTACAGAATGAAATTTCAAAATCCATAGTTTCGCCTTTTTTTATAGCCAAATTACGCCCACACTGGGCGAAACACTTTGATATTATACTTGACACCAGTTTAAAAAAAAGTGAATTAGAGATGTCGGAGTGAATTGAAGTGACCTATACCGTTTGGAACATTACAGAATGAAATTTCAAAATCCAAAGTTTCGCCTTTTTTTATAGCCAAATTACGCCCACACTGGGCGAACACTTTGATATTGCACTTGACATCAATTTAAAAAAAAGTGAATTAGAGATGTCGGAGTGAATTGAAGTGACCTATACCGTTTGGAACACTACAGAATGAAATTTCAAAATCCATAGTTTCGCCTTTTTTGGAGCCAAATTACGCCCACACTGGGCGAAACACTTTGATATTATACTTGACACCAGTTTAAAAAAAAGTGAATTAGAGATGTCGGAGTGAATTGAAGTGACCTATACCGTTTGGAACACTACAGAATGAAATTTCAAAATCCATAGTTTCGCCTTTTTTGGAGCCAAATTACGCCCACACTGGGCGAAACACTTTGATATTATACTTGACACCAGTTTAAAAAAAAGTGAATTAGAGATGTCGGAGTGAATTGAAGTGACCTATACCGTTTGGAACATTACAGAATGAAATTTCAAAATCCAAAGTTTCGCCTTTTTTATAGCCAAATTACGCCCACACTGGGCGAAACACTTTGATATTATACTTGACACCAGTTTAAAAAAAGTGAATTAGAGATGTCGGAGTGAATTGAAGTGACCTATACCGTTTGGAACACAACAAAATGAAATTTCAAAATCCAAAGTTTCGCCTTTTTTGGAGCCACATTGCGCCCATACCAGGCCGAACACTTTGACATTACACTTGACACCAGTTTAAAAAAAAGTGAATTAGAGATGTCGGAATAAATTGAAGTGACCTATACTGTTTGGAACATTACAGAATGAAATTTCAAAATCCAAAGTTTCGCCTTTTTTGGAGCCAAATTGCGCCCATACCAGGCCGAACACTTTGATATTATACTTGACACCAGTTTAAAAAAAGTGAATTAGAGATGTCGGAGTGAATTAAAGTGACCTATACCGTTTGGAACACTACAGAATGAAATTTCAAAATCCAAAGTTTCGCCTTTTTTGGAGCCAAATTACGCCCACACTGGGCGAAACACTTTGATATTATACTTGACACCAGTTTAAAAAAAAGTGAATTAGAGATGTCGGAGTGAATTAAAGTGACCTATACCGTTTGGAACACTACAGAATGAAATTTCAAAATCCAAAGTTTCGCATTTTTTGGAGCCACATTGCGCCCATACCAGGCCGAACACTTTGACATTACACTTGACACCAGTTTAAAAAAAAGTGAATTAGAGATGTCGGAATGAATTGAAGTGACCTATACTGTTTGGAACATTACAGAATGAAATTTCAAAATCCAAAGTTTCGCCTTTTTTGGAGCCAAATTGCGCCCATACCAGGCCGAACACTTTGACATTACACTTGACACCAGTTTAAAAAAAAGTGAATTAGAGATGTCGGAGTGAATTGAAGTGACCTATACCGTTTGGAACACAACAAAATGAAATTTCAAAATCCAAAGTTTCGCCTTTTTCGGAGCCAAATTACGCCCACACTGGGCGAAACACTTTGATATTATACTTGACACCAGTTTAAAAAAAGTGAATTAGAGATGTCGGAGTGAATTAAAGTGACCTATACCGTTTGGAACACTACAGAATGAAATTTCAAAATCCAAAGTTTCGCCTTTTTTGGAGCCAAATTACGCCCACACTGGGCGAAACACTTTGATATTATACTTGACACCAGTTTAAAAAAAAGTGAATTAGAGATGTCGGAGTGAATTGAAGTGACATATACCGTTTGGAACACAACAAAATGAAATTTCAAAATCCAAAGTTTCGCCTTTTTTGGAGCCACATTGCGCCCATACCAGGCCGAACACTTTGACATTACACTTGACACCAGTTTAAAAAAAAGTGAATTAGAGATGTCGGAGTGAATTGAAGTGACCTATGCCGTTTGGAACACTACAGAATGAAATTTCAAAATCCAAAGTTTCGCCTTTTTTGGAGCCAAATTGCGCCCATACCAGGCCGAACACTTTGATATTGCACTTGACATCAGTTTAAAAAAGTGAATTAGAGATGTCGGAGTGAATTGAAGTGACCTATACCGTTTGGAACATTACAGAATGAAATTTCAAAATCCATAGTTTCGCCTTTTTTGGAGCCAAATTACGCCCACACTGGGCGAAACACTTTGATATTATAATTGACACCAGTTTAAAAAAAGTGAATTAGAGATGTCGGAGTGAATTGAAGTGACCTACACCGTTTGGAACATTACAGAATGAAATTTCAAAATCCAAAGTTTCGCCTTTTTCGGAGCCAAATTACGCCCACACTGGGCGAAACACTTTGATATTATACTTGACACCAGTTTAAAAAAAGTGAATTAGAGATGTCGGAGTGAATTGAAGTGACCTACACCGTTTGGAACATTACAGAATGAAATTTCAAAATCCAAAGTTTCGCCTTTTTTGGAGCCAAATTGCGCCCATACCAGGCCGAACACTTTGATATTATACTTGACACCAGTTTAAAAAAAAGTGAATTAGAGATGTCGGAGTGAATTGAAGTGACCTATGCCGTTTGGAACACTACAGAATGAAATTTCAAAATCCAAAGTTTCGCCTTTTTTGGAGCCAAATTGCGCCCATACCAGGCCGAACACTTTGATATTGCACTTGACATCAGTTTAAAAAAAGTGAATTAGAGATGTCGGAGTGAATTGAAGTGACCTATACCGTTTGGAACATTACAGAATGGAATTTCAAAATCCAAAGTTTCGCCTTTTTGGAGCCAAATTACGCCCACACTGGGCGAAACACTTTGATATTACACTTGACACCAGTTTAAAAAAAGTGAATTAGAGATGTCGGAGTGAATTGAAGTGACCTATACCGTTTGGAACACTACAGAATAAAATTTCAAAATCCAAAGTTTCGCCTTTTTTGGAGCCAAATTGCGCCCATACCAGGCCGAACACTTTGATATTGCACTTGACATCAGTTTAAAAAAAGTGAATTAGAGATGTCGGAATGAATTGAAGTGACCTATACCGTTTGGAACATTACAGAATGAAATTTCAAAATCCAAAGTTTCGCCTTTTTTGGAGCCAAATTGCGCCCATACCAGGCCGAACACTTTGATATTGCACTTGACATCAGTTTAAAAAAAGTGAATTAGAGATGTCGGAATGAATTGAAGTGACCTATACCGTTTGGAACATTACAGAATGAAATTTCAAAATCCATAGTTTCGCCTTTTTTGGAGCCAAATTACGCCCACACTGGGCGAAACACTTTGATATTATAATTGACACCAGTTTAAAAAAAGTGAATTAGAGATGTCGGAGTGAATTGAAGTGACCTACACCGTTTGGAACATTACAGAATGAAATTTCAAAATCCAAAGTTTCGCCTTTTTCGGAGCCAAATTACGCCCACACTGGGCGAAACACTTTGATATTATACTTGACACCAGTTTAAAAAAAAGTGAATTAGAGATGTCGGAGTGAATTGAAGTGACCTACACCGTTTGGAACATTACAGAATGAAATTTCAAAATCCAAAGTTTCGCCTTTTTTGGAGCCAAATTGCGCCCATACCAGGCCGAACACTTTGATATTATACTTGACACCAGTTTAAAAAAAAGTGAATTAGAGATGTCGGAGTGAATTGAAGTGACCTATACCGTTTGGAACACAACAAAATGAAATTTCAAAATCCAAAGTTTCGCCTTTTTTGGAGCCAAATTGCGCCCATACCAGGCCGAACACTTTGATATTGCACTTGACATCAGTTTAAAAAAAAGTGAATTAGAGATGTCGGAATGAATTGAAGTGACCTATACCGTTTGGAACATTACAGAATGAAATTTCAAAATCCAAAGTTTCGCCTTTTTTGGAGCCAAATTGCGCCCATACCAGGCCGAACACTTTGATATTGCACTTGACATCAGTTTAAAAAAAGTGAATTAGAGATGTCGGAATGAATTGAAGTGACCTATACCGTTTGGAACATTACAGAATGAAATTTCAAAATCCAAAGTTTCGCCTTTTTGGAGCCAAATTGCGCCCATACCAGGCCGAACACTTTGACATTACACTTGACACCAGTTTAAAAAAAGTGAATTAGAGATGTCGGAATGAATTGAAGTGACCTATACTGTTTGGAACATTACAGAATGAAATTTCAAAATCCAAAGTTTCGCCTTTTTTGGAGCCAAATTGCGCCCATACCAGGCCGAACACTTTGATATTATACTTGACACCAGTTTAAAAAAAAAGTGAATTAGAGATGTCGGAGTGAATTAAAGTGACCTATACCGTTTGGAACACTACAGAATGAAATTTTAAAATCCAAAGTTTCGCCTTTTTCGGAGCCAAATTACGCCCACACTGGGCGAAACACTTTGATATTACACTTGACACCAGTTTAAAAAAAAGTGAATTAGAGATGTCGGAGTGAATTGAAGTGACCTGTACCGTTTGGAACATTACAGAATGAAATTTCAAAATCCAAAGTTTCGCCTTTTTTGGAGCCAAATTGCGCCCATACCAGGCCGAACACTTTGACATTACACTTGACACCAGTTTAAAAAAAAGTGAATTAGAGATGTCGGAGTGAATTGAAGTGACCTATGCCGTTTGGAACACTACAGAATGAAATTTCAAAATCCAAAGTTTCGCCTTTTTTGGAGCCAAATTGCGCCCATACCAGGCCGAACACTTTGACATTACACTTGACACCAGTTTAAAAAAAAGTGAATTAGAGATGTCGGAGTGAATTGAAGTGACCTGTACCGTTTGGAACATTACAGAATGAAATTTCAAAATCCAAAGTTTCGCCTTTTTTGGAGCCAAATTGCGCCCATACCAGGCCGAACACTTTGACATTACACTTGACACCAGTTTAAAAAAAGTGAATTAGAGATGTCGGAGTGAATTGAAGTGACCTATGCCGTTTGGAACACTACAGAATGAAATTTCAAAATCCAAAGTTTCGCCTTTTTTGGAGCCAAATTGCGCCCATACCAGGCCGAACACTTTGATATTGCACTTGACATCAGTTTAAAAAAAAGTGAATTAGAGATGTCGGAGTGAATTGAAGTGACCTATACCGTTTGGAACATTACAGAATGGAATTTCAAAATCCAAAGTTTCGCCTTTTTTGGAGCCAAATTACGCCCACACTGGGCGAAACACTTTGATATTACACTTGACACCAGTTTAAAAAAAGTGAATTAGAGATGTCGGAGTGAATTGAAGTGACCTATACCGTTTGGAACACTACAGAATGAAATTTCAAAATCCAAAGTTTCGCCTTTTTTGGAGCCAAATTGCGCCCATACCAGGCCGAACACTTTGATATTGCACTTGACATCAGTTTAAAAAAAAGTGAATTAGAGATGTCGGAATGAATTGAAGTGACCTATACCGTTTGGAACATTACAGAATGAAATTTCAAAATCCATAGTTTCGCCTTTTTTGGAGCCAAATTACGCCCACACTGGGCGAAACACTTTGATATTATAATTGACACCAGTTTAAAAAAAAGTGAATTAGAGATGTCGGAGTGAATTGAAGTGACCTATACCGTTTGGAACATTACAGAATGGAATTTCAAAATCCAAAGTTTCGCCTTTTTTGGAGCCAAATTACGCCCACACTGGGCGAAACACTTTGATATTACACTTGACACCAGTTTAAAAAAAAGTGAATTAGAGATGTCGGAGTGAATTGAAGTGACCTATACCGTTTGGAACACTACAGAATGAAATTTCAAAATCCAAAGTTTCGCCTTTTTGGAGCCAAATTGCGCCCATTCCAGGCCGAACACTTTGATATTGCACTTGACATCAGTTTAAAAAAAAGTGAATTAGAGATGTCGGAATGAATTGAAGTGACCTATACCGTTTGGAACATTACAGAATGAAATTTCAAAATCCATAGTTTCGCCTTTTTTGGAGCCAAATTACGCCCACACTGGGCGAAACACTTTGATATTATAATTGACACCAGTTTAAAAAAAAGTGAATTAGAGATGTCGGAGTGAATTGAAGTGACCTATACTAGTCCTTCCGGAAAGTCGCCGGACGGAAATCGGCGACATGCACTCCGCGAAATCGAAAGTTCACTTTGCACTGTGCAATTTTTGGCTTTTTGCACTGTGCAATAAGCTTTTTCGAGCTGTCGCTCGCACCCTGAGTTTTTTCTCACAGTGCATGTCGCCGATTTCCGTCCGGCGACTTTCCGGAAGGACTAGTACCGTTTGGAACATTACAGAATGGAATTTCAAAATCCAAAGTTTCGCCTTTCTTGGAGCCAAATTGCGCCCATACCAGGCCGAACACTTTGATATTATACTTGACACCAGTTTAAAAAAAAGTGAATTAGAGATGTCGGAGTGAATTGAAGTGACCTATACCGTTCAGAACATTACAGAATGAAATTTCAAAATCCAAAGTTTCGCCTTTTTTGGAGCCAAATTGCGCCCATACCAGGCCGAACACTTTGATATTGCACTTGACATCAGTTTAAAAAAAAGTGAATTAGAGATGTCGGAGTGAATTGAAGTGACCTATACCGTTCAGAACATTACAGAATGAAATTTCAAAATCCAAAGTTTCGCCTTTTTTGGAGCCAAATTGCGCCCATACCAGGCCGAACACTTTGATATTGCACTTGACATCAGTTTAAAAAAAAGTGAATTAGAGATGTCGGAGTGAATTGAAGTGACCTATACCGTTCAGAACATTATGGAATGAAATTTCAAAATCCAAAGTTTCGCCTTTCTTGGAGCCAAATTGCGCCCATACCAGGCCGAACACTTTGATATTGCACTTGACATCAGTTTAAAAAAAAGTGAATTAGAGATGTCGGAGTGAATTGAAGTGACCTATACCGTTCAGAACATTACAGAATGAAATTTCAAAATCCAAAGTTTCGCCTTTTTTGGAGCCAAATTGCGCCCATACCAGGCCGAACACTTTGATATTGCACTTGACATCAGTTTAAAAAAAAGTGAATTAGAGATGTCGGAGTGAATTGAAGTGACCTATACCGTTCAGAACACTACAGAATGAAATTTCAAAATCCATAGTTTCGCCTTTTTTGGAGCCAAATTACGCCCACACTGGGCGAAACACTTTGATATTATACTTGACACCAGTTTAAAAAAGTGAATTAGAGATGTCGGAGTGAATTGAAGTGACCTATACCGTTTGGAACACAACAAAATGAAATTTCAAAATCCATAGTTTCGCCTTTTTTGGAGCCAAATTACGCCCACACTGGGCGAAACACTTTGATATTATACTTGACACCAGTTTAAAAAAAAGTGAATTAGAGATGTCGGAGTGAATTGAAGTGACCTATACCGTTTGGAACATTACAGAATGAAATTTCAAAATCCAAAGTTTCGCCTTTTTTGGAGCCAAATTACGCCCACACTGGGCGAAACACTTTGATATTATACTTGACACCAGTTTAAAAAAAAGTGAATTAGAGATGTCGGAGTGAATTGAAGTGACCTATACCGTTTGGAACACAACAAAATGAAGTTTCAAAATCCATAGTTTCGCCTTTTTTGGAGCCAAATTACGCCCACACTGGGCGAAACACTTTGATATTATACTTGACACCAGTTTAAAAAAAGTGAATTAGAGATGTCGGAGTGAATTGAAGTGACCTACACCGTTTGGAACATTACAGAATGAAATTTCAAAATCCAAAGTTTCGCCTTTTTTGGAGCCAAATTGCGCCCATACCAGGCCGAACACTTTGATATTGCACTTGACATCAGTTTAAAAAAAAGTGAATTAGAGATGTCGGAGTGAATTGAAGTGACCTATACCGTTTGGAACACAACAAAATGAAATTTCAAAATCCATAGTTTCGCCTTTTTTGGAGCCAAATTACGCCCACACTGGGCGAAACACTTTGATATTATACTTGACACCAGTTTAAAAAAAGTGAATTAGAGATGTCGGAGTGAATTGAAGTGACCTAAACCGTTTGGAACACTACAGAATGAAATTTCAAAATCCAAAGTTTCGCCTTTTTTGGAGCCAAATTACGCCCACACTGGGCGACACACTTTGATATTACACTTGACACCAATTTAAAAAAAGTGAATTAGAGATGTCGGAGTGAATTGAAGTGACGTACACCGTTTGGAACATTACAAAATGAAATTTCAAAATCCAAAGTTTCGCCTTTTTTGGAGCCAAATTGCGCCCGTACCAGGCCGAACACTTTGACATTACACTTGACACCAGTTTAAAAAAAAGTGAATTAGAGATGTCGGAGTGAATTGAAGTGACCTATACCGTTTGGAACATTACAGAATGAAATTTCAAAATCCAAAGTTTCGCCTTTTTTGGAGCCAAATTGCGCCCGTACCAGGCCGAACAGCCTGATATTACACTTGACACTAATAAAAAATAAAGTGAATTAGAGATGTCCGAGTGAATTGAAGTGACCTATACGGTTCGAAACGTTACAGAATGAAATTTCAAAATCCAAAGTTTCGCCTTTTTTGGAGCCAAATTACGCCCACACTGGGCGAAACACTTTGATATTATACTTGACACCAGTTTAAAAAAAAGTGAATTAGAGATGTCGGAGTGAATTGAAGTGACCTATACCGTTTGGAACATTACAGAATGAAATTTCAAAATCCAAAGTTTCGCCTTTTTTGGAGCCAAATTGCGCCCATACCAGGCCGAACACTTTGATATTATACTTGACATCAGTTTAAAAAAAAGTGAATTAGAGATGTCGGAGTGAATTGAAGTGACCTATACCGTTTGGAACACAACAAAATGAAATTTCAAAATCCATAGTTTCGCCTTTTTTGGAGCCAAATTACGCCCACACTGGGCGAAACACTTTGATATTATACTTGACACCAGTTTAAAAAAAAGTGAATTAGAGATGTCGGAGTGAATTGAAGTGACCTGAACCGTTTGGAACACTACAGAATGAAATTTCAAAATCCAAAGTTTCGCCTTTTTTGGAGCCAAATTACGCCCACACTGGGCGACACACTTTGATATTACACTTGACACCAATTTAAAAAAAAGTGAATTAGAGATGTCGGAGTGAATTGAAGTGACCTACACCGTTTGGAACACAACAGAATGAGATTTCAAAATCCATAGTTTCGCCTTTTTTGGAGCCAAATTACGCCCACACTGGGCGAAACATTTGATATTATACTTGACACCAGTTTAAAAAAAAGTGAATTAGAGATGTCGGAGTGAATTGAAGTGACCTATACCGTTTGGAACATTACAGAATGGAATTTCAAAATCCAAAGTTTCGCCTTTTTTGGAGCCAAATTACGCCCACACTGGGCGAAACACTTTGATATTATACTTGACACCAGTTTAAAAAAAAAGTGAATTAGAGATGTCGGAGTGAATTGAAGTGACCTATACCGTTTGGAACACAACAAAATGAAATTTCAAAATCCATAGTTTCGCCTTTTTTGGAGCCAAATTACGCCCACACTGGGCGAAACACTTTGATATTATACTTGACACCAGTTTAAAAAAAAGTGAATTAGAGATGTCGGAGTGAATTGAAGTGACCTAAACCGTTTGGAACACTACAGAATGAAATTTCAAAATCCAAAGTTTCGCCTTTTTTGGAGCCAAATTACGCCCACACTGGGCGACACACTTTGATATTACACTTGACACCAATTTAAAAAAAAAGTGAATTAGAGATGTCGGAGTGAATTGAAGTGACGTACACCGTTTGGAACATTACAAAATGAAATTTCAAAATCCAAAGTTTCGCCTTTTTTGGAGCCAAATTGCGCCCATACCAGGCCGAACACTTTGACATTACACTTGACACCAGTTTAAAAAAAAGTGAATTAGAGATGTCGGAGTGAATTGAAGTGACCTTAACCGTTTGGAACACTACAGAATGAAATTTCAAAATCCAAAGTTTCGCCTTTTTTGGAGCCAAATTGCGCCCGTACCAGGCCGAACAGCCTGATATTACACTTGACACTAATAAAAAATAAAGTGAATTAGAGATGTCCGAGTGAATTGAAGTGACCTATACGGTTCGAAACGTTACAGAATGAAATTTCAAAATCCAAAGTTTCGCCTTTTTTGGAGCCAAATTACGCCCACACTGGGCGAAACACTTTGATATTATACTTGACACCAGTTTAAAAAAAAGTGAATTAGAGATGTCGGAGTGAATTGAAGTGACGTACACCGTTTGGAACATTACAAAATGAAATTTCAAAATCCAAAGTTTCGCCTTTTTTGGAGCCAAATTACGCCCACACTGGGCGAAACACTTTGATATTATACTTGACACCAGTTTAAAAAAAAGTGAATTAGAGATGTCGGAGTGAATTGAAGTGACCTATACGGTTCGAAACGTTACAGAATGAAATTTCAAAATCCAAAGTTTCGCCTTTTTTGGAGCCAAATTGCGCTCGTACCAGGCGAAACAATTGCTTACCACTTATGTATTGTTAGCAACTTTTAATTTCCTTTCTCAATTACATCACCGAGGTGGGCTTTTGTTGATGGTAGCAACAACGCTGTTTATAGTAAATATTCCTAGTGTATGCCTATGATTTGAAATTTGCAGGATTTCTTCCCGATGACATCTATTCGGGTCATCTCATCATGACGTGTGACGGGATTACATTCCGTCCCACTCATCTGTTGTGCTCGGTTCTCAAGCGTTGGATTTATTTGGTGGATTAAGTGAATGTCACACATTCCATAAATAGTAGACAAGCTTCTTTGTCTGCGCCGCCTCCATCGCAGACTAATCAATTGATTTAGGATTTAAACTCTCAAGGATTTGAATTCATTTATTTATTTTCGATACAAAGGAAAGCAATTTCAAAGTATATATAAAAAACCATTAAAAATTCCTGGTCAGCCTTATGATAAATATTCAAACTAGTTATACACCAGGAAAATTAATTCGCAACATTTAAGATACAAATCTATCGTTAGAATTTCCTGTTGTAAGTAAATGTTTGTTGATTTCCCAACATGATTCTAGCTGTCCGCAAGTGTGGGTCTCAAAAAGAACAAAATCATGTCCGTATCTCGGATTCCAGGTAAATTCAAGAAGTGTGTCGGTTGAATTCTCTTTCATACAATATACAATTTCGTCCCACGTTTCGGGCATATATAGGTGTCTTTCAAGGATCCTTATTCAAATGCAAATTTCCATGTTTTCGCGGTATTTTCCGTTAATCTCCGTTCTTTACCCAGAGGAAATTGAATAACAAACACCCGAAATGTCAGGGTAATTACCACCCTCATAACGAAAACAACTGTAATCCAAAAATTGTATTATCCATGACAACCAATGTCGACTGCACTATAATTTACGTGGGAATTTGAACAAAGTCGTTAATTAGGGAGCCTGTTTACAAAACAATTTGGTTAATAATTCTGAGTGATTAATTGGGCTGTTCGCCGAAATGCCTGAGGGGATTTTGTTTCCGGGAACGTGATTTTTGGCGCTTCTCGTCATGTTTTTAATAATTGTTTCTTTTTACTGGAATTTTGATATTATTCTTTGATCAGTTGGTATTATTCTTTGATAATATGGCTAAATAGGGATGTCATGAGATGTGAAAGAAGGTTTCCCTGGTACCTTGTGATTATTTATTATATCTAGAAGACGACTTAGAATGCGAGATTAAAGCATTGGAAGACATAGTGTGTGACCATGGCATTTTCTGGCACTGGAACCTTGACTGGTTTCGTCTAAAAACCCTATTCAATATGTATAATATATGTCTAAAAACCCTATTCAATATATATAATATATGGTATCAAGCAGTACGGTTCGGCAAACACCCTTGTATTTTTGAAAAACCGCTCTCAGTATAGAAAATTTACCATAGCCAACAAGTTTATATACATAGAGCAGTTGCCGGCAAATTGTCAAAGTTTCTATTTTGAGCGTAACTTCACACAGACTCAACAGAATTTGATGATACTAAGAGCGTTTAGGGCTCCAGGAGGCACGCTTTAACCCTGTGAAGCGGTTTGTTTCATGTTGGTCACAGGCGTGGTAAACCGTATGAAAAAATTTTTTGGACAAAAAAAGTCATTTTGCATATTTGAAGGTATAAGATCACAACATACATGCCAGGATGGGGAGTAATAAGTTGTTCACAACCATAGAACAGCATATAGTCGTTCTTCGCCATGTGTAAATCTCCTTCGCCTTCTATGGGTCGGGCACTTAGGTGTAGACTAGGCCATGTGTGTATGTAATGTCAATCTCGGGTCTCAAGGGCCAAAATTCAACCATAGGTCGTTATACAGGGTGTCCAGAGAAATTCCGCGGAAAGTGTTTGCCGATTTCTCGGCGCTTAGGCAAGATATCCAAAAAATTCTTTTTGCATTAGAAAGAAGACTATGGGCGGTTTTTTGTCTAAAAAAGTTTTTTTGTCCGCCGACGCGGAACATACTGTATTCGGCGGAGACTTTTGGTAGCTTTTTTGGTCATCACACCAATCTTAAGCGCTTTACTATGATCCTGAAACTATCGGGAAGCCTTCAGTTTTTTCCACAGAGGATCAGGGGACCGACGACAACGCAATGCAGTCGCATTTAGCGACTGCACCCACTGCGCAGTTGCGTCAACAGCGATAAAGTCCGACCGCACCGTGCGGAAGTTTGAAACAGCGGGGCAAAGGGAAGTTCAAACAAAAAATATTTTGGTGTTTTCTGGTACACCAAGTCGTTTACTGATGGCTAAGCTGCTGCCAAGGCTTGGCGACGAAATTTTAGAGAGCATATGGGATCAGCAAAGAATGCTAGCCACATAATGTTTGGGACATCTCCTATCCAAAGCTGAGTTGTGGCCTCCGCCGATACGGAAGCTCGCCATTCCATTGCCGAACGTTTGGTAAACATAAAAATAAGATAATATTCTCTTTTTAACCATCAGAAATCGTACTGAAGCTTTTATGATTGGTGCGATGGCCAAAAAAGCTACCAAAAGTCTCCGCCGAATACAGTATGTTCCGCGTCCGCGGACAAAAAAATTTTTTTAGTAAAAAAAAACCGCCCATAGTCTTCTTTCTAATGCAAAAAGAATTTTTTGGATATCTTGCCTGAGCGCCGAGAAATCGGCAAACACTTTCCGCGGAATTTCTCTGGACACCCTGTACAGAAGTTAAAGTTTTGCTTAAATTTGACTTGTTGGATCGCTCAAACTCTTTACATTTAGATGGGTGTATCAGTAAAGGTTGTTTGAAGATCCCGGCTACCCTTTAGATGACATTTCCAGTTTGTAAAAACAGTTTGTAAAAACAGTTTATTTTCATCTCAAATAACCCACAGTTTGAATAAATGCAAAGCTTATCCGCTTGAACTTTCCGGTATTCTAAACATAACGTTCTAATCCGTCTACAGGTTTGGTATGCTTTGTGTTGAGAGCGGAAGACCTTAAGAACTTGAACTTGCCATCATTTTCGAATGTCTTGACATTCCGCTGATCTTCCTGTTTTCCCTTCAATCATATTTTGATGTTTATCTCCAATTATGGGGGTCCCTGGTATCGAAATCCACAGCCAAACACCCCGCTGCCCCCAGTGTCACTTAATTAATCCGTGGCGGATTAATTATCCTCCAAGGGTCAGTGGGAGATAAGGACCGTAGGCGCTTACCTCAATCCGCACGGATATCCAAAACAATATAACGTCACGGGATTCAAAACAGAGTCTCCGGGGGAGATGGTAAACAGGATTTGGAGGGGTTAATCGGCGGGTAATTCGAATATAACAGGAAATGTTTTGGAAAATAAATGTCATCTTCCATAGTTTGATTTGAGATTTTAATTCTGGTTGTAGTCCATTTAAGTAACTTGAAATAATGTTTAAACGCGTATTCTAAAAGAAGAAGAAGAAGAAGACTTGACTCTACCGCAGACTTCACTTTGTACTCGTTGAGAGTCTGTAAGGCACCAAGGCATACAATTTGATGAACATGTACTACACATCACAAAAGTTTGGAGTCACTGAGTGATCGAAGAAACGGGAACGATTTCCGTTAAAAAAAGCTGCGGCCCCGAACCCAAAATTTTAAGTTACGTTTCACGTCAAACTGAGATAAGCTAAAACAGTCCGGTGGACGGATTGGCAATTCGCCAAAGAAGACGCGAAAAAACTTTTTGTCGGAGAAGAAATGGGGAATTTTTAGGGCGAGAGAGTACGTTTTTGCGCGTCTTTTCTCTGACTTCTCTGTGAAATCAAGACGAAATGTAAAAAACCGATAGCGAGGAGTCTATTCCGATCCCCGGACTCCTCAGCTTGACGTGCGTTTGGAGCTCTATATCGCCGCCAAGTGCTGCTGCTTTGAAACTAGCTCAGTACTTGATCACCAGGATTGCTGTTTATCGTTTGAATTCATAAATTTGTGCTCGTACCGAAAAACAACTTTATTGCGAAAAGTTTTGATGATCGTTTTTTTGGATCACCTTGTAAAGTGAGGAAAAGGACAACGTTTTTTGGCTGTGATCCGTTCGGAATCGCATAGATTCTCTTTGCGTTGCTTGCAATCAAATTTCATGGAATGAGGTGAAATTTCAAGCGGGACCTTGGAGGGGAACGAAAGATGGCGACTTATTTAGCACAGTATTGATCCGCTTCTACACATCATGACGGAAAAAAATTAAGAGAATGGGACGTGGCTGTTGTCAAAAGTCAGCGAAGCGGCGAAAGAACGTCCTTCCTCGCAGAGTATAGCCTTGTTCCATTATGACCACTGGCAAGCCGCAGTGTGTACGTGTTGAGCCCGTATTAACGTCTTCATGTACCAAGTGCTAAAGAAACATGGTTTCATCACAAAATCAAATATTCCTGCAGTTTCCATCTCTGTTCGTGTGTGAATAAATTCCTCTTATTCTAAGCTGTGTACATGTAAATATACATGTGTATATACATGTATATGTGTCTTCGGAGCGGTGGTCCAACATTCCACGGCCTGTTTAATTTATGAAGAGCCTGTGAAGACGTTTTCTCCGTCAAGAAAAAAAGTTCTCTTCAATAAATTCAAATTTATGAAACGCCGCAAGGATTATTGACCGGTCTATGTTTTTTACCGACAAGATTGGCATTAATTTAAATAGTTACTGTGATGCTCTGTTGCATTTAAGATTTATTAATGGAAAACATTTTATTCTCACGTTTACTGACGTGTTGTGTTGTCTTGTTTACAACACAAGTCCATTGGCCCGTTTTAGCCACTGACGTTATCTTACATAGTAAATCCCTGTGCTATGATTCACCCTCTATTCCAGACGTATTTAGCACTGCAAGTCTACCGTAAGGACATTTATTTCCTTGTGACTCCTCTAATCTGTTCTCCGCAAATTACAGTAAACAAAATGAATAGTAAAAAGGTGTTACGGTTCTGAAAAAAGAAGAACTATGAGCAATTCAGTGTGGGTGAGACATTCATTGAATTCATTGTGGATTTACCAAATATACTCCATTCTTTGAGGATGAGTCAGTCCTTAGAGAATGGTGGCAGAACTGCTGAGAAATGTTAATGCCCTCTGAGTTTAAACTTTAAAAAGAAAGAAGAGGATAAAGTCAGACTTTCCTCAACATTTAAACCATACATCCTGCATTACAAATCTCTATTTTTAGGGTAATATTCTTAGGTCTGACAGTAAACAAAAAAAAATATATAGTATCTGAATTAAATATGTACATATTGTATACAATAGAAATTCACAAAAGTTTACTGGATCTTCCCGTCGTTGAGGGACCTATAAGAATCACAGTATAGCGTATGGTAATCTTAGATTCTCTCCTTTCCTCTCGCCTTTGAATTTTTTGGAATGAGGCAGAATCCCAAGCGTATCAGAGCTACCAACATAGGGATGCAATTGAACCATAGCATGTAAAAATATTTTTTTTAAAAATGCGAAGTCTAGAAGTGTCCAAAAAATTGATCAATTCATCAGTGACACTTCGCCAAATTCAAAAAATTAAGATTTTTCGGAGAGGGTTGGAAGCATTGCAAGCAATCCCGATGGCTCCTAGACAAATCTTGTGAAAAATTGAGGGACTTGAATTCTAGAATTTTATATTATTTACAAAATATCAGAGGAATTTATTATTATATTTACAGAAAACCATGCTATTCAATGCTGAAGAATGCCGACAAAATAAATATGTGTATTTTTTTACATATCCGGTTATTCCCGTTGCATTGTTTTAGAGACCGCTGGAGGAGGGTTACCTAAATTTTTGTTTTAGAAGCGAAATTCTACCAATAAATCGGCCAATTTTTTACTAATATTTCGAGACTTCGCCATCTCGAACTGAACCTGTCCGCACGTCGGTGATTCTGTTGATTCTATCTACCTTCGGAATACGGTAAAAATCTCAAAGTCTTTAAGAAGATTTGTTGGTTGCCGTTTAGATGTATCTTATTGTTACGTTTTACGCGGACCAAAAAACTTCTCATAATCTGCATTGAATAGTATATATAAGATTAACATGTCAAAGATAAGCCATAACAAATACATATTATGTGTACTATATTATGTAGTCTTTACTTTGTAACAATGGCTAATACTCTGTTTCAAGACCGACAAGTGATTCTTGGGTAAGATTGCATAACAAAATTTGTAGTTTTTATGAGAACTCTAGGGTTTTCTCGGCCTGTAAGCTACGGTATCTTTAGGGGATTCAACGGAATCCCTTTTTGCACGTATATACTTAATTTCGAAAACATGTTTCATATCCAGCATATTGCAGAGTAATCTGCAGGATAAGCCACTCAATTTCTCTAATTTGAGCAAGAGCTGATCGTCTGGGGACCAGGGAGCAATATCTTTCCGTTCCAGGAACGCATTTGGCTCGTGATTTCACAACTTTTGCAACCTTCTCGAAGCTAATGCAAGAAAATCCTATTTTGCGGTTTATCGTACATCTAGGCAGGTATTTGACTGACATATTAAATTCATTATCCGGCTGAATTAAATTGTAATTCCTTCATTCTCTTTTATCCATAAACATCCGACGCAATTTGAAGCCGGATAAACAATGGAATTATGGAAATCGCCCCGGGGGGATTTGTGCAGAGTCATGTTGTTGTGCAAGAACCGGAAGAGTGAGAAAAAGGAATGTGGAGGGAACGATGATCCCACCAGAAAAAATTTACAAAACTCCAAGAAAGCAAGTTTAAGTCTATAAGCAATTTGTTGATTAAATGGATGACTGCGGTGGTTTTGAGTCTAAAAAACTCTGTGGTTAAGATCAAAGGGTCAAAACAACCATATTTAAAAATGGGCAAACCCTTTTCTTGTTTGAGTCAAGTCTCCCTCTGCCTAAAAAGATTTTTTGAGACTTTTTCCCATTGTTTGTCTTTTTACCTTCAAAATTTTGTTACGCAACTTGTTTGGCTCGCAGCATTTGTCTGTACATAACTTGTCATTATTTTTGCAGTAGCAAAGAGTAGCGCCACAAAGATTTGTATCTTGTTTTTGTGAGCCACTACAACAATTATTTTCTGTTTTGTAACCAAAGTGAGTTAGTGCAGTTTGACCACAAAATGGCGTCAGGTTGTAGCTGGGAGGAAGGTGCTGAAGAGGTGGCGGTGTTAAGTACAAACTTCTTAATTTTTTCTAGACATTGAGGAGTTACTGAAAGGCCCGGCAACGCAGTAACCGATAAAGCCGAGGGTTCCAGAGTCATGTAATTTATTCGGTGGAAAGAAGGCCTTTTATAGGGAATCCCTACGTAGAAAAAGTACATTCAAATTTGAATAATTGAAGACAGTTTTTCATGGGAAAAATTCTCGAAGCTGAGTCGTTCAGCCTCGCAGGAGCTTTCCTACAACTGCCTCTGCAAAGCGTGACCTAAGATTTGGAGGGATTTATAAATGCGTTAAAAGTTTTGTAAACACAATTCATTCAAAAAAATCGAAGGATAAACGTCCCACTTAGGACACTTCCATTGTGAGCATGTTTTTGCTTTCCTTGGTCTCTCATTGCAGATTGGCGGCTGTTTTTGGCATTCCAAACAGCTGATGGACTTAACTTGCCATTGTTATCTGGTTTTCTCAGAATATTTTTTTCATGTTTTTCACTCATAGCCCTTCTTCCTTTGTTATTAATAACCGCTTTACGACCGTAAGTGCAAAAGGGGTCAGCTGGGCAGAAAGGTCCGCCAAAAAATTGTTTCCTTACTTACCACAGAGAGGTCTGGAAGGGGTTAGAGCAACCTGCATATAACCATTCTTTTCCGGTTCCTACTAAGCCCCTCAAGATATCATTGAGCTTAGAAAAACATATTTTTTGCAAGCCTGTTTCCGCGGACCCTTTGGTACCTAACACCTTGCGACACGTCTATTAAAAGTCCTATATTTTACATTCTCCTGACCACATAATCCTGCGTTTCCTTCATTTCAACTCTTCATCCTTTTGGTATATTATACATACGATCTGTCAAACATCATAACCTTTTCATTCTTTCTTTTTTTTACTTCAAATCTGCACGAATTAACATTTAACGATCCTAAATTGCTCTCTCCCCCCTTCCACTTTTTTATCATTTGTTCTGCTATCAAATTCTTACTGTAATCTCTCTAAAATGGCGGGTTTGTACAGCTTGGACAACTAATCTCCCTTGCGCATTAACATTCGAAGGCCCGGCAAAAATAGATGGCGGGATTATACGCGATGCGTAACATGTTTTACTGCAAAGAACAGGGTCTGAAGTGAGTGGAAGAACGATGTAGATATACATCTATGTACATGTCAAAGGTCTTATGGAGAATTTGTAGAGAGGCGTAATACACATCCTATGATTAGCATGATTAGCAAGGGAAATTATCAAAGTGCGATGATTATATCACCATAAAACCTCAGGAAATTTGCATAAAATTATTCTAAGTCGTACATGAGATTCATTCCTCGCGCTTTGCAGAAACCAGCAGATTTTTTTCCTGGAGTTGCCTTCAGTCTTGCTCTATCGCCGTGTTTATGGTAGGAGCTGTCAAAGATTTATACTGTAAATGCAAAGGAAATGTACTTCGCCGCTTTCCTCATCAGACAAAACCTCTGTTTGATGTCCATATCCGGAATAATAAATTATAATAAAGACTGCCATGTGTTCCAAGAACTCAAAATAAAGGGATAATTATTCGAGCTCCAGTCGACCAATTTAAACCCCTTCAGGATGACCGAAGATCACCGATACCGACTATTCTCGGGACGATTACCAAAACGAATACGTATAATATATCATGTTTAACGAAACAAACATGTTTAATAATGGTTATGTTTACGTCTTATGGTGTTTGTGGTCATCGTGAAGATTAGGTTGAGAGATATTTGCCAATGTGATCATTCGAAGAAGCGGCTAATTTCCCATTTCTTGGCGAAGAGGGTGATATTTTTGCGTCTTAAATTTCTGAGAAAGTGTTATAGCAGTCTCCAATATCCGTTAATATCGTCAGAAGGCTCATTTTTCTTTTCGGTAAAGATCCTAACGTTATTACAGTATCTTTTCTCCAAACAAAACCTGTCTTATTTATCGGTTCCACGATATTTTTCATACCAATGGGCACACTTTCATCAATTTTTAAGCTTTTTATTGACCGTCTGTATCAACTTGTTTTCATCCTCTTCCCATCTGACCTCTGTTCCCAGTCCTATTCATTCCCCCATCTTCACCCCGTTCTTTTTGTATGCCGGTTCTTTGTCATCTATCTCCATCTTCGCCATCTTGCGTAATCGCCATCAGAGCGAGAAATATGTACAGATCCCGCAGACGTCTAGGATTAGCGGCGCCACTTCTGTACGCCCGGCGTGGAAGGGTTGGGGATTAGGGGACACAAAGCCGCGAAACAGAATCCCGGCCTTATTTGGGGGAAACGTATTAGATTGCTGGAGGGGCGAAAGGTCGTGGGTTGAGGGGTGAGGGTAAACAAGGGCGTGGAAGTCGATTACGACAAAGAATTTGCAAACACTGTATCGTTAAATGACGGAGGGATATAAGGAAGATAACTGGGGTGTTGTTGCTAGAAGGGAAGAAAAACCATAAAGATGATGACTTTGAAACTGAAAAAATTCGATAATTTTTATGTTTCATTGACAGGCCGATATCTCCGAAACAGATAAAAATGCAGCTAAAAATTGTCTTTGTCGTCGAAGTTACCAGCTCTTTGGGGCGTATTTTACTTGGAATTGTCTCTAAGATCTCCTACAATACTAATTACTACTAACTTTTACCGCAAAGCCTTGGGTAAGCATCATGCAAAGAAAGTTCGAAAAATAGGTGAAAGCAGGCGGATATTTGGTATCAAAAAGTGTAATAGTGGCAAGTAAAGACTATTGGTGACAGTTGTCGACCTATAACCGAGTTTTTGGATACTTTTGAAAGGTCTCAAAAGTTATCCAGACCTTTGTTTTTTTCAAAAATTGTTGTAGATCGAGGTTCTAAGGTTTCTTTTTTCGAAGAAAATCTGGGGAAGTCATAATAAGGGCAGAGTGATTACTAAAAACAAGGCATTCGAGAGGCTTACAGTAATTGTTTTCCGTCGATATGACCCCTTGTTCTTCTCGAAAACATGATTACTCGAGCGAAAAAGTTGAGGAATTTTTCTGCTTGACGAGTTTTCCCCAAATTTTTTGACAACCCAATTTTTCGATTAGCGCGAAAAAAGGTCATGTCTATTAAGATATGGACTCAATTAATTTTCAATGACATATCCTTTTATGACTCGGACAAATGTTAAACAAAAATTTTGTCGTGAAACACACGCACGATACAATGACACGTCAAAATCTAAACGCAAAACCTCAAAATGACAAAAAAAACTTGATTTTTTGCGTCACAACAATTAAAAATTCAAAAAATCCAATTTTAACATCTTTATAAAGTACAAATAAAACGTTTTTTATATTATATTTGTCCCTAATTCCCCCAAGATTACCTGGAATCGCGTTCCATCGCCCTTTTACGACGCCATTGTGAACAATAATTGAACTCCTTGTTCATCACTTTTTAATTCCAAGAACGTTTCCAACCCATTTTTTGGGACCAAATCCCTTTGAAAATTAATTTTTTGGCCTTTTCGTGTCCTCGGATACTTATGACAAGCCTTTAATCGAATAATTGAAAGTCAGGTGGGGGAACGGAAGGGATTTGTGTGGTCACGGTTTTTGAGGTTTTCAAAGGGAAGGTAAACAAATTGGGATTTTTGAAATTTTTTTGAAATAAACCAAACTTGGTATCAAAAAGCATCAAAGATAAAAAAAAATTTTTTGGAGAAAAATGTTTTTTTGAGACTCACAACACATTTTTTGATTAAAAAAATTTCGAAGCAAAGATCAAAAAAAGTCCAAATTTGGTATCAAAAAGTATCAAGACAAAAAAAAAATTTTTTTTGGAGGAAAATGTTTTTGTGGTAATTGCTGACAAGAGAGAGACATTTTTTGATTAAAAATTGAAAAAATGAAAAAGTCCGAGTTTGGTATCAAAAAGTATCATGGAAGCTCTCAATCTGCAGCTCTCATAATCAAATAAAACTTGATACAAATTTAGGCCGGAATTTTACAAGTTTAATCAGAGATTTTCATGAGATTTTTTTGTCAAATTCTTGGACAAATTCGACATTTTCTTGCGTAGTTTCAGGTGAGAAATTACAGCGGAAAGAATTTATTTACAAGATTTATAGAAAATTTGAGGGTTACATTTCAACAAATTTCAAAAAAAAAGAATCGCTTAAAAATCTCGATTTTTTTATGATTTTGGGCTAACAATTTCCTGGTAATGTTATCGTATGTGATCTCTAAATTCAATTCATGCCTTCTCGGAAAGATTTCACGTTCCTTTTTCACTTTCAGACATCACAATTTTACTATATTAAAATTCACGCGTATTTCTTCAGAAATCACCGGATTTACGTTCCAAAAGTGCACTATTACACTCTTGCTTTTAGTCGCAGCACCTCTAATATGTACTTCCACAGTTACGAATATAATTAAAAGTCTACATCGCGGAAATACCCTCAAGGAAGACGAGGGATAATTATTGGATTGGCCGAGAACGTCCTACAAGTCTTTGTTTCGCAGCTTATCGCGTGTAATTCAATAAATAATTTCGGATTAAACCTACCCTCCTTTTTTGGGACCGAATTCGGATACGATAATTTTGAACCTTCGGAATTTTAGGGATTCGCACGGAGAAATTTTGGAAATCAGACAATTTCTTTGCACGGTGCAAAAATTTATTTTTGATTTTGCACAGTGCACAAAATTTGAAAAGAAAAGTTTTGCGGTGCACGGTGCGAAAAAAACGTCTGTCGCACTGTGCAGTTTAATTTTGCGACACTTTCGCATCGCCAAAAGAAAACCATGAACATCGCGACGAATTGCACGGTGCAATTCGTCGCGATGCTTATTGTTAGTCGCGATGCACCGTGCGGCTTCAAAATCACTTTTTTTGCACAGTGCAAAGCATCTCTGTCGCCATTTTTTGTTGCACGTGCAGTTCACCACTTTTCCCACTGCACCGTGCGGCTTCAAATCTTCCATTTTTTGCACCGTGCGGCCGCGAAGCTTCCAAATTTTTGCACAGTGCAAGCAGTAAGACTGATGAGAAATGTGCACCGTGCGATCTCGATGTCTGATGTATGCACAGTGCGGGGGATTAGAGACCGTTGAGGGGATTTTATAGTTTAAATTTAGAGGCTACGACAAAGATTAGGCCGAAAAAGGTGATTCAACTCAAGAGGTGTGGGCATGACATGTACTATAATAGCTTAAAAAACAAAAAAAAATAAATTTTTTGGGAAAAAGCTGCTGTCTTATGAGTTTTGTATTACGTGTTGTACACAATAAAAATTTTACGGTTTAAACGGCGTCATCAGAATTTTTGGCATCTGAAAAACATACTTTACCCTTTCTTTCCCAGTAATTGACCAGGATTAGCACAGATTTTACGCAATTATGTGCCATACCCTCGGGGCACAAAGGCTCTGACCTGGGTAATCTGTTTTGTGCGTTGGGTAGGAATTTATATTGTTTTTAAAAAGCTTTTTAGCCGAGAAGCGCGAGCTAGAAATCTCTTATGACTTTGGAAATTTAGTCATCCATTCGAAATTTTTAGATCGCGTTTTGCAGAAACTGCAGTCTAACAGACGCAATTTTTCATTCCCAAAATGTGCAAAATGAACTTCCTCCACTCCTGTGAAAAGTTGTTTGTCACGAAAGTGCAACTCACCTAGTCATTAACCAGCCCTGTTTCAGAGTAAAATCTCCCAACTAGCACACGTAATTACTATGATTATGTAAAAGTTTGAGTAATTTTAGAATGGTCACACGCATTTCCGGCCAACTTTTTGGGGACGACGTAAAAATGTCCTACATTTTTTCTAAATTTAGAATTTGTGTCAAAATTGAAATAGATCTTTTGGCACAAGTCATGTCTTTTTTTGGAGATGGTAGAATGTACGAAGCAGATATGGAAAATCATTTGGTAGCCAATATCTTTGCCAATGTAGCATGGAAAAAATTGATTTTTTTGTAGAAACTCATTGTCAGATAATCCAAAAAAGCTTGGCTTTCCCTTGCAAATTAAGTTTTTTCTTTTGAATTAAAAGAGTGTTAAATATGTTGGCTAAAATTTTCGGATAATGTTGCCTTGGTTGAAGTTATGCACAAAATTTAAAAGAATTTTAGCGTTTCGCAGATCTTTTTTTTTATTTTCTTCACAACAAAACATCTCTGTTTACGCCTACATGATAAAATTCATCCCTCCATTCACATGGTTCCTCTATTTTTTGATTATTTTTAATAATTTGTCTCCTTGGCACGTGTTCCAAATCTCATGTTCTTTAATCACCAGGAAGTATCAATAATTCATGTCTTCAGGCGGCAAAAACAACCTGAAGATCTTCAACTTACGTGGGCAAAATCTTTAAATTTTTTTCGGGCTACTGTAACATTTGAGACTTTTTCATTTTTTTAGGTGCACTTTTAGATGATTAAATGGGTCCTGAGGGAATTTGGGAATTTGAAACAGATATTGAATTGAAATCAACCTGCTTCCTCTCGCTTATCGCCCGAAACACAGCGAATTTAATTGAATTTGGCCCATATCATCGAGTTTCCGGGTGCTCTCCGTGTTGTCGCTCTTTGGTCCATAGGGCAATTTGGCCAAAAAAAGGTGGGAAACACATTTTGATGGAAGTGGGGGACACGTGACCAGTTTGACAGGGGGTTGTAACAATAAAATTCTTATAAATTTTTGAAACTTTCTTTGGGAATTTTGAAAAAATTTTTTGAATCGAAAATGTAAAACACGTCCGCGATAATGGTTGGCAAACGTTTGATAAATGCCTTTGCATGCTGTTAGTTAGAAATTTATTATCATATTTTACCCTAAGAAATAGCTGCATCTGAGTTGTTTAAAAATTTAAGGGCAGCTAAAAGAACCATGGAGATCGTATTTTACCCTCTAATTTCGAAAGAAACCAAATTTTACTTTTAAAAGTCTCAAGTTTCTTGCCAAAAGAAGAGTTAATTTTTATTTGAACTAATGTATTTTACTACAGGTGAAATTTCATTAAAAAAACGTATCATTGCCCTACGGGTATATGCGTATTCTGCATTGTAAACATAATATATATATACGCCAATAAAATCTGGACTAATGTTTTTGCTTGCCCTGCGGGCTGTAACAGTACAAGAACAAAGTGGGCGATTGTGGATACGTGTAATACGTCCAAGAAGCTATCTTTAAAGTTTCAGACAAAATAATCGTCTACGACACTTGTTTTGCCATCATAAGTGCATACAACTAAGGCGCCTGAAACACGGACCCCAAATTGGTCAAAAAATGGTTGCGCTATCTTTACCGTTTTATGCTATGGACTGAAATTTACTTTTTCTGATAGAGCTCCGGTTGGTTTTTATGCACTGAAATTGATTTTGCCTTATTATGACAATTAGGCTTTTTACAGCTTGCCAAAGTTGGCTTAAAAACGGGCCCTTTTTCCCGAGAAGTTCCGTTAATTCAAAGATTTTTATGTAGAAGTTTCCCTGTGTGATTCCAAACATGTTAAGCACCAGAACTACTTTTGCAAGGATAACCAGAGTCAGCCTAGTCGCCTTTCAAAAAGGATTTTTCTATCTACTGCCTCTGGGGATGAAATAGTGACCGTAGTGGCATAATTTACTATATGCTCGCTATTCGAGTGATCTTGGACTAGATTTTTCTAAAAGTGTTTTGGCTACATCAGCATGTATCCAGTATACAACTCTATGTTGATTTTTACGCTCAAGGCCTTTCATACTTGTTGCAAACTGCCAAAACGTTTCAAGTTCCGAATGACCGTGCCTTGAATTCCCCCCATGAACTTTTATTTATGCAAAAACGGTCCCCTTGTATATGCGGATTTTCTTTTACACTATAACAATTGGCTATGTATACGCTCTGTAATCACGGAATTTTGGAGCAACACGAGCTATAATCTGGCGTTGAGATCCTTAAAAACACAAAAATCCAAATGTCTGGGTATTTTTTTGTTTCCGCCACCAGCGCCGCCAGATCGGCCACCAACCCTGGTTCCGTAGGCCGTTACAAAGACAACACCACGTACTTTATATACAATAAATTTGAAGAACGTCAGTGACTATTATTAGAAATAATGGAAGAATTAATACCCCAGTCATCATCTAGAAAAAAAATTTCTGCACCTCCAAAAAGTTTTGATTATTTTTTCAGTCTTGCAATAGGCATCGACCTGGTTATTACCGTTGCTATATAGCACTGTTGTTACCCTTTCTAAAAGTGCTAAAAGTTTCTGTTCTCAGGCCATCCGAAAAAGGCTATATGGAATTTAGTTTTTCCAGATTTTATTGGCGCACCCTGTATATATATATATAATAATTTCAATCGAAACCAAAACAAGATTTAATTTTTAGGAAAAAAATCAAATTAAATTAAAAACTGTGTAGCCAGAAAAAAATAAAAAGTGCTTCCCTTGGTTCTTTTCCAATCAGCGACAATCTTTCCGCTACATTTTCAATCTTGCCTTTAGGGAATTTATCTCTGTTAAAGAATTTTATTTTTTTCCGAACCGACTAAATTAACTGTCCAAAGTTTTTTTTTATCACTCAGTCCATTGTAACAACAAACAGTTGCAAATTCTATTCTTTGCTATTCCCATCATGTCCAGTTAGGAGAAAAAATGTAAATTTTGCGCAAAAAGACGTCAATTTCCGGGATTTTTTTGACTGAACCGACTAAACTCACCTGAAAAGACCGCTAATTGCAGAGGTAGGTTACCAGTAGGCGGTGCTGAGCAAACATCGAATTTTTGAAAATACGGTATTAAGAAAGGTGAATTTAAAGCAAAAATTAATAAATGGGTTTGATTGCTTTTTATTTCGACAAAAAGTTTTCTTAGCTGTTGCGGAGGTTATCTATTGATAAAGTATCAGCGACGTTGCGCTCATTATTTTCCCGACAGACTGATATTTCTTTTGGAAGTCCTTTAATTTCAGTGGAAGATAATCCACTACATTTAAAACCTGCATATTTACACGTTTTGGGATAAAAACAATGAAAATTTTCTTTTCACTGATTTTGTTTTCCTGTTACAAGCTCGTTGTTTGGCCGCTTTCCATGTATCATTTTTAATAAACCCATTTAAAATCGCCTGCGTATTCCCGAATTTTGATGAATTTACATTACCTGGGAAAGAGAGGAATACCTGGGAATTCCAAAGTAAAATGGACAAAAATCAGTGTCAATATTTTAATATTTAATTCTAATTCATTTTTATTTTAAAAAATAAAAATGAATTAGAATGAAATGCATGAGATACCGACCTAGATGTTCTGGATTTCAGGACAATCCATCTAATAAAAAATCGCAACGAAAAAGGTATTTTTTTTTTTATTTTTTAGCGTATAAAAATCTTTAAAATTAAGCATTTTTTCTTGTCTTTTTTTTTTGTTTCTAAAACTGGTGATACTACCACAATTACTTGACGAAACACGTGACAATCTTTTTTGGTTTATTTTGGGTTAGAGCGTGACCATAATTTAGGCTCCATAATAAGACGCCCCCAGAAACATCAGGAAATTTTTTGCTTTTTTTCTTCTTTTTTTGATTAATGAAAAAATTCCATTTCTCGACTTTTTGACGGTTATTTCTTCTGGCACAAGTTTCCCGTCAAGTCTATTATTTATTGATAAAAAACTTGAGTCGCTAGACCAGAACGGCGTTTTTGAGTCCACAAAAATTTGTTGAGTTTTTTGACGTGAAAATAAAAAGTTTTTATAAACAAAGAAAATTTAAAAGATGCCTAAAAAATCGAAAAATTTCATTTTTCAGAAGCTTCATGAGCGAGGAAAAAATCAAATTTGAGATTTGTGTATTCCCCTATCACAATTTTCAGACTTTCTCAAAACATTTCAAATTGCCTCTAATCGTAAATTTGTGGCGGGAAGTCCAAAGTTCAAAATTCAAAAAAATCAAAAATAAAAATTCAATTTTTTGATTACTTATTTTGCATGCCGCATTTACATTTAATTTTTGGGCTGTAAATTTACAATTCAAAAATTTTTTTTTCCAAAGTTCAGTTCGCCTGCCACGCGGGCGACCCGGGTTCGATTCCCGGCCAATATAGGGGTTAATTTAAAATTACCCTACCGCAGGCGTCCTTGACACAATTCCCCAAGTAATGATTAGATATTTTTTGGGAATCCAATCGATAAATTTTTCTAAGTTTTTCGAAATCAGTGCACAAAGACTTAAGCCTGCACCGAAGACTTAGGTGCTTAAGTCAGCACCGCATTTCGGAATTCGGTGCTGAAAAAATTAAGTCGACGCCAATTTTTCGATTTGAGCGTTGACTTTTTTGTACACCGAAAATCGCGATTTGGGAAAACCAAATTTTTAATTCTTATATGATCACCTTTATATTTCTTTTATCCAGACTGATTCATCTCTAATAAAATCATCCGATTCAAATACAAAAATACAAAACACATTTTTAAAAGAAAGTTACAGTAATCCTCCATATAACGACTATGGGCAAAAAAAATTCACGTGATTGTTTCATACCGATTGGTGATTCGGTTGACCAAATTTGGTCTGATTCTGAGACATCGACTCAACAATGTCCGGGCCAATCTACGATTTGTAGTAAAACGCGTTTTAAATAATACGGGATTAGTTCCCACACTGGATAAAGACAAAAATAAAATTTTTGTAAAGTTTGCAAGTATTAGTAATGCAATTTTAAATGAAAATGTCTTTTTCCGGGTTGGCATTTTTTTAAGCCCTGCAAATTGCTAACCTAGAGTAATATCCCTTGGTTCTTGATCATTTGTCACAAAATAGGTTCAGTTGAAAACACATTTTGTATTATTATATAAGAGCGAAGGAATAAGAGCGAAAAAAATCTTCTGAAAAAAATGCTTCAGCCTCTTTCTTTTTTTGTCGAAAGAGTCTCGAGCAGATTCTCACCACTTGGGAAAGCGTCTGCCGTCACACTCTTTCTTCTCTTCTAGAGGAAGCGTCTGCGAGCAGGCTCTTCCCGACGTTTATAAGCCCCGCCCCCTCGATTTTGAGCCAATCGCTGAGTTGGTGGTTTTCTTGCAGAAAACGGTTGTCTTGGGTGAAAATTTTTGCCTTTTCATTATTCCGGTGATTTGGGCATGTTTTTATTTGTTTTAGAACTGTGATACGCCTAGCCTTACTATGGCTGTCATTTGAAGATTCAATTGAAAATCAGATACATTCCTGGTTAACACAAAGGTTAAGAAAATATTTACAGAACAAGTTTCACAGATATATTTATGTGCAACACAAGTAACATCGAGTTACATTTAGATGTAGAGGGCCGCGGCGGATTCTGCCCATGGGCATTCGTTTCCATATTCACGGTCTCCCTTTCTTCCCCGTTGTTACTGAGATTGGCAGAGCAATTTTGGGACATTGAGGCTGAATTTGGAAAAATTAGTAACTTTTCGAAAATTTTACATCTAAAATAACATCAAAACTCCTCAAAACAACTCTCTCGGTCCTACTTATTATTGGCGCACCTGCAAACACTCACTAAACTGCACATTTTACCTTATTTTAGACAAAGATACCTGAAAATTTCAAAAAATCTCGGTTTTGACGTAGGCCTGCAAAAAATTTCAAAAATATCAACTAAATCACTATTCATACTTTCTTTCTCCGTCTCCTAGGTATTTCATCACTCACAAAAAACTGCACAAACAAAAAATAATATTACTTTAGGTCCAATCCGCTGAAAAGCCCAAAAACGCCTCAAAAATCCCTTTCTTCTCCCTCAAAAGTCTATGAAACTGTTACTTACTTTCCATTCAACAAGTGGTGAATATCCCTGTCATTGCTGGATCCAGCTTCATCAACTATCACGAGTACCTTATCCATGGAGACCAAATTCTTCTTGTCGCATTTATATCTAAAATGTTAAAAACAAAAAATTCTAACTCACAAAGTCGTCCGAATTCATCGCTGTAGCGATCACGTACTGTTGAAGTCGAACATCAAGTGGGCTTGAAAGGTGTAAAACAAGTTCAGATATGGAGTTTGCAGTTGGCCAAGTAGGAAAGATTAGGCCTAAAATTACGTAAACAGGCTAGCAAAATGAGGCAACTTACATTTCGTCGCGTCGGTCCGCTCTTCTTCGTCAAAATTCGCTATCATTCATCAATGAGCTAGGTTCACCTCCATCTATTGTTGTCGGCCACTTTTCTTCGGTCAAAACGACTGAAAATTGTTCGGGCGCAAGCTGCGGAACCTTTTTTTCGCTTGGGCTAGAGAAATGAAGTTTTACCAACAACTTTGATGCCAAAAAAGGACGACGAAGATTGATATGCGATTGCTGAAGGCCTGGAAACACCGCCCATAAGAGGTTGAACTGGATCTACTGCAAATCATGGACTTATATTCGGCCTCCAATGTCTGGACTCGGAAAAGGTACGTAGAATGTTAAATTGTTGATAGTATTGGTAAGTTTAAGCCGAAATATCTCCGCGTCATGTGCAGCGAGATGTTTCAATAGTTCAGGTGGAGGACAAGCATAATAATGATGCGGCTTACGAAGTAAATGAAGTCCCTCTTCATCGGCTTGAAAGATGGTAAGTTCTTTTCTTCTGTTTTGCGTTGTTGATTTCGGAAATATTCAACCACCACACCGTCTTCATCAATCCGATTACAGATGTGGTCTACTAATGAGAAACACGTGATCTTCTGGACCCCTCCTATGCGCAAGACTGTTTGGTCCCGGCGACTAACCGAATGCATTCGCAGCCAGCCGTTCAACAACCCCATAGGTACGCGAAAAAGTGCACAACTTTCCGGCTATTATTCCTATTACAATTCAGCCACCATGGTTTATTATCTCTGTTACCTGAATTACATTTTTGTGACCTTCTTTATATCAGATTTATATATTATATCTGATTTCTCCGATATCTGTTTCTTAGACGCCTTTATTTATTTTTATTAAAGATTAGTTATTCATTTATTTTATAGAAAATGAACGAAGAGTGTTAGACTGTACTGTCCAAACTTTGTTGTCAAAGAAAAAATGTAAAAAACATCGTATATTTGAAAAGAACAGTGCTTTATTTACTAAATGGCAACATTTCAATTCGCCATTTTTCCCCAAAATCCTTCAGAAGTGGGCGGAGCCAATAGGCGGAAAGAGTCTCGACCCACACTCTTCCCCCACCTTGATGGCGGGAGCGTCTGCTCGAGACTCTTTCCGCCTCTCAGATTCTTTCCCGAATGGGAAGAGTTCGTAAACACACTCTTCCGAACGAAAAGGAAAGAGGCTGAAGCATTTTTTTCAGAAGATTTTTTCCACTCTTATTCCTTCACTCTTATATATCAACAGAAAATAAAATTTGGAAGTCTGACTTTATGACCATTGGTTTTTAAACCGTTAAAGTTTATCGGGAACACCCGGCAAATAATATAATAACCTGCAGAATACGCGTTTTTTGAGTTTTTGCTTTCGCTCCCGTCTTAAAAATTCATCATACTACAAAACTCTGAAATTCAATTCATCACATGCCCGAGCTGCTGTCGAATGCGCATAACAACAATGCCACATTAATTTTATGGGAGGAGTGGGGGCAAACAGGAGAAAAGTGAGGGTGTATGAACGTGGCTACAGGGGGAAAAACGGGGGATTCTCAAAGTGCAGGTACTACAATATATCGCTTTCTCAGAAGTGCGTAGACTTTTTTTACAGTGCACTTTACTTCTTTTTGCACTTTGCAGTTGTTTTCGGGCCTGCGACACAGTTGAAAACAGCGTTGCACAGTGCAAAAAGCCATGCTAAAAAAGGTCTATGAAAAGGCGTAGTATTTGATTTTGATGAAATTAAAACACATTGAGTTTAAGTTGTACAAATAAATTGCTAATTTTTTAAACCGCGTTACGCAGAAACCGCTAAAAAAATTTTTTATTTTAAATAAATTTAAAAAATTTGAGCTTCTCATTTCCCGCCAAAAATTTCAAATTGAAAAATGTCAAAAAAAATCAATATTAATAATGCATAAAATAAAAAAATATTTTTTTCACCTGTATAAAAAATATTTCATTTTCTTCTGAACTTTTCATTTTCCCGGCTTGAATTTTTCGAAAATAAATTCTCCCGCCAAAATTAAAAAATCTCACACGGGAAGTACTCCAAGTGCGACGCTCAGATTTTCTTTACAAGGAAAGTACTTCTATGGGGTGTGGAATTACCGGTCGAGATATATATCAAAAAAATCGCAAAAATTTTCTGATTCAGAATATATATAAATTAGCTGCCTAATTTTGGTCTATCAGCGAGTTTTTTCAATAAATGTTTCTCTCGAGGAAAAAATCTGCGGCAACAAAAGCGCGCTCGGTCTCTTCCTTCGGAAGAGAGCGGTGTGGCCGAGTGGTTAGAGCGCTGGGTTGGAAATCCGGGGAAACGGGTTCGATTCTTTTTGCCACACTAGAACCCATTTTTTACATTGGAACTACTTTTAAGGTGTAGTTGTAATCCAATTTGATATTTTAAGGCTTGTCATGGCCTCAGAATTTAGTTTAGCATAAAACAAATTTTTTTTATTGGTAAAAACACGGTCAAAAAGACACTTGCATGGTGTCGCGAGAAAACTTCTGAGGACAAAAACATGTCATTAGACCAAAATTAGGCAGCTAATTTATATATATTCTGAATCAGAAAATTTTTGCGAATTTTTTGATATATATCTCGACCGGTAATTCCACACCCCATAGAAGTACTTTCCTTGTTAAATTTTGCACTCGCGTTGGACTAAATATCAATTCCTGAAAGTTTTAGCTCGCCCTTTCCTGCGGCCGCCGAGATATTGAACGGTTTTAGCCGCAGAGAGAGCATGCAAAACGTGGAGATCGGTCAGAAAGAAAAACGCCTTTTGGCCATAACTTTGGTAGTTTCGCGCGCAAAAGTTTGATTTTTTGTAGGAACGTCATCCTTTACGGTAGAAATAGGCATGAAACTTTCCGTGCTGAAATTCGGCAAAAAGTCCTAAATTTTGGCCGACTTTCGTTCTAAAAATCTCGGTTGTTTCTGCAAAGCGCGAGTTAGGATTCTCGCATATTTCTTAGAAAAAATTATTCTAAATTTGTGCCAAGTTTCCCCAAAATCTGAGCGTCGCACTTGGAGTGCTTCCCCTCTCAGTCAATTCAGCAAATCGCTGCATCCAGGTGTAAAGTTTACAAGAGCCACGTTCATTAATTTTTTATAATTTCCCCTTGGGACAAACTCTCGACCGGCGCTCCAACGCTTTCCAATGTTTTTGCCGCTAATATTGCCTAAGGGCATCATAAGAAGAACCCGAACACTACACACAACATTGTTCCAATTGGCGTCATTTTACACATCAAAGCGAAGTTTTACCATTTTGTTTTGAGCTGGTACTTTTTTTTATTTCTTAATATCAAGTATAATACAAAATGGCCTTTCAGCGCGTAATATTCGTATAAAGCTGGTAAAATATAGACTCCTGATTACAGAGTGCCCATTTTCCTCCGCTTCCCCGCAAATTACCCTGTAATTTTATCAGTTTCTGTAATGCTATTATAATTGCCATTGCACGGTGCGAAGACCCTTTTTTAAGCACAGTGCGGCCATTGCAAAACCTCATTTTGTGCTTTTTGCACAGTGCGATCATCATTTTTGCCTGTTCTTGCCACTGCACTGTGCACACACCTTCTTTTTCGATGTCGCACAGTGCAAAATCAATTTTTCTTTTCTTTTGCACGGTGCGAGACAACCTTCGCTGTTTTATTACTATTTGTTTTAAATTGCCACGCAATCTGGACAACATGCGATGATTTTCTCATTTTACACTGAATTCTATTCATCGAGACAAACAACTATAAAATATTTGAGCTCCAAAGTCGCAAAAAATTGCAAAATTAATATTTTTTTCAGTTTTTTAGTAAATAGAGAAAAATTTGATTTTTCTCGCCAATCGCAAGCTGAGAATTTACTACTTGTTTTGGCAAGCAATGTCATATACTTGTGCCAATTTTTGTCCCAAATCTTCGACCTTTTTTGCAACAAACATAATGTTTTGCACAGTGCGTTCTTTACAACAATCTTGTTTTTGTTGTACCTCGAAAGCCCTTCAAATTGTAATCCTACCGTAACCTTGCGAGACAAAGCAGCAATTATCTCTCCATTTTCTCTCGATTCCACGTACTTTCGCGCTGCTTTCTAACCCCGCCTCGGGGCATTCTCAATCCAGAAAAAAGGGGGCGGAGCCTGCGAAGAGGCCTTGAAACTGCGAAGATAATATGTCTAAAATAGTTTTTGATGAGACTGGATGAGGTGGTGTCAATTTCCTCAACATATTCGGAGGCCATTTGGACGTATGCAAAAGGCATAACAAGTTGTCAGACTTGTGTTATTCGTTTCGGAAGCCGGAAGAGTAAAACGGGCCAATTAAGCGGGTTCGCGCGGTGCAATATAGATCAAAACAAGTTGTATATGCGGTATGGGAGGTGTATTTTCAGTTTATTACAATTTTGGAGACATTTTAGAGATGTGTTGTTTTTCAGATTTTTCGAAATTTTTTGATTTTTTTGATGAAATATCGTCTTGTATAGAATTATAATTACCATATTACCCGTATTTTAACTGCTCTATATGTTCTACAGTCAGTCCGCGAATTTTTTTGAGTTTTTTTGTATATTCTTTGTTTTTTATTGCGATTATTACTTTCTGCGTGTCCGTGAAATTTCACAAACTTGTTTTTATTGCTACATTCCCTTGTTTTTCAGACACTACACCCTATTTGTCCTGAGGAGAAATCACCAAAGATCATCTCAAACTACTCCCGAAAGGGTTAATCTTCCCAGAAATCACACCATGATCTCTTCAATTTTGGTCGTCTGCACAGTGCTTGCAAGCAGCGTCATTGGGAAGCCGATGGTATCTTCGGAACAGGGTAGGTGTTTACTCTGGCATCCCGAAAGTCTCGAAATGTCATGGGATTATTGCAGTAAGAATAGGAGAAAGTCATGAGATTCCTGTCGCAGCGGATTAGTCGGGACGAATATGTAAACTTTACGCTATTATTATACTATTTACAACCCGTTTTGATCCGGTAATTGTTTCGAAATAGCGTCTGCACTGTGCAGTGGGACGATTGCACTGTGCAAAAAATCATTTGGATTTTTGCACAGTGCAGACTGCTCACTTGTTTTGTCGCCACCGCACGGTGCAATCGGCTCTGTTCATTGCACAGTGCAAGCATCTCATTGCACAGTGCAAACCCTCTTTTTGCACAGTGCAATCATTCTTTTTTGGGCTTGGCTGTCGCAGCCGCACAGTGCAATAACCTCACCTCTCTCTTGCACAGTGCAGCCTCTCTCATTCTACCGTAACATCTGAAACTTGTTCTTCGTAACGTCCAATTTGAATTTTTGGTCTTCGCGGGAGTCTGTAATTAACAAGTATTTACCGTTTACTACTCGGAATGGAAGCCTCTAATCCTTTGGGGAACTGATTTTAATTGACCAAAACACAACATGACTAGCACTTTGAACCACACATGACAGTTTCCTGGTAGTTAGGAGTGATTCTTGGCCGCATGGATAAATAGGACTTGATTTTAAAAGTGCGTTTTACGTCTTACTCACTTTTTATTTGAGGTCATTGCACAGTGCCAGGTTCCAGTGGGACCGCACCGTGCGATGTGGTTTGTTCACTGCACTGTGCCGTTTCCAAATTTTGTTGCACCGTGCGATCGAAAAAGATTGCACTGTGCAATCTCGCGGCCATTTCTAGCGACATTCGCTTCTGTTTACTGCACAGTGCAGTTCTTTCCGTCTTATGGCGTTTTCCCCGACTGCACAGTGCAGTCATTTTTGTTTTGCACGGTGCGGCTCATTTTTCCTTTCAAGCTCAATTTTTTTAACAAATTGCCCATTTTTTACGCAAATTCCTCACCGTATCGCCCTCCCTAACCCAATTACATCCGAATCACCTTGGCTGATTGTATTATCCTGCTTTTCATTAGCCAAATTGCATAATCCACGCTGTAATTGGCTTATCTTTCGAGGCCGATTACATTTATGCTACAATTACAATAGTCGGCGATTAGCCGCCAACATGATTGTTCTGATACGGCGCTATTGCGTGCATATGACGCTGAATTAAGCCACTGGCTAAGCGGGTTAATCCAAAATTCCATTTTTTTCGATTATGCCGACCTTTATATTTAATGGTATACGGTAGAGATACGTGGGGCTCTCCAGCATCTTAGCAATGCCTTTTGCACTCCAATTTATGACAGATTACTATAGCAACAGCTCGTTCTACTCTAGTAACAACCCATTTCTTCCAAAAAACGTCAAAAATAGCGCTGTCTTGACGTCAATTATAGAAAGTTCCGCTTCTATTAAAAAACCAGCACTACTGTCTGTACTATATATAGCAGGCTGGGGTGGTTTTAAATAAACAATTAGTAGGCTGAAACTGCAAAACAATAATTTATTCAACACACGGCGCTAATTCAACTTCCGGAGGTAATTTTGCACACGCGGATGGATGAGGGTGTTTGGGAACTGTGACACAAATTACGTGGCCTTCTTTAAAAAGGGATAGTGCATGTTTCAGCGTTTGAAATTGACTGTCTACTGAACTTTGAGCATTTCTGGGCAGTAAGGTCAAAATTTGATGACTTAAATTTGAAGGCTTGTTGTAAAAAGGTTTTTGTTTTGCGAGCAATGCACTCTTTAGTGTTTGATACAGACATCTTGGGCTACAACCTCGCATGTCTTTCATTTACGCACTTTACCCGCGTCAGCAGCAATTTCAAGTTCAATACCAGCTAGTACAATACAAATTTTCAGACGTTTTAAGCTTTTTTCTCTTGCTAGAAAAACTGTAGTTTAATTTTTTAACCATATAGAGGTAGATCGTACCCGTCTGTGTCTAAAATCATCTCTATGAATCCTTTGGACCCGAGACCGGAAGGAACTCATCAAAAATTCGAGATTATTTGCATTTCCCCACCGAAGATTCCCTAAAATTCATCTCCATAGGGGCCATATGGACAAATGCATGGGTTTTAATATTCCGAAACTTTGTTTGTGTATTTGTCTGGGGTTTGCAAAAAAAATTGGGCGTCAGATTCGGGGGATTGAAGATATTTTATTAATATTATAGTAGTCTGAAGTCATGAAAACAACACAGCTGCAAGATTGAGAATAATTTACGTATTTGTCTATCATTCCAGAGGGGGTGACATTTTATACGAACAAAAAATATTTCAAAATTCCCAATTTTAATATGCAAATTTTTCAGACACACAAAAACTCTACGCCCTCGCAGAACTCCTGGAAGCCGAGGAAGTCGCTCACAAGCTGGAAGAGCGTCTGCGCGACAGCCTAGTCCATCATGACGCAGAGAATTTGGCAGACGCCCTGGATCGCCTAAATTACCCCGAAAAAGTGGAGAAAGATGGACAACGGGCACTCTTCAAACCGATGAAAGTCGTGGACGACTCCAAGAACAGCCAATACTCGCTACAGTTCCTGGACAAGCGATCCAAAAACTTTCTGAAGTTGGCCAATCAAGCGGCCCGAGGCTTTGGACGCAAATAAATGATGACGTTTTGATGACAATTGACGAAAAAAATATTTTTTTTGATATTCGAAATTGTAGTCTACATTAGGATCCGTTTTTTGTCTCTGAACCGTCTTTGCACCGTGCGATGGGCTTTTGTGATCGCGCGATGCGGAAATGCACTGTGCGATGAGAAACAAATTCTCTGCACTGTGCAATGAAATGACCTCTTCAATGCACTGTGCACCCGCACTAACGGTCATTTGTCGCTGAAAAAAACGTGCGATTTCTGGTCGCAAAGTTTGTCGCACAACGCAACTCTCATTTCACTGTGCGGTTTTCCCACGGAACGCACGGTGCAGTCAAAATCACATCTTTTTGCGAAATTTGTCGCTGAACGCCAAACGCACTGTGCAATGGTCCGGCCTCTCCATTGCACAGTGCAAAAAACAAAAATTTTTTCGCACAGTGCGGCTTCAAGATCTCTTGTGTAATCGTTGTAAATGCAGTTGCAAACATACAATGACCATCTGATCTCACTAATATTGTCTATTTCTCATCATTTTATCACTTTCCGCGCACTCTTTCATCAGCTTCTCCTCAATTTCGAATATTTTTTGTCGATTTGTCATCATGAAAGTGCGGTAAAGACTGTTTATCGAATTTTTTGATGTTTTTTTTTGTAGTTGCTGCCAGATCCACCTCGAGATTTCAAGAACAAAAATTTCGATTTACAAAAAAAATTTGAGATTTCCAAAATTTTGTCACAGTCCTTTTGCCGCACTCTGATACCCAAAACTATTTAATAATTACTGCTTACCCTCCCCACACCTCCATCGTTTGTTTTACCGCGCATTCTCCACCAGAGACGCATGTAAAAATGCCGGTTTGAAAGAGAATTGTAATTACTGTTATTAAGTATTTTTTATATTCGAATGTAGAGAAACCAGCTGTTAATGCTATAAATCTTGTTACGCCTCGAGGGCAGGAATAAAATAACATGTGAAGATTGGATTACTGGATAATATATTATGCGAAAACATGAAATTTTTGTAGGCAAATTGGATAAAACAATTGTCTGTAGTCGCATTGAAAAAAGTGGAATTTTGTTCTTATTTTTTTGGAATTTATGACGTCCATATATAAATGAGAGGTCAAAAAATAGATATTTTTATATTTTGGCCCCAAAAATCTCAGAGTAATTTGAAAAAAACAGGAAATTTTTCGTTTTTCCAAAAATAAATTGTGCAAAAATTATCCAAAAAACTATGAGGCTCGGTAAAAATTTGGAATAAAATTCCTGAGGCATACGCGAGCTATTTAGTGTACTATTTACAGAGGCCATTGAGGTCTCTATGTCAAAGATTTGCCAAAAAAAATTTTTTTTTATTTCACATTTTTAGCCAATACGTCGAGAAATAATGCACTATTTTTCTTACAGGACAAAAAATATGTCATCCTGTTTGACGAAATACTATATAAATTTCGACCAAAAAAATGAACTCCGCATAAAATAGATTTTTTTTCTTTTTGGTCACACATATTCAAACAAAATTTGAAGGAACTCCGTAGTACCTTTCTACGAAATATTTTAAAATATTTAAAAAAAAGGATTAGTTTCAGTTCCGGAAGATTGACGGATTTCCCGTGACGTCATCAAGTTTGTCGTTGTTTTTGTTTTCAACTTGAAGATCGTTGCCTTTCAAATGTCAACCTTTCAGTTTTCTTTTTTTAAAGTGCTTCTTTGCCTAGCTAATTGAAAGATTGCTTAAATTAAAAAAAATGTTTTTTCCATACAGATGTCATTTGGTCCTTACAAGGAGAGACTCCAAGTGCGACGCTCAGATTTTGATGAAACTTGGCACAAATTTAGAATAATTTTTTCTAAGATATATGCGAGAATCCTAGCTCGCGCTTTGCAGAAACAACCGAGATTTTTAAATCGAAAGTCGGCCAAAATTTAGGACTTTTTGCCGAATTGCGGCACGAAAAGTTATTCATGCCTATTTCAACTGTAAAGGATAATGTTTCTACAAAAAACCAAACTTTTGCGCGCGAAACTACCAAAGTGATGGCCAAAAAGCGTTTTTCTTTCTGACCGATCTCCACGTTTAGCATGCTCTCTCGGCGGCAAAAATCGTTCAATATCTCGGCGGCGCCCGTAAAGCGCAAGCTAAAACATTCAGGAATTGATATTTAGTGTATGCCCGACGCGTGTGCAAAATTTAAAGAAAATCTGAGCGTCGCACTTGGGGTACTTCCCCTGTAAATTTTGTACACATTTTGGGCACCGGCTCGCGTCATTTCCTAAAAATTGTAGCTCACGCTTTTCAGAGACAGTCCAGATATTCAACAATCACTGCGGTCGAGAGAACACTTTTAGCCATATTTGTTCCAGTTGCATACGGAAAAAATTGATTTTTTGTGGAAACATTACTCTATACGGTACGAATAGGTACAAAAATTTTCACGAAAAAATTCGCAAAAAATTAGCATATTCTTCCAATTTTTGAACCTAAAAATCTCAGTCGATTCTGAAAATCTGAGCGTCGCGCTTTGAGTAGATACGTACTTCCCTGTTAACCCCATAATCTTAAAAATAAAAAACACTAATTTTTATTCACACTCCAACTGTTTACATCCTTTTTGTTCCGAAAACAAGGTCGTATGACAATTTTCGGAATGAGTCAAATCTTATTAGACAGTACGTACGTGACAGGAATGAGAACGAATTAAACGTTGAGTACTGTGGAAGAGGAAAACAATGATACGTGAGTTTCATTCCATGGTGTAAAAGATGGTGGCGTGCCAAGGAAATTTGATTTGATTTTGGTTAAATGTCGCATCATTCACTTTACACTCGCATTGTTTGAAGGCAGCAGTGATATTTCCTGTGGTTGCATGCATATGTTTATTGTGCAGTCACAAAAAGAAGGCCATAAAAGCCGTCGTCGCAAATTTGAACTTATGAGTCATTCTTTGTGAAACACCTTAAATATTACATTTTAGATTCCAAGCTCACGGTTTGCAGACACGCTTCTCAGTCCGTTCAAAAACGGCTTAAACGTGATTTTTCGCGTTGCAGAAAAAGTCAAAGTGTAAGCGATAGCACAGCAAAGCCTATTGCACAGTGAAAAGAAAATTTTTTTCTCACAGTGTCACCGAAATCACACCAGCAAACGGACTAGTAAAAAAATTATTTTTTGCAAAAAATTGGCAAGGACATGGCCAAAAAGTTCTTTCCTGTCTTTCGTAAAATCTGTCTGCATGCACGACGGTCCATCTTTTCATTACCATTCATAGAAAGTGCCTAGTAAACCGGTCCGCCATTCAATGGACTATATAAATCCTTTCATTCACTACTCCGCTTTTTCAAAGTACTAGACTGTTCGTGCATAGTGAATTTTACCTTTTCTTTGCACTATACTTACATATTCATCTTAACAGGCCAAACTCGTCCTACAGTAATCCCCGGCTGTTCTCTGCATTCTTCGCACACAGCATTCATCTTCTCCATGTGTAATGCCTATTCTAATCGTGGCTAAAGCCCGATGACGGACCGTATTACACTGTTAAACCGACTGTAGACTCAAACGACCTTCGAATGTTCCCTCATGACGATGAATTTGTGAGTCAACCCCACCCTAATCCGCTTCCCTATCATCGTTGGAAACGCATTTCAATGACGAGGAACGATTACTCAGCCACGTTGTAATCCGTTGGGGTTAATAAATGGAATTAACGAGAGTCCGGGGTTCGGACAAAGCCGAAGAGCGTTCGGTGATTCAGCGGCTTTTAGATTACTGTAATTGGATGAACGTCAGCGAGGAGATTTGGAAAAGTTGGAAGACGGGGTATCAGGAAGATCAATACACCGCAAAGTAAAACTGAAAATTTTACAAACCAATTTTCTAGAAAAACGATTAATATATCGTTCTTTTTTAAACTAACTCAATGTTAAGAAAACAGAGCTCACATTAGCAATAACTCAGATTACAAAAAAGTGGTCGCAAAAAATTCCTTACAATATTTACAGGGTCTTACAAAAAACGTGAAGGAAAGCCGTGAGCAGAGGAGACCCACAGCTTCTAGAAAATGTAAATTTTGTTTGCTTTAACGCGGATTAAGGCTCACCGCCAAGACGAATTACAATTTCCTCATGGAGAATCGTGATTCGAAGTCATATTTTCAAAAAAAACTTATCATTAGCTATTTATCGTAACTTCCACAGCTCATATGCGAATTTATAAACCCGAGTTGCCCCTCCCAAGCCCAATGTTTGGTCTCCTCTTGTCATAATTTGCTCGGTGACAAAAAGGTTTGTTTTGGAAAAAAATTATAGATAAATTCTCCACTCATTCCTCAGAGACGTTGAAGCAAACTATTCAAGCCAAACTACCCCTCTTACACCCAATTTTAGTCACCCCTTGTCATAATTCGTTTTATAACAAAAAAGTTGCTTTCATATGGCAAGAGGAGACCAAAAATTGGGCTTGGGAAGGGCAGCTCGGGTTGATAAATTCGCATATATAAGCTTTGGGAGTTACGATAAATAGCTAACAAGGGATCGGCAAATAGTTGTAACCTGCTTTCTTAACGAAACCTATATCATTTGAAAGAGCATTAAAAATAGTTCACAGCGCAAAAAGAATTAGCTGCCTAAATTCACTTTGGACAAAGTTATGGCCAAAATACAGATTTTAGCCTAATTTCCGCCTCGCTTTATAAGCTCTCGGAATGGCAACAGAGTTGTGTCCAGTTGGCCGAGTGGTAGGAAGCCCACTTCCGGCGCAGGGAGTCCTGGTTTCGAATCCGGTCTCTGTAAATATTTTGCGTTTCGTCTTTTATATGCCACAAAACCATGGTATGTTGACATTTTTTAATAATTTTTGTTACTTCGCAGACAGAATCCATGGCTACGCAATTTTTCTGAGTTTTCGACTTTTTTTGAAACGACTACCAATTTGATGGTGGTGAGAGTGGGTATGTCACTATCGTATAATTACAAGGGTGTTGTGCCAGTAACCTGACCGATTATGATTACTGAAGGATAATTAAATTTACTAAGGCCTATAAATATACTTTTTTTCGAAAAAATACGAAGATAAAATTGTAAAATCGGCCAAAGACACTATTGCTGACACAGTGGACCAACCATTGGTAAGGGTAGGACATAAGAAATTTTCAATTTTGAAATTTTCGTTTGTGAATGACCCCGACGATCGTATAAATGTATTTCCAAAGCTTTTTGCTCCAATTTTCCCTTTAACCTAGTTTTATTTACAATTTACTGTATCTAGCAGTAATGTCTAATAACATATAACCGAGGATTGTTAAAGCCATAAAACGACCGTAATAGACGTGTTTGGATACCAGGAAATTAATAAAGACGATTTCAAACCGCCAGGATTACTGTAATATAAGGAACCGGCGTTTTGGCCGCATATAACCCCTTTCAAAAAGCGGTCGTATATATGCCCTAAGGTAATTTAGGCAGCTAATTTTTTTTGCGCTGTGCACCATTTTTAATGCTCTTTCAAATGATACATGTTTCGTTAAGAAAGCAGGTTGCAACTATTTGCCGATCCCTTGTAAGGATAAGTTTTTTTGAAAATATGACTTCGAATCACGATTCTCCATGAGGAAATTGTAATTCGTCTTGGCGGGGAATCTTAATCCGCGTTAAAACAAACAAAATTTACATTTTCTAGAAGCTGTGGGTCTCCTCTGTTCACGGTTTTTAAAATCATGTAAATCGGACATCATTGAAAGGAGTTACGGCAAAAAAAGTAAAAAAATTTCGGTATTTTGCACAAAAAAACGTAGCGCGGATTTCCGAGAGAGCCCGCTTTTTCTCTCACCTCTCTCGCTTTTGCATGATTTTTCGCGCTTCCAATTCGTGATTCGCGCTACGCTTTGTTAGTGGGACAGGCCCCAGGTTTTTTCGGTTGAAAATGATCGAGAAATTTCGGACTCTTTCGGTTGAAAACGCCTAAAAAATCTGACATTTCCTGGTGATTTTCAACCGAAAAAGTTCGAAATTTCTCGATCATTTTCAACCGAAAAAGGGGTAGAGATGCCTCTACTTCAGAAGGTCGTAGCGACCTCAGTTTGCACTTTAAGAGCTTGTTATTTCGTAGACAAAAACTTATGTCTTTTAAAAATAGATATTTCAAATACGAAGTCTCTGCGCCGCCTCCGCCGGAAGTTATAGCCTTCCACTTTCCTTCACGTTTTTTGTAAGACCCTGTATATCTTCTGAAAGCCGGCTTTTTACTCTCCATCCATGCCAAATTTTAGCCTTCGAGCACAAACGGCTAGCCAGATATGTAGAGAGAAAGCAAGCGCATTCCGAACAAAAAATGAAAAAGTCGCGGAGATCGGTTGTATCCCAAAAGTACAGAATGCCGTGGGTCGTAATTAGACATGGCTCGTCGGCCGGCCCGGGCCGAAAATCTCGGCCCGCCCCGTCGGCCTGGAGGGTTCCGGCCGGCCCGGCCCGTTTCAAATTTTCCGTCGGCCCGGCCCGTTTTAAATTTGCTTCGGGCCGGCCCGGGCCGGCCCATTGAAACGAAAGTCTTCCCAAGTCTAACTCCTTATGACCAAATTTTTTTCTATCATCATGTAAATGGATAAATACTGTGTTCCATAGCAAAGAAACCTTTAAAAAACCAATTGTGTCTTGACAAAGCGTTTATTTTCATTATCAAACCCAATTTTCACTTCGAGATTCTGGATTTTAAATATTCCGGGCCGGGCCGGGCCAAAACGCCGGCCCGGCCCACGGGCCGGAAATGGTCCGGCCGGCCCGGCCGATCTGAAATCGGGCCGACGGGCCCGGCCCAGGCCGGCCCGGCCCGGGAGCCATGTCTAGTCGTAATTTCAGTCTTCGCCAAGCCTCCGCCAAGTGTTCGCCCAAAGCCAACGACTTTACCAGGCCTCGTACGAACCTCGCATAACATTTTTTCGGGTCTCCACCTTCCTTACGCCTTGATCGTATCGATCGATTTTGTGTTGACCCAAACTTTTGTCGACTCTAAAAATTCTCGACACATTCTCCGGCGCTGTACCCACTAAAATCATTGCAATAACTTTTTCGCCAGTTTCCATCTTTGCATAATTTTCAGAATTTTTAATATTTCAATGTAACACCTCATCATGCCTAAAAGCAATTAAACGATCGTTCGCCCCGTTGCACATTAATGCATCTCATTAGATGTAAATTCGAGGCCCAGTCCCACCACTTTCGATCGTTCCCATTTGGAATTGCGGCCACAGAAATGAAGTTTCTTCTCGTGGTTCTGCTGATTGTTGTGAGTTTCTGTAACCGTCAAAATCTTGGAATTTTTAGGCTTAATTATTCAGTCAAAAAATGAAATTACATAATTTTAGAGCTGTGCGGAGGCTATCGAAATTCAAGCTATTCTTGGGCAGGTTGATGCTCTTGTGCGCGGACCAATCAAGGGTTACGGTGGACTGATGCCTCTACTGCCAGAGGCTGTTGAAGTTGTAAGTGTTTGAAAAAACGATTTTCTTTAAATTTCGCATACAAGCTGTGTATAGGGGTCAGATCAATTCCTGAAAATTTTAGCTCGCACTTTGCATGGACAGCCAAGATATAAGACAATAATTGTAAGCGAGAGAATATGTAAAATAAGGAGATCAGCCAGGCGAATACACCGTATATCGATTACTTCTGCAAGGCAGTAGTAAAAGATTTTTCTCCTTATTTTACGTATTCTCTCGATTGCAAAAATTGTTGAATATCTTGGCTGTCCCTGCAAAGCATGGGCTAAAACTTTCAAGAGTTGATATGAAACCTTTGCACAGCAAGTATGCAAAATTTAAATAAAACATCAACGCCGCACTTGGAAATCTTCCCTGATAAAAAAAAATACACCCAACACATGCTACGAAGCTATTCCGTTTTCAGGTCAGCAATGCAGCGATGTTGAAGTACGCCCGCGCCAACAACTACACCCACCAGCCCCTGTTTATCCGTTCTCTGGACACCGTTCAACGCCTCAGCCCTTCCTATGGCGCCGGGCGTTACATCAAGTCTCGGATGGTGATTGGAATCACTTCCTGCCCAATAAATGCCGACCCCAAAGTCTGTGTTCCAAGTCCAAGGAATGTGCAAAAAGTGCAAATCTTGAAGTTCGTTTACTTGCGCAAGTACGGCCCTCATCTGTACGCTCAGTCCGTGGAGCATGCCATTGTTCCGCCGCCGAAAAAAAACCAGAGAGTGCTGATCTAATCGTTTTTCGGAAGGTTAAAGAGTGATTTAAAATGGCAATAAAGATATTTCAAGCCAAATCCAACTGAATTTAAGGTGCTGAATCATAGCTAGATTGAGTATAGGCAATTTAATGGGAGTAAAAGGCCCGTTTTACAGAGAGAAGTGCCAGAAAATTGCAAAAAATGTAAAATTTTCGGCAATTTTTGATTGAAAAACCTCAGTTTTTTTACCAGATCGCGGGTCTCTTGAATTCATATGTCGCATTTCCAAAAAAAACTGCAAAATAAGCCAGGACGATATTTTTACCACTTCAAAAAATGACCATCGAATCAAAGTAAATAAACTTTTTTTTACCTTCTTCAACAAGAACAAGCATAACATAAAAATTCAACAAAAGTGGGTAAACAATGTGTGAAACAGCTCAACAACAACTCGAATAACAAAAGTATGATGCAAAATCATCTCCATTCTACATATTTCCGGGCTTTCTTCCGGCTTGTTTCAGCAAATAATTGCGGAGGGACTGTTGTTGGTCGCGGAAGGAGCGCTGGCGATTCTTTCCGCGGATCTTCTGACGGACCATCTGGTAATTCTTGCGTTTCGCGAGGTTTTCGTTGGTTCGGCCGACATGGGGACCCTGAAATTCGAAAAAAGTTATATTATACTTGATGAAACTTTTAACTTTTTATAAAAATCGTATTAAAAAATCATCGAAAAAAATGTCAAAGCACAAAACAAATTGAAATACTTCATGCGGGTTGACGTATTTTACCAAAAATAAAACGTTTTCATCCATTTCACACCCGTTTTATTATTAAAAAAGTCTTAATTTTACGACACCCTACCTAAAATAATATAAAATCCTCCCTCATTTGCATCAAAACCACATCAAAAAAAAATTTAAATAGTGTAAAATCGCTTTACATACTCTCCACAATCCGTTTCACTCCCAAAAATTTACTTTTCTCATCAAAATTCATCTACTCCTCATGTTGAACATCCCAAATCTCAAAAACTGGTCTCTTTTCCCAAACCAGCCCTTCCCAAACTTTTCAATCCTCTCCTCCACCACTTACATTCTTCTTTCTCTTCTTGTACATGTCCTTATCACCTCTTCCTTCCTTGATTTGTTCCAATCTTTCGGCCTTGGTCTGTCTCCTCATTTTCTTATGGAAATGTGTGATATCGCCAAGACTAGGCAGGGAAGCGCCTTCTGATCGTTTGCCAATTATCTCTTCCACTTCGTCCTTCAGTTTCATATCATCATTGGTCAATTTTTTATTTTTGAAATTCGGGTTTGCGGCCGCCAATTGTTTTCGAATTTGATGGGCCTTGATTTTTTTGAAGTCGTCATCGGTGAGAATCCTGCTTTCCGACACAATACGAGCCTTCGCCAACGCAGCCTCGGCCGAGAGCTTCTGAAATTTGAAACATGAAGCAAAATTTTAAAAAAAAATTATATTGCACTTGATTATATTAACAAAAAAAAACAACCAAATTATGATATTTTCTTCGTACTACAAAAAAAAAATAAAACTGTAAAATGCATTTTTATGAGTCCACAGAGGCCATTTTACATCAAAATCCCAAATTTTTAGACAAAAAAATCAAAATTTATCCAAATTCTGCCTAAAGTAATATCCCAACCCTCCAAAAATCATCTCCAGTCCTCTCAAAACCTATTCCAAAAACCTCTACCTGCCCCAAAACCCCCGTAAATCACCCATATTCCCATTTCCACATCCAAAAATCCTTACCTTTTCCAATTTCTTCACCTTCTTCTTCTCGGCCTTGCTGAATCTGACTCTTTTCGGTTTCTTTTCCTCTTCCTCTTCGTCCTCCTCGCTCTCCTCTTCCTCTTCACTCTCTTCGCCCTCTACTTCCTCCATTTCCTCTTCATTTTCGTCCAATTCTTGTTCATTTTCCTCATCTTCTTCTTCTTCCTCATCAATCTCCTCCTCCGAGTCCGTTTCGATTTCAATTTCCGATTCCGAGTCGTTGATATCGATCCAGCTGGACTCTGAGTCCGATTCCTCTTCATGTTTTCTCTTGCGGCTCTTCTTTTCCTCCTTTATTTCTTCTGTTTTCTCATCTTCTTCTTCATTGAGGACCTCGGCGCCGGGCAAAAAGTCAAAGGTTGTTTTTTGGCCAAATTCCTCGGCCAATTCGAGGCCTTCCGTGGGGCGTCCGCGGTATTTGCCGCGGAGCAAGGTGGGATTTACAGCGCGGAAAAGATGAATCAGGCCTCTGGCGGCCATCGAGACGTTCTTATTCTTGTAGTTTTTGTACTGAAAATGATCAAAATAAATAATGAAACTAATTTTTGCAACAGAAAAAAGGGATGTCTTGCAAATTGACAGTAAAAAAAGTAATTTTAGAGACATATATGTACAGTGGGGGACCTGATCCAGTGGCAAAAAACGTACCATTTTGCATCCGGGAAGTATCAAAAATGTGGCAAAATGCTTCCCTCTCCAAGTGAAAAAACTTCTTTTTGAAGGGCGCGACCTTGTTCCTCACAAAAAGAGCGGGCGCGCTTTTGAAATCCGAGTTTTTTCACTTGGAGAAGGAGGTATTTTGCCACATTTTTGATGCTTCCTGGATGCAAAATGGTACGTTTTGTGCCACTGGAATAGGTCCCCCACTGTATTTAAAAAAAAGTCCTCAAAATCCCAAAAAATCCCCCTTCCAAAAGCTCCTCTCACCTCCGCCAAATCCTCGATCACATCCCGGCTCGCTGCAGCGGGGCAATTGGCAAAAATCTCGCGAATTGCGTTCAACCCAACAGTCATCGCCTCCGGGGTGTTATTATCGGAGACAAAGTTGTGGGAGATGACTTTGACCAGTCCCTCCACCAGATCCGTGGGCACCAATTCGTGGCAGGCTTGGGCGGCGTACAGCAAAATCCGGGTCACTTCTCGTTGTCTGGGCTGCAGGAATCGGTGGAGATACGAGTAGAAACCGAGGGTTTGGAGTTGGTGGACACCGATCAGGCGGGCAACCAGGGCCATGTAGAGGAGGCGGACGGTGTAGCGCTCATTTTTCTTGCCTAAAATTCCACTTTAAACTCTTCGAAACACAAAAAAATTACCTTTTCAGAAATTAAAAATGTAATTAATTTCAGTAAAAATTACAACTTCAAAAATTTTTGTCATGGATAACATCAAAAATTCCCCATAATCTTTCCGAAATTGTTATTAATTTATTTCACCTCTTCTATAGCTCCTCCATCACACCCAAAACCTCCGCTTTACCGAAAAAAATTGAGATTTTCATCAAGTTTTTTCTCATGGTTAATATAAAAATTTCCCAATATTCGTTTGCAACCCCCTCCCTTCAGAATACCCATTCTCCTTCAAAACCGCCTAAAAATCAGCCACAAAACAAAAAAATCTCACCTTCAAGTACTGAAAACAATCTGTCGCACAACGTCTGTGGGTCATATATCATCCTCATCGCCTCCAGATTGCAGTTCTTTCTGTTTTTATCCTTCTTTTTCTTCTTGTCTTTATTGATCGCCTTCTTGGCTTCTTCCAGTTGTTTGGCTCGTTTCTTGGTCTTCTTTGTGTGACGGAAGGCAGTGGCCACTTCTTTCAATGTCTTGTGGTCATCTTTTTCGTTGTCCGATTCCGAATCCGACTCCGATCCTTCGCCGTTCTCCTGTTCCGAGCTTCCCAGGAAGAAACGCATTGCCGTGACCTAAAATTTCGATTTATTTTTACAAACATTATATTATCCATAGCAAGTTCTGAGTAAAATAATTTAAAAAAAATGGCAAAAATTTTTCACCAATTTTGCCAAAACCGAGCCAAATTTTCGATTACAATTGTCTACGGTATACCGCGGTATACGTAAGACCTTAGATTACGCAATCCCATAGTACCCTAAAATTTCAACAAAAAATAAACAAAAAATAACCTGAATTTTTGTGTTTTTGTTGAAGATGCACTGCGAAATTGCATTTGCAGTCTTGGCATCCCTCCAGAATTGTCTTCTATACGCGTCAATTAGGATCAATTCAGCGCATCGGGCAATAATTGCGCGGCTGTCTTTGCTCTTGGCAAAAACAAATGCTTGAAACTTGGGGTCGGCTCGATTGAATTTCTTGTGTTGTCGTCTGATGAACCCAATAATCGCACCCAGAAGGAACTTTCTGAAATGAAAAACAACTTTTTTTCAAAATTTTTTTGACCAAGTGGCAAGTACAACATAAAAAGCCGTAATCTTTTTTAAATTCATACCTCAATGGTTTGTCTTCGCATTTGAGCAGGTCAAAAAACAAATTGAGAGTCTTTTCCTGATCAATTAGGTTCCGATTTCTGAGAGTAACCACCGCTTTTATGAAGGCCAAGCGGACATGTGGGTCTAGGGCATTTCCTTGCGCCCTGAGGGTCTGATCCAAATTTTCGCCGAAAAGCTTGGCACTCTCTGAAAATATAGTCCATTTACTGTCTTGGGATAAAATTTGCTTGGATGTGAGAAGCCAAAAATGGCAAAAAAATCAAGTATAATATAAAGTAGTCTCAAAAAATTGAAAAAAATGGTGCTAAAGCAAAAGTAAAGCCTCATACGTAATGAAAGATCTCCCAAAAGGAATTTCAGAGTTTACTGAGTCCAAAACATTCGCATAGAACGACCTAATCAACAAAAAACGTCAAAAAACATCGAGTATAAGATAACTTGAATACCAACAAAGCAAAAAATAAACCCAAATCCATATTTTATGCCTTTATAGGTCCAAAACCACTCTCCTATAAAATTTCAACCCACACTGGGCCTATAACTTCCATTTTTCAACTATCTAAAAACCAAAACTTCGGAAAGGATCAAGTCCAACATACCTGGATAGCAAAAAGCGACACCCGACAAGAAAGTGGTCAACTCCAACAGGGGCTGGATGTCCATTCGATGCATTGAGGGCTGGATTTGGAGGAGTTTACCGAGTTCGACGAAATGGGTCATTTGCTCATCGAAATCATCCTTATAAGACTCGGGGTCTTTTCGAACAAATTCTCCGAGAAGTCCGAGGTTGTCCCCATCCAAACGAGCACCAGTTTTGGGCTGAATTTGGAGGGATGGGGCCGTTTTCGGGGCCGGCTTGGAATTTGTCAGCACCATGGCTAAAAAGTAGGGAGAAATTGAGTGATATTACAAAAAAGGAAAAAAATTATGGAAGTAAATAGAAATTATAAAGAAAAATCAAAACTTTTGTAAAGAATAAAACACTCCAATTTACAATAGGCATCAATTTCGCAAAATTATCAAAATTTTACATTACACTAGGTAAAAATCATTAAACATTGTATCTCAATTCGTATTTAATCACTCAAACATCACTTAAAACATCCCATAAACCAACAACTTCACAATCCATAAATAAATCCCGTAAAAAATAAATTTTTATATTGCACTAGGCACTATAAAAACATCAAAATCCACCTCAAAACAAATAACTTCCTACTGTAATCAAACAGTACTTGGTTTAAAATCCAATCGTATATTATAATTTATTCATACAAAAGAATGATAATCGATTATACGGCGTATTTTAGGGGGATTTTTCTAATTACAATTAGCCCGCTTGGATTGTCAGAAAAATACTTAAAAAAGCGTATCTTAGGAAAAGAAAAATCGTAAATTATTCATTGAAAGGGCACTTTAGGTGGGGATCAACGGTTTTACACGTCGGATGGTGGTAGAAATCAAGGGGAATCGTCAAAAAATATCAAGAAACATGGACAATATAGCAAAAAAATAAAATTTCTCAATTTCAAATCTTCTGCAAAAAATTCCTCCATGCGTATTTTACAAAACAAGGCGTTGAGCAAGCTATTTCGCAGGAAACGGATTTAAAAAAGCGCGCCAATTATGAGGATTTCAGAAATCGCAGAAGATTTCATTAATCTTCATGGATAATATAAATACAAAGTAGACTTCGAATAACTTATTCTCCACTCTTGTTCTACTGGATAATTACACAAATTGGGGCGGATTCATCGTCAAAATGAACCGTTCAAGAGTGCGGGGTCAAACCTGTTGAGATGAGATTCTTCTTGGGAAGGATTTGCCTTGAAAATCCACTGGCTTCGAGTCTTGGAGGGCTTCATAGAGGACTCTGAAATCGTCATCAAGTTATAAAAAGCACATTTCATCTCAATTTTCAAGTAAAAATCGGTTAAAAATCGGAAAAAATGAAAATTTTATGTTACCCTAGGCCAAAATCCGGTCTAAAACAATATTTTCCAAAAAATATAAAACTCTATGAACCTCTAAACAAATTTATAATTTCCTATTTTTAATGTTGAAACAGTTACAAACACCAAAAAATCAAAAATTTCCTCAATTATCACCAAAATAGACATTACACTAGACATCTGATCTCTTACCCGGACATGACATCCCATTCGGAATGTTTTACATTCTTCAAAGTTTCGTGGACTTCGTAGAACTGTGCGCTGCCGTCGAAGCCCAATCCCACCACATGATGGCCATCTTTGCTCCAGCAAACTCGCTGGATTGGCTGGCCAAAGTCCATCGTTGCCACTGGATCCTCCGTGTCCGTGTTCAGATTCCACAAATAGAATTTGCCGTTTAGTGAAGACGAGACAAAGACCGCTGGATGGATTGGAGACCATTTAATGTCCGTGATGGATGTGTATCCATGCTTATGACGGAAGGAAAGGACCGGTTCGGAGGGTTCCTGGAGATTCCAGAGGTGCATATCAAAGTCCATCGAGCCGGTTAGGCAATAATTCGAAAAATCCGCCGGTCCTGGAGTCTTATGGAGGGCGACGCATTGCACTGAGCCGTCATGGACTAAAAAATCGAGATAAAAAACATCAACCTCATATTATACTACCTAGTTTAATATAAAACTAAAATTTCCTATGGACTCACCGTTAATTTCGCGTGACATTTGTCCTTGGGCGTCATGACGCTCTCCCAAATATAGGCAACCATCTTCGCCACCCAGAATAAACTTGTCGAATCCGTTGAGGAAGATATCCGAAGACATGATGGACAGCTAAATCAATATAAATTAATGTCTCTCCCTCCTCAAACGCCTCTCCAAATGCTTTCTAGGCCCATCTACTTACCTGTTTTTTCGTAGGGACTCCAGAAGCCGAGATTTTTTCGACCGGCGAATGCATATTATCCAAGCTCCACCAACAGATGACACCGTCCACGGATGTGGTCATTAGGTTATGAGAATGGTGTGTTCCAACCACATGCATCCCATTTATCGTCTGGGTATGTCCTCTGGCGCTGATTTGACTCCTCGACACCGGAATCTTCTTGTTGTTTCGCATGTCCCACACACATAATTGTCCCGTTTCACATCCGCCAAGGACCAACTTTGGGTGGAAGCGTGAAAAACAAACTGATCGAACCTTCGCGGTGGCGTGGAAAACTAGCCTAAACTCCGAAACAATATCAAAAACTCTTGAACTCAACTTACTCTGGATTTGGAGTGGGATAAACCGTATTCCAGAGGTTGATTATACCTGTTGGGCCACCTTTTCCATCCGGTTCTCCGTTCACGAGCACCGCCATTAGTTCAGGATGGGCATCGCAAAACTCCACACCGTATCCTCTTTGATTCTGGAGGTATTTTTCGCAATTGAAGGTTGATTTCAGTGTCAACAAAGCGTCCGAATGTATGTTATCCATGTCCGACTGATAGTCGGTCGCAATATCGGCCACGGAATCACCGGCAAAGGCCCGTTCGAAGAGCCTTGAAGCTCTGAGGACAAACTTTTGGAAGCCATCGTCATGAAGGATCTTCTCTTTCTCTTGTTCTGTGAGGGGAGGTAGTTTCTTGGCCTTCAGAACATGTTCTTTTTCTTCGTGTTTCTCTTCGGCCTGAAATTAAAAATACAAAAATTATTAAGTTTCATGTAAACTCAGCCCTCAAATAAGTCTTCTCAAACACCCAGACGACAGTTTCAGGCTTGAAAATCACTCATATGCGAAACCCCTAAAGTTCTAACCAAAAATAATATAAACCTACAGGCTCGGTTGTTCTGACTTTCCCCAGAATCTTGTCAATTGCCAGACTTCCATCAAGATCCAAATCACCGATAGTGTCATGCCTTCCATCCACACTGATGTCATCAAATTCAAATCCATCAGCTGAGCCAGTACTGAAGTTGTCCATGTGACTGTCAATATCCATTGTTTGTGTGACTTTGGAGTATTTAACATCATTCTTTGGGTGAACACTAATACTGGAGTTGTGGACAATCTCACATGCCGTCGGCCGGCGATTCAAATTGGCGTCCTACAAAGATTTTTTTCAAAACGAGTAATATCACAATAATAGATCAACTCAAACATAAAGAAACGCCGAAGAAAAAACGATAGAAAGAACACAAAATAGAAGTCCACACAATAAAAGGCCAAAAAACACAAACCAAAGCAACAGGTTCTTCACTAGACGCATCGTCGCCTACTTTTCCATAACCATTCACCATGAAGTTCGGAGCCGACGCATTCATCGGCAAACTCGGCGCAGGGGCTATACCGACCTCTGCCAGCAAGTCGTCCATGTTTTGTGTGGACAACACTTGTCTTATACCATTTCCTGAAGAAAATTTAAATTATCCATGGCTGTGATGAACGAATTTCTGATTCATAGGCCGCAGAAAAAGTAAACACCAACACAATAGAAGAAAAACAATTACCATTATCTTGCAAAGATCCATTCACACCATTCGAGGCGGCGGAAGCTGGTAGAGTCTGACGACCTGCAGTCCTCATCTGACGTTCCATTTTGAGCCTGGCCAGCTCGGCACGCTTTTGTTCAAGTTCCTGGTGCCGCCGAAGCGCAGCATCGTCCACCATGTTCGAGCTGAAACAAGAATTTATCTTTTTATATCTTGCTTTATTATTTTTTTTACATAAACAGGCAATGCTCGAATATTCTCATAATTAACGTAATTTTTTGGTAGAAAAAACCGCTAAAACTAGAGACAAAATCTTTGAGAGATATAGTGAGTCATAAAGAGTCCAATTAACCTCAAAAAACGCTCATTTACAAGTCAAATTTCGTCGGTTTGTCAACATTTTTATCACTCCATCTACACCAAAGTCCGAAGTTTGTAAAAACCCGCCATTTTACACACTGCTTTCGAAATTGCAAATAATAAAAAACAAAATCAGCCTCGGACCACAGGTTTCCCTATACGGAGCTCCAAAGAACGAGGTAAAATAGGCCATTACTCCAGCTCGACGGGCATTTTGTCTTTTGCGCATTATCCGGATGGTAAATTCCTCAGAAAATGAATGGAAAATAGGCCCCAAGCCCGTTTTTCCGCTCGCCTTACGACGTCCTCTCCAATTTCGACCCCACAAAGATAAAAGAAGTTCTTTTTTTGCTCGTGCATCAGAAAAGAAAGAAAAAGATGGGAAGACTTGACACATCAGCTCATTTTGAGTCAACCCTTCTTCTCGCCGTTTTTGTCTCCAAAAACTTGTTTTTGGCTTACTTCGACTGTATTTTACACTGTTATAGTAATGCTAGTTAAATTTATTGTTTTTCAGTTGAAGTTAGCAACATTTCTTGCTGTTGCAATGATTGAGTTCAGTAAAAAGTCATTTTTGCGAGAAAGGTTTTTAAAAAAAATGTAAAAAAGAAAAAGTTCCATTTCTAGTGCATTTATCAAAGCTTATACCAACAACTGTCCACCTCAACTTGTCGGTCCTACTGTACAAAATTGGACAACGAAAGAGTTGACACACTGAGTCGACTGTGGCTTTTTCTCAGGGGTGGTCAGCGGACCCTATTTTTCCGATTTTCGGCCCGCGGCCCGGCCCGTCTTATAGCGCTATTAATTGGATTGTCGCCATCCGAGGGGTAAAATGTTTCGTCCTTTGACGAATTTATACAGTTTTTCCTCTGCAGATGGGCAAACCACTCTAATAGTTGCTTTAAAGCTGTTTAGGAGACATGCAAACGTTCTACGGTCGCGTATGAACATAATCTTAAAGTAAGTGTTACAAAAACTTTATTATTTTTCAGTGAGCAAATTCTGAACAACAACAACAGCGAATGTATACCATCGGAACACTGACGAAACACCTTGGGACCTTTACTTTGTTTCTGAAATGGCATAAACTGAAAAATAGTGAAAAAATAAAATGTTTGTAACACTTACCTTATGACTACGTTCCTACGCGACCGTAGAACGTTTGCATGTCTCCTAAACAAATTTAAAGCAACTATTAGAGTGGTTTGCCCATCAGCAGAGGAAAAACTGTATAAATTCGTCAAAGGACGAAACATTTTACCCCTCGGATGGCGACAATCCAATTAATAGCGCTATAATCAAGTGTAAAAAAGTGAAAATAACACCATATTCCACATAAAAGCAACAAAATAGTCTTGAACATTATCAAGAAAAAATTTCTTGCGAGAAAAAATATTTTTCTCCTGGAACGGAATGCCAAGATCAAGAGAATTTGCAGGGAAATTCGCCGGCATTTGAAGATTTTTTCGATGTTCCGGCCCTTCTTTCTCGGCGGATTCTGCAAAGCGCGAGCTAGGATGTTCGCAATCGAATAAGAAAATTCTAATCTCCATCTATGCCAATTTTTATAAAAATCTGAGCGTCGCACTTCGGGTACTTCCCTTGTTAGGCAAAAAAGGCGTTGATATAGCTAGTAAAGGATCAATGTGATAGTTTTGTGGTTCTATAATGGAACTATAGACTTATAAACGTTTTAGAACTTGAGAAACAGCAACTATAACAACATCAATTAATTTTCCCGGCGCGAAAACAATGAATGCCAACGGTTTGGCATTGTAATTTAGACGGGCCGGGCCGGAAAAAACCCCAGACCCGCGGCCCGTGACGGGCCCGGCCCGTCTGTCAATTTCCATTTTTGAGGCCGGCCGGCCCGTTTGGGCCGGGCCGGCCCACTGACCACCCCTGGTCCTACTGTACAAAATTGGACAAAGAAAGAGTCGACACATTGAGTCGACTGTGGCTTTTTCTTCCCAAATGTCAGACTTGACTCAACCTGTACGGGTCAAGTTTTTTCTTATCCAAGCTCGCGAGCAGGGGTGGTCGCCGGCCCGGCCCGGGCCGGCCCGGCCCAAACGGGCCGGCCGGGCTCAAAAATGGAAATTGACAAACGGGCCGGGCCCGTCACGGGCCGGGCCGGGCCGCGGGCCTGGGGTTTTTTCCGGCCCGGCCCGGCCCGTCTAAAATACAATGCCAAACCGTTGGCATTCATTGTTTTCGCGCCGGGAAAATTAATTGATGTTGTTATAGTTGCTGTTTCTCAAGTTCTAAAACGTTTACAAGTCTCTAGTTCCATTATAACCACAAAACTATCACATTGATCCTTTACTAGCTAGATCAACGCCTTTTTTGCCTCAGTTTAGATCCCGAGCCTGGGCGCAGTTCGCAGAACCCTCTATAGACGGGCCTGCACGGGCCGGGCCGGGCCGGGCCAGGCCCGTCACGGGCCGGGCCGGGCCGGGCCTGGAAAAAGACTAGACGGGCCGGGCCGGGCCGGTCAATTAGACGGGCCGGGCCGCGGGCCGAAAATCGGAAAAATAGGGTCTGCTGACCACCCCTGCTCGCGAGTTCTCGTTTTTCATTTTTCGCGAGATTCTAGAGGCTTCGTGGAAATTGGACAGAGTGAAATTCGACAGAGTGAAATTGGACAGAAATAATTTGGACAGAGCGTGGAAATTGGACAGGGTGAAATTGGACAGAGTGAAATTGGACAGGTTTTCGCTGCAATCGTACGAAATGTCAATATTGAATCATCAAATAATTATTTTTTGCAGTGAAAAAAATCTGTCGAGTTTCACTCTGTCCAATTTCACTCTGTCCAGTTTCCACGAAGCCATTCTAGATGCTAAAAACTTATTAAAATTTGCTGTTTTAGTGAATAATGAATGAAAGCAAGGTGAAGAAACACTGGCAGAAACCCCATCAAAAAGCGGGCATTCCCCATGGATCAGTTGGAGTTTTGATTTCGGTCGAGGGAAATGAGAAAGGAGCTGTTCGCGAATTCTACAACCTTCTTGATGCCTTTGTCGACTCGGAGAAGGCAGCCGGAAGAATATATTCCAGTAAACCTGAGGTCCAAGAGGAGCATGAAGGAAAAGTTGATGCAGCTGATGAACTTGCCGCCGCTTGTGCGGAATTGTCCGAAAAGAAAGGCAAAAATTTGGAGAAGACATACATCAGACCCAAACAGGTGAGTTGACGGTTCATTTGAGTTTATTTTGTCTTTAGTTTCCCACCAACGTCAAGAATTTGATCTTCTTTCAAATGCCATGTTCAGTATCCGAGCTTTACGAATTGGGAAGCCGGTTCATCGAGAAATGTCAAACCATGAGATGCTGCAGATACGTGGCTCGTTGTGTGCCATTTGAGAATGTGACTTCAGTTGATTTGGCAGTGTTGGAGCAAGAAATCGGCAAGGTTATCGAAAGACATTTTGGACTTGCTACTGACAAGAAGGATACCTTCAATCTGGAGTTCAAGGTGAATATTTTTCTCTTTTTTTGTGACCTGATAGATCTAATCGGTCATACTCTTTCTAATTTTAGGCCAGATGCAATGACAAGATCAGTTTCGAGGACATTATTAAGATTGTTAACTTCCACATGAAGAACTTTGCTCCTTTATGCAAAGTCAACCTTTCAAATCCTGACAAGTCGATTGTAGTCCAAGTAATCAACAAGGCGGTCCTGATTGGATGTGTTAACAACTATGTGGGGCTGCGGAGATACTCCACCAAGCCAAAGGGATCATCGGAGGTCGATAGTGACATCTCAGAAGAAGAAAGAAAAATGAAAGAAAAGAAGGAAGAAGAAGAAAAATTTGGTGATGTTACAAAAAGAATCAATGAATTGCGTAAAATACACCAGGAGAAAGTCGAGGTAGAGCCTAAAGTTGTGTCTTGCATCTTGCAGTAGGGACGTGGTCAAAGTTTGTTGAAATTGTTGAGTTTTGTTGTTAGTCTTGCTGCTAAAGCGTCTTTTTTGGTCTAAAAACGGGTCTAAATTTGTAAAGTCTGTGCGTTTTGGTCTGATTTTTGAGATATTACAGTACTTATGAAAGAGCTGAGAAAGAAAATAAACGTTGAAATTGGTGAAAGTATTGAGTGGGGGGACAAAATATTAATTTGAAGTGTGTTGTGAAGTTTGAGAGTCACAAAGATGGGTAAAAGTCAAAATTTTGGGGGGTTTTTTCCATATTACACATTACAAAAAAATGGTTTTAGCAGCAGAAGCGTGCGCAAAGAGCGATCAATGCCTCAGGGGATTCGGAACACAAGGAAAATAGACTGCCAGGACAACGAAGAGAAAATTATGACGGTGATAGAACCTGGAAAAGTCATCAAAGTTCCACCAACAACACATTCCTCGAGCAATCCCAAAATTTCTCTCAAAGTGATTTCGACAGAAGTCTGGCTGACGGTAAGTGACTTTTTATGGTGTATTATGCCTTTAGGTAACTTGGCAAAGTTTGAGCAGACCACTTCCGAAGACTTCAAGTCGAATGGATCACCAATCTTAAAGCCCAACAGATCTCAATTTTATCCTGCAGAGTCCCCAAAAATGGCTGTCAAAGAAGAAGAAAGTGTGTTGGATGATCTGAAGTTTACTGATTTTGAGAATCAATTCTTTGCCGATGTTTTCCGAGGACCTCCGAGATGTGCTCGAGGCGGAAGAAGAGTACAGATGCCAAGGGACTACGAAATTCGTCGAAATGTGAGAGAAAGAAAGCCTAGAAATGACGGCAGACGAGAGAATGAGGTCACTGGTACTCTCCAGAGCTCCGGATTTGATCACTCGGGAGCAGGGTACTATCAAAATAGCTGTGTTTCCTCGGCCAACACCTCGGATGGCAAGTACAAGGTCGAAAAGGTCCATAAACCTCCTCCAAGACCGCTGAAGCCCCCGCAATATCATCCAGACAACATCAAAGCGGCTATTTTGACCTTGGAACAGCAAATGCTGAGCCCACCATCGGGGATTTCACCTCAGAATGTTGCACTTGGTGATGGAGTGGTCTACTTTAATTCGGATGTCCAGACTCCAGTGATCTGTCCAGCTCGTCGAGAAAAGAGAGTATTGAAGATCAAGACCCCTCCAAAGACCTTCAAATGCAAGTACAAAACTGAACGCGAAATTGCCGTTCAGGAATGCATGAATTACATGTTGGACTTGGTCGTCAAAGTTAACGAAGAATAAGGTAATTTTTGTTGTCTAATGTAATCTCAAACGACTTATCAGGTCATATCAGTAATTGCAATATCATATTTTGTCCCGCTGATCTCGAATTTTGAAAGATTTCTATTGCTTTTTATGTTGCACTTGGTCTTCTTGAGGTTTTCTTCGAATTATGTATGTTGTTCACCCTTTTGCGCTTCCGAAATGAGGTTGGTTTTGTGTTTAGTTGGATGTCTAACCCCTATTTTGTCAAAATTTATATTCTCCACGACGATTTATATCGTTTTCCCTCACATATTACACTTGACCCCAACTTTTCTAAATCTTAATAATTTTTTGTTGTTTTTGACGAATTAATAAACCTTTTTCTCTCTCGTATTTATTGATCAAATCATAATTAGTCATAGCGAAAAATAGACAACATTGAATATAAAATTACGAACGTATTGTTGGACAAAATGAGGAAAATTTTATTTTGAAGTGTTGATTTAATCCGAACTGTTTTCGCGTTTGACCTCACGCAAATGCTTGCGTTCTTCTCTGGCTCGATCTTGTTCATGCTTGATTTTCTCGACTTCTTCGGGTGATGGTTCGTGTCTGAATTCTGGGGTGGTGTTTCGAGAAGAAGTGCTGGTGCTGCTTCTTGACATTTTCCTGGACTCGCTAGGGGGCGGAAGGGGTTTGATTTGTGTCATAAGGGCGAATGGGTCCGCACGGCACTTTCTGAAAGCACTTCGGTTAATTTACCTTCAAAAATTTTGCGAATTTTCCAAAAAAATTATAAATGCGATATAATTTTCTAACTGGCTTTTTCAAAATCGGCACGGATCTTATACACGCATACTTTCTAAATCCCGCAGAGCTTCAGATCGATGTTGCATCATCTCTCCAAGAAGTCGGCCTAAAGAAAAAACAAAAACTGCAAAAAACTCACCCACAAATCCGTTCTCCATAATAAAAACGTGGGTTCCCGATGAGTTTCTTCCTGCAGAAGACACATTCAACCTCCTCATCACTGCTGTAACTTTTGCAAGCCGAACACAAGCCATTCGGAACGTTGCGGTATAAAGCACATCGGCCACAGCCGTTTGGGTCGTTGAATGCATTCCCTGGACGATCAAAATACTCCTCAACCTCCCTCTCGACAAGCTCTCCGTCATCTTCAATACTGGGAACGTAGTGAACTGGGAGAGTTTGAGGCTCTCCGTCCTGTGCCATCTCCTCATGAGCAACATTGAGATGACCGAGCAGTGCCATAGCGCCTCTCGCAATCGATGAAATGTCCTTTGGACCGTTAGGACGCATTTTGAGATACATTCCTTCCATTTTATTGAAACAATCTCTATAATTACACTGTATTAAACTTATACTAGACATCCCATGGGAAAATCGATAAAAAATCGATGACTTCGCGTGAAATTGACTAAAAAGAGAAAAAAAAATAGGGAAATACTTACTCACAAACCTTGCGATCGTAATAGCGAGGACATCCCGCGAGCAAATCAGAGCAGCAAACCATGCAATAGCTCTCCGCTTGCTCGGCGGCTCGAATGACTGGCATGGTCACAAAACTCTCCTGGAATACTTGTCTCAAACGGGCCTTGGCGTCTTGTTGCGCCTCAAACCGTGGTGCATATGGCTCTACCAACTCTCGGCAATATTCAACTTTAATATATTCATCCCTAAGCTCCTGATAAGGATCCCCCCACGGATCGAAAGGTGACACTCCAGGCAAAGCTTCGTATGGGTCAAACGGTTCCCGTTTCGGAAAACTTATGTCGAAGTAGTCACCAGCTGTTGAAGACGAGGTGGATGATGCTATATCAAGAAGACATGGATCGTCAGTTCTTCTGCGTTTTCTCGGCGTCGCGGACATGCGGGCATAGAAGACGTTCGCTGACTTCGACCTCGGCCTACCGCGCTTTGCCGGAATTGTTGGTCGTTGGTCCTCGGAATCTTCATCTTCTTCATTGTCTAAAATGATATTTTAAATCTTAAAAAACTGGTAAAAATCGATGGCCGAAAATTTTGTAAACCGACAGACTTCAATCTCTAGCTATTTACGCAACTTCCATTCATTTCCCGCAATATTCGCAGCGCGGTAACTATAATTTGTTTTCCTTATGAGCAATATCTAAAATGGTATTTCCGACCAAATAAACTTGGCGGAAACACTCAGCCGTCAGATTGTTCAGCTACCAGACACCACTGCCCAGCTACACGCGCAATTTCGAGTTGTTCTACGCAATCACCAAATGGTTCTGCCTAAATTTAGGTGAAGAATAACATCAAAAAAAAATTACCTCCCGGATCCAAACTGCTCTCTTCCGCAGAAGAAAAGGTCGAAGACATTGATAATTGTACAAGCGGGCCTTTGAAAGGTTATCGACCGAGTGCACACGCTCGGAGAAGAACGCCAAAATTTTTAGGTTCATGAGATTGTCCAGAAAACCCGTCAGTGCGACGAATTTTCGAGAATCTTCGTTTTTCGAGAGGAAAAGCGTTTGAATCTGCAAGCTTTTCAATTTGATGTATTCTACAATTTGTTGCCGTCGTCGATATTTTGGAATATCGGAGAAAAAATTTTGGATAAGTTGTTATTCATGATGAATATCGATAAAAAGAATTGGTAATGGATTGCTTGAGAGGAGGTCCAATTACTTGAAATACACTTCAGAGGTCCTGGATTATGATTTTATTGCGTTTCCAGTAATTCTAACAGAGAAATTATATTATCCATGATGGTCATCACGGTTTTTTGAACCTTTTTGGTCTCAAACTGCGCCCGATTGCAAAAACTGACACATAGATGTGGTAGCTGTCGGTTAAAGGGTTTCAACCTTTTCTACTCGTTACTAGTGATGCCATTCAAGCCCGAATCTCTCGAATTCACAGCTTGATGTCATGTGATGGAAAGTTGAAACTTTCGCTTTCCATCGCCGGAATCTAGGTGACCTGCGATTAGCATCGGCTGAAAGCGAAAATGTTTCGGTCTTATCATCAACGGATAAGAAAAGTCGGGAGAATCATCCGACCTAATTTTCCCGGAGACTTTCACTTTTCGCGGTTTTACTTTTACGTTTTTTTTATCTTTTTCGTTGGAATTTTCGTTGCAACAGAAAAGGTGTTGAGTCTTTTTAGTCATATTTATTAATAATTTTTGCTTCTAGCAGGTTTTATCCATTTTTTGGACGATTTTTATATTGTAGTAGGCAACAGGAATGGCGAAATAAAAATAAATTGTGAATATGGCGTGGAAAAGCTTCAAAGAGAACACTCTAATTTTTGTTCCTAGCCATTGCTGAACCTTCTCAGTTGCGTTAAATGGCCAGTACAGCTACTTTTATTTAATGATGACCTTGTTGTTAAGAAAAATTGATAAGAGGCTCCAAAATCGGTGCCATTGCCAGATGATGGGCTTGTTTTGAAGTACGTAGAGCATAGATGTTCGTAGTAGAGTGTATTTCAAATTATTGCCAATATGATGCAAGTAATAACGATTTTCTTATTATCCATGCTGACTTAGTCTTACATTGTTTACCTGCTCTCCGCTCAATATAGACTCTCGTTAAATTCTTATGGCAACATGCTAGGATTTTGTTCATCTGAAACTCATATTGTCAAATGTCACGCAGCTGGTTATTCGGATATGACATCTCGAATCTCTTTTTCAATTATCTTCAGGGCTTCTCTCTTTTCTTCCGCCAAGCGCCGCCGCCATGGTTTACGAATCCGCGCAAGAATGACGCTTCGCAGAGATCTGATTCATTTCCCGAACGCTTTTCGTTGCAACGTTTATTGGGTTATGCGAATTTAACTCCGCACATTAGAGGGCGGAAATTGGCTGAAGGGAAATTAGCGATAGGTAGTGAATGGGGTCAAAAATACTTTTAGCATGATGCAAGTTGGTCATAATTTTTTGCAAATCGTTTTTTTACGAGTAGTCAACGTCCCGACGTGCATGGGCGATTCGATTTTGGCATTCTGTTGCATGGACAAAGCGAGAATCGTATTGTACGGAAAAGTTGTTTCGTATTTGGGATAAATAAGTATTATTCATCTTCCCGGATATCTACTTCATGCAAAAACTTAAGGTGAACATTGTATTCGTGTATAATACTGATTTTTCGCCATTTGACCATTTCCGGACGAGTCGGCACCTCCCTGCACAAATGAAAGAGGGTACACCAGTGAGTAATAATGTAATAATGGTTCAGGCTATCGAAGGTTTATTTGGGACTTGTGACAAAAATGTCGTTAAAAGTACCCCCAATTGACATAACATTTATAAGGACATTTTTCACACAAGTCCCAGATAAAGCTTCGATGACCTGAACCATTATTATATTATTACTCACTAGGAAACCCTCTTTCGTTACTGCAGGGGAGGTGCCGGCTTGTCCGGAAATGGTCAAATGGGCGAAAAATCAGTATTATACACGAACACAATGTTAACCTTAAGTTTTTGTACTTGAAGTTGATATCCGGGAAGATGAATAATATTTATCTATCCCAAATACTAAACAACTTTTCCGTAACAATACGATTCTTTGGTGTCGACCAGTAAAGGTTTACGTCCATTGATGATAAAGCTGCTGCTGACATGATTGGAAGAACCATATTCTAACAGTTGCTCCTTTGAACTATCTCGGCTTACTTCCTCTTCCCCTTCTCACTGCTCGTAACCCGAATGTTACCCCACTTTCATCCTGTAATATGTTACCCCACCTTCACCCTTGTAATATGTAGAAAGTGGAAGGTTGCTCAGCGTTGCGTCGAGCCGACTTTCCAGCTTCAATTAGCGGGATAAATGCTTGGAAGTCGCCTTCCAATTTCGTGCATTTATGCCCGCTGGCGGATCGCGGATCGGCGACGTCTTTGAACGCTCCCTTCACGTGCTTGACCTCCGGAGGGGAAACGTCGCACCGAAAGGGCGCAAAAAGCGAAAGTTTTTCTAACGAACAGCCAATGAAATCGATTTTTTTAATTCGAGCATTTCGTTGGAGTCTTAATTTTTTGGATGTGTAGTTTGATTTTGTGTATGTTTTCATCAGGAATTGTGAATATTTCTTTGGCATTTTTTCTTTTTCAGTTCATTTTACACAATTTTTTTTTTCCATAGGGAAAGAAAATGTCGCCGACCCTTTTTTTGCGTATTTTACCAACTTTTATTTTTTCGAGGGAGCGATATGTTACTATTTTAAGGTTTATTATAAACGGTATGCGATTTTTCTCCAAAAAGGGCCTCTTCATTTTATTAGACGGCCATTGTAACGAAGGAAAACATTTTGTGCGAAAAAACGAAAAATGAAATGCAACTGTTTGTACGTTTACGGTTAAAGAAGTTGATTCTCAAATTAACTTGACAATTAACTTTTTTTCCTACACGATTCGTACACATCTGTTTACAATTTCTTGAACTTTTCATAAATTTTTGCCAGCTTAAACCTGTTGTAATCGCAATTCGGTTCATGAACCGCAAAAGACCCGCCATATTGCTCTTCCCAACTTTTTATACGTAAAAACTGCCAATTCTGTGGCGTTTATGGTCCATACGTCTTCAATAGTTTCGTACCGTGTGCTAAAAAATCGTCCGCAGATGTTAGGAAATTGTAATCAACCAATTGTGATAAGTTTTATTAGAAGGTGAGATTGCAAATTTTTGAACAAAAATTTTGTTAAAAAATTTTTTTAATTTTTGGCTCTTGGTTGCCTCTTTTGTCTTTAATTTGCCCTTTATTTTTTTATCTCTTACTTTCAACTATTACGGTAGCACCTCAAAAATTTTCGGTCACAAGCCCAAGCTCTATTCCGGGTTCCGGTATCCCCAAAAATGTGACATGAATTTGGGTGGATTTTGACGTCACATTAAACCGTTTTCCAATCCCCTCCAATCTCCCACGGCTTTTATTTAAAAACAGTTTTTGGGAAAATAAACCCCCTGAGGGGAAGGAGAAGAAAAGAGAGAAGGGAGAGATCAAGTTCGAGGAGTTCCGGCATCGGAACCGACTTTGCGCCGCACTGTAAGCCCCTTTTCTAGCCCATTTTATGCGCTCTGCAAAATTTTTTTTGAGAAATTTTTAATTGAAGGTTTACAAATTTTGAAAATTTTTGGATTGTTTGAAGTGGGATGGCTTATTTTTTGGGATGGTTTTTTTTTGAAAAACGGAGCAATGTAAACTCAAATTACAAAGTGATTTAATGAGTGAAAATCAATGAAATCGTTTCCCAATTCATTTCATCCACAAGTTTTGGGGCAAATATTTTTTGACATAGGCAAGATACTCTTGAAAATCAGTTTTTACTATTTTTTTACTCATATTTACTAAACAAATCATGCATTTTTGTAGGAAAAAGTATTTCATCCTTACTGATGCGAAAAAATAGATTAAAAAAGTTGAAAAATAAAAATTTTCGTCCGATCATATTTTAAAGGCCTTATTTTAAGTTTTCAAAAGTTTCTTGTTGATTTTTGCGATTTTTTTGACGAATTCTTTGATAAAAATTTATCGATTTTTCTGAATTTGTCCAAAAAATTAAATAATCCTTGTTGATTGCAAATTTTTCGGGAAAAAATGAAATAAAAAATCCCGAACTTTCAAAAGAAAAATGTTTTGAAAACCTTGCCGTATTTAAAAATTTCTTTTTTCACCAATCTTGAACAAAATTTTTAATATCCGGTCTCAATTCTTTGATCACCAATATTTATTTATTTTAATTTAAAGGAAGCCGGAAATTAATTCAAATTGTAATCCTACAAAAAATGGTGTCGGATATTTGGATGGGGGGTCGTTTCGTCGGTAGGGGGTTTCGGCTGGGTTTTCTTGTAACGAACACCGCGATAGGTTGATTTTTGGTGTTTTTGTAGGTTGAAGACCTTGGTTAGGGCATTCTTCGGATGAAAAGTTACTGTAGGTTGGATGACAGACAATTTTGACGTTAATGTTATTTTATAATGATTAGGGTTGTGTCGTCATAATGACACGTCCGTCACATTGTCAAATTGCCATAATCTTTGTGATGTCAAACGGTTCTGTCGTTTTGATTATAAAATTAAACTTTTTAAAAATTTTATGTAGATTTTTGCTACGAAAACCATAGGAATAGAGGATTTTTAGGAAAAAACTAAATTCCTCTTTCTTCTCAAATGACCGATGAACTAAACAGTAAAACTAGTTACGACTAATATTGACTGCATTCGTCGTAGTCTACGGCAAGCTCGCATTATTTTTTCATAAGGAAAGTACTTCTAAGGGGTATGGAATTACAGGTCGAGTCGTACAACAAAAAATTCGCAAAATTTCCCTTTTTCAGAATATGTAAAAATTAGCTGTCTAATTTTGGTTTGTAAGGGTGAAAAAACCTCAGAACTTTTCTCGCAACACCATGAAGATGCGCCTTTTTTACAGGGTGTCCAGAGAAATTCCGCGGAAAGTGTTTGTCGATTTCTCGGCGCTTAGGCAAGATATAAAAAAAATTCTTTTTGCATTAGAAAGAAGACTATGGGCGGTTTTTTTTCTAAAAAAGTTTTTTTGTCCGCCGACGCGGAGCATACTGTATTCGGCGGAGACTTTTGGTAGCTTTTTTGGTCATCACACCAATCTTAAAAGCTGCAGTACGATTTCTGATGGTTAAAAAGAGAATGTTATCTCGGACAAAAAAACTTTTTTAGACAAAAAACCGCCCATAGTCTTCTTTCTAATGCAAAAAGAATTTTTTTTATATCTTGCCTAAGCGCCGAGAAATCGGCAAACACTTTCCGCGGAATTTCTCTGGACACCCTGTACATTGGAACTGCTAATTAAGGTGTAGTATGAATTAAATTTGATATTTTAAGGCTTGTCAAGATACCAGAGTTTGCTTTAGCTCAAAACAAAGTTTTTGATTTGGTAAAAACTTGGTCAAAAAGGCATTTCCGTGGTGTTGCGAGAAAAGTTCTGAGGATTTTTTCACCCTACAAACCAAAATTAGGCAGCTAATTTTTACATATTCTGAATCTGAAAAATTTTGCGAATTTTTGTATATATGTCACGACCTGTAACTCCATACCCCATAGAAGTGCTTTTCTTTTCAAAAATTTTTGAGTTTAAAAAAAATAAAAAAAAAAGATTTTTTTTAGTTTTCTAAACCAACCAATTATCAATTCCCATGTATTGTAAGCAAAATATTTCCTTAAATTTCATCTTTTCCTCTCACCGATTTCACCTTATTTTCCCTACCCATAAATCATGCAATTCCGTTTCCCTTTTTCGTTTTTTTCTGGTGTGGAATTCGTCACGGAATGCGGAGATCTGCGAGATTTGGAGGTGAAATCGCTCCCCCCAAAATGGGGGATGAGATTTCACAGGATTTGATCTAATTACACGGGCTTTATGTAAATGGCATCCGCGGCGCAAAAGGGGATTCCTTTGTTTTGTTTTTTGATCTTTTGGATTTTTGGAAGCATAAAATACGATGCACGTTATAATTTAGATAATTATAAGGAACGATTTTTTCGTTGAAAGAAAACGAATCTTATTTTTTAACCCCTGTTTGACCACGACATCAAAAAAAGTATTTTTTTTATTCTTTTGATAAAAATTTGCGTTTTTCCAGGTGTAAAGGATATTTTTCTTTTTTTTGACCGTTTGCAAAGCACAAGCTAAAATTTTTAGAAGTCAAAATTTTTTTTGGTTACTTACCGTAACTTCTATTTTCGAAGAAATTTGCCTGTGTCAACTTTTAAAAAAAATCTCACAAGGAAAGTACTTTTATGGGGGCTCCTACTTTTGTACGAGACATACCTCAAAAAAATCGTGTGATAACGCTGATCACGGATATGTAATATTAGCTGCCCATTTTGGTTTTTTTTGGCATGTTTTGGCCATTCGAAAGTTTTGGAATTCGCAAAAGGAAAGAATAAAAGACGATTTGAAAGGCAGGGGAACCGATGAGTGCGAATTTCAAAACTTTCGACGGCCAAAACATGCCAAAAACCCAAAATGGCCAGCTAATATTCACATATCCGTGATCAGAGTGATTACACGGTTTTTTTGAGGTATGTCTCGTCCAAAAGTAGGAGCCCCCATAAAAGTACTTTCCTTGTCAAAATTTACTCCCAAAAAAGTTTTTTTTTATTACCACCCACTCCTAACAGCAATTCCCCAACTCCCCTCTGCGCATTTGTCGATGCCAATTAACGGTTTCGTTGCTCATAAAAAAGATATCCGCCTTCCAAGATACGTGTTTGTTATATCATGATGAGCGCGACTATGGATGGGATTACTTCATCCATCTGAAAAAAAAACAAAAAAGTAGAACGGGAAAATGTTGGTTGTGTAATACATTGCCCATGTACTTGTTTTTGAAACAAAAAAAAATAAAAATAACTTTTTTGGAATTTTTGTTTTTAATTTTAGTAGTGAAAAACTTTTTTGGGATTTGTCTACAAATTTTGATACCTTCAATTATTTAAAATACTTTTTTTTATTTTTTTGTGTTTTTAGATCTTAAACATCCAAAAATTCCTCGGGGTTTTCAGAGATCCAGACGGGTTAAAATCTGATAAGCGAGGAACGGCGATTTTTTTCACTTTTTTGAGGCAGGACGGGAATCTAGAGAAGAAAAAAACTAAAAAATTATGAAACGCCCTAGACAACTTTTTTTTTAATGGTCATAAAGCGCTTATGACTCGTCGGTCAAGTTATTTTTTTTATTTTTTTTGAACTATTGGATTTATATCCGTCTTGCAAAAAAAATCTTTTGCATTTTAGACTTCTTTATAAAAATTATGATTAAAAATTATAAAAGATTGCAATTTTTTACTTGCGTTTTGCAGAAACCAACACAATTTTTAGTTTCCGAATATTTTTTTATTAGTTTCAAAGCCTGCAGAAGGCGCTCCATTTCTCGGATTCGATTATCCCTTCATTCGCTTATTAATTTATTTTTTGTTCGACTCGCTTGCGCGAACATAAAGTTTCCTGGATGGATTCCTCGTTTGCGTATAAAACAATAGACGCCATCGAACAGTGCGGGCATAAATCCATGGATAATTCCTTGTTCACCGCACTAATTACATAATAATACAGTCGAGAAAGCAGAGGGATGACTTGTGATATCTGAGCGCGAAAACATTTTTAGAGTTTGTAAAATACGATGTCTAAAGAATGACCTTTTATCGGAGATTTTTTTTAAAGTAAGGCATGTTTATTGCAATATTTTTTAATACCAAATTGAGCAGACTGAGGTACTTTTTTGACGCCAAAATTTGTTTTCCTATATTTTTTTGCCTTAGGGCACCATAAGTCACAACGGACTGCGATTTTAACCAAAATTTTTGGATTCATGAATCTTCTCGCTCTCAGATGTCATGGGTACATAAAACCCAAGATTTTTCAAATCCTGGCTGCTCAAATCCTGATGCATACATCAAATAGGCTTTAATATGTCTTTTGCTACACTTTTTAGACATTAGTACCGCTTTGTAAATTTTTTACAGCCTTTAAACTATCAACAATTATCTTTATCCCATCTGATATCATAGGCAATATAAATGGCCTTTTTTTCAAAATCTAACAGCTTCAAATTTTTCTCAGGGCTAAGTTAGGCATTAATGGAACATTTACTATTTAATTTTACAATATTACCCTCTAGTATATTTTTTACAGCCTTAAAATCCTCAAACATTCCTTCAGCTATCATGTGTAATATTCAAACTCGATTTGATCAAAGTCCAGCCGCTCTAAATGTTGCTTAATCTCGGATTGGTTATTAATAAGCCCTATACCCCTTGATTATATTTTATTACTTTTCAATTTACTTTCTACTGCCTCAAAATCCTCAGAAATCCCCAGCCGGAAGCCCTAAAATATCCTCAAAAATTTCCGTCGACCGCCTTTTCCAAACTCCTCAACAAACTTTCCGAAATCGACTACACAGTTTCTGCGGGCTTCACCGACTCCGCGACATCATAATCTGTTTTCCCAAAACAGTCGTAGGCGCGGAGAGAGCGGCAGAGAAAAGGAAAATCAGAAGAAAAAAAAGAGTCGAAATCCAGTTCTTGCGTATTTTTGGCGCGACCAAATTTGCCATCAAAAGAAAAATGAAGGGAGCGCGGCAGGGAGGAAGAAGAAGATCGCCTTCAATCAGCTCGATTCATCGATAGAATCGTCCTCCAGAAGCCGCTGCTTTGGCGTCATCATTCAGCGTAGACCTGTTGGGCTGCAGCCAATTTGATTAAGGAGGGGAATTGGGGTGGAAGGTGATTAGAATGTGGTTCGCGGGACAACCCGATGAGAGCTGGGTGGATATGTCAGGGTATTAGTTTAAGGTGTCATATTTGGCTAGATGGTGTTGAAATATACTGGAGAAAATTTGATAGATATACAACGGTTTTAGAAGAGAAATGGTCAAATGACGCGCTCAGATCTTGATGAAAATTAGCTCAAACTTAGACTGAAATTTGTTATGTGGGAAATTGGCGAAGATTTGATTTTTATTCTGAACAGTATGACTGGATAATTGAAAGACCAAAATCTTCTTTGAATTACGTCAAGCGTTTTTCTGGATTTGGTCAGTCAAAGTACCATATTTCTATAATTTTTTATACAGGGTGGGCCACTAAAACCTTCCGTCCTCTTTTTTTATATTTCTCCGCGGAGACTTCGCCGATTTTCATGAAATTTAGATTTTTCTGGAGCTGAGATGCGCCATTTTCAACCGGTTGAATTTGAGAACAAAATATCTTGTATTGATCTTTCTATGCCTTTCCAAAGTTTTTGAAAATTATTTTCGAGCCGAAACCGCTAAAACTTAGGAAATTTTTGGAATGATTTTGAAAACTCGCTCATTTTTTCGGGTTTTTGGGTGAAATCTTACTTGGTTTGCCTCATGTATTTGCAAAGTACTGTTGTAAAAACTAATCTATTTAACAATTTGAATATTAATATTTCTATCTCAGTTCGACGTGTCCACCTCCTCTTGCAGCACGAACTTGTAGGGGCTTTGAAAGTTAAGAACAGCTCGAATTGCGGATCGTGAATATGGTTTAACCTCAATCGAGCCTGGATCCAAGCCTCAATGCGCCAAGCCATGGTTTGTAGCCTTAATGTGGACTTTTTCACTCTTGTTGAAAAAAAAATTTTTTCAACATTCATACCCTAAATGTAATACAGACAACACTTTTTTTGCTTTTAACTTGCTTTAAACAAAGTTTAGAGAAAGCGTACGGAACTTTTTACTCCACAATTTTACCAAAAAAGCCCGAAATTTTCCAAGTCCGAGAAAGGCAATTGAAAATCATTCCAAAAATTTTCAAAGTTTTAGCGGTTTCGGCTCGAAAATAATTTTCAAAAACTTTGGGAAGGCATAGTAAAGTCAGTTCAGAATATTTTTTCCTGAAATTCAATCGGTTGAAAATGGCGAATCTCAGCTCCAGAAAAACCTAAATTTCATGAAAATCGGCGGAGTCTCCGCGGAGAAATCTAAAAAAAGAGGACGGAAGGTTTTAGTGGCCCACCCTGTAGATCTTTCAAATCCATTCACCCCTCTTTTTTACAAAAGAACATCCTCGTATTACACTTTTAAATTATCTTCAAATTTGGCGGACCTTCCTTCTTTACTCTTTTTTTTACGGTGGGGGACCTGATCCAGTGGCAAAAAACGTACCATTTTGCATCCGGGAAGCATCTAAGATGTGGCAAAATGCTTCGCTCTCCAAGTGAAACAAGCTCCGATTTCAAAAGCTTGCTGTTTTTGTGAGGGAGCCCTTCAAGACGAAGTTTTTTCGCTTGGAGAAGGGAGCATTTTGCCACATTTTTGATGCTTCCCGGATGCAAAATGATACGTTTGTTGCCCCTGGATCAGGTCCGTCAATGTAAATTCCTGAAAATCTCAGCTTGCGCTGTGCATTTTTCCCATTCTTCATTTACTAATATACTGTAACTTGACCAGTTTCTCAATTTACTTATTTGTTTCGCCCTTTTTGATCCTTTACATTCCTTCACAGTTTACTCTCCCATTCTTTGTGTTTACTTTGTCCGCCGAGCTTGTTTGTGATGAGCGCCGTCAAATTTTTACGTCTTCCGGTGCCATTTTGTGCGTTTTTCGTTTCAACCATAAATCATCCAACCGCGAAAATTTGCCCTCTGGCGAGATTCCCGTGAAAAAAATGAAAATTAATTCAAAACCATTTTTATGATTTAAAATTTTTTTGAAAAAAAAATTAAATTAAAATTGATTTTACCTCATTTTTATCATAATTAAAAATTATTTTTCGAGTTTTTAAAATTTTTGAAAATTAAATTAAATTTTACAAAATTTATTGTTTCAGCCCGAATCGCCAGTAAATAGCAAAATTGGAATTCACAAAACTTTTTTTTGTGATCCTGGAGACCTTTTGGAGGCCGAATTGAGTTGGTTGTAACGAACTCCGAAGCCCATTTTAGGGCGGAATGGACTGGCGAACAGCGCCATGGCTGGCAATATTTGTGTTGAGTTGGTGCACGGTACTGGCTATTGTAAGTTTTTTTACATTTCTAGAGATTTAAAAAAAATTTCAAAATACAAAAAAAAAATTTTTTTCATTTTTTCGAAATATTCAAAAAATTTTTTTTAATTCAAAAAATTTTTTTTTTTCATTTTTTCGAAATATTCAAAAAAAATTTTTTTAATTCAAAATTTTTTTTTTCATTTTTTCAAAAACTTCAAATTCGCTTCAGGACGACCTTCACTCCGCGTACGAACGCACTCCCGGTAAGATCCACCTGACCGGGATCCGTCGAATATCGCGGCCGGTGATTCGCGGCGCACCAACCGCCGTCCGGCCGCATCCTCATCAGCTGCCCTTGCAGCACACGGGAACCGAGCAATTGGAGCATATCAACCAAGAGCCTCATCTAGAGCATCATGTGGAATTGGAGCATCATGAGCGGCCGAAAGTCCGCCAAACGGCCGACGTGAGGATCGGCGCTCCGATGGCCGCCATCCCCCCAAATGTGCCGTCGTTTCCGGTGGTCAAGGATGAAGAGGATGGGGCGAATCACTTCTCGGAGAGCTTGGAAGAGCGTGAGGTAGGGTTGCCGACCCTTAACTGTACTGTTTTAACATTTTTTTTGCAGTTTTATCGCAATTTTTTTGGCCGTTTTTCCTCGATTTTTGGCAATTCCAGAGGTTAGGAGGTTCTAGAATAGTTTTCTTTTTATTGCTACGGCATTAGCAAAAATAATCAAGTCAAAATCAACGATCTTACGATATACAGTGGGGGACCTGATCCAGTGGCAAAAAACGTACCATTTTGCATCCGAGAAGCATCAAAAATGTGGCAAAATACCTCCCTCTCCAAGTGAAAAAACTTCGTTTTGAAGGGCTCCCTCACAAAAAGAGCGGGCGCGCTTTTGAAAACGGAGTGTTTTTACTTGAAGAGGGAAGCATTTTGCCACATTTTTGATGCTTTCCGGATACAAAATGGTATGTTTTTGCCGCTGGATCAGGTCAACCACTGTTTTTTTTTTGAAATACCCGATTTTTTTTGGTTTTCATCAAATTTCTTTCTTAATTTTGAAGTTTTGGCAGTTTCTAAATTTGATAAGACTACTTTTCCATTATTAATCAAAGTAAAATTAATCATTTTACTACAACTTTTTACGATATTTTTTCATTTTTTACTAAAAATTAGAAAAAAACTCTATTTTTTCAATTTTCATTTTCAAAAAACTTACAGTAGCCCTATCCCGACTCCCAATAAAAAACTAATTTTCATAACCCGCTTGTCCATGTCCCGCTACTCTAATATTTTTGCCAATTCTCTCCTTTGTTCAGCTTTCTCCGTATTTGCATCGGCCGCGGCGGCCCAACCGACTTCGTTGGCTTCCCGCCGAAGAAGGACAGTATTTACGGTCGCTTCAGAGGTCGCAATTCCATCATCCGCAAGCCTATCGACCGGTCGAAAATGCGCTGGGTCGCGAGGTGGAACGACAGAGGAGGATTCAGGTGAGGAATGGGGCTTTTTGTGTAATGTCTTATGTCAATGTTGATGTCGTGGCAGTGAAAAAGGTTCATGTTGGCAAAAATTCCGAGTCAGAGGTTAAAATGAGTCCAGATTTGGTATCAAAAAGTATCAGAGAGACGTAAAATAAAGATTTTTTTTGGCAAAAAGTCCTTCCGGTAACTTTTGAGACGTTTTTTAAGTATCAAAAGGTATCCAAAAGATTCGAAAATGCCCTTCGTACAAAATAAATGTCCTGTGATTTTGTCCCACAACTACTTTTGGTATCAAAAAGTATCACAGAAACGTAAAATAATGATTTATTTTGGCAAAAACTCATTCGGATCACTTTTGAGACTCTTTTTAAGTATCAAAAGGTATCCAAAAAATTCGAAAATGCCCCTTGTACAAAATAGAAGCCCTATGTTTTTTTCACAACGTACTTTTGGTATCAAAAAGTATCACAATTTCAAAATAAACAGATACTTTTAAAAAAAAGTGGCTAGCTTTCTTTTCGAGGTTTTTCTTAAGTATCAAATCGTATCCAAAAAATCTTAAAGTGCTTTTATTTACAAGACGTATGTACTGTTGTCCCTCTGTCATGCTTTTTGCCATCAAATTTGGACTCTTTTTGATCCTTTTTGAGGGTTTTTTGCCAGCTTGAACTGTAATGTTAATGTGCAAAAATTTATTAAAATAATTAATATGTGTTAAGCCAGCTGTCGATTCGAGGGCTTGCAAATGTTGCAGAAATCGCGCTGGCAGATTTATTTTTTAGAAAGAAAAGTTTTTGCGCCGATTTTTAGCGGAAATTTTGAAAATTTATTATTTTTTGTTCGGGATTTTTTTCAAAAAATAAAATAAAAGTGTAAAATACGGAGGCTCCAGGTTTTTAAACGTTTTAATTCTTCGTTTTCCCTCCTTAAAATACGATTTTTTTTGAAAAAAAAATTCAAAGAATCTTAAAATTTCGACAATTTTAAAAGTCCGAAAATCGCTAACCAAATAACAAATTGTAGGCCCGTTGGCGAAAAATCGGCCCCCTGGTCGGCCCCACTGGCTCTCGTTTCCAAAAAATGAGACTAGTCCAACAGAAGAACTGGCGGCACCCATCCACAACTCCAGCTCCATCTACTACAATTTCCACTTCTCGGATCACACAGATCCCCTCCTCCACCTTCAAATCATCTCGAGCGCCGCCCATAAAGTACGTGACGCCCAGCACGGCAAGGCCTTACACCGCGCATGTGGTGAGCCCGGCGGAAATGGCGATCAAAGCGACCGAACAGACGCTTGTGGACGAAAGTCTGGCCACAAACAATATTCGGAGGTGGGTTGGGAAATTGATTGTGCACTAATGGAATTCTAGGGACTCAGAAGTAGAAATTTTGCTAAAAAATTTTAAAAATTTGTTTAATTTGCTGTAAATTTTGATGAAAATTGCTGAGTTTATATTAGAATTTTTTTGTCATGCTTGATTTTGATTTGATTTTTAATTATACTACGTAAAACTATAGTAAAAGTCAAACAAAATTTGGCTGATTTCTGTCCAAAAGTCTCAAATAATTTTTCAAAGCGGAAGCTAAAAATCTGGCGTATTTCTTGTCAAATTTTAGTCGAAATCTAGCACGGGAAGTACCCCGAGTGCGACGTTAAGATTTTCTTTAAATTTTGCACACATGTCGGGCATCAACTAAATATCAATTCATGAAAGTTTTAGCTCGCGCTTTGCAAGCGCCATCGAGATATTGAACCATTTTTGCCGCGGAGAGAGCACGCCTAACGCGGAGAGCGGTCAGAGAGATTATCTGACCGCTATTTTGCGGTCAAACGCCTTTTGACCGTAACTTTGACAGTTTCGTGCGGAAAAAATTGATTTTTTATGGAAACATTACCCTTCACGGTAGAAATAGGTATGCAACTTTTCGTGCCGAAATTCGGCAAAAAGTCCTAAATTTTCGCCGACTTTCGATCTAAAAATCTCGGCTGTCTCTGCAAAGCGCGAGCTAGGATTCTCACATATATTTTAGACAAAATTACTCTAAATCTGTGCCAAGTTTCATCAAAATCTGAGCGTTGCACTTGGGGCACTTCCCTTTAAACCAAGTTTCACTAGTTTCTGAACAAAATTTTAATTTTTTTTCCGTATTTATTTTCATTTCTAGGATTTTTTTTTGATTTTTTCCTAACTAGATTTTTGCTACTCTTGTCTAACCCCAATTTCTTTCCAGACAGCCTCCCGCCCGCGTCTCGGCCCCTTCATTTTCCGATTTTTCGGAAACCCCATTGGTAGACAAGCCGCCGAAGCCAGCCCGAGCTTTCGGTCAACAAATCGCCTCGCCTTTCCCGAGACGGCGGAATTTAGGACGGCACGTTCAAGGGCCTGTTCTAGCGCCTCTTCCCGAGAATCCAGCGCCAATTCAGACGGCTCAAACTCGAAATGTACTCCAGCCAACAGCGGATGATGGGCCAAGGATAGTGGAAGGTCGGTTTGGATAGTTTTTGAGGCATTTTTGAGGGATTAAACGTAGATTTAATATCGTTTTTGAGGTTTAGGAAGTAATTGAAAATTAGTTACCAGTCGAAAAAAAAACTTTTTTTTGTTGATTTTTACTGATTTTTTTTCCTCCAATTTCTTTAATTTTGAATTTTATCGCCTTTCACAAGCAAAATCACCAAGCACAGACCTATACACCTATTTTAAGACATATGAATGTAATTTTAAAACAAGCACCAAACGAAATTTTAAACAAACTTATATTTTCCCTCCAAAAACTTTCTTTTTCCACGCGATTTTTCGCCAAAATAAACCAATCTAGCTACGACACGATCCACATTTTACCACAACATTGCTCGATCCACTTTGCACTGTTAAAATTTTTAGACTTTACACCTTCTGCACTGCCTGTGGCCGAGACTAACAATGGAGATTATCACCATCGCCAGTTGGGAATGAAGGCCGAAAAACGCTTCAAGTTGGTGCCAAATCGACTGTCGTACCGGCCGAGGCTCACAATTCGACGACCTGGTAAATTGCGTGGACTTTGATGGTTTTCGTGGTGGGACTCAGAATCGAAGTTTTTCTGGTGTTTGGGTCCCACTCCGAAAACTTCTGAGCGTTGGAGTGTCTTCTCAAATGCTTTTTTACACATTTTGCAACCTATAAAAACACTAGGGATGTTTTCGCGTCGAGACCCGGCTTTTTTTGAAAAAGTCGCTGGGTCTCACCACGAAAGTCTGAAATAGAAAAGAATGGTTCTCAACAGTTTTTTGATTAGTACTAGGCGCATTTCAAACCATTTCTGTTGTTTTTCGAAGCTTTTCTTCTCAAAAAAGTAGATAATTCCTAGTCTTACCACATTGTGGGTCCCACCACGAAAACCTGTATTTCCCTGAAATTGCATCCAACCCGCTCGATAACATCGTTTGCACTCTATCACTAACCCTAAACACTATCTTGCATTTATTTTGCTTAATCTTAGTTAATTTTCCAATTGCAGAGAGACTTTGTTCATCAAATTTGTTGCTGTTGCATAAATCTTATGAAATCTTTTGCAGGAGACAAGCCACAAGCCCGCGCAGGCTCTCAACATGGTAGTAACACCCCCATCCAACTTCCCGGACTCACTTCTTTTGATCCGGATCAACGCCGGCCCTTGCCGGAGTCGAATTTGCCTCAGCCAATCGCCGCTCATGCCACGCCCAAACACCGTGGTCAATCGGCGATGAAACGGCCAGTTGTGACGTCGTGGGATACCGAAGGCGACAGCGGCTCGGATTCCGGCGTTCCACCCGAGTCGGCGATAAAATCGGGGTCTTCGGCGGATTCCGGCGCCTTTTCGGATTCGGCCGCCGGTTTCCCGGATTCGGCCGCTGGCTCCAGCCTTGGCAGTGGAGGTGGCAGCCGGCCGGATGGCCCTCCACCCGATGAGGAACCATCGGGCGCCGCGTTCGGCTCCTTTGGCACACCGCCGCCCGGCTTCAACGAGGCCTTCGGACTCAACGGAGAACTTCCGAACGGCGAGAACGTTGAAGTAGAGCCACCGACGACGGTGGCGACCACCACAACCCAACGTCCAAGGCCCACTCCACCCGAGGCACCACTGGTTATCCCCGAGAATTCGGGCTTGCGGCCAGTAGCGCCCCCGAAAGAGTTGCAGGGCGGATTCGGCAGCAGTGGAGGCAGATCTCCGTTTGGCGGCGGAGGATTCGGCGGTGGAGGAGGAAGCCTTGGAGGCAGTGGGTTTGGAGGCAATTCTGGAGGATTCGGCGGAGGTGGCGGTGGATTTGGAGGAGGCGGAGGAACCCCACCACCAAAGCCTAAACCCCAGCCAGAAGGCCCGAAAGGTGGGAAAAATGCTATAAAGGAAATTAAGATGAAATTTCCACTGACTCAAATTGAAATTTCTAATCAAAAAAACCCATATAAAGTGAGGGACCTGATCCAGTGGCAAAAAACATACCATTTTGTATCCGGGAGGCATCAAAAATGTGGCAAAATACCTCCCTCTCCAAGTGAAAAAAGCTTCGTTTTGAAGGGCTCCCTCACAAAAAGAGCGGGCGCGCTTTTAAACCGGAGTTTTTTCACTTGGAAGCATTTTGCCACGTTTTGGATACTTCCCGGATGCAAAATGGTACCTTTTTTCCCACTGGATCAGGTCCGTCACTGTATAAAATGTAAGATGAAATTTCCACTGAAACAAATTGAAATTTCTAATCAAAAAATCCCATTTATGTATACAATTTTGTATAGAGTCTGTAGAAGTTATTGTCAATATTTTTTCCACCAAAAAATTAGTTTTATAACTCTTGTTTCCAGAAGAAGACTTTTTCACCGGCGATTCGGCGCTACTCCCCAACAAACGCGGCCCCACCGGCGATGGCTACGGTCCCCCGGTGTTCCCGGGCCAAGCCATTCCCCCTCCCGTCCCGGCGGTTTCGGTGGGCGGCGAAGCGGCCGGAATCCCTCCATATGGCGATGAGATTGGCGCTCAGCATGTAATGGAAGTGACCGAAAACACGCCGACGACTGTAAAACCCTCCGCCTTGCTGAGTATCCTGAACAAGGCGGACGAGGGCTTCAACCAGGTGATCAGTCATGTCGAGGCGGGCACCCCGGTCGAAGCGGCGTTGGTGGACATCATGGAGGTGGCGCTAGGCAGTCAGAAATTGGATTCGCAGGCAAAATTGTTGAGTCATGTGGATCGAACGATCGGACTGGATAATCTGCAGCGACTGCAAAGGTGGATGAACACTGGCGGAGCGTTCGACATGGTCAAGGAGCAGGTGAGATGATTTTTTCTTGGTGATTTTGATGTTATAGAGAACGTGTCATGATTACGTATTTTCTAAAAAGAAAAGTTTTAAAATTTGAATTTTTATGATGTCATAATGACTGATTTTTTAGAAATTTATCATATTGACGCTGTCAGTGTATAAAATTTTAATGTAAAAAATTTTTTTGAGTGTCCTAAGGGCTTTAAAAAATTTATGGTAAAACGAAATTTCCAGAAAATATGATATTAAAGATGTCATCATGACGGATTTTATAGAATTTTTAATCGAACGCTGATTTCGAGTTCATATTTTGTTCCAAGGAAAATATAGAAGATTTTTATGTTCGAATTTTGCTGCTTTTTCATCTATAATATTTATTATACATATTATCCATGCCCAACGCCTACTACAACATAAATAATCTCATTTTTTCAGTTCGCCAAGATCCTGCAAAACTACAAACCGCCTCCAGAGCGACAAATCACCATCCCGCCCCAATTCGAGTACCTTTTGCAGCCGGAGCGCGGAGGATAAGCCGTTCTTTGCGGGGTTTGTCTTGTTGTTGAACCGGTGCAATATCTGTTGTTATCTGTATTTATTCTGTAATATTCAGTTATAAATTAAATGCCATGATACCCACACACTCTTGTTTTATTCGATTTCCGTGTCTCTCATTACCCGGGAAAGACTTGACTCAATGAGTCAAGTGTTTCTCTCGGATAAATTTTGATAGAAAGAGTCGTATTTTTAGGTAAATAGTTGTCGTAACATAGTCTAGAAGTAAGAAAAAGTTGTTTTCCATTGTCTAAATTAGTCTAAAAACTATCAAATTAAAATATTTCGCTAAATTAATAAAATTTTGCATATTTTAGTTAACCTCTCCCTCTAAACTGCCTTTCAATTCGAATTTCTGGTATTGTTTCTCTCTGCTAAAGGTTGTACGTCTAACTACTGCATTCCACGACGGGGATTTCCGATATTTTGATTGTAAATTCATATTATTTTCCATATTATGAACAAAATAAATGTAATTTTATTGAAATCTTTATTCGGAATGAGATCAAAACGTTGTTCCAACCGGAAATCATAATTGGTTTTGCATTTTGGAGAGCTAAAATACGAAGAGACTGTTTTTCCACAAAAAAAATGGATGTCTAAAGTAATATAAAAGTTGCCAAACCTCAAAAATTTGATGAAAACAAGGAAAATCTCGTTGTATTTTAGCTCCGTCTAGGTATTACACGTCAAATCGATATAAAAAATAGTCAAAAATGCCCGAATTGACGATTTGAGAGAAATTACAGAAAATCCGTCATTATGACGAAATTGTTTTTGAACGGTGAAAATTTAAAATTTTTTATGACGCCATAAAATATACAAAGCTTGCTGCTAAAAAAGAATCATCAAAAAAATGCATATTAAAGATGTCATCATGACGGATTTTCTAGAAAATCTCTAAAATTGTCTGTACGGCGACATTCCGGACTGGAGATACTCCGGGATTAATTTACGGTCATTCGACTTGCTATTATGCATAAATATATCATATTAGGTCTAAAAGTTTCCCGCGAAAAGTCACCTCTTCTTAAGATGAAGTTGGTCATCTTTGAAGATTTATAAAAACCGTTATATAAGGTCCCACTGTACGAAGCGTATATCATTAGATAGCGTTTTCAACGTCCTTTCACGGCATATAAACAGCAAATGTAAATTGTATTCCAACCTGTAAAAATGCAAAACAAAAAAACGGCGGGGTCATACTTTTAGACCTAATAAAACTAGCATTGGTTGACTACTGGCCGAAATTTTTTACATTTGGCCCGCGAAAGAGTTGAATTGCATAGCTAAGGACTAAAATGGCAGCAGAGACCCAAAATCGCTTGCCAAATAGTTGGAATGAGTGTTGAAGAATAGGAGAGTCATCCACATCCCGTAATGACTAGCCAAAAAAAACTCTATAAGCGGGAATAGTCAAGCCCGGAATGTCGATTGTGCCAGATTGCCAAAAAAAAAAGAAATTCGACTACAAAAACTTGACATTGGAATGCGTTATTTCTTCTTTTCCTGCGCTTTCTTCGCGCTCTCCGCAATCTCCGTGCAGAAGGCAACAGTTGACCCGTCCGGCTGTTCGATTGTGTGCAACACTCGTCTCTTCGACGGGTCCTTCGCCTTGGACGCCGTGTTTGGGGGAGAAGGCGCCGAATCCGAGGACCGACCGCTTTGAGAGACCCGACCCGCTTCGACAAAAGGCATCCGCATGATGTCTTCGTTGAGGGACGCGGCCGAAGACGAGTTCGCCGTGTCCATGCACTGAAATGAAGGTGAATTTAGTGTACTACTTGATTATGAAAGGGGTTTTGGCGTGTAAACTGATCGGTAAAGCCTTGAGGGTTATTCTGGATCTAGTCATAGACATATTTTAATATCAAATTGCATATTTTTCCCAAAAAACCATCAGATGGTCATAGATAATACAAATTTGATAAATTAGATCTGAACCAGGCAAGATTATGGGCAGAGTGATATTATAATGACACCTAGTACATAGCCAATATCTCAAACATGATGTTAGTTCAGTCCAATCCTAGCAAATTCACTTTCTTACCAAAAGTCATCAAATCCTGATGTGTAATATAATTTGATCTCAACGTCTGAACCATGCAAACTCGTGCACAAAATTATTGTCTGCACGATATATAATAGCCTTATCTGTGCAAACCGGACGGTTTTGGTTAAGTTTAAGGGCAAAAAATTGTGTTTTGGGACAAAAACACATGATAGTATGGGTAATATAATTTTGACCGCCATCATTGCTAACGACGAAAGCAAGCCAAATTGAGGACAGATCTATAGAGTCTGTTGTATACACTCTATGTTAGCACCAAAATTTGAATCCCTTTAGGTATCAAAATAAGAAATTTTTGGCCAACAAATGATCAGCTCAGCTCACCATGGATAATATAATTTTCATCTCATAAATCCCCTATATCAAAGCTATGAGGTATACTGCGTATTTTAAAAAATACTTTAACTTATTCTGAACCTTTAACAAACGTTTCCTCACCATTTCCACATTATCGCTGCACATGGCCAACGAATGAAAGGTTTCCTGTCGATTATTCTTGAAGGCCATCTTCCGCAGCGACGTCTTCACTTCGGCCGAATTTTTGCGCCAAACCGTCGAATTGGCGGCTTCGTCCGACTTGGATGGGGACTGTTCGCGGCTCCGGCGTTGCAGCAATCGCCTAGGGCCATTCATTTCTTTCTCGTTTTTGAGGGCTCTCAGCTCCGATAATGGCCTGAAAACGGATGAAGATGAGAAATGAATAGAGGTAAAATACGACATATCTAAACTTCTGAACATTTATATACTTTCTTAACACTTATTATATCAAATCCGTCAAGAATAATTTCGAAAATCCCAAAAATAGACCAAATTTGTTATGGATAACATAATTAAAGGCATTTTAATATCTGAAAATGCTTTTAAACTTAATCAAAAAATTTACTAACTACTCCAAAACATTTCTAGACTGCATTTTTATTAATTTTTCGCCTTTGGACTGCTATCCAAGCCATTGGAACAGAATGCCAAGGATGGCGGGAAACTTGAACTTTTGAATTTTCAAATCATCTGGATCGGTAAAATAAGCGGCCAACCGAAAAGGACAGGTCTTCAAAGGCATACGGAGTAGTTTTAAGCCTCTCAAAGTCATCAAATGTTAACGAAAGCGCCTTAAAACGCTGGAACAGCTGTTTTTGCCAAAAAAGACTAGTGACTTACAGTAATTTCGGAAATAAAAATGATTACTACTCAACTAGACGGCTGGACATTACCTCTCAACACCTTTTTTCCGCCAAAACAATCCAAATTTATAACTAAAAAATGAAAAAATTGGAAAAATTTATTTCACTCATGGCAAAAAAGCTCTCAGAACTTTTCGAAATGAGTGAAAAGCCTCGGAAAGTCAGGATTGCTCAACCGAAAATCATTTGCAAACCCGCCCGCCGCCCAAAACTGTGACATTCGGCCCCCCGAAGGCCGTCCGGGGCACCGGCCGAAGCCGGTTATTCGATTACCAACCGGTTTCCATAGAGAATTTACATTCATTTATAGTGCAAATCAGCGGGTCCTGGGCAAAGGTCTGTTGGTGGAGACCGATGAGAATGAATGGCAAGAAATTTGAGCCAACCTTTTGTTGGAAAAATTCGAACAAACAGAGAAATGAAAAAAGATCAAAAAAACTCCAAAAAATCATCAGATTTGGATGAAAATCGGCATAAATTAAGATTAAAATTTTCTCTAGAACATGTGAGACTCTTAATATAGTCCTAAAAAACTGTTTTTCTCTAACGGTCTTACTGTGGGTCAAGTCTGACTAGATTGGGTCAAGTCTTTCTCTACCGTATCTCTCCTAATTAAGCCTTTCAAAACGTCTTATATCTCGATTTGAACTGCAAAAGAAACGCTAAAAAGTCCAAAAAAAATTTTTTTGGATTTTTTATTTTATTTTTTTATAATATCTTACATTTTTTCCAATTCTTTCCCCGCATCCAGTTTGAGCTGATCCATTGATTTGATAAATTCAATCACATTCATTTTCTCCTCTTCTTCTGCCTCCAGCATTCCCTGGAACTCAAATTTCTCTTTGCTCATCTGAAAAAAACAAAATTAAAATTAAATTTGATAGATGATCAAAATTATATTCCTAGTGCAAAAAATTACATATTAGAACATAAAAAGCGGTAAAAAATTAATCCAAAAATGAATAACCGTTTTTTTTGTCTTTTCCGTTGTGAATTTTTCACTGGGAAAACAACATTTTTATTGCAGAATCGTCCTACACACCAAACCTTTTTTTATTCCAAAAATAAATTCTTTCAACCTAAAAGTGTGCCGAAAGAAAAATCAAAAAAAATTGTTTGGATTTTCAATTTTTTCAAAATATCAGAATTCCAAAAAAAATCAAGCTTCTATTCAGTAATTTTATATTCCATTTTGAAAATTTTGGCCTTAAAACAAACAAAAAATTTACCGGAAATTGAGTTTTTCCGAAAAAAGAATCTATAAAAAGAGGTAATTCCCACGAAAAAGTTTGTCTCTAAACTATTTTCTAAGCCTCTTTTTCAATAACCATTCAAGATTAAATGACGGAAAAAATCCGAATTTTGAAAAAAAATTGAAATTATTATAAAAACAAATCAAAAAATCCCATAAAACTTTCTAGAAATCCCCGAATTTCCCGTTGATTAGCTCAAAAAACCACTTAAAACCTCACAACTTTATTCGATTACTAATGAGCGAGAAAAAAGAGTAAGAAATTCCCACAACTCCTTCGCCTTGACCCTCTTTTTCTTTGGTATTTGTTTTTCGGGCCCGAAAAGGTAAAAGGAAATTGTGAATGGCCTGAGGGCTTCACACACGCAAAGGGGCAGGAAAGATCACGCAAAGGAGTTTTGATCTCCGCTAACTTTATTGTTTTGAACTTGAAATGTCATGCTTTCATGGTCTTTGAATGTTTTTCATTCGAAAAATATTAAAATTGAAGGAATAAAGTGATTTTTTAAAGGGCAAAAAATGAAGTTTTTGCAAAAAAAAATTTTATTTTTTGGGGTCATTTTGAAAAAGAAATAAAAAATTTTTTTTTTTTTGAAAAAGTAAAATCGACAGAAAATCACAAAAAATTGTAAAATAAATTGCCAAACAAACAAAAATCCAGGTTTATGAAGTATAAAAAAACCTTTCCTTAATTTTCTCAAACCAAGAAAATCGTAATTTTGAAATAAGAAAGGCCTACCTTTGCCAAAAAAGCCCTTCCAAAAGTCGTTTCCCCACCTTTTCCTTGCTTTTTCCCATCCAACCAAACCCACGGCCTTCACCTTTTCGTGCCTGTGGCCAATAAACCCATTGTATGAAATGTCTGCTCCCACAAAAAAATTAAAATAATATCATTTCAAAAAATGTCGGCTAATAAGGTAAGCAGATCTTGTTCCGGATTTCGACCCATAGCCTATGATTTTCGGAGGAAAAAAAACGATTTTTTTGATTTTTAGAGTTTGATGAAACTTGAAATAAATTGCTGATTTGAAGAGCTAAGCCTATATAGGCAAAAATTTAAGCACTACTGTAAAAGATTTTTGTCAAAAAAAATTAACAAAGATAGGGGTTTTTTGCGATTTTTGGTATGAAATGCAACTGTCTGATTTGTAAGGACGAGTGCAAAATTTCCATAAAGAAATCGATTTTTTCCGGTTGAAATTCGCAGAGATATAATAGATATGGCTATCAGTTTGTCTGGAAAGTAATGAGCCCAATGTCATCACGCCAATTACATAAAGTCGCTGAATTGAAAATCAATTTGATTTTGTCGCGACACAATTCATTTCTCGGCGACCATACGATTTTGAAACAGTGTTCATTATTTTTCAGACAGACTGATAAAATGCGTTTTTTTGACCGCTCTGCACACTTTGCATACCAATTTGCATATCCCAAGGTCGTTGAATATCTCAGCGCTCTCTCAGCTGCCCCAGCGCTATCTAAGGTTCTTCCTATACCGTTCACCCCCAATTTTTAGCTCACACTTTGCAGAGGCAGTTGAGATATCCAATAATCTTTGAGACTAGGCAAAATGCAAAAAGCAGGCAGAGAAAAAAACGTCATTGGCCATGGTTCCGCCACGGTAAATTTTTAATGCAAACGGTGCTCTTTCTGGTTGAAAAAATCTGAAATTTTGTATGGATAATCTTGCAAGAAACGTGTCAAATTTTCACCAAGGTTTGGGCTAAAAATCTCGGTTCTTTGATGCTAAAAATATCGTATTTGCCTTTGCACACATTTATCAAAATTTACGCCATGTTTTGCCGATGTCCAAGCGCCGTGCTCTGAGCATTTTCCCTGCGAACTAGTGCCCCATTACCTCCCCAAAAATGTAAATTGAACACCCCACCCTCACCATTATTTCATTGTGCGGGCGGAGGTAATGGGAGGCAGTCTACTCTCCGGGTTTTGCAGACGGCCCCACAAAGTTTCACCTGCGCCTGCGGGCAAACTTTTTTGAGGGAAATCAACCTTTTACGGAATGCTTAAAGGTCGGGCAGAAGTCAAAGAAATGCATATTAGACATGGCCGGGTTTCTATGCAAAAAGGTGTTGCAAATTAAATTGTGATGATTAAAGAATGAGTGAAATTGAATTTGGGTGAGCTGCAAAGAGAATTGGAGAGGAAATACATGTTAGAAGGTTTACGGTAAGATACACAGTAAAATATTTTAAAAAGCAAAAACTTTGCATTTTGCTAACAATAAAAAATTGCAGGTTCTCAAAACCAAAAGCTAATAAAATTGCCTTAAAATTAGCCCACGTTCTCTGTGTAAGTCATGCATCAACTGCTGAAAGTTTTAGCTCTTGCTTTGCAGGGGCAGCCGAGATATTCAGCAATATTTGTAGGCGAGAGGGTACGGAAAATCAAGAAAAAGTATGCAGAGATTTCATCATCAGATTTGGATGAAATTCAAAATTAACTTTCCAAAGAGATTTGGGCGAATTTTAGCCTTTGCTTTGCAGTTTCCATCGAAATTTTTAGCACAAAATTGTCCAAAAACTCCCGGCCGGCTCTCTAAAAGAAAAATTTAGAATGCCATCTAAAAAATAATGTGTATCATCTCTACACAGTAACACTAACAGGGGAAGTACCCCAAGTGCGACGCTCAGATTTTGATGAAACTTGGCACAAATTTAGAATAATTTTTTCTAAGATATATGCGAGAATCCTAGCTTGCGCTTTGCAGAAACAACCAAGATTTTTAGATCGAAAGTCGGCGAAAATTTAGGACTTTTTGCCGAATTTCAGCACGAAAAGTTTCATGCCAATTTCTACCGTAAAGGATAATGTTTCTACAAAAAATCAAATTTTTCCGCACTAAACTACCAAAGTTATGGCCAAAAAGCGTTTTTCTCTCTGACCGCTCTCCACGTTTAGCGTGCTCTCTCGGCGGCATAACTCGCCCGATATCTCGGCGGCGCCTGCAAAGCGCGAGCTAAAACTTTCAGGAATTCATATTTAGTCCATACCCGACGTGTGTGCAAAATTTAAAGAAAATCCGAGCGTCGCACTTGGGGTACTTCCCTTGTAAGCTAACTTGTGTGCTAAATTCTTTATAGGTCAATATGGCCAAAGAAATGTGGTAATAAAAGGAAACGCAACGGTCCCAAAGTTGGGGTGCTATGTATACTGGTCGACAAAATTTTCTTTCCACCTGGATCTCGGGAACTGCTGGGCTTAGAAACTTGAAATTGGGCACAGAAACACTGTGGAACAGTCTAACACCATACCCAAAAATCGTATCATTTGATGCACTTTACATGCCTTTTTTGAAAAAGGCAAAAAGCCGGATGACAAAATTTTCTTTCCACCTTGGAAAAAACGTTTGTAACTCAAAAGCCAGAGGGTGTTAAGACATCACTGTGGCATCGCTGTGATTGTGAAAAACTCCTCTTTCGATCGGTGTCACAACTTTACCGGGGTTTTCGTTTCTTCGCCCTTGGGCGTCGCCTCATTGCCGCCTTGTCAGTTTTCAGCCAAATTCGTCAACGACATTGCGCTCATTATCTTCCCGACAGACTTATATGCCTCGAGATATTCGCCCCCCGAAATTTCAACAAAATCAAAAAGTCCCCAACAATGATACCACTATTCCATTCCACAATCCCACCCTCACTCCAGACCCTACAACCTCCCCAAAAAAGTTGTGTAATATTGGGTAGTAATCGGGAGAGAATGGGGCACGGAACCCCCCACCCTCACACATAAACAGTATGAAAAGGTGTAAATAACAGGCACGATTTAATTAAAATCCGGTGCAAAATAAAAGTGGCCAAAGTATCGCGTCCCTACCGCCTTCCAACCAATGTCAAGCAAAGGTCATTTTTTCAATTATTATTCGTTACTGGAAGTATTATAACAGTAATGGTTGTAAGGGTTGGGAAACAACGGTAAAACAGTCAAATTTGTGTTAAGTGATGAAAATGATGATTACAATGTCGCTGCTTAATTTTGCTGCGATATATCGATCATGCAACTTGCACTTTTGGGTTGCAGAAGTTTTAAGAATGAAATTTTTCAATCGTTATTGCGAAGTTTATGCAATGGGGTTCCTTACAATATTTATATTTTCTGAAAGCAGGCTTCTTACTCTACTCTCCTGCCAAATTTTAGCCTTCTAGCTCAAACGGCTAGCGAGATATCGAGAGATAAAGCAAGCGCATTCCGAAAAAAATAGAAAAAGTCGCGGAGATCGGTTGTGTCTCAAAAGTACAGAATGCCGTGCGATACAGTTCATTTTCTCGGCGATTTTCGATGCGACACTGCGTTCGTTATTTTGGCAAATAGAGAATGGAGGTTGGTCAGTGCTACTGACCACCATTATCATTAGAAAAGCTGTATGTATGCATTATGTAATAGCGGGCTGACTGCTTTGAGTAGTTATTGATTTTACCTTGGCCAGTAGAAAAAATGACAAGGTTTTACTGGATCCTGACAAGTCTTACTACGTGAATCACTGATTTCCCCTGCACTTTCACAAATTTCCATCAACAAAGATTGTCTCGAAAAATATTGTTTTGTTTTCTCTTCAAAGGTGGTCTTTTTTTCTCGATGTGACAATTTGCCGTTAGCTCTTGGAAGACCATGTAATCAGACTCCAATATGCTCTCCAATTACCTTCATCTCACTGTTAAAACGGCTTTTTCAACGTTTAAGATGTTCTTTGCAAAAGGAGAGATAAACTACAAGTGTTATAGTGCTATAAAAAGAGACTTCGATATAAGCAGAGAAGAATCATCTGTTTGATTTTTATATTTTGAACATATTCCTATTTCAATTCGTATTTTAGAATGTCGATTCGAGTTTCTGAAAGCGAAATTTACGAGGTCGAAAGTGGGAAAATCAAGGGAATCGCGTATAATATCGACAATTGTAAGAATTATGTGGCTTGTCTGGGAATCCCGTATGCTGCAGCGCCGATTGGAGAGCTGAGATTCGAAGTATGTGAGGTCTAAAGACTTTTCTGTCTCTCAAAAAACGTCTCGTAAATATACCTTTAGCTTTGCCATATACACTTGTTACTGTTCCTATTTTAGAAGCCCCAACCGCCAAAGAAATGGCGAAATGTCCGGAACTGTACCCACTTTGGAGCCCCTTGTCCGTACAGAGAGCCTCCTAATGGAGAACACAAACCTCAGCTGGTGCATTCGGAGGATTGCTTATTTTTGAATGTGTTTGCGCCGGTTGCAAATAATCAAGTAAGTTTTATTATGTTTTTTAAGTGTAGAAGTGGCCAAGTTTTGAATGCCAACTTTATCATAATTTACATCTGATAGTGAGAGAGGAAATAGGGAATTTTATAAAGTATATTCAGATCAAACGTGCTTTTTTGAACCCTTTTTTGAGAGTTTTAGAATCATCAATAAAAATTGTGAGTCTTTTTTTCTAATTTCCTGGTCAATCTCTTCTTGTTTTCGATCGTCTCGCGCTCGCAGAGATTGTTGAATATCTCGACTGCCTCTTCAAAATACATATTGAAATTTTCATAATTTGTTACATGTTGTATGTAGTTCACGTCTGCGAAATTCAGAGAGAATCTGGCCACTTTCAGCCAACCAAATAAACTTTTTGATTTGAGGCTCCCTACAGTAATATAAAGTAAAAATGAGCCTTTTTGCTAATTCCAATTTTCCTCAGCGCCCTTATAAATGTTGACTAGACCACTCAGTAATCTAACTGTCTCACTGAACCTGTTTTCAGTATTACAAAGCCAAGAAATTGCCAGTTTTTGTCTTCATCCATGGTGGTGGATATGTCTTCGACAACGCCGCCAACTACGGATGCTCCTCAATCTGCCAAAACCTTTGCTCCAAGGACGTGGTAGTTGTCACCCTCAACTATCGCCTCGGGCTTTTCGGCTTCTTAACATTGAACGATGGAAAAGTTAAGGGCAATTTTGGGCTTTGGGATCAAACCGAAGCCCTAAAATGGGTCAAAAAGAACATTCACGTGTTCGGAGGGGACCCGGAGAATATCACAGTTGGAGGACACAGTGCTGGAGGCTCGTCGTCTGATTTGTTGGCCATTTCTCCGCATTCCAGAGGTAAGAAATGGGGGAGAATGAGATTTTTTGGAATAGATGGTCATGTATAATATAAATTAATGCTGCAAAGGGGTTTTGGCAATAGTATATTAACCAACTTGTGTTTCATGAGCATTTTTAAAGCAAATCTTTCATTTTTGTTAGTTTCGGGGCCATAGAAACAGCTAAAACAGAATGCCAAATATGGCGGGAAATTTGAATTTTTAAAGGGTTCTTCCCGATTTTTCAAGTTTTTCGGACATTCCCGAGAAAGTAATGATCTTTGCAACTAGTAATTTCCCCATCCTTGAAACACTCAAAAATCGACAAATTTGCCTCAGTATTACCCGTTTCACCTTGTTTTAGACCTCTTCCAACGCGTAATCCTCTTCGCTGGCGCCTCCAAATGCGGATTTGCCGTGGAATCCCCGGAAACAATGCGGCGACGAGTCTGGAAGTTCGCCGCATCCAAAGGCTACCCCAAAACTGAAGCCGATTTTTCCACAAAATCGGCGGCGAACGAGGATTTGATGAGATTTTTGAGATTGCTGAAAGCCGATGATCTGAGACTTGGCCTGGCTGGACTACCCGCTTTCGCCAAGGAGTTTACAATGCACTGTGCGCCTGTTGTTGATGGAGACTTTTTCCCGGAGGAAATCGAGAAATTGAGAAAAAATGCGCCGAGAAAGCAGATTTTGGTTGGAGTCACCCTGTTTGAGGGGCTGAATTTGGGTGAGTTTATGTTAATATAGCATTCAAAAAGCTGTTTTATGAAGTAAAAAGTCTTCTACATTCTTTTTTTTCATATCTTTTCTGCAAATTTCGGGAATTGTATATAATTTTTGATCCAAAAACATTAAAAATTGCCATGGATAAGATAATCTGATGTTTGAAATCGGCAGAACTTTAAATAAAAATACCAAACACAAAGGTCGGACGTATTTTACCATCAGTCTTGACATTTTTAACCGAATTTTCAGCGTTTCCAACCTCTAAAACACAATGCCAAAAATGGCGGGAAATTTAAAAATTTGAATTTTTAAGCTTCCAGTCATGGGTAAAATACGGTAGAATTAGCCGTGCTGTAAATAGAGTGCAAATTTTCAGCAATTGGCCAATCCGGAGACAAGCTGACTAAATTTACCCTGAGGCAAATCGGATTTGGATTGAAGCAAAAGAACCCGCAGATCGTCCAAGAAGTCTACAACGAAATGTTGGGCTCTACAACTTTCAAGAATACTCATGAGCAGAACGTTTTCAACGTCAATGTAAGCGATTTTTCGACTAATTGAACCACTTTTTTATATTGCTTTAGGTTCTTTCCGACTTTTTCATCAATAACGGAGTCTGGGAGAGTGCCAAAAATTGGCAAAATGCGGGATCCGAAGTGTTTTTGTATACCTTCGATTATATTCAAAAGGGCATGCTGAAAACGATGCAAAAATATCTTCCATTCGAAGGTGAGTTGGTGATGGATAATATAAAATTTTATCTGAAAAGAGTTTTTTGATGGTAAAACGTGGTTTTTGAGGGTTGAAAAGCCTTCAAAAAGACTTCTGTGGCCATTCTTACATTAGAAATGATCTTTTTGAGGCTTGAAACATAATGCCAAACTTGGCGGGAATTTTAAATTTTGAATCGTAAATGGATGAATTTTGGTTTGTTATAACGCACAGCATCCCCACTGCGTATTTTACACTCATTTTGATCATTCTCTAACGAGATCGGTTATCTTTTTAGTGCTGAAACAGAATGCCAAATTTTGGCGGGAAATTCAAAATTAAAATTTTTTATTGTTTTCAGCGGCTTGCCACGGAGTTGAGATGGCCTTTATTTTTGGCCAAAATATCCTGGCCGACTCAAACTTGGAACGACAAGATCTCGAGGTTTTGGAGCGATTCACCAGCTATTTGACCAACTTTATCAAACATGGGTAAGATCATCAAAATTTTTAGACAAAAAATTAATTTTTTAGTAATCCAAGTGGCGATGGTCAGGTTTTCACTCCACTTACTGGTCGGAATCTCTTCAAACATGTGGTAATTGAGGGCAACAAGACCTACGAAAAGGATGACTTTTGCGGTGGAAGGCCTGAGAAATGGATTCAGATCAGAGAAAGCATCCGAGCTGGTAGTAAATTGTAGAAATCAAAGAGTAAAGTGAATAAAAATTCTGTAATTAGCAACTTACTGGGAGAAATCAATAAACTCATGAAAATTTTGACCAAAGCCATCATGGATAATATAATTTTCATCAATAAAATTTGGCGGGAAATTTGAATTTTCATATCTCTAAAACGGTATGTAGCACAAAGCCAACAGAAGGTTGCTTGTATCCAAATGCCTCAAAAATTCATTAAAATATTTATTATTTTTGAGTCAACAACAAAAAACAAGTGACTTGTTACGAATTTTGCAAATTGTAACAGTGTAACAACAATCATTCCTTATTCAAAATTTTCGTTTCTTTCCTTTGAAGTGGGGTTTCTGTGCCTTTCTCTTCCTGAATTTCTTCTCCTGAGCTTCCCTTCTTTCGCTGATATCTTCCAATAAATCGACGGCATGTTCCGCGTCCTGAAGATAGCTCAGAGATTGGCCAACATCGAATGCCTTGGCCATGGCATCGCCATCCGCATCATCTTCAGAGTCCTCTTCGAAGCCGCGCTTCTTGATTTTCTTCAAATTTTTCTTTTTGAACTCGTTGTCATCGTCCGAATCATCTTCACCGTCGGAAAATTGGTCATCAAAATCTCCATTTTGCTCCAAATCCGAGTCGTTTTCGTCATCATCGTCTAGTTCGGCGTCTGAATCATCATCATGGTCTCCATCGCTCTCCGAGTCTCCACCTTCATCAGATTCGTCATCTTCACCTTGTACTTGGTCATCATCGTCTTCAGAGTCGTCAATCTCATCCAAAGCGTCGCGATTCTTTCGCTGCTGCTTTCTTTTGGCTTTGGCTTCCTTTTCCGACAATTCTCGACCAAATGCTTGGCCAAAATCAATATCAAAAACATCATTCTTCTCGCCGGGTTCAAATCGCTCCAAAATTCCTTCAAATTCTTCCGAATCCACCGAAGCCACATCATCAAAACCATCATCCTCTCCACCATCCTCCTTCTTCTTGCCGGCTTTATTGAGTTTGACAGTGGCGAATCGGTGGAGGAACTTTTCGTCTTGGGGAATTTCTCGTTCTTGCATGTTCGCGTACTCCTAAATAAAAAACATTTCGGAAAGTTCATCCAACTAAGCTTCTACTACCATCAAAAATCTAATTCAGTCATAACTTTTCAATTTACTGCCCAAAATCATCAAATTTTGACCAAAAATTATCGGAAATCCTCATGGATAATATAATTTTGATATTAAAAATACAACATTCTTGTAAGCAACCTTTCCAAAGGCCATAAATAACCCAAAAATGCCCATTAACTTTCAAATCACAAACTGAACATCAAATTTGCCAAAAAATCAACAACCCTTCATGGATAATATAAAATTTTGGCCAAAAAGATCTTTAAACCACTACTCCAAAAGAAAACCTGCTACTACTACCAACTATAACCTCCAATTTCCCCATTTCAATCCCTTTTACACCCTTATCCCACCTTAAAACACAATGCCAATTTTGGCGGGAGTTCAAATTTTTAAAGCCCAAATCTCTCCAAACCAACTCCAAAACACTTTAAATCACTTACCGTCGACGTAACATTCATTCTTTTAATTCCGCTGGGCACATATCCTCGATATTTTCCATCTTCGGCCGTTTTAACCTTGGGGTTTTTAAAAGCAAACCGATCCAAGAATCTGATCAAAGTAAAATCGATTAGGGCGTTTCCTTTGTAGCTAATCGAGAGTCCATCCATAATTCTTTGCGCAAAGACCGCTACGGACGGATGGTAATGCTGGGAAAGGGCCAAAAGTTCCGTGTCGACCGATTTTTCGGCGTGTGCAAAGAGTGGATTCCGGGCGAACGGATCATAATCCACATTCCCTTGATGCTTCTGGGCCTCTTTTGTAATCAAATCACGGTAAACCCAGCCTGTTGCAGTCTTTTTCTTCGATTTTTCGCCGACTTTCTGTTCTTCCTCGGAAATTTTTCCATTTTCGACCTTTTCCTCGGTCGAATTCACTCCATTTTGTTGGATTTTGCCGTTCAGCTTCTTCTTCTTGAACTTTCCGTTCTTTGGAGCGTCACCTAGGCCGTTAACTTGAGGTTTTTCGGGTAGTGGGACATCAAAATATTGTTCTTCCTCATCACTGTCCTCCTTTTCCTCCTTTTTCACGGCCAAACCAGTCTCCGACTTCGGGATGGTCTTCTGAAAATTATGGGCGATTTATTTTTTATTTACAATTATTACTTATAACTTTGCAGTTTTTTGAGATTTTTCTGCACTGTGCAAAAAATTTACCCTCCGACTGCACAGTGCGAAACTTTTCCTTTCCGATTGCACCGTGCGAAAGTAGCGACAAAATTCGAAAACATGCGCACAGTGCAAGAAAAAGCGGTTCGAAAAATGCACAGAAACCCAAAACAAAAAAAAAAAAATAAAAAAATCGTTCTCGGAGGATAGGTTACCCCTAACAAATAGGTTACCCCAGCGGATAGGTTACCCCACCGGATAGGTTACCCCAAGTTTCGGATAGATAACCTCGGAGGATAGGTTACCTCGGAGGATACGTTACCCCGAGGATAGGTTACCTGAAAAAATGTTTTTTTTTGAAATGTTTTCGCTTCGGGACTAGGAAAAAAAGGACTTCTTGTGAAATTTGAAAAAATTTTCAAATGTTTTCGCTTCGGGAGTTGGAAAAAAAGGATTTTTTGTGAAATTTGAAAAAAATTTGAAGTGTTTTCGCTTCGGGACTGGGAAAAAAAGATTTTTTGGAAAATTCAACAAAATTTTGAAATGTTTTCGCATCGGAAGTAGAAAAAAGGGTGTCTGACTGAATGTTAACTGTGGTGCCGGCAGCACTAAAATTTTGTCTAAAACCAATGGTACCACCTGGTACTATATAGTACCACGTGTTTTTGGGCTCTACTAAGCACCAAACCATCACCATTACTGCATCATGGCCAAATTTTCACTTCTCACAAAACAGTACCAGTTGGTACTATATAGTACCAAGTGTTAAAACGTGTTTTTGGGTTCTACTAAGCACCAAACCAACGCCATTACCGCCTTACGGCCAAATTTGCACCTCGTACCAGGTAGTACTATTTAGTACCAAGTGTTTAAAATGTGTTTTTTAAGCAGTACTAGGCACCAAAACAACACCATTAACGTCTGAAAGTGTTATAAGTCGAAAAATTTTCAAAAAGAATCCCTAAAGGCAGTAAGGTAACAGAAGCCCAGTTTTCATATTCAGTCAGTTCATACTCAGTCAGCTCGAAAACCTTTCAAATTTTTTTCAATTTTCACAAAAAATCCTTTTGTTAAAAGTCCCGAAGCGAAAACATTTCAAAATTTTTTCAAATTTCACAAAGAATCCTTTTTTTCCAAGTCCCGAAGCGAAAACATTTCAAATTTTATCCAAATTTCGCAAAAAATCCTTTTTTTCCAAGTCCCGAAGCGAAAACATTTCAAATTTTATTCAATTTTCACAAAAAATCCTTCTTATTAAACTCCCGAAGCGAAAACATTTCAAAATTTTTTCAATTTTCACAAAAAATCCTTTTTTTCAACTCCCGAAGCGAAAACATTTCAAAAAAAATTTTTTTCTTTTTTTGGTAAGGGGTAACCTATTCGTGGAGTAACCTATCCGGTGGGGTAACCTATCCGTGGGGAAACCTATCCGGTGGGGTAACCTATCCGGTGGGTAACCTATTCTCGGGGTAACCTATCCTCCCCAAATCTAAAAAAATCGCATGGTGGGAGAAAAAAATTTGTCGCACACGCACTGTGCAATCCAAATCTCCTCGATTTTTTTGCACTGTGCAATCCAAAACTTCTCGATTTTTTGCACTGTGCAATCCAAAACTCATCATTTTTTTGCACTGTGCAGCATAAAATAAACTCAAAAGGTGCACAGAGCGCTCAAAACTTCAGTCCAAAACCCCGTCCAGTGCACTGTAACCGCCCCAAAAATCAATTTCAACTCCTTTTTACCCCTCAAACTTACATCCGAATACCTGACCAACTGGATTAATTGTGGTTTCTCGGTTAGTAATGCGTTATAAAGCAACAAAACCGCAGCTGCAAAGGCCGGGGTGTTGATCAAAGCCAATTGGAGGAGTCGTTTGATGAATGCGCGGACTCGTTCTTCCACCGGGTCCGTTTTGAGGACTTTATGGACCAAATCAAAGAATTGGACATCGGCTTTGGAAGAGCGGACTGTCAGCATTCGTTGGTAAAAAGCTGAGTAGAATCGATCCGAAAGGCCGGAGCTAAAAATAAAAATGAACAAAATTATTTGAATATCAATTTTTTTTAAAAACAATTTATAAGCTCATAAATTCCCAACTCACTTGAAAGCCATTGCTTGGTACAATAATCTGAGCGCACTTAGGGCGGTCGCCAACTTTTTCGCTGTGTGAACCACCTTATAAAGATCATCAAACTGCTCCGTTAGTTGTGCCGCTTGATCTTTAGCGAACGGGAAAGCCTTGTTTGCGCCTCGGATGACGTTTGTGAGCATCCGATGGTTCACGGCCTTCTTCAAGATGAGGATTCGGAACATGGAAAAGTAGATTTTCAAAAGTTTCACCGCAACTTCTGTGTCGCCATCTCGGAGGGGCATGATTGAGAGGGTGTGTATGGCGTAAAACTGGGTTCTTTCTGGGATATTCTTCCTGAAAATGGGATGCATTACATAATTTTATATTCCACTAGGTCAGAGATGATAGAAATTAAATTTTTGAAATAGAAATCCATGATATGGTGATCAAATTCCTCTAAAATTCCAGCAACTTACCTATAGTACTCCAAATATTATAAAAATTCATTAAAACCGACAAAAATTGTCATAGACAATATAATTATCATCTAGAAATGTGGCATCCCCATCAAAAAGTCATCAAATGGCCTATGCAGATTACACGTATCTTCTATCCTCCTAATTTCAATATTAATAAGCCCGAAAAAATCCCAGGCATCCAAAAAATTGTTAATATTATCCATAACCCTCGAATTATATCTCTTACCTAAAAATCAGCCGTTCCAATTGCCCAATCAAGATCAATCTCATATTTCCATGCTTCTCCGAGAGCTTATGGATCTGTTCGGTTGCTGTTACTGCAACCTTCTTCTTGGGATGACCAATTTTTTCGATTAAAATGTTCAAGAGTACGTCTTCTTGTTCCGGTCGTTCTGTGAGTAAATCCGCGATGATTATCACCGCCTTCTCCGCAACACCTTCGATTTGACTTGAAGTTAGAGCCTAAAGACAGAAAAAATCAAATCAAACAAGACAAACGTACTTGTGCGCCATTTACGACATCAGCATAGAGTCGTTTTAACTCGGATTCGAATTGCCAAAGGATCAACCGTTTGTTTGCTAGGTCCACATTGCCTCCGGAAAGTTCTTCCACAAGGTCTAGAGGCCTCTAAAAGTTTCGAAAAAAGTTAAAATTATCAAAAATACAACTTACTCTATCCAATGGGACCAATTTCCTGTCAGGAGGGAGCAAATTCTTGATGAAAATTTCGCGAAAACTCTCTGGAAAAAATTCAAAGGTCAACAAAAAAGCTCCATGAACTTACTCATAACCGCAACAAGAGATCGTGTTTGCTTTTTTGTAAAGAAATTGACCAGAGTTTCGAGATGTTTTATCGAATGGACTGGATCTTGAACAATCTTCAGCTGAATGGCACTCAATTTGTCGGACATTGTTCCTTGTTCCACAATCTTGTCCAGGAACATGTCTTCCGATGTGAGGGCGCGTTTATTGGCTAAAATAGGAGTAGTTATATTATCCATGTGAAAAACACCGATTTTCTTGGATCACTTATATTCTTCTTGGGGAAAAGGACACCCAAAAGACATTCCAAGTCTTTCTATAGGTGAACATGAGAGATCGAACCTAAAACTCAAAGAAAAATATTAAAACCTTACTTTTAGAATGGGCTTCGATCTCCTTTGCCAAAAGTTTCTCCGCTCGTTTGACTTGATTCAGATATACTTCGTTCATATGGTTCATAGGCTGGTCTAGGGTCTCATTGAAGCCATGATCAAACCATCGTTCATCTACATCAAGCTTTACTAGGACTTTTCTACTGAAACTTTCGGCATCTCCACTACTCTGAATCTTAGGCTTTCTATTGCTTCCGAGCTCTGTATCCAGGGATTTGAAGGTCTTAACCTTTCCATTCTCATCGAACTTCTTATGCTTGCCCATCTTATTCTAAAATACAATAAAAAATTGTCCATAAAAATACCAAAGTCATCATGGATAATATAATCATTGGATTGAAACCAAAATTTCTTCCCATCAAACCTCAACATAAAGATTTATTTTCATATAATTACTGAGATCGATCTAAAAATGGGTAAAATAACAAATAAAATTCCGAAAAATACACGTAATATTCGTGTTTTAGACTTGAGCTAATGGAAAAGAATATATTTCGAATGTGCAGATTGAATCCAAGGCATCTGTAAGGCATCTAGAACTCAGATTGGATTCTGAGTAAAGTAGTCCAACGCAAAATTGAATTGGTCCTCGCAAACGTTGAGCAGGACGTTTGTTTTGGCCTAAAGTAAGGTAAATTTATATAAAATAATACCCATAGATAACCTCAAACAGTTTCATAAGCCATAGCAAGAATTTCTTACCAATTTCTCATCATAATTATCACTGAGCCCTTGGCCATGTTGAGCTAACGACAATCCACTCAATGCATAACATGTATGATATAAATCCGATGGTTTTGTTGGTTTATCCTTGAACCCGCCAGAAACACATTGGGAAACAAATAGGATATACTCTTCCAGTCCTTTTGGGTTAAAGGCAACCAAAGTTTGAGGTGGGGGAACCAAACAATTTTGGGCAATAACAGCTGCTGCGCCTACCCAATAGCTGTAACATACGTCGACCAATTTGCCTGCTCGGCCCTAAAGATAAAGAATAATTGGAAATAAAATCAAGAAAAGGTAGATGAAGAAATTTAGACAGTAAAAATCCCGGGTTTGAACAAAAAGTTATATTACACTAGGCAAAATTCACGCGAAAATCCTCAGAAAAGAATGTAATTCTTCGCTCTATACTTTGCATAACAACTAACAGCCGTTATACGCCCTACGGCTCCATTTTAATCTCAAGATCGAACATAAAATTAAAAAAATTATACTATACCATACCTATCTTATCTTCATAAAAAATCACCCTTCTTACCTGAAATCCCCCTTCGTAAGGCATTTGCCGCATAGCACACCACCTAACCAATGCTTGAGCGTCAATCAAATGCGCTTTATCCATTAAAACCAGCGCTGCAGCTCCGCATAAAGTATATCCGCCATGAGCTTCACAATCAGGGGAACCCGCAAATCCACCTTCATAAGTTTGACATCTAAACTTCAAAACACTCAAAAAACTTGTCCTACCTTGTCAACCATCCTGCCACTCCTTCAAACAGCTTATCGTTCATCAATCCTAGGACAAAGCAACAAGCGACCATGCAGTAGACACCTCGGACATCAATCTCTCCATTTTCATGCATCCGAAAACTTCCGTCAACCTGTTTCAGCGACCAGTAAAAGCGGAGAAGAGCTTTTCTAAAAATAGAAGAATAAAAATAATGTTGTTTTAGATTACCTGTCAATCATGGCTAGCGCTTCCTCAGTGCCGATGGAAACAAGTGACATAATTGCGGCATACGTAGTAGCCATATGAGGGTACTGTCCTGGGGCACCTCCGAACCCACCTGACGGATGCTGACAAGCTTCGAGGAATTTTATAAACCTAAAACTCGGATATTGACCATGGATAACATAAAACTTGGAAATTGTGGGGAACAACCGTTAAACAGATGCACAATAAGAAGTGAGAGTTCTAATCTCACCTCGTCTTCTGCGTAGAAGACAAATCATGACCCATCAAGCGCAGTGAGTGGATTGCCCAGAAACAAAACCATGTTCGACCAGCTTCTTGACCCTAAAGTAATTTAAAATCCCGGCCTCTCGAAAAGAATCGAAGTTCAATAAGGCATCGAATAGTTCGATATAGACCTGAAACAAGTTGTACGAAACTCTTACCGAATAACCAGAAGGCAGCGTTTCCAGATGCTTAAGAATATAATGTACATGTCGATCCCGTTTAAAGTAAAAAACTTCTCGACTGTGCCTCGACAGGATATCTTTTACAGACAATTCAACCACTTTCTAAACACAAGTATTCAAAAAAAAAACAAAAACTCACTTGTTCCGAGGAAGTTTCGGTCTCGACACCTTGGTCATCATAGAAAAATTGAGGATCCGCGATTCGATATGAATATTCCGCTTCATCCGGTCGAATATCCATCGAACTAATGCTGTTTTGGTTCAGGGATTCATGAAGAACAGAAACAAAAAAAGGAATAATTTATTTCCCATTGAACGAAATGTCACAACGAAGTGGCACTATTGATTTTTCGAATAATAGACATGTACCGTAAACGGACGGCCAATATTGCAACACGCTCACTGAAATACATAATTTTTTACCGATTTCAACCACGCTTTCACACAAAATCAAACTTTATAGCAATCTATACATCTAAAACAATATAATTGCAAACTCAACCCGTAAAAAATAAAATACAACTAGTAACAGTATATAGGTACAAAAAACCAGTAAGATTTCTAATGGGCTCCATGTCCAGGTCGACAATGACAAAGGTGATCCAGAATTTTCACGGTGCACTTCGAATCGGCATGTTTAATATAAGGCTTCAGAAGCACTTTTCCATTATTGTCAAATAGAATTTCCACTTGCAATCCCAGGCTACCCAATTCCCATGAGATATCAAGAGGAACCGTTGCTTGATAGATGTTTCCTTGGATCGATTCAAAGCGCTTTAGATCAGTGATATTGGAGATGGAGAACGTTTTGGGACATTCTAATTTGTTCAATGCGTTTTCAACGTTGACTTTGGCTTCTGATGAGAGGTTTGACTGTAATAAGTAATAAAAAAAGTATAATTGATAGGATTCTAGGGGACAAAGGAGGAGATTTTAGGGGTTGATTGTATTATCCATGGCGTTTTGATGACTATAAAAAAAATTTTTTTGAAAGATCTCCTATAATAAAAAAACAGCCCCAAAAATCCAATAAAAGACCACGTACCACAAAGTTGACATCATCAATTCTTCCAGGAGCCTCTTTTATGCATTGGCATTGCTCTTTTCCCACCTTCATTCCCTCACAATCCCGATCAACTGAGATTTCCTGCAGAAAAGACACTCCATTATCAACTTTCTTCCCCATGATCTCGTTGACAGTTGCATAGACGTCATCCAGCAATACAAACGAGTTCTTATTTTTGAGTAAAATCGAGTATTTTTCGGGATTTATCCCAAAAAAGCTCCTCGGAATTGTTAGGCCCAAAAATGGATGAGAATTCGCTTTTTGGCCAGTGATTACGAATACGGTCCTCTCAAATCCTCCATTGAGATAAGAGCGGTCCAGTATGTGAGAGAGATGAGAATCCAGAGCACCAAGATCTGGGAGATCGGAGACGTCCAGATCAGTGATGGAGAAGGTCGGAACTGATGGGTATTTCGATAAAAACCTGAAATATTTGCTCTGTCAGGAAGGATTTTTAGTAAAAACTTCATGGCACTTAGATCGGAATCACTTTAGATTCAAAAATTCAAATTCCCGCCATTTTTGGCATTCTGTTGCAAGCGTTCAAATGGGGCAAAATGACCGTATTCCATCAAAAAATTGCTGTAGATTACTGAAGATGCACAAAATAATCTTCCTATTTGCTTACCTCTTCAAAACATTAAGGACTCTCTCATACGGATGTTCCGAACATTGTACATGACTTTGAGATGAATTTTCAAGTAAATACTTATTGAATGAGCTGAAAGATTTAAAATTAAACCTCTAATGGTTCATAAATAGTCGTATAATACATGTAGCATCTTTTAGAAAACAAATTGGCCCTTACGACAGGTCAAAAGTCGGTGTAATATCGAATGTTGTTGATGATGACATTGTGTTCAACATAGTAATATATCCGTCATCTGAATGAAAAGAAAAATTTTATGGATGTAAATCTTACCTTGTGCTGACTTCATCAGCTTTTTCATCAAGTCATCATTCAGTTTGACAATATTTTCAGCCTAAAAATGATGATTTTTAGCGTAAAAACGAATAAAAAATCAGAAAAATCTGACTATAAAGTATGTATGAAAAACGCCCAAATCTCCATTAGGTACCGAATGGAATCCATTGAGCAGTTGGGTATTGATTGTTTCCAGAGCATCGACAGTCAATGGCATTTTGGAGATCAAGTCGGATTTGGAGATTCCATTCAAGTTCAAGAAGGCAAACGAATAATTTCGATGACGATTGTCAGAAATCTCTGAGTTGTTAGCGACATGATTTTTCGGTTGAAGAGAGAAAAAAACGTCGGAAAATACTAAAAATGGCAAAAATTTAGACGACGATGACTAAAAATACGGTAATTTTTAGGGTGGAAAAGAGGTCAAAAGTACCCGTATTTATACCGGTATACGATTTTCAGTCTAAAACACCACTTACAGCTCTCATTTTGCTGATTAAAACACTCGATTTTCACTTGCTCCACGTCCAATCTTTGCTTCCCTTCTCGTAATTGATACTAAACGAACATAAATTTTTGACAGAATTTATTTCTACCTTGTCGCTACTATCCGAAGAAGCAAGATCGCTGTAAAAACATCGAAATTCTGGCCGTCCATTCTTGATTTCGGCGATTTTCACATAAAAATCACCAAAAGTTGTCTGTCTAACAAGTTGTTCCTCCTTTTCTAGGCATTTTATGTCGGCATTCACTGTGGTAGAGATTGTTGAGTCATCTGGAAAACGATTCGAGGTAATATTTGAACACTTCTTGCAAGATTTCATATACCTATTACGTTACAGTGGGACCAGATCCAGTGGCAAAAAACGTACCATTATGCATCTGGGAAGTATCAAAAATGTGGCAAAATGCTTCCCTCTCCAACTGAAAAAACTTCATTTTGAAGGGCGCGCTCTTTTTCCTCACAAAGAGTGGGCGCGATTCTGAGTTCTTTCACTTGGAGAGGGAAGCATTTTGCCACATTTTTGATACTTCCCGGATGCAAAATGGTACGCTTTTTGCCACTGGATCAGGTCCCCCACTGTATTATGTTATCCAAGATGAACATTAATTTTTTGAAAATAAAACAAGTTTACCCGTTCGCTGAGCTGGTATAATCTTGCATCTGAACTCTTGAGGATGTGAGAATTTGTATTCAACAGCCGTCATATCGTATCTTGACCTCTTCCTAACAAAACTTTTGAATTTAGGTGGGACATCAAGGTATTTTCGAACTTCTGCTACTGATGCCAACGGAAATCGATGTCTAGGATCAGGGAAAAACATGCCAACCACAACATAAGCCAACACACAAAGGGATGACGTAACAATGAACAAGATTCCAAGCTAAAAGTTCAGAAATCCGACCAATTTTTATATTACCCATGCCTTTCTTGGGTAAAGAAGGAAATTTCACGTGGAAAAACTCACTTTTGACAACAAGATTCGTTTCATAAGTTCGTACGAACAATTGATGCGATAGTTCAACAGTAATTTGTACCTAATACTCTCCATTCTAAGACAATATTTTAAGAGTTTATGTCAATTTCACATTCAGACCCCCGAATGGAGCGGCACTGCTCTTGAAGCCCGCTTATCAGATACATCTACGAACTAATTGAGATGTCGGAATGAAGAAGCCTCCCGGATCCTGTTTTATTATTAATGACTTTTTGGAGATCTACTAGGAAGTTTATTGAGGAGAGAAATGAAACATGCGCAATATTGCCAATGATTTATATTTTCGAAATCTGCATTCCCAACACAATCCTCGCCTTTTTTAGATAACGTCTAACCAGTATAACACACCAAAACAAAAAACGGCATTTCAACTGGTAGCCAACAAAAATTTTATATTGTACTACCGACTTCCAGCAAGAAACACGGCAACACTTCAGAAGTCCATGCAAAGGGAAGTGGTCTTCTTCTTTAGGAGATACAAGACGCCTGAACACGCTCTAAAAGCCAAGAAAATAACAATTCACCCTTTTCACATCAGGTAAAACCTCCCCCTACCGTCCGACTTATTGCACTAGGTATTTTTCGATCACGAACTACTGCTCCTACCACGACTTCTTCGTTAACACAGCGTTTTTACATTATTTTCACAGATTTTGCAGAATTCTGCAAAATTTGACCGCAATTTTTCCCAAAACATATTTTTGTTCCGAGTCCCACCACGACTTCCTGATTTCGGCGGTCCCCCCTTGCCGAAGGCGTTGCCGGTCGTTCGGCGTGTGCGATCGATTGTCGAAAACGGTAAAATACAGTACTAGTCCGACCGGAAAGTCGCCTGAGGGGTTTTTGGCGATTGCATTGTGCGAAAAAGTCGGGGTGCACGCCACAGCCGAAGCCTGCAAAAAACAGGAAATTGCGATTTCAGTCCGGCGACTTTCCAAGCACTAGTATGAAGAAGAAAATTTGCGTGAAAGTCGGAGTAAAGTGCAATATTGAACTCGATGTAAATGAGACTTACATTTCGATTTTCAGCGACGAATTTCTGTTTGCCAAAATTGAGGACCGAGGATTTTTGAAACCCAGCTCATTCAACGTTTTGTGCTGTAGTCGGACGGTCGCTTTTTCTCAATCAAGATGGACGTGGACAGTGGCGAAGCAAAGCGCAGAAGAGAAGACGAATTGAATGTGTCAAGCTTGAACATCAGCCTCAACGAAGCCCCCAGTAAGTCTTGTTGCGAAGTGTTCGGTCTTTAGGACGATGTCTGAACAGTTTTGATGGGCAATTTAAGCGTTCGTTCGAGGTATCTGTGCTCTAAATCTGATTATTTTACAGAAAAGCTCCCTCCGCAATCGATTCCGTCAGGGTGCAACACCTCAATCAGGTTGAATGGATACAATATCTCATTGGCCAAGAAGAACGAGCCCGGATACCTGGAAAAAATCTACAAGTATCGTGTCACCATTGCCGCTCAGTACCCGGATAGAATTACGAAAGATGAAGCCGGAAATGAATTTTCGGTGCCTCGTAAGGAGCGCCTATTGCATGATGGGATGAACGGAGAGTGAGTTCATCGACTTTGTGATGCAAGAATATCGAATTTTTGTATTGCTGTTGTTTCATTCGATCACTAATGGATAAATTTTTAGTGTGGCGAAGTCTCAACGTTCCAACATCTCGTATGTTGTCTTGGAAAATGTTGCCCAGCAATTTTATGGTTTCAAGGGAATGGAGTACGTATATGATCGAGTAAACATTGTCTATTCTTCCAAGAAGTTGTGCGAGGAATCCCGCATTGATGTAATCGAAGTGGCTGGAAACGTAAGACAGTGATGTTTCGATTTATTTTGTTTTTAGGAAAAGCTCGTAAGATTGGACACTTCATTTTACGGCCGTCCCTCCGCCTACAAGGTAGATTTGTCTCTCGTGGAGATTGTGAATCCCCACAATCAGGAAGAAATCGGGGCCTTGGTTCAGTTTTTGGAAATTGCCACCTCAGTGAAAGCCTATAGGTGAGAGTATTATTCGAAGTGCATGTTGGGTTTAGAAACATCGCCGAAGCTCTTGCCAAGCGAGAGAAGCCGAAGGTCGAAGTCACTAAGAATAAGATATATTTTCCCTTGGAAAGCAAGCCTTTCAACAATGATCCGCGTATCTTGATGAAAGGAATCGACAAGTCTGTGACTGTCGCTGGTGATTTGTTCAACCCAAAGTTTATTTTGAAGTTTGATGGTAAGATTTTAATATGGTTTTATTATTTTTAGTGTTGATACACAGTAATCTTTGTTGTTTTCAGCAAAGAGCAGTCCGTTCTTCCCCGAAGGAGAGTTGGTCACTTTTTTGAGCAGGTTGATGACGGCTGGGAGACAGTTTGGTGGCCCGGGTGGTGGGTTCAGGGATCGCAGCTCGTCCCGTGCATCCTATCGCGACAGTTCCCGCGACAGCCGTGCAGGTTACGATCGCGGTGGATACGAACAAAGTGGAGGTGGCGGAGGCAGTGAAGAGCTGGCTGGGATCCTCCGAGACAACAGAAAGTTGGATCTTGCCACTTTACACTTGAAAAGTAAGAATTGGATTTTATGGTTGATATTGTCTTTAATTTTTCTCAATTTCATTATCTTGTTGTTGTAGATGTCGTTGTCAGAACAACTCATCTCGGCGAGAAGAACAAGGTGTTCCCAATTCACGGACTAGGCGATCCAATTGATCAAATCAAATTTACGAAGCGCGATGGAGCTACCGAATACGTATACGACCGTTTCAGAAATAATTACGGGCTCTCCATCAATGGACGCCTTCCAGCGGTTATTCATTATGACAAAGGCAGGAAAGTCAGCAGTTTCTATCCCATGGAAGTCTTGGAGATCCTCCCGAACCAACGTGTTTCGGTACAGAAGTCTCAAATGGAACCAAATTTGGTTAGTTTATATTACTTTTCGCTTGTAGCCGTGGTGTTGTATATTTTTAATCCTTACATGACAATTTCCATTTTTCAGACCGAGATCATGACTCGTGAATGTCAACAGACTCCGACTGTCATGACTAGGCTGTTTGAAGATGCCAAGAGGGAGATCCACATCAACAATTCAAACCCTTGGTTTAAGCATTTTGGAGTAAGTGGCTGTTTTTGTTGATGTTGTTTTGTGTTTAGATTAGAGTCGAAAGTGATCTCATCGAGACGAACAAGGGAATTCTGATTCCTCCACCAGACCTTGTCCTCGGAAACGATCGGCGTGCCAATCTGGACAGAAATCAAATGAACTTCCGTCTGGACCGAGATATTTTGAGAAGCACCCCAAAAGACAACATTCATTGGTGTCTTGTCGATGTTCAAGGATGTCTGGGAAGAGATATGGAGTGAGTGTCGCTATGATTTTTTTGTTTTAGAAGAAACAGTGTGTAATTTACTGTTTTAGCCGCTTCCTGGACAATTACATCAGAAGATGCGGTGAACTCGGCCTTCGTCTTCCCGACCCGGACCAAAGAAGAGCCCCCGATATGCGTGGAAGCCGTGAAGATGACTTTGATCGAGCTTTCAGACAGCTGAAACAGGACAATTTCACCTTTGCTATCTTCATCACTCGTGGAAAAACTGATGCCTCACATGAGTACATCAAGTACTTTGAAAGCAAGTATGGTGTACTCACGCAGCACATTATTCAAAAGAATGCCTCCATGTGCAAGTCGGACACCTTGAACAACATTATTTTGAAGACCAACTTGAAATTGGGAGGGCAGAATTGGCTCACCAGGGTTAATCAACTCCAGTCCTCCAAGTAAGCGTAATTTTTAGAGTTAGTCGTTGTTTTATGGGAGTAAAATTGTTTATTTGCTTTCAGATCGGTCATAAACATGACCAAAACCATGTTCATTGGGATCGGCTTTTCCCAGGCTGGGCCTCAAGGAGTGGAACGGAACGAAACTTCGGCTCCGGCAATCTACACCGCTTCGATTACCTACACTGTCGACCCCGACCTCAGACTGAACGGGGATTGGTGGTACTACGAGAAGCAGAAGGGAGCCAATGCTGTTCCACTTGGTGGAGGGGATGAGGAACCAAGTGAATACGAAACCAATTTGGGAGGAATGTTGAGACAAGCATTGGAGAAATGGAGAGTCAATACTGGAAATTTCCCAGCTCATGTTGTGGTTTACAGAAACGGAACTGTAAGTGAATATACTTTTTTTTGTTACTCTGCTTTTAGAGTGAGGGAGAGTTCGCCCAGATCTTCAGGAAAGAAGTGAAGCTAGTCGAGCAAACTTGCGCTGCTCTTGGACCAAATGCTCCGACAAGAACTTTCTTGGTGGCCATCAACAGAAGCAACAACCGCCTCTTCCGTCTGGCCAGGGAAACCAACCCCAACGATAGACCTCCTCAACAGAACGTTCGTGCCGGAACTGCCTACTTTGCTGGACTTACTCATCCAAGACTTACTGAGTTTATCTTGCAATCTCATCGTTCCATCCAAGGCACTGGACGTCCGGTTCGCTACGTTGTCCTCAACGATACCTGTATCCCAAGAGTATCGACTGAAGAATTGATCAACATCAGCAATGCTCTGGCCTATTCTCATGGAGTGGTAACTTCCCCGGTCTCCCTCCCGTCATGCCTTTACGCTGCCCAAGACCTGGCCGAACGCGCTCAGAAACATGTTAAACATGTGCGTGGGAACATGTCTATCAAGCAACTGAATGAGCAGATCCGCCCGAACGTTGACCACAGATTCTGGGCTTGAATCAATCAATATCTCCTCCTATATTATCTTATATTATTGTCTGTTGGTGTAATTTGTTTTTGCTTATTGGTCTGTGAGGTCTTGTATAATATTATATTATTCATGTCTACTCACTTGCTGGTATATAATATTTATTTTTTATATTCATGATTTATATGTCATACTACAGCTCGCTAATTCAGCTGCAGTGTTGTGTATGTCAGCACACTTTTTTCATAAAGTGACCAAATTGTTGCTTTTTGGCCTATAGCCAATATTATTGTTATGCTAAAATGTTTTTCGTTATTAAAAAAATAAAATTTGGTATTGACATGTTGGAATTTGCCTGGAACGTAGAGAAAGAGTGGAAAGATAAGAAATTGGGAAAGTTTGTTGGTAATCAAACGTATTTTATTTGCAATTGAAATGGCTTGTTTTTGCAGTGAATGCTGACCCCGGTTGCGCGCCAAAATAAGCCCCGCCTCTCGCAAAAGCGTCGAGTATAAAAGCTGACCACTCCCCGCTTTCGCCATCAGTCTCCGACTCGATTTTTGTCGTTCGACTTCAGCTCTCATCGAAGCAATGGCTCGTACCAAGCAAACTGCTCGCAAGTCCACTGGTGGAAAGGCTCCCCGCAAACAGCTGGCCACCAAGGCCGCTCGCAAGTCCGCCCCTGCCACTGGTGGCGTGAAGAAGCCTCACCGCTACCGTCCCGGAACCGTCGCCCTCCGTGAGATACGTCGCTACCAGAAGTCCACCGAGCTCCTCATCCGCAAACTGCCCTTCCAGCGTTTGGTTCGTGAGATCGCCCAGGACTTCAAGACCGATCTCCGCTTCCAGTCCAGCGCCGTCTTGGCCCTTCAAGAGGCCAGCGAAGCCTACCTCGTCGGACTCTTCGAGGACACCAACTTGTGCGCCATCCACGCCAAGCGGGTGACCATCATGCCCAAGGACATCCAATTGGCCAGACGTATCCGCGGCGAACGCGCCTAAATTCAGCTCCGTACACCTTGGACTTGCGGCTGAAGCCCAACTGATCCCAAACGGCCCTCTTTAGGGCCACAAATTAATTTTTCATATTTATTTGTTGTGAATAAATCTGCATTGTGATTATTTGTATTGTTTCATGTTGGTAAGGCTGATTTCAATGTTTTTTAGGTTGGGAATTCGGATAATACTGGGTGTAGAATGCGAGATAAGCGAATTAGTTCGTATTTTTATCTATGCAATCGTATTTTTATCTATGAGTATACGAAGCAAGAATAAGAAATAAATTAGAAGAAAAATATGTGTTAATTGACCCTGACGCCTCTGAAATTGATGTAAATTACATTTGCGATAGTTTTTATTGTCTGTTTTTACTAGTTACACCAACTTTTTGCCAATTTTTTGGATTTTTGACAAAATTGATACCTAAAATTTCAAAAACAAAATTCGATTTTTAAACTGTTTTGATGGCATTTACCTTGCTGATATATACTTTTGGCTTGATGATCATACATGTAGGTGTATACACATCTATTTTACTTCAAAGTCTGGTTGTCTGTATATTGCACTTGACCAATGCTTTTGTTTTCGCGTCGAAACAGGGAAGACGCGACCTCGCCTTTCGCGCTCAAAACAAGCTCCGCCCCTTCTCCACCGGCAGGGGTATAAAAGCCGGTTCTTTTCCGCTTTCGTTCATACGATCTGTTCGTACCCAACTCAGGAATCAACTGAACAATGTCTGGCCGTGGAAAAGGAGGCAAGGGACTCGGAAAAGGAGGTGCCAAGCGTCATCGCAAAGTCCTCCGTGATAACATCCAGGGCATCACCAAGCCCGCCATCCGTCGTCTGGCTCGTCGTGGTGGAGTGAAGCGAATCTCCGGCCTCATCTACGAAGAAACCCGTGGTGTTCTCAAAGTCTTCCTGGAGAATGTGATCCGAGATGCCGTCACCTACTGCGAGCACGCCAAGAGAAAGACCGTCACCGCCATGGATGTGGTCTACGCGCTGAAACGCCAAGGCCGTACCCTCTACGGTTTCGGTGGATAAGTTGATCGACTCTCGCTGGTCCGTGTCCTCCCACTCGACACTTCATTGATCCCAAACGGCCCTCTTTAGGGCCACAAAGACTTGAATTTTTGTTTGTTTTGTGAATAAAGTTGAGTTTCGTGTTGTTGGTAAAATTTATGTTAATTTAGATATAACAGGTGGAAACCTATGCGAAAATAGAATTTCAGGCCACGCTGAAGATGTGTAGACCTCCGAAATTTACCCTGAAGAAGATTCACTGACATTGGAAGGAAAATTTGCGTAGAATTTGACGAAAATTATGTTGTTTTAGGTATTGACGGGTGGAAACTTATTAGGTTTGCATAGTTCGTGAATTTTTGTTGACCTTGTGAAATTATGTTGTACTAAGCGAGTATCCGGCTTCCATGCAATTTTAGGTACGCTTTTGGAACGAAAAAGTTATAGCTGACCTTATTTTAGATCTAAAATGCTTTTTTAGGTAAAAACTGCTGTTATTCTTCAATTTCGGCGCGTTTGGGATGATTCATGTTCTTTTCCAGATTGCTAAATTGCCAGAGCACTTGTTTCTTTCCGAGTAAACTCGATTATCATGTTGTTTCAGGTTTTTTTCGTATCGTTGGTCGCTGAGCGTTTGTATTGACCCTTGTTTCGCACCCTCCTCTTTTCTTCCACTATCTCGCTTCGGCTTTTCCTTGTTTTTGGCGCGCGCGGGTCTTTTCGAAAGCTTGACTCCGCCCACTCCATCAGGAACTATAAAAGAAGAGGATCTTCGGCGGTCCGCTCATACCAATTTTTTGGTTCGATCAGCTCGCGCTCAACTCTCCCAAACTCATCATGTCTGGACGTGGAAAGGGTGGAAAAGCCAAGACCGGAGGCAAAGCCAAGTCGCGCTCCTCTCGCGCCGGACTCCAGTTCCCCGTGGGTCGTCTGCACCGTATCCTCCGCAAGGGCAACTACGCTCAGCGTGTCGGAGCCGGAGCTCCCGTCTACCTCGCCGCCGTCTTGGAGTACCTCGCCGCCGAAGTCCTCGAGTTGGCCGGAAACGCCGCTCGTGACAACAAGAAGTCGAGAATCAACCCTCGCCATCTTCAGTTGGCCGTCAGAAACGACGAGGAGCTGAACAAGTTGTTGGCCGGAGTCACCATCGCTCAAGGTGGTGTCCTCCCCAACATCAACGCCGTCCTTCTGCCCAAGAAGACCGCCGACAGCCAGGCCTAAGCCCAGCGAATCTTGGATGTCTCTGCCCGACGAGCAACTCTGATCCCAAACGGCCCTCTTTAGGGCCACAAGAACTTGGTGTATTTACGAATAAAGTAATGGTTTTGTTATGTTTTTTTCTTGTTTTAGATGAAAGGATGGCAATGTAGCAAATTTGATGCATGCCTTGACTTTGCGATTTTGCACCTGGTCAAGTATAATTTTTCTTCGAGTAAATGGGTAGTATCTTTGGTATGTTCCATGAAGATGTCGGGCTAGAGCTACAGAATCTTTCTAACGGCTGTTTTCTCAATTTGAAGTTGGCCAATCGGGCGCTCCGATTAGGTCTTTACTCGCTCCAGAAGTGTAAATTCCCGGAGTTTCATATTGTTCCAGCCGTAATCCTGCGAGTGGACAGTAGAATCTACCCAAGGGAAAGCGTCATGAAGAAGGTGAACAACAACTTCAAATTCATGGTCGGTGAGGATCTATGCTCACATTTCCACTCTCTAACTATAATTTCTGATGAAAGAACCGCACTAACTCCACTTCCGCTACTGATAAGACGGAACCAGGGTTATTAAAACAGTAAATGAGTATCGAATGGGACCGCCTTATCTCTCCATTATTGTTTTTTATTGTGTACTTCGAAAAAAGTCAGGTCGAAAAACTGAATAGTAATTGCTATAAACTCCTATTTGTTTTATAAACACCATTTATAATGGAAAAAGAGCCAAAAAATGAGGAAAATGAGGAATTATTTACCGAAAAAGAAGGCGAAATTGTTGAAAAAGGGGCGACAGAGTTGAGTTCTGATGCTGTTTTGAGCTCATATGGTAAGAAAATGCACTGAATCTTGTTGTGCTACCATAAATGCGTGTTATATATATTTAATTTTTGAATAATTTTTCTTCTTCTTCGACTTATTGTTAATCATCATGGATAATATAAATTTAGGTGACAGAAACCCATATCAGCTATGGGTATTCTTTGCCATGGCAATGTGTTGGTGTTATATCGCGCCTGCAGGGCTTTTGGGACCGTTTGCCATCGGTGACATGTGCATTAATGCAACTACGTGTAATATTACAGTAGGAAGTGTGATAGAGGAAGTAAGTCGAATTTGGGTTGATAATTGTGGATAATTTAGCCAATTGTGACGTTAATCGATAGCGGAGGTCTTACGACGTGTTATGGTAAAAGACTCAGAAAATAATTTTGATTTTTTTTTGGAAAAATTGAAGTTTAGTTTACATACTTCTTTGTGATCAACATAGTGTGATTTAGAACCAATTTTCTAATTTTAAGATGCTGATTTTCACCCTGGTTTATTTTCCAGATTCTAAAATTGATCTCAGAGATTCCATTGGTGAATAAATCAAAATTTTCAATCATGCCCTCAGGGCAAAATTCACATTTTTTCGAAAAAGTCATCAAAATTTTCGAATTTTTGCCATTTTTCATTTTTCCGGTATTTTGACCCAATGTATAGCTCAAAATGAATCGAAATTACAAGTAGTAAGTGTCTGCAGCCTCCTAATCTACGGATAAGATAGAAATCAAGCAGTCTTTTCGTTAATTTTAACCAAATTTTAGTTCAATCTTGTTGGTGACAACGCTTATGCGGCTGAAATGGCGATGACCATCCCTTCGCTAGGAAACATGATTGGATCTACCATTCTTTCGCATGTTTCCGATGTGTAAGACAAATTTTTTATTTTTCATCAGCTTTAGTGCCTTTTGGAAGTTACAAAGCACCCTAAATTTGTTGCAGAAAGGGCCGAAGACCAGTTCTATTGATTTGCATTGTTGGATTTGGGATTTTCGATTTGTTCTCAGCATTCTCTCCGAATATTTATGTTCTCTCTTTCTTGTGGATGATGCGAGGAGTCTTCTCGTCGGTAATTTTATGTTTAGTTGTGTTTTTTTGGGGAATGATATTATTCTAGACCATTATATGAGGTAAGTGTTTAAAGTAATATATTGTTGGCATTAAATCTAAACAGTGATCTATTGGTTGTCCTAGGTGGACATCAAAATGTTATTTGAATATGATTTTTTTCAAAAATTGAGCCTTCTTTTTATTCTTACACGTTTTTTGAGTTTTTTGGTCGAATGATTTTAAAGGGTTCTTAATGCCTCTAGGGCAGGAATTTGGAAAAATTTGAAAAGCGATTTGAATACCACTTTCTTATGCTATAAAGTGGTATACATTTCAACTTTTATCTCCCAAGAAAAGCGCATTAATTTTGCCTTACTTTAGCCGGATCCCTAGTATAATATAATCCTTCCATTTCCAGGGTCTCGGAACGATAAATTGGGTTCTGGCCTACGAATCCGCCTCCATGGGGCTTCGACCTCTTTTCTCTTTGATTTTTGGTATAACCTGGGTTGTTGGTTATGTTGCCGTGCCCCCTTTATGCTACTACATCCGTTATTGGAGACATCAGCTTCTTTTCACGGCAATTCCCCCATTATCATCTGCTGCTGTGTATTATTTTACGGTCCCAGAGAGCTTCCATTTGTGTGTTGTGAAAGGTCGAACAGCCGAAGTTAAACGATGGTATCAACGGATGAATACTTTTTCGAGATTCAAAAGAGAAACGGGGGAAGTTCAGAAGCTAATAGAACAACATCAAGAGCATAAAGTGAAGGGAAATGAAGCTGAAGTGGTTACTAAAGGCTTGATTAGTGGAATTATGCATAACCGACTGATTCAACTGTATATTGTGGTCTTTGCCTACACTTGGTATGTTGTTAAAAAAAGATGATAAAAATGATTTTGCAGGGCAACCGACTCCTTTGTCTACAGTGGCCTCCACATCATCTCCACTTCTTTGGCGGGCAATAAGTACTGGAATTTTGCGCTAGGCGGTCTGATCGAGATCCCTTCGTATCTCGTGTGCCCTTATCTGTTGGAGACTGTAGGGCGGCGCGCATTTGGCGCCTCAACTCATCTGTTGACCTTTATTGCTTTCATGGCCACGGTTTTTATCGACAACGCAATGGCCTCGTTTGTGTGCTGGCTGATTGGGAAGTTCGCAATATCCTGCGCGTTCACTGCAATTTTTGTTTACGCATCTGAAGTCTTCCCGACGATCTATCGAAGCGGATGCTTGGGGATTTGCATGTTTATCAGCTGTTTTGGAGGGATCGCGGCGGGAGCGGTGAGATCTATGGTAAGAAAAGTCTGTTTTGGGTGAAAAATTACTTCAAAATTTTGTAAAAAAAATTTTGTATAAGTCGCGTATCAATTTACAAAAATTCTCTTTTTGACAAGAGATCATGGAAAATAAGCAGAGACGGTCAGAGAAAAAAAAAATTTTGTACGGTTTTCCCTTTGTACAACAAACATCCATACAAAAACCTATCTTTAACGGGCAATTTACAAATTTTCATGAGCCCTTAAGCATTTCAAAACACCTATGTCGTTCCGCAAACTGTATTGAGATTATAATTTAGAATGCGATTTCTCCCCATCTTCCAAATGTAATCTTCGCGTTGGCGTCGTTACTCGCCGCTGCGTTGACAATGCTACTGCCAGAGACAAAAGGAAAGGAATTGCCAGACAATACTGAAGAAATGGAGAGATTCTTCGGGCGGAAGAAGTGCGTCAAGAAATAGTATTTGTGGTTGGTGGAACTGCAGCTGTTCCACACTATGGGATATTCTGTAATATTATTTTTCTGGGCGATCTCATGTTCAAAATATAATTGTGATAATATGAAAATAATAATAAACGTTTTATTCGCTCTCAAATTTATTGCGTAATATAAGTTGCAAGCGCTGAAATTTTATCGAAATGTGATCAGTGGCGCTCAGAGTAACCGTTGTGCCGGAAAAGCGATTCTTTTATCTCAAAACTGAGCAAATCCAGAGCCGTAAAACTATGTTATCATATATGCTTTTGGGCACTGGGAATCCAACGGAGGTGGTTCTGGTGCGAAAGGATTACTGTAACATAGAAAATCTGCGACTCGCCCGCACACAATCGGCCGTAAAAAAGCTTTTTCGAAAAACCCATAGCTGAATTTTATGTTAATCAGCATAAAATTCTGCCCTAGAAACATTAAAAAAGAGGAGATGCTGTTTCCGTAGTTTAGTGGATTTTGACGAAAACAAACAATTTGAGGTCACCGGTTCCGGGTGGATGCAAAGCATTGGAAATTGGGCGACAATGGCTTGAATGGAGGGAAAATGCAAGATTAAGTTTACCACAGGCGGTTTTGACATGATTTCCAAGCGATTTTGACATAATCTTCAGGCGATTTTGACAACTGTTTTCAAATTTTTTGGTGGAAAAGGTAGAAAATACAACTTTTGGACAAATCGTATGGCTTTTGATGGCTTTTTATAGGTATCAAAATCGAAAATTTCCTATTTCCACAGGTGTTTCAGTGGCTTAGAAATCGCGTCTTAAAAAATCAGAAAATAAACCAAACGTGAGAAACGTTTCTCCGAGACGAACCCGTAAAGGTAAGATGGTGTAACTTGCTGTTTTCAACGGCCGAAAAAGATCGCAAGTTTTAAAGTGTTATTCATAAAAAACGGAACTTTTTATTCTGTGGTTTTGTTGGAACGAAATGCAAAATCTATTTGAAATCATGACAAATTTGGCGCTGATTTCGTAACAAATTACAGTCAACGACGAATCGTCCGGACGTCTAAAATAAATGCGTTGTAGAAGGGTTTTGCAGTATCGGAGGTTCGTTTTGATACAAAATTGACTCGGGAGGCTTTTGAAATTGTTTGTTATAGACAGGCTTTGCACGGGAGTTTGTGTTCGCCCGAAATTGGCATAGATGTGACTAAAAAGTGTTTTTCTTCCCTCCTCGCTCTCTGATTTTCGCGGAGTCTCGGGATAAACATCGCTGAATATTTCAGCTGTCTGGGCAAGGCGCGAGCTAAAATTCACAAGCTTTGATATGTGGCCTAATTCAAAAATATGTGCGAAACTTGAAGAAAATCTGACCATCCCACTTTGAGTACTATCTCTGTAAATTTTCTGTTCTTACAGGCAACGGGAAGGCCATGGAAGATGAAGTTTCTGTTGCGGAAATCGAAGAGCTCGACGACAACGACAGTTTGGTGGAAAAGGAGGAGAAACTAACTTCTGATTCGGTGCTAAATTCGTATGGTATGATATAAGATTCATGCCCGAAACCCGGTCAAATGATTCCTTAAAAACCGCATTTTAGGCAACACAAATCTCTATCAGATATGGGTATTCTTGGCGATGGCGTGTTGCTGGTGTTACATCGCGCCACCCGCTTTGCTGGCGCCGTTTGCTTTGGGCGATATGTGTGTAAATACAACCAATTGCAATGTCACGGAAGGCAGTATTATTCAAGAGGTAATACGGGTTTTTCAGTCGTTACATTATATTGTTTTTTCAGTTCAACCTCATTGGAGAGGACGCTTACAAAGCCGAGATGGCATTGAGTATCAATATTTTGGGCAATTTGTTTGGGTCCACCGTTTTGTCGAAGGTGGCTGATGAGTAAGCGTCATTTATGCGATATTCCTCTGAGCTACAAGCTAAATTTTTTATTTAGAAAGGGCCGTCGTCCAGTGCTGTTATTTTGCATGTTTTCCTTTGGTATTTGCAATCTGTTTTCGGCATTTGCCCCGAATATCTTCGTATTGGCGTGCCTTTGGATGCTCCGTGGGGTTTTTTCGTCGGTAAGTCATCGCTACCGGCTCGGTTGAGCACAGTAACACAAAAAATGAAAAAAAGCTAAAAATAGAAAAGTTTTGCCGTTGATCTTCTACAGACCCACTCTACACTCAATTGGATATAAGCGTCTTCAGGGCCTGGGAACAGTGAATTGGGTGCTCGGCTACGAATCCGCTTCATTTGGCCTGCGCTCGTATTTTCCGATGATTTTCGGATACACCTGGGTCTTTGGCTACGTCGCTGTAGCCCCTTTGGCCTACTACATCCATTACTGGAGGTATCAAGTTCTAGTTTCATCAATTCCTTCGTTGATTGCCGTCGCAGTTTATTATTTTACCGTGCCTGAAAGCTTTCATGTATGTGTTTCAAAAGGCCGAAATGAAGATGTAAAAAAATGGTATACAAGGATGAATTCATGCTCAAAGGTGAAAAGAGGTCTAGAGGAGGCTGATGAGTTGATAGAACAACACAAACAGCACATTAGGACAGATGGAGGTGCGGAAAACAAGGACAGCTTGTGGACAGCGTTGAGGAAGAACAGAGCGGTTCAGTTGTACATGTTTGTATTTGCATATACGTGGTGAGTCGAGTTTAATTTATAGACTTATTAAAAAAAAAGGTTCTCAAGTGAGACGCTCAGATTTTTTAAATATTTTTCACAAACGTTCTTCATAGTTAGAGTAACCATTCCTGAAATTTTTAGCTCGCGGTTTGCAGCCGCAGCCGAGATATTGAACGATCTTTTTTTGCCGAGATAGCACGCAAACCGCGGAGAGTGGTCAGAGAGAGAAAAGCATTTTTTAGCCGTATCTTTGTCAGCTTCGTGCGGAAAAAATTGATTTTTCGTGGGAACATTACTCTCTACACGGGAAACCGGCATGAAAGTTTTTCAATTTGCAAAAATATGTCACATTTTTTTCTAACTTTTTGACCAAAAATCTCGATCATTTTTGGGAACCGCGAGTTAGGAGTTTCGCATATATCTTGGAAAGAATTACTCTAAATTTGTACCAAGTTTCATCAATATCTAAGCATCACACTTGGAGTAACTCCGCTTTAAATACGACCTTTTCAGGACGGTTGACTTCTTTATCTACGCCGGCCTCAACATCATATCCACCGCCTTGGCCGGCAACAAATACTGGAATTTCGCGTTGACTGGACTTGCCGAGATCCCCTCTTACATTGTGTCGCCGTATTTGCTGGACAAACTGGGGCGTCGCGGCTTTGGCATCGTCTCTCATTTTCTCACGTTTTTTGCGTTTATTAGCGCCGCTTTTATTCAAAATCCAACGTTATCCTTTGTCTTCTGGTTGTTTGGGAAGTTCGCAATCTCCTGTGCGTTTACCGCAATGTTTGTTTATGTTTCGGAGGTGTTTCCGACCGCTTATCGAAGCGGTTGCATTGGGATTTGCATGTGTATTAGTTGCTTTGGTGGGCTGGCGACTGGAGGAATAAGGGCGGTGGTGGGTGTCCGCGATTTTTTTTGACTGTATTTGACGAGTCAGCGAAGCAGATTTGGTTAAAAGTTTTGCTCTTTTTCAGAATGAAATTCATCCGAATCTGCCGAATCTCATATTCGCTTTGGCGGCTCTGGTAGCCTCGGCGCTGACAATATTGCTGCCAGAAACACGAGGCAATGAGCTTCCAGACACTACAGAAGAAATGGAACAGCTTTTTAGAAGGAACCGAAATCAAGAAGTGCCTTTAGGACCTTAATTTATGCGTGTATAGAGATCAGATAAATTTTTGTTGATAAAACTATTGAATCCCCTTGCCAGTTCAAGGAGTTCACATATTTTTTTTGCAGTGTTCTGATTTTGTGAAGAACTCATTCGAATTAGTTAGTTTTTTTTCTTTGCCTTTCTGCAGATCGGCAGTCTTCGAGCAATAAAGTGCAAAGAACAAACGACAAACTCATTTGGAATACTGCATTTTGATCGAAGAACTTTGCTGGTGCCTCTAAAATATAGGGAAGTGAGCTGGTCGATCTCAGCAGCGCAAGGAGTTGAGTTATATACACATTATTGTCGCTTTGTAAAACATGTAAAACATATGTAAAAACAGAGAAGTATGTATATAATGAAGGTGCAAAGCTTGGGATTAAAAACTTTTTTCTCTCACAATTAGGTCCAAAACAAAGACTTTATGGTCGCAGAACCTTTCTTTGTCTGCCCCTTTTCCGCAGTTTTAATATAATACATATATCTCGGTTATCCCTGCAAAGCATCAGCTAAAATTTTCAGGAAATGAACTTTAGACCAGATATGTCTTACTTACTAAATTAAGTGAAGATATGATAGTCACACATCTAATACATGTTCCTTCTGTGGTGGAATTTTTGGTCAAACAGTCAACTGAAGATCTAAGTGACCAAAAAAAACGTCTTACCTAGGAGACAGATGTTTATGTATTTGTCGGCATTTCCAAAGACATTCTTTTTCCATCAATGACGTCAAACTTTAGATTACTAGCTTCCGAAGGCGAGTGCTTGCGGTGGTACTCTTCTGGCATCAATCCACATCATTATTGCTAATGTCCTCTGTCCATGGTTTAGCTTTTGACATCAGTTTTTGCCTACCAACTTACTGAGAGCCTGAAAAACACAATCACTTCCGAAGAGAACCCGGCCTCCTCCTCAAATGCAATATTACATCTTGAGTGTGTCACTTCCTTTCTGATTTGGTTCTGTGATCACTCGCACGCCTTCTAAAAATCGTGTCTTCGTCGAGTAATTACCTCGCAGGAAGGCGATGTGATTTGTGCCCCGAAATGCAGCACAAATCAGACGTCTATGTATAAAAATGGAGAAGCTCCTTCAATACATTTTTTGTCTTCATTTTTGCCACCATGTTTTACAGGGCTTTATTTTTTGTGACCTTAATTTCCAATGCAGATGCATATAATATCCTGGTCTACTCTCCAACCATCAGTAAGAGTCATATGATTCAGAATGCCAGAGTTGGCGACGCACTGGCCAAAGACGGGCATAATGTGGTAAGTATACACACTATGGATGGTTTTTGGGAGAACAGAAGCCTTTCTATCACTGTTTTTGTATGGTTTTTTAGACCGTTATGGAGCTAGAGATGGATGAAAAAGCCGGGTCGCTGAATCAAGTGAAGCATGCCAAGTTATGGCCGGTGGTTCATGATTGGCCAGAACGCCCGCCAGTGCCGCATATGGACGCGGGAAACCCGTTGGACTGGCAACTTCTGAAGATGGTCACACTACTCAAGAATTTCTTGGAGCCATATGGAACAAGTTGTTCGGGTAAGCAAATTTGTGAAAATCTATGTTAATATACAAATATACACACATAATACAGTTGGGGGAGTCAGTAAAACACATTTTTTCGAGGCCGAAAACCGATGTTTAACGAAGAGAAGACATGACTCAAATTTTTTTAAATCTTTATTTTTATGAAGAGAAGACATGACCCAAAATTCATAAGACTTTTTCCAGCCCTTCTACGCTCTCAAGACATCATGAACCAGATTCGCGACTCCAAATTTGATGTCATAATGTTCGAACAATTCGATTATTGCCCATTCTTTATCTCTCATGTGTTGGACATCAAGGTGAAGGTCTGGATGTCAAGTTGTCCCGTTCTGGAGCATCAGGTCATGTTGTCCGGGATACCCTCCGCGTACAGCTACAGTCCAATTGACGGGTACTCGGACAAAATGAATTTCTGGCAACGCTTTCTTAACATGGTGGCTTCCTTCGCTTTTGGATACAATTTTAATTCGTTTTGGGGCAACTTTCATCAGAAATTGGTGGAACAGTACGGGTAAGTTGGGAAAATTTGGAAACAAATTTTTGTCGGAAGTTCTCGACATGTGAGGCTCAGATTTCGTTTGATTTTGGCGGACGCGTTGCACCTAAATTTAGCAAAATTTTAGCTTTCACTTTGCAAAAGCAGTCAAAATATTCAACAATCTTTTTCTACGAGAGAGTATGCAAAATTCGGAGAGCGGTCAGAGAACACTTTTCTGGTCCATAGCTTCGCCAATTTTTGGTGAAAAAGTAATTTTTTTTTGTGGAAAAGTTTTCGTTGTAAGCAAAAATCGGCCCGAAGTTATTGGTGATAAAACTCGCAAAAAATGTAAAATTTTGGTTTACTTTCAATCTAAAAATCTTAGTTTTTCCTTTAAATCGAGGGCTAAAAATGTTGCACATGTTTTGAAAAATAGTAGTGTACATTTTTGCCAAGTTTCATCAAGATCCAAGCGTTGTGCTTTGAGCACTTTCTATGTCAGCAAATTTTGAATTTTTTTGAGAATATTTTTTTGCATTTTCTTCAATTTTGATTAAAATTGACCTTGTAGAAGTAGTATTTCTGAAGCCTTCATTTTCAGTCCCTCCTTCCCGAATCCGCTTGATCTGGCGCGGACCGCGGATCTCCTCCTCATCAACACCGATGAGCTTATCGACTTCCCCCGTGCCCTACCTCCAAATGTAATTCATATTGGCGGAATTGGAATGCAAAACGTCAACACAACTCTGCCAGTCGAATACGAGAAGTTAATGCAAAATGGTCGAAAAGGAGTGATTTATTTCTCATTTGGGAGTATCGTATCGACCGAAAAAATTGGCCAGAAATATATGAAGAAGTTTTTGGATGCCTTCAAAAAGTTTGATGATTACTTTTTCATTGTCAAGATTTCCAATGAAGATGAGTTCTCCGAAGAGTACGCAAAGACGATTGAGAATGTCAAGACGGCTCATTGGGTGCCACAGCCTGGCGTTTTGGGTGAGTTTTTGGCATAATTTGGCTAAAAATCGCTTTTTATTTGACGAGGAAATTGCTGACCGTATCTCTTTTAAATTTTGAATTTTTCAACCACCTAGGGAATATTTCAATTACTAAAAACTTTAGCTCACGCTTTGCAGGGGGAGCTGAGAAACTCAACAATCTTTGCAGACGAGAGATTATGGAGAAAGCGGAGAGAGGGCCAGAAAAAAACTTTTAGGGCCTTTCTTTTGTAAAGCAAAAAAAATTCAGAAAAAAGATTGTCTATGTCAGTTTGCGGTGTCTAAAAATTTATGTAGATAAATTTTTTTTTGCAAACCATGACAGTTTCAAATTTTTGCAAAATCAATTTTACACTTTTTTGAGGATTTGGGTTCTCACGTTTTTTTTGCTTTGACTGCTGAAAGAATTATTGCTACTGCAACAGCTTAATAAAATCAGTGCTTTTTTTCACAAAATCCCCAATGAAATTGAAAAAAATTGTTTTTCTCTTCTGCTTTCCGCATTTCACTCATTCTCTAACATGTTATAACAGACAAAGAACGTTGAATAGTATCTCCGTTCTTCCTGCAAATAACGAATAAAATTTTTCAGAAATCAGCCCAAGGAATATTCAAAATCCGTAGAAAATTTGAGCCATTCACTTTGACCACTTTTCTTATAAAAAATCACCATTCTTTATCAACCAAATTTCAGCCCATCCCCGTCTGAGGCTCTTCATAACTCATGGCGGATATAACGGAATCATGGAGGCTTCTCAGTTCGCTGTTCCACTCTTGTCCATTGGAATGTTCGGAGATCAGCCGAGGAATTCGAAATTGGTCGAAAGAAATGGCTGGGGCCTTTCTTTCGACAAAACATTATTGCTGCATGGCACAAAAGAATTCGAAGAGAGGCTGCGGGAAATGCTGGAAAATCCAAAGTAAGTTGACTAAAATACATATAATAGTAATTTTGTTTGAAGAATCAAAAAAATAGTATCAGATTTTTCAAGCCTTGTCAGCCACAAAAATCATCAAAATTTGTGATTTTTGCCGTCCAAAAAATTTTCAAAATTTTTTCACTGATTTGCAAATCAATTCCAGATACAAAAAGAACGCTTTGAGGACCGCCAAACTGTTGAGAACCAAGCCTCAAACCGGCGAACAGCGATTACTTTCGTATATCAGATTCCTGGAAGAGAATGATGGCCATCTCCCGGAACTCCGCTCAATTCTCAGCGAGCTTTCGACCGTCGAGTACTACAACTTAGACGTCTGGCTGGCAATTGTTGTCGTTGCTACTGCATTAATTCTGATTTTGGGATCTCTAATTATTATGTTGGCCAAATACTTAACGAAATTAGTGAAAAAAGACAAAATGGAGTGAATAATAAATATATGACTTTTTCTATGACATATGACATAAAAACTTGCATACCTGTTTCTAATGTAGAGAGTGATGGTTAAGCAAAAAAATAATTTTTTTCGCCCGAAACTGGCGAACATACGGCCAAAAAGTGTTTTTTCTCGGGCCGCTCTCCTCATTTGGCACTCTCTCTCGAGCGCAAAAGACCGTTCCATATCTCAGCTGCCTCTGCAAACCGCGAGATAAAACAGTTGATATACGTGGCCAATCGCCGGCACGTGCGCAAAACAAAAAGAAAATTAGAGAATTGCACTTGGAGTACCTCTCTTGTTAATTGAAATTCTGTAAATATTAGCTTACGCAACATTTTGGGGTAATTAAAAAATAAAAAAAGTGAATTTAAAATTTAACCTTTAGAAAATTGCATCATGTCTTTTGTTGTCACCATAACAAGAGCTGACTCCTTCCTTTTTTGGGCCGTCACAAATAAAACAAGCGACCTTTTGGAGTTGAAGCGCAGACATGGAGCGATTATAGACGTGATTTTTTGTTTAGTTTTTTACTATTTTTCAAATTAAGTGTTCTTAAATTAAATAAATTGGTTTTATATGGTCATAGACAGAAAACACAGCCGGATTTTTGTCATCAACAGGGCTAAACAACAAGTTTAAGGGCAAATTTAAAAAAAAGCGAACGCGACGTTTTTTGGGCGACTCTTCGAGACTCTTGATCGATAAAAGTATACTTTTAAGGCTTGTTTTATTGCTTTTAAAGTTCAGTTCATGTGAAAAAACTTTTTTTTTCATTTTTTGCTATCTTTTGTTATTTTTCACACTTATTTTTTATTTTCTGAATTTTTACCTTTTTTTATTTTTTAATTTTACAAATTTTAGGAGTAAAATTTATGATTTTTCTCGTTCAATTTTACGTTTCTTTCTTATCGATGAATTTATACTTTGTTTTCTAGTTTCAGCCCGCTTTAAGACGCCTTGAAAAGCGGGTGGTTTTGATAAAAAATTTTAATATCAAAAAGACTACATTTTTCGTTTCAAATCTTTTCCTTTCCCCTAGTAATTACCCCTCAATTTCCTTAGCATTCAAAATTATTTTTTTTAAATTTTTTAACTTTAAATTTTAAGATAATGATGTTAAGAGTATTCATTTTAACATTATTAATCTCATGGGTAACATGCTACAAGATCCTGATCTATTCACCGACACTCAGTCGATCCCATATGATTCAGAATGGAAGAGTGGGTGACGCGTTGGCTAGGGGTGGTCATAACGTGGTAAGGTTGTTTTTTTAAAATTATTGTTGCTCTGTTTTCAAGTGCAAGTCAAATCAAAAAAAAAAGCAACAACAGAAGCGGCTCTTACAAGTTGGCTTTTCGTCACAAATAAAAAGCACAAGAAGTGTTTTTTACCGATTTCTTGTCAAAATTTGACAAAAATCAAGTCTGTTTGACAATGTTTTTACCATTTTCATTGACTTCTTGATACTTGTTTTAACAGAAAATTACAAAGAAAATTTTCCGATAAGTTTTAGAAAAAAACTCATTTGATGTTTCATTGAGCCAACTTTGAGCTTCAGGGGTTCTTTAACCGTTGCACACAAGCTAAATCTATATACATATTATTTGTGCCTTCCTCAATTCGCTTTCCATCTCTCAATACCCTCTATTCAGACTGTCCTCGAACTTGATCTGGCCATTACTCCCGGCTCGTTAAAACAAGTCAAGCATGCTGACCTCTGGACAGAAACTTTTGATTGGCCAGACCGGGTTCCTGGGGAGTTTTACATCTCCGATCCCATTACTTTCACCTCCATTGATTTGATTACGGGGCTACCCGAATTCTTGGAAATGTTTGGTGGAAGTTGTTTGGGTAAGTGAAAAAAAGTTAAAAAATAAAAAACATGGTAGGACAGCCCTGTTTTGTAATGAGGGTAAGACTTGACACAAAAATTTTGTGAGAACAAGACTTGACTCATAGATCTTTGAGGGCAACATTGGCCACATTATGGCCGAGAACTTATCGCTTTTAATTTGGGGGAACACTTGACTCACTTTCTCTGAATTTGAGAGGAAGGCATGTCCCACAAAGGTCAAACTTTGCCTATTTTTTCGAAGCAAAATTAGATAGCAAATTCGATATTAGTACAAAATTTCACTCATTTTTAACGTAATATCAATTGTTGTTCAAGAGGAAGACTTGACTCAATTCCCAAAAACCGATAAACTGGCGTTTAAAAAGTCGCGATACCATAATCACCAATCTTTTGTAGCAATTCTCAAATCTCCCCACATCATGAACAGGATCCGCGACGCCAATTTTGACGTCATCATGTTCGAACAATTCGATTTCTGCCCATTTTTCATCTCTCATCTGTTGGGTATCAAGGTGAAGGTCTGGATGTCGAGTTGTCCCATAATGGAACATCAAGCCAGTTTATCCGGTGTTCCTCCGGCTTATAGTTACGTCCCAGTTGCGGATGGTTCGACATGTAGTGATAAAATGACGTTCCCCGAGAGGTTCGTCAATGTTTTGCTGGCTTATGGACTGGAGAATGTTTATTTGAGGTATTGGAATGCATACCATGACAGGCTCAAGCAGGAATTTGGGTATGTTCTGGCCGATCTTATGATGTTCACTGTGCTCGGGCATTTTCTTGGCCTAATGCTCTTGCTGGACACTTTATGCGAAGAAACGTGTTTTGTCGTATAAAATGTCTTTTCCCACATTTTTTGCTGGAAGTTGCAAGCTAAAACGAATTGCTTACACAATATATATTATTATGTACAATCATGTGGTTTGATTCGTTAGGTCGGGCCGCCATTTTATACGACAAAACATATTTCATCGTATAAAATGTCGCCCTTTTAAGTATCAGCTGAGATTTCAATTTAGCATAGGCGGTTATAAAAGAAACTTCCTAGTACAAGAATTTTTTAGATCCCGAAGTCTCAATGGTCTTCAGTTGACATTTTATACGGTCAAACATGTCTCATCGCAAACCTGTCATGATTAGAGGTGGCAATCGGGCTGGGCCGGCCCGGCCCGGCCCGGTGATTGGGCCGGGCCGGGCCGGGCCTGAGCAGATTTGAAAAAGCCCTGGGCCGGCCTGATCGCTTCGGCCCGCGGGCCGGGCCGACACTTTCGGCCCGGCCCGGCCCGGAAGGTAGATAAGTAAAAAATTTTTAACGCTAAACCGGCAAAATAAAGTACAAATGCTTTGTAGAATGGATGGAAATTAGATTAAACCTTTTTTGACTTATACGCTGTTTTACTACCCTTTAAAATTATGTATGTGTAACTTATTATGTATATGTAAAATCCCACCCAAATATGTAAGGGTCGGGCAAAAGTCTTCGAATTTTTTTATGATAAATTTAAAAATTTCACTGTAATTTTGAATCCTCTATGTAAATAAAAGTGTTTAACCAGTTTTTGGTTAACCATTTACCTTATAACGTCCATAATTTTATATAGCTAACTTCCTACAGGATTAAAAAATTCAACACAATCCAACTTTTTGGCTAGATTTTAGCTACCTGTACGGATGTTCCAGTCATCCGACTAGACTTTTTAATTTCACGCAGACACACGTAAAAACCTTCTGGAAAGCATAAGAACTTCCAGTAGAAAGTGCAAAGACTTTTATCCAACTTTTCTGTATTAGCGGGCCAAACCGGGCCGGGCCGGGCCGGCCTGGGCTTTCACCGGGCCGGGCCGGGCCGAGCCGGGCCGGGCCGGGCCTGAGCAAATTTGAAAAAGCCCTGGGCCGGCCTGGTCAATTCGGCCCGCGGGCCGGGCCGCAAAAATCGGCCCGGCCCGGCCCGATTGCCACCTCTAGTCATGATGACATTTTAATTTTCCTTTCAGTCCAAATTTTCCAAATCCTCTGGATCTTGCAAAGACCGTAGATCTTGTTTTTATCAATACCGACGAGTTGGTCGATTTCCCTCGCCCCCTGCCGCCCAACGTTATCCATGTCGGTGGTCTGGGAATGAAGAACGTTGACACCAAATTACCCTCGCCATTTGATGAGTTAATGACACGAGGGAATAAAGGAGTGATCTACTTTTCATTTGGCACCATGGTTTCCACCAATCATCTTGGAGAGCGCTATATGAGCAATATTTTGGAGACTTTCCGGAAATTCGATGACTATTTCTTTATTGTCAAAGCTACGAAGAACGACACGAGTACACTGGAGTACGCAAAAAATATTAAGAATGTATATGTGAGCACTTGGATTCCTCAACCGGGAGTTTTAGGTGGGTTTTGGAAGCTCTAAAATAGTCATTTCATGGAGTTAAAATATAGAGATTTTTTCTAAATCTTCAGCTCATCCCCGCCTAAAATTCTTCATAACTCACGGTGGATATAACGGGATAATGGAAGCTTCTAGATTCTCTGTTCCTCTATTAGCTATTGGAGTTTTTGGGGATCAAACAAGGAATGCGAAATTGGTGGAAAGAAATGGATGGGGAGTGTCATTGGAGAAGACTTCGCTGCTACATGGGACGAAAGAATTCGAGGAGAAAATCAGAGAAATGATCAGCAATCCAAAGTAAGTAGTGGTGTGAAGGTACTGTCAAATCTTTGTACATACAAAAAATCCGATGTAGTCTAGGAACTATTTAATTGAAGAACGAAAAAATTTTTAACTGAAATTCTCCGTTATAACAAAAGTTCTTGTACAGCGGTATTTAGTACGTAGATTACACTATAAAAGATAGTCAGTCAAAATCATTTTTTTCCAACATGACATTTCGTACAGAAAACCCCTTCTATAACAAAAATCTCTGGCCCTTTGTGCTTCCTTATATACGGAGTTTTGATTGTATTTTTAAAGGACGGCTAAATTTAAACCGTCCGTTTTTCTGGTTGAAAGACGAAATGTCACAATTTTTATGTGCCTTTTCGTCAAAACGAATCTTTAATAATTCAAAGTGATCAAATAGATCGTATAGAATACATTCTCAGTACACCTACAACTATTTTTCTTTTGTTTTCTGGGCATGGGAAAAAAAATTTTGCTACATTTCTTTTTCAAGCCAGATTAAAATTAATATAATCGTCATTGTTGCCTTAAATTTGCACTTTTTTGATTCTCTTCCATACTATCATTTACTTTTCAGATACAAGCAAAACGCCATTCGAACAACAAAGTTACTGCGAACTAAACCGCAGAGTGGAGAGCAGCGGCTTCTGGCATACATGAAGTTCCTCGAGGAAAACGAAGGGCACTTGCCGGAGCTAAAGTCAATAGCCAATCAGCTGACGACTATCCAGTATTATAATATCGATGTTTGGGGTGTTGTATTCGCCTCCGTATTCTCGGTTGTGGGATTGTTGTTTTGGCTTGTTAAGGGTGTTGTTGGGTTTCTTTTGTCAAGTTTGCGGAAAGAGAAACTGGAATGATCCAATTGAAAATTTGAACTTTAGAAATCTCAGTAATAAATATGGGTATTATAAACTTGGTTTGTTATTTCTTGAAATGTCGCATGGACGGATGAAAAATAAAAAAATAGGGTAGGAAGGGAACCAAAAATGATTTTTAAAGATCTTCAAAGCAACTTTTTTTCTAAAAAAAATCGAAACCATGTCTTACAAGGGAAGTACCCCAAGTGCGACGGTCAGATTTTCTTTAAATTTTGCACACGCGTCGGGCATAAACTAAATACCGATTTCTGAAATTTTTAGCTCGCGCTTTGCAAGCGCCACCGAGATATGGAACTGTTTTTGTCGCCGAGAGAGTACGCGAAACGCGGAGAGCGGTCAGAGAGAAAAAAGGTTTTTTGGCCATAACTTTGGCAGTTTCGTTTGGAAAAATTTTATTTTTTGTAGAAACATTATTCTTTACGGTAGAAATAGGTATGAAACTTTTCGTGCCGAAATTCGGCAAAAAGTGTAAATTTTTTGCCGACTTTCGATCTAAAAATCTCGGTTGTTTCTGCAAAGCGTGAGCTAGGATTCTCGCATATGTCTTAGAAAAAATTATTCTAAATTTGTGCCAAGTTGCATCAAAATCTGAGCGCCGCACTTGGGGTACTTCCCCTGTTAGCTGATAAAAAATCAAAACTATGGCAAGAGGGGACCAAGCTAATAACTCACTTCCAAAAAATGAAAAAAAATTAAAGATCTTTTTTTGTCGAAAAATGAAAAAAGAACTAATAAAAGCATATTGGCATACAAACTCGTCAATCTAAAAATACAAAATTACGCAAATTTTTATCCCAAAATTAGGAAAAATCATCATTTCGATCGTTTTTTCTCTCCAAGTTAGCGGTGGTCTCGGAAAACATGGCGAATAACTCAAATTCTGGCACCCAAGGTAAACTACCGACTGTCTCAACAACTTTTATTTTTCGTATTTTAGGCCTCTACACCTGCGCGGAAGCCTATTCGGAGATTACGGTTTGGACCTCGATCATGCTGGGCATCCCGTTGGCCATGAATATGATCACGTGCGTCCTCTATTTCTACCTTTTCTTCATGTTCTTGTCGTTGAAACGGACCGGCGAACATGTTCATTCATGGTAAGAGGTTGTTTTTATTTTTTTGAGGTTTTATTGGGGCTTTTGCTGAATAAAATCTCTTTTCAGCACGATGTGGCTTGGTCGTTCCGCCGTCCGTGTGGGTCTCGGCCCTTCGGCCAAGAAAGCGTTGCTCAAATTCGCCAAAGAAAAGCCGGAACTCGCCTCCCTCACTCAGAATATACCCGATTGAATTGTGTTTATTATTTGAATAAAAAATTTGTTTTTTATGTCTATGAAATCTGGTAAAAAACTGCGACAAAAGCGACAGGTTCATCCTTAAACAAGCTCTCCATACACAAAACAAAAAAGAGTGTGCAAAAAAGAGAGGCGGCCAGAGAATCAGAGTTTCCTTGTTACCCCAGCCGAAAGCGAGCCGGCGTTTTTTGTGAAAGGTGAAGCGACTGGTCGGTCGGCTCTGCAGGCTTGTGAAAAATAGATTGTGAAAACGTGTGAAAGGTGGTTTAAAGATCGGTAATTTTTGGGAAGGTCGCACGCCAGGGGTGCGACTTATTTTCAAGGGGTAAAATACGAGGTTTAATCTATGCAAAACTTCCGCGAACTGGAAAAAAAGACAATTCTGATTGCACTAGATATCAAGCTTAGCATCAGGCTTAGTTAGGCGTAGGCTTAGTTCAGGCGTCTCCCAGGCTCGGTGGACCAAGCAGGGCGCAAGCTGCCAAGTCACGGAAAAGGTTTTTTAGAGTGGGCGAATTTGCGGCAGTTTTTCCCTGATCTTTGCGGCAGAGAAAGTACGCAAAAAAGACTGTTGGCTATAACTTTGCCAGTTTTGTGCGAAAAAAGTAATTTTTATGTGGAAAAATCACCGTCGGCGGTTGAAAATGTTATGTAACTTTTGCTAAAACTCCCGATCGTTTCTGCAAACGTTAGGTGGGAATCTCACATACGTCTTAAAAAAAAGTTATTTAAAATTTTGGCCAAGTTTCATGAAAATCTGAGACTCGCACTCTGTGAGACAAAAAATAATTTCGAAAAATTCTTGCTTGAAACGAACCCTAACATCTTGTGCGTGTTTCTTCATGTAATAGCCTTGATCGAGCACAATAATCGGCTGCCTAATTAACCCTTCGTTTACAACCGATTCTTGTGATTTCGGCGTTTTCTCTCCAAAACACTCGTGTTTCCAAACAAATCGTAGCAGCAATATTTTATCTGTCTTTAATGTTCTCGTTATAATTGCTCTAGAGAACGAAGCATTTGTATTTTGCCGGGGAAAAGTTGGTAAAACAGGTTAGTTTATGGTGTTAAGGGTACAAAAGTTATGCTTATAACTGGTCATCATTTTCTTCTCTCAAATACAGACAAACGTCTCTACAACGAACTGCAAGGGACAAAAAAATTATTCGTTATGTTCCGGGATATTTAGCGATCTTCGTTGATTAGACAATGGGCAAAATGCGGAGAGTGGTCAGAGAGGCAGGCATTTTTTGCCCATTTCTTGGCCGATTTTATGTAAAAAAAGTTTTTTTTGTAAAAACGATCTCTTATTCGGTTTTGGTATTCCGCGGCTTCAATGGTGTTCAGTTGACATTTTATACGATCAAACATGTTTCATCGTATAAAATGTCCGCACTCTGAAAAACTCGATATAAAGCTTAAATTTGTCTTCGCTCGACCTCCCGATATATCTGTTGATCCAACAAGTCCTCCTATAGATTATGCACCGAAGATTTTGCTTTCAGATGTCCGTAGAACGTCTTCAAGCCGCCGGCGCTCAGATACTTTCATATTTTTCGTCAAAGTACAGTCATCTCTATCAAAGTCATCCATGGCTGACACTAATCGGTTCGGCCATTATTTCCTATAATTTGTACGCCTCTCTTCTCGAGAAGTTGCGACTGCCAAATCTGAATAAGAGAGCTGTGTTCATCACGGGCTGTGACTTTGGAATGGGCCGCGTTGCGGCCATAGAGCTGGCCAAACTCGGAGTCCCAGTGTTCGCTGGCTGTTTGAGTGATGAGGTAAAAGTTTTGGCTGCTGCTCTGTTTTTATGAAGACAACAAACATTTTAAAAAATTTCAGGCCATTGTTTCGATCGAGCAGGAATCTGTAAAGCTGAAAGGAGAGATTATTGGAGTCAAGTGCGACATAACCAGTGATGATGACGTTCGAAACGCCGTGGAGACTGTAAGAAGCCATTTGAAGAATGGAGTCAGTAAGTTGGCTTGTAAAATTCGCCTCGTAAAATTACATACATACGAAACAACAAAAAAACTTGTCTTCAAAGATCGTTGAACATCTCAGCTGCCCTGCATGGAAAAAGTTAAGATTCCTAGGAATTATTTCCCGGTTTTCAGAGTTATGGGCCGTTATCAACAATGCTGGCGTCTTCAGCACGTTCGGCCCAGCTGAATGGTGCAGTGTGGATGTTTATAAAAAAGCCATGGAGCTGAACTTTTATGGTGCTGTCAGGGTCTCTAATGTAAGTTGAAGGCATGCAATCAGGTCCGGGCAGAGCCTTCTGACCGTTAAGTCTTTACAATCGTAAGATTGTAAAGAATGTAACTGGAGTTTAATATTTTGTAAAGCCGTTTTATGGACTTTCCGGTAATACGTAGAATCAGCAATCTCATTTCAGCATATTGTATTTTCCCGGATTTTAGCTTTACCTCTAAAAACTCCGTTTTTAGGCCTTCCTCCCTTTGATCCGTGAGAGCCACGGCCGAATTTCCGTTACCACCTCTGTAGCCGCCCGAATTGGAATCATGGGCGGCTCTCCTTATTCCTGCGCCAAAGTGGCCCTCAATCATTTCGCCGAGGCCGCAAATGTTGAGAACAGGGTGTTCGGCGTCTACTTTGGAATCATCGAACCAGGCATCTTCAAAACGACACTGTTGGACAATGAAGCCAAGAGAAAAAGGGTTAATTCTGTCTGGGAAACGCTTGATCCAAGTATAAAAGAGGTCTATGGAGAAGAATACAAGGAAAAATGCAAGTAGTCTTTGCTATTTTTACCGCCTACGTATCTTGGAAAACAAAAATTTTTGAGGAAAATGCGATTTTTAGACCAAAAAGCAAGCAAAAACCTAAAGCGTAATACTTTTGATATTACCTATACTTTTAGTCATCGATGACTGGAACAAAGTTATGAATGATCAAGGGAGTGCCGATATTTCGCCCGTAATCTGGTCTTACGTCCATTTTGTGACTGCCAGATACCCTAGATTCCGCTATCAAGCTGGTGCGAATTCGAAATGGCTGTGGGGAAAGTTGGCGCTCCTTCCATCGAATTGGTTCCATAGATTGGTCCCGACGATTAGTGGAGAACCGCTAGTTCCTGCTTACATGCAACCGAAAAAAGAATTGTAATTAAAAAATCTATTATCAATTTTTGACACAAACTGAATTTTAAGTAGAATTGGGTCGTTGGAAACCGATTTTTGTTGAGTTTTAGGGTTCTACGTCATAAAAAAGGCTTGCATTTCGAAGTAGATTTTTGGCCTGAAATCTTCTTAAAAAAATTTTTTGTTATAGAGGCTTCTGAATTACCCAGACTTATCTTACAGATTTCATTTTCCCAAGCTATGAAACGAGAAATAAATGCAAAGAAATGCTTTCCTCTCGCTTTTTCTCTCAAGTCCCTTGCGGGAAAGAGGCCGGCCCCAGTTAGCGAAACAAAAGAGAGGCGAAGCCTGTGCCACCTTAGCTTAGGGGCAGAGCGTTGGTCTTGTAAACCAAAGGTCGTCGGTTCGATTCCGATAGGTGGCAACTCGCTTTTTTGCCGATTTTTCGGGGAAATTTTGAAAAAAACGTTGAAATTATTGTTTCTGTCGCATAAAATAGTTACTTCAGATCGACAAAATCAGATGAAATTTACCCTATATGACATATTTCTGTTTAAGATGTCAGAATGCCCACTAAATACAGGGCCAAAAAAAATGGACAAAAATTTTTTGCCAATATCTGGCTCTGGGTCAAGGTATTTGGGGAAACGTTTAGATGGAATAAATAGCGGAGGTATAACTTTATCTCAACTTTTTTCTTGGGAGTTCAAGTTGACCATGTTCTGATCGCAATTCTCGAAAGCGTGTCGTCTGGAAAGTGAGGCATAAATATTTTTTGAGGCGTCACGAAAACTTCAAATAAAAGTTCTCCAATTCGTTAGGATCTTTACTATCACATACATAAAGGAATAGTATTAGTAACCTTTCATTTCAATACTATGGACATCCAAACTTGAGTAGCAGAGGCATTAAAATAAAACCCGAAATTCCGAAAACCAGAAAAAATATTGTAGTGAGAAAATGATGAGGCTTCGGGCAACTGTAAAGTTTTGAGTTAATTCCCGGCTGAGGACTTACTGAACACACGGATTTTTTGCTTTTCAGCGTCGTCATGCTTGGAGGTAGTGACAAAATTCCAAAAAAATGGACGAAAACCGGAGATTTTTCTTTAAAGATATGCTGCAAAGCTGCGGTTGATCCTACCTCGCTCAAACGGCACTTATTATATAAATCTACGTCTATTCTATAGCGTCAAAAAGTTTCATGCTGAAACCTCTGCTTTCAGCGGAGATCCGAGGGCTCAAAATGGGAACCGGTGGGTGCCCGCAAAAGTACCGTGTCAGTGGCTTCTTTTCTTAACTTTCGGAAACACTGAAGCCGTGTCTTGCATCTCTCTGTTGAATCAACGCATGGCCCGCATAGAATAGAATATGGGACATCTCATGCCGGTTTTTACAATTATTCTACCCGATAAAGCCGAGATATTCAATTTAGAAGCCATTCGTTCCAACGACCTGGAAAGATCTGGGTCAGTCCGATTTCTGAAGCTCTTCTTCAGAGCCGGAGCCTTTTCTGTTTTGGGTCTACCGCTTCCTGGGAACCTCTGGATGCTGCCAACATCCCTAAACATATATGAAGTCCGGGTGACAGTTGTACGGAGAGAACCACAACGACAAACAATTTTCTTCCGGGAAAATTCTTTAGAAAATAAAAACACATTTTGGTACCTCTTCGCATTTTTGTCCATATTGCAAAAATGTGAAGGCAAAGTAAAAAAGGGATTTAAAGGGTTTGCAAGTGACTGGTTTGTGGTCATAATGGTCACTTTTTCCCTACTCGTACCGCTTTTCGTGGCGATACACAAACGTTTTTATTTTTGTCCATTTTTTTTGGCGCACCCTGTAGTATAAAAATTTTTATTTCTCAAAAAATAAACTTTTTTGAAAGACAACGTTCGAAAAATACGACAAGCCACAGGAATTACAATAAAAAATGTAACATTTTGACTAATACTTTCAGAAATAAACCATGTCGTAAAAGAACAGGACAAAGAATAGAAGATACGATGCTTTTACCGCATGAGGTAAAATGATATTTTAGACGATTTTATTTCTCTTCGAGGTCTACGACGAGGTATACGTTACGGTGATAGAGAGAATATGAAGGAAAGGCCGGCGAAAAAAGGCACATATTTGACTGCATCAGTAGAATCGTTTTCGAGACGGAAACAGAAAAGGAATTTGTATGTTACTATACATAAATCTATATACATACTATGTACATATGATTTACAGTGAATGTACAGTAAACAATAGAAATCAGAAGATAATATTTAGGGATTGGGGTTCAAAACGAGGCAAAAAGAGGCGATGTTGGGATTATATATCAGCTGTAGCATGAGGTATCCGAGAAGGAGACTGCGTATACTACCCCAAGACAGCCAAAGGTTCGCGCAGATCCTCGACTAGTTGGATTAATTTAGCTCGGCATATTGCCATCGGATGGTCTGGCGCAGCAATCATTGCAATGGTCATATTTGCAGCCTTTGCGGCTAGAATCGTGAATTCTTTGTAGTGAAGAACCATCTCCTTAAGGCGATCACGAGCTCCCTGACGGTCAAAAGAATCCCACAGCTTGGCCGTGAAGACAGCGTTTATACTGTCGGTGGGTTGATGACCAGAACGAGCGACAATTTTGCCTAAAATAAAGCGGCAATTTTTCACAGACGTCCTAAAAGACAAATGAATAAGCAAAACACTTACCATTCTGATCAAAAAGTAATACTGCTTTGACACCCGACTGGGTTGCCTGCCCGAGGTATCTTTCTACGGCCTTTGTTTTCAACATCTTCCTCTATCTTTAATGCAAAAAAATGATGTTTCATTTCATAACGCTTTCAGGTATTCTATCGGGCACAAAACCGATGATTATTCCACTCTATTGTTTTGTATTCAGTTTACTTTGCGGCCACATAGACCGGCATAATTAACAAACGTTATGAAATTACAATAATCAACAATGCTATGAAAACAATCAAGAAAATAATAAGTTAAGAAAACAATAAGAGATCTCAAATAAGTTAATCAGTCCATCGATGGCCGCAACCAGCTGCGGCACACACGTAATACAACCTCATTTCTTCCTCGGCACGTCGACTTTGGGCTTGGAAGAAGACCGCCAGTTTATGGCCACAACGAGGGCAGGGGTGATCCTCAGTTTTTGGCAAGGTGGGATCTTGAGAGACATCAGCAACAATTTGAGTTAACTCGCTGAAAAAATAACGTTACGTTTTATTCAAAGCGTGCATACATTATATATCCCTAAAATAAAAAGAGAAAGCCAAAAAAACCCACTCAATTTCGTGTGTCAATCGATTCCTATAAATGCATGGATGTTCAGCATCTTCTTTGTGGTCACAGTTCCGACAGGCATAGATTAGTTTTCTCTCCTCTTTGTCCTCTCGTGGGTACAACATGTTGTTGCTGAAAAGGTACTGATATTTTAAAAAGAAAAATCTTTATTTTTATTTTCGGTACAGATGACCGCTGCTAATGATCGAATAAAAAGTTAATCGGCCAGATCGAAGATGATGACCTACTCTAAAAACTTTATTATAACAATTTTTAAAGTAGGCTACACCTTTCAACGCAGTTATTAAATTTCAAAAGTTAAAAACGGGAGAAAAATTTCTAGCTGTGCCTTTTAACGTCACAAAAAGGTAACCAAATATTTAAGGTCTAATTACTCAGCCTTGCCAAATCCCTCCTCAATTCCTAAAACTCAAGCGCAGCAAAAAACAACTTACCATTCAGGGCAGAAGTGAATTCCGGCAAATCCACTCATTCTGAATTTTTTTTTGGTTCCAAATAACAGCTTCACGTGATTCTTACTGAATTGGCCCGCGTGAGTTTGCCCTCAGCTGACCGCCGACGTCAAGCAAGAAAAAACGAGATTGTGCGAAAAAAATGTGGGGTTCTTTTCTATGCGAAAAAAGCAGAAAAAAGCGCTAACCCACGACTCAACTATTGAATGGGGCGAAGTGTCCGGAGAGAGTTAGGTGTGGAAAGGACAGACAATTTACGCAGAAATTATCGCGCAGGAGACGAGAAATATCGACAGAAAGATCCGACTAAAAAGAATCGAAAGAGAGAAAAGATGAACGGAAAGGGTCAGAAAAGCGTCACCAAATAGTCCAGTGGAAAAAGTTCCACGCACAAATCTTTTGGCCGAGGGAGGTCTTGGAGGTTCGAGTCCAGCCGAAACGGATATCCTCGGCTTGGACGTACATGTCCGTTACTGTATTCTATAGCTATGTAAAAAAAAAAATTTAAATTTATTCAAGTGTTTTACAGATTTTTTTGCAAAATTTCAAAAAAAATTAACAATTTGGCAACATTGTTGAGTTTTCAATGATAGCATTTGTCAATCTTCTGGTACGTTAAAAAATTTTTTGGACCATTCCAGAAGGTTTTTCAGGAACTTGCAGATTTTTTCGAGTTTCCAGAAAAGAATATTGCCAAATTTTCACCTTTTCTTAAAATTTTGCAAAAAAAATTGAAAAGACAATTTTTGGGTCCCTGCGTCAGCGTACAGTGGACTGCGCGTATATTTACGAAAAAGTCGATTTTGAATTTTTTGGTATAATTGAATTTTTTTGGTATAAACTGTAGACATGTGTTTAACAAACGCCCAAAATATTTTTCCCAAATTCTGCCGGGAAGGTATAAATTTGCGTAAATTTGTCCTTTTTAGAATTTTATGCCTCACGGCGTCATAAAAAGAGGTAATGACTCGAAATTCTGGATATATACGTTTTTGGTGATTGAGCATTCAATTTTTTGAAAATTAAGTTTCTAAGATTACTGTAACATAAATATATTAAAACTGGTCGATAAAAATCGACCGTCCCAAGACCATTCGGCAAAGACGGAAAACGGATTCCTACTAAATTTTTTACGCTCTTTCAGAATTTGTGGGTCTCATGTTGAAAGCTCACGGACAGTTCAAACCACGGACAGTTCAAACCTTGTAAGGGTGAACGTTGGTCCGGAAAGAACCTCCGTAAAACGAAATCATCGTAGCAAATCAACATTTTGGTACGTTTGTTGTATAGATTAACTTTTGTCTAAAAGAAATATATGTAAAGTTACGTAGTTGCTTTTCAAATGTCTTTTAGTATGACTGGAGGCTTCATCAACACAAACGGCTCGAGACAAATTCACAAGATCACAGAACAGTATTCGCATTACTGCAGCATTAATCAATCCAGTCTTCCTTATTACTGTTTTGATTGAATTATTTCTTTATCTTACATCGTAAAAAGCAATAAAATTTTTAACAATTCACGTCACTTTGACCACAATGACTCACATCACAAAGTCAGTTTTTGAAGTCATTTTTGCCATATTTCCGCATACTTCGTCATTGATAATCGCGCAAACAGAGTCGAATGTGGGATGGTTTTTGGGAGTGCCGTCGCTAAAACTAGAGGATAATCAAGAAGGTGTGGTGCTTATAATACCCGTGTTGTCGCTCTTAAATATTTCAAAGCGTCTTGCCGGCATCTCATTCTGAACAAGACGCAAAAAACAATGCGGTCCTTGAGCGTATGTTTCCTTGTGTTGGCTGCGACCATCGGCAGCGCTGTCGAGTACAATAGCGGTATGTTGTGACACGGTTTTGATATGAGGCATTGTAGATGATGGAGTCATAACCGTCGCGATTGGCGAGAAAGAGGTGACAAACGTCAAGCTGGGACTTGTTTTCCAAAGAGACGACGTTTTTGTGTTTGGGCCGGCATGTAAAGACGCCGATACGTGCACAACGCGGTATCACAGTGTGTACGATCCATCGTAAGTGTAATAATTCAAATTTATAAGAGATCCGGGCTCATAAGAATTAAATATTTTTAGCAAAGACTCGAAGAACGTATCTAAAAAGGGCAATTTCGGACCTTATGAATACTCTCAATACGATGACGTTCAGGTTGCGGTAAGTCACTTGAATACTTGGAAGCCCGTGTTACGTCAAATTTTGAAATACGGGTTCTTTTCCAGATCGGAGACGTCAAAACACCACTATCCGTAAATGTTATCACTGGACTGACAAAAAAAGAAAATAGCACCGATGATTCTGTTGATGGGAGTCTTGGAGTTAGCATTGCTCAAGGCGAAAATTCAACATTTTCAAAGCTGGTTTCTGCCAATGGCAACAGTTCATATATGTTGGTTATTGGTGGAAATCCATACGTAAGCGTTAAATAATGTAGGTTAACGAAGATGTTTAGACAAAAAGCTCAAAAGGCAAGATTGTCATCGGAGAAGAAGACAATGTCGCATGTGGGACTTTTGTCTCTGTAAATACTGAAACTGCGACCGACTGGGCTTTCAAGGCGAAGTAAGGTTGTTAAAATTGTGGGCACTAAAAGACATTGAGTTATGAAAATTTACTTTATTTAAGAGCAACTTTTGAGAAAGATCCCATCGACGTTACAGTGGATTTCGCCTTCCAAAATCTTGCATTCAGCAAAAATATAACCGAACGGTTCTACAAATCAAATAACATCAAGCAAAAAGATTACGATGAGCTTAAGGATATTACTATCCAGGTCAAAAACATCACCATGACCATCACCAAAGACCTTCTTTATGAAAAGGTCGGAGAAAACTACCAGCAACAGTTCTCGATATCAAATAGCGATATACAAGTTCCACGAAAGGTTTTGAACAACTACTGCCTTAAATTCGAACAAGACGGCTCCACGTTCAGCGTTGGGGTTGCCGAGCGCAAGAACTCAGTTGGCGTCATCATGGCCAGCCTTGGAATGATTTCATTTATGTTGTCTTTATTGCGGTTGTAAATCTTGAAAATGTTGTAGTGTATGATAAACCACACCTAAATTAATAAAGTTTTGGTCGTTTGCATGGGCAAAGACTGATAAGACTTAATTCTTAAATAGTATTTCAATGCGTCTCGCCGACATTCCACTCTGAAAGAAGACGCAGGAACAATGCGGTTCTTGAGCGTATGTTTCCTTGTGTTGGCTGCGACCATCGGCAGCGCTGTCGAGTACAATAGCGGTATGTTGTGACACGGTTCATATATGGGGCATTGTAGATGATGGAATCATAACAGTCGCGATTGGCGAGAAAGAGGTGACAAACGTCAAGCTGGGACTTGTTTTCCAAAGAGACACCTTTGTTGTGTTTGGGCCGGCATGTAAAGACGCCAATACGTGCACAAAACAACAGCATGCGGTGTATGATCCGACGTAAGTAATTCAACTTTTTAAGTGATCGGGTCATATAAATTGAATATTTTTAGCAAGGACTCCAAGGAAGTATCTGAAAATGGCACTCTCGGACCTTTTGAATATTTGCGATACGATGACGTTCAAGTTGCGGTAAGTCGCTTGAATACTTAGAAGCCCATGTTACGCCAAATGTTGACCTACGGGTTCGTTTTTAGCTCGGAGACGTCAAATCAGCGCACACCGTAACTGTTCTTACTGGACTGAAAGAAGGTGGAGAAATCGCCGATATTCCTGCTGATGGGTTTCTTGGGCTTGGCATTGCTGAAGGCGAAAATTCAACATTCTCAAAGCTGGTTTCTGCCAATGGCAAGAGCTCTTACTTGTTAATCGTAGGCGGAAATCCTAAGGTAAGGCGCTAATGAAGACATGAACGAAAAGGTTTAGACAAAGAGCCCAAATGGCAAGATTGTCATCGGAGAAGAAGACAATGTCGCGTGTGGGACTTTCGTCTCTGTAAATACTGAAACTTCGACCGACTGGGCTTTCAAGGCAAAGTAAGGTTGTTAAAATTGTGGGCACTAAAAGACATTGAGTTATGAAAATTTACTTTATTTTAGAGCAACTTTTGAGAAAGATCCCATCGACGTTACAGTGGATTTCGCCTTCCGTAATGTCGCATTCAGCAGAAATATAACCGAACGATTCTACGACTCGATTAACATCACGCAAAAAGATTACGATGAGCTCAAGGATGTTACTATTCAAGTCAAAGACATCACCGTGACCATCACCAAAGACCTTCTTTATAAAAAGGTCGGAGATGACTACCAGAGACAGTTCTTCACGACCTCAGATAGTGATATAGAAGTTCCAGGAAAGGTCTTGAACAACTACTGCGTCAGACTCGAAAAGGACGGCTCCACGTACAGCGTTGGGGTTGCTGAGCGCAAAAACTCTGTTGGCGTCATCATGGCCAGCCTTGGAATGATTTCATTTATGTTGTCCTTGCTGCGATTATAAACCTTGTAACTGCTGTAGTGTATCATAGAACTCTAAATTAATAAATTTTTGGTCGTTTGAATGGGAAAAGGCTGATAAGACTTAATTCTTAAATAGTATTTCAATGCGTCTCGCTGACATTCCACTCTGAAAGAAGGCGCAGGAATAATGCGGTTCTTGAGGGTTTGTTTCCTTGTGTTGGCTGCGACCATCGGCAGCGCTGTCGAGTACAAAAGCGGTATGTAGGGATAAGATTCATATATGGGGCATTGTAGATGATGGAATCATAACCGTCACGATTGGCGAGAAAAACGCGACAAACGTCGAGCTAGCCTTAAATTTCGACGAAAATGACGTTTATGTGTTTGGGCCAGCATGTAAAAACGCCGATACGTGCACAACACGATATCACAATGTGTACGATCCATCGTAAGTGTAATAATTCAAATTTAGAAGAGGTCCGAGCTCATACGAATTGAATATTTTTAGCAAGGACTCGAAGAAAGTGTCTAAAAAGAGCACTTACGGACCTTATGAATACTCTCAATACGATGACGTTCAAGTCGCGGTAAGTCACTTGAATACGTAGACGTCCATGTAGGGTGAAGTATTGATTTACGGGTTCTTTTTCAGATCGGAGACGTCAAAACACCACTATCCGTAAATGTTATCACTGGACTGAAAGAAGATGCAAATATCACCGATGCTTCTGTTGATGGGAGTCTTGGACTTGGGATTGCACAAGGTGAAAATTCAACATTCTCAAAGCTGGTTTCTGCCAATGGCAACAGCTCTTACTTGTTAATCATAGGCGGAAATCCTAAGGTGAGGCGTTAATGGAAACATGATAACAAAAAGGTTTAGACAAAGAGCTCAAAAGGCAAGATCGTCGTAGGAGAACAAGATAACGTCGCATGTGGAGCGTTCAGTTCTGTAACTACTGAAACTGCGACCAAATGGGTCATCAAGACAAAGTAAGCCTGTTAGCATTTTAGTCATTTTAATTTAAAAAAAAAGACATTGATCATGAAAATTTATTTTACTTCAGAGCCACTTTTGAGAAGGATCCCATTGATGTTACCGTGAATTTCGGTTTCGGATCTCTCGCATTCAGTAGCAACATAACCGAACGATTCTACAAGGCGGACAACATTAAGCAAAAGGATTACGATGAGTTCAAGGATATCACTATCCAGGTGAAAAACATCACTGTGACCATCACCAAAGACCTTCTTTATAAAAAGGTCGGAGACAAGTTCCAGAAACGGTTCATTACATCAGTTGACGATATATCACTCTCACGGGAAGTTTTGAACAACTACTGCGTCAGACTCGAAAAGGACGGCTCCACATACAGCGTTGGGGTTGGCGAGCGCAAGAACTCAGTGGGCGTCATCATGGCCAGCCTTGGAATGATTTCATTTATGTTGTCTTTGTTGCGGTTGTAAACCTTGTAACTGTTGTATTGTATCATAGAACTCTAAATTAATAAAGTTTTTGTCGTTTGCATGAGAAAACACTTTTCGCCTGGGGCTTGAAACTGATAAAAACTGGGAAAGGAACCGGATGACTCAGCGACCACCACACCTTACGCTTTTATCAAACAAAGGTGAGGAAGGGAAGAAAGTCATTGCCGTGGAATTGAGGAAGATTGGAGTATCAGCGGACGCAAAGAACTCATCGGAGTTGGGCTTTGTAATCGTCTTTACAAGGAATTTAAACGGCAAAATGCAATCTTCGAGAAATATGAGTGAAAAACGCGATCACAAGGCGGTGATGACCGTCCGGAAGGACACGTCTGCTTTAGAAAAACGTCCGAAAAAACATGTATACTGTAGAAAATCGAGAGTTTTGACACTTCTTGGACTGCTCTAGGATTTAGGATTTTGTGATTTTAAGCCGTTGCAATAAAGTCAGAGAGCACAAAAAAAGTGTGAAGGAACTAAATCATACAATAAATATTCAAATCTCCGGAACATGACTTTATTCAAATACTTTTCTGTACTGTTTGTTGTTTACATTGCTGTGGCGGCGTCGTATTCAACAATGAACTTCTTGATGTGTTTCTCGATCTGCGCGCCTCGGCCCTCCAAAAGACCCATTTTTTGGAAGTATTCGAGGAGGACGCGGTGCACAAAAAGGTACTGGATGTCATTCTGAAAAGAAAAATTTAACATCTTGGTCGATTTTTTATAAAAAGATTGGTCGATTTTAAACTAATTTTCTTCGATTTGCAACTTTTCGACCACGCCATTTTCCCCTTCAAGACATCGAAAAAACCTCTCAAAATACCTGAATGCTCAAAGCTCGCTGTTCCCGGATCTTCAACAAGATTTCGTCGCTTCGCTCGAACGGCGCTCCGCACTGGAAAAACTCGAGAATCCCTTGGATCATGCAGACCGAGCCGGTCCGTCCAATTCCCGCCGAACAGTGGATCACAATCGGGGTCTTGATCATTCGCACACACTGCATCAAATAAACCGGCGTCAGGTCGGCCGGCGGCACTCCACGGTCCGGCCAATCTTGCCAATGATAGTGGTCCACATGCATGACTTTATCCGATTTCCCGATTGAAAGCTGAAGAGTGGTGATTTGGATCTTGGTGGAAGGGTGACAATACTCCTTGGGGAGGTCGAGCTGAAAAAAAAGAGACGGAATGTCAATTTTCTGCGCAAAAAATCACAAAAGGTTTCAATTTTTTTCTTTTTCGAGCAAAAAATCCCGGCTGTTTCTGCAAAACGGGAGAAACAAAAATTTCGCAAATGTTTATCTTTGGATCTTCTGGTCCTAATTTTTGCCAAACTTGAAAAAAATTGTCAAATTTTTTTCTTCAAAAATTTTTTTTTATGTGATACCGTATACCCTCAAGTAATTTTTTCTGATATTTCGACTATATTTTCCCAACCTCCCCACCAAACCTACCAACTTCGAGCTTCTACAAATAAGATTGAACTCCTCAAAATTCATTTCCTGGCTCTCAGTGGTCGGCAAGTAATCCGCGCACTTCTTCATCCCCTTCTCTATGTAATTGCACAACATAAAGATAGTCATGCACTGTTCTTGATAGACCATTCGCCAAAAGTCGCCGCAAGTTTGTTCGTTCGGGCCCTGCGTGCAGATGAAACGGCGGTCGCTGAGCGGACTTGACACGTAATTCGCGTGAATGTAATCACTTCCTTTTGCGCCTTTGAGGACAACCCGCGAAGAGTCAAGACAAACAACATCCCGGTAACGGTTCTTGGTGCCCTGGGGGATGGCGTTGAAGGCTTGGCAGGCGCTCGGATCAACGGTCCGCTTAAAAGCGTTGAATTCGGCGCGGAGGCCGGCAACTCCTTTCTCAACACAGGTTCGAAAAAGCCTAAAAATAGAAAATTAGGTAGGTAAAAAATCTTGAAAATTCGCAAAAAATATAAAAAAAAAATAACAAAAATTAAATAAAAATAACAAAAATTAAATAATTTTGGAAAAACTTTCTTTTTCTAGCAAAAACTGAAAAACAGCCTAAGCGCTAAACTAAGCCTAGCCTGCCTAAGCCTGAGGCTAACAAGGGAAGTACCCCAAGTGCGACGCTCAGATTTTCTTTAAATTTTGCACACACGTCGGGTATGGGCTAAATATTAATTACTGAAAGTTCTAGCTCGCGCTTTGCGGGCGCCGCCGAGATATCGAACGATTTTTGCCGCCGAGAGAGTACGCTAAACGTGGAGAGCGTCAGAAAGAAAACCGCTTTTTGGCCGCAACTTTGCTAGTTTCTTTCGGAAAAAGTTGATTCTTTGTAGGAACATTATCCTTTACGGTTGAAATAGGCATGAAACTTTTCGTGCCGAAATTCGGCAAAAAGTCCTAAAATTTCGCCCACTTTCGATCTGAAAATCTCGGTTGTTTCTGCAAAGCGCGAGCTAGGATTCTCGCACATATCTTAGAAAAAATTATTCTAAATTTGTGCCAAGTTTCATCAAAACCTGAGCGTCCCACTTGGAGTACTTCCGCTGTAAATAAAAATTCCGATTAAAAAAATTAACATCAAGACACAAGCAAAATTGCTTCCAAAAATCCTACCATCTCAGCACATTATTCTCAATGTCGGTGTTCACTTTCTTCTTGACATCGTTGCCCAGCAAATTGGTGATAATTATCTGTGGTGTTACTACGTAACTTTTCGTGCCCTCATCATCCATCGAAGTGCTCGTTTTCTCGCTGGCTTTCTTGTTTGCCCGAGTTCGAGTGCCGCCTCGTCGCGTTCTTGCTTTTTTACCTTTGGCACCTTCTGCAAGATGAATAAATTTTAAGATCGAAAATAGCGAAAAAAGCTTTTAAAAAATAAAAAAGAAAGAATTTTGGTTGGTGCTTTGCAAAAGATGTTATATAAATAATTTTTGAACCAGAGAGTATCAATTCTTTTTGTATTTTTTAGTATGTTTGATCCGAAAACCTTTATTTTTCTGCTAAAAATCTCAGAAATCCCTCTCTGAGTTAGTTTTCTTCAAATTATTTACTTCAAAATCGAGACAAAAATTTTTTGCCAAAAATAGAAAATACAAAATTTTTTGTGGCACCCCTAAAAATTCCAACTTACTGGCTGCCTTCCTCACGGGAGGCGGCATGATGATTCGGATGCCTTGCTACCACAGAATCTTCACTTGTGCTCTACGTCCAAACACAGCGTCCGAAAGAGAGAGAGGGCGCCTCTCGACCGACCGTTCTAAACACGACGTTTTTGCCAACTGAAATGATTTTCCCATTCTGTCAAAAATTTTTGGATTCCGAATAAACTGTCGGAGGGAAAATTATGAAATTTTTTCATTTTTTGGAAGGTCTCTGAAAATTTAATTTACGGGTTTTTAAAGGAAACCGACAATTTTTGATGACTATTTCCCAATTTTTGAGAAAAATAAACGTTCCGAGCTCCCTAGAGCCAACAATTTTTGGTCGAATGTTGGCAAGAATTGGATACTTTTTTGAGAGTTTTCTCTTGAAATATTTCAGCCTTATTTCTTCCGGAGAGTTCAAATTTGCTGCGAAAAGTCGTATTTCCGTCTGATTACCTTCAAAAGACTGATTACGGTCCATAACTTTAGGTTGATTATTTATGCTAAAAATGATTTTTTTTTGTTATTTTCCATATTTGCAGTGTAATTTGGATGAATCCTTAGTCAACAATTCTCAAAACGCAAACGTTTACACGGATTTATTCGGCAAATTGCTTGCAAAAATTGCATCCTTTACACTACTTACATACCCCTTATTTTCTCTTTTCAACTTTTCCCAGAACTTCTTTTTTTGAACCTATTTGGTGAATCATCTCGATGCTTCTTCCTTAACAATAGTAAAGGCGCAGTTCGGTCATTGACTGCGGCTCTTTTCCCGCAACAATTCGCATGGGTTTAAAGTAACTTGAAGCCAAAAAGCCGATCAGTTTACACTTTACACAACTATAAATTATCTAAAAAAGGTAATCGCCAATCAGTTTTTTTACTTTACTTAGTTTCTTTAGCGACCACGCAAGGCGAGGCGATGAATCATCGCTTGTTTTTGAAAAATCAAAAACAGATAAAAATAAGCAAAAAATATCGTAAAACTCATAATTATTATCTTTTCCAGATGACCGAAAACGACCTCAGAATATCAGCCCAGCTTCCCAAGAGAGATTGCCACGGCTCTGGAGCCGGCTCTTGGCTCCAGTTCTGAGCGGCTCCGGCTCCGAGACGGGAGCTAGAGCGGCTTTGAGAGCTAAGAGCCGGAGCCGAAGCCGAAATTTTGTCCGTGGCAATCTCTGCTTCCCAGCTAATCCAATTCAGCCCAGACTTTCGGCACCCTAAGCTGGATTACCTGATTTTCAACTTCCATTCATGACGCGATCAAGCACCTCCACTGCTCCTTATGGCATGCGCTCAAGAGGTCTAAAAAAGGGTCAACGTGAGTTCAGCTTTGGCCAAAATAATATAACAGACAGGCTTGGAAGATCGTTTTTATGAACTGTTGTGATACCATTTGTTTCATTTTTGAGCCGTTGAAGCGATATAATTTTCTAATTTTTTAAAGTGCTGTCTTCTAATAGAGACACAAGAACCGTATTTCTTGTGTCTCCGTGGTACTTTTTTGATGCCTGATTTGTATATTATATGTTCTTTTCTATTTATTTTTTGCTCCTTTCATTAGCTGAAATCAGCTTGGGCCTTACCTTGCTTTACATCACCATCGGTAAAATGCCCTTTGCTCTTTCAATTTCCCTCCCAAAATGTTTAATCCAACATCTTCCGAACGCCAAATGTTCCGTTACTTTTCATGAATGCATAAATTAATTTTTATGGGTCCGCCACGATCCGTAACGGCATTTTTTTCAAATGTCGACGTTCTCGATTTCGCAAGAGCCATAAGTTTTTTTGAGTACGCAAAAAAATCTTTTTTTTTCTATGGAACGATCAAAAAAAGGAGGGAAAAAGGGACGTCGCATCGTTATTTTTTATTCGAGGAAAATAAAAAATCTCATTGGGAGAGGGAAGGGCAGTGTTTTCGCTTTTTCGAAAACTTTTTGATGGCTTCGTGGAGGTCCGAGATCAGGGTTTAACTCTTTTTCAACGGGGTGTTCGAGGGGGTTCAATCATTATTTTTATTGTAGAAAGCATATCTATTTATAGGTCAAAAAATGAAATTTTTTAAAAATAAAGTAAATTTATTTTGGCAATTTCAAAACCACGGTTTTTTAATGCATAGTGCGTGTGTCCAGCTCTCTTTCGAAATATCTCTCCGAATCGCCAAAGGAAATAAAGAAATGCTGTTGTAGTGCTACTTCTCCTTTCTTGGTGTTGAAATAATGGGTTCAAATTTGGAGTCCAATGCCATTTTCTCGTATTTCGAAAGAACTTGATGTAATCTTGGCCTCAAAAATTTTAGAGAGGGCAAAATTAAATATTTCATCATAAGGGTGTCCTTGAAAATTTTGTGGAATATTTGGCACAAAAATTTCATTTTTTTAAAAAATATGATTTTTTATGGCTAAATTTTTTTTCCTCTATTTTCTATGTATCTTATAAAGTCAAAAAAAAAAAAGAATCTAAAAAATCTTCAATCTTCTGTTAAAACTCCAAATTTTTCGTCCGACACAGGCCGTCAGAGAGGTATTTTATGTTGTTTATGTAATGTTTATTGCTTTTTCGAGACCCTGGCCTATGTTTTTCGTTCTCGTTCTCACAAAATCTATTTTTTCCGTTTATGTTTGCCTTTTCAAAGTTTGGAGTTGTCTAGCTATTATTCAATTACCTACTGTTGTTTATAATTCTACATAACTTCAAGTCCTTGTACTGTCTGCTTTCAAATTATAAAATTTCCCTCGCTAAGCATTGCAACTCATTAATTACCCTTTTAATATTAGTCTACGTTCACTGATTCTGCTTCATATTATTTTTTTTTCTTTCTTAGAGCAAATAAAATAGATCGTGTAATACTTTTTTCCGCAGCAATTTATATGAGTTTAAAGTGATTTGAAGCCAAAAAGCCAATCGGTTTACACTTCACGCTAAAATAAATTGTCTAAAAGAGTAATCGCCAATCAGTTGTTTACTTTTTTCTTTGTCTTTTCTGTGTATTTTTGTTTCTTTGGCGAGCGATGACTCATCGCTTGTTTTTGCCCTCCAACCCCAATTTTTACACGCCCCTTCTGTTTTCGAAAGAAGTGGGAAGTTCGAAAGAAACGTCAGTGGTTTAGAGGATGGCGGGAGAATTTGAGGGGTTTTTGAAAAAGAGAAACGTTTTATTCATTTTAGTATCTTTGAAACGTTAATGACGGATATGAGACTGATAACGTCAAGTCTCTATACAACGAATCCTAAAGTATTTTGAGCCAAAAAAACCCCATAAAAATTAGGTTAATTTTGGCTCAAAATTAACACGGAGAGCGGTTTGATGAATACCACTTTTGTTGTACAGAAGCTCGTTGTACAGAGGTTCTAGTGAAATTTGGGATACCTGGAATTTTGTGAATTTTTAGAAAAATAGTTTACTTGACATCCGTACGATAGAAAAGAAGCCTTTCGCGAAGACCTTGTTATTTTTTTAAACTTTGGCCTATATGTCTAATCTGAGCGAGCCACAGGACATTCCCTGCAAGTTCTAGCTTGCACTTTTCAGCTGTTGTCGAGGTATTAATCGTTTTTGCGATTGTGGACGTGAAATGAGGACTGTGAGCTAGAAAAAGAAAGGTTTTCATTGATGACTTTCCATTTCTTTATGTAAAAACTTCAACTTTTCTGGTGAAGAACCAGCATATAATAAGGTGATAAAACTTCCGCAAATTTATATAATAAAAAATATAAACTATATTTAGTATGTGAGTAGAATTCAACAAAATTCCCCCTGTTTCAAGCTGTCGTCATGTATTATAATTCAAAATCGCTTAACGCTTTGATTAACCGATCCTTTTCCATTTTTCGATCTCACCCTTGTTGTCAGGAGGCCCGAATTGCATTAAGGACCGCATATTTTATCGAATCGGAATTTCACAAGCCGTCCATTTTCATTGAATTTCCGTTTATCGAATATTTTAATCAGCGATATTTTGGGATTGCTAAATTTTTCTGCCTCTTGTGGGACCAAAAATATATTGTTTTAAGCAAAAGCGATAACTTTGAAAAGTCTAAAAACGAGATTTTTAATTTCAAAACCCTCGATATTTTTGGATTTTCAAACATCTCTAAGAAAAAGGATACGGACCGAAAATTATTTCTACTATAACTTTGAGAGAGTTAAAGTTAAAACTAGTACAACAGCGACCAAGAACCAACTCCTTTCCCAGGGATTAGGCAACATTTTGGGCCCGATTGGCCTTGAAACTCAATCTTAGTCCCTGCAATGTTTTTTCGCCCGGAAAATGAATGTCCCGATGCTTAGGGAAGAATTATTTTCGCCCTGACAGATTTAACAATCCTCCTTTCTACCATCTGGCGCCAAGCGCCGTCGTTCCAGGAGCGGCGTTCCCTGCGATGTTTTCGATTGTTTCTGTTGTTCGGAGATTCGAAAAACACTAAAAATAAATTTAGGCCCTCCTTGTTGTTTTGTGATTGTTTTTGCGTAATTTCTCGGATTACTGTAGGGTTGTTTGGTGGGGAAAGAGGAGAATGGTTGATTGAAGGTTTTAGATTTTTTGATCGGGAATTTTGAGATTTTTTTGGGATTATGGAGAGATTTTGGCTGTGTGTTTTGCATGGGTATTGTTTAGAATACATTGCTCAGACTTTGACATAACTTAAGGCAGTTAAAGCTCATGATGTCATAGGAAATATAAATATATGGCTCGCGCTTTGCAGAAACAATGAAAATTTTTTGGTCGAAAGTAAACGTCATGTGGAGATTTCTTTAGAGTTTTCTTTTGGTACGTTTTGACCCTCAGAATTTGATAAAGTTTCAATTTAAGATGCCCCATAGACTGTTGCTTTGCAAAAAAGCTTCATTTTTAGTCATCATTTTTATTTTTTTACCATAAAACTTTCTCCACATTCCCTATCCTCCCTCAAGCTTCGCACATCTGCAATTTCTCCCATCGCAAATGCCGTGGCGATCTGTAAAGCCGACTAATTACCGTCACTTTCCACTCGCTGCCCTCGCCTTCTTCCCGACCTTTAGTCCGATCCCCCCGACGGACCTAATTAATTCCATTTCGTCCGAGATTTAAAACATCTTCCAACTATTTTTTCGCCTCCTCGGTACTCCCCCCTCTCTATGAATTTTCCATTCCAGAAACCGAATTCCGATTCGTCGCTCCGCGAACGTCGTGTTTCCTGATTTTTATATTCAAAGGTCGTTTCGGGCGGATGGGATGAATAAATGGGTTTTTATAGCGACAAAAACGCCTTTAAACTGCGGTTAAAAAATATTTTGTAGTTTTCCGCGTTCTGTACGGATCGAATTCCGCAGGAGAGCATAAACGATTAATCGTTTAGAAGAGTGGGGATAAGGGTTTAGTCTGGAAAGTTGTTTTTGTATTCCAATCGAGGTCAGACTAGAGGGATTTTTGGCTTTTCGGGAATTTAATGCTGGGGAACGGATTAGGAAATTTTAAAATTTTCGGTTTGTGACCTCAAATTTTTGAAAACGCTCTCTTATACAGAGGTTCATAGAATCCAAAATTTTTACTATTACTTATTATACTATATGTACTAAATCCATTGCCTAGGATAGATAAAGTAATCATTCAGTTGCTTATTTTCTGTTAAAACCTTGGCTAAAAAATCTCATAGAACATTGATAAATCACTCACACACACGACGTACCGTATTTTACCATTGATTATTTTAGAGGACCTGTAATATAAAAGCGTGTTTGAAGTTGATTCTGATTTCCTTCCGCAAGTCTAAACTCTATTTTCTCCAACTTGATTTTTGCTCTATCCGTTGCACTATATATCCGCTTGTTTTGCGATCTCAAAATCCTTTTTTACCATTTTGAACAAGAGCTTTTGCGAGTCGTAGTTGAGGTTTGAACGGTGTGTAATTGGGCAGCTTTTTTTGGAACAATATTTTTCGTCAGTTAAAATATAGGGAACTTGATCACGGCAGGCCCGATTTGCTGATAAAAGGTGTGTAAAAGATATATAAAAAATCAGCCGAGAGATTTTTTGAATATACTTTTGATCCAAGCTGAAAAGGCTGTCCTTCCAGAACAAGCAACTTTTTCTCGCCTACTATACTTCATAGTGCCAAATTTGTGATACTTTTTGATAAGAAATTCATTTTTTATGTCCTCGGACTTTCTTTCACCCATTTAGAGCATGTTAAACCACCTTTACAAACTGCTATCACATTTTCACCGACGTTTATTACCTTTTACGGACCCCCAAAGTGCTTAACGCCGTTTACCTCCCAAACTATTTTCCCATTCAGATGCGAGCGAAAAGACCTTGGGTTTGAGCGGAAATCGCATCTTTTTTGGGGCTCGTTTCTTGCGCAGCACGACATTTTCCGAGAGTTTTTTTACCAAAGCAAGTGCGGCGTTGCAGAAAAAGGGATGCGCAGTGCCAAAAAAGGGCATTTCCGCAGACGCAATTTTTTTCAATCTCCGCTTTTGGGGCTGTTTTAGTCGTCTTGGGACATTTTATTGTTAGCATTAAATTTTCAATATGTTGAGATTTTAAAAAAATACATTTTTTTCGCAATTTTTGATTTTCGGGCCAATCAAAGATCTCCAGCCGCATTTTAAGCCCCCCATTACTGATCAAGGCCCCCTGTGCACTTCAAAATTGCTCTCTATTTTGCACATTAATTCCTCGCGCGAACTTTGAACAGTTTTCGAAAACAACGCCGGATCAGTGCGCGGTTGTTTGCGAGGGATTTTAGCCGGCTTAAGGTCGTAGTCGAGTGCAAAAACTCCATTTTTTCGAAAGGACGTTTAAGGTGTTTTGATCGTAGCCATCTATCGATTAGATTGAGGGGCCCGGGTTCCGGCTGTGCGGCATATTTTTTGGAGGGGAGGGGTTCTTCAAGGACAATGAGTTGAGGGAATTTTTGTGGATAAGAGAGCTTTAGGGGAAAATCTGGATGATAATTTGTATTCTAGAAGTGGTTCACTGTAGTAATTTGGCATAATTATTCTAAAAATCGCCTTTTTTAGCAAAAAATCATCAAAAACATATTTTTTCAACCTTTGCATCGTTTCTTGAAGGTAAATTTCAATGTAAAACACTCCTTGCGGCTTTAAATAATATCCGTCTCTTCTTGCAAGATTCTGAAGTTATCCTCCGATAGAACTCACAGCAATTCGCCAAATTCCCATCATTTTCTTTAACTTTCAAAATTGATTTCCTACGATTTATTATTTTTTTGATGACTTTTGACCGGTAACTCAAGCCGATCTTTTCCCAAAAACTTCATATCGCATTCCAGAACTGAAACTCTTCCATCTTGACCGATTTTTCTTCCTCAGAATGCAAGAGAATGTTGATTTGCCTCCTTGTGATCAACATTCCTTCAGTTTCCCTCTTTTCCCGCATCCCAAGTTGGTCGAAGAAGAGCACAACCCACCATTTTCGCCGCATTCATTTCCGGGATTCCCACTGTGCACAAGCCGCAAGCGAGGGAATGGCGGTGCGTCGCGGGCTCTCGACCGAACACGCAGGAACGGAGGGAATTTGTCGCGCGATCGCAACTTTGACCTCGAACCTGCGACAAGAGAGAGCGCAGAGAGAGGGAAGAGAGTGGAGGTTTTTGTGAGAGAGGGAGAGAAAAAGACAGGCTGTGAAAAAGGAAAGGAACGCGCGACAAACGATCGTGAGGAGAAATCGCTGCGGCCAAAACGAGGGGGCGAGAGAGTGCGTGCGGCCGAGAGGGTTGTGAGAAAAAGAGTGAAAGTTTTTGAAACCGAAAAAGAACGAAAAGGGAAGCGTCGCGCAGGCGCATCGCAGCGACACAAACGAGATCGGTGAAAGTGAGAGAATGCGTGTGGCTGAGAGAGCGCAGAGAAAAGAAATGGGAAAGAGGATTTCGAAACGGAAAAAGAACGCTCCGGAGTTTTCAAGAAAGGAAACGCGGCGGATCAATGGGCTTGTCGCTAAATGAAGAGCGATGCGAAGCTTGCGACAAAAAAGAAATTGAAGCATTTTGAGATGGGGGTTTTGACGAGGAAAACAGCAAAAATTCCGCGACAAGTCAAACTTCAAACAAAGTGACGTTCCATTTTTCTGCGAAAGAACTGGGCGAAAAACAAACGTGATCGCACAACAAATCACCCGTCCCAGATCAAGAGACCGCTTGTTCCGAAGAGAGCGATCAGACAGGCTTCGCTTCGGTCAGAGAGAGCGCCGAGAGAGTGCGCTTTTCGAAGAGAGCGCGCTGCGAAACCGGAGTTCTCTCGAAAAAGAGGGAAAAAGGCGGAGAGAGTGCGGAAAATGTGGAGAATTCCGAGAGCTGCAGGGAGGAGTGGAGAGCGGAGTGCGGGTTTGAGGGATTTGAGTGCGTTTCGATTTTTTTGATCGAACACAATTGCGCATTCTTACCAAATTCAAAGATTTTGTCGGGGCGTTTATGGCGTGGAATTGCGTTAAACTAAGTTTTTATACTATCTGGAAGCGAAAATATAGGATTTTGTTGAATAAAACATCTTTATTCTTGAATTTCACCTCCTTTTCTATTCATTTTCCCCTTTATTTTTCCGTTTTTCACAAAAAATTACGTTTTCTTTTCAATTTTCTGCCAGTCTTTGTCGTAATTCTCCATAAAACTATGCTTATGAGTATTAACCCAAAAGTACCCTCGTTCTCATATGTTAAGTCGGGAACAAGAATAATTCAACAAAGCGTTGTGGGCGTTTTGGGCGAGGTCGCACCTTTCGGTCGTTATCAGCGGGCCGATTACATTCGCGAAGAACTTTCCGTCAGGGGAAAGTTTGTTTTATTTTCCTCGAAAATTTGGTTGTATCAGCGTGGAAACGTTTCCATGCAATATTATGGGTAAATTTTTGTAAAACGAATAGTCAGCGGCATAGAAATTAGTTTTGGCCAATGAAATTTCATTTGGCCTCCATTGCAACGATAGTTGTTTTCTCGGTTGCTTTAGCAAAGCGCCAGCTAAAATTTAAGAAAAATGACAAGCAATCGAGGCACAATGTGTTCCTAAAAAGTCCGGAAAATCAGAGTGTTTCATTCGGATAAACTGCATTCAAAATCTATCTTGTCAGCCGCTTTCGCTTGTTCTTAAAGATCGTTGAATATCTCTGCGCTGTCTGCAAAGCGCCTGCTAAAATTCTCATGGTATAATTTGTACTACCTTGTGGCAATTTGCGATTAATTTCAAGTAAGTTCCATATTTTGATTTGAAGATTTTTCAATTTGAAATTTCCTCCTATAAGTTTATTTGTTCATGATTAGCAATCTTTTTACCCCTCCGTTACGTTTGCACCTCTCTCTTACGCACATCCATTGATTAAACTTTACCCCGCTTCCGGTGTGTTGTGGAAGAGTAGGGAGTTGTTTTAAGGAAGTTGTGATAAGAGCTGAGCGAAACTCCTCACTTATCAGCCCCTCATTTCCGGCGGGGCTTACTTTCGAATGGGATGTAATGCTCGATTTTATGCTTTTATAATTATTTTTATGTGGGTTTTATTGCCATGGGAAATTGGGACGGTTTTATTGTCAGGCGGTGTGTTTGTGGGGTTAATTTTGTTCGCCTTAATTCATTTTCAAATCGTCGAACTTTTTGTTAAACATGTTTTTTAGGCTTTTATTGGTGGGGAGGAGATAAAAAATGCTCTAAGAATAGAAAGGAATGAATGAATCTTGTTTTTCAATCAAAAATTTTTCAAGTATTTCATGGAACTACAGTAGCTGCCAAAAAACTGTCAATTTTCTTGTTTTTTGTGTAACTCTGCTCAACGTGGACGGATTTCAACGAAACAAATACCACTCTGTAGAGAGTTACTGCTGTTCTCTAATGGTGTAGCGGTTGGAGCGATTTTACATCTTAGTGTGTAACAACTGTCGATGTAAAATTTTTGGAAAGACAAAAAACTGTCAATTTTTCCAAAAAAATTTTACCGCTTGCATACGTCGCGGCAAATCATGGGCTTATACATTCCGATTTTTAAATAAAGTCCCACTGTACATAATTAACCATCAAAGGGAGCCAAGAAAGTTAATTTAGTAGACCTTTTGGTGGTCCCAAGTTCGATACCCCAAAACATGACGTTTAAGAAAAAATCAATTTTTTTCTTTGACTTAGCATTAATGCAATGCCTTGCAGTAGAAGCTAGACAACCTACAATTAAAATATAACAATGATTGGGAGCCTAAATGTAAGTCTACGGACTCCACTTGACATTCAAGTTTCTCCGGTAATCGAGTTTCTGTAGAGACTTGGCCTTGTTGCCCCCGCCTTTGTAACAACTTGCTAATACTTTATCAATACATGATCACAGATGTTCTAGAAGCATTTTATGGGCATTTGTAGGACGGCGATGCAAGTCATACACGAATTACGGAGGGTTATGTTGTCATTAACAAAAAAAATTTTTTGTGGAAACTTGCAAGTAAGCCTAAGACTTTAGAAACACGTTAGAGGGAGTGAAATTACGTTAGAAATGTCAGGAATAGCTGTAAATGTATGGGACAACATCTTGCTTGTCCTTACGCTGGGTTATTTCCATCCTATGGAGAGTGAAAATCGAGACAACAATTTTTCTTCAAGAATTCCATTTAGGAGCTTGTTATTTTACGCGCAAAGTACGGGCCTGGCGCGGTAGCGGTTCTAAACTGTTCACTGTTAACATGGGTGCCTTCTGTCGCTTTGGAACTACGATTAGAGGTGTCTGCGGAAGCACCCGGGCTGAAGTTCCACGGTACATCTACTGCCAGAAAAACTTGAATGTCAAGTGGAGTCTGTAGACTTACATTTAGGCTCCCAATCATCGTTCTATTTTAATTGTAGGTTGTCTAGCTTCTACTGCAAGGCATTGCGTTAATGCTAAGTCAAAGAAAAAAATCGATTTTTTCTTAAACGTCATGTTTTGGGGTATCGAACTTGGAACCACCAAGAGGTCTACTAAATTAACTTTCTTGGCCCCCTTTGATGGTTAATTATGTACAGTGGGACTTTATTTAAAAATCGGAATGTATAAGCCCATGATTTGCCGCGACGTATGCAAGCGGTAAAATTTTTTTGGAAAAATTGACAGTTTTTTGTCTTTCCAAAAATTTTACATCGACAGTTGTTACACACTAAGATGTAAAATCGCTCCAACCGCTACACCATTAGATAACAGCAGTAATTCTCTACAGAATGGTATTTGTTTCGTTGAAATCCGTCCACGTTGAGCAGAGTTACACAAAAAACAAAAAAATTGACAGTTTTTTGGCAGCTACTGTATGTGGTCTTACCTTTGATTTTGAACGTCTTTTAATTGATAACGCTCAGGTTTTGTTAAAATTTTTCTTGCTTTCTTTAATATGGGGCGATTAATTTAACCCTTAGTCTTGGTGTTGGAAATCACAAGTTAAAATAATTAATTAAAAAATTCCTTAGGCAGCTTAACCTACATTTTTGGCGGTATTACAAAAATCCCCCGCAATTTCGATAATTTATTTGGAAATCCGATTTTGGTTTTCAGCATATGAAAAATTCATTTAGCGCTTGTTGTTTCACGTTTTCTACCGTCCAGAAGATGAGTTGTAAGCACTTGTAGAAATATTACTTCACCGATCTAGTTTTTAATTATTTTTTTAAAGTTTTTAAAAAATCCTTTATTCTAAAATGTATATTTTACGTTTTTATTGACAATTTTGATTTGTGTCTCCGCTATCTTTGCTATACAAAAATTTGATGATAATCCCCCGAATTTCCGCAACATTATCTGATAAATCGCTTGATCGCCACCCCAAATTTCATTTTTTTTTCATTATGTTCTATGCCATTTTTCGCTTTTTTCTTCGCAAAAGTGCGGAAATCGGATCAGTGCACCGCCCTGATAAACATTCAAATGGGCCTTTTATCAAAGGAATTCCGGACGAGTTTTTGTTTGTAATGGAATTCGCTCAAAAATAAACAGACCCAATCCACTTTCACGGACAAAAATTTTTTGTTTTTGTGAGAATCCGTCTCTAACCTACACTTTCGTCTGGTTTTAAATCGTGGGTTTTTAACGATGTGGAAAAAGTTAAAAAGTTTTTTTTTGAAATTGGATTTTTCGAGGGATTGTGATTGAATTTTGAGGAATTGCGCGAGGTGGAACTTCTTCATTTATAATATTACGGATTCATGTGTTATAATCACTTAAAATTCGATTTTTTTGGCATAATATCAGTGATTTATATACGTATGGATACAGAAAGCCGTTTTGCAAAATTCTTTATTTTTTCGCAAAAATTCGCAAAGAGAAAGAAGTCATTTCACTGATTTTTTTCCTCATTTTTCATAGTCTCTTGTCTGAAAATATTGTTGAATATCTCGGCTGAAATTTATTCAAAACCAACCGCCAAAACAATGTTAATTTTTGGTGTGTTTAATTTTGCTTATTTCTGTAAAATTAAAGACGATTTTAAGGTGTCATCTTTCAACATTGCGCTCATAAAATAAGACTACACTTATTTTTCAACCTTTAATTTGCGGATCTTACCAGTTTTATGATGATTTTTTATGATTTTTCACGCATTTTCATATTTTTATTTGTGTTTCACTCTTTCCTTTCTCGACAAACAATCTCTTGTTATCAGTGGGGCTTGGAATTCGCTGTGAATTGGAGCCCGAGTTAGGTTCGTCTACATGTTGTTTTCCAATTTTAAAGACGCTTCGAGTTTTGTGGGGGAAATAGATTTTCTGCGGGGGATTTAAAGTAACGTTTTTTGAGATTACACTTTTTATCAGTTGACGCCCGTATTTTGCTCTTAGACAGTCTTTGAAACACAGTTTAGAGAAGAAAAAGGTTCTGCTGGATTGATTTGATGAGGCCAGAAAGTTACGATTAGAAGAAGGAAAACTTTCGTAAAGTTTATACGAATCTATGTCAGATCGACCAAAATTCGGGATATTTAAGGGTCTTTTGATACGAACTGTTTATCAATTTTCACTGCAGAATGACATATTTATATCATTACATAAAAAAAATTATTTTTTCCGTGCAAAATATTCAGCGATATGGCCAAGACACTTCTTTGACCGTTGTCCGCATTTTTTCTTGTTCTACTGTCTATAAATACCGATAAATACCTCGGCTACCCCTTCAAGGCGCCAGTTAAGATTTCTAGGAATCGTGGCTTACAATCGATTGTTCGTGCGTTTGGTATTTACTTATTATTCTATCGTTCGCGTTTGCAAAAAGAAGCAACGAAAGCCCACCGTATTTTAAAATGATATACTTTCAGAACCAAAACATTAACTATATCCGGAACATTCCCGCGCCATCCACAACAACTCAGCACACAAATCCGCTTTTCAGGTTGGTTTAATTTAAATTTTACACAATTTTGAAAAAAGCATTACGACTTTGCGTTAACCGCAGTTAGCTAAAAGATGGTTTGAAAATACTGCTAAAATTCCAAAAAATTTTATTGTTTACCGAGTCGATTGGTTCGAGTTAGACTTATGGACGATGATTCATTGGATAGTCATGTTATCACCCTCGGATTTTTATTTGCATAAGGAAGACAGAGAGGGTATGAGTCTTCAAGTTCGAGCGATCTGTGATGTCTTATGGCTATTGGGGATTTTTATTCACTTTGTTAAGTAAAACGTATTTTACTCCATTTTTTATGGATACATCTCAATAAAAAGGGAAGTGCTCCAAATTTCACCCTGAGATTTTGATGAAACTTGGCATTAATTTTTTGGCCAAAAAGTGCCGGAAATTTTGACATTTTTTTGCGATTTTTGGGATTATATGCCAACCTTTTGTTCAATGTTGGAGTACAAAGATCTGGCAAAAAAATCGAAACTTTTCATGCGAAATGCAAAGAGATATGATAAAAAAGCTAACCCCGTCTTCCCGTTTCCGTATTTTTCCTCATAGGTTATGAAAACCTCGGCGTTTGTTGGGATCAATTTCTAGCCTATTTAGAATTTTTCCACGTAATTTCAAGAAGATCTGAGGTCAGCATTTGAAGTAAGCCACTCATTAAACTTTATAACAAGTCATCAAATCTCATATGTAATCTTCTTGTCTTTTCACAAAAATTCATTCCGTTTTCCTAGACATTTTCGTACCATACCAACAAGTCTCAATCCCTTCGAACAGTATCCCTATTTTTGTAAACAATTTATGCCACAACGACGCAAATTGTATATCCGTCTGTGTACGTCGTTCCCCCGAATGTTATTAGCACTAAACGCCGTGCTCTCTGCGTAATCAAAGCCTCTATTTTTGTACCGTAATTTGCAAATTGAGGCGGGAAATCCGTGCTGATCGGGCGCTCAGCTTTGACGACACAATTTTTGAAATTTTCAAGTTGTCTCCGCACGCCAGTAAGCTGTTTTTGTATACAAGCGAGTGGAAAATGAGACTTTTCGCTTAAGAGGCTTGTAATAGGCTTTCCGTAAAACGACCGATTTATTAATATTTTTATCTTTTGGAAAACATTGGGGACATGGAGCACGGAAATTCAGCTATCGGAGAGAAATCTTTGGGGCTAGAAAAGGGTTTTGTTGCATTTTCAGCGACTGTTAGCTGTATTTTATTAAAAAATAGTGCTAAATTGTGGACATTTACCCTTTCTTGACCGGTAAATATAATAAAATCTTGATTGATCCTAAATTAATCCGACCGCGAATCAAATGAAAGGCCTGATCAAACACCCCTTGCTTTTCGGATATTTTTATTGCCTATGATCCGCGGCGATTATCTGTTGCCGCAAAAACGTCTTTTTGCAAACATGTCTCAATACAACGAGGTCTTTTTATTGCAAACATATTTTTCTGATCATCTGCCACTTCTTGCACACAAGTATTAAAAAATTTTGGATTCTTCCACTGAAGCATCAAAAATCACCTTCCAAATTGTTGCCTTCTTAGCTTGTCTTTCCCAGAAGACCCTAAGGCTATTGTTTGCAAGCTCTTGCGTACGTGCCGAATGGCATTTTGCAGCAGCTGAGAGCCTTGTTAAATTAGCATTATCCCGATTTCTGATCTAACACCCCCGGTGTACAAGAGAAAAGTCGCGTTTACCAGGAAGACGGCGTTAAGACGGGCTTGCTCGCGGGGCCGCCATCATCCATATAATCCAACATATAGACATACAGGGCATGGAAACTATGATACATATGCTCAATCCAATACGACGAGCCGATTATGGGCAAATTTCAACCTTGCCATACAACAAAGATGGCCTAGAGAATGGAAAAGGTTTTTGTTTCTTTAGGGGAGGAAAGGTCTTATGAATGATAGATGCAACCAGAGATTGCCAGGCTCCGGAGCCGGCTCTTGGCTCCGGCTCTGAGCGGCTCCGGCTCCGAGCCGGGAACCAGAAATTTTGGGTGCGGCTCCGGCTCCCAAGCCCAAAGTTGGAGCCAGGCTTCTCAGCGATCTTTTTAAACCAAATTGCTTGAAAAATACTGGGAAAGATGTGTTGCATACGACTTCGCTGCAAAAACGTTGATATTCATTTTCTTAGCGGCGATGCGATTTTCGATACGACAGAGAGCTCACTATTTTCCAGACAGAATGATAAATGCGTTTTCTCTCTGACCGCTCTCCACACTTCGTAGACTCTTTCGTCAAACATTGTTGAATATTTCGGCCGCTTCAACGCCATCTAAGATTTTACCTACACCAGTCTATTGCAAGGTGCAAAAAGCACGAAGACTGATAGAAAATGATAAAGTTTTTTTGTTTTTGCCCTCTAAATTTTCCCTTTTCCTCGACACAAGTTCAAGATGTTTTCAACTCTGCTCTTTACTACATACATTTTTCTCACAGTCTCAAATGCCATGGCGGCGACAAAATCGGGTCTTGGAACGGTTTCTCAAAAAAAGACCGCCAGAATTGGCCCGCTTTCACAGGAGGAGAAAATACCGTTCGGCACGTTCCATTCAACATGGTTTTGTTTCTTTTGCGGATATTGAAATGTGGGGTTTTGTGAAGCGCCGCGGCATGGATTTCGCCAAGAAAAAAAAGCCAAAATTAATTAGAATAAAAAGTAGAGGGTGGATGGATGGGGGATTGGGGGTGGTGAGAGTACAGTACCACTTAGATTGATGGGTTTTGTAAAGTGGCTTTGGGTTTAAACAAAGGCTGGTCTGCAGGATAGTAAAATTGCTTTGGATAACAGGTGTAAAATGCTAATCTTGATCAAATTTTTGTTGTAGGAAAATGAAAAATTATTATTTTTTGATTGGAAAAGATTGGGTTTTTAGTGAAAACGTTTTACTCTGTAAACGTTATGCAATTTTTCTGTCCAAAATGTAAAAAATCTTTATTTCAGGCTACCAAAAGTTTCAAAATTTTCAGTTTTTTAAAAAACTTGTAGCCTTAATTTTTGCTAAATTTCATCAAAAGCTTTACAAATAAAATTTTGTAAATCTTACAGTGAATTTTTTCGGCATTTTAAAAAATCTGTTTTTTTGTGTGAATCCATCAATAACCTTTCAAAAAGACCTCCACGATCGCCTTTGCCTCTTTCGCATATTTGCATTTCTCGAATTGGACTTATAAAAAGCGTGAAATTATATTTGATCTAGACGATTTTTTACCATGTCAGAGCCTGGCGCAAAATTTTAATGAGTTTTTTCGCCTCAGACAAGATATTTTTTCCTCAAAAAGATCTTAAAAAATCAAAATATTATAAAAATTGACATCCTGATATCTCAATGCATTCACGGTTCAAACAGCTGAAGTTGTAAACCTAAAAGTACTGTAGATTTTGAGACGAAAATCTCCAAGGTCATTGGCTTAGCGGGGTCTAAAATATTGCTGAGAACTGCCGTTAAGTGAGTAGAGAGCACTCGGATTGCACCTTTAAAGATTATGCCTCGTACTGTAGTCCAGAGGTTTGGTCTTTTGCGAGATCCTGAAGTAAAAAACTTATCTTGGCATAGAGACAAGTATCTTTTTTATAATAAAACACACTATGAACGGCCTCATATACCTGTAAGAAATAACAAAGATACCGTAATAGAAAAATTTGAGACTACAGTAGTCCTCTTCGCTTCCCTCGTTTCGTTGCACTTTTTCTCTCATTAGGCCACGAAAGGCAAGAAAATGTAAATTGGGCCAAAAATTTCTCCGGCCTTCGATCGAGAACCGTGATGATTCAATTTTCCGCCGAGTCATTGGCGCCGCGAAAACTTGCGTCAGCCCCTCAAACGGCCACGGATCTATGGCCAAACTCCGCCACTTGCCTGCTATTTCGCGTGGTTTGATTTGAAAAATCATGGAAGCTCATTGGGATGGAGGAGAGAAAGTAGAAGCACAAAACAAAACCATGGGCCCGGCCACGACCTTTTCGAGGGCCGAGGATTCAGTCGGCAATTGCTATCGGGGGATTGGGCTGTTCGATCGAGGATAATATTCGCTACGACTATTCTACTGCCCATTTAAATCCGACCGCGTCTTCCAAATCGACCGCCAGCCCGAAGCGCACATTATATTTGAGTCGAAAATCAGTCTACGACACCGAAACGCCCCTCAGTTTTCGGCACAATCAGCGCTGACTCAAATCCCGCACAACACTTCATTCCGTTGATGATTCGCCCAATTTAATCATGCCGAACAGCCAGATGAATCCGGGGTTTCATCAGCCCTCGGCTCATGACGATGCCGCGCTGACGAATGCCTCTAGTCTGGATGCTAGCCTAGTCGCCGGGACTTCCGGCCTAAATGCCATCGAGTCAGGGACGAGGGCGTTGAGTCTTGACCAGCAGAGCCTCAGTCAGCGAAGTCTTGGCCAAGGATCAAGCCGAGAGGTGATTGCTTCAGGCTTGCCGCAGATCTACCTTCAACCGATCGATGGCCAGCTTCAAAGTGGCGTTCAGCGCAATGGCGAAGACTCATCAGCTTCAGAATTCTATCAGAACATCCCCACTACTTATGTGTATAGTGGGGATGAAACTGGGCAAATTCCGTCGACCCCAACTTTTACGCCTGGATTTTTACCGAGCTACAACTACGCGCTGACCCCCACATTGGACTTGAACATGTTCTGGACTCCATGGTCTTTCGAAATGGTAGGATTTGGGACTATCGTAGAGGGGATAATGATTAGATTTTTTTGCTGTATAGTTCCAACAGGTCAATAATTTTTAATTTTACGGCATTTTTAACAGAAACATGGCATTGACTACCTTAATCCTACTTTATTATTACTTACTCCTTTTCTACCAATCTAGCACCCTTCTTGTTACAGTACGCGGCCTTTTATGCCCACCTCGTCGCAAATATAATATTTTTTCTGATATTAAAAAGCGCGCAAACAAAGAGAAATCTTTCGTTCCTTTGATTTATGCGGCTTTTCGTGGATTGCAAAGTATCTGGGGCTTAAGGCAGTTTTCAAGGTTTATTTATTCAAAAAAAAAGGTGTTATGGCTTTTATACTATAGCAAACATTGCGGGGCGAGATACAGTAAGACTTTGGCGAGTTTTTAGAAACATACTTTTTTGGCGTTTGAAAAAATTGACGATTGTTTTGAGGATTCTGAGCAAAATAATGAGTTGAGAGGTGTAAGATACGTGGAGCCCTCTAGTTTTTTGAATTGCATGCATCTACTGAGCTTCTTGGTTTACTATAATTATCAGTTTTTTCTTGCAATTTAATAAAAAAAATTGCATAATTTATCCGGCTCCATGTCTGGGTCCAACTTCCAAAATTTGTAGGATTATCTCGGCCCTAAGCGGTTACTGTAAAAAAGTAACGAATTTGAGGAAATGGTTGTAAAATGGAGACTGGCCTACAGTAATCGCAAGCGGCTTACAACTAATGCCCTATTGGCGCTAATCCTCGGAAAACGGAGGTCATCAATTTATTAACGTCTGAACGTGTACGCCCCTAACTTGGATGGAAGATAAAAAGCTGGCGTGAGTAAAATAAAGGCATTGTCTATGGAATTCGGGGACTTTTAGTAATGTTTGATACCTAAAATTTGTATAGCAAGATGTGATGAGTAGTGTAATATAAAAGGAATGTTGACAAAGTATCCAAAAGTTTTAAGAAAATCGGTAGTGGGTCTACTTAGATGGCAGAACGTCTCCTGATCCCTTTATTGAGTTCTATTTACTCTCCTTCTAACCAATGAGCTCGCAATTTCCCCCACCGTAGCCTCGCTTCCATTGGACAAACTCCCAAATTTCCACCCCTCGTTTCTTCGCGCCCCTTAATCTCCACACACAGGGTTATGACCCCTTCGCGGACCCCAAAAAAAGAGGGATTTGAGGTGCGGCAAATATGAATAAAACTCCGTATCCGAGCGATTTTTTTATTGCCGCATGTTTGACCGGTCAGATTTTCGTAAGATTCCACGATTGGCCCCGCCCCAGGAGATTCTTGACACCAGCGCCGGCGGTCCAGTCACTCCCTGTATCATGGGTTTTAATGGCGCGGCAGTGATGACGTCGCAACGATGATTCGGCCTGATGATTTCGCACTTCCAGCTGTAGCGAGCACCTAATCTCGGCATAATTAGGATTAGCTTTGTTGATACGGAATTGTGATTGGGCTGTAAGGGCAAGGTGGAATTTTGAGGCATCTTTTAGATTACGCTGTAAAAGGGCTTTGCTCTATTTTCGATTAAAGATGTGGAGATTAAGACTGTCATAGCGACTGTTTTTGCAGTTTTTGCAGTTTTTGTTTGTTACAGAGAAAAGAGTGGCATTGTCTTTACGTCACAGCAATTTACTTATGTCAGCGGTGTCCGAGGAGCTTGTGGAAGATTTTTTTCCGATGTTCTGGCTTTCTCGATAATTAGTTGTTGGTATCTCACGTAGAGTGCCCAACGAGTTGCGGCCGGCAGATGGTTCAACATGCCTACAAACTAGCGAAAAATATAATAAAGGAGGAAAAAATGTTGCTCTATTGGAACTGCTAGGATACCATTTGATCCATTTTTTAGAACCCGGTAATGCCAATATGATTTTCAATTTGCCTTCTTCATAATCAAGAGTTTTTCTTGTTCCTCTGCAGGCACTTTTTGACACTTAAATCAGGTTAATTTTTAATTCCTTTTCGTTCTCTTTGTCGATTAAAATTTGCTTGGAAATGCATGCGAAAAAAGCTTCCGGCAAAGCTCTTTTATATGAAAAAAATATCTTCAGTGGTCGTAAGATTCATCGGTCAGGTGTTTTGTTAACTTCTTCAATTCATTTTCTGATTTTTCGGGACTTGTATTACTTTACATTATCTACTAATTGATGTTGCAATAGACCTTCAATATTCCCATTCTTTGCCGAAACTTCAATGCCATCTTACAGCCTCTGTAATCCTCTCACCCCAACATACCATTCGCACCGTCTCTTGCCGCTACAGATCCCATAGAATTCGTTTGGCTGGAGCCGCGAAAACATGCAAACTCTCCTTTTTTATTTCGTTTTTTGTGTTCAAAGAGGCCACAAAAAGGGGGACAGCGGTTTTCACCTTTTCACTATTGTAATATTCCCATGTCTTGAGAGAGATTTGTTTAGCCTGATTTTTTACTTTTTTACCGATAACTGTGGGCTTTACAAATTCCATTTTTAGGAAATGATTTTTTTTGGTTTTTTCCAATTTCACAAGCCAGTTTAAACCGGCCCGTTGGCTGTTTATCTGATCGAATACTAATATTCGATATGAGTAATCTGCCATTTGGTTTGGCTAGGAAATGTTTACAATACTTTTTAAGGGAAATTTCAACTTTTTGAATGGAAATATAGATAGTGTTGCGTGTTTTAGTACGATTGTGAGGTTGCAGAAATTTTGATGGCAAAATTTCCGATCATTATGAAATTTTTGTGCCGATTTTTTGTTGGAAATTTGAAATTTTTTTCGGAATCTAAACTTTTTTTTGATTTTTTGCGTTAAAAATTTTTTTAAACGCCAAGACCTTTTTTTCGTTTTTGAGTCGATTAGAGAGTTCATTCGTATTTTACCAAAATCTCGTCTGATCTCGATTCCTCTCCGTGACAGCGTTTGTTCTCCGTTATTCTCGTCAAATCCTCAAATTTAGACGCCACTGTTCCGTTGAACGCTCTCGAACAGCGGGGCCATGGACGATCCGACCGCCCGTTTCCCTTCCAACCCCTATTTTGGGTTCTTTTCGGTTAGGCCAAGTTTTTTGATTAAAAATGGGGACGAATAGAGGTGCAGGAGACAAGAAAAGAGAGGGAAATGGGGAGAGAATACAGGTTACAGTATGCCAAATATGGAAAGTGGAGGAGAAAGCGGGAAAGTTGGTTCAAAATTGATGTTACGGTAGAAGACGTAATAAAATGCGGAAAAATGTCAGAACTAAAATTACATGCGAATGATAGGAAATGTAAAAAAAAAGAGTGATTACTGTAGGAAAATAACCAATAATTGTGCCATAGAACGCAAATTTTTTAAACAAGTTTGGTCATCAAAAGCGGCTGTCAAACAGACTAAGATAAGCCAAAATTTGGTGTCAAAAGGTATCACCGATATAAAAAAAAATATTTTTTTCAAGGCAAGGATCTTGGGAGATTTTTTGAGATCATTTTGAGTCAAAAAAGTTCAAAATATTTATGAAAAAAGGTTTTTAGACATTCATGTCTCTTTTTATGCCTTGTGATACCTTTTGATAAAAAATTTTGGCCCAAATTGATCTTCCTGCCAACTTTATTGACACCTAGGACATTTTTCAGGCCTCTTTCAAGATTGGCACTTTTTTGCTCACCAATTTTTTACTCCAATTACCACTACCATGATCCAAAACATTAATGATTTCTCTTCTCATCGGTTTCTTAATCAAAATTCCAAAAAAAAACTGATGAAAGCCGTTCGGCGGCCTTTTTTCTCGCTGGCCTTTTTGTCCCATGATCCTGGAAATACCACCGCAATATACAAGGGAAAAGAGAGAGGCCGCAAAATTACAAAAACTGAGAGAATTGATTTTTTTTTGGTGGCTGGAAATGGGAATATTGTTTTTGAAGATTTGAAGCGATAAATTGGGTGATAAAGGGCATAAACGGAAAATTGGGGGTAGTAGTGACCTTTTTAGGGAATGGGGGAGAAAAGTTTCTTCAAATTCTTTATTTGCTCAACTCGGTAAAAATTACAATGTGACTTTAAGGAAAGGTTTTTCGAATATCAACGCTACTTTAGAGACAACTTAGAGATCAAAAAAAATGTTAAAAAAGATCGTAAAGTAGCTTTAGGCCATAAAAAAGATCATAAACAGACCAAAATAAGAACAAATATATCGTAAACCTTCTAATCGTCGCTTTTCCAGATAAACGGAAACGACCTCACCTCTCCGTTGACTGAATATCAGCCCAGCTTCCCAGCGAACCCAATTCAGCCCCGACTTCCGCCACTCCAGACCGGATTACCCGACTTTCAACTTCCATTCATGACGCGATCAAGCACCTCCACCGCGCCTTACGGAATGCGCTCCCAAACGAATGCCGGCCGAAAGGGGGGCCGAAGACCCAGAGAGATCGAGGAGAAGGTAAGAATATGTGATTTGAATGCAGGTAGCAGACGAAAAATTTCTTGTAAATTTCTAAAAAAGCTATTTTTTGCCGGAAAACGTAGGAAGAAATTGTCAGAACTTTTTTTTCTGTTTCATAGTCTCGGTCGCAAAGATAGCTGAATATCTCGACTGTCTTTGAAAACCAGACCCCAAAAAATTCTAGAATTAAAAGATCGTCCAGATGGAGCATCGACACCAAGTTTGAAGAAAGTCGCCTTTTCGCCCTTCCAGAAATTTCTATTTTGTCTAAAACCAGCTACAAACTCCCAATATCCCCGGAAAATCCAAAAATCTTGTGTCCCCGAAAACGCATCCAATCCCAATTCCCGTGTGTGGCTGAAATCACCACCGTCCGCCGCTTTTATGCCCTTACATTGCTCATAACGTGATTTGTCACAAAGCAAACCCCTCCAAAAAAAGTATGTTAAGAGCGCCGATGTTTCATCGGAGGATGTATCATAGTTGACAATATCATTAACGATTATTCATATGAGATGAGTAACGGGCGCTATTCGCATCGTATTTCGCTGACTTACGAAGCCGTGGGGCTGAAAAAAAGGTTTCTGGTTGTTTGAGGACGTGTTATACGACGAAAAGTTTTCTGGGGGGAAATGCGGGTTAAGACCCATTTTTTATGTTGTTGCCCTCAGGTTACATCTCAAATTTTTCTTAAATTCTTTGCAGATGCTCTATAAAAGTTACTTATCAATTGCTAAAAGTTTGAGGTCCTGATTTCCCGGGATGATCGAGATATTCAAAGATCTTTGCAATAGACCTAAAAGACGTTGTTTCATGTTGTTCGGCTTTCCTTCTATATAATCGTATCTTCACCTTTTTCCTCTGTTTTTGTCGTCCCTTCCTCTGACGCTAATACAGTAGAAGAAAGTACTCAAAGTACGAACATCCCTTGTAACACATGTGCCTGTAAATAAACGGCTGCACGTAGCTGAAGACCTTGTGTAAACCATATCCGTTTAGGGCTAATGGGCTTTTTTATATACCAAATTAAGGGAGAAAACCACTTATGATCGATTATCGCTTTCTGAAAGCCTTTGTAATAAGCTGATAAGCTGATTGTGAAGCCTGTTATTTTTGAGGAAGGGATGGCTGAAATCTCTTGAGTAGTCTAATCGTAGGTACATTTTTTTGCAATTTTTGGTGTTTTTCTGCATAACGCGATATCACCATTCGTTCGATAGATGCATGTAGAAGTTTTAAATTTCATTTTTAACAAGTTTTTTGGGTTTTTCAAGCAATTTTTTAAAGTCATTTCTGCTCAAAACTTCAAAGAAATCAATTTTTAATCTGTCAGTTTTCACACAACTCTAGCAGATTTAATTCCCCAGCTATCCTTGCAGGACTACGATCTTCCCGACGATGAGAAGGACAAGCGTGCCAAGCGTCGCCAGCGCAACAAGGAAGCGGCCGCCCGTTGCCGCAAGCGTCGTTTGGACTTGATGGAAGCGCTGCAAATCCAAGTCGACGACTTGAGGGAAGAGAATCGGCAAAAACAACTGCTGATCGACCAGCTCACGCAGCAGAAGAACAAACTGGACGAGATGTTGAGGCATAACTGCCAAATGGAGGGCACTCAGATGATCAAGGACGACATGATGTACAACAACGGGAACGATTTGATGATGAAGGCGCAATTGAAGACCGAGGTCGAGGAGTACGAGCAACAGCAACAAATGTATCAGCAGCGGTTGCAGGTATGTTACGAATACAGTGTACGTTTCATGCGATTTATGATGTAATTGGCAAATAGGGATGCAAAATTGGATGAAACTTAGATTTTAATGAAAATTGGGGCAGGAATAGATGACAGATTTTTGAATTTTCTGTCTGGCCGGCTCCCCTCGTTTTTTATGCTCTCTCAAAAAAGAATTTTTGATTTCTCGACTGAGGATGAAAAGTTAGGGGTAAAATTTCAACGTTTACTAAAATTTATGACTCAAAATTCATAACTCACTCAAAAATTTCAAAAAATAGTTCATGAAAAATAACGTTCCCCCCATTTTCAGGCCGACATGGACCTCTACAAGGACGACGCAATGATGGGCGGGCCCGGCTCCCCCAGCAACTACGCCATCTCCTCGTCCTCCATGCTCATCAACAACGATCCGGTCATTTCGCAGGCGGCGTTGAAGCGCTCCCGCCATTCGCCGTTGCCGTCCATCAACGAGATCGAGTCAAATGTCTGCCATTCGCAGGCGAGTCATCCGTTCTCGCGGCCAACAAGTCTGCCGCTCAGCACCATGTCGCAGTACGCTCAGAATGACATGAACATGCCGTCGATCACGACCCCCAGCAGCGGATTGGGTAAGGGGTTTTTTCAGAGTCAAAAATAAAAAAAAAATTAAAAAAGAAAAAATCAAAAATAAAAAAAGTAAAAAAAATCAAAATTTTTGATTTTTTTTACTTTTGAAAAGTCTAAAATAAAAAAAAAAAACGAAAAATTGAAAATTTATCAAATTTTTTCAGGCGGAGGCTACAGCCTGCTCGACCAGCAGACCTTCCTCACCCCGCTGGTGCCCGGAGCCGTCCCCGTCCCCCTGCAAACCCCTCCACACAACGGCGAACTCCGCCAACTCTAAACGTCCCACAAATCCCAGTTGAGAACAGAACACGCTTCCGAATATCATTCTATACATATTTTTTTGACTACTTTAATTTTATTGTTACCAAAAAATTCCCAGGCCATCTCATCTTGTTTTTTTCGTCCTTATCATTTACTCCTAGTGCTAATAAGGCTGTGGAAAATCGGTCAGAACTGAAAGTTTTGGGTTTTAAAATTTGAATGTTTTCATTTTGAAAGAATCTACAGTAATTCCAGTTTCAAAACCACCATATTTAGGATTTTTACGCTTGGTTTTGACCGATTTTTCATTGAGCGTATCCCGTTTTTTTGTCCATAAACTCATCTACTTCAATACGCACATTGTAACGTCATCATATGCCCCCTTATTTTTACCGAAGACCAAGTGCACTTAAGCCTTTTTACCGTAACCTTATTCGTATTTTTGTAATTCGACTTTATTTATGACTGATAAATCAAAAAACTTGGAAGTGAAATCACTGTATTGGACAATATACACGCTGGCTTATGGTAACCATTCTGATTAATGTGAGGGTTTTAAGACAATTTTGCGATCAAATCTTCATATCGTACAGTTCTTTGGTCAGCTCGCAATATTCGGCGTAATGCTCTGTGGTCAAAGATGTTGTTACGTAGCTTTCTTTCAGCAAGAATCCCATCTTCTGAAAAGCAATATTGTCGGGCACAGTAACAGGAAGGAAAAGCGCCTCTGCGGAGCCGATCCGACAGTAGCGGACCTGACAAGATTTACCTGGGCGTCCCTCTGAAGCAGTAGAAGTTGGACAATCCGTTTTTCATCTCCATAAGTTGTTGTACAGTATTCTCTGAACTCGTCATTGATCTTTTTCAGTATTCTCTCGGCAATCGGCAGTTCATGAAGTGCGTTCGCTGTAAGGAAGATCAATCTAAAGGTATCCGAAAACAGGGTGTGGCAATTTTTTGGCCGGATTTGAATTTGCTACATTTTTTTTAGTTTTTGGCCAAATGTTAAAATTCTTTTTTTGAGGAATCGATATGTGGCCTATGCCCGACTTATGTGCAAAATTTAAATAAAATCTGAGAGTCGCACTAGGGCTAATTTCTTTGTCAGCTATGAAAATTAGAGCTTTTTCTTTGTCTTCAATTTTTACTGTAGTCTAATAAATGGGTATAACATATTTGGTATTAGACAACATGGGGACGTCTGAGGGTTCAGAGAAAAAAAGAATTTTAACACTTGGCCAAAAACTAAAAAAGTTATGGCCAATTCAAATCCGGCCGAAAAATTGTCGCACCCTGTACTACAATCTCGAAGGAGCGTCGCAGCTAATCATAAAACTGCAATAGAATTTGTGGTTTTCATGCAAGTTTTAACTGCAGAGTGAGAGATCTTTCTTCCCCATCGTAATCCTTGCCTTCGTTCCACAAGATGATCCCAGCCATAGCAGCCACCTCAAACAGAGTCACTTTCATCGTTCTAAACTTTCTGATGAACCTGATTAAATTATCCATAAATGGTTGGAACACACTGAAAACAAAGGCAATATTTTTAAAAAGGTAAAACAAAATACAAATCACTGACCGTAATGATTGCTCAATGTCCGTATCTCCGTGGAAAAACGCTCTCATATCCGAGCTGTCCACAACATCGCCATGGGTGAAAAAATAATCGTGGATCGTCAGGTTCGGGGAAAAACCTTACCGTATTGTAGCCCCATTCGAAGAAAGGGAACACCATGTCATTGTAGACACTGAGATCGGCCTGAAAGTGTCATCCCCTTACAAGCCAAAAAAAAAGTGAAAAACTATAACAATGAACAGTTGAAGGAAACTATATAATGTGCCCTGAAGCTGTTAATACTCATACGCATTATGTCCCTTTATGTCATGTTCACTATGTAATCTCACTTTCTGTAGCTCCGTGAGTTGACTGAAGCCTTCAAAATAAATGTCCATCATTTTGTAGGTCTTTCCAAACAATTTCATTTGCGCTTCAACGTGTTTTTTAATAGTGGTTGGGGTAAGATCCAAGTCATCCTGTGGCGAGATCTCCGGATGTTCGTTGTAATATGTTATACGAAGCTCTTCCCAATAGGCTTCCAGTCCTTTTATCATCCCTTGTACAACCGGATATTTCGTTTCTTCATTTCTTTGAGGGCTGCCGGCTGGAGTGAGATATGCTTCGGAATCCGAAGGAAGATTTATTCCGCTGTCGCCTCGAGGCTTTACGTGTTGAGATGGCCCGGGCGATTGCGGCTTTTGAACGATTAAAATCATTGATTTCAAGGTGATTTAAGCTTGGTTTAAGGATTCCTTTTAAACTGTTTGGTACCTCTCTAGAATACGATTCTATCCAAGCCCTCTGTATTGCAAAATGTTCAAAAACAGTTGTCTAACAAATTTCAAAGGTCAAAAAAGGCCAATTTTAAGCCAAAATGAATCTCCCTAAAACGCATTTTTTCTATAGCGAAAAATTGTTTGGCTTACTGCGTTTCGCAGTACAGAGATGTAACCGTTTTTTGACAAGGCCTTACGTTCTTTTTTCATTCCAACTACAAAGCACTTTTGAAGCCGGCATTCCTGGCAATTCGCGCGTGTTTCTGAAAGTGCTCTTGTGTAAGTTTTATTATTTATTACAGTGTTCCATCGAAAATTGAAGAACTTGGAAAGCCGACAAACCCTTATTAATCTCGCAGCTTCTCTTTACAATGCACTGGTAGGAGCGGTTATTTCTGATTGCTCTTCGAAAGAATTGACCACCTGAACAATTGAATTACAAAAATTACAGTTAGACCGAAGGTCTGTGAAAGAAAACTTACACGCTCTACATGCGATTGCTTTAAATTGGAATCCCGTAGCCTTAGCGCCACAAACACCGCACAACAACGCTCCGCTAATCGCCAAGTTCCCAGGCGTTTCATCAGGACTCTCTGAGTTTGTGGTGAGCATAATCTTTGATAAATTTTTTTCCAAATAAAAAGTCGCTGTCTTGCAAGTATACTTGAAAAACAATGCTAATAATACAAACAAAACAGCGACCAGAGTAATTGAGGAGGCCTGCCCGCACCTCTCTCATTTGCCGCATGATCAAGGATGGGCGCTTTCTATACACATTTATTGATAAAAATCACCTGGGGAGCGATTGCGGAACGCTATCCTTATCAAGTAAATTTAAAGAACGCTAGCCAGAAACATAGTTCCCAGATGTTATCAAATAAACCATACAAGTTTTACTTGTTGAGAATGACTCAAAACGTTGTTATAATTCTGTGTCGCTGAAGATAAGGAATGATTCTAATTTGAACTGTTTTTAATAAAGATATAATTTTTTCAGCTGTTTATAAAAAACTTCAAAGGCACAGGAGCTCCTAAAAGCTGTTGAATTTTGGATTTTAATCTTGCAAATATAACAAGATTGCCGTTAGTTGCAGACATTTTCACATGGCTAACAGATATTGCAAAATCTTTTGCTTATCAGTAGATGATTCACTTTTGGAATTGTATTTTTGCCACACTTAATGAATTGAACCACGCCTGGGCAGAAACCACAATTCGGAATTACATTGTGGCTAAAACCGTCTTGATAACGATGAAAAACTCTAAAAGTATATAGATTCGTAAAAAATATGTACACTTTTATTTGTATCAAATTCCAGTCAAAATCCCAAAATATAAGAAGAGTTTAGAGGAAATAGGCAAAAAGTTATTACTATATACTGCACAGTATGTAATACATATATTATAAATTGAAAATAAAACTGTTCCCGACAGACTTTCTATGATGACCATCTCCTCTCGTCTTCTTCACGCTCCAACTTGATGTTGTAGAATTGAGCGGAGAGTTTATAATAGTCATCATAATGCTTATTGTCGAAAGCACTCATAACATAGTTTTCTTTTAGGACTGTTCCCAGCTTCTGAAAAAAGTATCCGCAATACAGTTAAATTGACAGTGCGCAACAGAGGTTTATGTACAGGATGTTTCAAGAAATTTGGAACAAATTATTTGCTTATATCTTTGTGTTCTTTGCAGCTATCAGTCTGTCGGGAAAATAACGGCGGATCGTCGCAGCAAAATGTCTCGTCTCGCCGCTATCGCGCACCAAATCCCAAGCCGCGGCTTGCAGTCGTCGCAAAGCGATGATGGGCGATTCCAAAGCGCGACGACCCGCCGTTATTTTCCCGACAGACTGATATCAACGAATTTCTTTTTGCTTCTAAAAACTGACGTCGTGCTTTTTTAGAATCTCTAAAAAATTTTTTTTCGTCGGCGGAGGGCCCATTTCTCGGCGAAGAAAATTAGGGCCTTTTTTAAAAATCACATCGTATTACGTGGCGGAAACGCCGTTGCAACGGCTAAAATCAAGTTTGCGTTAAACCTCCGTGGATTTTACGGTATGCTTTTTTGCGTTTTCGATTTTGCGCAATCCGCGGAGGCGCGGCGGAGACCTCAGATTTCGGCGGACGTTGTTTTGGGCCTTCGGCTGTTGCAATTCATGTTGGAAAAGAGGTTGGGGTGATTTTTGTTGTCATCCGATGCACAGATGGCAAAAATTTCGTGTTTTTTCCCCGGCGGAGGATTCGGCGGAGGCTTTATCAAACGAAACCGCGATATATTTACTTACCTCCGCATCTCTCCGGAGTAATAACAACTTTCCGTACCGATAATTATCCTCTCCGTATTCCTTCTTACAGTAGTTTGTGAGCTCATACGCCAGCTTATCATGCATTTTGTAAGCAATTTCTATTGGATAGAGAGTTTTCACTAAAATTGCGAGGTTCTTTTATCAATGCCAAAAAACAAACCTTCAGTCCAAAAAATGATTCCAGCCATTGCTGCTACCTCAAATTTTGTAACTTGCAATTTTTTGAATTTTTTGATGAAATTGAGCAGCATTTGCGTATATGGTTCGTAGATTCTGAAACATGTACACGTATATTATATATGTGCAGTATTGCATTCTACGTAAAATATGCTCACTCCTTCGATTGTTCTGGATGTTTGTCATCGCGAAAAAATTCATCCAGCTTGCCAGCATCGACCATGTCGTCATATCCGTACAGGATTCGGTTGTCGTCGTGTTTGGGAAAGAATCTGGAAGTATTGTAGGCCACTTCGAACGGCGGGAAGATCATGTCATTTTGTTCGTTTACCCGGGCCTGCAAGGTTTTTATAACAATGACTATATCTAATATAAAGAACAATTTTAAATAACAATTTTTGCAAAATAGCAGTGGTCCTGGGCAATTTGTAGACAAAATTTAAAGCCGTAAGGATTATTCACCATACACCCAGACACATATTACAAATGCTCTCACCTTTTGCTCCGCACTCAACTCATCATAGCCCTCGAAGAATTGTTCCATCATTTCGTAAGTCATGCCCAACAATCTCATTTGCCTCTCGATGTGCGAGGCTACCGTACTCTTGGGGAACTCGTGTTTTTTATCGTCCATTCTCTCGGGATTCGCCCTGTAGAATTCCCTTTTCTGCTCCTCCCAATAGTAATCGAGCCCTTCCATGATTCGCTCCGTGGCTGAGGAGTTGAGACGCTTCCGATTTTTGTACGAATCCTTTGATTTTCGTTTCTTTTTGGGGCTTGAATCGGCACTGGAGAAGCTTTCGCCAGACAAGTTTACTCCGCTATCAATTGCGGATGTCTTACTGGAAGTTGTGCCAAACTTGTCAAGCTTCTTTTGGACTCCTAAAAATAAATGGTTGTAGCGATTTTCTTGGCGATAGTGTACAAAAAATACGGAACGTTATCGACCGAGATCAAGAAAAGGGAAGCCACTTACTTTCCGGCAACATACCAGCAGCCAAGCATTTATCGAAACGGCACGATCTGCAGACGGTTCTGTCAGCTGAGAATATACTTGTAATAACTCGAAAATACACTCATCAAATATCTATATAGCAAATCTCAAAGGGCCGAATCTCTATACGACGAGTCTCACGGGATCAAGCAAATGTATTTGTTATAGAAAGGTTTTTTTACACATACATAAAGAATGCCATTTTGGCTCGTAAGTGACTCTTGAGGCCTTATTATTTTTTAAATTACAAGGTCTTTGCAAAGGCGTTATATATATATTTTTCCACATTTAATTGCACGGAGATTTGTTTTACGGTAGTTAAAAGTATGCCTACTCCACGTTATGGGACATTCTTCGTTTTGCTGGCATTGATACGCGCGGCTGTCGGTGATGGCTCTTCGAAAAAACGCGGCACCTAAAATGGATATGATAAAGCGTTTTCATAATATTTATTTTGACCGTACAAAGGAGAACACAGGCTTCTTCTGTAAAGAAGAATTTTTATTGCTGAAAAAGATTTTTTTCTTTGCAATTCCGTTTTTTGCCACATTCGATACTTGCAAGTTTTTCTTACATGCTTTACACGCGACGGCACCGAAATGGCAGCCAGCCGAAAAGGCGCTGCAAACGGAGCATCGACTAAATTTCCTTTCCTTTCTTAGCTCCGATTCCGGACTCTGGTCGCTTACACTCATCAGTGGTGTCTTTGGGCGCACTCTAAAACTGTCAGGATAAAATTCTTTTTTAAAAGAAGTAGAAAACCAATTGTTATTTGAAAAACCGGCCACGTCTTTACCGATTTTGAGCTTGCGATGATTTTACAGTACCCCAAAAAAACCCTAGATTTCCTTACAAAACTTCAACCTCTATCATTTATGTTTAGCCATTCGCAACCTCAAATTCCCTCCAACTGGTGCCCAACTACAAAAGGCGTCCCGGTTTACATATGACGGACCCACGCAAACAGAGAATTGATAATCCAGGAAATAATTATAATCTCATGTTATTAAAAGCATGGAACATTTTAATCGAACGGCTGATTGCTTGCATACTTTGCGGGTACAAAGGGGAGTGCCCCCCTCGATTTCTCATATCGGAAAATTAACAAAGAACAAATGTTTTTGGACATGGAGACGGTAGGGCATGGGACTTTGCTCTCAATAGCTGTGCAGCAAAAGGAATTTGTTAGCTGTTGACATGGCTCCCGGGCTGAGCCGAGATTCTTAGCCCGGGCCGGCCGAGGAGCCATGTATAGTTAGCTTCCCAGAAATCTGAACGCAGATGGCGATGCTACCAGTCTCTCGGGGAAATATTATAATATGGAATCATGGACTGTGCTAAGGCAAAAATTCACTTTGTACCGTGCAAAAGGCTTCTTCGGGCTGTGGCTTCTCTGACTTTTTTGTGCCCAGTGCAAACGCCAAGAAGTATCCCAACGCCTCAACGAATGGACTAGTATATTTTACAACAATTTCCAACAAGAAAAGAGGATCATTTGTTTTTATCACGGTTAACCGCGCATGATCCTCAAAGATCTAGGATAGGCTCCACCATTTTCAGCTGGATGATCAGTACTTATTTATTTATTCGGTTTCATGTGTATATACGTATGTGTGTGTAGTGTGTGCTGCAACAAATAAACTGCAGGGTCCACAAAGATTAACCGTTTATGTTTCCAAAAAACCCATTATCACTTCCTTAATAGAATGTTGACAAAACATAGTAGGCAAGAGCTCCTTGGGCATTGTCGATAAGCTGACTTAATGCGGTCTAAAAATGGGGGAGGTTTGGGTGCAATTTGCAAAGATAACGGTCGAACTGATTATGGGTTTTAACTAATGTCACATGAGGCTTGGACGTCAAAGAATTGTTTGCGGAAAATGTGTTGCCGTCTTCCGGTGCGTCGGAGAAGAATTCCGGGCGGTGATAACGGCCGGGGAAATTCATATAGATTCGTGGACTTATCAGTACCAAGGAGTTGTCAATGCAAAATTTCTACGTAGATGACTGGTGGAAATCGCAATTCTAACCGTAAAATGGTGCATGCCCATTTACAGTGTCGCGACACCCACCTAACTTTAGCCGAGATCCTAATCAGAGATTGCCACGGCTCCGGAGCCGGCTCTTGGCTCCGGCTCTGGGCGGCTCCGGCTCCAAGCCGGGAGCCAGAGCCGGAAATCTTGGGTGCGGCTCCGGCTCCCGAGCCCAAAGTGGGAGCCAGGCTTCCCAGCGGTCAGAACAGTAAAAATTTCGTGATCTTATTAAACCAAATTGCTTGAAAAACACTGCGGAGGATGTGACTTGACTGCAAAAACGTTGGCTGTATGATCTCTGGCACTAATAACTTTAATTTTTGGAAAAATATTTTTAAAAGAACATTTTGCATAGGAGCCGGGATTCGGAGCCGGAGGCCTTTTTAAATTTTGCACGGAGCCAAGAGCCGGAGCCAGCTGCAAATTTGGCCTCTGCTCCGGCTCTGGGAGTGCCGGAGCCGGAGCCGAAATTTTGACCGTGGCAATCTCTGATCCTATTGTATGACCCAATTTCAATTTATTTACACTAATCAATTGCAAAAAAAAGTCATGGAGTGGACCATAATGGTTTCCATTGTCCGGTCAGGGTAAGATCGCTCCATCTGAGGCCATCATTCTTGCCAGAATCATCGATCCATCTCATACTGAAGCGCCCAAACGGTCGTGTATAGGGGGATGTCGAATTCACGCTGATCACTTTCGTTTCCAACGTTTCCTCCAATTGCTCCAATTTTCCCTCGTTTTGGATTGATCTAACATTGAAACCTGAAACCCATATCTGTCCCAGGAAAGGCCCCTTGGGCCCGCAACGGCATGGGTGGACAGGAAAAATCGACCGCTCTCCAGGAAGAAAAAATCGGAATCCCCTGTATGAATTAGGTATAAAAGCAATTTGATGCAAAAAAACCACAATTTTTGAAAGCTCGCGCAAATGTGTAACACATTTTGTGCACCGTGTAATGTTATTCTAAAATATAAATTTGCAAAAAAATTGTTTTTCTGTCTTCATATTAGTCATTCTTCGATATGGCACGTTTTGCTTACAAATGTTTTGCCATTTTTTCCCGCATGTTTAGCTCCATAAAAAGCGGTCGCAACGAACGGTTATCAGTAACTTGTATGCCCTCGAATGATTCACCGTATTTTCCTAAAAAGAACAGAAATATTTTGCGAGAAATCACGTTCCACGGAGATAAAATGTTCATCGTTTTTTGTACACATAATAATAAAATAGGCAATTGCGTCAGAAAGTTGAGTATATTCAGAAAGATTTGGTATGGATTGCGCTAGTGGCGAGGCGAAGAGATACAACGAACGACAGAGATCCGGCCACGAAGGGAATTATGGCTGTAGCCGTAACCTTAAGCTATCCTATGATTGCTAATAACATAGAATAGCTCTATTCTGCTTTATGTATGACCGCTTTATTAGACCTTATATCTTGAAATGTAAAAAATGACAATTCGGTGACTAACAAAAAAAATTGTATTCATGACCACGCCTGTGGCCGTTATGAAATAAAGCAGTTTCACAGAGTTAAAGCGTATCTCTCACAACAGCGTCCTAAACGCTTATGGTCTCAACTTATTCTGCCGAGTCTGTTGTGAGTGTACTTACACAAGAAATGAAAAAATTGACAATTCGCTGACAACTATTGTAAGTATTACATGTAGCACTTTGCTAGGTTAAAGCGGGAAAAAAATGATTCCTACCTCTTGATCTTACATATTGTACATCTAAATATGTGTATCGGCTGTAGAAACCACAATTCTGTTGGGCACTGACGTTCTCTCTTCATGGCTGCCTGATGAGAAGCACCTCCGTCCAATCATCTTCAAGCCGCCCTTTAGCTACCGCGTATACAAAAGAAAAAGCGTATATTGAGAAATATGCCTTGTTTATCAGACACAAATAAAATTTACAAAATCATTTCCCAATCGATTGTTTTCTACTGCGCATTGAGATCTCCGTAGAAATGGATTCAAAGTCGTTGGGAATGGCACTTTCTCGAGCTGGGTCGATGATCAACAGCATGATAATGGTGAGCAGAAATGAGAGTACTACTAACGCCGTGTTCTTCCAGACTGCAAACAACCGCTTCACTGTGCATTATGAGGATGAAAACAAAGACAGAAGTGACTTTTTATACGATGCAAGGTTTTTCTTAAAAATTCTTTAAGATGCTGTGACTCTGTGGGCTGGGGACATTTTATATGATGGAATGTGTTTTCTTGTTTTTCCAAAAAAATCTTCTATTTGGTTTTTTTGATAGAGAGCAACAAAAAAATCATCAAAACTTACAATACCCAGTGTTATTCATTGGCAATATGTCGCATTTGAATTTCCCCGCATTTGTTAACGCTACAAAAATTGGGTGTTGAATTCCATAAAACAACATGAAAAGATCGGTCAGTTTGAAATATCTGATGCAATTCGATTTCTGCACCTTCTCCATTTTGGCCATATTTACGGCCAACAAATGGCATCCGTACATTCCAAGGAAGAAAAACGGTAGCCAAGCCAGGTCAATGTATTGGGAGTACCTGAAAAACAAAATTCATAGCATAAAAAAGCTTAGCTTTGTTTCTATTCAAGCTTCGTATGTGTATTCTTAAGTAGTGGCTTATTTAAGCTCAAAAAAAATGTTTTTAAACATAGCTTACTTAAAGGCCAATATACCATGTTCGAAGTAGAGTGCAAGAAAGATCATGGTCTCAATGAATCTGACCACGATGGCCAGCAAGGCCAACCGTTCGATTCGTCTGATGTTGCGGCTAAAAAATATATACAAAACATGACATATAGATTATTGAACAACTCCAAAATAATTTCAGAAATTAAGAAATCTCAACTTCTGATTGGCCAGGTAAGTATTTGATTCAAAATAAAGCACTGAAATTTTTCAACTCACGCTGTCATCTCCGCCTCTGGCAAGCACCGCAAACAGCAACAACAAGGCGGAGTGTTCAACTTGAATTTTTGTGAATCCTTCCTCAACTCGTTTGCTACCGCCTCTCTGGTTCCAATTGTAATCCAAAAGATCTGGGTGGCTCCGTAAAAGGCGCCAATAAAGTACCTAAAATCATCATTCATAATTTTTAAATAAAAAATTTAGACTTCGCAGCTGTTAATCACTTACAAGAAACTAAGCATAGACGCGTAGAAATGAAGCCTTGGGACATATAAAGCGACCAAGCACGTAATCGAAACGAACGCCGGGGTACCCGACAGATATCCGATGGAAACTCGGCGAGTAGTGCTCGATACCCTTAGGCAGATCCGGATCATATGGATCAGATAAAGCACCAAATTCGCGAGAGTTATTAGAGTTGAAATTGCAATCACAATTGCGTATTTTGCCGTTATTCCTGAAACATTTTTTACGAATAATTTGAAAATTGACTTGTAGTAGTAAAAGCTACCTTACAGTAAGAAGGACTTACTTGAGAAAAACTCCGAGGCAAATGGGACCGTGGTGTTTAGCTGACAGTTAAATGCGGCCATGTCCGAACAAAAATAACAAAAAATGGAATAGAAAACTGAAGCCGAACCGATTTGTTATTTTGCAATTTCAAAACCCAAAACCGGATTTGCAAAATTAACGCGGTTTGAAAATTGCATAGATATAAGAGTGAGTCAATGCGATGTTGTCATAAAAGAGATCGGACTTCAAGAATGTTATTTTTATACTGCCGATGTTTGACCAAACATAATTTAGAAATCACATTGATATCTTTGGTCAAAAAGTGCGACCCCGACTATGAAATATGCAAAATCAAAACATATAATAGTCTTGCGGCCCAACTAACTTTAATTTTTGGGTATACTTGGCTAAAGTCATCTATGAACCCGTAAGTTATCATAGCCAAGAAAATTATATGGTTTCTTTCATTAATCGCTGAACTTTATTTGCAACAAGATTTCTGATTTTCATACTGTCTATGTAACAAAACAAATCCTCCCTCTTGAACTCTGCTTTTTTAAAATTCTGCCTGCAGAATCAAAAACTCAATTTTTTCTTTGCGCTTTTGATGATCTCAAGAACAAAAGTGATGTCTACTTTGTATCCTATTAACTATCCTCTGTTTGCGGAATTTATAAGAACCTTTCTCAAGAGTTTGCTCAGCAGGGAGGCTAAAAAAATTGTATCTGTTCAAGTTAAAAGATCATCTGTTAACGATGGTAAATTTTTTAGGTAAAAAAAAGCTAAAAGTTCTGCGGAACGAATCTTTTCATAGACTCTAATCCACACAATGCAGAGTAGAAACATATGAGTCAATTTTTTATTGATATTCTTGAAACATAGAACGAAAGGGAATAACGGTGGACCTGATCCAGTGGCGAAAAACGTACCATTTTTGTCGAAGTATCAAAAATGCAGCAAAATACCTCCCTCTCCATTTAAAAAACTTTGTCTTGAAGGGTGTGATTTATAATATAAAACCAATCTCAATTTACTTAATTTTTTTACAATTTACAATCTCATTTTTTACTTCTCCATTGACTTCTCAGTTGGGCTCATTGAAGTTGCAGAAGAAATTGGCTCAAAGTCGACAGTTGTGGAGCTTTCCTTGGCTGGCTTGATGACCCAAAACATGAGAATGGAGATGAAGAAGGAGATAATTACTGTCGACATGTTCTTCCAGACTGAAAAAAATACAGCAGATTTCCAGAAAAAATACAAGAATTACATGATTTTTGAACTTTGTCAAAAAATGCGAGCAGTGACATTTTATACGAAAAATATGTTTTGTCGAGAATTTCGTTCAAAAAGCTCCAAATTTTAAAGCGATGGTGTAGGTAGTCTCGCAGCATGGCAAAAAATTTCTAGACGTCATTTTTATACGATAAATTTTGTCCAATTCCTACCAAAACCGCGAATATTTAGCTTACAGTAACCCGTATCTTTCATTGGCAGAATGTCACAATGGAATTTCCCAGCGCCCGTGACGGCATCAAAGATTGGCTGTTGAAGTCCGTAAAAGAGAAAGAAAAGATCAGTCAATTTGAAGAAGCTGATGCAATTTGACTTTTTCACAATTTTTAGTTTTGCCATGTTTGCAGCCAATAAATGAAATCCGTAGAGGCCGAGGAGGAAAAATGGAATCCAAGACATGTCGATGTATTTTGCCCATCTGAAAACGTTTTGTAAAGCTCTATAGTAAAACAATTTTACAACAAGTATCATAACATCTGCTTCTCTGCTGGATATGTCTCTATACTTTCGTACAGTAATTTCAAATACCGTGATGATTTGGCAATTTTCTCTGATCTTTTCTTTCCGCTCTTAAACGGCTCCAGTGGACCGTCAAAAACGGCACAGATCAAAAAAATTACTCACTCCAAAGCGTGTTCTCCATGCTCAAAGTAGAGCCCAAAAAATATAACTGTTCCAACGACTCTGGCTAGAACACAAAGAAGAACCATTCGCTCCATTCGAATAATATTTCGGCTGAAATAAAATCGTCTTTCTGCGGTACAGAGTAAGAAAGAGACAGGTAAAATACGTCAAAGTTGTCATAAAACAATTAAATTTAGACCTTATCATATCCAATGTAAAGTAAAGTCCCTAAAAACAATGACTATTAAACTTACACAGACATCTCCGTTCCCGGCAGACATAGCATGCAGCAGCAACATGGTGGAGTGTTCATCTTGAATTTTTGGGAATCTTTTTTTAATTGGCATGAGATGTTCTCCCTTGTTGCTACAGTCACCCATATCAGCTGTGTTGAGGCGTAAAATGCTCCGGGAAGATATCTGCAAATTAAGTTGACGATTACAATAAAAATTTAATATGTTTTTTTGGAGTCTATATTAATTTACAACTTACAAACAGCAAAGAAAAGTGGAGAAAAAATGCAGTCTTGGGGCGTATAAAGCAATCAACGTTGCAGTTGAAACAAATGCCGGAGAACCCAACAAATAGCAGAGTAGGAAATGTCGCGCGGGCTCAGTAACTCGCAATGATATTCGAATGATTTGAAAAAGATATACAACCAAGTTTGCGATCGTTAAAACAGTCGAAATTCCAATGACCAACGAATATTTTGGGTCAATCTCTGGAAAAATTCAAATTGAAAATTGTTTTATATCTCATGCATCAAAAAACGTTAGCTCCAACTTACTGGATACAAACTCAGCAGCTCTTGGAACAGTGGAATTCACAGTACAGTCAAAATCGATCATATTGAGTCCAGATAATATAATATTCCAACTTGAGCAACTTTTTTAAGGACAAGCATTCATGTAATAAATATTTTCGGAGTTGCTGCAGATAGCAGATCTATTATAGTATTAGGCAATTATACGTCAAAAACCGAGCACAATTTGGAATAGAAGCACATATAAAAATAAGCGGAAGGGCTAAAATTGTTCCGTGTTTGCGGCCGTTCTCCGAGTTGCACCCTACAAATTTCAACAAACATTTTATTAATGATGTGATTGATTGTTATCAGCTCAAACGGTTAGAGCTCTGCAAAACAATCTAAATGCTTGTGGTATGCATAAGACAGGGGCTCTTAAAAAGGCAGGATCGTCTAAATCAAGTCAAAAAGTTTGGCCAAGGTTCCAAGCTTTCAACAGGCGGGTACATCCCTTTTTAAAATAATGATATATACTCCCGGACATAAATTTCTGACCACCCATATCTCAAGTAAATATAACGCAATAACTTTGAAACTTGGCATGCATACTAGTTATGACATGCAGAATCTGCCACGTAAAAATGTTTTTCATATCTCTGTTCTTAGACGAGTTATGCAGATTTTCCAAAAATATAGATTATACAAAAACAAAAAAAATTATATACAGTAGAAATTTTAAAAAATGACACAAGTTGACCCTTGGAGACTCTGAAATTGCCCGTTATGAAGAGTAATGTTTGTTGTACGGAGAGCCCACGGTCCACACTCACACAGACCGCCCAAAGTTTGCTCTCCAACATCGGCTCGACACACGTGGAATTCATGTGCGAAAAAACTTGATTCTGAGTGAAAAGTCTTGTTGAGAAAGTGCAGGAGCGGCCGAACGCTTATTTCTCAGATTATTAGACCTTACCAAACAGTGGCCTTAGATTCTACATATAAAATAAACGTATTTATATAAGCTTGAACAGAATATCCAAGCCCATTTAAAGCGAAAATTTGAAATCTTTTTGATTTTGCTCGGGTAGTTCAACAGTATTCAAACTCTAGATTAAAACAAAGGTTCGACAATATGAGCAATGATATCCTATACTGAAAAGGTTAATCATGTTGCAAAAAAGAGCATTACAACAAAATTATAGCAAACTTTCACAAAAACAAAGGAATACAATGAAAACAAGCGGACGTGCTCTGGGTGCGGCAACTTTCCCCGACTGTTATGAGGAACAGAAGATAAACCACAGGGCATAAGATGATGAATCATAAAAAGGGAGCAGCTCATTTTTACTCTTTTCTAGATTTTGTGTTTTCTCTGTTGTACTAACCAAAATAAAAGGCTTAATTAGTTTGCACAGTGCGGTTTTTACGCGTCTTGTGTCGCATTCTGAAAAGATGATTCTTCGCTGCGAAAAATGGGAATCGCGCGCAAAAATAATCAAGCATCCGCCGTGCAACGCACGTCAAACTGAGGAGTCCGGTGACCGGAATAGACTTTTCGCTGTCGGTTTTGAAGTGGTCGACAAAGGTAACGTGTACAAGAAGCCATGTGCTCTTAATGTTTAGACCAATACAACCTAACTACAACTGAATTTTTCGAAGCATAACGCTCAGTACAACAATTTTTTTTTATTTTTTTAGTTGCAAACTTCGCAGTTAGCAACTAAAACTGTCAGTTTTGGACTCTGAAAAACTACCGTTTGGATGAAAGCTGTTGCCAGCTCTGTTGAATACCGTAACAACCGAAGCTAGCAAATCATTTCATGGCCCCTTCCTCGAGCATAGAAAGTCGACTATTGTACATACAAAACAGATACTCTTCTTATCTCCATTTTGTTTGCCAGCCGTCTTTAGAGGACTGCGATTAGTTTAAAAAAGCTCTCTTTTTCAATACTTCAATAATATGATTTATGCCATAAGACATTAAGCAGATGATAAAACACATAGGCTAGATTAAAACAACCCTTTCTGTTCGTTTATCTGAGCGGGTCCTCTCTTTCTGGAGCAAGATAAAAATTTATTTTCTTCAAAAGTTCTGTACAGAGATGTAGTTTCGTGTGGGGGTTGTATTTGCATAGCAATAAACCTTTGTTCGAGCTATTTTTGCGAGAGTATCATAGGATTTCGACAAGTAGACAATGTATTTTTTTAGAATGGAACTATTTAAAGTTATATTTGAGTTGTCATGGGGATATCTACGATCTGGATGAGTGGCTGATTTCATATAAGAGCCAGAGGATGAAGAAGAGAAGGGTCATCGCGCCGGACTGATGAACCGCAGCGATCCAACCTGGTGCACCGAGGAGCTGAAATCGGGAGTTATGGCATATTACAGGGAGAAATCGTATATTACAGGGAAATGGTCTTCCTCGAAATAAAAATGACTATGATTGATGACTATTAAAAACAGTGGAAAACATTACCAAATTTGCGATTCCGATGACAATTTGCAACACTCCGAAAAGAAGCATGGCGTTCACGGCGACTCTGGCTCGTTTGTGCAAGCTGAGTTTTCGCGCATTCACCCAAGTTGCGATCACTAATCCGAATGTAATATAGGCCTGAAATAAAGCGAAAAAAAATTGCGTTTCTTTTAAATTTTTTCTTTTTCAAAAATTGGAAAAAAAATAGACACAAATTTAAGACCCATCACTTACGAAAGTTCGATGCCAAAATTGAACTGTTCCGGGATTTTCAAAGAAATTCTTGATAAACGGAGACTGTGCATACATATTCGCGGGGAACACCCTTCCATCGAATAACGGCCAAGTGTTGTAGATGGCCCCAGCGTTTAGTCCGGCCACAAACGCGCCATAAGACACAGTAATCAAAATAAAGGCAATCGTGGTCGCAATCAAACCTCTGTAGCATTTAATGTGCTGGGCGGCTTCGACGTACTGAAAAATTAAAAATTTTTACCAACTATTGAAAAAAAATCTTTCAGCCTTTTAAGACTTTTAAGGCTGGAATTATTTAAAAATACTCAAAAAATCTCGATTTTTAATCTGTTTTTTAACTTACATATACCGGTTTGAAAATATGCGCAAAAGCCGGCCAGAGCAGCCCTATGTACAGGAAAAAGCCGAGAATCAAATGCAAGAACAGTCGATACGGGCAGATCAGGTTTTCGGCCGATTTTCCATCTTCATTCGTAAGGCCTGACTTGACCACAAACCATCCAACAATCGCCTCCAACACCAATAAAACCCCACAAAACACCATGAAGAACTTGGTCCTACGGTTCAGATGTCCTTTGTACCAAAAAATGCCGCAGGGAATGAAGAAGGCCAACGCCAGGAGATGGCTGAGAGCTCGATGAAAATAGGCCATCATCCACATGGACTTGAAGCGGTGGATCGGCAGAGCCGCCGTCGTCAAACCGGAATGCTTCCTAGAATGAGACTTATATTATGTTAAGATTTATATTCTATCATGTTGTGCATAATGGCATTACTCGTCAAAAAACTCTTACATTTTATACTCCGGGAACTTCTTATAGTGCTCAAATTCCAACTCCCATTGTTTGTCTGTCAATGGTGGGATCAGAGTGTCCAACACATCCCAACGAGCAATGCTCAACCCACTGCCGGACAATCGAGTGGTCCCGCCAATCGAGAGGCACCAGACAAGGATAGTGCCACAAATAAGAAGCCAGATCCCAACGCCTCGATGACGTTCGTCATCGTCGTGCTTGCGGTCGTTGATGAAACTGTGCTTCTCGAGGTTGTCGCTGAAAATTGGGATAGTGTAAAATACGGTTTTAAGACCTTATATGACAGAATCTTATTTCAAAAATGGAAGTATAAAAAATACTTTGTGAAACAAATCGCAAGGTAAAAATTTATTTGTTATCAAAAGGTTTTTTAGTGCGGCAGGGTACAGTATGCTTACGCGGGCAACTTCTTAACAAGCAACTAGAAGAATTCAGAGATTCTGCGGGGCATGTTGGGAAATCAGCCAACATTTTCTTACAACAGGAAATTCAAACGCTGGGTTTGGTAGTCAGATCTTGCAAATGAAGTTTCCAGATGTATAAGTGGCTCCAATAGTCATCATAAGGTGAACCAGGAACTTTTAGAGGTTCAGAAACCATTTTTTGAAAACAATTTCCCATAACTTTGAAAACGGTGGATGAACTGAATAGATTACTAAACTTATCAGTACCAAGTTGTCAATGCAAAATTTCTGTCATATTAGGGTGAACCAAAAAAAATTTCCGATTTTTATATATCTTTTTGTCCAATTACTACGTGGATTACTGTAGGAAACTCGTACTTCTATTCGGTAAATGTCGGCTGCCCTCAAAGCGGTTACCTACAAGTGTCGCTACGCCATGTAAATCCGACCCCGAGCAACTTAACGTACTTTCCTCGCCGAAAAGTCCAGGTCTAGCGTTGGAGTCGCCTCTAAAGCGAGCTTGCTTCTTTGCGCTAGCCTATTATGACCAAAAAGCAGCAAATCCGCCAGCGAATAAAGCCTTCATCAACAACCACCTCTACTCCACTCCCAAACCCAGAAATCCCCTTCAACTCACTCTTTTCGGCCCCATTTGGCCTTGGTATAGAACAGCGAAGTCTTAGCGCTCATCGTTTCAACGTTTCGAATAACAATACTGAGCAAACCGAGTGCCGTAACAATTCTTTCACGAAAACGAAAACATTTCAAACATCAAAAGGGGGCGTGGCCCCGCGGCCTCGCTCGTTTTTTTGTTTATTTCCTCTTGTTTTCGAAACACCGTACTTGTTTATCACGGCTGTTTCACAACCCGAATGTTATTTCTGGGAGAGAGAATTTGAAAAGGCATTCGGGAAAACATTATTTATGGGAACAGAGATTAGAGTTTGGGAATTTAGGGGGATATTTCGGGATAAACAGGCCAGAAACACGAGGACAATTTGCATGGCCAAGAAGGAAAGACCTGAAAGACGAAATTTTAGAGTGGTTTTTGGTCGAGTTTTTGGAGAAATTCATGCAAAAAGAGAAAGCATAAAATCGATTTTTTATTCAACTCGGGCAGCCGAGATTTATCAATTAGAATTACGAGTTTTCTACTGTCATCCAGGTAGTATGATAGAAATTTTGCATTGGCAACTTCCTGGTGCAGATAAGTACACGAGTCTATTGAATTCATCCACTGTCAAAGTAATGGGAGTTTGTTTCCAAAAAAATGATTTCTGAATCTTCAAAAATGTCTTTAACTTTCAGGTTAACTTTCAGGTAACTATTCAAGCCACTTATACACCTGGAAACTTAATTCGTAACATCAAACTGCAAATCCATCGTTAGAATTTCATGTTCTAAGCAAATGTTGACTGATTTCCAAACATGCAGGCATAATCTTCGTGATTATTTTAGCTGTCCGCAAGTGTGGGCCTGCCTTAGGAATAAACCCTGTCAACATAGCCTGTAGCCAAGAGTTTGTAAATACGCTGTACTACCGAAAAGTGCACAAAGATTACCCTCGGATTTATTTTTGATGTTATATGGAACACTTCCCGATTTTTTTCATAAAGTCACAAAAATTATGAATGCAAATCTCATCGTCAATGTTTAATTGTTCATCATCGAATTCCGCAATTCCTGATCAACGATTTGCATGGTAAACAGTGAGATTGAAGAGGTCAAAATTAGAAATTAAAAAAAAGCAATAAACACTTTACCTTTCCATAACAAACATGACGTCTTAAATTTTGGTTATACTATTCTGTTTAATTTATTATTTTCTATCAAAAAAGAGCTCTAAGTAATAAAAAAAATCTTTCACGATCAGAACTTGTGTTGTGTTATTGTTTGTTCGGAGAGGTAAACAAAGGTACAAAGATAATTGCACTTGGTTGCACGACTGTCAAGAACATCTTGCAGACTTGATTAATCGCTTTGCTGATAAACAAAGAACCGAAGGGAGTAAAGAATATGACTTGTACCTTGCGGTGCTGTAATAGCTAATTTTAGACAGTTTTTTTTTTTGGTCTCAAATTGCATTGAAAAAATATCATAATGCCTTTATGACAGTATAGCGACACTGCGGAAACTTGTCCAAAAAAATGACGGTAGTAAAAACATTTTTGCCCATTCTTGTGCTAGCTTTAGCTAATGATTACTATGTTACCGAGGCTTTTACCACAATATCGATGGCGATAAAAATTAGCGACAATCTTTATCGTTATCGCTGGAGTCCCAGCCCCTCGTATGGGGCTTAATGCTAAAACCTGATTTTTTGCCTGTTTTCGAAGTCACGAAAGTTTTAAAAAATCGTTTATTGAGCCTAGTTGTATTCTACATTAATAGCCGTAAGTATTAACTGCAGTTGAATATATCAAAAAGAGCCACAGAATCTTCAAATTCTCAGAAAATTGCCGTAGGGCAACCTTCTTTGCCGTATGCAGTAACAGTGACATTAAAATAATGTCTATGAGCATACATCAGATCACTATCCAATATCTGATACGCAGCACATTTGGGGTCGAATTCGCCGGAGCATTCGACATAGCTGCTGCCTGGGGTCATGTCGTTGTTATACCAAATCCAATTCTTTTCGTGAAGATATCCGAAAATGATCGGATAAGTGTTGGTAATGGTGTCGTGAGCATGAACAACGCGGTAGTGTCCAGGGACGTATTTATTGTGGAGATCGGCGTAGTTTTTGTGACCGACGCGGGGCTTGCTGAAAATATGTTGTGTGTTTGAATCTCGGCGGTCCGAATGAACCATTTTCCTATTGATGTAAATACTTTTTTGTAACTATGTTTGGAGTTTTGGTCGTTTCTTGACAACCCACTGAAATTAGTCCTTAAAAAGGGCGTCTTTAGTCATCATTTTCAAATTTATGTGTTATACAGAGAAGCCTCTCTAGAACAGACTTCCGTAACCACAAGTCAGTTTTAGACCAAAAAAAGCTCAGAAAAGTCAAAATGCTTATAAAAAAATATTTGAACTTCGTTCTACAGAATTTTGACTAAGGCTCCCAACTCACGCAAAGGTGTAATGCTCGGAGTTACTCTCGTTCCAAGTTCCATCCAAACTCAACGCCAACGAGCCCAGCGAGGCAAGCGCTGCTCCAAGCGAATGCCCGGTGACCCAAAGTTTATAACTGGGGTAATCCTTCCTCAATTTCTCAATTTGCGCTGGTATTCCGGAGGCCCAAAGGTCCCCAAACGCGATGTCAAAGTACTTGTTGACTTTTGTATCCGTATCTTGGAAGTTTTTCGGCAAGGCGAGTCCGGCCAGTACTTCCAATTCCAACTGGTTGTGGCCAACTGTGCCTCTGGAAAATGCAAAGAAAGTAGTTTTAATAAATTGTAAAATACGGAGATCTATTTATATGTTCTTTAGCCACAAAAGCTATAGAAGAAAATTACCTGAAAACCAATGCAATTGCCTGTTCATCATGGATCAAGGCAATGTAAGCAGCACAAGTGTTATTGTCCGTGGAGTCGCAATCAACCTCATAGCGTTCAACAAGCTGAAAATTCAGGAAAAATTGATTGCATACAGTCAAAAGCCCTTTTTTTCCTTTGATTTTTGAATATTTTTTTTTCAAGTTTAATATCAAAGTCATGTGAGTTATGTAAGCCATGAATACGCCTTCAAAAACTTACCGCGGCATTTCCAAATCGATTACTCAGACACTCATTCGGATCCTCGTTGTACGCCGAGGCCGACAAGGTCAGCAAAACCTTGGCCAAAGTTTCGTTATATTCGGCGGTTACTGTCGCTGTAACCAAGAGTAATGACAACACGAGGCCTTTGACCATCATTTTTAAGCACATGAAACTTGAACCGAGGCTTCGAGAAAGCTTGAGGTAACATCGAATGTTGAACGCTTTATATATGCTTCCTGATTTTTATTAATGTTGTAAATCCACTAATTCTCGGCTTTTTTTCATCGCGCTTTGACCGTTCAACGGGACCACAAACCCCTTGTATATTTGCATAAGTTTTACATTTTGCGTGCAGATAAAAAATGTTTGAATAAATCGAGAAAGGATTGAACCCAAAAATTGCGGAAATTTATTTTTGGAAGTTTGTGTTCACACAACAACGTTTGATTGCTGGTCAAACAACACTTGTTTGATGACAAGGTGAGTGCGGCTGTTCTTGGAAGGGATGGAAAAAGGTGTGGAAGGTACTGTAGTTTGGGAAATGAAATTATTTTTTCAGCTAAAAAGTATAGGGCATTGGCGCGTTTCAAACTGCCGTATTTATTGCCTACTTCTGTCCATCTACATATAATACATGCATAAAGTTGCAGAACAACTCTCTTACACACGTTATGATAAGACCTTGTATTTTCAGAATATAGCCATAGGACATCCGGCGATACCGTAATCACTAACTTGCACATTGAAGTAATGTCTATGAGCATCCCATAGATCACTGTCCAAAAGTTGGTACCCGGCACAGCGGAGGTCGAATTCGTCAATGCAAGCAATGTAAGTGCTACCGGGACTCATGTCATTGTCATACCAAATCCAATGCTGTTCATGGAGATACCCGAAGATCTGGGGGTAGATATTGCTGATAGTATCGTGAGCATGGACAACGCGGTAATGTTGAGGAACGACGTTTGTATGGAGAGCAGCGTAGAGTGGATTTCCAATGCGGGGTTTTCTGTAAGAAGGCAAGGAAAGGAACACAAGATGCAAGGCAAATTCTTTTTTTTTAAATGTGCCCACATTGGAGCCTTGAATATATAGATTTTGTCATTCACTTTCGATCGGAAAAAATTGCATTTGCCTAAAAATTTGGGAGTTCTAAAGAAGAAACCTTCTCTCCTGGCTTAAACATTGGGCCTTTCCCTATTCGGAACTTTTAGACCATCTCACCCAAAAGTGTAGCTCTCCAGGTTACTCTCACTCCAAGTTCCATTCAAACTAAAAGCCAACGCTCCCAGAGACGCTAGCCCAGCTCCGAGGGAATGCCCAGTGATCCACAATCTATATCCTGGATATTGTGCGTGCAGCTGCGCGACCTGGTCGACAATCCCGGACTTTATAAGAATCTGAAACGCATGATCGTAGTACTGGTTGACAGTCGTCAATGGGTTTTGAAATTCAACTTGAACAGTCACCGCTGCAATTGCTTGCAGGACAAGCTGGCTATCGCCAACGGAGCCTCTGAAATTGAAGTGTTGTAAGGTTTTGAAAGCAACAAGCTGTGTGATGGACAGATCGTCCTCCATTGAACGTAAAACCCGGGTGAAAAATAGATCATACCTGAACACAAGGGCGATTGCTTCTCCGGCATGAACAACAGCAATGTAAGCAACACAAGTGTTGTTGTTTGAGACGTCGCAGAGAACTTCATGACGGTCGATTAACTAAAGTATCAATGGTAACTTATTTTTCGAGTCTGTGAATTTTTGACCTCTTAAATTTTCTTCTATCATCTATAGATATTGAACGCAGCGCCGTTGACTTCAAACGTCAACTTACGCCTTGTCAACTTACCTCCGCATTTCCGAAGCGGTTCCGCAGACACTGCGAAGGATCGTCTCCGTAAGCAGCTGCAGCAAGCGTTAACATGACCCTCGCCAAGGTCTCATTATAATCTGCAGCGTTTGCAATAGTGAACAAGGCAAACATTAGAATAGTTTCCTTCATTTTCTTTTGTGTACAAACTATTGATAGATCCTGATGAAATTTCCGAAACATTGCCAAGTATAAATACTTTTACAAGCCTGAATTATAGCTGCAAATCTGTGTTTACTGTGTTTTCAAACAGGTGGTAAAGTTTGATATCTTTGTTGGCCTCTGCCCTACTACCGAGCATGGTGACCGCAGGTTTTTAAAAAAATTGAAAGGTTTGGTTACTGCACTTGAAAGTGTATTTTGTGAAGCTTAATCGCTTAACCGTGTGATCCGAAGCCATGGGTTTTGAGTTTTCAATTGTGTCAGCCAGCATCACAGGCAAGACTTCATAGGATAAAATTCTGGCGATATTGTGCCTGTAAACGGCTCCAGGGCCCAACAGAAAATAAGGAGGATACGGCGAATGATAACACGGAATTTCAAGCCATTCTGAGCTATTGGGTAGCAAATAAATTCTTCAAAATTTTAGCTTGTCCATTCTATGGGAAGCGAGCTATTCACCAACATTTGTCAAGGAGAGAGCACGCAAAATGCGGAGCACATACAATATAATTATGCCCCAGGCGATACCAGGCTCAGAATCAAGACTTCACTTTAAATTCTGAAAATATTGTTTTTTTTAGTAATGTTGCCCCGCGGGGCAACATTACTAAAAAAAACTTACTAACCTTCAGCTGTTTTATGGCGGTACCAGCCAAGGACGAAAGCGAAATTTCGAGAACACAGCACCGACCTGCACGTCAAGAAATTGCGGGCATTGCAAAGGTTCTCACAGCGAAAAAAAATTCATAAAATCTGTCATCCAAATTGCACATAACAGCAATGTTTAACCTAATTTTTTTTATGGGAACTCTAGAGACTACTACTACTCGTATACAACTGTTTTTTGTACCGCTGGTACATTCTAAATGGGTGTCATCGTGACGCATTTTCTGGACATGGTTCGAGCTAGGCTAAAAATAGTGCAAATTTCAAGGCCGAATATCAAAAAAACTGTCCCATCAAGCGGGACGAGACCGGTGTAGATACTCGAAGAACAGTTTAAGGATTTTTTTGACGTGGAGCCTATACCCCCTTCCAGTTCTCTCTGACTCGGTATCGTCGATACAGACTTTTATTTAGACGTTGCACGTCAAACTGAGATAAGCTAAAACAGTCCGGCGAATGGATTGGCAATTTGCCAAAAAAAGACGCGAAAAAACGTTTTGTCGGGGAAGAAATGGGGAATTTTTGGGGCGAGAGAGTACGCTTTTGCGTGTCTTTTTTTCTCTCTTTCTCTGCGAAATAGACGAAATGTAGAAAACCGATAGCGAAGGGTCTATTCCGGTCACCGGACTCCTCAGTTTGACGTGCGTTGTATTCTTCGCCATGGAAAACTGTCAAAATACTATGATTATGGGTATATTTTGGTTCTATTAGCTTAAGCAGCCCTCGAGCTTTCTATTGGTATCAAAATCTTGTGATTTACTATTAATCTTTACGTCAAAATATTGCAAACCATTTGGACAAAAACGGATTTTCACAGGGCAGAATGCCAAAAAAAATTCTAGGCTTTTTCATTGGGCGCCCGTTTTTCTTTTATTTTTTCTTGACGTGCCCCGTACGATGGAAATGTGCAGGGTTGTTCAGCCAAAGATTCCCTCCTTATTTCAAGATTTCTACGCCAATAATGAACCAATTTCTATTAGCCATTGACGCCGAAATCAGTAAAAAACGGAAATGGTAGACAGATTTTCCCAATCTTTGACCTAAAACCCTCTGTTGTTTCTAATTTTTCCTGCAACGCGTTGAACCTTCTCACTTTGAAAGCTTCTCTTGTAAGCCCAGCTCCTTTTCCCGATGTGTCTACAGTATACATAGTACAATATATCCCGTATCAGCTTGGCCTTTTTATAGCCCTAATTTTTGTTCCTGCAAATATTAGATGAGACTACATTTCCTCCACAGGTCTCCATAACAGCACTTTTTGAGTTCAATGAATTTTTCATTGCATTTCCTTTTTTGAGCTGCTTTTTTACAATTTAAAAAGACAAAAATGAGGCTAATCCTTGCTCTACGGTTATGAAACCTTTCGAAAGTAGACAGAGACATGTTTCGTAGCAGTAATCTCATGAGTAACTAGCAACTATTTACTAGGGCTAAAATATCATCTAAATTCCAGAAAATAATGATATGTTACGGCTCTCCAGACGCTTCGTTGTAAGATTCGCTGTGGGACTCGTAATTTCATTGCTTGTTTTTTACAAAGTTTACCCGATAAGTTATAACAGTGATATTAAAGAGAGTTTTTACAATTTTGATCACCCCAAATTTTGCGTATTTTATGGCTATAAAAGAGCGGAAGATTTGAGGTTTGAAGAGAGTAGGGGCAATATTACCTTGGCTATTCATTCTACTGTGCATTACATGCATCTATTGCCTAGTCAGGTGAGTTTTAGGCAGATTCAAGCGTTATAGAATTCATATTTTTAAGTGTATTTATCGCTCAACGTTGATCTCAAAAATGTGATAGATTGTAACGTGTAGTGGTGTATAACTGGTACAACTTCTTTTAACATAAAGTCTTATTCGAGCTCATTATTTTAAGAGACGTTGGCTAATTAGGCTTGAAAAACCACGGAGCCTTCAAGAAGCCAAGAATCAACGTATCTATCAGCAAAACTACCGCATTTTTTGAAATTTTGCTTAAATTAGGGTACCTATTGATTCTTGAAACTTTTCTGTCACGTTTTGCAGGTGAAATCGAGATATAAATCTTTGTAGATGGGAGGGATGGTGAAATCCGGACAGTGAAAAATGGATTTTTGCCATTCTTTTCCCATTTTTCTTCTATCAATGTTATCTTCGCTAGTAGAAGACTAAATTTAGCTGAAGATTTGCATGTCAAAACTTGTTATCTTTACCCACTTTCGGACTAATAATTTAGGTTTTTTTTGCAAAGTCCTAGCTACAGATCTGGCATATCCCTTAAGAAAATTTAATTAAAGTTTGTGCCAGCATTTACCACACTATGAGTCCAGCACATTAATCGTGTTTCTGTGATTTTTTTGCTTCTTTTTTGCACTTCTCAAACGGTATAATGAATTCATATCCCCATAGTTTCAGCTTCCCTTTTCATGCTTTATTTCCAAAATTTTTTTTCCTAGGTGCAAACATTCGACGGTTTCATTAGCTATGCAGTGTTTGTGGACCGTGGAACGTTCTCAGCTCTTCGGAATTTGAGTTTATATTGGACGTGTACAAGTGCTCGAAAGAGATTGTCAATTCAAGTGGTGTGGGAGAAAAGCCCATTCGATGATCGGTGTGTTACGCCCAAAGAATTTGAAATCTTGGAAGGAGAATGCAACAATTATACGGCCAAAAAAGGTGAGAAATCTAAGGTCATTTCTGACGCCCTTATATGGGTGATGGTAATTACCAAAGATTGCCACGGCTCCGGAGCCGGAGCCGCTCAGAGCCGGAGCCGGAAATTTTGGGTGCGGCTCCGGCTCCCGAGCCCAATTTCGGAGGACTTCTCAGCGTTCAGAAAAGTAAAAATTTCATGATCTTGTTAAACCAAATTGCTTGAAAAATACTGGGAAAGATGTGTCACATACGACTTGGCTGCAAAAACGTTGGGTGTATGATCTCTGGGACTAATAACTTTTATTTTTGAAAAGTATTTTTAAAAAATTTTTTGCAAGGGAGCCGGGATTCGGAGCTGGAAATTTGGTCTCGGCTCCGGCTCAGGGAGCAAAGAGCCGGAGCCGGAGCCGAAATTTTGACCGTGGCAATCTCTGGTAATTACTAGTCCTTTCGTAAAATCGCTGGAGTGATTTTTGCTTCATGCACTGTGCGAAAACAAAGGCTAACTTTGCGCTGTGCAATTTCTTGCTTTGTGCAAAGTGCAATAGGATTTTTTGGCTGTGGCTCGCACCCGACTTTTTTCGCAAAGTGTAAAGGTCAAGAATCACTCCAGCGGCGTTACGAACGGTCCAGTATAAGCATGGATTTTTTCCAGGGGCTTAAATTCACTTTGCGCATATTGTATGGTAGCATAAGCAAGAGAAATGCTAGAGGCAATTCAGGTTTTCTACTTTTTTTTTTGCTTTTTTTGGGTGCCAATTTCCATAGACTTTTTCTCGTGCGTAGCCGCGCAGTGAAGACCTTCGACGTTCCTTTGCTTTAAAAAAGTTTAAGCCCAAGGGTTATTGTGCATTTTAAATATCTCTTCAGCGCTTCCTCGATGGTCATCACCGGTCATTCTCTACCCAATAAATGCCCTTCGGAATGCAGCAAGACGCGGCGCCGAGACGAAACTTCATATAGTCGCTGATGTTGAAAACATTTTCACTCCAAATTTCACGCAAATGGTAAAAAATGAAACCGACAAGATGTTAAATTCTACCGAGAGATACGTTCTGATTTACCGGTGAGATACTGCAATTATTTTTTTAATTTTATCTTTAGGAGATTCGAAATATCAGCAAAATCAGCTCGGCCGAAAAATACGGGAGAGTTGAGGAGTTTGCTGAGGGCATATAAGTAAGTTTTTTCAAGGTAATATTCAGTGTTACTATGCTTCTCTTAGAGCCCAAACATTCCACGCAAAAGTCTTTCCTCGAGGCCATACCATCCCGAGGCTTCGCGAGTGGATGGAGTATTCGATAAACAATAATTCGGTGGTCAGCTGGCCCGTGAATTATACGTAAGTCACAGTAGACTGTTGCAAGGCCGGCTATCCAACTTTCTCGCTATTTTTTAAACTATATGTATACGATTTGTAATACCTGTGTGCCAATGGCGATGTTCAGATCCTTTTTAATTTATGCTTGCAAAAAGGCCTCATCCAAAAATTTCAAAAATTTTTAGCTTGTGCTTTTCAGCACTCCCTTTATTAATAGTGATTGACTGGAAAGTACACTGATCTTTTCAAAATTTTTTGGCTTTAAAATACAGTATTTTTTAAATATTTTTTCAGACGGAAATCCTGGGAGCCTCAGTTTATAATGCCGGCTGATGCCCCATATCACTTTGACCGGATGCCCACTAGGATTTATGATCATCAAGTCTTGGTAAGTTTCAATTTTGTGACTCTTGACGAAGAAATCTAACTTGAGAGATCTTCATCGCCTAAACCTTCATTTTTTAGGTTCAAGAGCTGTGTCGAGCCGGTTACAAGTTTCGCCTTCTTACCCATGTCTTCAACACTCATTCCGGGATGAAAACATCGATGTCAAACCTTGAGCTGGCTGTGAAATCGTCCGGCAAATTTCGGGTCCGAGAAGCTGAACGTGAATTCAATAAGTATTTGGATGAAAAGTATCCAACTTCCAAGAACTCATGTCCAAAAGGGTATTAGTCTTCGGCAAAATATTATGTATGTATGTATTACGTAATATTTTGCTGTCAAAAATTGAATTTTCTATATGTGTTTATAAAGATATTACATACAAAATTTTTATATCATAACGTACTGGATATTCCTGGATTAAAAAGATTTTTTTCCTTGAGTTTTTCTCAATTGAGGTTTATTTTTCTCGGGGCACAAATAACATCTGGACCGAAAATGAGACAGACATAAACAGAGACTTGTTTTATTGGCTAACGCAATTTGCAATTTACTGAAAAAATGCGAATACCTGCTAGAAAAGACTGACTAAATTCAGAGAACAATTTGAAATATGTTAATAATAGGTAACGTACGCCAGCGTTGCAGAGAACAGGTTTTTTTAATTGAATAACTATCGATTTTTCACTTCCAGAATAAAAGAAAATTTTTTGTCAAATATACGGCGTAAACATGGCTACGGACAGTAGTTCATTTTTAAATATATATCATGAAGTTGGCACTGCTTGCAGTACCTCTTAGCTGATAAAACCGCGTCCCGACATTTCGGGTCAGGGACAACTCGGGTCAACGACACCTCGGGTCAACGACATTTCGGGTCAACGATGCCGTTTAATATTTTCGCTTCGGGACTGGAAAAAAAGAATTTTTTGGTGAATTTGAAAAATTTTTGAAATGTTTTCGCTTCGGGACATGGAAAAAGGAATTTTTTGGTGAATTTGAAAAATTTTTGAAATGTTTCCGCTTCGGGACTGGGAAAAAAAGAATTTTCTAGCAAACTTGAAAAATTTTTGAAATATTTTCGTTTCGGGACTTGGAAAAAAGAATTTTTTGGCAAACTTGAAAATTTTTTGAAATGTTAAAAAAAATCGTTATGTGCATACAATCATTACGACTATCTTCTTACTAAAAAAAATTTTGTTCAAATTCTTCAAAAAATTCTTTTTTCCAAGTCTCGAAGCGAAAACATTTCAAAAATTTGTTCAAACTCTTCAAAAAATTCCTTTTTCCATATCCCGAAGCGAAAACATTTAAAAATTTTGTTCAGATTCTATAAAAAATTCTTTTTTCCAAGTCCCGAAGCGGAAACATTTCAAAAATTTTTCAAATTCACCAAAAAAATCTTTTTCCCACGTCCCGAAGCGAAAACATTTCAAAAATTTGTTCAAACTCTTCAAAAAATTCCTTTTTCCATGTCCCGAAGCGAAAACATTTCAAAAATTTTTCAAATTCACCAAAAAATTCTTTTTTCCCAGTCCCGAAGCGAAAATATTAAACGGCATCGTTGACCCGAGGTGCCGTTGACCCGAAGTGTCGTTGACCCGAGTTGTCGCGACCCGAGTTGTCCCTGACCCGAAATGTCGTAGCGCCGATAAAACTACAAATTCTTCCTGCAGTTTTATTGATTTTCCTGTGCGTATTTGAGTTCACCATTGCGCCCGATAGTTCGGCAAATAAACATACAATAGAAATAAAGCTGAAGCTTTCCAAGTAGAAAAAAGTTTTGGATTTCGCCACCTTTGCATTTAAACCTACAAATTTTTTTATCTTCCTTACAGATTTTACACTGGTCATCAAATTTCTGGGCTACAAAGAAGCAGAACTCAAACAATGTGCATAGTAGTGTTGGCGGGGTTCCGAGGAGGCGGTTGCAAACCCTTTTTGGCTCGGAAAAGTTTTGAAGAAACCCGAAAAACTTTTCCATTTGCTGCCATGCTACATAATACAGTGAGGGACCGGATCCAATGGCAAAAAACGTCTCCTTTTGCATCGCGGAAGGGACCAAAATGTCTCCAAACCATTCTAGGCTAAGAAACTCCGCTTTGAAAAGCGCGCCCTTTCCTTCAATGAGACGTTTTTTGCCATTAGATCCGGTCCCTCACTGTAATTTCGGCGTGCAGAAATTTAAGCAGTTTCAAGCTGCAATAAATGAACTTTTGTTTGGACGACAACGATTTTTGAAAAGAGCCAGATCTGGCTACTCTTTGAGTGACTATACTGCTTTCTATCTTACAAGCATATCATCCGTCTTGAACAACTTTTTTGTAGTGCTAAAAGAGTTCAGAGATTTGCTTTTTGTTTATAAAAGTCGTACCTTATGCCACGTTTGATAATTTCCTTGGCTGACATTTTTTGTATGTACAATAACATTTACACATATTACGGTGGTTCTATTGAGACTCATCTTTATTTTGCAGTAAAATTAACTTCCCCTGATTTCTAACGGCTCTGATTTGTTTGTCTCATCTGACCAGTGTCTCTTCAAAAAAAGAGGGCCCAGTTGAAAAATTATATAGTGTCTTCCTTGTAAGAAGAAGTAATAAAAATATTTTCCGTCAACATTGTCTAATTCCCACTCCTATCCCCATAATTTTTCCTGTTTTGCGTCGTACCGAAAACGTAACCGTCGGTAACTCTAGGTAGCATGAAGTAAACAAAATCCCGCAGAGCTCTTAGTCTTATACCGTAGGCGGTTACACTGGGCCTAACGTTGTTATTACAATAATTTTTTTTCGGAAAAGGCCAATTCTGAATCATGTGTTCTATGTAATGTACCCCCACAGTGTTTTCGAGGTGTAAATATTTTACAAACCTTATGATATCAATGCTTTACTTTGACAGGAAAAATCTACATGAAAATATTAACAAGGAAAGTACTTCTATGGGGTATGGAGTTACAGGTCGACTTTTTTTTGTTGGAACTACTAATTAAGGTGTAGTATTAATCAAATTTGATATTTTAAGGCTTGTCAAGATGCCAGGGTTCACTTTAGCTCAAAACAAAGCTTTTGAATTGGTAAAAACTTTGTCAAAAAAGGCATTTGCCAGAAAAGTTCTGAAGATTTTTTCGCCCTTACAAACGAAAATCAGCCAGCTAACTTTTACATATTCTGAATCAGAAAAAACTTTTTTGAAATATGACTCTACTTGTAACTCCATCCCCATAGAAGTACTTTCCTTGTAAGTGCAGCAATCGATGTTTCTACGAAAATATGGCTTGCTGCAATAAATGTTTCTGATCTTTGCTCACTTTGTTCTTGGTCACTTTCACTTTCAAAAAATTTCAAAAAACTTTCAAAAAATGACTTTCCAATATATCGGTTGCGTATCTAAATAAACATACTATACAATGAACCAAATGGGCTTCTAATTCAAGTTGAACCCCGTAATGTTTTATCGACCTTTTCTCTCTCTCTCTACCGGCGTAGAGAAATGAATTTTTTTCGGATTTTATGTATTGATACACCATGTTTTTGCCCTTTACTTACTCAGCCAGGCATCAAAGAATAATTAGTGCAATAAGATTATTTGGCAGCTCAGCTTACAAATTGGCTCGCAAATCTTATTTATGTATATGGGAGGCCTCATTTTGTGACAATAATTGCGAGTTATTATACTATTATATTTGCAGTAATCACTGCAATTTTCCGGTAGAAAAATGAAGATTCAATACTTTCTTTTGAAGTTTAGGGTGTTCCTTGCAAATCGTCGTATTCTCAAGGCCGCAGACACCATTAAAACCCTTGGCCTTTAGGATTGTCTGCTGTACGTAGAGATTGCTGCCTCTGCCAAAAAAGCACCCAAATTATGTAGTCCAACGCTACGTTGTCCAAAAAATCGTCCTTCTTGACACTTTTATCGTATTTTTCCAACTTGAAATTTGTAAAAATAAACGCGCTTTTCTCCAAGTCTCATTACAGCGAAAATGTAGCCTAAGGCCGTTTGAAAACAAACCGAGCCGGCTATTGTAATAAATATCATCCGTATGCCGTGCTTGACGGAAACGGTATGTGTACTTTTTTGCATATTTTGATGACAAACATGTGATGTGTTTCTGGGGCGTAGCAAACCCTTTTTCTTCGATGTAATCTGATTTTCCCTTTGAAATTAAGAATTGTAAAAGTGAAGATTACATCCGAAACAATTTTTTCGCAAATTTTAATCTACTGGATAAGGACCGCCTTAGCTTTCAAAAATGTAAATCTAACGGTCATGGGCAAAAGATTAAAGGCCAAAACTCGGGTTTCGCCTAAAACAATGTTTTTCTTATCAACACGCCCCTTAGCACGTTGGAGAATAACTGGATTACCGCTCTAAAGTTTTTTAAAAATAAGATTGTATTCCGCGGGTTAAATAGGCAGCTCATTTTAGCCATGACGCCATGATTAAATAGCCAAATGTTTGGCGTCAATTTATCTTAAACCTGTGAGGTGGTCGGCCCGGGATTCGTATACTAAGCGCGACATAAAGTCCGTAGAATTTTGCACAGTGCATTCGACCCTTTTTTTCGCACGCACCGCGGCGATTCCCCGTTTTTGCAGTAGCAACATGCACTTTTCGGTGATTGCACCCGCGACATCGGCGAAAAAAATTCTACGGACTTTATGGCGCGACTAGTACTAGTCGCGACATAAAGTCCTGACACATTTGCACAGTGCATTTTGTTTGTCTTTCGGACCCCTCGCGGAAATTCCCCGTTTTTGCACTAGCGACATCCACTTTCGCGCGAACTTGCCACTTTTCTCGCGCGACACCCGCGACAAAATGTGTCAGGACTTTATGTCGCGACTAGTACTCGTTCACTCGAAAAGTCGCTGGAGTGATTTCGGCGGTGTGCACTGTGCAAAAAAGTGAGGTTGCGAGCGACAGCAAAAAAAAACGCCTATTACGCCTTTTTAAAACATGTGTAGACTTTTTTCGCGGCATAAAGTGCATTTTGGCACTTTTTGCGCTGTGAATTGTCTGTCGGAAGCTGAAAATTCGCGGCGACACAATTGAAAAACCTTGGACCGCGGCTATTTTTTAAACGCACGGTGCAAAGGTCTCTGCATGACCTTTTGCGCACGGTGCCGAAAGCTTGCGAAAAAAGTCTATGCACTTTTAAATAACCAAATGTTTGGCGTAGTATTGCACGGTGCACAAACCAACAAATTGCACAGTGCACAGTAAACTTTTGTTTTTGCTTTAGTGCATGTCGCGAAAATGACTTCAGCGACTTTGCAAACGGGTTATTACCAAGAGGACTTCTTATATGTATAGTACATGGCTACCGTCCAATTTTCTATTCCGTCACATAAATCATTCCAAACCTATTCATTTTTTAATCAGTTTTCCTCGAAAAAAATTGAAAATTTCATTGATTCTTATTGTACTCTTGAAGCCTCCATTGACCTTAACTTTATCGTCTTCTAAGAATGTAAATGTAAGAACTAAAGTTCATGACTCGTAGCCTTATAAAGAGTAGAGCGAGCCTTCTTTTGGCAGCCTGATTTTTCGTCTGCGTCTTGTTGTTTTGACGTCTTTGAACGACCAGAAATGAGGTGACTAAAGCCATTGAATTGAACTTGTATTAAATTACGAACCGCTCTCAATATAATTAACGGGTGTGTTATTTAATGCAGAAATTTTTCGACATTGTCACATTTTTTTGCTGCGGTTGAAAGTACTATATTAGGCTTGGATTTTGGTGATATTTCCATGGTTTTTTTAAATCTTGCGCGTGGTTGTGTATGTTCCAATGTTGCTTCAGATGGGTTTTCGTGATATTTTTTGTACTTGCACAAACTCTATCAACGTCAACTCCAAAAGATTCTAGTTTGCGCCTAGCAAGGCCGTATTCGATATATATTTTTTGAGCAGAGACTATTGCAAGTGAGGAGAGACATTTCTTTTTCAACTTTAAACTTAAGCCTTAAACTGTAAAAGCATGTTCATTTGTACATTGGTAAAAATAGTGGTCACAGGAAAAAACTGTTTTATAAATATAATATATATTATATATACATATATATAGATTTGCTCGTGAAAATAATCGTATTCTATGAAAAACATCAAAAATAGTGTATGATGTTTTTTCTTTCAGTGTAAAAAACCCTTTCATTTTTAACAATTTTCATTGTGAAATCTTCAGATCAAAAAGATGACCGACTGGAGTTACATCTTTGTGACTCTCTACAATATAAACGATGTAACGGCGCTTAGCCTCGGATTCATCTTCAATTCCATATTGATCTACACAATTTGGTGGCTGCGGAACAGTTACAAGGGCAATTACACAAAATTGTTTCTAATCAGCGCTGTCTTTGATTGGGTGCTTTCGGCAGAGGAGCTGCTTATACGACATGTAAGTTTAAGGAATCCATTGAAACAATGAAATACAGATTTTTTTGGTTTTTCAGGGATTTTTTCTTTTACAATTTTGAATTTTACTTTTTTTCTGGAAGATCTAGGCATCCAAAAGTTCAAAATCAAAAATTTAATAAAATTTATATTCAAATTTTAGCAGCCTCACGTAAAAAATCACGTAATGTACGTGATGGGCCATGGCGTGGAGCATCTTTTCCCCCATGACACTTTTCCTTACCTAATGTTTCCACATGGATTTTTCACAATTCATGGGGTATTCATTTTGGCGGTTCAATACCATTATCGATATGTCATCATGACTGAGTAAGATTTTTTTTGCAATTATAACATTTTTAATCTTTTTTTCAAAAAAAAAATCAATTTTCAGTCCGACCGCTTCAGGCCGGCAACTGGCGTTCGATCTGATACTTTCGATCAGCAGTGGCCTTATTGTCTCCCTTGGCTTGTGCTACGGGACATATCAAAGTCAAGCTATTCCATGGGAGCAATGGAGAGATAACATAAAAGATGATTGGTTTGGAGAATATGGTGCGGAACACTTCGTCTATGCCTCTGATTTGGTGAGTTTACCAAAAATATTTTTACCAAAGAAGAGATGATCACATTTTATACCGCTTATATTCAAATTCAAAATCTCAAGAACCTTTTTTCCGGTTTTTAATGCAGTTGTACCCACAAATTGTGTTTGCACAAAATATAATACAAAAAATATTATCCCATTATTGTTTTTTTTGACTGTTTTACTTTTCCTTTTTTCAGCGTTTTGCCGGGACCAAGCTCTACTTCGCCCTTGGTCTCACATTTTCCACCATCACCTTAGCCTTAGTCGCCTACTACGCCTACAAGGCCTGGAAATTTGTGAATCCCGCAAACACCGTCAGCCGTCGAACACGTCACATGCAGCAACAATTCACGCGGACATTGGTCGTCCAAACGTGCAATGCATTCCTCTTTTCGATGTTTCCAATCACTCTGAATGTGACTCTGGTGCTCTTCAACCCTCCGGGCGACCGCTACTACTCGGCCGCGGTAATGCCGCTGATTTCGTGGCTCCCCGCTGCGAATGGCTTCATGACTTTGTATGTGGTCAAGGAGTTCAGGAGATTCGCACTCAATTTCCTGTCATTGGGGAGGCTACGGCGCAAAATTAATGTCAGTGGACCGAATGGAACAAATTCTGGAGCTGAATCAAACACGAAAAACACTTCAAAGGCCAAGGCGTTACTTCCGTGACCTAAGAAAAGAATATATCGATGACTTGATATGATTTTCAATTTGATAAAAATGTATGTATATATTCAGTCTGGCGTAGTGATTCTTGTGGGCAACCACTTTGAGGGTAGCCGATATTTACCGAATAAAATCACGATTTATAATACCTCCCGTAATCTACGTAGTATGATGGAAATTTTGCATCGACATCTCCCTGGTACTGATAAATATTATACAATCGATAGAATTTACGAACCGCTTTCCAAGTTATGAAAGTTTTTTTTTCAAAAAATGCTTTCTGAACCGTTAAAAATGCTTGGTTAACCTTATGGTAACTGTTCAAGTTGTTTATACACCTGTAAACTAAATCCGCGACTCCTCACTGCCAACTCCATCGTTTGAATTTTCTGTTGTAAGCACATGTTGGCTGATTTCCAAGCATGCCCGCAGAATCCCATCTACGCCCCTATTTGGCGCAACGTTCGGCTATTTGCACTATGCAATACGAATATTATTGTTTTTTTCAAAGGTTTTACTGTGAAAAAAAGCAAGGTGCAAAGTTCGACAAATGACGAAAACAAGTCACAAGGTTATGCACTGTATCAAACCCGAGTTAAACCTTTCATCCGGAGCGTTTGTATAATGTAATTTGCAACAAATTTTCATGTTCTTGCAATGTCTACGGTGTTCTGGATTTGGCCCAAGGTTGTCTACAAGTCATCACATTGAAATGTCAGCTTCCGGCCGTCGGACATTTACTCTAAAAACGAACAGATTGTAATTGGGTTCATGTTTCTTTTTTAGTTTTTTTGTTCAATTGGGCATGTACATGCATAATAATATTATAAATATATTTCCTTTTGAACATGTACTATAAATATCACACATGTTTCGCATTCGTAGCCTCAAAGTTTGCTATCGTGCTTATTGAATTCTTGCATTTAAAAATTCAATTATTTTTTCAAGATTTAAAAGTCCAAATTCAATCAAAGATAATCTGTCACTTGATAAACTTCCGAAACATTCTCATTTCATGCTTGGCTATATTTCGTTGCCGTTTTTTATGACAGCTTATTGGAAGCTCAGAGAACGACTATTTGAAATCTTCGGATTTCCGGACTTATCATTGTAAATATGGGTGGTGACAAATGCTTGTGAATGGGGAAGTTTATTATTCATAATGACGCAGAGGAAAAAAGCTTTATATCGGTATGTAAGGCACAGTTGAGCCGATAAATGTAGTCTTTACACAAATTCTTTGTTATCATTTCTTGCGTCTTTGAAACAAGTTGAACTATTTCTTGCAAGGTAACATTGCAGTACACACTTTTCAAATCAAGCTTACATTTTTTGACGTAGTCATAAGTTCGTGCTTACTTAATGTCAAGTTTTAAATTTTTCATGTATTTTCGTACATCTGGATTTGAAATCGTTGCGTGACTCGGAGTATTAAGTTGTAATATCGCTGTGAAGAAATGTCTAGCAGCGTTTTAGGACTCATGCAAGGCCTTACAACGCAACTGTTATTTACTGTTTGAAATTCGGGGAGGGCTTGTGGGTGGCGGTTCTACAAAATTGGCAGTATTTAAGTTTGGGTTACTGTCTGGACTTCATCAAAGTATTGTTTGGGTAAGTTTGGGGGAGAACTCGAAAAATTCCGCAAGGGAATGTAATGAAATATTTGCGCAGATTAAAATCAAAAAGTCCAGTTTTCTGTATATCATGCCTCCCACGTGCAAAAACGGTCTTGTAAACACATGACGTACATTACAGTCTCCTGATCCCCTTCTATACGACCTTTTATTTTTTTAAATTATATCCGCCTCCTCTGGGGAATCTTATATTAATTAGGCAAAGAATACATAACGTCATGTGTTCAGACAGATGACTGCCAAAGGGTAATTCCAATATTTTTATGAGTCTAGAGATGGGTTGTTACAGTTATACTGTACTGGCGAATGGTGCTTTCAACTGGCCAAAATTTGTTCGCGGTTGTCTTTTGAGACATTTATAAGAGCTCAGGTTCTCTTATGGTAGCATTCTTTTCACGCATTTGAAAGCTTTTTAAAGAAGGTCCCCAAAACAGAGCCATTGTAGGATTTGTCATCACACGTCTTCTGCAGAGATTTTGTGCAGAAATAAGGGCATTTCAGCAATGACCGTACATGAAAAACGTATTTGTATTTTAATTTTTAAGGTTTTTAAGACGTTCGTATAATAGAAATAGTTCTATTTACATTTCCTGAAACTTTTAGCTCGCGCTTTGCTGGCAAAACACTTTTTGGCAATAACTAAAACAAAAGATAATTTTTTTGTGGAATCATTGCCCTCTACGGTAGAAATGGATATGAAACTTTTCGTGCCAAAGTTCGGGAAAGGTCTCAAATTTTCGCCGACTTTCGCTCTAATAATCTCGGTTTTTTCTGCAAAACGCAAACTGGATTTTCGCATATAAAAGGCGTATCCAAATCTTTCGATTCAAGTTGTTGCGAAATACAGAGGGCGTGGCATACACCCTGACTGTATACGCATATATAATACATATAAGAAAATCAAATACCAGCACAATAACTCTTCTTTTTTGGCCTGCATATATGCAGTTCTTTGCTGTCTTATGTTTTGTCTTTGCCATTGTTTGGCCTAATGAAACACTTGATGTTCCATCAAATGATAACATTATGTTAATTTGACCCCAACTTCCTACTACTAGTGCTGTTTTGTTTCTAGCCGGAACTTCTTTGCCTCAAGTAAAGTAATTCACTTTGTATTCATGACACTTTTTTTCAAATGCCTATAAAGAAATTTGCTTCTTATTCGATTTCAGACAGAATGTTTGCAAATTACAACTTGTGTGTTCCATTAAATTGTTACAATTTTTAAATTGTTTTTAAAACTTATTACCGGTTATTGTGACGGTTACACAAGCATTGTTGGCCTTTGCAATGTAAAGGCAACATACGTGAATCCGACGCGTTTCTCGTCGCGTTTTGTCCACATACTATCGATTGGTAAATAGATTTTGGGCATTAAGGTTATTTCTGAAGAGTTTTTGGGAGACGAAATTGAGTCTTGCAAAATCAAGGATGATAATGTAAAATGTCAAAAGGCCCTACAACCCAGTAACGAGACAAGACGAGATCTCAAGATTCAAGTGATTTATTCAGTGGAAAGGAGGCCTTTTATAGGGAAGCCCCACATAGGAAAGTGCAATCAAATTTGAATAAATGCAGATCGTTCCTCGTGGGAAAATCCTCGAAGCTCGGTCGTTCCGCCTCACATAAAACATTAGTGTCTTGTAGAGCGCCAGGTTTTCTCTCGGTCAGTCAATAGAGTAACAGTCAAAGATTTTTCTCCAAGATTATATTTGTGACGAACGCTACTTTGATTAAGCCTTGATGAGGGAATAGCTTCAACTACGCTGGATCGACGAGGGTTAGCATGAGCTATCTCTGACCGCATTTTTAACAGTTCCATTAAAGTCTAGGAGTGCACTTGAACGCTGAGTTTCCCAAATGAAAAAACCCTAAATAAGTTTATGAAACAACATGGCAACCCGACCTGTTTCCTGGCACCTTTATCTGATAAATTTTCGATTGAAGTCTAACGAAATATCACAAAATTTTACGAGGGGTTTTTGTAGAAAAATATTTTTTTTGGTACTTGTTCTTTTTCTTCTTTTGTCGATTGTGACACTTCGTTTGGACGAAACTCAAAAGTGGGCGGGAAATTTTTTTCTTTTATTTCTTTATTACTCCTCTTCGGGTCTACAAAATTTCCAATTTACATATTTTTTTCTCATTTGCCTCATTGACACCGTATTGTACTAAAACGAGCCCTCCTGTCATTACTCTTCTTACGATCTCCCCAAGTCGTTTGATGAGTCAGAACAGTGATGTCTTAGACTTGTGCAAAAACGCACTTTTGTGTAATTAGCTGCTTCAAAATGGGGCTCCGCGCGGGTTTGAATGGCCTTAGGGGTGGGAATGTTTGTTTTCAATTGTGGTTGCGGGATTGGGATAAAGTAAATCCGGTATGTAGATGCTCGAACAAGAGTTCTTGTAATGGACTTTGTAATTGTGAGAGTCTTAAGGAAAAGGTTATATGTATAAATACGTACGGGGATGCAGAAAATAAGAGATTTAGTATATAAGATACCATACGGTACTCCTTCATGCATATTTTTGTTTTTGTAATACATTGTGATTTTTAAAAATATAAATGCCTCAGATTTTGCTTGCGTTTGACAATATTCAAGACAAACATTTTCTAGGACGTATAGTAGACTAACAGTCTCTCTAAACGTTTTTATCGCCTCTTTTTGCTGCAGATTACCTCTACAAGAGCCGGGGTATTTGTTGAATATTTCGGCATTTGTTGAGCCAAAATTTTCTAGGATTGAGGGGTGTCTCACATAGGTGGCATAGAGATTGGAACCCAAAGATTGGGCCTCGATCATTCGACCCCCAAAGCTTCATAGCTCTCAAAATGAACTTATAGTGCAAACCCCCAAGATCCGCCTCCCAAAGATTGGACCCCCAAACATTGTAAATATTTATATAGAAATAGAAATTGGCGGGTTCTCAGTTAGCTAACGTGCAAAGGCGTAAGCTCGCCCACCACGGCATTTGTTTGGGGGTCGAATCATGTGGGTCCAATCAGGAATTCCCTTAATCTTCATTTGGCAAACTCTTTGATTACTGTTTTTTTGTTGCATAATTAGACCTCTCATCAAGCGAATACATAAGTTATCTCTAAGCTAAGCCTGCTAGATTACTTCTTTGTTGGTTCTGCCAATTTTACATGCTGCTTAATCCTTTTTTATTATATCACTTCAAATTGTCTCAAAATTGCCTTGATCTTCAAATGTATTACATTTTTTTTCGCAATTTATTTTTGGTCTTTTAGGCCGTTTGTAAGAGTCCGTATTTTACAAAAATTTAACGTTTTGCTACTCCAGGGATTTTCAAAATGTTTTCAATGAGGTGGAGCCTTCTTCTTATTGTCACAGGTAAATAGAGTCATCCGTTTTGCTTTGCTAACGCCTTATTTTAGTGCTTGCAATGATCAGCTCCGCCAAGGCCAATCCGTTTTTGATGAGTAGACTCCCAACGTCGCCCGATCGTCTGGTCTACGCGTTGCCGGTGAGTCAGAGAACTAGCACTTCTAGAAAGGGGTAAAATACGCGTGGCGGACATGGGATATTTTATTCTTCGATTTCAATCGAAAAAAAGTAGGATTTGACTTAAACTCGGCTTTTGGGACCTTTGAAACTACATGCTATGGATAGACTTTGTACAGAGGTTCTACTGGCTTTCTCTGAGATTCCTCTTGCAAAGAAAACAGTTGAATAATCTCGGCTAGAAGCCTAGACCCTCTTACAACTCTAGAAATTGTTTTTCACCACTAAAGGCCCTCGATTTCAGCAGAACGACTACCAAAAACGCGACACCTACCTCAAGCGGGGGTTTGACTACGAAGATGACGTAAGTTCGTTGATCAATTTTACTACGCTTTAATAACACACGTGTGTTGCACTTTTTCACATTTTTTTGCTGAACAAAATAGCACATACAAACATTGCGTTCAAAGAGTTCAGTTTGAAAAGATATAAATTTGTAAAATTTATTTTTAGACCCTTCTACGCTTCGGATAAGCTTCAAACTGCGGTGAGAACTCGCAATCCAGCAGCATTATAAGATACACAACTTTTGCTATTGGAGATATTCTCGACTCGCCGGAGCTTATCGATTCTAACCCCTTTCTCTACTGTTAAATATCAACTGAATAAATATTTTATATCATTTATCATGAAAATTAGAGCGGTCATTGCTGACGTCAGATTAGGCAAAGTGCCAAGGCGATCCGAAACAAAAAATTTTCCGCTTTTATTTTTATTTTACTTTGTGCAAAAAAAGTTTTTTTGTAGAAATATTGTGCTCAAGAAACGAAATGATGTTGAAATTTGTCATGCATACACTAGGTAAAAAACTTCCGGTTGTTTTTGCAAGACGAAAAATAATGAAAAATAATAACGTTGCCTATGCCTGAGAAAATTATAGTATATGTAAATTAGGGCCTTGTTTTATTAAGATCTGGGAAGTAATCTGTGATGCAGCAAAAGTCTCACGGCATTCTGTACTTTAGATCAATAGCCGAAAAATTTAGAAGTCCAATAGGAGCGCCTGACGGGAGATAGAGCAAAAAAAACGTGCGGATTCCGAAAAAAAGGAATTGAAAAAATTGTTGGAAAGTATAGGATGCTAAGCGTCGATCTATGCACCTCGTAGATATAAAAAATTTTTGTGGTTGCCTTCATTTCTTAGCCCGACTGTCCAGCTTTCTTACCTTCGCTCTGCAGAGGGCTAGACCTCAAGATGACATAACCGCACCAACTTTCAAATCTCAATCTCTGACCTCTGAAATCGCCGAATTTGCCTCCGAGACGATGTATTGGAGATAGCAATCAGCAATGCCCCCTCATATTTAAATGCGACGATGACGTTGGCTTTAAAAGCGCCAATACTTTTCAACTCAATAAACTTTTGCGGGGATGATTTTTAAAAATTTATTTCTACATGTCTACCGGTTTTTCTCAAAGTTGTCAGTAAAATTTCGGAAAGTTTTGTTTGTTGCGTGGATTATACTCTGTTTCTATACCTATTACTTACTCAGCTACAATTTTCTGAGGCTGAAAGAGTACGAAAGGGATGATTGTAAGCTTTTAACAGCATTTTCAAGGGGGGGAGGTGCAAAGTGCGACACTCAGAGTTTCCTTAGATTCACACAAGGACCTTCTTTGGCCAACGCTAACATTTTCTTTTCTTTATAGGCGTAGACTTGCAAAAAACCGGGCTTTGTCCAATTTTTGGACTAAAAATCTCAAAAGTTTCTGCAAGGCGCTAGTTAATAATTCTGTAAGCTACAAAAAAACCTCACGTATAAGAAACTAGAAGGGAATGAGCATTCAGCATGGGCTTTTCCCATTCCTAAACCCAATTCTTTTTAGTCCATCCTGCCGAATTCGGGCAGTATTCTCATGTACCAACCTTGAAACTGCACAAGGACAGTTGCAATGCTCTCTACGTTCCGCCATTTCATCCAGATGTTCTGGAGTTTGTTAATAATAGCCAAAAAGACAAACCGAAATGCACTCCCGCAAGTTTTCTACGCTCTTCGCTAAAGAGGGGCCTTCTGAAAATGCTCTACATTGAGTATGGAGAAGAATGCTTCTATAGGTAAACATTTTTCCTAAATGCAGAATTATGTAAATTCTTTATTCCTACGGCATCATCTAGACATGTTTTTCCATCACCGCAAGGATATGTCAGCCATGGTGACAGTTGGTTGCCATTGGGTAGAGATGGAGTGAAGCCAGAAACAGACTTTGTTCAGGTTAGCTGTGCAGCTAACAATGTCACAACTTACAAGTTTGTTCATTATCAGGTTTATAAACGGTAAGCCTTGCATCAATGATCGCTCGAAAAATTCGATCGGGGGAAGTAACGGAGGCTACGCTATTCTCCTTGTTATTTCCAGGCCTGAAATTTCTCCTCGAACCACAGATTCCACTAAGAAAAGGCCAGACGTCCACATTCTAGTCATCGACTCCGCTTCAATGCCGCAAGTGCGCCGCGCTCTCCCGAAGACAGTGAAATACATCGCCGAAGAGATGGGCGCCCAGTTCTTTTTGTTCCACAGTAAAAAGGCCGCCGACACGATGGGTCAATCGCACGCTTTGTTGATGGGAAAAGTCACTGAAAAACTGTGGGCAAGACCCGGTTCCGAGAGCTATCCGCACATGGATATTATGGACGTTGGAGCGTGCGCGGAGAACAGTACATATGTGTTGAAGACGTTCAGAGATCGAGGATACAAAGTGTTGATGAGCGAGGATTGGACGACGCAGAAGTTCATGAGTTGCAAAGATGAAGAGGAACTGGCGGTGGATCATTACATGAGGTATGATTTATCAGAGGGCAACGAGGCTGTTAAAAAATTACTTTTTGCACAACGATATCAGGAATAAGTCACTCCTATGGCTATATTTTGTTCTCAGACATTTACTTTCAGCGTCTACTGGTTGAAGATGAAGCAGATCTTCCCTTTCAGTCATGTTTCCGCACATTTCGGGCCGGCCGGTCGAATTCATTACCATCCAAACATGTGGGAAAAATTCTGTATCGAACGGCATTTCCAAATGTGGAATTATCTCGAGGATTTCATGGAGAAATACAAAAATTTCCCACAACTCACTGTGACATGGCTGGGCCATCTCACACACGATTATCGCGGTGATTTGTTCAAATACGACGATGACTTTTTGGAATTTTTTAAGCGAATGAAAAATAAGGTAAGGGAAAATACCAAAGATGTGATTGTTTTTCTTACTGTAGCCTAATTATACATATATGTTTGACTTATTTTCAGACCAAAAATTCGCATTTCTTTTTCCTCGGCGATCATGGAAATCGAATCTACTCGGATAAATCCATGTTTTGGGATCGGGTTGAAGATAAAAATCCTGCATTTTTCTATATTCCGCCACAGAGTATACAGAAAAACAAGGCAATTATGAAAAGGGTAAAACAAAATAGTCAACAGTTGGTGTCTACTATGGATATTCACGCAACACTGGTTGATATTCTTAAGGTAAATACGCCAAAAACCCTTAAAATTTTTCTTTCTATTTGGTCATGTTTAAACCTACTACAATATTGAATAATTACAAATAATTGCGACTTCAGAACGTCGACGACTTTGATTCACCAATCGCGCCGAATATGCCAGAATATGTTGTTGGGTCAAGTGTTCTCCGCGAGCTCTCACAACCTCGAAATTGCGACACTCTGGAGCTTTCGTTCGAGTACTGTATGTGTGAAACGTTTGGACCAAGAACTCAGAATCACTCGTTGTCCCATGTTCTGGCAAATGCTGCTGTCAGATACATGAACGACTTTATTCAAGCAAGCAATGACAGTGATATCTGCGCTCCACTAGAACTGTCGAAGGATTTCAAGCCCTATGTGGAGGAGTATCGACCGGAAGAATATAAGGATAAAGAGGAGCGAATCTACATTGTGACGCTGAAAACGCATCCGGGAAACGCTTTGTACATGCCGCATATCTCGGTAAGTTTAAATAGAACAAAAAGACCCTTAGGATGCAAAGCTCACATATTGTCAGGTTTTGATGGAAGGCACATACATATGTATTTTGAAGGGGGATTTGCATTAAATTTTCCTCGAACACGTTGTGCTTATACCAGATGCCAATGGAGATTTGAGGTCGCGCTTTCCGCGGGAAAATTCACGGTTTTTTTAAGAGCACTCATAAAGGAAACTTGGCCCAACTTTATGTTTCATCAAAATCTAATTTGGATAGATTTTTAGATCGAAAGTCGGCGAAAAATTTAGACTCATTGCCGAATTTCGGCACGAAAATTTTCTTGCTTATTTCTATTTCTACCATAGAGGGTAATGTTTCCACAAGAAATCGCATTTTTCCGCGCGAAACTAGCAAAGTTATGGCCAAAAAGTTTTTTTTCTTTTTTAAGAGCACTCCAAATGCACGGAGCGTTCTAGAAATTTATGGAAACTTGGCCCAACTTTATGATTCATCAATAGCTGACAGCCTCACTTGGAGCAAATATCCTGTCTATTTTCAGGTCAGTAATAACGGGACGATGAAAGTTGTCAGTTATGTTGGTCGGAAAAACGCGTTTGGCCATCAAGCCCGATGTATCAACGACCGATACAAAGTCATGAAATACATGGATAACCTTTGCTTCTGTAAAAATCTGTTGAACGATGAACGAGAAGTGAATAAAGTTAATAATTAGGCGGAATATGTTTATTTTTATTTAAAGTGTGCGTGAGCCAGTCAAATCACCATGTATGATAGAAATATCATTGCAAGATATACAGGCCATATATGGTAGTAATATTATTGTAAAGACTCTGGAAATCCTTTACATAAATTAGAATTTTATGGTAGGGCCTGTAGCTAAAAAATACTTTGATAATATTGCCATCTACCTATAACAATAATGTTTACCTTACATTTACTACCAATCATACCCTACAACACAGTCTATCCGATTAATTTCTGACTCATTTCACTAGTCACAACAACATTTTTATACCTGTTTCAACCACGTTCATGATCTGAGCTCCTGTTTCCGTTATTTGCCACGCCAACGCATGCTGTTTGTCGAGAGACCGGAACGAAGATTATGCAAATCCCGAGCGCACATACATAAACACATTACAAAAACCAGATCCGTGCAATTCTTGACTCGGGGCTTTGATCGTATCTCGTTTTTCAAAAGCTGTCCGGTTGTACGGGCATGAGCTTGAAAATAAAAATGAAGTGAGTTTTGTTTTCCAAAGAATAAAGGGGAAGTTTTAATGAGATTTGGCACAAATTTAGACTAATTTTTCCTGACGAGGGAATGGTCTGAACTTCCCCCAACGTTTAGGAAAATGACTAGTACAGGTGGATAGCGCAGGTCAACCTTGGTGAAAAGAGCCATTTTCCAGCTGCGAAGTAAGCCTAGCCGACGAGAAAAATCGACCGAAAGTTCCACAAAAATTTGCTCTTTCTCTTCCCTCGGAAAAGAAGAGTGGTGTCCAGTGGTTCGGTTGGCCGAGTGGATAGAGCATCCGCTCGATATTCTTTTGGGGGTTGGTTCGATTCCGGGGTCTCGCGAAGGACGGTGATAAGGCTTTGATGAGCAAGATCAAACTCTAACAACCCAAAAAAAATATTTTGCCTTTTCAAAGTCAAGTCAATTCACCAAACGAGTATAAATTCGACGTTCCATTGCTTTGAAGGTTCGGAAGCACCCAAAAAATTCATTTGTTGACGATTATTGTTTTGTTATAATGCCTCTATAAAACGTATAAAAATGGCAAAATATTTTTTTGCGTTGTTAGAGTTTGATCTTGCTCATCAAAGCCTTATCACGGTCCTTCGCGAGACCCCGGAATCGAACCAACCCCCAAAAGAATATCGAGCGGATGCTCTATCCACTCGGCCAACCGAACCACTGGACACCGCTCTTCTTTTCCGAGGGAAGAGAAAAAGGAAATTTTGTGGAACTTTCGGTCGATTTTTCTCGTCGGCTAGGCTTATTTCGCAGCTGGAAAAAGGCTCTTTTCACCAAAGTTGACCTGCGCTATCCACCTGTACTAGTCATTTTCCTAAACGTTGGGGGAAGTTCAGACCATTCCCTCGTGAGGAATATACGAGATTCCTAGCTCGCACTGACCGAAAAATGAAAGATTTTTTGTTTCAAACATTCAGGGGAAGTACCGCAAATGCGAAGCTTATATTTTGATGAAACTGGGCACAAATTTCGAATATTTGTTTCTTAAAAGATAAGCGAGATTCTAGCTCGCGCTTTGCAGAAACGACCGTGATTTTTAGATCGAAAGTCGGCGAAAAATTGACACTCTCATTAAAAGAAAAATTGACACTCTTTGCACGAAAAGTTTCTTGCTTATTTCTACCATAGAGGGTAATGTTTCCACAAGAAGTCAGATTTTTTTGCGCGAAACTAGCAAAGTTATGGCCAAAAAGTTTTATTTTCTTTGACCACTCTCCGCTTTTAATATACTCTCTCATAAAAAACAGTTGGCCAAAGGTATTTTTCTCTCTGCCCGCCCTCTCTAATTCACGTACTCTCTTGTATGCTAAGATCTTTGAATTAAAGCTAAGCGTCACCCATTGCTTACAACCGGCGTCTCCTCGTTGTGTATGTAGATAAATCTCGACTGTAGGAGATTCAGGAAATCCCTCAAAATATCTCGGGTCGCGAGACGTCTGCTCCAACGATCCATTTTATTTTCAACTCCCACGCTCTTCGAAGAGTGTTGAAAATTGTTATCTCCGCAAAGATTTGAGGCATTCTCAGTTCAACGAAATAATTTTTTAATGTCTGACATCAGCGGGTTTATAAAAGAATATCATCATGCGATTTCAGAGAGCCATTAGTGCCATACAAGAAAATGGAAAACGCTAACAGTCTTAGTTTTACTCAAATTTACCGATCTCTCTGGAGTCTCGCAATCCACACATGGAAATTGTTGTTCGTCGTGTGGCTGGTGTTGGTGGCGGTCTTGAATTTTTATTTGGGGTACGATTATTGGCCATTGGTACAGCTCGAGGAGGGTCATTGTAAGTTTGTTTTGATTCTAAAACTCGATTTAAACTTGCTCCGAAAGATCTAGCTTCCGTTTTTTTGTGGCAGCCGAGATATTCAACAATTTTTTTAGCGAGAGAGCACGCGAAATCAAGAGAGTCAGCCTGAAAAAAAAACCTGAGTTTTGACTAGACATGGCTCTGGGGCCGGACCCATTAAATTTAGAAGGCGCCTGGACCAGGTCAGGGGCGCGATTTTCGGCCCGGCCCAAAGCCCTATCTAGTCTAGGCTAAAGAAAACACCTATTTCTGTGTTCCCTGTGACAACGGGTTTCCATTTTTTGTATGCAAATTTTTATCACGCCCAAAAAATTTTTTTCAGCTAATACCTCTGGCTACGGGCTAACAGAGGTCGTTGGAAATTTACGATTACATACAGAGAGCTGCAGCGCCCACTATGTTCCGCCTTATCATGTCGATTACTTGCCAGTGATAAAAGCGGATAACCAGACAAAGGAAGAATGTCATACAAAGGATATTCCGCGCTCAACTTTAATCAATGGTACCCTAAGAATGACGAGTTTGTGGCCTCGAGAGATATGTTTGTACAGGTAAATATAGATATTTTTGTAAATATTTACTGTATAAATTTCTCCAAAAATTACCACAAATGTTTGCGGTCATTTTTGGTAAAATATACGAATAATGACTGTCGTAATTGTTATGTATTGCTTTCTCTGTTATAAAATCGGATTCTATGAACATGTCCTATGCGTTTTCAGACTGGTACTCCCGTCAAAACAGGGATATATTGAGACCACACCATGGATAAGATTCGGAACAGAGGGCATTGCGCCCGCCGGAGATATTGTCCAAATATGGTGCAAAAAGGGGTTGAGGACGACCTATCAGTTTCTTCATCATCAGATTTACAAAGGGTGAGTCGCGGTTGGGTCGGATATTTTTGCGCAAAAGGATTCTGTTCTAAATTTTTCCTTGTCCCATAAGAGCGCACTCAACGTCCGGCGCACTCTCCGCAGAGGCCGGGATTTATCATGTCCTTCTTTGTAGACCTTCGTCTCCCAGCACAGATCAATTCGCCAATCACCATCGTCCAAACGTCCACATCCTGGTCGTAGACTCCGCCTCGATGCCACACCTCCGACGAGCTCTTCCAAATACGATGGAATATCTGTCCAAAGAGATGGGCGCTGAATTCTTTCTTTTCCACAATAAAAAAGCCGCCGGTACTGTTGCACAAAGCCATGTCTTGCTGATGGGGAAATTGGTCGAAAGATATATGAATCGACCGAAAGCAAAGCCATTTCCATGGTTTTGGACAAGCGAGGTTGAGGCGTGCTCTGCGAACAGCACCTTTGTGTTGAAGCACTTCAAGGAAAAGGGGTACAAAGTGCTGTTGAGCGAGGACTGGACATGCAACTTGTTTTCGAGCTGTCGGAATAATGAAACTTTACCAGTGGACCATTACATGAGGTGAGTTTAAAGTTTATGCGGAGAGATTTGGAATTTGATGCCTTATGACTTTGGAGACCGCTCGTAGGCAACAGATCTGATGTCTCCACTTATCTTCATGAGAATCTTGATCTTTGAGGGGTGAAAAAATGGGTTTCGGCGGCATAAACTATAAACGTGAGCGGACGAAAAAATCTAGTCTGAAATGACTATAGAAAATCGACAAAAGAAAGCACGTTGCATGCACGTAAAGGCTTCAATATTTTGACATACTGTAGTTTGGTTTAAGCCTTGGCAGAGATCATAATTACGAAATATAATGGGATTTTTCGTGAACTGCAAAAATTTTGCGAATGCAAGAAATTTAGATGTTAATTGATTTTTGAGACACAAGATAACCATTTTAATTTCTATTACAATACAATTGGTTTCAATCCTCTTTACACCCCTTGTTTCAGCCTCTATTGGGTGAAACTCAAACATCTTTTTCCCGAAACGGATGCCTTGAGTAATTTCGGCCCGGCGGGTAGGATGTATTATCATTCAAATCTATGGCCTCGTTACTGCATACAACGGCATGAGGAGATGTTCAAATATCTCGAAGATTTCATGGAAAAGTACAAAAATGAGCCTCAATTTACGGTGACCTGGTTGGGGTACCTTCAACATGACTGGAGAGGAGATTTGTATCAGCATGATCAAAGCTTTCTCAACTTTTTCAAACGCATTAAAAATCAGGTGACCCTCGGTTGTTTCGATTTTTTAATTCGTATTTTAGACCGCAGATTCGCATTTCTTCTTCCTCGGTGATCATGGGAATCGTTTGTATGCGGATAAAACAATATTCTGGGACCGGGCAGAAGACATGAACCCCGCTCTAATCTATATTCCTCCCAGAGATCTCAAAAATAATCGACAAGTCATGAGGCGGATACGACAGAACTCTCAGCAGCTCGTATCCACCATGGACATTTACGCAACACTGGTGGACATTGTAAAGGTAAGGGAAGAGCTACAGGGTCTTACAAAAAACATGAAGGAATGTCGGAGGCTATAACTTCCGGCGGAGACGGCGCAAAGACTTCGTTTTTGGAGCATGTACTTTTAAGCGACACTAATTTTTGTCCCCGAAATAACAAGACTTTAGAATGCGAAATGGGGTCGCTGCGACCTTCTGAAGTAAGGGCATTCCTACACTAGTGTTTTTTGGTTGAAAATGATCCATGAATTTTGGACTTTTTCGGTTGAAAATTACCGAGAAATGTCGGATTTTTTGGGGGTTTTGTCTCCGATTTTCCTTCGCGTTTTTTGTAAGACCCTGCATATTTCTAAAGCTAAAGCATTTCAAACTCCTATGGGCCAACTTTCATTAAACTTTGAACGTTACGCTTTTGCATTTCACCTTTTTTTCTACCTTTTCCTCGACTTGAATGTATAAATACACTACGTTGATTTTAAGGTGTAATATTTTAGTGGTTCACCTTAATTTGCACCCTCTTTTTAGCAAACCGACAACTACACTTCTCCTGAAACCCAGCCACATCTGGCCGATCTGCAAAAACTCAAAGGCTCGTCGTTGTTACGAGAACTCATCCAACCCCGTAACTGCGACACCCTCGACCTCTCATATGAGCATTGCCTTTGCCAAGATTTAGCCCCCAAGACGCGAACTCATCCATTAACGGAAGTTTTAACAAAAGCAGCCATCGATTACTTCAACAGTGTGATTCAAGAGAGCGCTGACAAGGATATCTGTGCTGAACTGAAACTAGCGCAGGACTATGAGCCATACGTCGAGGAGTATCAGAACAATGTCCCGGCCTACCCGGAGGCAAAGGTTTATGTGGTGACGCTGAAAACGCATCCTGGGAATGCGCTGTTCAACCCGTATGTTATGGTAGGTTGATTGCAGAGGTGCCGCAATTAGGTAAAATACGATGTTATCGAAAACGTCTTCCTTATCTCCATCTTCCTCTTTCAGATGCACAATAACGGCACAACCGAAGTTGTCTCGTTCGTCACGAGGAAGAACGCATGGGGCCATCAAGCGCGATGTGTTCACGAGAGGCATAATACGATCACGTTCTCGGAGAACTTTTGCTTTTGTAAAAACCTACTTAATAATACCAGTGAAGTTAACAAAGTCAATAACAAATAATAAAGTGACATGTAGCCCGTTATATCGGGCTGAAAATATATCTAGACACTTTTATATTCCTTCCGATGTCTACGCATGTATAATATATTACAACAAAAAATTGTTCAACAAGCAGATTGAAGGCAAGTGAAGGTAGTCTCAGCCGGTTTGTCGTGATGATTTCCGTCTTAAATCAGAGATTACATGGATATCTGTGACATTTCTCTTTTTCCTGTCCACTCTCCAAAGAAACAACATGGCCAATTGGTCGCTGAAAGCCCTTCGATACTCCGTATTTGTGGAGTAGTAAATGAAATAGTTCGCCGCGATCCCCAAATTCGCGGGCCATCCAAAGTCCGTGTGAATCAAGAACATCGTATACGGCGTGGCATGGGCTTGCGAAGCAGCCATGCCCACAAAAGTGGTGATGAACCAGCCAAACACGAGAGTTCCCATTATATACGTCACTGTTTTTGTTAACTTTCTAGCGTATGTTGCTGAAATTGAATAAAAGTAGGTAAGTCAATTTTAGCAGAGTTTTTTTTAGCTTTTTGTTAGTTTTTTGCAACGTAAGAGCTTAATAAATGATGTGAGTCAGTTATTAACTTATTGTTAGAGCACGAGGCTTCGACGATCTTTGGATTACTTTTGGCAACATTCAAGCAGTTTTTGCCAGATTTTCTTTAAATTTATCATACTTTTTTGAGTATGCCCGGTAATAACCTTCGAAAATCTTAGCAATTTGCGTTCTAGTGAAGAAACTAGGTTAAAATTTTCTCGTCAAAATTCAATATTGATTGCTGAATTTTCCCCGACTTTCAACATAGAAAAGCCGGGGCAAAATTAATCAAACAAGAAGCCGGTTTGTGCCAAGCACTATCCCAAAAACCCCTTCACAGTACTTTACGCGGTGCCGCTGGCAGCGAAAATAAGTCGGTACGGTGAGAAAAATACTGTGCATTATCACATAGCAATCAACGCTTATTTTCAGAAAGATGATTTTTAGCACTGCGCGTGATCAAAGAGCTCATTCTTTTTACAATTAGAAATTTGCGACAAGTTTTTTGCACACTACAGCGATGTCAAGACTTTTGACATATTTTTAATATATATCTCTCACCATTTTTAATCCTAATCATCAGCCACAGCAAGCAATACGAGACCACCGTCACCGCGAACGTTATCCATTGGACGCTGTTCCATGTCCTCTGCATGTGACCGTAAAAAACGTCGGTAATAAAGCACACAACCATCTCGTCTTTCGCCGGCCCGATTGCATCATGCGCAAGAAAGAGTAGGGTTGAAGAGTAAACAGTCGGCAAGAGCAACATGACAACAAGATATGGGATACGGTAGACTCTATTCAACTGATTGTAATACCTAAAATGAGGCAATTTGCACATTTTTGAGTGTTAGAGCTTACCGCGACGGGAAAATTACGCAGCATAGTCGGTCCAGACCGACAGAAAGATAGGCAAATGAACCGAAATTCATGGCAAACACGAAGGCAATTTGCATGTAGAAACAGGAATCGAGCTCCATGAAATAGTTGATGGCAAAAAAGCGAAGAGCAAAGATGATGTGAGCAAGCTGATGGATAATGTCGAAGAATGCCGTGGTGGCTATCAGAATACAGCAGTTTGTGTGGAGAGCTCTAAAAAAAGCAACATTTGATTTTTGATGATATCCTTTTAGAGAATGCAATATTTTATTATTACACTTATTGGAACCAGACTTAACTAGCGATATTTAAAGTAAGCTTAATTAAAATTTTTTTGGTACTGCCCAGCAAATTAGGTTTACTAACTGAAGGAGAAGATAATAGGACCAAAAAAGAAAAAAATAAAGTGCAAATGTGTTGTAGGTGTGCTGAACTATCATTAAATTAAACCTGCATTATTTTTGCAGCCGGTTTAGCTATTATATTTTAACCATAGGATTTAACGTCATATTCTATACACTAGCGGGCCCAATCTGGCCATGAAGTCAGCCCCATTCAGAGAGTCACATATTCAATTTTCAGCAATTTCGCTCCGCCAAATTTCAGACTTACTTTGTTCGACACGTGGCAATGATAATATTGGCATTTCCAAAGAAGCCCACAAATGCCGTAGCCAAAATTAGAATAATTCCGGGGACTGCTGGCCATATTAGCTTGTCCTTGTATTCGGGGTACAACTGAAAGATAAAACCATTACTTTTCTACACTTTTTCGCCAAAAAAATGTACTCTAAACATCTCAAAAACTCACTTCAGACATCGTGCCAATTGTTTTTTCACATCGATATTATTGACCGTCAGAATGTCAGCGGCTTAATAGGTAGTTTTGAAAGTTAGTTGTCAGCACAAATCAGAGCGATAATTGAATGTTCTGTAAGCGATTAAAATGTAGCCGGTTTTAGAGCAGAAACGAGCAAAATTATGTTAAAAAATTAAAGTAAGCAAATCGAATCGTATATATACAACGCGGAAACAAGGTCGAATTTAAAAGAGAGTTTTTTACAAACTGAAGCTTCCCTCCAAGGGGCCCGGACATTGTTGCAACGACCATCACCAAATTTCTTGAAACTTGGCCAGTAGAAGGGCCTGAGCATGCTGATTAAAGCGAAGAATGGTTTCGCGAATTTTCAACCAGTCCGCGATTACTGTAACAATTTGGGTTTTGTAAAGCAGCCGTTGTCACGGACCGGGCGATCGCCCCACGGGGCTGAGACTTCTTGTCTGTATGTTTTCGAACATGGCCAACATTTTTCTAATTGAAACTTTTTTTGTATCTTTTCGTCTTTCGGTAGTACCGTAATCGTCATGATACCATATCGATTACTGCCGAAAATTGGAAAGAGTGTAACAAGTTTTCAAACCGGATTATAAAAGCTGGACACCCTTCCCGTAAAATGAAACAAAAAAATCAAAAATAAAAATATAAGTTTTTGAGATACTAGTCGCGACATAAAGTCCGTAGAATTTTTCGCGGCCCCCAAATTCCGTCGCGCTCCGAAATGTTGATTTGTCGCTGCGAAAAACGGGAATCGCGCGCGACAATAAGGCAAAATCAACAAAATTGCACAGTGCAAAATGCTTTTTCGGGTTTATGCACAGTGCAGAAAATTCTACGGACTTTATGTCGCGACTAGTATAAGCGTTCAAAGTTGCCATGTTCGGTTACTGTAGGACCAAAAAGGAGATGATCAATTTTCAAACGGTACGATTGATTGCCACGCCTCACCCATTAATAGATCAGCCGTAGAAAAATATTTTCAGGTCAAAAAATAAATATTTGAGGCTTTTTTTCAGGCTTTATACGATGGTTACTGTAGTTTCTAACTTTTGTTAATTTCGCTAACAAATTTATTGGAATGACGAATTTAGACAAGCTATCCGGGTCAGAAACGCGCATACATCATGGAAGGCAAAAATCAGAATCGTAATACTACCCATTCCTGAAATAGTGGGAGATTACGGTAGCCGTACCCACTTTTTTCGCTGTTTGGCCGCGGCATTCTTTGGAGCTGCGAGTGTAACAACTTTTGAGGCCTGAAATTCATTCATGATGGATAGAAGAGCATTTCAGCAAAAAATCGCAAAAATAAAATATAAGTTTTTGAGAAAATCCCGGATTACGGTAGTTTAGGAGAGGAAATCCCCTGAAATGACCGTAATCCCGAATTTTCTCAAAAAACTTATATTTTTTAAAAAATTGACAGTTTTTTGGCAGCTACTGTATATTTTTATTCGCGGGCTTTTTTACATAGGTACTTTCTAGAGCATCGGGGATGTATTTCAGGCTTCAAAAGTTGTTACACTCGCAGCTCCAAAGAATGCCGCGGCCAAACGGCCCAAAAACCCCCTAAAATGACCGTAATCCTGGATTTTCTCAAAAACTTATATTTTTATTTTTGCGATTTTTTGCTGAAATGCTCTTCTATCCATCATGAATGAATTTCAGGCCTCAAAAGTTGTTACACTCGCAGCTCCAAAGAATGCCGCGGCCAAACAGCGAAAAAAGTGGGTACGGCTACCGTAATCTCCCACTATTTCAGGAATGGGTAGTATTACGATTCTGATTTTTGCCTTCCATGATGTATGCGCGTTTCTGACCCGGATAGCTTGTCTAAATTCGTCATTCCAATAAATTTGTTAGCGAAATTAACAAAAGTTAGAAACTACCGTAACCATCATATAAAGCCTCAAATAAAGCCTCAAATATTTATTTTTTGACCTGAAAATATTTTTCTCAGGCTGATCTATTAATATGTGAATCGTAGAGATTAATGGAAAAGTTTAAAAATTGATCGTCTCTATTTTGGTCCTACAGTAACCGAACATAGCAACTTTGAACGCTTATATCTCAAAAACTTATATTTTTATTTTTGATTTTTTTGTTTCATTTTACGGGAAGGGTGTCCAGCTTTTATAATCCGGTTTGAAAACTTGTTACACTCTTTCCAATTTTCGGCAGTAATCGATATGGTATCATGACGATTACGGTACTACCGAAAGACGAAAAGATACAAAAAAGTTTCAATTAGAAAAATGTTGGCCATGTTCGAAAACATACAGACAAGAAGTTTCGGACCCGTAGGGCGATCACCTGGTCCACGACAACGGCCGCTTTATAAAACACAAAATGTTACAGTAATCCCGAAATAATGCAAATTTTGGGAAAACGTTTGACGCTTTTGATGTATGCCTTGTGGGTGTTCTATGAGCCAAATTTGAAGAAATTCGGTGATGGTCACCGCAACAATGTCCGGGCCATGCTTCACTTTGTAAAAAAGTCCGTTTTAAACTATAAAGCTCAAAAATTTTGCATGTTTTGGGACAAACAGAAGGAAATTAATTTTTTTGTGGATGAAAATATGTAGTTTGCAAAGCGATTATGTAAATATTAATTATGATTAAAGAAATTCAAAATTCAATAAAAATTTTTGTGATACTAGTCGCGGAAAAAAGTCCTGGGAATTTCTCGCGGCCGTCGCGCTCCGAAAAGTTGATTTGTCGCGGGAATCGCGCGCGACAATAAGGCAAAATCAACAAAATTGCACTGTGCAAAAGCACTTTTCGGGTTCATGCACAGTGCAGAGTCGCAGAAAAATCCCAGGACTTTTTTCCGCGACTAGTATCATATCCGTCGTATGAAGTAATTACAAGCCATCGCTTTGCAAAAACAACCGAGGATTTTAGTCCGAAAATTGGGCTAACAGGGGAAGTACCCCAAGTGCGACGCTCAGATTTTGATGAAACTTGACACAAATTTAGAATATTTTTTTCTAAAATATATGAGAGAATTCTAGCTCGCGCTTTGCAGAAATAACCGAGATTTTTAGATCGAACGTTGACGAAAATTTGACACTTTTCGTCGAATTTTGGCACGAAAAGTTTCATGCCAATTTCTACCATAGAGGGTAATGTTTCCACAAAAAATCAATTTTTTCCGCACGAAACTAGCAAAGTTATTTCGCCAAAAAGTGTTTTTCTCGCTGACCGCTCTCCGCGTTTAGCGTACTCTCTCAGCGGTAAAGATCGCTCAATATCTCAGCGACGCTTGCAAAGCGCGAGCTAAAACTTTCAGGAATTGATACTTAGTTCATGACCGACACGTGTGCAAAATTTAAAGAAAATCTGAGCGTCACACTTGGGGTACTTCCCTTGTAAATTTGGCATTTCTGTATAAGTTTACCATGGAAATATACGTCAAACTTATCTGTCGGAGACGGTAACTTTTCCACAAAAAAATATATTTTCCGTACAAAATTTACTGAGATAGCCAAAGCGGTTTTCTCACCCGGTTTGCTCTCTGAATTTTGCATGCTTCCTCGTTCGGAAAGATCGTTGAAAACGTTGGATATGTATGGCACAGCGCAGGTCAAAAATGTTAATACCTGGCACGAAATTAAAAAAAATATATTGCGTCGCATTTCGAGAACTTTCATTGTAAATGGAAACAACTCTCTGTGCCGAAAAGTTGGAGAAAATAAATTAACGTGGGAAATACAATACATCACACAGACGTTCAATTAGATAAAATTTAATTCAGTTCAAGTTTCAAGATCGTTGAATGAAAAGCAGACAGAGTGGTGGAAAACAGCGTAATAGTGCGACCAGACCACTTGCAACACCTGCTTATTATCTTATTAAAATACGCAAATTACTCTTCAAATCATTGAAGGAAGCATACCACTATACAAGACCATCCAATTTCGGGTCCTTTGAATGCGAATAAAAACCAAGTTCACTGTCAAACAACGTAATGCAATATATATAGGGTTTTTGGGGAGAGCCCACCCTCCTCGTCAAAGTTCATAACCTTTTTTTAGCGTAATAGATTCAGACGGCGGTTGAGTTTGGTTTGGGTTCAGCTCAGTTACGTGTCCTTGAATGCGTAATTTAAGCATTAGGCGGGCCAAAAAGTCTGTACGCAAAGATTATTGTCATCGCGCGATGACAATAACCTTGGCGCAACTTTTCGAACGGCAACATGTAAAATTCACAATGCGCTGCGTGCAAATTGAATCTTAACAGAACGGCAAAAATCGTATGTTGCGCCCAGTAAATTTCACAGTGCACTGTGATGAGTGCTTCGTTTTTCACTCCACCGAATTTTATCGCGCGACATCCCATCGCAACATGCCGACTGCATGTCCCGCACAGTGCAAAAAAATGTCAGGATTCTTTGGCCCGCCTACTCATAATGGGAAGATTTGTATGGAAGAGTAAATTCCATGGGCACAAACTAACTAATGGGCTTATTGACAGACTTTAGCCTTTTATATTAACGTTCATTTTGTACACCGACAAAACATTTGCAAATTTCATTTCCCGTAAATACAAATTCTTACTTGTTAAACTCAACTTCTACGGTAGTGCGGTACTGTAGTTTGAGACAGAGTTTTACAAAGTTGAAACGTTCAGCACAGCCCGCGGTTATCGTTCTGGCTAAGACATAATACGGCCCAAATTTGAAAAACAAAATATCTGTGAATCCCTGCTCGCCGTATAAGCTCCCGAATCACTTCGAAGCTAATAGCTTTGACGATGTCTATAGCTCTAAAAAAATTTTTTTTGACTCCCTTGCAATTTAGCAAAACCTCCGCAGCGTAGTATTTTAGCTTACAGAGAACTTTAAAAATCGTTGTATAGGCCAACCACAACCAGCGATAAATTATTTAGTTTACGAACCCGGTCATGTGATAGGTAAGCTATAGGTTAAACAAACTTTTCGCAATTTATTTGCTCCACCCGGTACAGAATCCCACTTCCTTGGTCCATTGTACTCCACATCCCACAGCTTTTTCGGACTACGTGTGTTGCTTCGCAGCATCAAAGACCAAAGTACTGTATCGACGAATAAAAAGTGCCCACCGTCGTCATTCCAAGTTCGAGACAACCCAAAAGTTTGCGTGTAAGGAAAGAATGGAGAATGGCCAAGTGAAAGCAAATAAGGGACCAGGAAAGGTTAAGTGAGATATGAATAAAACGGTCGCTCTCGGACAATCTTGGTGCAAATGTCGTTACCGCTAAACATGGGTATACTGTTTGTTGAGGAACGAAAAAATAGTAGGCCACAATATATGTACGTTGTGTCACAAAAAGTGAATTATGGTAGCTTGCAAAGAGTGTTTTGTGGTAATCGAAAGCACGCTTCCGTTTCAGAAGACCCTCCCATTTTTGCGAGATCTGCGGACATGTTTCTAAATATGAAGGGTGCAAGTTCTACAGTCACATTTCGTAAGCTCAAAAGCCACATATCCGGCAGAATTTAGCGACCTTCAAAACTTTTGCACACTGTTCCATACGCAGAGCACTGACTGCGTCAAAAAAATGCGAACATGAGGCAAAAGATATCTTTCGTCTCGTTGGTCATCCAGGCTTTCCATAGCCCTCGATGCCGCGATCATGGTTAAATATTTAGGCCGCAAGGTTGGGAATTTCTCATCAGAACCTGCAAAGCGCAAGCTAAAATTCTTAGGAATTGACGCGTGGCCAATACCCAAAATGCGTGCAAAACTTAAAGAGAATCTGAGCATTACACTTGGAGTACTTTTATTGTAAGTGGTTTGATGTTATACACAGCGGAGGTTTCCATACATAGTTTTGCATCCTTACAATTGACCTCCATGGCTTGCGTGTTGAAGTGGCGGTGCAAAAGAACGGTCCGATCTCTCTGGACCACGACTAACTAACCAAGAGAACCAGCACAACCCAAAAAGTCTTGGAGGTCATTTGTTGAAATTTGCATAGAAGCTTGAGAGTTCTTTTTGTAAGGAAAAAAGTTTTTTTTTGTAATTTTCTAACAAGGGAAGTACTTGAAGTGCGACGCTCAGATTTTGATGAAACTTGGCATAAATTTAGAATAATTTTTTCTAAGATATATGCGAGAATCCTAGCTCGCGCTTTACAGAAACAACCGAGATTTTTAGATCAAAAGTCGGCGAAAATTTAGGACTTTTTGCCGAATTTCGGCACGAAAAGTTTCATGCCTATTTCAACTGTAAAGGATAATGTTTCTACAAAAAATCAAATTTTTCCGCACGAAACTGCCAAAGTTATGGCCAAAAAGCGCTTTTCTCTCTGACCGCTCTCCACGTTTAGCGTGCTCTCTCGGCGGCAAAAATCGTTCGATATCTCGGCGGCGCCCGCAAAGCGCGAGCTAAAACTTTCAGGAACTGATATTTAGTCCATACCCGATGTGTGTGCAAAATTTAAAGAAAATCTGAGCGTCACACTTGAAGTACTTCCCCTGTAAGTTTAATGACTGGGAATTCTCTCCTGCATTCCTTTGCACAATAAAACTAAACTCCAAACAATGGGGATCCTTACAATATTGTCGTTCATACTGTGCCACTGTAGTCCCGATATTGTAGTTTGAAGTTTCGATGACTTTTTGAAGGGTCCAACTTGTGAATGTCTGGTTGATAAAGCAAATGTATTAAAGACTGTCAGGGAATTAGTCAGCTGGTAAATGGATTGTATCTAGCGGGTATTTCCAAAACAAAATTCCTGACATTGTAGTCCGATGGGCCGCATCTAAAGCCAAAAGTTTTGATGACTTTTTGAAGGGTCCAACTTGTTAATACCTTGTTGATACGGCAAATGTTTTAAGATTGGAAAAGGAATTGTATTAGAGCTTCGGAGGCAAAATTTGTCTGTCTCCTTTGGGTCTCATCACCCTTAAATTGGCATTTGTTTTCGTTGATAAGAGACCTTTATAAAGTGAGAACAAAGGGCAGCAAAACCCCTGAGGCAAGCTCATTATCAGAGGTCGAAGGGACGGCAGACGTTTAAATTACACTTTCCGGGACTTTGACAAAAAAGTTTTAAAACTATGAGAAATATGACCAGATTAGTGTCTCGGTTTTTTAGCTCAACGTTTCATGGGGTGGAAACTTCTGATTACGGCTACAGCTTTTGCGGGCCTGGCGCTCTTGACCTACAATTACATTACCACAGAACCGGAGAAAGTAAGTTACCACAAATTTTGTTTTTTAAACCTTCATATATATTATACTTTTAAAATATGATTAAAGCCGCAGCAGATTTAGTGACTAATTTCTTCGAGCTTTTTTTGCAATGTTACGTTTTTAAAAGAGATGATCCTTTTGCAGTGTAGAACATCTCTGTCATCTCTTACCGACTCTCCCCATTTTTCTTGCTCTCTCGAAAACAAGGAAGCTGAAAACCTAGACTGCAGCTGAAAATGTGGGCTATAGAAAAGCCTAATTTCGTCCCAGAATCCATAGAAATATCAACTTCATAGCTTGAACGCTTTACCTATGTATTGGCCTGAAAACACATTTTTCTCAAATTATTAACTCCTTTTTAGGTAAATTGGCCGACCACCGGATATTTCGGACCAGGAAAACCTCAACAAGACGATGAAAACATCCATCCCTTCCGGATTCAAGTCCCCGACGCTGCAATTCAAGATTTAAAAAATCGACTAAAGCAAGTTCGAGTAACTCATGAGGACCTTGAAGACATCCACAACTTCGAATACGGATTCTCCAAAAAAGCGTTGAACATTTACAAAAGTTACTGGCTAAATGAATACGACTGGAGAGTCCACGAAAAGAAGCTGAATGAGTTTAGTCATTTTAAAACGCAAATCGAAGGGATAAATCTGCATTTCATCCATCAAAAGGCGGTTCAAAACAAGTATAAGAATGTAATTCCATTGCTAATGTCGCATGGCTGGCCTGGAAGTGTTCATGAGTTCAGTAAAATCATCCCCATTCTGCTGGACCCGAAGGCACATGGGATTGAAAGCGATTTCGCATTCAATGTGGTGACGCCCTCTATTCCCGGCTTTGGTTGGAGTAGCGCGGCGGCGAAGAGCGGTGAGTTATATATTTCGGAAATTCCACTCCTTTGCGAATCGTAGGACCAAAAATTCATTTGTGATACGAGAGCCACAAATTTGACTTTTTGTTTACAGGGTGCGGCAAAAAAATGGAAACTTATTTTTATAGCTATATTTTTCCTAGCAATCCAAGTTCCGCAAAAGTAACGGTCATCTTCAATAATATAGAGCATTGTCTATAACATATTCAACCCGTTTTACCGCGGCTGCTTTTGGAGGCGATATAGAGCTCCAATCGTGACTTAAAATTTTGGCCTTTTGGCCGCAGCTTTTTTCGGGGAAATCGGTCCCGTTCTTGACGCAGCGATTACTTTGCGACTCCAAACTTTTGTGGCGTGTAGTACAGATGCTGGCCTCCAACTGAAAAAAAATTACAGTCCATGGGATCTATACCCGGCGAGCAGGCGCTCTTTTCGCAGACGGGGTGAAATCGGGAAAATCGGTCTCAAAATCGGTCTTGACGCGTTGTTGCCCTGTGAGTCGGCGCTGAGTCTAGTTGGAACGTCAAATTTGCGCTGCCAAGGTTCTACTGAGCCAACAGAAGCATGTGGACATCGAAGTTAACGCGGCGCTAGAATTTTGCCCGCTTGATCCACGAAAATCTCGGAATTCTTGCCGCTGGCACAAATTCCCCCTTAGGCGATGACGGCCCTTATTTTGACGGTGTTCGTCGTTAGCCGACGTGCAGAGGGCCTCATCGGATTGGACTGTCACGTTCTGTTGGTTGTGCACCCGCCAAAGATTGCACCGCGAAGGGAATGCGCTCCCATCGCGGACCTGCGGCCCGACGTCTGAATTTTCGGCATTTTTTCAGGCATACGGGCTTGATCTTGCCGATTAGGAGTTGGGCATCTCAGACCTTGCGTGGGGAGACCTTGAGTTGATTTTTAGCTATTTGGCCGACTGGTCGGTCGCTGATGCCGGTCTCACGGGCAATTTTTTCTCGAAATCGACGGATTTCGTTATTGATGACTCCGCGGCTGGCAGAAGTGTTGGCGGTGCGTTTTCTTTCGCTTACTGGACGCTTAAAATTGTCAAAAAGCTCCCTGCATTGTGTGATTACTTTGGACACAACGTGCTTTCTATGCCGGGCAAATTAACAGTTCGCACAGGTAAAAAAACAGGTCCGAAATCGAGGTCCCTCTGTTTGTCATTCAAAAAAATAATGTTAATAAACCGATATGGGCATGAAATTATAAGGTTTAGGAGAGAAAGCTACGTAGAACTTAATGGTATGAAAATAATTTTGCTACACTTAAAAATTTTTGCGTCAGGACCCAATAAAAAAAGTTTCCGTTTTTTGCCGCACCCTGTACATATACGCTGCAAAACGAAGGACGTATATTTTACAAAATTTTCCCTGTTAATCCCTCCTGGTCTTCCATAATCTCTCGTCTTCAAGGATCGTTGAAAATCCCAGTTGCGCATGCAAATTAGCCAATATTTTCTTCCATTATAACACGTCCTAATTAAGTCTGTCGAGAAAATAATGTGGACTCTTCGCGCGATAAGATCGCCCATTTCTGCCTTGCGATGATTGGGGATTTGATGCGCAGCAGCGACCTGACAAGATCACGTTATTTTCCCGACTGACCGGTAGAAAACAAGTACGAAATATCTCCAGTCGAAATATCGTTAAAATTTTTCATCTATACTCCGCCGATTTAATTTGGACCAGTCTGAAACTTGAAAACGGTTATAGATATGAACTCCATTCCTTCAACAAGTTTGATCGCCAGTCGACTCTATGTTCAACTGTAGCAAAATATTTCCTCTGCCTTGAGGCACAAGAAAAATAATCGGATTTTTTAATTTTTGCTGTCGAAAAAGTTTGGACCAGGGCAACAAAAATTTGCATTTCTTTATCACTAGGTGGGGTGAAACAGTGATAACTTGTGAAAGTAATTGTGATTCCCTGCTGATTCTAACGAGCAGGAAATTCCGAGATCAGCGCTGTGTTTAAGGCCCTGAGGGCAATTTTTAAGAAAATTCCCAAAATTCCAGAAATTTTTCGCCCTAGCGCTTGAGTAAGAAGCGTAAATCGTCTTAAATTAGTTTCAGTGCAACCGCAGTATAGTGTACATCTAATTGGATGACGTTATAAAATAGTTTTACATCCAAAATTTTTTGTTCTTGGAGGATTTGTGACTTTGAAACTTGGGTTGGCGATAATTGTGAGGCCACTGCGCTCAAACAACTGCTAAATCATACAGCGTTTAGCGTGGGACGTATGAGGGGCATGCCACACTTTCCTTCTGTGTCAGAACAATATCCGATTTACACGCGACAAATGCACAATAGACCGAAAACTTTGATAAAAAAATTTAAGAAGAGGGTGCTTACTTAAAAGTTTTCGAAAGTGAAAAAAGATGTTCCTATATGTATATTATACGTTTATTCCGCTAAGAGGTGCTAGCCAGACTTGATAGAACTTAATTTTATGCACATTAAATTGTTTTTTTCTCAACATGTTTCGACTGGGCCAACGAAAACTTTTTTTATCAAAGTGTTCGGTCTATTGTGCATTTGTCGCGTGTAAATCGGATATTGTTTTGACACAGAAGGAAAGTGTGGCATGCCTCTCATACGTCCCACGCTAAACGCTGTATGATTTAGCAGTTGTTTGAGCGCAGTGGCCTCACAATTATCGCCAACCCAAGTTTCAAAGTCACAAATCCTCCAAGAACAAAAAATTTTGGATGTAAAACTATTTTATAACGTCATCCAATTAGATGTACTCTATACTGTGGTTGCACTGAAACTAATTTAAGACGATTTACGCTTCTTACTCAAGCGCTAGGGTGAAAAATTTCTGGAATTTTGGGAATTTTCTTAAAAATTGCCCTCAGGGCCTTAAACACAGCGCTGATCTCGGAATTTCCTGCTCGTTAGAATCAGCAGGGAATCACAATTATTTTCACAAGTTATCACGGTTTCACCCCACCTAGTGATAAAGAAATGCAAATTTTTGTTGCCCTGGTCCACACTTTTTCGACAGCAAAAATTAAAAAATCCGATTATTTTTCTTGTGCCTCAAGGCAGAGAAAAAATGTTGGTACAGTTGAATATAGAGTCGACTGGTGATCAAACTTGTTGAAGGAATGGAGTTCATATCTATAACCGTTTTCAAGTTTCAGACTGGTCCAAATTAAATCGGCGGAGTATATATATACATCACAAAGCACTGTTAAATTTCGGCCAAATTTCGAAAAAAAAAATCTAATTTTTTCAACACTACCTTTCCAGGCATGAACGCAGGCGCTGTTGCTCGAATCTTCCACAAACTTATGCTCCGACTCGGTTACAACAAATACGCCGTCCAAGGTGGAGATTGGGGCTCTACAATCGTCTCAAATATGGCTCGTTTATATCCAAATAACGTCGTTGGCTGCCACTTGAATACGTTTGTATCGTCCCGGAAAGATGTTCTGTTACAATCTATTTTGGTAACCGTCGCTCCAGGGTTCTTTTTACATGAAGAACCGATGAAAGACTATAATTTCTTCAAGACGTTGAAATTTGTGATCATTCGTGGAGGGTATTTTCATCTTCAAGCCACCACTCCAGATACTATTGGTAAGAAAACGGTGTTCTTTTTCAAAGTTAATTAACTGCCTAAGGGCCTACAGCTTTTTCATAAATCTAATTTTACAGGAATTGGCCTCAATGACTCCCCAATAGGCCTGCTGGCGTGGATGTTGGAGAAATACATTACTGGCACTAACACAAAATTCTCAAAAAGCGAAAACCCGGAGGAAATTGTAAAGAAAATCTCAAAAGAAGATCTCTTGACCGCCGTTTCTCTGTACTGGTTCAATGGAAATATGCTGCAATCGGCGAGGTTTTACAAGGAGAACATGAACAGTGAATTAATGCAACTTCAGCGGTAAGAAGTCGTAAGGAGTCGCATGCAAGCGCCCGCTGAAAAATGCCGCTTGATGGGAGGGACCCGCTCAAGGCCGCGAAAAGCTTGGCAGAGGCTAGGCATGCTGTTAATCACCACTTTAATACACTATTATTTTCAGTCAATTTATCTCCGTTCCAACCGGCTACGCTTCGTTGGGGAATGACGCCGTTCCAGCAGTTCCTCAACGAGTCATTGAGACCGCAGTAAACCTAACGCATTACACTTTTGTTCCGGATTTGGGCCATTTTGCCGCATTAGAAGGCCCCAAAGTCTTAGCTAAAGACATTTTCAGCTTTGTAGAAGAGTTGGATTAAGCTATTCACATCATTTTTAACCTGGTTTAGATATTTATAAAATCTCAGAAATTGTAATAAAATTGCCCTATTTTTATCAGTTTTTGTATTCGCAGAAAACGTTGTTTCCATAAAATGTTTACATTTTTACCGGGTAACTGATTATCATCAGAATAGCATACAAAATACATAGATCAATGACCGATTGTTACCTTTCTTACTTCGAGATAAATTTAAAGTTCATTAAACGCTAGAGCAATGTGTTGTGTATGATTTGTTCGATTTAATTGTAACCTTTCACCAAAATTTTCGCTTCAAAGGGAATATAAACTATAATGAACCCTACGTTTGATAAGAGGGACAAATAACAGATATGAAGTTTCTGCAGCCCTTCAACCAGAAAATTTTCAGATAGCGTTTTGGTTCCAGCGCTTGATGAAACTTGGCGCAAATGAGGGCAAACTTTTTTTTGTGGACGCCCTCTGCGCCTAGTTTTATTCCAATTTTATATTATACACATATGCCCGCTTTTCGTGTAAAATATTTTACCTCCCACATTGAATTACAGAAGAAACCTTTAAAAAACGAAAAAAAATCTAATCGCAAAATGCGTTGACCTTTTCCAACAACTACAAGTAAGGATGCATTTTGTGCAATCTGTAAAAGGCATATCCTCTTAATTTATGCAAAACTGAAGACGAATAATTAATCAATTTTTCACTGTTTTCGATGTCAAATACGCAAATTTTCTGTTGAAACGTGTTGAAAACCTCTGTATTACTGTCGTTGAGATAAATCGTTCTCTATAATCTACCTGAAGATCAATTTTTATCTCCGCTTGAACGAAGCTACCGTTAAGATTTTTGGAAATGATATGCATGCCTATATAACTTATAGTTTGAACCCACGATAACGGTCGCGCCTCGCGCAATCCTCTCCTTGATTGCACTATCTTTCCTATCCATCGTTTTCTCTTGAAACGTTATTACTACAACTTTTGTGCGCTTACTACAAACAAACAACAAGAATTTTACAGTATCTTGCAGTTTCTTCCCGCTAATTACTGTGCTGCATTTTACAAAATAGCGTAGCCTAGTCCTCGGAACCACTCTCACAAATTATCAGATAAGCCCTTCTTCCATCCCTCCCTCCAGGGGTGTTCCGAATTTAGAAAAGAAAAACAGAACGCACAAGGCTCGGAAAGATTACACAATTTGTTACCTTTAAAACCTCGCGAAACAATCGGAAAAGGTGGACCAGCCCCGAAGCACAACAAGCGATGTGGACGCTGCTGCTCGTTCCCTCAATTTTGATTGGGGTTATTGCTTATTACTTGTATAGCTTCATCTTCATTGCTTATGACAAGGTAAGAATTTAATTATTAATGGAATAGGTGGTAGTCTAGACATAGCTTTGGTTTCAAAACGTATCGCAGAAACCGAAAGACAGCAAGTTTTAAACAGTGAAACATGAGGTTCAAAACAAGCAGTCATTCTGTGCCCCTGTGGTACTTTTTGATACCAACTTCGTGCATAGTTTGATCTCTTTTTGGATCTTACTGTTACCTAATATGCGCCTTACAAGGGAAGTCATTTAAGTCACGGATCGATTTTTAAAAACGACTGTTACGGTAATGGAGAGGGTGGAATGAGGATATCGAATCTGGAAACCGCTACCTCCTCCGGCCTCTGGGAGCTGAGGTATCGACCAACAAGTTTGACCAAAAAAAGTTGCCTCGAAAAGTCCTCCTTTCCATTCGGTTCTGTCCTTTCGCTTTCGAAACGGAGAACTTTTCGGAGGGAATTTGGTCAAACTTGTTGGTCGATTATCTCGGCTCCCAGAGGCCGGTGGAGGTAGCGGTTTCCAGATTCGATTCCGCCATTCTACCCCCTCCATTGCCGTAACAGTCGTTTTTAAAAATCGATCCGTCACTTAAGTGACGTCCCTTGTAAGCAGCTCTGTCATCGAAGCTTTCCGATAATACAGTTTTACAAAAACGTTGCAGCACAACTTCCCTACTGATGGCTACTTCGGCCCAGGCGCTCCAAAACCGGATGATGAAACCATCTACCCTTTCTCCATCAATGTTTCCGATGCTCAGATTGAAGACCTCAAATCCAGACTCCGGAATTCTCGAGTCACTCACAGCGATCTCGAAGATACCAAGGCTTTTGAGTTTGGGTTAAGCCGAAAAGCATTGGACGACTTCCGAAACTACTGGCTAAATGAATACGACTGGAGAGTCCACGAGAAAAAACTAAATGAATTTAGTCATTTCAAAACTCAAATCGAAGGAATCGATCTGCATTTTGTCCATCAGGAAGCGGACAAAACCAAGTACAAAAAGGTGCTCACTATCCTATTGGCACACGGCTGGCCTGGAAGTGTTTATGAATTCAGTAAAATCATCCCAATTTTGGTCGATCCCAAGGCAAATGGAATCGAAAGCGATTTGGCATTCAATGTAGTGGCGCCTTCCACTCCTAACTATGGATGGAGTGGCCCGACGCACAAAACTGGTGAGTAGCTCGGCCAGATCTGTACGAACAAAGTTCAAATCTGCCAAGGTTTTTGAGGAATCTCTATATCTCACACCAAACCCCATAATTCCTTTCATTGAAGGTATGAACACCGGAGCCGCCGCTCGTATCTTCAGCAAACTTATGAAACGTCTAAACTACTCAAAATACGTCGTACAAGGCGGAGATTGGGGATCTTATATTGTGTCAAACCTTGGCAGACTCTACCCAGACAACGTCATTGGAGTCCACTTGAATATGATCCGATCACTAAGACGGGATGTCATTTTCCAACAGATACTTTGCTCCATTTTCCCCAGCCTATTAAAGGGAGAGCCGTTACAGAATTATACCTTTATGTCAACCATAAAATTCTACTTGCTTTCCGGGGGATACTTCCACATTCAAGCGACCGAACCGGACACTTTGGGTGAGTTTTAGAGTTCAGCTTGAAAACTGACTTGTTTCGTATAGATTTTTTTTTTAAAAACAGGGTCAAACTACGTAAAAAGTGGTGTAATACAATTGAAACCCCTAAAAACAGCTAGAACATACTGAAAAGAGCGCGTAGACCCCAATAGTTTCCATAAAAAAAGGCTTTCAGATACCAAATGAGACTTTTAGGTAAAAATTACCCTAAAATCCTAGAAAGCTCGCTATAACAAAAATTGCTTCCAACAAATAACTCCTGATGCAATTTTACTACCCCTGTTATTTCAGGTGTTGGCCTAACTGACTCCCCAGTCGGCCTTTTATCCTGGCTTATGACCATCTACTACAAGGGAACCGACCTCCGACTCATGGAAACCCCCGATTACGAAGAAATTTTCAAGAAACACGGTAAGGACGAGCTCTTCACAGCCATCTCGATCTACTGGTTCAACGGGAACATCTTGAACAGTGTCAGAACTTACAAGGAAAACGTGGGAAACACTGAATTGGAAAACTTGCAAAGGTAATATAATTTTGCGTCAAGATAATCTTGTAGAACCTACATCCCTGTGCCAACTGCTTACGCCGCCTTAGAACTCGACGCTGTGCCAGCTGTGCCGAAAAGAGTCGCCGATATTATCGGGAATATTGTTCAATACAGTTATGTGCCAGATCTTGGACACTTCGCGTGCCTAGAAGGACCGAAAAGAATGGCCAAGGACATTTTCAAGTTTGCCAAGTTGCTCACAAAATAAAATATTTGTCTTATAGTTTACTTTGTAGTTTGAATAAACGTATTTTACCGTCTCCCAATTTTTCATTCTAAGTCCCATCACGGAAAATTGAAATGCAAAAACATCTTGGCATTGTGTTTTACTCCTAAATTCTTCGTTCTTTTTTGTTATTCTTCTCGTTTCTTAGTTCTTCTTGTTTCTACTTGCATATTCGGGTTGATTGTAGAGGATGCCTCGTTCTGTCAAAGCTGTGAAGAGGTCCAGAGTGAAGAAAACCTTCACCAACAAGAAGAATGCCGCTAAAAGACAAAAGGCCAAAGCCAGAAAGAAGGTCGGGCAACCTGGACCCGGGTAAGTCTTTTTCCCTTATTGTTCTACCGTTTAGATTGTAAGAATATTAATATTTGTCGTCTATTTTTTTAGCCATGTGCTCCATGAAGTTTGGGATTCAAAGAAATCTGTTCGTCAAAATTTGAAAGCCGCCGGTTTAGTGTTCAATCCTAACGAAGTGGTCCCAATAGAGAAGAAAAAGAAGGATATTGTCGTCGATATGGTCGATTTGGATGCTGTTAGCAGTTTAGCTTCTTTACAAGAGCAAAAGGTAAGCGGATGTCAAGTATAATATAATTTCGCCAAATTCTTTTCTGATTTTTGTGTTTAGGTGAGGAGCAAGAAAGCCAAAGGCTTGGCGAAGAAAATTGAAGCTGATGCAAAGGCAGCCACAGCTAAACAGAGCAATCGGCCTCCGCCAAGGCTACGTCAGCCCGAGTTGGAGTTCTGCACAAAAATGATCCAGAAACATGGGGTTGACTTCGAAGTGAGTTTGATTTTACCTACTTCACAGAATTAACAAAGCCTTTGGAATGTTGAAACCTCACTGATCGTTCCACTTCAATGAAATTATCTTGTTTTAGGCGATGGCTAGAGATCACGAAAATATCTATCAGAACACAGCCAAACAGATCCAAAGGAAGATTGAGCTGTTCAAAAAGTCCCAAGCATACAAGGAAGTCGTTGGCGAGGCGATGGAAGAGTGATCATTCGATTTTCTTAATTAAATTTTTGTTGATTTTTCGTTATTGTTATATAAATCATTATACATCTTGAGTTTGTTGATGCTGTTGAGAAGGAATTAGTTCTTTGTCTTGAAAATATTGTAAGGTATTTAAGACGGGTTGGGTTTGTCAGCATTGTCTCAAATTTTCATTATAAAATGCGCCAAAGAAAGGGTTTTTCTATTAGATTCATGTGGATGCCATAACCGACTGCATTTTTTAGAATGGAAAATGTGCCACCAAAAGGTCTCATTGTATTTGCCGAAGCTTCAGAGCATGTCTCAGCGATTCCTTTGTTAACGGCGACCCTGAAACGGCTATCTCAACAGAGCTTTGAAATCGCTGCCGTTCTCAATTTCTCGAGGCAAAATAAGATCCAAGAAAGATTCAATAACGCTGGGTAAGGCAATTTCTGGCTTGCTAAAGCTGTTTAACCCCTCTATCTTTAGAATATCCTCTGTAACGACGTTATGTCTTCCTGATATTGAGAAGATCCCTCAATTTTTCTCTGAAATCCCTGGAAAATTGAGTCATCTTCAGAAACCCCTGGTTTTTGTTGAAAATCTGAACGTCTACATCGAAATTATTGGTATCGATGCTACAATCAGAGAGCTCATGAGGCTGTCGGCTAAATTTCCAGTGTATACTATCGTCAAAGTTGAAGGATTAGACGATCTGAGCAAAAATCGACTAGACTTTGTATCAGCTGCTGTTCTCAATCTTAAATCGGATAAATCTGGAAGGAATCTATGCGAAACAGTGATCCGCAAGAAGGACGGGAGCCTTAAGACCACTGTAAGTTATCTTTGATACATAGAAGTACTAAATTTGAGAGCCTAGTTTTATATTATCCGATGTCATGGACAATATAAAAATCCATTGTAAACGGCGTCTAAACTCTCGTATTTGTAGCTGGAAGAATACACAATCGAACCAGCATCATTTTCAATTGAATCAAAGAAGTATAAGCCGGAAAAAGTGAATTATATTGAAGTAGATGCACCTGAAACTTCCGCGGCCTCTCAACTCCCAAAGACCACATTCGACATGGGTCTGAATTTACGAGAAGACGAAGCCAAGGCCAAGAAAACCACACGGCTTCCGTATACCAACGCTCAAAATGAACAGGGCCTGGTGAATTTGAATATAACTTCAGGTAGGAAGGTCAGAGCGGGCGGACAAATCATCTACACGCCTGATCGCGATGACGACTTGGATGACAGTGATCCCGACGACGATTTGATGATATAACCTGTGATTCTCTTCATGTTATTTGTCGATAAATTGCATTTTGACCTTGAAAATTGTTTAAGATAGGTAAAAACTGCCGTTTATTGCAAGCTGAAGATGTTTGGAGGGCATTTTCGCCTTTAACACGCCATTTGAATGCAATCCCAGCGTTTTAAACGACCCTTTTCGCATTACTTTAGGGGATAATTGAAAAGAACGCAATAAAAAAGCTGGATAACTCGAGGTAATAAGAAATTTGGGTCCAAATGCTCGCAATTCGCATAAAACTGTCTAATTCCACCTTAAAATGCAAAATTCAAATTTTTGCGGTACAAATTGCACATTGCAAGAGAATTTTTTTATTCCACCTTGTGAACTTTACCAATTCGAAATTTTTAGATTGCACTGTGCATCCATTTCTTTGTTCTGTGCACAACTCGCAGAGAAGTTGCACTGCGTTGCGGCAGAACTCTCCCCCCTTTTTGAGCACTCCCCCTTGAATGAACCCTCCCCTTTTTGAACACTCCCCCTCATTTTGAAAATTGAAAAAATTAGGTGTGACATGTTATACGATTAATTTTTTTTCAAATTGAAAAAATGAGGTGTGACATGTTATACGATGGAATTTTTTTCAAATCATTTTCTCAATTTGGCGGAACTCTCCCCCTTTTTTGATTTGCACCAAGAAATCTGAACTCTCCTCTTTTTTGAACACTCCCCATTTTGAAAATTGAAAAAACGAGGTATGACATGTTATACGATGAAAATTTTTTTCAAATTGAGAAAAGTGAAAAGGGGGAGAGTTCCGCCTTTTTTGGGGGAGAGTTGAAAAAGGGGGAGAGTTCAGATTGGGGGAAAGTTCAGAAAAGGGGGCGACTTCAGGCTCAACCGTTGGCACTGTGCGGATTTGCAAGAGAATACCAAGAATTGGGCGGGTCCCAAGCAGAAAGAATTTCGGCGCCAAAACTCGTCCTCGAGTGGGTGCGGCGTTTCCGCGTCCGCATTCACGGTCAGTTCGTGGGCAGGCTCCGCTGTCGTGTAATTCCCAGGTTTTTTATTGTTGTTTTCTAAATTTTAGGCATCAGCACATCATGTCCGACGGTCCCGCAGCTTCTCCCAAGCCAGCCGCCTCACCGAAACCGGCCAAGGCCGCGAAAGCCAAGCCCGAAAAGAAGGCGGAGGCCAAGCCAAAGGCCGACAAAGCCCCCGCTAGCCACCCCGCCTACGGGATCATGATCCAGGACGCCATCAAAAAAATCAAGGACAGGAAAGGAGCCTCTCGAGGTGCCATCCAGAACTACATCACTGCCAACTACAAAGTTGCAGGTGTCACGAAATTTGTGAGTTTTCTTCTTCTTTCTGTGTTGTGTTTAGATGCTGTTACCTTCTTTTGATTTCTTTCTGAAGATTCTAAAGATTTGTATCAAAAAATTGGCATGGATAATGTGATATTGGTCATAAAGATGTCTTTTTTGAGCTAAAATTGTGTCAGGAACACTCGTTTTTTCTGTTAATTACTGGGCATATAAGTTGAGACCACATCTGAGGTGAATTTTTGATATTACACTTGATCAATGAAAAAATTTGATGGTTCTTTTTTTTGCGGAATTTGAGGTTGAAACCTGTATAAGAAAGAAGGTGTTGCAATCTGTTGCTTTTATGGGAATTTTCGGTTGTTTTAGACGAAATATGGGCATTTTGGGTATTACTTTCAATAGTTTCTAAGTCTAATAAAATTTGGGTATGCTACACTCCTACTGTTTTATTACGTTTGTAATTTTGGCACTGGGTTCCTATTTTTCTGTTTTGAAGTTTTTAACTGCCCCTACTTTTCATCTTGGCATAGAAGACATTATTCCAATCGGTTATTCGGATCTTTTCAGATTGTCAGTCAAATCCGCAATTCTTTGAAACGTCTAATCGTGTCTGGAAAGATCGTTTTGGTCGCCGGAACCGGTGCACATGCTCGGTATGGTCTGTCTGGATCGGACAAGAAGCCTGCTGCCAAATCGCCAGCCAAGAAGGCTGCCGCCAAGTCCCCGGTCAAGAAGGGCGCCGCCAAATCTACGCCCAAGAAGAAGGCGGCTCCAGCAGCCAGCGACAACGAAGTTGCTGCCGTCGCCGAGCCAAAAGCAGCCGCTAAGAAAAAGGCCGCCGGATCAAAGGCAGCGCCCAAAAAAGCCGCCGCGCCCAAGAAATCGCCCGCGAAGAAGAAGGCCGTCGCCGAGACCGACGTCGCTCCCGAAGCCGTCGCCAAGCCAAAGACGCCCACCAAAAAGGCCGCCGCGCCAAAGAAATCGCCCGTCAAGAAAGGCGCTGTGACCAAGAAGAAGGCCCCAGCGAAGAAGGCGGCTCCCAAGAAGACCAAGGCATAAAATGATCATCCGTAATTATTGTTGTTGCTCTCACGTTTTATTTATTATTGTATACAACCTCTAAATTCCCATTAATACAAGGATTCTGCCATTCTCCGACCTCGATCTCATCCTGTTGCAATGTTTCCGTCGATAATAAATACATGATCCTAAAGGAAGGACGGCTGATTAGCCATGGATAAGAAAGACAAAATGTATTCAGCTCTAGAAAGGTCTGTCCTCTACATCGGTGATCCTGGTTTGTGTAAGGCCGAGTTTAGGGACTTGGTTTTTACGTAATTAGGGCTCTGTTGAGGATATCATGCGTCCCTGAGGCTATTCACTTGTCTTTGACTAAATTCGGTGGTTTCTGACCTTGTACTCGACTCTAAGCAGCCACAAGTTTTAATTCAAAATGAGAGAACGTTTGTTTCCCAAAAACTTGTCAAATATAACATCGCTAATATTATTTTTTCAAGTTATGGTATTTTAGGACCCATCATGACCCTAGTAATTCCGTTTATGACCAATTATTCCCCCGAAATCCAATCAAATTCCGCAAAATCCGTTTTCAAATTTCCCGCCAAGGGTTCTGTAGGGAGCGTGGGAAACAAGTGGGCGGAGCTTTCCCACGCTTTTTCTCGGTCGATTTTTGTGGCCGCACGACCGTGAAAATGATGAACGTCTTCCAGAATCACCGCAGGTAAGTGTAAATTATTGTTTTGCATTGTTCTTAGGACATTCTTCGAGGAGTTGATCAATTTTTTGGAAGTTTCTAACCAATGGACTGTATAATATAAGGATTTTTTGATTGAAAATTTGTGTTTTTGCTAGGACATTTGCAAATTTAGGTAGTATTCGGACTGCAGGAGAAGTTCTGATGTGCTTTTGAGATTGTTTTTGGTTTTAGATACCGTACTGTACATGAAATTACAGTAGACCAACAATTTGCAAAAGCGAAAAATTATACCTTCTAATGTCTCTGAACAAACACTGAGAGTTTTTTTTTGTGTTTTACACCCTAGATTATCATTTTTAGTCCCTCACATTCCAGTCATCTTGTGCCTTCCACCTTCACCGCCCCAGTTCAGAAGTCAAATTTTGATGTCTTCGATAAACTCATGGCTCAACAGCCGAAAGGGTACGTCTAGTTTCCCTCTGCTGTATTTACGATCGCTTTTAGACTACATATTATTACGAAAAAATTGCTTTTAGGATCAAATTGATGATCAAGCCTCTTTCCATTCCCTTGGTCCCGCCGGAGCTTCCCGAAACCCTGGTTTACTCCCCAAAGGTCTTTCTTGGCGGATTGCCGGTTGAGTTCTCGAGTGCTCAGCTGTATCGGGCTGTTCGGGGATACGGCGATGTCGAGATTATATGGCCAAGTATGGCGGGAGGTGAGTTTTTTTTTTGATTTTTTTGGCTTTTAGATGAATTTTGTTGATTGCGATTAAAAAGAAGATGATTTATGTGACTCTCGTGACGTAATATGTTTTTTAATGCAATTTCATAATTTTTGAATCTAGTTCAAACTTGTTTTTGACAAATTTTATATTCATCATCGTCATGATGAATATAAAATTTGTAAAAAATTTTGAATTTTGTCCCTTTTCACTTTAGCCCTGCAATTTTTGGTCTCCCAAATTCTTGCTTAACCCCTTACTCGACCTTTTTGGTACCTTAAAACCTTGATTTATCAATAAGTTTCCTTAAAATTTCCCTTTTTCAGCCAGAAGCGGAGGAGGTTATTGCTTCCTCATTTTCTCGTCTGACGCCTCTGTGAACGCGTTGATCAAGGATTGTCGAGTCAACGACGATGGTTACTTCAAGAGTTTCCGCTTGGAACACAATCGTTATGCTCAAGTTCAAGTCCGGCCCTGGCTTTTGGCCGACGGAGATTACGTCCCCGATCCGAACGTCAAAATCGATTCCAGATTGATTGTGTTCGTTGGTGGTGTACCGAGAACTGTTAGAGCGGGTGAGTTGCGGGAGGATGAGGGGTAAAAATTGAAGGGAATGAAATTTTTCGTAAGATTTTTGGACTGTTTTAGGCTAGATTTGATGATTTTTTGAAAATTTTTACAACTTTTGAAAAATTACCGATTTGGAAAAGGTCTAATGGACCCCTGAGGCCTTCTTGAGCCCTATAGTTTATTTAGAGCGCAAGTGATTTGTTATAAAGGAAAAATTTTTGACGATATTTGCGAATTTTCATGATTTTTGCCTAAAATAAGGTAATTTGATGGATTTTTGAAATTTTTTTTGCTTCTTCGCCCAACTCAAAGCCTCCTAATTTAGTAATTGAGCCATATTACACCTAAAAAAAGTGAAGATCCAAAAAAATTTCAGTTGACATTGCCCTTGCCATGTCCAAATTTGGAGCCGTCGCCTACGCCGGAATTGACATGGATGCCGAACACTCCTACCCAAAAGGCGCAGCTCGCATCGCGTTCGTCTCTCCGAAGGCCTACATCAATGCCATGTGCTCGAAAACCGTAACGATCCAGGTGAAAGGCGAAAACAAGACGCTCCAATTGAAGCCGTACTTGATCGAGGACGCGGAATGTGAAGAGTGCACCGGAGAACTGCCGATTCCGAAGCCGGGAAGGTACTTCTGCGCCGAAGTTTCCTGCCTGAGCTACTATTGCCACAGTTGTTGGAATACGGTGCATTTCGAGAAGACTGTGGTGGATCGCAGACAACATACGGCCTATGTGAGAGTCGGCGATTTGGTGAAGGTGGGTTTGGAGGGTGGGAAATTTGATGGAAAGATCTAAATACTGAAAAATTTGAATTTATTTTTTCAACTTTTCAGAGCATCCGTGTCGACAAGAACCGTGATTTTGATGAGCGTTTCTAAGTGTTACAAGTCCATCCCATATTTTGACAAAAATCTCACAAACCATCCAGCATGTTGCATACAATCCCAAAGCTACATAATCTCCCTACCGTTAATATTTTTCGATATTTATCCCATGTTGTTGCCTTTAATTTTGAGGTTGGTTATAAAAAATTTATTGGTTTTTTGAAATGTTCTAAAATTTGCAAGTGGATGATAAACTTGCCATCAGAGATTGCCACGGTCAAAATTTCGGCTCCGGCTCTTAGCTCCCAGAGCCGGAGCCGAGGCCAAATTTGCAGCTCCGGCTCTTGGCTCCGTGCAAAATTTAAAAAGGCCGTCGGCTCCGAATCCCGGCTCCTATGCAAAATGTTTTTTTAAAAATATTTTTCCAAAAAGAAATGTTATTAGTGCCACAGATCATACAGCCAACGTTTTTGCAGCCAAGTCACATCCTCCGCAGTGTTTTTTCAAGCAATTTGGTTTAACAAGATCACGAAATTTTTACTTTTCTGACCGCTGGGAAGCCTGACTCCGACTTTGGGCTCGGGAGCCGGAGCCGACCCCAAAATTTCCGGCTCCGGCTCTGGCTCCCGGCTCGGAGCCAGAGCCGCTCAGAGCCGGAGCCAAGAGCCGGCTTCGGAGCCGTGGCAATCTCTGCTTGCCATCAATTATTCAGTTTAGAAGGATGACTCCACCGTTTTTTCTGCTGATTGTTTTGATCATAGCAAAAAATTTTTACCCTAAACCTTGACGATTTTCTAGGGACGAAGTTGGTCATCTTTGAAGCTTCATAAAAACCGCTGTGTCACGCCTTACCATACAAAACATATATCAAAAGATAGCGTTTTCAAAGTTCTTTTAGAAGATCTCAACAGAAATTTTAAAACCTTACTGCAACCTGTAAAAAAATCAAAACAAAGAAACGGCGGAGTCATACTTCTACATAGGTCTAATATTTCCTAAAAATTTTAGCCCGGATTTTTCAGCGGAGATCGAAAATATTTGGATCGTATTTCGAGAACTTTCCCTTCGTAAATTTTCTTTCTTTATTGCTATAATACAGCCCATTTCAACATCAACGTAATCAAGGCCGCAATAACTCCGGAAACGGGCAACGTAACCACCCAACTCAACGCCACATTCCGGAAAATTCTCCATTGAATTCCGGCACCGCTTTTTACAACCCCCACTGCGACCACTGAGCCCACCAAGCAATGAGTGGTCGAGATCGGCAATCCCATTTTGCTGGCCGTTAGCGCCGTCACAGCGGCTCCGAATTCGATGCAAAACCCGCTGGCCGGATGGATTTGGGACATTTTTTCGCCGACGGTTCGAATAACCTTGTGGCCGAGAAGACATAGGCCCACACTGATGGCCAGAACTCCGTACAAAAGGACGTAGATTGGAGTGGGGTCTTCTTGAAGAACACTTTGGTCTTTGTAGATAGCTATGACCGCCGTTAGAGGGGCTATTGCGTTGCTAAAAATTTAATTTTTTGAATGAAAAATTTTGGATTCGTTTTTAGCAGGTATGCTCAATGTCCAAACTTCAGATATGAAAATTGAAAATCAGAGCTTCGCATTCACCGCCTTTGTTATTAATGTTATTACCAACTCACCTAACGTCGTTAGCTCCATGCGCAAAGCCGGCGAAGCAAGCGGTAAAAACTTGTAATGAACTGAACAATTTCAAAGTTTGCCGATCTTCCCGTCGTGTAGGAAGGGGTAACAACCATTTTATGAAACCTTTGAATGCTAAAAAACCATTTATTATACTTTAGTCATCAAGATTTGGCAAAAAATTCAAATTCAAAATTTCCCGCCATTTTTTGGCATTCTGTTTCAAGCGCTAAAATTCTCGGAAATGATGTTAAAATAGGCCACAATCAAAGAGAGAGCTAGTTTGACCTTACTCAATTCAAAATGCTGTGCTTCTCCGTATGTTGAGGCTCTGGATCGACGAAATGATGCTCCTCCCAATGAATTTTCTGATGCCGCGAGGGAATTTGCGGCTGAAAACTGTTAGCTAAAGATTCAGCGATTTGTAGACGTTATTTATAGAGTTAATAAAAGGGATACTTCAACTTGATTACTGCTTTAAAATAGTCCTTAAAAACAGTTTTCTGACCCTGCTCCCAACTCACGCCTGAGGCCATCCACACCTTCCACCGAATTTTTCCGATTCAAGTGCTCAGAATTGGCCTCCAATGCAGTTGCATCCAACGAAATCTCCGAGAACTCCTTGTCCAAATGATCTCTGGTCGGAACGACAATGCCTCCCAGGTTCAGCGTCACCGTTCTCTCCCGTTTACTCGACACTCTTCGCGGAATATCGGCGCCGTTTTGCCCGAACTCCGCGAAACTCTGGCCCTTGTTTCGAATAATCGAGACAGGCGCTGGCGGAAGGGTACTGTAGCGGCGGAGAAGGTCATTATATTCGCCGTCAAAGCGATTTTCAATCATCGGAATCGTGTTACGACCTGGAATTGCAAGACTCTGTTTAAGTAACGTATTTTAAAAAAGTTTGGAGCGGTTTTGAGAATGTAATTTTAACAACTTACGATCGATCCACCCCACCAGCCGAGGTTTGACCAGAAATTGAATGGCCAAGGAAACGGTCAGCGCAATGGCCAAGCTGATTAAAAAAGCCACCCAAATTGGCAAGGTGGCCAAATGGAGAACTGAAAAAGGTTACTTATTACAAACCTAGAGGTCGTACAATATTATTCTAACAGGGGAAGTACTCCAAGTGCGACGCTCAGATTTTGATGAAATCTGGCACAAATTTAAAATAATTTTTTCTAAGACATATGCGAGAATCCTAGCTCGCGCTTTGCAGAAACAACCGAGATTTTTAGATCGAAAGTCGGCGAAAATTTAGGACTTTTTGCCAAATTTCGGCACGAAAACTTTCATGCCTATTTCAACCGTAAAGGATCATGTTTCTAAAAAAATTAAAATTTTCCGCACGAAACTGCCAAAATTATGGCCAAAAAGCGCTTTTTCTCTCTGACCGCTCTCTACGTTTAGCGTGCTCTCTCAGCGGCAAAAATCGTTCGATATCTCGGCGGCACCCGCAAAGCGCGAGCTAAAACCTTCAGGAATTGATACTTAGTCTATGCTCAACGTGTGTGCAAGATTTAAAGAAAATCTGTGCGTCGCAGTACTTCCACTGTAAATCGATTTTAAGATTTTTTCGATAGCTATGGCTATTTTTTAAAATCAGAATTAGGCCAAGAATTTTTAAAATCATTTTTTCTTTCATCTGAAATTGCAAAGATAATATTACAACTCACTTTTGGATCCTTGATAGCTGACTGCAAAAGTTATAAAGATCACACAGAAAAAGTAGAAAAACGGAAGAACTCGGAGCCCATTCACTAATGGGCGCCTCTGAAATAAGATTATAAAAAGATCCAACAGTATCAAAAAATAAAAAAGAATGCAAAAATCCACCTTTCTCAATACCAAATGGTCGACAATCAAATACAAAATTACAGAAATGGTACCGGATAAAATTGGAGAAACAAACCAGGAAATAACTGAAAAAAGTAGTTGGGTTTAGGTCTAAAACTATTTTTGAGGCTTTATTTTCACCTCAAATTGCCATCAATCATTTTAAAATACGCCATTTCTTCTAAGTTTTCAAATTTTTGAATTTCCCGCCAAACCTTGGCATTCTGTTTCAGGCTCCGAAATTTACGTAACTTTTTTGAAATGGACTGAGAAGACGTTTACGAGCTTTAAAATATATTTTTTCTCTTCAAAATCAATCAATTTAAAAAAAAATTATATTACACTAGACTTCAAAAGTCCCAACTTGCCAATATTCGCAATTTCCATCCATCGAATCCCCTCAAAACCTCTCAAAGTCACCGAAAATCCCACCGTAGCTCCCACCACACTCTGCGTTGTGGAGACTGGCAATTCCGCGAACGTTGCGATCAGCAGCCAGACCGCGCATCCACTCAGAATCCCCAATTGCCCGATTAATAAGGCCCTCGGCCGGTCTTGATACACTTCCACATCCACAACGCCTTTCCTCATTGTGTCCGTCACATTGTAGCCCACAAGAATTGCGCCCAAACTCTCGAAGATTGTGGCCAAAAGATAGGCCCATTTCAGAGTGAGGACCTTGGAGCCGACGGAGGTCCCAAACGCATTGGAAACATCGTTGGCGCCCATTCCAAGGCCCAGGAAAAAGGCCAAGACGGCGGCGGCAATGAGGACCCATAGGGTTTGCGACTAAAAATTGAGATTTTAAAATGTGGTTTGAGGGGTAAAATACGGATTTCATTTCCTTTCTTTGATTAAAAATTTTTTTCGAATTTGAGATAAAAAATTTAAATAATCTAAAAAAATTCATATAACATTAAAAAATCTCAAACTCTGCTTACCTGGAACTCCTCTAGCGGCTGGGTTTGTGCCAACACGGCGATAACGAACAAAAAATTAGTTAGTATTTGGATTTTCCTCATCTTTTTTTGAATCAAAAAACGTTATTTTGGACATCCATTGGTAGTCAAAAACAAAATTCAAAAAATACTTAAAAAATCAGTACTTTAAAATTGTTACAATCGAAAGTTAAAACGCTGTCAGTGGCCTTGTCAACATTCAAACGAGTGTTTGAGTGAGGGCGTTATCAGTGGCGCGTCCCATGATAGGGAACTGCCGGAAGGAGGCATGGAACGGTTTATTTTTCCTTTGATTAATTTATTAATTACTCTTGATAAACGGGTTTACAAATTTTATGGGCGCTATGCAAGGCTATCGTCATTTTGGTCTAGTTCCATTAAAAAAATTTTGGCGGGAGCTTTGATAAAAAAGAATTTTTAAAACGGGATTTTTAGAAAATCTTTGGTCGAGTTTAAGCCTCCAAAACTAATTTTATGGAAGCTTCGGATTCATTCTTCAATTGCAACTGCAAATATCTGCTGAAAACTTATTAAAACCCCCAAAAAATCATAATTTATTCGGCTTTTCGGATCAAAATTGAACAAAATTTTTTAAAATAATTAACCTTCAAAATCCACTGTTAATCGCCCGTTGTAATGAGTCCATTAGGACGGGTTTGATATGTGGAATGTTGTGCGATAAGAGGTTGACGAACAAGTGACGTGTTGGAGCGTATAAAAGACCTTCGACTAGATGAAAGACACCATCTGATATGTTACCTAAAAGCAAAAATTCTGGTGAAAAAATCGGATCTAATAAGTCTTCAGGGTGTCTTTTGAGCCATTAACAGTAATTTTTCGTAATTTCAGGCCTTGAAACACAATGCCAAAATTTGGCGCCAATTAACAAATTCAAAAAATTAGCCTCAAAAACGCTCCAAAATCCCGCCTAAGGAATCCATGAAGTGAAGGAATAAGAATTCTCACCTTCCTCCACCAAAATTGTGCCCAATTCCATCTCCAGAAGCGCATATTCATGTTGCTCTGCGGTGGTCAGGAATGATTTTTTGAAATGCAGATTCAAATTGAAGTCTTTGAGGTCCACCTTTCTGATGGGCCGTTTTCGTAGTTCATTCGAGTAATATCTATAGAGTATTGTCGCCGCTACTGCTAGACCACCAGCCAGCGCTAAGGTTATGGAGATTCGGGTCCAATCCAATGAATTCATTTTTAAGCTCTATGAATATGGCATAATGGCTAAAAAACAGCGTAATTATTCAAATCTCCCTCTGATTTGTTGTTTCGAATCATTTTCTCGTATTTTAGGCGCGTTGAAACACAATGCCAACATTTCGTGGTGGGACCCAAAAATTCAAAATCAAGTCGAAAAGAATACTACTACTAAACTTTGTACTGTTAAACCCTTATTTACACCCATTTCCCGAATTTTAAATCAAAAAAATTCGCTTTCCAAAATCTTTCAAAAAAGCTATAAAAACGTAGATGACCGCATATTAATAGAATCAAAATATCGTTCTCAAATTGACTTTTACAATTATTTTCCTCAAAAATTCTTACTTTTCTAACAGCACGAATTTATTCAAAAAATATTCAAATCAAAAATGAAAGAGCAAAATAAAGTGAGGTTATGACAACATGGTGAGTATAAATTACAAATTTAAAATGTAGCTTTGTGCTAAATCACAACAAAACAGGGTTTACAACCCGAGCTAGGGATCAGTTTTGGATAATATTGAAGATACGAATAATGTAGTATTCCAAGTGAGCAAATTTCAAAAGAAATTATTGACAACTGAGGCAGGGTTCATTTTCATCATTGATTTGAGGGTCCACTTGGATCCTTCCATCTTTATTCCCAACCAGAGTGTTCTTCTTTTCGCCGCTGGTTTTGTTATCCTTGACGGCTCTGAGAACGGTGCGATCCAGGGTGAATTTGACGGGATCCACTGATGGTTTGGAGCGAAGATAGTACATTCCAGTCTTGAGGCCCTGAAATACGCCACAATCAATAAATTTTATTTCAAAATTGTTTACTTTTTTGATTCTGTAAGCTGCGCCCTAGCATAAGTTGCAACATAGGCTAGGACCAGCAAAAAATTTTTTTTTTTTTAAATCTCATAACCAGACTCTTCTGATCCTAGAGTGTTCTCATTTCACAGTTCTGGAAACATAAACTATTTTTATTCTCTCTAACTCAAACCCAACAATTTACCCCAACCTGCGCCCTACCTTCCTCTAACAATCCCAGAGTATCCCTCAAACACCAAAAAAATTCTTCCTTACCAATTCCCAAGACTTGAAGTGAAGCGTAGTAAGCTTCGGATAGTTCGGCGATTCCACATAGAGGTTCAAACTCTGACTTTGATCAATGAACGGCGCTCTTTGAGCGGCCATTTCCACCAGCGCCGTTTGTTTGATCTCCCAGACCGTCTTGTACAACTCTTTCAGTTCTTCCGGCACATCCGCATTTCTGAGGCTTCCAGTGGCAGCCAAGTGAGTGCGTGTTTCGTGGGTCCAGAGTCCAAGTTCGCACAGGTGCTTGCATAAATGGGGGTTCACAACTTGGAAGTCGCCTTTGGTGACTCTGCGGGTGTAGCAGTTGGAAGTAAAGGGCTCAAAGGACTCGTTATTGCCTAAAACAACATTTTCAATGAAATCTTTGCAAAAAATTTTTTTTTTTAATCCGGCAAAAGTTGGCATTCTGTTTCAAGCTCCCAAAATGGTTAAAATGGCTATAAAATGAAATCAAGAAGACTTTAAATTAGCCAGCATACATCTTATATCAATTTCACGAGATAAACATTCAAACTTAAGGTTTTCCCGCCAAAATTAGCCCTATTTCCTACACAAAATTCAACAAGCAAAATCACAAAAACTTTTTCCTCAACCCACCCAAGATCTGAGCAGTCGAAGCAGTTGGCATTGGAGCCACAAACAACGAGTTTCTCAGGCCACGTTGAGCGACCTTCTTCTTCAGCTCATTCCAATCCCACAGATCAGTCGGAGTTGCATTCCACAAATCGTACGAGAGTTGTCCCTGAGCGGCTGGACAGCCACCATTTTCGTTGTACGTCTCATATGGTCCATGGACGACGGCCAATTCAGTCGACGCTTCCACGGCTCCGTAGTAAATGGTCTCGAAAATCTGAACATTCAAACGTCGGGCTTCCTCGGAGGTGAATGGGTGACGGAGAAGTTGGAAGACGTCGGCAAGGCCTGAAATTGAAGTTTATATCCATTTCAAAATACTTGAAATTCTAAAAAATACTTCTTCAAAACTTGGTTCCACTACAAAATTTACATTATTTCAAGAATCCTAAAATTATCCAAATTGTCTTTCTGGTCCTAGTTTACTCAAAACATACAAAAAAAATCTTGATTTTCGACCATTTTTAAGTTCGCGACCTGCGCCCTAACCTTCTCACGAGGAAAATACTTCTGTGGGGTATGGAGTTACAGGTCGAGTCATATATCAAAAACATCGTAAAATTTTTCTGATTCAGAAAGTGTAAAAGTTAGCTGCATAATTTTGGTTTGTCAGGGTGAAAAAATCCTCAGAACTTTTCCCGCAACACCACGTAAACTCCTCTTTTTTATAACAGAACTATTAATTAAGGTTAATCAAATTTGATCAAATTATTAATCAAATTTGGTATTTTAAGGCTTGTCAAGATGCTAGGGTTCACTTTAGCTCAAAACAAAGCTTTTGATTTGGTATAAACTTGGAAAAAAAGGCATTTACGTGGTGTGCGAAAAAAGTTCAGAGGATTTTTTCGCTTTTACAAACTAAAATTAGGCAGCTAATTTTTACATATTCTGAACCAGAAAAATTTTGCGATTTTTTTGATATGTATTGACCTGTAACTTCATACCTCATAGAAGCACTTTCCTTGTCAAAACAAAAAAATCTCGATTTACGACCATTTTTTAAGTTCGCGACCTGCGCCCTAACTTCTCAAAAAATCCCAAACAAAAAAGTGGACCGACCTTGAACTCCAAGTCCAATGGGCCGATGCCTCAAATTGGAACGTTTGGCATCCGGAACTGGATAGAAATTCCCATCGATGATCTTATTCAAATTTTTGGTGACTACCTTGGCGGCCTCTTTCAATCCCTCAAAGTCATATCCATTGCCAGAAACGAACTTGGGCAAAGCCAAGGAGGCCAAGTTACAGACCGCAATCTCGTCTTTGTTGCTGTATTCGATGATTTCCGTGCACAAATTCGAGGACTTAATTGTTCCGAGATTTTTCTGGTTCGACTTTTCGTTGCATGCGTCTTTGTAGACCAGATATGGCACTCCGGATTCTGACTGAGCATTTGTTATGGCGCGCCAGAGATCACGAGCTTTTACTTGTCTTCGGTAGCGATTTTGGTCTTCATAACTGAAAAAAATAAAAAAAAATTATATTGTACTAGGTGACTAATGTCAAAGCTTGAACTAAAATAATGTCCGATAAGTCTAGATAGAGCACCAATGCCCCTGAAGTGCTTCAAAAAGCTTTAATTTACTCTTAAAACACCTCTTTCGACCCAATCAAAACGATTTTCCAATCGAAAATTCAAAAAAGAAAGAAAAAACCCCGATTTTCGCAAAATTGCTTTCCATTTTTGCAAAATTGCATCCTCACCTGGTATACAACTTCTCAAATTCCTTGCCATAGACTTCGTCAAGGCCAGGACAGTCCAAGGGGCACATCAGAGACCACATTTTATCTTCTTTGACTCTTTTCATGAACAAATCGGGGACCCAAAGAGCATAAAACAAATCTCTGATTCTCATGCTTTCCTCGCCAGTGTTAACTTTTAATTGGACAAAGTCGAACACATCGGGGTGCCAGGGCTCCAAATAAATCGCAATCGAGCTGGGGCGCTTGCCTCCGACATTGGCAAACGATGCCGTTCCATTGAAGAGTCTGGAAGTCACGGATAACATAAAAAAATAATTTTTTGTGTAAAAAATCCTCCACATTCACTTCTAATTAGCCTCTAAAATCCCCAAAATTCCCCTCAACTCACTTCAACATCGGTAAAATCCCCTTTGAATATCCATTGGCCCCAGCGATCAACGAATTTTTGGCTCGAATTCCATGAATGTTGACGCCGATTCCTCCCGAATACTTGATTATGTTCGCGCATTTGTGCAAAGTCGCAAAAATCGCTTCCATAGAGTCTTCTGGGATAGACACCAGGAAGCATGACGACATCTGAGGATGGGGTGTTCCGGCGTTGAACAAAGTCGGCGTGGCGTGGGTAAACAACCCTTTGGACATGTAATCGTATGTCTGAAAAAATCCACAAATATTTTCGAACTCTTATTACCCCTTTTTTATCCCTATTACCTTACAAATTGGTCGAAACAAACATAAAAAATCAAAATTTTCTACATCTGACATACTACAATATAAAGAAGCCACAAATTTTGACCTTACCTCCAACGCGGCGTCTACATCGTCCTTGTGGATCCCCAGAGCCACTCTCATTATCATATGTTGAGGTCTTTCGATTGTTTTGCCATCCAATTGCAGAAGGTATCCGGAATCCACCAGAGTGCGAAATCCAAAATAAGCATAATTGAAGTCCCTGTGATGAACAATGGCACTATCCAATCTCTAAAAGCGAGTTTGAATTATTTAAAAAAATAAGATTAAGACCAGTCAGCGGTACACTATAATCATTTTTCGATATTACACTAGACATCTAGTTCAACATCAAATTCATCAAAAACATAGGTTAGTCCCTAAATTTTTCCCTCTGACATCAATTGCTTTATTATCCTCTAACAGCTCTATTCCACATTAAAAACCACCTTAATTTATCTAAACTTCAATGAAACAATGAAAAGTTTAAAACCAAGTACCTCTTTGTGCTCTTGAACAACTTTGTACACATCTTCAGCAATCAATGGCCTATCCTTCCCAGTAACTGGATGCTTGGCATTATAGAGTATCTCCACAACATCCGAGAACTTCTCATGTGTCGTTTTGTGCATACTGGCAGCAGCAACACGGCCGGCCAGCAGATTGTGATCCGAGTGTTCGATACACAAGCTGGAGATCGTGTTGGCCACATGGTTGGCCAAGTCTGTGGTGTTCATTTGCTCCGGAATCGAGTGAGCGATACATTCCGCGATTTTTTCCTGAAATTGGAAAGATTTTACAAAATTTATAATATTTTAGGTATAAAAATTATACACACATGCTGATTTTCATTAAAACAACATAGTTTTTCTGAAACTAATAAATAAAATTAATTTGCTAGTTATCAAAAGTAAAAAAGACCTCCTTCGCCACAAAAAAACTTATTGCACTTGATAAAATTTGGGTCAACTGTTGCGAAAGACTTGACCCCTAAACTTACCGGATTGACAAAGCGTAAATCAAGTCCATCGGTCAACCTTTCCAAAGACTTCTCCAACTTCTTTGCATCAAAATTCTCTTTACGGCCATCTAAAACCAAAATAATCATTTAATAAAACATACCTCTTTTGGTGATGACAGTATTCATCTTGTCAAGACGGGCTTTCTTCGACGGTGTCGCTTCTTCCATGTTCACTTTTCGGTTATTAGGTCAGCGGTTGGAGATGATGGATTGAATTGATGCTCTGCTTGTTGTTGAGAAAATCCTGAAAAGGTCTGTTTAATACCTAAAACAAGGTAAATTGAGGCCAAATCGCCCAATTTTACCGTTTTAAAAAGCCCACAGGCTAAAACGAGAAGTTAAAACGACATGAACATCAAGAAACAATAGATTACAAACCAAAACACATCAAAAATTTCAAGGATATTGTAGTACCTGTAGTAGATGGAAAGCCGGCCGCGAAACAGACGTCAAATCGTATCAATTAGCGTAAATCATATTTTTTTATAAAGACAAGGCTTTGACGGTTTAATAAAGGCCTAATCGTAACATAACTATTCCAAAAAACCTCTTTTCCAACCTTATTTTAGACATCTGATTAGCCAAAATTTTCCAGGATTACCACTGCTCCATAAACCATCCGCGACAACCAACGAAAAGTCTATCAGCATCCAAGACGACTGAATCAAGAGGAATTTCCCTCAAAGAACCATCAAATTCAAGAGAAAAACAATTTTTTGTCAATAATTTCGTCAAAATAGGGACAAATTGAAACAATCGATTGAAATGTCGAAAAAGCATTGCCGAAAAGATCGCCTGCGAAATTGCTCGGGAAGAATATCGAATAATCAATTTAGTTTTTTTGAAATTCCGATTTCCGCCGCAAAATTTTCCCGCCGAAATTTTTTTTTGAAAAAAATCTCTGCTTGTGTCTAAAACAAGGTCAAAAAGAGGGAGGAAAGGGTGAAAGTGGAGTGGGTGACGTAAGAAAAGTCTAATGGAGGCCATGTGAATTGTTTTTTATAATGTGAGAAAATAAATATCAAAATTTTGCCATGGATAAAATAATCGAGTCCTCAAAACTAAAACTTATATTTAGACCCTTGTAAACAGCACGTTAGATCTAATGCGCTGTTTACAGTATGACACTAGACCTCAGTCCAAAATTTCAAGCCGGATTCGCTTCGTATTTTAGGATTTTCCATCAAAAATTTAATAAAACTAAGGTCACCTAAAATGAGGTCAAATCCTCTAGATCTTGCATTTTCTTGTTTGATTATGATCTACAAATCCGCCGGAACTGACTGTAGCTGAGTTAAGATCTGTGAAAAGTCCGGTATTGACGAATTATTATTTATACCGAGAAAATCGGGCGTTTTGACCCCAAATTACTTTAAACAAGATGACTACTTTTAAGTTCCGATATTGCAAAAGTATGGGGCGAAGATTGGTGGTGCTGGGTCGGTATCATCCGGGCTTAGTCATATTTGTCTTGAAAGTGATGGCAATTCTGTGTTATGCATATTACTTTTGGTATTTCTGGCCAGTTAAGCGGGAAGAATGTAAGTTAAGCGGGATTTTTGATCCTTATTATGTCCGAATTGAGTAAAGAAAGGTCTAATGCCCATTCTGGTTGAGGGTCAAGACAAAAATTTAAAAATAAAAAGTTGATTTTTGAGTCCCGCCACGAAAACACGGAAAATTGAAAGTTCTCTTGTCCGGCAGGAAAATCATTAATTTTTGAAAACCCAGGATTTAAACAGTATTTTAATGAATTTTAGACCACCCTCTTACCTATGGCCTCAGGGAAAAAGTTCAAAATATAAAACTACATCATCAAAGTTGTGATGCTCAATATGCCACGCCGCTGGCTCCGGAATTGGAAGATGCCATTGATAAGGAGCAAAAGTCTAAAAAGGAGTGTATACCCAAGGAAAAGGTCCGATCAACATTAAAAAACGGACTTTTGAGCATGAAGAATGTCGGGAATGGCGAAGTCTGCAAATTCAGGTAAGGATAACAAAAATTGGTTGTAATGTACTGTATCATACTCGGCAATTATGACTTGTTTTTTGGCAACTTTCCGTTTTAGAGCAGTCCCTTACGACATTCAGGGGTCCCCTCGAGGCTCTGAGGTTTGGTACGAATTTGGAGTCCAGGGAAAAAAACCGGAAAGTGATTTTGTTCAAGTAATGTGTCATGATCGAGATAAGATCACTTATCAATTCCTGCATCATCAAATTTATCGGAAATTGTAAGAGAATCCTTGCAACTTCAAATCAAAAAAACTCGAATTTTAGGCCAGAATCACGCCTAAAAATTGAAAATCCCCCGCCAGATATCCATATCATCGTGACTGATTCCGTCGCGATGCCTCAAATGCGTGCAGCTCTCCCGAAAACGATGAAACTTTTGGTCGACCAATTCTCGGCCGAGCTGTTTTTATTCCACAACAGAGTCGAAGGCGAGACAGCGGGTCAGAGTCGAGTTTTGTTGATGCAGAACCGGATAACCAACATGACTTCCCATCCGTTGGGACAAAATTATAGTACCATTGACGAGATAAGGTTCAATGTTTGCAACGCTGAGGAGTTTGCGTTCAATATTGCGAGAGGAAAAGGGTACCGGACGTTGTTTGGTCTGGACTGGACTACGTACTTGATGTGGGGATGTCAGGAAGGAGACAGGTTTCCGGTTGACCATTTTATGGAGTAAGCTTATGATTTCGGGAAGTTAGCTTACGAGTAAGGTGTGCCAAGTGCAACGCTCCACGTCAATCCAGCGCATTTACTGAACCGTTTCGAAAATTCGTATCGTTTTCATTGATTTAAAAGAGAGACGAAATGTCGCGAAATTATCGGCACTTTTTCTCGCCCGGAATAATTTCTTTTCTCGAAAAGGAAGAAGAAAGATAAGAAAATGCGTTTTATCGGGTAGTGACATTTCGTTTTGAACGAATCACCAAAAAGGGGCGGGAAATTTTTTTCTTCTATTTTGGATTGACTTGCGCTCTGATTTTCGTTAAATTTCGCACAATTGCATTCTCTAGGCTGCAATTCAATTCCTCAAAAAAAAAAAAAATGACTCGCTTTTTGCAGGAGCAGCTGAGATTCTCATATCCTAGCCGGCGAGAGGTTCGCCGATGCGGAGAGTGGTCAGGAAGAAAAACAGCTTTTGGCCATAATTTTGCTAGTTTCGTTCGGAAAAAGTGATTTTTTGTGGAAACACTACCCTTTACGGTAGAAACAGGTGCAATACAGGGTGTCCCAAAAAAAAAGCTTGATAACCATAGTAAGCGTCCAGGACGTAAAAGAAAACGCACCGCCAGCAGTTATGTCAACCGGGAGATCACCAACAGCCAAATCCGCGATTTTCAAGAAAAACTTGCCCGTGAGGTAGCCATCAGCGACCGATCGGTCACCCAAATAGCCGATGATGAGCTGTACCTCACGTTGTATAAGCTGTAAAAAGTTCAGATCTTCAAAGCAGACAGCAAATGCCTACGGTTCCAAAAATGTCGAAAAGTCAAGGCCCGGGCCGCAGCTCAGACACGTGAGCGCATTCGTTCGTGGTTCACTGTTTGGCGGATGCACAGCCACCAGAACAATAGGATCTTCTTAGATGAGGCCCTCGGCACGTCGGCTAACGTCGAAAACTGTCAAAATCCGGGCCGTCATCGCCTAAGGCGGAATTTGTGCCAGCGGCAAGAATTCTATGGTCAAGGTGGCAAAATTCTAGCGCCGCGTTAATCTCGATTTTCTCGTACTTCTGTTGACTCAGCAGAACCTTGGCAATGCAAATTTGGGGTTCCAACTAGACTCAGCGCCGGGTCACAAAGCAAAATCAACTCAGGACCCGGAATGGGACCGATTTTCCCGATTTTATCCCGTCTGCAAAGTAGCCGTCTGCGCGCCGGATCTGAATCCGACAGACCAAAAATTTTTTTTAATTGGAGGCCAACGCCCGTACTACATGCCACAAAAGTTTGGAGTCGCAAAGTAGTCGTTGCGCCAAGAACGGGACCGATTTCCCCGAAAAGAGCTGCGGCCCCGAGCCCGAAATTTTAAGTCACTTTTGGAGCTATATATCGCCACCAAAGGCAGCCACTGTGAAACTGGCTTGACACGTTATCAATAATCCTCTATGTTACTGATATCCATCGTTAGTTTTGTTAAATTTTGTTTGGTATATAAAATGCAGGCATAAAAGAACATGCATTTTTTTTGGGACACCCTGTATTTTCCTTGCCGAAAGCATGAAGTTTTTGCGGACTTTTGATCTAAAAATCATGTAAAAAATTATTCGAAATTTGTGCCAGATTTCATCAAAATCTGAGCGTCCCAGTTTGGATATCTCCCTCAAGCTTGATTAGGTTCTGGACGTCGGAAATCGGACTCTTCTGGAAATCTAACATTTCCAGAAAACCATTTTCAGTGCCTACTGGGAACAACTGAACAAAATTTTCCCGGACGCTGAGCACAATCCAGAGTACGGCCCGGTCGGTCGCATGTTCTACCGCTCCAATTTGTGGGGCCGCTTTTGTTTGGAGCGTCACAAAGAAATGCTCGATTACCTGTTCGACTTTATGGAGGCCTACAAAAACGAACCGCAACTTACAGTGACGTGGTTGGCGTACTTGACGCACGATTATCGCGGCGATTTGTACAAATACGACGAGGATTTTGTCGAATTTTTTCAAAGGCTCAGAGCAAAAGTGGGTTGTTGATTAGACCGGACCCTAAAGCCATTACATTTTCGTTGACAGGCTCCGCATTCGCATATATTTCTGATGGGAGACCACGGAAATAGGCTTTATTCGGACAAAACGTTGGCATTTGATCGGATCGAAGAGAATAATCCAGCGCTGATTTATTTGCCGCCAGAGGCTGTGAAAAATGATGAGGTGGTGATGAAAAGGATCAGAAAGAATACTCGACAACTGGTGTCAACGTTTGACATCTATGCCACAGTGGTCGACATTTTACAGGTAAATTGGAGAAAGGTTCATTTCGAAAAAATGGTTTCTGAACCTTTAGAAATGTCCGGTTTACCTTATGGTAACCCATCCAAGCCACTTATACACCTGGAAACTTACAAGGGAAGTAGTCCAAGTGCGACGTTCAGATTTTGATGAAACTTGGCACCAATTTAGAATAATTTTTTATGAGATATATGCGAGAATCGTAGCTCGCACTTTGCAGAAACAACCGATATTTTTAGATCGACAGTCGGCGAAAATTTAGGCCTTTTTGCCGAATTTCGGCACGAAAAGTTTCATGCCTATTTCAACCGTAAAGGATAATGTCCCTACAAAAAATCAACTTTTTCCTAACGAAACTACAGTGAGGGACCGGATCCAATGGCAAAAAACGTCTCATTTTGCAGCTTTCTCTCTCTGACCGCTCTCCACGTTTAGCGGGCTCTCAAAAATCGTTCGGTATCTCGGCGGCGCCCGCAAAGCGCGAGCTAAAACTTTCAGGAATCGATGTTTAGTCCATACCCGACGTGTGTGCAAAATTTAAAGAAAATCTGAGCGTCGCACTTGGATTACTTCCCCTGTTAATTCGCAACATCTAACTGCCAAATCATTTGAATTTCCTGTTGCAAGCAAATGTCGCCCGATTTCCAACCGGCAGAATCTCCGTGTTTCTTCTAGCTGCCCGTCAGGAAACTGCCCGTGTGGGCCCGCCTTTTTTACGTAAACGATGCCTTTCCGATAGATTTGTCATGATAAAGCTTGCCAGTATGACAAAAGCTTTTCGCCAACTTTCGATCTAAAAACTCGGAACAAAAGTCAGGATTTGCTTGTATTTATGCCTTATTTCAACAAAAACTGAATATTGCACATAAACAAGAAGCGCCTACTTGTAAAGCATTTTTTTGTAATGAAATTTGAACTAGGTTCCTCAAATCCGAGTGTCGCTCCTTAAACCCGTCTCCTACCAATTGTAAACTCTGTCCGCCTTTCTTTTCATCTATACACTACCAAACTTGCAGAACAAAAACGATCTAACTTCTGCGCAAGCTCCGGAACCTCCCATAAAACTCGTCGGCGCCAGCCTTTTCCGAGAGCTGCCTCAGCCGCGAAATTGTGAATCTCTGCAGCTCGGGTTCCATCTGTGTCTGTGTCCCCAATTAGGGCCGGAGATACGGTTCCATCCGCTGGCAGAAAAGCTAGCCGAATTCGTCGTTCAGTATGCAAACGGCTACATAGCCGCCTCGGAGGACTCGGATCTTTGCTCGCCGCTCGTTGTGGACCCGGACTTTGCAACCGTCGTTGAGGAATACACAGGAAAAGGCAGTGAAGAAGGGGAAAAGTCGTATAAGGTGACGGTTCGGACGTTCCCCGGAAAAGCCGTTTTTGACCCGTGGATTGCGGTAAGAGCAAAATATTTTTCAAATTTTGCTGGGAAAACAATATTTTTTCGACGCAGTGTCTTGACGAGCCAGGCGCTTTTTATTTTATCTTCCAGGTCTTCCCTAATGGAACAATGCAATTGCTGACTATTCCGTACCGAAAGAACGCATTTGCCTTCCAGGCCAAATGCATACACGACCGCTATAATACGGCAAGATTCACGGAGCATTTCTGTTTCTGTAGGAATCTGTTGAATGTGACCAGTGAAGTTGAGAAAGTTAATAATTGAGTAAATCGAAAGTAAAGGCTAGAAAGTGTAGTCGGTTGTTCATGCACATATATGTGACTATTATACATGTAATTGCGCGAAAATGAGGATTGTTTTCGCTACGAGAACAAAGAAATATTTTTTTCAAAGCAAAAAAAGTTTAAATTTCAACTTTTTTCCCCTTTTCTGTGGCAAAAATGTCCATTTCACCTCGAAAACAATCCTTATTTGGGTATAATGTTATAATAAAGAAGCTTATACTTTAAGAGCTTCTCAGACCCGGCTGGACGGCTCCATGTGCACTCTAAAACTTTCAAATCCAAAGTACTATATCAAAGGCATCTTTCCTTTAAGCCGTTTTTTCATAATGCCATTTTTTGTGACGTAAAAAGTTTGGCAGCGCTTTCCTGTTGAACCATGGAATCTCCCGTGTTCTTTTATTGTTTTATCAGCTGTTAATCGGACGAGCGTTTTTCACACTCTTTGAACAAGCATTCTTTCAACTTTCCGGGTTCTGATAAGCCCTCGTTACTCCAAACGGGCTGAACTTTGAACATGGCTTTATCGCTTCCTCTTCAACGCGTGTTTTGAGAAGAAATTTTGTTTTTCATAACGTTAAATAAACTCCGTGACGATTTTTATGAAGCTTTGAAAAGTTTTGCCTCTAATTTGAATCATTTCTCTCCTTTGTTGCCCGTTCATTTACAGTAGAAAGTCCATTAGGTAAAAGCAAAAAATCTTTTTGAATTTGACTTGTCTTTGGAATTTCACTGCGAAAAATTAAGACAAAACTCCGAAATACGTGGTTCTGTTTTTTCATTTTGTTTGCACGGACTTCCATTCAGAAAATTTTTGCTTTAACAAATAGATCCTTGAGGCTTATACCAGAAGTCTTGTGCAAAAAGAATTGTAGGCTTACCTATTTTTGTCATGTTTAATACTTCTTGAAACTCGGCTAGAAAAGAGATTCATTCTGACCGTCTTTAGTGCGACCAATTTCTCCTACAATTTTTTCTTGTCATCATTTTTTATTTTTTATTTTTGGGAAATATAATGTATTTATAGTGGTTTGAAGTGTGTTTTGTAGATTCTAGCCATCTGAACGACTAATTTTTCTTTGCGAACGCTTGATTTTGAGGCCTTGTCGAATTAGATTTTCGTGTCAAAATCCGCTATGGCCATGCCGGTCCGGCCTGTGGGCTGAAGTGGTCAGGCAGGCATGAGATTTTTCTATTTTCTCTAATCCACCTTGCGCAAGGACGTAATAGGTGCTAGTCTGGGCTTTGATGAATTGCAATCCTAACCAGGCCCCTTAAAAATCTATGAAACGTTCCACGAAAATTTGTATGTACCTATGCCGTTTTATCTTTACAAATGAAAGTGTGTCAGTCGTTTCAACTTTGTAAAACACATCGCTTTTATCTTCAATTTATAAATATAATAGTTTTAGGTGATGCAAAACAATGACTTGCACAACGAGTCAGAAGCAAAGTTACTCCCAGCCGAATCTCCATCTGAAAAATCCGAGAAGTTTGAGCTGACATCTGATTCAGTTTTAAATTCCTACGGCAATCGAAATGCATATCAATTATTCGTATTTATCTCTATGGCCTTGTGCTGGTGCTGGACTGCATTCCCAGCAATGGTCATCACTTTTGCAGTCGGTGACATTTGTATGAACAAAACCGGGTGTAAACTCACACCGGGAAGCATAATCGAGGATGTAAGTGGTATGATTAAAAAAATCAAGCTTAAAATTATTAAGGAATGATTAAAACCCTCAAATTTAGAAGGATCAGTTTACATCTATGAAATAATTTCAGTTTCACTTAATCGGCGCTGACTCTTACAAGGCAGAAATTGCAATTACAATCTCAACCATTGGTAACTTATTTGGCTCTACTGTTTTATCAAGGCTTTCTGATATGTAAGTTAGCTGTAGCGCCTCATTTGGCCGGGTTGGCTTGTTAGTTATGTAGGGAAAATTGGGAAAGAAATGAAGCTGCCTAAAGGAGAAATGGCAAAATTTCTTGAAGCTTTCAAATGGGGCAGCTAACCAGTGACACGCTTGGCGACATGGTTTAAAACCACCTTTTCAGGAAAGGCCGTCGCCCAGTATTAATATCCAGTTTATTTCTTCTCGGCCTCCTTGGCGTATTGTCATCGTTTTCTCCTAATATTTATGTGTTTGCCTTTCTTCGGCTAAGCCAAGGAGTATTCTCATCAGTGAGTTTGATCACAGAGCTAAAGAGCAAAATGTACCAAAATTTTTAGGGAATCGCCTCATCCAATTGGGTCCTAGCTTATGAATCCACTTCCATGGGTCTCCGCTCCTATTCTTCGCTGGTTTTCGGCTTGGTTTGGGTCGTCGGCTATGTCCTTGTAGCTCCTTTATGCTATTATGTCACTTATTGGCGACATCAAATCTTGGTTGCCTCATTGCCTTGTGTAATCTCGGCCATAGTTTACTACTTTACAATTCCGGAAAGTTTTCATTTTGCTGTTTCGAACAATCAAAAAGAAACCGTGAAAAGATGGTATTCAAAAATGAATGGAGGCAGAGAAAATGGTAGAAAGATGGAAGAAGTCGATTTCTTAATTGAAGAGCATTTAAATGACAAAAACGCAAACGAAAAAGATGGGGAAAACAGCGGATTATTCAGTGCGTTGTGGAGAAAGAAGAGCTTCTTGGTGTACTTGCTGGTCATTTCGTATGTTTGGTAAGTAATTTATAGCAATTCACTGGTTAAATGGCTGTATTTCGGGGAAAAGAATGCCATAACAATTGTTGAATATTGAGACACAGCCGAGATATCAGTTCGTCGGGAAAATAATGTGGACTTGTTGCAGTAAAATATCTAGCTTTGTCGCAGTTGCTCATCAAATCTCCGGCAGCGGCTAGCCATCACAAAGCAATAATGGGAAGATGCGACAAATCCACATTATTTTCCCGACAGACTGATATTTATAAAAAATTGGCATTGACTTCCAATTTGGGGTCCGTGTTTCAGGGGCCCTAGTTGTAAGCACTTACATATAATGGCAAAATAAGTATACGATTGCTATGTCTGAAACTAAGATAGATTCTTGGACGTATTACACGTGTGCATAATTGATCACTTTATTTTTGTACTGTAACATAATAGGGCAATCAAAAATATTTGTCTAGATTTCACTGACGACCGTTTAAAATCTGCACAAAAAGATTAGAACCAAAAAAGACGGCGTTTAATTCAACCCAGATTTAAATTGACCGTCAGTTGGTACATCTATAAAAAATTTTTCCTTAATTTTTAAATTCTTCTTTTTTTCTGAAAAGGCCAATCTTCCGGGTTAGCCTGGGACCATGTCTACTTTAGTCCGAGCGAAGTCTCATCCAAATCTGCAAGTCAGACCACTACAGTTCTCCATAGAAAATATTTTTTTTCAGGAGCTCCGATTCCTTCGTCTACTCCGGGCTTTACCTCATCTCCACAACCTTGGCGGGCAACAAGTTTTGGAATTTCGCCCTCACCGGATTCGCCGAGATCCCCTCCTACATTGTCTCGCCTTATCTTCTAGAAAAGATGGGCCGGAGGGCATTTGTTTCCGTAATGCATTTACTCACTTCGCTCGCATTTATTGGCACGATTTTTATTGATCACGAGAATGCTTCTTTCGGCTGTTGGTTGATTGGGAAGTTTGCGATTTCGTGCGCATATACCGCAATTTTTGTCTATTCTTCGGAAGTTTTTCCAACGGTTTATCGAAGCGGTTGCATTGGCATATGCATGTTCATCAGCTGCTTTGGAGGCGCGGCTTCGGGGAGTGTGAGGAGCATGGTGAGTTTTTGTTAATTTAAAGGTAAAATACGCTGTATGGAGCTAATTCAAGACTTTTTTGCGTCTGAAGAAATAAAACTTTGCAAACTATTTGATTACTAAATACTCCCTAATTTTCAGAATGTAGTTTCTCCAAATTTGCCGAACATTTTCTTCGCTGGCGCGGCTCTGTTGGCAGCCCTTTTGACCTTGCTTTTGCCGGAAACTCGAGGGAAACAATTGCCCGATAGCACAGCAGAGGTTGAAGGTTTGAGTATCGAAAAGGAATCGGGATAATTGATTTGTAAATAATTCCTATTTGGCAATAAATTTTGAGATTTCTGGTCTAATTTTTCCAAAAAGTTTCAGTTTTTTATTTTTCAAAAAACTTTTTAAAAAAGCATTTTAAATTTTTTTTCATTTTTACCATTTTCCACTGCCAACCGGTCAAATGAATCCCTTATTTTTCATCTTCTCCTTGGCTATGTTGTTCAGTTTTGCAGTAGAAAAGCGAGAATCTGCAGGACTGTCAAAGAGATTTCTCGGCAACTGGACTGTGGCCTATGATGAGAATTTCGATGAGTATTTGTATGCACAGGAATACGGCTACTTTCTCCGGCGGCTCTTTCGAATGGTCACAATCTCCAAGTCCTTTCAGGCGGTCAAGGGAACTAATGAAAGAGGTAAGTGGAAAGCCACATTTCTAGAGTAATTTTTTGGGTCTCGGTGGTCAATTTTAGGCCGAAGTAAACCTCGATACAATGAAGACCCTCTATAACAAATTTTTTTTTGCTATTTAAGATTTTTTGTAGAGAGATTTGAGTGTCTCTCCAGATCAATAAACCACCAATTCTAACACCTTATTCTCCCCTTTTCAGACCCTCCAAAATACAAGTACAAGCTCCGCGTCGGCAGTCACACCATCAACTGGGAATTCGAATTGGATAAAGAATTTATCGGCGAGTACTTGGATGGAAATAATCACAATGTTACCTTCTCATACGACAACTCAACGAAAATCTTGAGAGAAACTCAAATCGCTAGTGACAATCAATATAACCTGAAGCCGACTGTCTTCGAATATAGGATTGTCAAAAAAATGATGAGAATGAAATTCCCACATGATCAATTCAAGGTCTACAAGTATTTTAAAAAAGATGAATAAACGCTTGTTGAGGATTTTTATTATTTCGATTTTCTTCCAATTTTCTAGCAGAGGAGAGATCTTCTCGGTGGAATTACTGATTTTTTTACAGTAGGATCACAAAATTTGTGCAAAAAAATCTCAAAATTTTTTTTAAAGAATTTGAGACTTCTGGCTAGCGGTTTGCAGAAACAGTTGAAATTTTCGGATCAAGAGTTGATTTCAACCATGGACGTTAACTTTTTCACAAAAAAAAACAATTTTTTCCGCACGAAACTAGCAAAGATATGGCACAAAAATGTGCTTCTCTCTGAGTGCTCTCCACGTTTCGCGAACTCTCTCGGCCGCAAAGCATTGCGGCAGAACTCTCCCCCAATCTGAACCCTCCCCCCTTTTTCAACTTCCCCCTTCCGAACTCTACCCTTTTTTGAACACTCCCCCTTGAATGAACCCTCCCTTTTTTTGAACACTCCCCTTCATTTTGAAAATTGAAAAAATGAGGTGTGAAATGTTATACGATGAATTTTTTTTTCAAATTGAAAAGAATAAAGTGTGACATGTTGTACACTGGAAAGTGTTTTTCAAATTGAAAAAATGAGGTCGAATATCTCGTCTGTCCCTGCAAAGTGCAAGCTAAAGCTTTCAGGAGCCGATATGTGGCCTAATGTAAGCCCGCATGCAAGATCTGAGAAAAATCTGAGCGTCGTGCTCGGCGCCTTCCCTTGTTAATTTCTCCCACTCCTCAACGAAGTCTAACCTTCAAGTCGCGATGACTTCTCCAAAGTTTAATCATACTTTTTATTGCTCCGCGATTCGTTGTACCCACACTTGCAATTAGTCATAAACGCATAAAAACCCCTCCGTTTTGCGGCCGTTCATAGTTTATATGCGGGGTGTTCGTTGGGGTCGCCGCGAACGCTGAATATAGTTAGCGGCTCTCTCTTTGTTATAAACAATCTCCGGCTTTCCGGAATGGGAGAATTGCGAAAGTTTTTTTATTCCGTTTTTTTTGCAAATTTCTCCCGGATCCGACCGTTTTGTGAATCCATCAAACTTTTTATTCGAATTTTGTAGTGGACAAAGAAGTGAGTCAGAGGGCAGTTTGCGGGGCTCTTTTCTAAACGCCTTTCCGTTATTGTAATGGACGATGAGGCCTGAAAGTTTGAATGGGACGGCTGCGGATTTGATGGGAGGTGGGCGAGATGGTACTTTTAACAAGGAAACTGCTTCTATGGGGTATAAAGTTACAGGTCGTGAGATATTTCAAAGAATTCGCAAAATTTTTCTGATTCAGAATATGTAAAAATAAGCTGCCTAATTTTGATTTGTAAGGGTGAAAAAATCCTCTGAACTTTTCTCGCAACACCCACACAAATGCCTTTTTGACCAAGTTTTTGCCAAATCATATGCTCTTTTTTGAGCTAAAGTAAACTCTGGTATCTTGACAAGCCCTAAAATATCAAATTTAATTTGCACTACACCTCAATTAGTAGTTGCAATGTTAAAAAAGCGCATTTCCATGGTGTTGCGAGAAAAGTTCAGAGGATTTTTCACCCTTAGGCAGCTGATTTTTACATATTCTGAAGCAGAAAAATTTTGCGATTTTTTGATATATATCTCGACCTGTAACTCCATACCCCATGTAAAATAAAGAGCCTGAGGGAAGCTACGCCTGGAATTTACGAACAAAATGTTTCAAAAATGCCTATGGTACTTCTCTGTAATTCTTTTGCTGATCAGTCTGTCGGGAAAATAATAAGCGCTCTTTCTTATTGAAAGTCCGCATCACCGCAGAGAAAAAATAGTTTAGCGACAAAATCAAATTGATTTTCAATCGACATTGCGCTTATTATTTTCACGACAGACCGATAAAAATTTAATTGGGAAATTTTTCGGTTTCACTAAAACTACTGGTCGATTTTACCCATTTTTTGTAGTAACAAAGAAAAAGAAAATAATTTTTTTCTTCCCTGCCATTCCTGCTCATAGCCTATCTATGAGTTCACAACATTTTCGCTACCTAAACTTCATCTTTCAAGTTCAAATTGACCTCTTTTTTCATCCCAAAAAAAGTTTCCCACGAACTCGAAAAAACATTCCAACGATCGTCGTAAAAAACATCGGGTACCACCACCATGATACCCTCTCGTTTTTCTACTCCATTGCCCCTCACCCAGCGTTTTTTGTGTGATTTACAAAGTCTTTGCACTTTAGCGGTCGAATAATTAGATCAGTCGGGGTCGCCGGCTATATAAGGGAATTCTAATTAGGAAAGGACACCTTCCTCGGGTTTATGTTGCGGAACAGATCCCATGTTACGTAACCTCAATAAGGGAACGGAATTTGATCGAAATTCAAAGGCTTTTTTTTGGAATTTGATCGTAGTTCGAGGCCTTTTTGGAGGCCCCACATTGGTTTTGTTGAGGATTTTGGCATTTAAGATCAAAGCTTTTTATTTTTAGTATATAAAATTGAAATTTAGAAGATGACTCAAACGGAAATGAGAAATGTTAATATGAGTATAAAAAAGGAATTTTTTGGATGATTTTGTCATAAGAACTCTTCAATTTGAAAATTTTGGGGGAAATTTTTTGGCCGAATTTGATGAAAATAATTTCCTCAGGCATCTGCAAAATTCCTGGCTGGGGTTTTGCAGAAATACCGGGGCAGGGGTGGCAAACGGGCCTCTTTTTCCAAATTTCAGGCCCGGGGCACGGCCCGGCCCGGTAAAAGCCCGGTTAGGGCGCGAGCTGGAAATGTTCCTTTGATCTTACCGGCTCTGTGGTGCTGAAATCTGCTAAGAACTATCTTATATGTATTATATGTTCTAATTTGGACCTTATATTATAACATATATGCGAAAAAGTACTATAAAGTAATAAACTATTGTAGAACTTGATATACTACAAACCTATCCAAAAATTTTTCCGGCGCGAAAACATTGACTCACTATTTCCTGTAATCTCTTATAAACAAGACCTTTTGAACTCGGACCACTGGAATTAAAACTTTTTAGAATAAATTCGGCTAGCTCAGTACACATGCACTTTTCGTTCCAAATTCGTACGCAATTTGTCTTTTTAGAAACGGAGATTTCTTTTACAGCCCCAGCATCTGCCTCGCCTTACCATAAAACCACAAGTGACCCTTGGGATCCTCCGCTTTTTGTGGTAAGCAAAATTTTCCAAAGTTCAAAATGATGTAGAAGTTGGAACGCCCTCTTTTTTTATAAATAAATAAAACGAGCAGTCTAATTCGTGGCCGTCTGTTAGGTACGTAACTGAAATTGATGGCTTTTTACTTTTATCCAACCTTTCAACGGAAACGATTTGGAATTTTAACGGGTCTTTCTGGTATTCTAGAGTTATAAAAAATTTTTTTTAGGTTGAGCTAAAAAAACTAAAGAAATATATAAAACTGCCTGCTAAAAAAGCAATTTTGACTTTTTATTAGTCATTTTAGATAAAACAGATTAATGAAAGGATTCAGAAATTTTTGGTTTAATCGAAAAGTCATCATTTTTGTAGAAAATTTTAATTTTTATTAATAAACTTTTCTTACAATAAATTAAAAAAAGTTTTTTTGCTGTTTCAAATTTTTAATAAAACTTGTCCTCAAAAATTCGGAAAAAAAATCAAAAAAAGTTTTTTTTTTGAAAAAAAATCTTCCAGCTCCAGAAAAGCCTTGCCCCCGTCAAAATCTCGATCTCTCTAATTTGTGACATTTTGACGGGGTTTCTGGCTGGTAAACGGCCATGCAATTAGCACTTTGAGAGGATGAATCTCTTTTTTCTTTTTTTTTTTTATTTTTGGTTGTAAATTTTAATTAAATTTATGGACAAATTATTGTTTCTAATTTTATTTCCGATGTTTCTAACCACAAACACTAATATTTTTTATCCCAAAAAATTCATGTTAACTATGTTTGCAATTTTTAAAAATGTAAAAAAATTGGCCGGCTAGTTGTAAAGAATTGTTTACAGCTCTAGAAATCTTCAATGGCCCAAGAAATTAATCAAAAAATCGAAAATTTTCCCCTTTGTCAAAAGACGGATCACTTTTCAACATTTCCCGGGCGTCTGTTTTTTAGCCATTTTCATGCTGTTTATTGTTTATTATCTGCTGATAAGGCCCAAAATCTGATACAATGGAGTCGATCCAAAAAAAAAATACTAAAAATTATGCGCCATATTTTATTTTACCGTACTCCTTGCCCTATCGTTCAATTTTTTTATTTCCCAATGACTAATCAAACATTCAAAATGGCTCGTCTTACAAGGAAAGTATACTTTTATGGGGGTCCTACTTTTTGACGGGACATATCTCAAAAAAACAGAAAAAATATGCTAATCAAGGAAATATAAATCTTAGCTACCCATTTTAGGTTCTTAGGGGTGAAAACTCAATCGGAAGTTGACTTAAAGTCTTATATAAACCCCTTTTCGCTTAATTTTTCACGGGTTTACAATTTTTATTTTGGCTTAAAATGATGTTTATTGAATTTCTAAGACGTAATAAATCAGTCTTGGCCCAAAAATTTATTTTTCCGACCTTCAACTTCAAAAAAAGTTGATTCAGCCCAAAAGGGAAATCGAACCCGTGCGGCGTCCCCCTCTTGATTCCCAGACTACGGCACTAACCACTCGGCCACACCGTTCGCTTCCGAAGGAAGAGAACGACTGCGATTTTTACCGCTTCGAATGCCTGCGCCTTTTGCAGGGAAATTAAGCCAGTTTTTGGGCATTTTCACTGCTAAAAACCCGAAATGGGAAGCTAAGATTTATATATCCTTGATCAGCACATTTTTTCTGATTTTTTGAGATATGTCCCGTCAAAAAGTAGGAGCCCCCATAAAAGTACTTTCCTTGTTAGCACTAACTAGGGAAGTGTACAAACGAACCCTCACCAAATGGCAAGTGTTATACACCATTGGAAAGCCCTTGAAAAATGGTGAAAGGTACCATTTTCATTTTTTGCAGAATGCCTCAGGGCAAAAAATTTTAAACGGTTGATTTGTTCCTTGAGTAGTTACAATATCTGCTGTGGGGCAAAATAAATCTTATTTCAAAACGCTAAATGGTAAATATTGCTACTAGGTTGGCCTAAGAATCATTATGAAGTTTGGCGCTTTCCAGTAAAACCATTTTACATATGATATTTACTGGTTTTAAACACCCATAACGTGAAAAAACACTTTTAACTTTTTTTAATTTTGAAAACATGTAAGTTTGATGGTTTTAACCGTAATCGACCGTTTTCTAGAAAAAATAAAGCGTTTGTAAAAGTTTAACTCAAATATTATCCTAACTGTAATAACGCAAAACGTTTTTCCCCACGCTGAGAACCGAACCTAGCTTGGTTTGGCTTATCACCCTGCTCCGCAACCACTGCACTACTGAAGCAACCCTCTTCAAGGATTTTTATCCGCTCAAGAGAAAGAAAGATTTTTGTTGCGAAATACCTAAAAATAATACAATTTACAGTACGCCGTCGCGGAAAGGCATTCTGCAAAAAATGAAAATGGTACCTTGCACCATTTTTCAAGGGCTTTCCAATGGTGTATACCACTTGCGATTTGGTGAGGGTTCGTTTGTACACTTCCCTAGTAAGTGACACGTTCACCGACCCGAATCTCCAATCACAATTTTAAATTTATTCTTATAAGATTTTAGGTTTTTTAGAAGCTCCCATTGCAAAATTTTTGACCATGTCCTTGAAATTTCTAGTTACAAAAGAAATTTTCCACATTTCCCGGATTCGAAATTGGCTCCAGTTTAAATTCCATTCCCCGTTTATTCATTTTTATTTTTCCCTCCGAGTTCCGGCAAATTGAGCGAGACTTTCCGAGGGGAAAGGAAAAGGCGACATTCCACAGGAAGTTTTTTTGTAAAAGCTGAGTTAATTTTTTTTGTCAAAAGCGCGAACACTTCTTTTGATCGCTTCTGGAGTTCGAGACTTTTGAGATTCTTGGCGGAAGATCATTTTAATTTTTTTGTTTGGATTTTGAGGGTAAAAGCACCGATTTTTTACGATGAAATTCGGCGCAAACCATGACTAAATTTTCTAAGAAATCAAGATTTTTAGCTTGAGCTTTTCAAAACCATGAAGGTTTCAAGGTCAAAGCTTGCCAAAAAATCCTTTTTTGAACTGTTTGGCATGATTTTTTAACAAAATTTCAGTGAAAACTTGCTAATTTAAGTCTTAAAAGTTCTCCGTTCCTTTCTTTACATTTTTATTTTTTCATCGCAGCCAAGGTATGCTAAGACTGTTACACAAGGGTGGATGTCAAAATGACACTAGATGATCAGCAAAAAACGTCTTTGGCTATTCATTTACTTACTTTTTTTGAGATGTATTACTTGATGTATACATCAAACCTAATTAAAATTTAAAAAGTTACACATCTTTTACTTGAAAACCTTCCTTCGCCAAAAAAAGGCGAATTTCGCAACTTTGAACCTAAAATTTTCGATGGTTCCTTCAAAGCGCGACCTATATACAAATCTTGTGTTTCTGTCTGCTTTATAAAAGCTTAATTTTTATTTTAACTTACAATAAAGTTATTTAAAGTCACCTAAAAATGAATGCAAGGTTTTTGGAATTTATAAAGTCTTATGGACAATAAAAATTTTGTTCCTTTGAAGCCAAATTTCTCTAAAATTCTCTCTTTTTTCATCACCGTACTCTACAGTTAGCTTATTTTCGTGTTTTCATTTTAAAAATGATTTTATTTCAAAATATGGTCTTTAGCGTATTGAGGATCCAGTTCTTCCCCGACCCGGATCTCCCAATCGGACACCCATTTGGGGTTGAGAAAGGTCCATTCTTTGAGTCGATTTTTTCGGACGACCCGGCCATTTGTGATCTAAAATGGCCTAACGCTAAGTGCATTCGCACTTATTTCGAAAGGTTTTCTGGGAGAATTAGGGTGTAAAATCGTGAAAATTTAATAAAGTCATCGTTTTTTGGGGCTTCCGAAAAGAACTTATGCCCACTTTGGTTCGATAGTTCTGAAAATTATGACAAATTGGGGCTTTTCTGTAGGGCATATAAATTTTTTAGCCTATGCTTTGCAGATACAACCGAGATTTTATCTCGAAAGTTGAAAAAAAATTGATTTTTTTTTTGAAATTTTAGGCTTGAATGCAAAATTTAAAGCAATTCGACAAAAAATGATGAAATTTTTCACGAAACAGTCAGCTGTTTTCCAGCTATTTAATTTAAATATTTTTTGCCAGCAAAGTGGTTTTTCGCTGATAAAATCAAACACCAAAGATTTTATTCAAACGGGGCCATTTGTTTCTTTTTTCGGCCATTTTTTTAAATGCGTGGGGCACTTTAAAACATGGTACTATCATAAAAACGCTCTGTTCCTTGACGAATAGCCTGCAGGAAGTTGGACTTTCTTACGTTTTTCGCCCAAAACGGACCATTGTTTTAGATCTCCGGTCTGCTGAAAATTATAAACAGACTTGTTCCGTCATGGGTTTACATTACTTATGTCCCATGTACTATAAATATTATATTGTTTATTCGGCTGCTTTTTTGTTTGCAGAGCCATATAAATTAGCTATCTTGATTAGTAATCAACCAGGAAAGTGAGGGAAAAAATGTGATCGCGATGGAACGGGCAATTTTAATTACTTCTCGTTTTTCGAATCTTCATGTCATCATTTATAATATAACTCATTTTCCAGTTTACATACGGGTGTAAAATTGCCTCCACAGTACAACGAATCAACTTGGCAATCTCTGAATTCTTCGCAGAAGAAATGCTCAGCAGGTATATTGGCATACTTTTTGTGATTCTTGTTCTTCTCGACATTGCAATCGGCAAATCTCTTCCCTCTTCGAAACAGACAGCTAAACCGCACAAATTGGATGTGGAAATTCCAATTTATCATCGACCTGATGTCGCTGGTAAGTTATAGAGCCTTTATAGAGCATTTATTTTATAGTTTTTGAGAGTTTGGCAATGTTTCCCTGATCTTCAGGGATTTCGTGGTGGGACCCAAATTGGTTTTTTTTCAATCCAGAAACTTGAAAATGCACTAGGATATCTTAAAATTCATAATAGTCAATCCTAGGCCAGGGTTCTCTCTTTTTTCATTTTTTTGGGTCTTACCACGAAAACCCTGAAAGTCAGGGAAGCTCTCCCAAACACTTTGAAAATTAGAAATGATGCTATTCAATATTCCAGAGCGCCCTGCAAATTGCCCAAAAAGTCAGATGAGCGAGATTATCAAGGCATGCACGGACGAATGCAAAAAAGATTCGGAATGCCCGTCCCGCCGGAAGTGCTGTTGGAATGGCTGTGCTCGACGTTGCACAAAGCCGCTGATCAAGGACCCCACCAATTATTTGAATTTGCCCTTGTTAACGAATGATGATTGATAACGACTGAGATTTTCGACCGGTCGATTTTTAAGACTTTTTAAAAATTCGCCAACTAGTTCTTTCGTATTTTAGGAACGCCTTTTCCGCTATTTGGATGTTTGTTTGAGTCTTTCCGGTTGATTTTTAGCCTTTTTCCCAAATCGACCGGTCGATTTTTCTCTTTCGAAAAATTTTTTTTTTTGTAAAACTTCCGGTCGAAAATTGTGTTGCCAAATACTTTCTTACAAACCAAATTTAACTCGGTCTCTACGTGTCTTATTTATCCCGAAATTCAAAAAAATATGTCATACGACGGACTATTTGGGTGCTCTTTCAAGTCTAATATTTTTTATGTTTTACCTTACAATTTGAAATATAATACGTCCATTATTCTTTCAATATGAAACTTAGTAAAAATAATCGATATGAATTTGATGGTCGGCGTTTTTCGAAATTTAAATTTTAAATTTTGGTTTTTCCGCAATTTTTGGCATTCTGTTTCAAGTCGATTTTTTGGTCGGGGTGAATGGAAATGGATTACAAACTTCAATCATTAGCTACAAGAGCAACAAAAACGCAATTTATTTCCAAATAATTGAAAAAAATCATCGAAATTCTTCTTATTTATCCTGAAATATGTATTTGAAATTTTTGTTGTGCAGCCTTTGATCCCCCAAATTTCATTTCCGATTTCCTCTAACTATAAATTGTTTATAACAATAACGAAAGTCGCGGAAGATAAACAATTGTCAGACGGACTCAAAAAACATCTTGGGCCCGGAGACGCGTGGCCAAAACAGATGACAAAAACATATTATTCGTCTGAAATCGCGGCTATTTAACGCAATGTAAAGAAAGTTTTGGCGTCAAAATAGTGAGGATATCGGTGATGAGGCTTTTTGATTCAGTCACAATAGGGCTTTTGATCTCGTTGTTATGCGAATTTGTTAGTGGAACCACGGAATGCGAGGCGTGCGAGCAGCTGGTCATCAACAAGGTTGGAGAGAGGAAATGTGTGCGAAGAGCGCAATGTTGCGAACGTAAGTTGATGTTTTGAAAGTTGAAAGTTTTCTTGACAAAACAAGGCATAAAGTACCTTCATGAAACTTACGAAGTTCCACAAAAATTAATGCGTCATCATACATACAGGGAGTCTCAAAAAAATTAAAACTTTTTTATGGGTCCTGACGCAATGTGGTTAGGTTTTCTTTCACTTACTGGACATTTAAAACTGCTGAAAAGCTCCTTGCAGCATGTGATTACTTTGGACACAACGTGCTTTCTATACCGGGCAAATTAGCAATTAGGTTAAAAAACAGGTCCGAAATCGAGGTCCCTCTGTTTGACATTCAAAAAAAGAATGTAAATATTAGGTTGGCTAAAAAGTTCTTGAAATTTTTTACGATTTCTTCTTTGTGCCAAAACTTGTTCGCGGTTGACAAACAATAACTGCTATATCCATGCTAAGTAACTGTCACATAGTCCCTACAATACCAATGCTGACCGACGTCTTCAGCAGGCTTATCAAAGGAGTTAGGCTTAAAATCTTTTTTTGGAGTCACTTTTTGGATGTTCAAATGTATTAAAGTTTCTGCCCTGAAGACAGTGCGCCAGTTTATGGAACTGATGTCTGTTACAGTCGCCGATGCTCAAGCTGTAAAACCGTCGGGGAAGTGGATCCCATTCGAAATGTTTAGAAACTTTTTACTAACATCTTTGTGGCGCATGGCTTTCCGCGTCGTCCCGGTATCCCAAGCGGCGGTTTTCTTTTTGCCGGTTGCCGGCAGCTGGCCAAGGTAGCATGTATAAACACCCTTCGTAACTGTGTTACCATTTAGTAATAACGGCAAGAGCGTAGGCCTATGACAATTCCAAGAGCGACTCAAAAATACCCTCCTGGAGATGGACCGTTGCTTGGATCTGAACTTCAGAATCCTGCACGTCAAATCATTGGCTCTTGTTTACATGGTTATAATACAGGACATACTTCTCATTAACGAGCACTAGTTGGGCTACTGAGATATATGTTTGGCTAAAAGGCAGCAGTTTTCAGATGGACTCCCTGTTGAAAACCCGTCAAGCCCTAATGATAAATTTGGTGATATCTTCATATTGTGTGCAAAAGATGGAAATGTTTTTGCGTCATACGATACACGTAAAGCTGCACTGTGTATTAATTCACACAAGCTTCAATAGCATTCCTTAACTATCTTCAAAATGGTCGCGCGGTCTTACTATGAACTAAAGTCATAGCCGCCGTTAGTGAGCCTTTAGGACCAGTACACTACCGTGGCATTGTTAACGATGTTCAGGCCTTATACACTGTTTAGTTGGGCTATAGAACCGGTGGGTATCAGACCTCTTTAAGCGCTCTAGAAGAAACCACCTCAAAATATGATCTTTTTCAACATGCCGTTATAAAACCCTGGCAAAGGCTGTGACCTGGTTGCCTCTCTACTTGACAGTACTCAAGCTCTACTACAAGTTATATATTGCTGTTCTTGCTAAACTGTCCCAAAAAGACCGTGGTGATACAGAGAATAAAATTTCAAAAACTTATTAGCCAACCTAATAAACCAATGTGGATATGAAATTAAAAGGTCTAATAGAGAAAACCACGTAGAATTTTATAGTTTTAAAATAATTTTGCTGCACTTAAAAATTTTTGCGTCAGGACACAATGAAAAAAGCTTCCATTTTCTGCCGCACCCTTACAGACCCCATACTTGTGGCGCCCTTAAACTCCCTCATTTCAGACCACGGAGTCCAACTGACCTGTCTGATCAACCCCTGTTTCAACTTCAACAACGCCTGTCCCCGCGCTAAGCATTGCGTTGCAGCCTACTGCGAAAAAATCGGCTGTACGGCCTTCTACTACGACAGCTTTTACAATCCAATCTCCAACGATGAGTGTGAGGTGAAGGTGCTGAAAATTGGGGATATCGAGTTTGACGGGTTCATCGGAAGAGCCAAACGATTTGTCAGGAATCTCATTGATCCTTCGCTCTAGGTGTGGACATATGTGTATATATATTACTATTAATTGACACAATAAAAGGTTCTCAAAGTAAACTAAATAACACGGCCTTGCAATTTTTGATATTGTAGTTAAAAAGTTTACTTTCTTAACTTTTATAAAATTTTTTTATCATCTTTATACATACATAATTACAGTTGAACCACTCAAAACACAAATTACAGTAGCCTGCTCCTTTGATCCTTTTCATTTCTAGACAGCTTTCAATTCCAATTTAGACAGTCATTTATCCTAATTTTGATTTACAAATCACCCACGGTCCCATTTGTCTCCCCAACTACGCCACGTGTAACCGGGATACGCAGCTGTATTAATATTTGAAGCGATTTCCGCCTCTTCAGAATCCCAAAAAGACCAACGAAATTTTGGGAAAAGGCAAAGACGAACCAAACATTTGAACCTCATTTTGGACTTTCGATGGGAAGACACGTGGGCTGCTCTATGGGGATTTTTGTAGGATTTATGGGAAGATCAAATTGCACACGTGACAAAAAGATCCTTGGAATTTTTCGCGGCCCCGAGTTCTTCCCAGACCGTTGTAGGCGAACTCTCCCCCAATCCGAATCTCCCGCTTTTTCAACTCTCCCCCAAAAAGGACCGAACTCTCCCCTTTTTTTCACCAAAAAATCCGAACTCTCCCTTGTTTTGAACACTCCCCCATTGTAAAAATTGAAAAAAATTAGGTGTGACATGTTATACAATGAAAATTTTTTCTCAATTTGAAAAAAAAACTTTTGATCGTATAACATGTCACACCCAATTTTTCTCAATTTGCAAAAATTTTCCATCGACCGCGGCATTGTACGTTAAATTGAAGGTCGTGAAAATGGAAATCGCGTGCGAAAAAACGAAGTTGCACTGTGAAAGATCACTTTTTCGGGCGGATGTATTGCGACATATAAATTTTTGCGCCTTTTCCATCTTGTCAAAAAATAAATTTCTTGAATGCAAAGTTGGTAAAGATATGACAAAAATCGTTGTACACTCTGGTATACATATTCGTTTTGTCCGTTGTATACCCTCTTGTTGGTAAACAGTTGAATTTCTTGGCTCTCCCTGCAACGCAAGAGCTCAAATTTTTAAGGAAATGATATGCAGTCCAGACGGACCAAGTGTGCTTAACTAATTGTGAGAGAAAATTTGAGCGTGCTACCCCAAAACCAACTCATGTCATCGCGGTTTACTATGAAGTGAATCCTGCGCTTTTATTTGTTTTCTAGCAATTGCAAGTCGTTTTTTTCGTTTCAGTCAGACTTGACTACCTTGGATGATATCAATGGGTGACATAGGGCGACTGCGACAAAATGTAAACGTCAACAAGAATGCGTACGGCGGGAAAGTGTGTGTGGTGTACAGTGAAAGCCTGGATTTCGAAAATGTAAGTTGAAATTTCTTTATAAACTAGGCTTTTCCATTTTATTTCAAGTTTTTCTACTCATTATTTGCAGGAAGGCCCGCAAAAAGCAAAAACAATCTTCAAACCAAATGACAAAGTGATCACAGAGCAGCCCGTCAATCGATATTGGGACAATATATTGGTTCCTAATGGCAAAAACAAAAAAGTAAAAGATCCGGCGAACGGAGGGAAGGATCCACACAAGGAATTTGTGGAAAAGGCGGTAGCGGACGAGAAACCGGATCTAAGCGAGGACAGAGGTTACTATTGCTGTACATAGAATTGAATAAAAGGATACGAAAAAAGCAGGGACGACGTCAAACTGAGATAAGCTAAAACGGTCCGGTGAACGGATTAGCCATTTGCCAAAAAAAGGTGCGAAAAAGCTTTTTGTCGGAGAAGAAATGGGGAATTTTTAAAACACGATTTCTGACTCACTGAATCAGCCGTGTGCAAGGCCGGGACATAGGAAATTTTCGATTTTGAGATTTACAGCTGGATATGACCGAACCCATCATATAAGTGTGCTACTGAAGCCTTTTGCCCTAATTCTCCCGTTAACCTAGTTTTATTTACAATTTAAGCAATTTACAGTAACGTCAAATAACTCAAAATTGAGAAGATACAGAGCCGTAAAACTGTTACCATGTATGTTTTTGGGCACTGGGAATCCAACGGAGGTGGTTTTGGGTCGAAAGGATTACTGTAACATAGCAAACTTGCGCTTCGGTCGCATAAAATCGGCCGTAAAAAAGTTGTTTCTGAAAACCCACAGCTGAATTTTTGATATGTTGATCAGCATAAAATTCTGCCCTAGAAACATTAAAAAAAAGTCCAAAAATGCGGGGGGCTATTTTCGTGGTATAGTGGATTTTGACAAAATCTACCAATCTGACGGCCCGAGTTCGAGTCCGGGTGGACGCAAATCGCTTAGAATTGGTCGGGAATGACTTTAAAGGCGCGGATATAGAAGATTGAGTTTATTTCAGGCGAGTTTGATAAGATTCTGGCAGTTTTCACATTTTTTGGTGGAAAAAAGGCGAAAATACAACTTTTTGACAAATCGTATTTTATACGGCTGTTTTGCGTTCATGACAGAATAAGAACTTATATGTAGTGTTTTTAAGGTGTTTCCAACAAGTAGAAACCATTTTCTGAGTATTTAGATATTACACTAGGTACCTGTTAATTTTGCCTCTTTCAGGCATCTGTAGTAACAAAATTTGGCTAATGACAACGTAATTCACTGTTTTACGACCATATTTCACATGTTTTTCAGAAAATGGTTCATCATCGAAGTGATTTCGCTTTATAGAAAAATCGATGAAATGCGTAGAAAATTTCATTTTCAAACTAGATTTCTTGTAGTTACCCGTCAAATAATTTAAATTTTATGCCAGTTATAACTTTTGCAGACAATTTGTCAAGTCAGAGCGAAAAAAATTACAACCTGGAAGGTCCATGCACTGCTTGCTTATCAGATGTCAAGTACAATATTAAAAAAATTTTTTTTGACGGGTTTAATTGCCGAAAAACCCTTCAAACGATTAAATATAAGTTCTTATTCTGTCATGAACGCAAAACAGCCGTATAAAATACGATTTGTCAAAAAGTTGTATTTTCGCCTTTTTTCCACCAAAAAATGTGAAAACTGCCAGAATCTTATCAAACTCGCCTGAAATAAACTCAAGCTTCTATATCCGCGCCTTTAAAGTCATTCCCGACCAATTCTAAGCGATTTGCGTCCACCCGGACTCGAACTCGGGCCGTCAGATTGGTAGATTTTGTCAAAATCCACTATACCACGAAAATAGCCCCCCGCATTTTTGGACTTTTTTTTAATGTTTCTAGGGCAGAATTTTATGCTGATCAACATATCAAAAATTCAGCTGTGGGTTTTCAGAAACAACTTTTTTACGGCCGATTTTATGCGACCGAAGCGCAAGTTTGCTATGTTACAGTAATCCTTTCGACCCAAAACCACCTCCGTTGGATTCCCAGTGCCCAAAAACATACATGGTAACAGTTTTACGGCTCTGTATCTTCTCAATTTTGAGTTATTTGACGTTACTGTAAATTGCTTAAATTGTAAATAAAACTAGGTTAACGGGAGAATTAGGGCAAAAGGCTTCAGTAACACACTTATATGATGGGTTCGGTCATATCCAGCTGTAAATCTCAAAACCGAAAATTTCCTATGCTAATTCACCGAGTCAGAAATCGTGTTTTAAGGCGAGAGAGTACGTTTTTGCGCGTCCTTTCTCTGACTTCTCTGTGAAATCTGGACGAAGTGTAAAAAAACCAATAGCGAAGAGTCTATTCCGGTCACTGGACTCCTCAGTTCGACTCGGAATTATTAGCGATTGAAAGCTGATACTAAAAATTTTATTTGTGCAAATAAATTAGATTTTGGGTTGGCCAAAAAGTTGTAATTGCTTTAACTAGCAGTAACATCAGCCTTCTTGTAGATGCAAACCTTGCCATCGCCATCTTGTCCCTGCTTGTAAGAGGCCACGCCTTTTGGCTCAACCTTGTTGTCGTTGACTCCCTTGAAGTTTTCGCAAGCCGTACCTCCGGCTGGGATTTTCACATTGGTCAAGGTGGCGGTGTCGCCGTAATTTCCGTTGACACCGGCGAGGACCAACATTTTGCCGGAAACGGTGACGCCATCCATCACGACGTGACGATCGAATCCGTTGTTAACGCAGTTTCCGCAAGAGCGGTAGAGTTTTCCGATGTCTTGGGCCTAAATGCAAGAAATTAGAGTCACAAACAGATTCTAAATCAAAGAGTATTTTGAAACTCTTGAGCCCCTCTTCAACCTACATCAAAGTTCTTGATGGTAACAGTGCCGCCTCCGTTGTGTTGGAAGACCTTGTCGTCAGCCTTCTTTGCGCCTCCGCCAATGATGTTGTACTTGTCTGAGGCCTTGCCTTTGAAGGTAGCGGCATCTTCTCCAACATCCTCCCAGAAGACATTCGTGATGTCACAAGCTCCCATACAGTGGATACCATCGGCTGCGGGGGCGCCGATCACAACGTTCTTGATGGAAGCTCCGGCTTCCAGTTCAAAGATGGGGTCTTGTCCTTCTTCCTGGTCGCCACCGCCCCAACCGCTGACAAATCGCTGGTTCTTTCCGTCGAAGACTTGACCGGCTTTAATCACCATCTTCTTTGGGACTTTAGTCGGTCCGGAAGGGCCGGCTAAAGTCACATATTTGTCGTGTTGACTCAGCTGGATTGGTGGGTGAAACACTGAGGGCACTTTAGAATAACCACGGAACGTTTACAGATGGTCCAATAATAACGTTCTCAAAGCGGTTTATTAATAAACAGCTATCGAGATGCCAGTGGAAAGTTCAGAGGAACGAAGCATAGTTATGTTTGAACAGGATATCACGGAAGATCTAGCAGGCTGAATACATATTGATCATTCAGAAACGGCCGGTTCGCTTAGTTGTGAACTGTCTGAGGTGAGTACTACAGAACGTGAACATTGGCGAGCCATTGGATGGGCAAGATGGCTTTTTGGAAGCACTGGGAACGCACGGCAACCCGAAGTGTTTCCTGGCTACTTTTGACAGTTCGCCCATTTTGTATCCGGTTGAAATCCAACGAAATGTCACAAAGAAATTTTTCGTGGGATTAAAGACTTTCTCATCAACAACTCTCTAGAAGTTTTCTACTGCCATAAGGTACTCTTCGAACTATAAAAATTCTCTTTGTATCTGACACGAGTAGAAGCTCCCACACAAGAATTTTAACTCAATCAACCAAAAAAACATTTCTATCTCTGACCGTTCTCCGCACTTTCACTCTCTCGTCAGCATCACCGTTGAGTATCTTGGCTGGTCCCTGTGAAACACGAGCTACAATTTTCCAGACCTGGTAAATGACATATTTACAACCAATAAGACAAACACATTCTAACCAAAAATCACCCTCCTTACCGTATCAGAATTCCATTTATTTACCGATCTTGTCACCCCGACTTTATTCATTTTTTATATCCGGAAAAGTTCGTCATCAGTGATTTGTTCTCCTCGGGTTTTATGGTTATTTCTTGAGTGATCTGAGTCACCGTGCAAACACAAAGATAGCCGGTTATATAAGGAGCTGTAAACTTGACTCATCTCTGTCATTTGAGATAACCTCAAAAATGAGATTGCTTTGTAGTTTAATTTTAGTGATTTTACTGGTCGATTTTGCGGTTGCTAGCTATGATTGTTACAGAGGTAAGGAAAACAATTGAGGTTTTCAATTTGAATATTTTATATTGTTCATGACATTTTTTACAAAATGGCTGTAATTCGATGCTTCTAACAAGGAAAGTACTTTTATGGGGGCTCCTACTTTTTGACGGGACATATCTCAAAAAATCAGAAAAAATGTGGTGATCAAGGATATATAAATCTTAGCTGCCATTTTGGGCTTTTAGGGGTGAAAATGCCCAAAAACTGGCTCAATTTCCCTACAAAAGGCGCATGCATTCGAAACGATAAAAAGCGCAGTCGGTCTCTTCCTTCGGAAGAGAGCGGTGTGGCCGAGTGGCTAGTGCCGTAGTCTGGGAACCAAGAGGGAGGATGGCGCACGGTTCGATTTCCCTTTTGGGCCGAATCAACTTTTTTTGAAGTTGAAGGTCGGAAAAATAAATTTTTGGGCCAAGACTGATTTATTACGTCTTAGAAACTCAATAAACATCATTTTAAGCCAAAATAAAAATTGTAAACCCGTGAAAAATTAGGCGAAAAAGGGTTCATATAGGACTTTAAGTCAACTTCCGATTGAGTTTTCACCCCTAAAAACCTAAAATGGGCAGCTAAGATTTATATATCCTTGATCAGCACATTTTTTCTGATTTTTTGAGCTATGTCCCGTCAAAAAGTAGGAGCCCCCATAAAAGTACTTTCCTTGTAAAAAAATTTGTCTTTAGGTGAAGAACAGGACGGCTCGATGACTCCAGCATATTGTGCGAAAACTTCAAATGGATGTCTAAAATTTGTTGGATTTGATGGAGTAAGAGTTTCTCGGTAAGTTTTTCAAAAGATTGAAAATGTAAAAAATTGGTTTAAGCATTAAAAAATTGCCAAAAAATGACCCGTTTTTGGCGATCTTAGCCCTGAAAATCTCAAGTTTGATAAGTAATCCTGCCCGCAATTTTTTATGAAATTTTCAGTGACTGCGCCCGACCCGACGAATGCGTTGATCGGACGCAAAAAGTGATCCCTCGCAACACCGGGACCGTCTATTGTTGTTGGTCGAATTGGTGCAATTCTTCGCCGGTAATGTCAGCCAGCTTGTTGCTCATTTTTTCGGCCTACTTTTTATTGAATTGACAGTCATTACTATAGAAAAAGTTGTTGTAATTTAAAACAATAAAAACTCAAAAACTTTGTCATTTTTTATGCCTACTTTTTACAGCGCCAATGAGTCACAATGTAAAAAAATGATTGAAAAAATTTGTTCAAAATCATCGGCAAAGGGCGTTATTTAAACCGGGGATGCCTCGAAAACAAGCTACAGTATTTTGAGAATGAAATCGCTAGTTTTGCTAGCAGTTATTTTATATATTTCTGTGTACGATGAGACCGCCGAAGCCGTGAGAGAGTGCTTTCACGGTGAGGATGAAAGCAGAGACCCGGACAGATGCAGAAACAATCATGCTCATGGATGTATCAAGTTCGTCTACAACACAGGACATGTGACTCGGTGAGTAGGAAGACAAGCGTTGAATACAAGACAAATCCCGAAAAATCCGACTTTTTTTGATGATTTTCAACCGAAAAAATCCGAAATCTCTCAACCATTTTCAACACTGCAGTGCACTGGTTTTCGGGGTAGAAATGCACCTACTTCAAAAGGTCGTAGCGACCTCAGTTTACACTTTGAAATCTTGTGATTTCATGCACAAAAATTAATGTCGCTTAAAAATAAATATTCAAAAAGCGAAGTCTCTGCGCCGCTCCCACCATAACTTATAGCCACCGAATATCTTGAAAGGCCCTGTACATACAGTGGCGGGCCTGGTCCAGTGGCAAGAAAGGTATCATTTTGCAACCGGGAAGGATCAAAAATGTGGCAAAATGCTTCCCTTTCAAAGTGGAAAATCTCTGATTTCAATTCGTCTCTTTTTGTGCGGGAAACTTTAAAACGGAGTTTTTTAGTTGGAGAGGGAGACATTTTGCTAAAATTTGGATACCTCCCGGATGCAAAATGGTACGTTTTTTGCCATTAGATAACTGTATGCTTACGCATAGTTTGCACAATTGAACTGATTTTAGATCTTGCGCTCGATACGATGAGTGTCGTCGAGATGAAGTCCGAGAGCTCCGGCATGGCACAGCCCATTGCTGCTACGATGACTTGTGCAACTCGGCGCCGAAACTGATCGCCTCGACAGTCCCATTACTCGCTTTGGCAAGAATTTTCCTCTGATTTTTGGCTTGTAAATACCTTCCTTTAACATCTCCATATTTTATGTAATAATTTTAATATTTTCCAAAAATTCATTTCGTTGTTTTCACTCGATAAGCCATAATGTCAGCCAAATAAAAATCGTTTGTTTCCATTTTGTGGAACGCGATGGAGTCCTCCGAGAACTCCTTGAACCCAATCGACATCCGATCCTTGTAAAACTCGTCAAAGTGAATGGTCGACCCGTTGTACGCATTGTAGAGATGTCTCACCGGATACATGTGGAATAGTCCTTGGTCTCGTTCATCTCGCGTTGGAATTGGATAAATTCCCTTGGTGGCAAGGCATCTGAAAAAAGGGAAATGTTTTATAGCGAAATATGGGTCTGAGACTTTGAAACCAGAGTTTTTCACTTGGAGAGGGAGGTATTTTGCCATATTTTTAACACTTCCTGGATGCAAAATGGTACGTTTTTGCCACTGGATCAGGTTCCCTGTAGCAGTATTAAAAAATTGCAGCACAAGAAAGGAGACGGAATTATTTTGTAAGCAGGCCAAATACTGAGAGATCAAATTAAAGCTGTGAGAATTTAGCAGCCTTTTTTATAGTTTTCGAATATTTTAGAAAGTTTTTTGAGCTCCTATCAACCGTTTTCACACTAAATAAAATACCCTATCGACCACAAATGGGCCGGTTCGAGCCGGGTCGAAGACTTTCCGGAGGAACTCCTACCGGCCTTGATTGCAGCCCCTAGAGAGCCATGCCCATTTCTAGTCTATCCGAAAAGTTGCAGGGGTGATTTCTACAAAATGCACAACGAGAAAACAAAATTTAAATTCGCACTGTGCAAATCGCTTTTTTGGACATTTGCTCGCACTCAGACTTTTTCTGCGCAGTGCAAAGGAAAAAATCTGTAGATAAAGACATCTCTCAATGCTTTCGGCTCCTTTCTTTTTCCTTACCTCCCCATCTGAACGTCCTCATACTCATAAAACGGGCAAGCCGTCGTATTTGGGAACACTTCTTCAACCAAAATTTGAACCGCCCTTCGACTTAAAATGTACATTCCACCAGAATTGTAGCCCTTTTCCTGCAAAATAAATTCAAATTTCCTTTAAAAAAATCTCGTTTCCCACTTACAACGAACAATTTAAACCTGAGGCCCGCGTAAATCGGCTCATTCGGATCGAATTTCCTCAGGAATTTATTCAAATTCTCTGCCAAAATGTAAGTGTCATCGTCCGCTTTGATATACCAATCAAAATCCTTTGATATGTACTTGTAGCTGTATTCGAATGCGCGTTTTGTCTTGTGAAATAACTGGTAATAGTCGTCGCTGAGTCCCGTGAAAACAGTTCGAAATGGAACGCCTGTGGCGTTGATTGGTTGGGAAGTGAAAAATTCGGCGTGTTGGACACGATGAAGCCAGGTTACGTTGATTGCTGGGACCTAATTTTGTTTGTGTTTTTTTTTTTTTTTTTGAATTAATGGACAGGGTTGTAGCTCGGGGGGACAGGACGTACCACCCTGATTTTAAAAGACGATTTCTGAGTCAGTGCATCAGCCGTCTGTTAGGGGTGGACATAGGAAAAAATCGATTTTGAGTTTTTGCACTAAAATGGCTGTTGGAAGGTGCTAAGCAAAAGCGAACAATATTTTTTCCCAAAACCTTCATGAAGGTATATTTTTTTACAATTTACTGTTTTAGAAGTAACCGCGTCCAGCTGTCGTATCTTACCTTACTGGGCGATGATTTGACGGTTACTGAAGTTTTCGACCCTTGCGATGACGATGGTATCATTATTTTTCCGTTTTTCCTACTGTAACATACCGTAATACTGTATCGACCGCTAAAAAACGACCGTAGAATCTTTCTTTCTGAAAATTTCACAGGCGATTTTACGATTTTTGGAATCAGCATAAAATTCTGCTCTAGAGGCAATCAAAAAAAGTTCAAAAAAAGCTGCGACAAATTTCGTGGTATAGTGGTTAGTGGTCGGGACTACCAATCCAGCGACCCGGGTTCGAGTCCGGCTGGGTGCGAATATCGAAAAGAAGTCGGAAATTAAATTTATTGTGATTCAGAGGATTGTATATTTTGCCACGAGCAATTATTAATGTCAATGGTAACTGGATTCGAGGTTAAAACGGGATTTATATAATTTTAGGGGCTCAATACATGAAAAAATAAAAGTGCTTCAAACCGGTTGAAATTGATAATACTTATTCTAAGGGCTATTCTAAGACACTTTCTCGTTAACTTTTTTTGGTAGCTTACTGTTCCATGCACTACAGTAAGATAAAGATTTTGTACTTAAGCGGGATTTTCTTCAAGATTGTTGCATCCAGTCTCGAGTTTTTTTGACTAGGTCGTTCAAACAGCAACGAAGGTCCACTATACGTATACAAAATAAATTTCCGCTTCACTTCCAGTGTGTCTTGATATCATCGCTATCTGACAAAACTTCGTGAAATAACCCGGTTGTTTCAAACTGTGCGGCCGTAAAAAAATTTTGTATGCAAACCAACTCGTTATTAACCATCTCTATCAATATGGCGATAGTCCGAGCTGTCTACGCCCCGTGGTATGCGAAAAATAAAATTGGATTTCATGTCACAGTAATCCATGTTACAGTAAGTTACGAAAAAAAGTTAACGAGAAAGTGTCTTAGAATAGCCCTTAGAATAAGTATTATCAATTTCAACCGGTTTGAAGCACTTTTATTTTTTCATGTATTGAGCCCCTAAAATTATATAAATCCCGTTTTAACCTCGAATCCAGCTACCATTGACATTAATAATTGCTCATGGCAAAATATACAATCCTCTGAATCACAATAAATTTAATTTCCGACTTCTTTTCGATATTCGCACCCAGCCGGACTCGAACCCGGGTCGCTGGATTGGTAGTCCCGACCACTAACCACTATACCACGAAATTTGTCGCAGCTTTTTTTGAACTTTTTTTGATTGCCTCTAGAGCAGAATTTTATGCTGATTCCAAAAATCGTAAAATCGCCTGTGAAATTTTCAGAAAGAAAGATTCTACGGTCGTTTTTTAGCGGTCGATACAGTATTACGGTATGTTACAGTAGGAAAAACGGAAAAATAATGATACCATCGTCATCGCAAGGGTCGAAAACTTCAGCAACCGTCAAATCATCGCCCAGTAAGGTAAGATACGACAGCTGGACGCGGTTACTTCTAAAACAGTAAATTGTAAAAAAATATACCTTCATGAAGGTTTTGGGAAAAAATATTGTTCGCTTTTGCTTAGCACCTTCCAACAGCCATTTTAGTGCAAAAAACTCAAAATCGATTTTTTTCTATGTCCACGGCTGACGCACTGACTCAGAAATCGTCTTTTAATACATATAACTGCAAGCTGGCAGAAACAAAAATAAAAAATTTATAACTCACCCTATCATAATGTCTCCCCGGAAAAGTCATGACAAAAATAAAAGTTTTGGCGTTTGGAGGTAATGGCAGTTTCTTTGCTGCTTCTGATACAACAATCTGATCAAAGACATCTTCTAATCGTAAGACGTTCTGCGAGGGACGCCAAAAATTTCGGAGGTAGTCGAAGCGAGGTCTGACTAGAGGATAGAGAAGTAAAAGAAGTAGGAATACAAAAAATACGGCGATGGATTTGTAGCGACGATAAAATACGAAGCTTTTTTGGTTCACTCTCATCGTCCAAGCAGTGGCATTATGCTTATGAATTCTGGAAAAAATGATTGGCGCTAAATGCAATTTTAGGAGTAAAAAATGAATTCGAATTATAAGAGGTTGGTTCGATTTCGGGGCCGCGCGAAGGACCGTGATAAGGCTTTGATGAGCAAGATGAAACTCTTAATAACCCAAAAAATATTTTGCCATTTTTATACGCATTACATCAAAAAAAAAAATCGTCAAAAAAAGAATTGTAAGCCTTGTAAGCCGTAAACTCCATTCTCTTATTCACCGTTAAAGTAACGCCTGCAGCGCAAACCCAAGCTCATTTAAAATGCGAAACCTCAACGAGCTCCTGTCATTCTTCCCGGTAGAAATACAAAAAACTGCAAAATGAGTTCCGCTAACAAACATCAACAATAAATCCGCGGCGTTTTCGAAACACGTATTCAGAATGGAAATCCCGTTTCCGAATCTCTATGCCCTCCCTCAACCGGGCCATCCCGGAGAGCCTAGCAACAATTTATTTAATTTTCAACACAAAAAACAAAGAGAAAATTGAGGCTCAAGGTACACACGAATTAGTGGGTTCAATTGTGGGAAATTATTTAATTTCGCATGAAAAAAGATTGATGTTTGAAGCCGGCATTCCAAATACAATGAAGGGACCAAAAAATTTTCATCAAGAAGAATTTGTTGCAAGAGAATTTGATGATTTTGATGAAACTTTAAAAGTTTTGAAGCATCCAAAAAAACTGTGAATCACTGGCATGTTTCACAAGCAACATAGATTTTCTTTAGGCTTTGGATACACGTCGAAAAAATTTCAAAAAGATTTAAAAATACGGCCAAGAAATACAAAGTAACATAAATTTCGTGGTTATATCTCATTCCGGGCCGTTTCCTGTGTCCAAAAATGCGGCCAAAGAAGTGAGATAAATCTGGAGCCGATTCCAAATCCATTTTTACAACATTCAACAATTAAAAGGTCACAAATAGAGACCTTTTTTACCGGTATTTTCGCCAAGAAATAAAAATTTTTGTTCATTTTATCTTTTTCTAGCCTACATTATATTCAAAAAATCCTAAAATGCCCGACTACCCCCAAAATTCCGAAATTTTTTACAATTTTACTTTTATTTTTCAATTTTTTTTACAAGTACAATCACATTTTAGGTATAAAAATTAACCGAAAGTACTATTCAGACAGACAAAACAATTCAATTCGAAAAATTACACGTTTTTCCAGTTTTTTGGATATTTCAGCTCAAAAAAATTATGGTAACAAAAAGTTACCGTAATCCTCGATGAGAACTATTTACAATTAAAAATTATGGACATTATTCTACAGAGGGGATAAAAGTCAAATCGAAACTCAAAAAGGATAATTGGAATTGGCTTAAATTACTAGCACTATCAATAATTACATTGTCATAGTACTACTTATTTACTTTTCTCCGCCTCCCATTTCTCCCACTCCGAGTCTGGGGTGGATTCCTCTTCGTCGGTGGCTTTGGGTGTCAACGGGCCCGTCACGGCGTCGCTAAAGACGGTTGAGGAGGTTGTTACAGTAGCCTGTTCATCGGAAGGTTCGTCTGGGAACTCGGCCAGGTCGTCAGCACCGGATGAGCAGACGCTCCAGGATTCATTTTCAGTCACAGAGGGGCTCACATCTGGAAAATTAAAGTCAAAATTTAAAAAATTGACCTCTATTTTTCAATATTATTTTAAGCAAACTTGTCCTTCACCTCGCCATTAGCCTTCAATCAAAATTTTATCAAAAATACCCACTATTTCTATATTACTTTAGGTAAGTCCAATAAAACACCCCTTCTTACCCTTCTTTTCTCCACTCGACTTCAAATCTTTCAACCCAGATGACTCAGCACTCGTATCCACTTGCAATTCTTCAAAGATTTTCCCCTTATTCTGCCGCAATTCCTGCTCCATTTCGGCGATGTAAACCTTGAAGAAGTATCGATTCCAGAAAGTGTGGTTGTCCACTCGGCTTGGGACGAATTTGGCATAAATTTCACGTAATTTGGGGTTATTTCCGAGCAGCACATTGATCTCCCCATTGTATTCGGAGAGCTTGAATTCTTTCAGCCAATCCTTATACACTTCAATATTTTGAGTCGGGGGTTTCAGAAAAGTAGCCTCGGAATTTTGGAGCTCCAAGAGTTTGATCTGAAACTATCCGATTTTCAGTCTTCATCTCTTATCCTGCCTAAAATTTGAAAGACAAAAAATAAATTAATCAACTCACATGTTCTAGAACTGAATTTCGAACGTTAGTTGGGACAGTATCGGTAAAATCGTATTCATCCTTGGCAGTGTCCTCGATGGCCATATTCTTGACCGTATCTACGACTGATTTCATCCATCCGAATCCAAATCCCTAAAGTTTATATTATTTTAGGCACTAAATTGGTTGACTCTTAAAAAAATTCGAAAAATATATCCAGGTTTTTCCTAAACAACAAGAAAACATATTCGAATTTCCTTACAGACTCCTTCTTTTCCAATTTCGGCTCTTCTTTTGGCTCGACCGGGGCTGGTTCCTCCTCCGGATTCTCAGGAGTATCGGCATCGGGAGTAGTGACAAATTCTTGGAAGAGTTCCGCTTGTTTCTTTACACTCTCTTTAATAATGGCAGCTTCGGTGTTCACGGTGTCGGAGAACTCGTTCAAGTCCTTTTTCACGGCATCCAAAGTCTTCTCGACCTAAAATTTGGACATTATACTTGATTTTGGTAACAAGAAGAAAAAGTCGACGTCAAAGTGTACATCTGGACGGAACATGGCACGAGTACATGCTAAAGCGAGCCACTGTCATGAAGAAGAAATATCAACGAAAAGTAATTTATAGATTTACAGTTTTTGCGGATAACAGCACAAACTAATTCACTCTCAAATTAAAGAATTTTTTTGGTAAACGGTGTCCCAAAATCAATTTTGCAGCAGGTACATTATAAAAAAGACAGAACACACTTTGATCTTGTAAATTACATCAACTTCAAGACCTAAAATCAAAGAAAAAAATTAAATTCTAACCTGCTCCTTGGCCTTCCCAACCCAATCAGCGCCAACCGTGCCCAGATAAGACGAATATGAGGAGAACCATTGAGTGGGACTAGTCAAATCCTCCTTCTTCTCTTCTTGAGCGGCTTCTTCAACTGGTTCCTGAGGGGTTTCCTCCGGAACCGGAGTTTTCTCTTGAATTCCTTCGGCTTCCGGGGACTTCTGCTCTTTCTCCGCCATGGATCTGAAAAAACTCGAGGAATAATTCTTTTTCCTGAAAGAATGAAGAGTACAAAGTGTTCGGAGCGCGTTCTTCTCGAATGCATGGCGGCGGAAACACGTGAAAAAATCGATTAGAGCGGCCTCTTCATGCATAATATAAAAAAGGCAGCAAATTCGAAAAATGCAACCAAAACGCAAACAGGACCCGAGGTTATTCCAATTAAAAAGATGGAGGGTTATGGAAAAACAATCCTTTGGATTTCAAATTGCTGTTTTTGGATATTATACTAGGCAAAAATTTTAATTTTTTGAGCAAACTGCGCCCAGAGACATTCGTAAATTGTGAAAAATCATGATAACACTAATCTGTAAATCCAATAGAAGCTAAAGAAGACAGTATCACAAAACGCCCTGATAAGTGTGCATCACGTGAGGAATACATTAAAAATCTAATATATTCGTCGGTTTCAAACGACACTCCGTTGAAAAGCCGTTGGAAGTGAAGAAAGAACGACTCAATTAGCCCTTTAAAAAGTTTTGGGTATAAAATTCAATTTGAAGGGCGAAGTGAGACGGGTAGATTCTGGAGATAAGACCGGCGAACTGATTTGGTCTCGGTTCCACATTGTTCTAGGACTTTCGCAGACGCATATGGCCTTCAAATCGTCACAGACAAGTTCTCCGTCAAATAGACTACCTTAATTTGCCGTAAAATAGATTAAAAAAGGCAAAAACTATATTACACTAGGGAAAACTCGCATATTTATAATTTAAATCCTAATAAGAAGGCAAAGAGAAGACTTTGGCCATCCAAAAGCTCGCGTATAGCTTGGAATATAATTGCGGAAGCACCCCGAGACCATAAACACGTTTTTGGTCGAAAATCCTCGGTTCTTTTCGAAAAACAAATTCCTGGCCGCTAATTCTGCCCTTAGGAATGTTTACATTCGAAGACCAACGCGGAAATCTCCTTTCAGAGGATCAAAACATGCCATATGTTCTAAAATGCAAAGGATTTTCCAATCCCAGAGTATCAAATTGACAAAAAAATCATTTCACAATCTTCTCCATGAGGAATCAGAAAGAGAAAATGCAAAAAATTAGACTCGACCACCACCCTGAGGGCGTTTGTTTTGAAGAAACATGAATAAAAACCGACTCGTCCCCGCTTTTGCTCACATGATCCCAGAAATGAGCTGCGTTTCGGGGGAGAAAACATTCAATTTCGCCTCTCCCGTATATCATTTTAGGGGGCCTCGAGGGGAAAAAATATGGTCTGAAAATGGCGTCTTCTCTGGCTATTTTGGAATAACTGCACCCTCACGCATCTATTAGACGAAAAAGATGAATTTTAGCTGGAAATTTTGGATATTCACAGAGACTTCTTTTGAAGGTATCTAAAGCTATCTAAACCAATACAAAACCGTCAAAACCTGGTTTCCCACTAGTAAAATAAAAGTAGGAGATAGCTGAGGTCCCGTATTTTACCTAAAACCCCCCAAATTCCTATTATCATTTTCACAAAGTGTCTGGACATGTTTTCCCTGTCGCACAGTGCATCTTGAACTTTTGTCGCCAACGCACTGTGAATTTTTGCCTTTGCGCACCGTGCAAACCTCAAAAATGCCGATTGCACAGTGCACATTTTTGAGCAAAGTCGCAGCGGCGCAGTTGAGAAAAGCTTACGTCGCGTCGCAGCGATATTTCAAATGCACAGTGCAAAACCAAAAAAAGGTGAGTGCACGGTGCATAACTCACAAAATTTTTGTGCACGGTGCGGATGACGGGCCTTGGACCCACGACGTCCAAGGCCCAAAAACTTTGAAAAAAGAAAAAAATTTCCCATGAGTTCGCGCTCACTCGGCCGTCATAATGCGACAGCAAGATCCATAGAACATAAACATCTCCAATTTTATGTGTTTTTGCAATAAAAGACGGTCTTTCTGGCCTTTTACTTTATTTATGAGATTATAATGGTAGAAAAATACGGCATAAAAACAGAACAAGGCAGAATAAGGAGAATGTCTAACAATAACGTCCTTTACTTGACAAAAGTCCAAGTTTTTTAGTTCATTAGACAAATTTGTTTGGGGGTCTTGGCCGATATTATCCATGATAAAAAATTTAATTTTTTTAAAGGAAAATTATTTCAGGAGGTCTGATCACCTCCGTGAGATACTATATGACCCCCGTACAAGCCAAAACAACACATATTTCACCCATTCTCACCATAAAATGCATGTACATTATAATTGAAATTTTTTTCTTCAACATGAATAAAACCCCCTTTCCCCGAGACCAGAAAACACCAGAAAAGACAAAGTAAATACTGGTTATTACGTGAATTCCCCATTCAGGTAAACAAACGCCTCTAGGGCCGAGCATTTCCACCTAAAATATTGTTTTACCCGACTTGAAAGCCAAATAAACGTCGGAAGATTAAACTCGAACCGGTTTGGCCCTGTTGGGCAGGTATAACATACGTGTGACAGGAAAGGAACCGATATCTTGTTCAACATCGACGAGAAATCGCAAAGAAGAAAAATTCGAGAAAAATGTTGGGCGCAGCTCGCGGATATGGAACTGCAGGCTGCGAAGAGGTGATAAATGATAATAAGGTCGATTTGCAAATTTACAAACTCCAAGGGCGACAAAGAACGACAGAGATCATATTGAACGTAATTCTGACAGATTTAGATTCTAGGACAAGAATAACCCACGTATTTGTGATATCAAATATTAGAAAGGTCATAAAAGGTTACTGTAATATAATAGTTTAGTAATCTTTGAAGACCTTGTGTTTATTGGTCCACATAAGCCAGTATTGCTCCGAAAACAAGATTTATGTCTTTTATTTGATGATAATTTGGTAATTTCTAGAAAAATAAGGCAGTTGACATTGAGTATCTGGAGTAATATATCTCAGGGATACGATGACTTATTCCTTTGTCGATTTCATTATTTACAGTGCAGATAGTCAAAACTTACTTCCAAAAATTTCAGACTTTCAGCTCTTTTTTGCTTTGAGATATTGTCAATTAAAGATTTCATTACTTCATCTACTAGGTATAATATAACTTTTCACAGCAATGTTAATCTTTGGTTTAGCCAAAACTTTTTTTCCCAGAGCCTTGATTTTTCCTTCAACTACGAATATTTGTTTTCCATGTCCCTCGCAATCGATGTAAAATACACGCAATCGGGATTACAGTAATCCCCTTCATGTACGTGTTGAGATGCTTTTAAAGTTTAGCCTGCCCAAAAAGTGGTCATCGAATATGTAGCCCTTGGAATATTTAGGCTGGTAGCCATCGGAAGAGGGGTCTAATTGACGTAAAAGATATAAAACTTGGTATTAAATTGGGATTAAGGATGTGGAAACAATTGAAGGTCTTGAATGAGAGCGTAAACAGGATGAGTTGTATATAAAGCGAGGGGCAATAGATTCTATAAGGTATAAAAATACGGACAAAATTTATATTTCAGATAATATTGGACGGCTGGAATCATGGTGAGTATCAGTTGCTTTGTTTAATATAATACAAAAAAGTATGATTTATTCAATTTTGGCGTCTTCTAAAACGAAAAACATTGATTGTAGATAGATATCATTCTAATGAAAATTTTCTAGTACGGCTACATTCACGATGTGATGAAGTCCATGATCCTCGAATCCCACGGAGAAGAATTCTGGATTTCCGTTTTGTAAGCTAACAGACTAGGAATTGCTTACATGATTTTTATTTTTAGAGAGGATTCCACCAAAGATCCCAACACTGAATACTCATCCAATAAGCATTATGATGACATGGATACGTTCTCGTTGTTTGCCAGTATCAGCAAGTTGACCCGTAAGTTTAAAAAATTTTTTCCGGCTTTTTCATCACTATGTAAGCCTTTTTTATTAAACGTTTCTAAACTGTCTAACAATAAGTGACTTCAAATTTTCAGGGATTCCAAAAGAAGAAGTGTTGGAAAACTTTGGCCGTCACTTTTGCCAGTATGTGATAGAGAATGGATACGATGAATTGCTCAGAAGTTTGAGCCCTGATCTGAGGGTAAATAAAATTTTTTTTGTGGCCGTTTGTAAAAAAAATTAACGCTCGCTTTCCAAGAGCAGTCGAAATATTTGACAGTCTTTTTCGACGAGAGACAGGGAGGAATGCGGAGAGCGGTTGGAAAAAAACAACTTTTCCGGCCCGCCATTTTCAGAAACACACCTATTATTTTTTTACATGGCCTCACAATTTGATAAGTGTCAAATTTACCGCAATTTTGGACTAAAAATCTCGGTTGTTTCTGCAAAGCGCGTTTTGAAGGCTTCTAATTAGTCTTGGAAGAAATTGGCCTAATTTTGTAACAATTTGCACTGTAATGACTTTAAAAACCTGATCATCTCTTTGCAGGGTTTTCTCAACAACATGGACTCCCTCCATTACTTCATCGATCACGTCGTCTACAAAGCCAACATGAAAGGTCCCTCGTTTCGTTGCGAACCCGGCGATGGCAGTCATATCACGTTGCATTACTTGTCCAGTCGAAATGGGCTTTATCCCATCGTCAAAGGGCTCCTTCGTGAGTTGGCGAAGAGGATTTTCGATATGGAAATTGACATCAACATAGCCGGAAGAACCCAAAAAGTGGTCCAGTATTCCAGTGGAGAGCGCACTGAAGAGCATGTGATCTTCAATATAGTGGTAAGGAGTATCAAAAAAGATGTGAGCAGCATGCGTGCTTACCATGGTTTTAGACGAAACAAGAGAGTGAAAAGACGAGAAGTGCCACAGCATCGCCTGCCATCCAACTTGACAACACTGTAGATTGGCAGCTGATGGTCAGTCCCGACGATTTTGTGGACATGATGCCGTATCACTTCGTGGTCGACAGAGATTGCAAATTGGTTCAAGTTGGGAGTAGATTATGGTGAGAAAAGGTTTTTGAGATTATGTTCAGCCCATGATATAATATACTTGGTTGTTTCTGCAATATTGATCTTGCTGTTATGTAGAAAAATTTAATCGCAATTTTTTTGTTTTCAGTGAGCACATTTCTGAGGATCTTCTTGTGGTGAGTTTTTAAAATATAAATCATTTTCTTGGCCGTTTGTTTATTGCAATAATTAAGTACAGTAGGGGACCTGATCCATTGGCAAAGACGGTACTATTTTGCATCCAGGAAGTATCAGAAAATGTAGCAAAATACCTCCCTCTCCAAGTGAAAAAAAATCCGATTCAAAAACGCACCCGCTCTTTGGCCCTTCAAAACGAAGTTTTTTCACTTGAAGAGGGAGGCGTTTTGCAACATTTTTTGATACTTCCCCGATGCAAAATGGTACGTTTTTTGCCACTGGATCAGGTCCGTTACTGTACGTCCAATAGTGACGATAACTTTAAGGTGGGAACCCCGATTTCTCGGATATTCGAAATCCATCGCCCACAAATCACCTTGGAATATGAAAATATATGCAATTTCATCAACGGCGTCTTCATTTTGCAATCCAGATCCATTCCACTGATGGTTCAAAAACAACAAAACCCCGCGCCCGGCTCGCTCCCAAACTCTAGGGCTTCCGGACATTCGTAAGAAAATGGGAAAAGCTTTCAAAAAATTTAATTTTCTCGATTATAGAAACACAGGAGCAGCTGAGGAAGGTGGTGTGATAAATGCGCAGCATTTGAAGCTGAAGGGGCAAATGATGCTGATTGATAACGACAATATCATCTACCTTTGTTCGCCATATGTGAGAACGTTGAACGAACTGGATAACTTTGGCCTCAAACTGTCATCATTTTCCGTTCATGATTCTACGAGGGATTTGATTCTGCTGAATCAGCAAAGAACCAGCGATGTGGAGGGATTGTAGGTTTTAGAAGATATATACTATCTACAGTAATTCAGTGGCAAAAAACGTATCATTTTGCATGCTGGAGGCATCAAAAATGCGGCAAAATGCCTCCCTCTCCAAGTAAAAAAAACTTTATTTTGAAGCGAAATGAAGTTTCCCTCACAAAAAAGCGGGCGCGCTTTTGAAATCGGAGTTTTTTTTACTTGGAGAGAGAGGTATTTTGCCACATTTTACTGTAAGACTGGGCTTGAAATTATCTGAAATTGAATAAAGGTCGATCCAGATTCTCTATGGAAACTTTGAAAAAAGTTGGGTATACTTGTTTCTTCTTCCGCAAAACAAATTTTCAGAGCAAAACTCGAGCGTCTCAACCAAGAAATCGAAGAAGTGGAGGCAGAATTGGGAGAAAAGGAAGAGTTCCTGGACGCTCTTCGTCATGAAACTTTCCCTGGAAAAATCGCTCAGCAAATGTCTCAAGGCAACGAAATAACCACGCGTAAGATACCTTGGTCATTCAAGTTATTAATTTGACAAAAAAAAACTACTTTTAATTTCAGAAGTGTTCGACCTGGTTACTGTAATGTATGTTGATGTTCCCACTTTCCAACTTCTCCTTCGTCAATACAGTGCGGCCGAAGTAGTGGGGATGATTGAAGAGCTGTTTGACCGATTTGACCGCTTGGTTCATATGAACGACGTCTATAAGATTAGCGGGGTAAATTTTTAAAATCTGTCATCTTTCGCCTGGTACAACATAATTTTTGCCCATAATCGCCAAGAAATTAACCTGAATCGCTCTCCATACTATCCATAAATCCCATTATAGATCGGAGAGACCTATGTATGTGTTGCGGGGGTCCCAGAACCAACCATCGACCATGCCGAGACCATGATTCATATTGCACTTGGTATGGAATGGAAGGCTCGGATGGTGGTGGACCCCAAGAAGAAGGAGAGCATGCTGGTCAGATGTGGAATCCACACGGGCTCGGTGATTGCTGGAGTGGTCGGAGAGAAAACTATGAGGTATGTATATAAGTTTTTCATTTTTAAATTTCAAATTTCCCGCCAAAACTAAAAATTTTTTGGCATTCTGTATATTTATTAATTACAAACTCTGGACGTATTCTACAACTCTGTACAACATTCTAGAAACGTGTCAGCGATTTTATTTTGTAGAATTTAAATTTCCCGCCAATTTTTTAAATCCTTGGCATTCTGTTTCAACCTGGATTATTAACCAACCCATTAGATCACCGTATTTTAAAATCCGCCGTTTCCTTTCAGATACGCCGTTTACGGCGAATGCATGAACGTTGCAATGAAAATTCCCCAAGACTCGGCGCCCGGACGAATTGTAATCACCGAAACGACCCGACAATCAGCCCAAACCACCGGAAGATTTGATTTCGAGCCCCGAGGAATGACCGCGATTCCTGATCATGACAATATGGAGACATTCTATGTGAAGAAATCGTACAAGAAATCCGTTTTTGAAATCATCAACAGAGCTAGAGGTGAGCCGAAAAGAGGGCGTATTTTACTACTGTAGCGGGCACTTCAAGGCCTAAAATTGGTTTTATTAGAAAGTATCTGACTAGGTCTTTCTTTCTATACCACATTTCGCGCAATGCCACTTTCTTATCAAAGCGTATTTTAGACGAGAACATTGACAGTATCGATGGCTATGCCGAATTGGAGAAGATCTTACAGGGCGTAGGAGACAAGGTGATTCTAAAACAACAGAGTTCTGCTTGCCGCATCCTTTAATCTATCTAATAATATAATTTATCACAAAAAATATTAATATCGTCTTCCCTTGCCAGCGTATCTTATACTATACCCCATGTTTAATATAAATTCCAATTTTGATACCAAAATCAACATAAACAATCCCCAAGAAAATATTTATAGTGTTTATAATCCATAATCTTCAGAATGACTACATTTCAACCATCGGTATGTTCATTAGACACAGGACATAAGGAAGTTTTTCCTCGATGCATGATAATATAAATTACAAAATAACTCACGGAATGGTTGTAAATAGCACTTCACAACAGCTTAGCAAAAACTAGACACCAAATAAATCATAATCATATCAAAGACATTCCGCTGAAAGGCGAAAATCTGACATAAAAATTAGTTACAAAAGATAGATGTCTAATACCTACTACAATATCAAAAAAATCAACTTCTAGATGGATCTAATGAAAAGGAATCAATATAAAATAAGTTATGATTAGATTGCAGCCCCAGTGATATAATATTGAATCTACTTTATAATATAATCTACGGAATAAATTAATTATTTCAACAGTGAGTTCACCACGGCGTTCGCGTTCAAACTCTTCAGATCGGTGTAGGTTTGGCCGGTGCCGACAAAGACAATGGGTTGACCAGTGATGTAGGTCATGGAAACGGCAGCGCCGACCTAAAAATGGCAGTATTAATACCAAAATAAACCACATCAAATCTCATATTATACTTGGTGAGCAAGTAAAAAAGTTGGTCTTACTTTATCATCAATTGTGTCAAACTTGGTAAGAACGATTCCATCGATGAGTCTTGGGTTCTCGCGGACTGCGCTATGGTCTGCCAGAGCTTGGTTGAACTTGACGAGCTGGTCGACGGCTTCGTTTCCGACCAAGGCTTCGCCGACAAAGAGTACCATATCTGGGTTATTAGTGTGGATCAGCTGAAAATTCAACAGTTTGACCTCATATTCGTAATGAAAACATCATTTTCAATCAAATTTTTGAACTTCCCGAAATTTTTTTAAATTACACTAGACAAAAATTCCAAAATTCTTTTTTCATCCCCAAATTTCAACTTACACTGCTCAACGCGGCCATCAGAGGCGCATTATCCTGCATTCTACCGGCCGTATCGACCAAAACCACATCAATCTTTCTTTCCTTGGCAATCTGAATGGCTGCTTTGGCCAACTTCGCCGAATCTCCACCATATCCCTGCTCATAAAGTTGAACACTTTCCGGATGGAGGTTGTTCAAATATTTGCAATGGGTTCTGAGCTGTTCTACGGCACCAGCACGGAAGGTATCACCAGCCGCAATCAGAACATTATGGCCGTTTTCATTCAACCAGAAGGTGATTTTAGCGAGATTCGTCGACTTTCCGACTCCATTCACTCCACAGAATACGATGACATATGGGCGATTTTCGGACTTGGCGTGCATGATATCACGTAGAATGTCGACACGGCGTTTGGGGGTCAAAAGTTGGACCAGGGATTCACGCATGGCCTCGCGGACAATGGTCTGGACGCGGCTGAAGGAGCTCACAACTTTGCCGACCAGCTTCGCTCCGACTGATTCGCAGATCTTTTCGGCCGGCTCGGTGGCGACGTTCTTCTCTGGAAAGCAAAATTTATGAGCCTTTGTTCGATTGTATCAAAATTTTCTTCCATAACCTTTCCAGACCTTCTTCATGCTGCCTAAACTTCAAAAAGAACAAAAAAATCGACTTACGAATCAAATTGGTCTTCAAATTCTCCAAGACAGGTTCCACATCCTTCTCTTCCAATTTCTTGTTGGAAACCAGCGAAGTTAGGGACGAAAGCCATCCCTTTTTCTCTGGTTTGGCTTCAACTTCATCCATGGTCAAGTCTTCAACCTCATATTCGTTTTCGTCCAGCCCTGGGAGATCTCCTTTGAATTTTCCGACCATTCCCACCTAAAATAATATTTTTTAGGTACGAAAAAATATTATTCACATTATACTACATTAAAACCCTTCTAAACAACTCACATTCTCCATGTAAATCTGCTCGGCCTCCACATCTTCTCGAGGTTTCTTTCCATTTTCCGCTTCGGGGCTACTGTAATCCAGGACGGCTTGGTCTTGTTTTCCACCGGAGAGGTCCCAGATTCTGGCAGCCTTTCCTTTCTTGCCTCCTTTGCCCTTCTCACTCTTTTCAGGGGTCTTTTCCACACTAAATTTAAAGAAACTTATATTGCAAATGACACTTACGTCTTCTTCTTTTTATTAAAGAAAGCCTCGCGGTTCTTGAGAATATCCTCATCTTCTTCGGAAAGTCCAGAGCGCGGGGAGCCTGGAGAAACATCAACAACTCTGAAAATAGCAAAAAAATATAACAATAAAAAATAAACTTTCCGTTCGAAAGTGTAAAATAGGAAGTCACAGTCGATGCAAGCAAGGAATATACTTACTTCTTTTTTCCCTTGGTCGCTTCGACATTATTAGCAGGCTTTTCAATCAACGAAGCAACGGTTTTCTTTGATTTCTCCGATTCTTGATAAGTCTTCGGCTTCTTATTCCCGGACTTGGCGTTTTCAAGCTCAACTCTTTCCAATATCCTAAATCAAAAAATAGACCACTTATTTTACAATAAGCCGGTCAAAAATATCAAAACCTTACTTCGGGAATTCCTTTCCAAATCCGCTGAAGGTCCGCGGGCCTTTCGCCAACATAGCGTCGGTATTCAAAACATTCTTGTAAAGATCTCGGAACCTAAGATTCACTTCTGTTAGCAGTTTGTCGGCATACGACATTTGGACAACACTTTGGTAGACTACCTGAAAAACCGAGATTTATATTATTTTAGGTAGGTTTAAAAAATTGGTCAGTGTCGGAAGATTTGAAGACTAAGGAAAACAAACTCCCAACACCTCCGCAAACATGCTTTTTACTCTAAACTTACTAAAAACACCAAATCAAACTCGTTGTCCAGCTTGTACTTGATGGAAACGTCCTCCCATTTAAACACCCCAACATTACGTTGCTAAAATCAGAAGAATTTCAATGCAAACTTCCTAAACTCACTTGTAGCAGGACGTCGCTAATTAAATTGTTGACGGCCTCCTTGAAAAGGTTTTGGCCTTCCTTGAAGCACCAAAGCACCAGACCGCCCTTGCCGAAAATCGCAAAAAGCTCGATCATCTCTAAAACAATACAATAAGGTGCCCGACTGCGAAAAAAACGAATATAACCGGAAATATTCGATAACACGAATAGAAATTGAGTAGACGAGCTATTTGACGTATAAAAAATTTCCGCGTGGAAGAAATTTATTGCTAGTTGCGGCCGTTCTTTTAGCAGACTGCGAAATGCGGGCGCAGCTCGGAGCGTTTATTTTTTATGAACGTGCGGTAAACACGAAATACCTCGTTTCAGCCTACACAGGATTGTAGCACGTAGTGTAAAATCGTGTTTTCGACCTCAAATGCTTTGATTTTCTCAAAATAAATTGTTTTTTCCTGTGCTGTTCAGATTATTTTTTCAGACGGGTGGAAGGGGCCGAGACATGGTCCAGTTCAAACTTCTATAACTCTTTTCTCGACCGCACTGGAGCTATGATTATGGTATCCTTTTAATGTTGATGACTTCGGTTTCTACGCCGAGATTAATTTGCAGCTTACGCTTTAAGTCCGACTGACTTGCAGACCCTGGAATACCACCTGTCATACCTATTCAGTTATGCCTAAAGTGATATTCCGTAAGACCTGAGCTTAAAATCTATTGAAGAGGTGCTGAATTTGTATATATTTTGGCTACCGTAACGGCCATAGTCATCAAAATGTGCGTTTCTCACGAGATTAGGACAAGGGGAACACTTGGCACGTAAGGCCACATGAGTGTGTCAAGTGTTCCTCTTTTGAAAAAATGGGGGATTTTTGAGCGAATACGGTATCGTTGACAGAAAATTATATATGAGCGAGGATGGGAGAATTATACACGAGCAATCCGGGATTTTTCATCTAGATAATGAGGTTGCATATTATTGGGTAGTGTAATATAATTATACTAGGTAAAATGCAACTCATTTGTCTTGCTCTTCTTATTGGGAACTGTTCAACTTTTTAAAGTTAAAATACGTTTAATTTACATGTATTGAAATTCAACTGAAGATAATTTTACGCTGTCTTTTGTAAAATATATCGGCTTGTTTTTCCGAATTTTGGTGTTTATGTCTAATAATAATCATATTCAATGTCATTTTTACCCTGGATATAAACAATTATATTTACACTTTATTCAATGACCAATTTTGTCGTCTTTTTCCAACATTTCTGGCAAATTTCCCACATAGTGGAACAGTTGACCCGTAGTCGTCAAGTCTTCCTCTTTCCCTTGGTGAGAGAAACGCAAATCCCCCTCGAAGTGCGTGCGTGCAGTCAATACAGCTGATGTGAATGCCTGTTTTATCTTCGGTTGCACAGTTTCCGTCTCGTCTTTATCAAGGTACCGTAACCGCGGTAATTTAGTGTCTACTGTATGTTGCCACAGTCGTGTGCGCAGTCTTTCCGGCTTGTATTGACATTGGAGTCATTGTGGTTCGATACGGGGGTTGAGAAGGGCTGTGGGGGTTAAAGGAGCGCAGTGTCGGCGAGTTTTATAGAAGTGGGGGTTTGGATTGCATGGTGAAGATGTAATCGAAATTTTTGCGTGTTACAGTAATCAGGGTGACTCAAGGAGGAAGGTAGAAGTTCTTTAGGTACTATAGAATACTATAGAACATATTGACCCGCATGGTCCAAAATCTACACTTAATTATTGGATTTTTCAGTTATCTGAATCCAAGGTGGTAGAACAACATAGTTTTTAGTTAAAATACGATTTCATAATAATTGTTAGCTTTGTTAGGTGATACTACCTTTACTATAGAGGGTACAGAACTTCATCAAGATTAATTTGTGGATGTTTGAGCAGCAGATAGTTTTTATATGGACCTTCAAACTTAACTGACTCTACAATTTGATGGTAATATCTTTTGTAAAAAAAGTCTGCTTCCAAATTGGAGATACTTCCTGTTTAAAGTTATAAACAAAGACGTTCTTCTTCCCTCTAAAAATACCTAAAATAACAAACTCTTACTACTTCCCATAGTAGCAAAAACAATTCGCCCTGAGGCGGTAAATCCCACAAGTCGAGCGGTTTTTATCAAGATAATGTTTCCATCCCAGAATTTTTTAAAAAATGGGAAAAACATCCACGAGCCGCCCGGAAGCTCAGCTGATTGCTTTATCACCTCAAAAGATCGAGACCTGACCCACATTCCAATTTGGAATTGGGCGAAGTTACAAATCACCGTTTTCGGAAGCAAATATAATTGATCTGTTTGTTTGTTTGTTGTCCTTTAGCGATTAGGGTCCAGGAAGCACGTATTGCGGGGAAAGTGCAAGGGTTTGATCGGAGTTTTTATGTGGTTTTTTTTGGAAATTTGGGAGCAAAACGGAGTCAAAATTTAGCGATGATATCAGATAGTGAAGGTGAATATATTTAATAGATGCCTGATGGATGTAAACTGAAGATGTTTAATTTTATCAGACAAATGAGGTCTTAGCTCGGTACTTTTCCAATCCCGGCCAATCATGAAAGATTTTACACAATAAATAAACAATTATATTGTACTAGGCAGTTTTCCCTAAAATGTGGTCACCTAACCTACTATTATGGGATTTTTTGACCCGCACGAAGCCCAATTGCTGTCTCTAAACAGCTACCGTGTCTAATTGAGATCAAATTTCAATCCTGAAACTAAAATTTATATTCCGCTTGACCTCAGAGCTCCTATAATAAGGCCGTGAGAGATAAAATAACATAGCCCCATAGATGGTCTCATAGCCTTCTGTACCTTTTGTATGCTCCAAAATGAACGGCTAGCACTCGGATTCCTGAAACCAGTTCCCCTCTCCTCCTTTATTCCCCACCCGCAATTCCTTTCTCCTTCAGGGTTTCATGTTGTTGTTAATTGAAAGGAGAGCCCGACTTTTTTATGTGAACCACGTTCTTGACAAGGTAATCGAAGAGGCTTTTTGTGATAAAAAATTCCTGCTGATCAGACAATTTTTGGGCCCAATTTTGATGAGTATGGGGATTTTATTGGGAAACGGGAATTTTTATTCGGCGATGATGAGATAATGACTTGGTATATGGGATTTTTATGAGTGCATGTTTGTGGGGTCTTATATCTTTTAAAAATGTTTAAAAGCTACGGCAACATGTAAAAATCTCAAATTTGAGGTTCTTTGAGGACACAGATAATTTGAAAAATGTCACCAAGAAGGGCTCCTAAAACTAGCCTGCTCAGTTGTCCACATAAAAACCAAGTCTAATATATTGCACTTGCCCAATCTTGATGGCCTCCATGGTTCATCTGATGGCCCATAACCTCTCCCAGCTTTTGCCAACAAGGCCTTCAGTTTCTCATCAATGCAAATTCCCCTCAATCGCGCTCACTTCAGGATTATGGAAAGCCCTTATCGCTCGCGGCGCGCAGAGAGCGCTGCGCGCGCGGAGTGCGACCCGACAATGATGTTGCATTGCGCATGAATAAAGAATCTTTCGGAATCGATAGATGCTCGCGGTCAGATCGTCCCCTTTTGCGAAACCGCCGAGAAAGACGAAAAAAGTTTGGGTAAAGGAGGGAGATCTTGGCGCAAGGCACCAAAACAAACGTATCATCGCGTGATAGGTGCAGGTCGAATTTTAATGCCGGGACAGATCGCAGCGGATAATTGGGGTGGCAGTGGGCTTATGGAATGTGTCAGATGTCCGCTTGACTAATTTTTTGGTGATTCTTGGAGCTCTGAGATAGGTGACATTAGTGTCACGGATAATATCACAAACTGTTGAATTTTCATGTTGCAGTAGAAAGAAGGGCAAATTCGGGTTCGGAATGACCTTTTAATCAGCCTCAAGCCGCGATTTGCGCAGTTGATGATTATTTAGGGAAGTTATGAGGCTCCAATGCTAATGTCATGGGTAATATACGGAAAAGCCATATAACATTAAGTAAACACAAAAAATCAACCTCTTATATTTTGCAAAGTCTGGTTGAGATTTTGGAGTCATCGTTGAGTTTTTTTTTGATAATTTCGTAATATCACATCAACCTATTACATCCACTGATCAAACAAAACACCTTTTCTTGGCCTCAAATAATATCAATTTACATGCCTTTCCATTTTTTCTGCCAATGAATGGAACAAAAATCAGAGCCCTAATCAACGAACCCTTAATTCACAGACAATTTCGCAAACGACAGACCAAAATAATCTGCATATACGAAGAAATTCGTTTGGACTTTCCTTTTATGTTGGATAATCGTTTCAAATCCCGTCTAATCCGCTCCAATACAACCACTTGAATAGTTGTTTTTATGTTTTTCGTACTGTTTACCTCCAAACTGACCTTGTGCGAGTGGAAAAATACGGTATCCTACCGTGTGTTGGGCCGATCTACCGTAATTTCGCTCCTAATTAGGTCATTCCGCCCTACCTTATTTTTCGGTGGGCTTCCGATCGATGCGAGCGAATATTTCTTCGCCCTTCGCTCATTAGATTAAGCCCGCATCCAGCTTCAAAAGGGATTTCGATTGTCTTGCGCATACAGTCCGCAAATAGGGGAGATGAAACAGACGAGGAAGTCGTCTGAATTTATCCGAATTTTAAAAAATTTAGCAACTTCTCGCGGCTGGGATGAGTAATTTACTAGCATTTTGGGATTATAAAACCTTAAAAAATTATTTTTTATCCTTTCCCAGGCCTTTGGCTTATTTTATTGACGTTTTTTATGTTATACTTGACATCTGATATTAAACTACCCATAACTTGTCTGCCAACCACCAAATTTGCATGAAAATAATTTCGTTAGGCCTCGCAGCCCTCAATACATCCAGTTACCAAAAGTTTTCCCAATAGGATGCCTAATTGCGAGAATCCGCCCACGCAGTTCGCGCAACCGTGGGCGCAGCTCGCGCACCGAAATTCTCCTATAATTACGGTGAAATCCCTCGGTACCTTGGACCATCTGGCACAGCGAATTGAAAGCCCTATAACCGGCCTCAATATACGCAAAATATTTTATTTTGTACTTTCCTTTATTGTAATACCGTGCTTTTCTCGCCCAAAACTCAAAATCGGCTGCTTGGAGGGCGAGAGTAGTTATTCGATCTCGGCCGCTTTTCGTTTTTTTTGTTGTTGTTTTTTCCAACGTGCGGGTTGGACGCATGAAGACGGAGGAGCCAGAACAAGTGTTCAAAAGACATGAGATCGGTCGGAGTTGCATGGTTAATATTGTTGTTTTTCGTAAATACCCCACCCATTTTGTTTTGTTTTCCCAGACGAGAGTGTAATCCCGGTTGTTTGTGTTTTTATTCGCTAACGAGCCGCAAATTCAGAGGAGGTTGCACTTTTTGTCTAGTGTAATATAAGTTTGGCAATTTTGTTTAATCTAAAACTGCTTTTTAAATTATCGAGTAACTCTTTACTGGTTAGGAGAATCACGATAGGGCGGGTATGATTAATCTTGATTAGTTTCGCAATTGATTAAACATGTCATGATGACGGGTTTTTTGGAAAATAATTGTTTTGATTTTAGGTAAATTATCGTAGTTTATGTTGATTGTTTACTATTAATTGACCGAGTATGTTACTACGCGTATTTTAATATTGAAAACTACGTATTTAGTTTGTAAAACTTATGATTTTCAGGATATCAAATATACACCATGTCTTTCGATGAAGCCGATGAAAATATTCCACCTCCACCGACGATAAAAGTAAGCGTTTTGTATGTGATTTCCATCTTTAGGGTCTCAACGAAACTCTGAACGTATTTGAAGCCATTTAATACTGATTGATACTTATCTTGACCTTATTTTAGGTCCAATTGTCCGAAATTTTAAAGATTTTAAAATTTTTCGTCACAGAAAGACCTAAAGTTTAATTTGTCGTGTTTTAGAGCGAAGATGGCCTCATCCTCGACCCCACTGATCAGCCAACTACCTCTGCATATGGTTCAGATGAGAGTCAAACCCCTCCATTGGTGCCGAAATCCCAATTTAGCTGGTCTGAATTTATGAAAATCCGCGCTTCTCTTCCTGCCACTTGTTCCCGACTTTCCGCACACGCCCAACATCTCGAAAAGACTCTGGCAGAGGTTGTGTTCAGTCCAGGCACACAAGTTATGGTCGGACATTCGGCGGACATGATCCCGGCGGTCATGAAAAGCTTGGTTGGGGATATTGCTTATGTCGAATTCTATGATGAGACCTCGTCGATGGAAGTGAAAGTCGACCAGCTGGTTCTGGCTGTTACTCCGATGCCGTTGAGTGGATGGGCGTAAGTTTTTTGATTGGAGTTTGAGGCTTTAGGAAGGGACAGGATGACTGCACAGTGCAGTCGAATTTCGAGTTAATTTTGCAAAGTGCAAATGATGGACTGATGTTTTGAGAGAAGAGAAGAAGAATTTTTAGACTCATCTGCATTTTTCCACATTTTTATTTTCTAAATTTACCAGTTGTTTGCACTGTGCAACGTTTTTTAAAAATTTTCGCACAGTGCAGTCAAAATTGAAATAAATTTCGCACAGTGCAAAGTTAAAAATTTTAAATTTTTGACGCTAAAAAGATGACATAAAGCTATTCCAATTTCAGTATGGACAATGTCGCCGGAATCCCTCACGCACAAATGGAGCAACTCGATCAAAAAGTTGTGAACTTCATTCAAAGCGGGCATTATTTCGAGTACATTGATCCAAAAAACCCGCAAACTGTGAGGATAGTGAAGATTGTGGAGAATCGGAATGGGTTTGTGAGAGCAGTCGACTCCTCTGGCAGGCAAATTCGGACCTTTATGGGATGGGAGAGATGCAAACGCCTCGGATTTTCTTTGATGTCGGATAATGAAGGGGAGTTCCGATTGGAGCCCTTGCCAGGGGCCACAATCAAAACTACGATCCCTTGGTATGTGTTCTGCCGAAGCAACTTCAAGAAGCACTCCATGGAGGTGAGTATTTTATTTTTTTTGTTGATTTTTAGAGAAATTTTCGTCATGGATAAGATGATTTTTGATGGAAAATTCTTTTTTTTGTTCCTTAACAGCCCGATTGATGGATGAAAAAGGCATTATGGGTCCTGAAAATAATTAATGTGATTTTTAGGAAGGCCATATCATCGAGATTATCGACCCTTTCACCCGTTTCCGCTTCCTCCCAGCTGTAGTGGTCGAAGTAATCAACCGCTTCTTCTACCGAGTCCAGGTCCTCCTTCCGCCAGATCTCAAAGACCACGAACCTTGCTTCCTCACCCTCCACAAGGCCTCTCCCGACATTTTCCCGGCCAACTTTGCCTCCAGGAATGGAATGCGGCTCACAGCGCCGTCAGGACACGATGAAACAAATTTCACGATTTACAAAATTAAAGGAAGACCAGCCACAGACACTCAGTTTGATATCCCCAAAAATGTGGAGCGCTTCGAGACAGGCAGACATGTGGAAGTCTATGATGAAGTTCGCGATCTGTTTATCCCGGCAACAATCATACGACAACATAGACATTTGCTGGTTCTCAGGTTCGAAAATGAAGCCAGCATGAGCACTCCGAAGCTGTTTTCTTATTAGTAAGTGTTTTGAAGTTTGTTTTTTGTTTTTAGAGAGAAAAGGTGCGGCTAAAACACGAGCTTTGGACGTCATATTATCCATGATGACATGGATAATATAAATTTGTATTGATTCTTTATAATTCGATTCTTTTAAGATCTAATATCCATTTTTTAGTGACGAACATATCTTCAAAGTCGGCTCCGCCGAATTCTACGGCCGTCCCATGGCTCCAATCGCCTCCTCATTCGAGACTTGGACCTTCTCCACTGCCCCAAAACTCACCTCAAAAGTCCTGGAAACGGACCCCGAAAATGGAGTCCGATTCATGATCAAAGCCTTCTCGGACCCGAATCAATTCATCCCCCGCCTCTACCTCAACTTTGACTGCTACAAAGGCCCGTTTATCCATCCGCAAAAGTCGAGACATCTGGATTCGTCCTTCCCTCCAAGCCATTTCCAGCCATTAATGCACCAGATCATCAACGATATGCTGGAAGTCCTGGCTAAAACAGAGTACCAGAAACTTTGCGAGGCCTCAGTTCACTCGAGAGCTCCGAAATTCGCGATAAAGTAAGGATTTAGGGATTTTTTAAAATATTTAACTTCTGGCTGTTTTTTTATAAATTTGAAAAAATTTCGTCTAAATTAGGTGTTATTTGGAAGATTGGGGATTGCCGCTAGATTTTTCTGCGACTTAAAAACGTTTTTTGGCTGTTTCGGATATTTTTTACCATGACTTATCATGGATAATATAAGTTGATGTCGAATTTTCGGGTTAGGCTTGAAAGAAACTATTTTAATTTATAAATACCGCTTTTTCAGGCTTGTGAATCCCCGCTCGGACGTGCGCTCACGCGTCTTCGAAGTGGAAGTCTGCGAAACGGCCGCCGAATTCCCGGGCTGGCTCCGGCAATTCCTCCTAAAATACGACATCTGCCCCAATTTCATATCACCCACGAAGCTGGTGAAGGGCCAGCCATGCCCCTTCCACTGCGAACGCATGCATTTGCTGCCCCATATGCGGCCCAGCGCCCATCTGAATGTCCCAAATTCGGTCTCAAAAACGGATGAGATGAGAGCGAGACGACTCAATCTCCAAACAACCACAAATCCCAACCCGAAGAAGCGCGAAAACCCGGACAAACAGATCCAAAAGACGGCCGAAGAGTTCACCGACCTCGATCAACCACTGCCACTCAGAAGAACGCGGAGAAACATCATCCCGACCAAGAGAAAGGAGATGCAGGACGAGCTGAATGACAACCTGAAACAAGTAAGATTTTTGACGAGTTCGTGGTTGGTAGTATAGGAAAATGTGGTATGAATAGAAAGCTTATGAGATCATCTAGATGATAGATGAGTAAAATTTAAGAATCGACTGGTCGATTTCGGAAAAAATGGGGTTTTTGTCAAAAGTGATTTTTGAATTTTTTGCTTAAAAAATATTGTTTTTCAATATTTTTTGGAGACCACTAAGTAAATACAGGTGTGCTTTGATGTGCTTGTGCTTTTGTCTATCGAAAACTGCCAAGATTTTGTCGTATGTTACCTTTTTTTCGTTTAAAAATCGTAATTTTACCTCTTTTTGGCGATTTTTTTGTCTGAAATTGATGGAAAGAAGTGTTACGGTTCTTTTTCTGGTCTGAAATTGAAGTCTGAGTCTGTGCCATACTGTAAAAAAAGAAGTAACTCTAAAAAGTCAAGTCTAAAATTGCGTTGAATCCGTCTAATCCCGTCTTTCATGTCTCTGAAGATGACCAGAAGCAGATGGAGCACGTCCTACAATCTGACCATCCAACTGGCCTCCGCCCAAATCCCCATTGAACGAATCCTGGAGGAGGTGCAGTACTGTTGTCCCAGGTCGGTGCCGAGCATGAAACGCCTGGAGGAATGGGTGGAAGAAGCGACCAAACATTTGGAAGAAGGGCGGTGTGTGGAACGAAAAAGCCGCCGGCTTCAGGATAGAATTATCGATCAGGTCGTCGAAGATGTAAGGTCTTACCGTAACTCCAAGATTACGGTAGTCTAGTCTTGAAAATTGAGGAAGTTGTGTCTGCCAAAAATTGGATTTTTTTTTGAATTTGATGGAATTGCGCTTGGTCTTTTGATATTTTTTGGGGGAAATAGAGGAGTTGGGTGGGAAATGGAGTGGGAATTTAGGTTATAGTAGTCTGAGCTACACAATTTCCATTCCTTCGAACGATATACTTATGCTTTTATATCGCCGTTCTACCCATTTCTTATCTTCTAAACCCAACTTTTTACCTAAAACAATATCGGAAATCACCAATTTTCTGATGCTTCTAAAAATCTAAATTTTGCTACAGTGGCGGACCTGATCCAGTGACAAAAAAAGTGTCATTTTGCATCCGGGAAGTATCAAAAATGTGGCAAAGTGCCTCCCTCTCCACCTAAAAAACTCCGTTTTGAACTGCGCGCCTTTTTTCTCACAAAATAGAGTGGGCGAGCGCGCTTTTGACATCGGCGTTTTTTTCACTTGGAGAGGGAGGTATTTTGCTGCATTTTTGATACTTCCTGGATGCAAAATGGTACGTTTTTTGCCACAGGATCAGGTCCCTCACTGCAGCAAAATTTAGGTTTTTAGAAGCATCAGAAAATTGGTGGGTGATTTCCGATATTGTTTTAGGTAAAAAGTTGGGTTTAGAAGATAAAAAAATGGGTAGAACGGCGATATGAAAGCATAAGTAGACAAGTAGACCGTTCGAAGGGATGAAAATTGTGAACGTGACGGATTTTATAGATTTTGATCTAGAAATTGATGTATTTTTATTTTTTTAAAAATTTTTGAAGAAGAGTTAATTTTTCAAAATATTCTTTTTAGTACTTCAAAGACAGCCGGAAACGCGAAGCATCTTCCGTGATCTCCGACGAGCCTACAAAACGCCGCGCCGCCCCGAAAAATGGCCGTTATTCGGACCGAAAAGCCGATTCCCAGCCCCCTCAGCTGGACGCGGAAGGAAATTCGAACGAGTTGATCGAAATGGCCAACAAAATTGACACTCGTCGGATTGCGGCTCAAAATTCGGTCAGATTGAATCACTCCGGGCCGAGAGTTTTATTGCCTAAAGGCCACTCCGCATCGGATTCGAATTCGCCTCCTTCGCTCTCGAGATCTCCGTCGCTGACCTCGAAACAGCCAAGCCCGGACAACAGAGAGTCCCCAAGTGAACATCAGAAGATTTGCCAGAAGCTGGGAATCGGCGAAAACGAAGAGCCCCGGGAATGGACCACCCAGAGGCTGGTCCAGGTGGTCAGAAAAGCCAAATTGGACGTTGTCGCGGATTTCTTGGAGTCTGAAGTGAGTTTGAATTTGTTTTTGCAGTTTTTTATTTGATTTTCGAAGATTTTTGGACACTTATCCTGATCTTCAGGGTATTCGTGGTGGTGGGACCCAATAATTGGGAAGTGGGTCAAAATGGAGTTTGGTCGTATTTGGGAGGTTATTAGAGGATGTTTTTATCTAAATTTTAATTCCTTGACTGAAAATTTAAATGATTTTTTTGAGTCCCACAAAAAATTTATGAAAATTTTGAAACTTGAAATTCTCCAATTTTCAGGAATTTGACGGCGAATCCTTCTTCCTCCTCACCGAAGACGACTTCAAAGACCGCATCCAACTGAAGACCGGCCCCATGATCAAAACGATGCGCCTTCTGGCCGAGCTCAAGTCCCTCTCCCCGGATATGCCTCAACTCGGCGCTCAATAAACCCTTAGGGCATACACCTTTCTTTCATTATTTATTAAACCTAGCACGAATGTGATAAATCTACAGTACTCTGATATTTCATTGCCATTCTTACCGTGTTCTTTTAATAGTTTTCTCTGTCTTATAAATACTATCTCTTCTTCTCTCTGTGTTTTAATTAAATGCTAATAAATCGTGGATAATACTGCAAAAAGTACTGGCTGGAAATGTAATTGTACTCTTAATGAAACTATCAACGTATTTATGGGCAGTTGAGCCAATTTTTGACTTGGTTTGTAACGATTGTTTACGTTATATTATACATGACAAAGACGGCCATTTTTTGAAATATTGCAGTAAATTTTTTTCCTTGAACTTGAAAGATTACCGCAAATCACGATGCAGTGAGTAATAACACACAGAATGACGTCAATTATAGCCCGTTAAAACGACGAAAAACAAAGGGGTTTTACTTGGTTTAGGCTATAATGGTCAATTTCCTCGAAAAATCGGTGAATCACTGTCATGGTGGTATTCTTTTAACCGTAGCAAGGACAATGACATTATTTTTACCGCAAATTTTTGGACGGTGAGTCAATTATGCGAATTTTCTGACAATTTTTTTTCATCGATAACATAATTTTTTGGTCATAAATTGAAAAAAGAATAATTTTGCGTGGAAAAAGGCAAAGCAGAGGTTCCAGTGAGATCTTAGTCGTCTATAAATAAAGGTTTGGTTGCCGTCCTGCAATCACGTAATCAATAATGACCCGCTTAACTAGTTTGTCAGCGGGAAATTTGTTGCAAATCCGAAACGAGTTCTCTCGGATTGAGTAACTCCCACAACATTCGATTCGCCATTCTCGTTTGATTTTCCGCGAAATGCCGAGGGAGATCGGTGCGGAACGCGGAAATTGCATAAATGCAAATCAACCGACAACATAAAGAGGTGATAAAGGGTGAAAAAGTAGGGGAAATAGGAACAGTAATTACATGAAAATTACATTAAGATATGATGGCTGAGATTGCGACCTAATTCCAGTCGACAAGCTTATCAAAATGGAGGTCAAATTGAGCCCCAATTCACAGCATTCCGAACTTTTTTCGCCGGTGTCCAAAAAAATGAAAAAAATAAAAAGTGGTCATTATATTTTTATACGTGTACGGCTAACCAGAAGATATACCGGAAAAAAGAAAAAGTCTGCGCATAGAGTGACCAATTTCCTTTCACAATATGTAAATTTTGCCACCAGAATACTCGCTACCGTTGAGAAAATCGACACTGAAAAAAGCGAAAATTTCGATTTTGAATGCCAAAAAATGTACTTTCTTGGGGGCAACAAAAAAGATAGTGGAGTCCGAAGAGAATTTCAAGGGCTACAACATATTAAAATTTCAAGATTTTTGTGGGGTTTGAGATAGGTTTATTTTGAAAGAACAAGGGAGATGGTTATAGAATTTAAACTTATTTTTCTAAAGTCCGCAGTCTTTTTGTCTTTCTGTAATACAAATTCAGACTCGATTTGGTCGATTTCTCGACTTTTTTCTCGACCGGATTCGGCTAAAGCATTCTAAAGCCGAATTTCAGCCTGCTCTGTGCAGTATTTATTTATCTGTTTCACGCAGTTACAAGTCCTCTTGAATATCCGAGTCTAATTACTCGAAACTCTTTGCGTTTGCCGTTAATTTGCTTGAGGTTGAGCAAGACCAGGCTTGAAACCAGAAACAGAGTTGGGCTGATCACCGTTTCTCGGGAATTCCAACTCGTTGGCGCTGTGGAATCCGTGCCGTCTTTTGATCGGGCGTGAAGGAAAACAGATGAGAAATGCCGTGGTAATGATGATTGTAGGGAAAATGCAGTTTGTTGTAGCGAGATGGTGGGGGTTTGAGGTGCTTATAGGGACAAAAAGTCATCAAAAAAAAAATAATAAAATCCGCGGCCACATGAAAGATCTTCGTAATACGGACTAACTTGGAAGCAAAGGGAAAAAATTGCTTTAAATTTCAAAGCTCTAGTTTGTCGGCGAAATAACCTCTGTACGTCTTTTTAATTTGCAACACAAGCGCTGCAACATTTGCAATTTGTGGTGAAGTCTCTTACAAACTCCTCGGGGATATGAGTTTCTATTTATCGGGCTTTATTTCCGCATCTGTCACACTTGGTCACTTCCACCTTGACGCACTTGATCCTACTTTAATACTCTAATCTAATGGCTATATTCCGACCTCATAAAGCCCAAACTCGGCTCACGGCTCCATATTTCTCATGGTCAACCCATTCTTGCGTCACTCCGCGACTCCGCCCCGTTTTCATTAAAGAAATCAAAAACTGACCACACCCATCAATTCTGATCTCATCAATTCAACTCCCTAAGGCGCTGCTCTCTCCATCTACCCAATATTTTTGCTCTACCGGGCTCTCTAGCCCGCATAATGTTCAGGGAGACCATACATGGTATCTCGTTTGAGGTTCCGATCGTCTTTTTTGCGAGGGAGTAATTACTCATCAACGGGTATAAATGGATCTGCCCGGCTTTCCATGAGCCTTGTCGACGGTTGATTCTCAACTCAGCAACCATGTTCAAGGTTTTAGCCCTTGCTCTTTCGTTCAACGTCCTCGCTCAGGTTAGTATTGGCATAGGTTTTGGAGGATTTAGAATAGATTCGGCATGGCTGATAAAATTTCTTTGGCCATGTTTGGCTTTAATCTGGGTTTTAACTTTATTATTGTTTAAATTGCATTTCTTGCATAGAAAATGCAAATCGATCTTGCACTTATTTAGTCATAGTTTTCGTATTATTCATGGTTCAAGTTTTGCCAAAGAAATACAAAGGTTTCCATATTCTTTTGGGATTTAGCTTCCTCACATTTTTGGCCTTACTTAGCCTTTATACATTGATCTTATTGTCGTCATTTTAGGGATTCCTCTTCCCCAGTCTCGGCGGTGGCGGTGGTGGCTGCTGCGCTCCCCCAGCTCCTTCTTGCTGTGGAGCTGCTGCTCCAGCCTGTGCTCCAGCTGCCGGAGGATGTGGTGGAGGTTATGGTGCCGCTTCTAGCTCGTACGCCGCTCCAGCCTACTCCCAATCATACGCTGCCCCATCCTACTCCGCTCCAGCTCCTTCTTATTCCGCTCCAGCGGCCGGAGGTTACGCCACTGCTCCACAAGGTGGTGCTAGCTATGGCCCTGCTGTCGGTGGAGGTCAAGGAATTGGCGGTGGATATGCTACTGGACCAGTTGGCGGAGCCGTCGGTGGATATTCGTCCGGAGGCGCGGTTGGCGGAGGCGCCGGAGGGTATGCTTCTGGTCCAGCTGTCGGAGGAGGATCCGGAGGATACCAGGGCGGTCCAGCTATCGGAGGCCCCGTTGGAGGCTATGCTTCCGGACCATCGGTTGGTGGAGTTCAAGGAGGTGCCGTCGGCGGAGGATATTCCTCAGGACCTGCTGCTATCAATGGAGGTCAAGCCGGAGGATATAACGGCGGACAAAGCCAAGGATACGCTCAAGGCCAGACTTTGCCATCGTTGAACTTGCCAACCGAGCAGGCTCAGCCACAACAGGGCTCTTATCAAGAACAAACCTCCGAGGCTGCCCCGGCTCCAGCTCAACAATACAGCGAGCAGCAAGCCCCAGCCCCGCAAAGCAACTACCAGCCTCAGCAGCAACAAACCTCTTCGACGACCTATACCGAACAAGCTGCTGCTCCCGCTCCCGCTCCCCAACAACAACAGAGCTACAGCGAGCAGGCTCCAGTTCAAAGCCAGCAATCCACCACCTACAATCAGCAACAGACTCAGAGCCAAAGCTACAGTGAACAAGCTCCAGTCCAGAGCCAACAATCCACCAGCTACAACCAGCAATCCAACTATCAAGAGCCAGCTGTCGCCACCACAACCTATGCTCCAGCCACCACTACTCAAACTTACACTACTGTTGCGGCGACCAGCGCTCCAACCAACCAGGCCAGCTATGGAGGCCAGAGTGCCGCCGCATCCAACACCAATGCTCAAGCCTATGGCGGCGGAGAGGATGAGGACAATGTTTATGATGATATTGCGGGAAGCAACAACGGTGCTGCTACTGCTCAGATCGCTGAGCCAGCTGCTGCCACCGAAACCGAACGCGGCTACAACAAGGCCAGAGTTCATGCCGCTACTTTGGCTGTGCCAGCCGATACGGGAAAATGCAACAGCGAGGAGCTGAGAAACTTGATCTTGGAGGTGAGAAATAGAGACTTTTAGGGGATAGAAAGCAGTGAGCTATGCAGTTTAAGAGGTTATTTTTTGGCTCAAGGGAGTGTAGGACATTGCGGAAACTTAACAACCTTGATATCAAGATATATTGCTAGCACAATTTTCGCATCTTTACGTTGACCCCGTGCGTAGCAAGTATATTTTCACTGCCTTTTAAACCACCATCATTTCCAGAACATGGACAAATCGCCCAAGATCTCGAAGCGTCAGATCCAGAAGAACGTGACCGCCTCCCTCGGCGGCAAGATCGACGTCATCTGCTCGGAGTCCGTCTTCTCCTATCTGGTGAACACCGAGCAATACTGTGAAGTCGAGAAGGACGGAATCACCTGCTTGGCCTTCAAACAAGTCGCGTAAAGCGTCTAGCCTCAACGCATCTCTCAAACGGGTCTCAAATGTTTCTCTCGGATTTTTAATCGATTTTTGAAAGGTTGTGGAAAACTAACCCCCAGGGCATTTTTTGGGTCTTCTTATTCTTGAGAAGACGAGTTTTTAGTACTAACAATTGTTGAGTTTGTACAGTAATAGTTTGTTTTGTAAATGTTTGTGGTTATGGTGCTAAATAAACGCCAGTTTATTGACTTTTTGGATTTTTGCAAAGAAGTATTTTCAAATTTCAACAGAGTGAAATTGAACTCACAAGTGCCCTAGAGCATTTCAATATTTTAGAAGTCATATACAGCCCTTCTAGGACACAGAATTTGTCAAAATTTATACTAACCTATACCGTTCTTTGCCTATTGTAATATAACTTTTAACCTAAGAATCCCAAGATTAATTCAGTTATATCCTGTAAGCCTTGATTTTCACCCCTCCCTTAAACATACAGCTACTTCATTAATCACGACCAAATCACCTCAAATCCACTCTTCTTCAATCCCAAAACCAAGAAAAGTTCCCTCGAAACTCATCAGAAACTGGTCTCCGATTGCTCAACCTAAGTTTGTGGCGATTCGTTAGCGTTATAAATCCCCCCGAGGGCACGAAATGAGCAATATTCTCCAGGCGCGGATTAATTGTTCAGAGCGATCACTTCCGCTGGATGCATGAGAAGAGTGATGGCGATTGCGTCGATGAATGAGTGACGTTCACGTTTGTTTTTTATTCAGTGGCGATTGGAGAAGATGTCGTTCTGGAATCGACAAAGATTTCGCCGGTTTTGGGGTATAAGCTGACGGATAAGTGAAAACATTCTGTAAAAATAACATATTAAAAACAACGTCGATGCCTTGTGCCAGGTGGTAACGCACCTATAAGAAAGGATGTGAAAATAGGTGCTACTACAGTGCGCGACAAAATTATAACCGCACTTTAGAAATTGCTGTAACTTTTTTGGTTGTCAATAGAAATGTGTCATATTTGGCTCCAATGTGCACTAATGTCTCACGAATCATGTATAACAAACGAAGAATGGCAAGAGGATTGGGCAGTCGAGAGTCGAGAAGATATCGGCAAAGGTTTAGGTAGTCGACCGGTCAAAGGGAGAGAAAGTTTATTCGCACCAAAGACGAGGGAAAGAAATGATGCAACCGCTCAAGAGGAGCGGGAAAAACCGACTTCTGAGAATAGGTAAAATTGATCTGATGAAGACTTTGTCCTTTGATTCTATGCAAATTTGTGGGAAAGAATTGGCGGTTTCAGTGAAGTCGCCAACACATGTGCCGAAAAATTATTTCGGGAAATTTCCCCAATTTGGAAAAAATTGGAGCCAAATATGACACATTTCTATAGATAACCAAAAAAGTTACAGCAATTTCTAAAGTGCGGTTATAATTTTGTCGCGCACTGTATTTTTCGGATCAGCGACAGCTTGGGCTAACAATGCTAACTATGGACCGCATCGGTTCGTTGTTGCTTGTATGGATGAGGCTAGGATAATCTCCTAACATGGCTTAGTAAGAAGAAATAATAAGATTTATTGGGTCCTAGGATGGCTTATCACCTATTTTGAGGTATTTTGCATGTACTCACACCAATGGTAATATCTATGTAAAAGTTATAACAGCCAAAGCGAGAAAAAATAGACATATTGCAAGTCCTCGCCAATTTCTCTCTCTCCCTCTACGTCCAGCGGGTTTGCCAGGCCTCGTCGGCACTTCCTGCAACCTTTTTTTGGATACCCACCTGCCCTACGCCCCGTCTCGATCAATTTTGTGTTGACCCGAACTGTCGTCGACCCGAAAAGTCAGACGCGGTGATAGTGTATCATTCCGGCTTTGAGCATTGCAATGGTCCTGTTCGGCAGGACTGGGAGAATTTCAATATTGCGGCGCGACGCTAGGTCGTTTTCTTCTGCCTGAATTTATCACAAAAAACACTGTACTTTTGCGAATCTTAAATCCACAGTCATCCAAGCAACAATTGAAAACGTACTTTGAACACCTAACCTCTATTCAACAAAGAGAAAACAACAAAAGAGATATTTTAGTGCATATAACTGTAACATAACAAAAGACTACAAATCTATTATCTGAAAATTGTTGTGATCATTATTTTCCATAAACTTTCATGCTACCCTTTTTAAAAACTCCAAACTCTCGGAAGCCATTCTTTGTATGTAATTAGCATTTTTTCGCACTTTTAGAACATTAAAGTTTAAAGAGAAAAGCAACATTATGGCAAGCACATAGCATACCTGACATTACATTACCCTGTGGCTTGTACTCTCCCCCATAATGCGAATTATACGAAATTTGTATTTTTTGTATTTTACCACCACACCAACGAACTTTGTCGTTTTTACACACAAATGACCCTGAATTACGGAACTGTGGCAACATTAGCCGACGCTTCGCAAATGCGTCTCCGAATGAATTACTGTTGTTTGTACAAATTGAGTAAAAGTACAAAAGATGTTTGTGGGGTACTCAAAAAAAATTTTGAGACAAGTAAACGCGCCTTGGCAGGCATGAAGATCAAGAGCGTAACGACTTGCCTTTGACCGTATTTTAAACATTCTGGCTTCCCAGGCTACCCGATATTTCCAGGAATCTCTCTGCCCTCAATTTTATAGTCATCCGACGTCGCCAAAAATACAATAGCAGCCCAAAACACAAACACCATAGCAATTATTTCGTACGCACAAAGGGCAAGTCTGACTTTGAAACTGACTCCTAATCCCGATGGCAATTTTTTTTTGTTCGAACCTTCAATTACCGGGCTCGAACGCGATGATCGTGAAGGGACGGAACTCAAGTGTTTCGACGAGTTTATTAAGAGAGTCTCATGTATTCATCAAGTAAAGGACGAGGGTGATCTTGAGACTACTTGTTTTTAAGTGAATTACAGTGTTTTTTGGAGTATTGGCAATTTTTTTATTGTTTTTTAGTTGGCAAATTTACATGCATGTTTTTGACCGGGCTTCCCCTTTGTCGTGAATGCTGTTCAGAACCACTGAATATTTTGTGGCCTGTAGAAAAAGCCATGCAAAGGCCTATCACGTGGTGGGCCTTGGTAGACGAAGGTCTTCGAAATCTGAAGAATTTTGAAGTGGAGCTCAAAGTTGAAGGGGAATCGAGGGACGTTAGACCACCGATCGTTGGGGAACAAGTACACACACGAAATCACAGAGTTCTTTTATTCATGGCAAAGGGAACAACCGAAGAAGATAATGAGCTCATTGGTGATAAAGTGTTCCTTTTATATGACTCCATTTATGCTAATTTCCGTGGGAATTGTGGAGACCTTTGAGGCTCTACAACTTTGTCATCCTGATTTGTAGCCCTTGCATGAAATCATGATAGCAAATATGAAAGTTACCTTTGTCATCATGGCAAAACTTGAAGTCGAACAAAGTACTCTGAGCACTTTTTCTGTCAGAACACCGCCAACCGGTCGAGCTGTCGGATCTTTGGTTTCTGTGATGACAAAATTGGCCGGCTCTATTTTCTACTCATACTCTGTAGTTTGCAGTTCCCTCGGAAGAGTCCGAATCTTCCCTCTTTTTTTCTCACTCCATCACAACTCGTACTTACAACCATCAGCCTCCACAACCTTTACAAGAGTTACTTTAGGACCTCCCACTGCTACTCTAACGCCTTTTTAAGGCACCCTGACTTGTCGCAATCGCCGCGTTTTTACAAACTACACTCCCTCTTAAGCATTGCAATCTACCGTACTCAGACGTTTGCCCCAATTTCTCGGCCAATTACCGTCACCTTCCTGCAAACACAAACCACAAGCCATTACCGCAACATTCCTTTTTCGGATCCCGTCGGCTATAACCTCACGATTACCGTCGCGAATCGCGCACTCATGCGGAATAATGTCTGACGCCCCGCTATTCACGCGCTCCTTTATAGCCCAATGTTTTTGATGACTTTTGTCATCAGATCAAAAATTTTGTAGCAATGGGAGTTGCGTTCTGTTGATAGCGGGGGTTGCGGTAACGGTGTAGTCGTAGGAGTTGTCGGTGAGGTTCTTGGGACTTGAGAATTTGGTTCAATAAGACTTTATGCCAATTCAGCTTATAAATATTTTCGTATGTCATGTTCGAGATTTTTACCTTGTATCTTGCGAAAAATTAGTTGACTTTCAAGACCTGCCGAAAATCTGATTTTTTTTATTTGTTTTTGCAAAGCACAGACTTTTGCAGGCAAGGCTTTGGCAACGGAAGACAAGACATGGATTATTCAAATTTGGAGAAACTCTGAGTTTGAAATTGGTATTAAAATACGGCCTAGTAAGATCGACCTTCCCTTTGTCATCTTGCCTGTTGCTCCATCTACCAAACGCTCTTTTGGCCTTTTATCTATTCATTGCCATCCTTAACTGGACCTAATATACCTAGTAAACTACCTAATTTTACACGCTTCTTTAGTGGTTCCTCTAACCTATACTGGCTGACAAAATTTTCTTTCCACCTCTATCTCGGGAACCGTTGGGCCTAGAACCTCCAAATTCGACATAGAAACATTATGGGGCAATCTAACATCACACCCAAAAAATCATATCAGTTGATGCACTTTCAGTGCACTTTTTATGCAAACGGCAAAAACGTGATGACAAAATTTTCTTTCCACCGCTTGTAAATCATAAGCCAGAGGGCGCTATGGCATGATTGTGGTGTCGTTGTGATCGCAAAGAAGTCCTCTTTCGATCCGTGGCACAATTTTACAGGACCTTTCGTTTGTTCGCCCTTGGGCGTCTGCCCATCGTTGCCTTGTCCGTTTTCTGCCAAATTCGTGGCCGAGAAGCTCGCAGAAGGCCCAAGGAGATGAAACTGCCCTTAAAAAATCTGGTATTTATGTCTGCAACATTGTTTACACCGGCAGTAAAATTAGATTCAATTTAAGTGTAAAATGTGCACTTTCAGGGTTCGCGAAACCAGAAAATCGCTTATGTACAGAATGGAAAAGTCCAAATAACATGCGTTTACTAGACATATGGCGCATTTTAGGTATTATACAACAGTCTGTGTTGAAATCTACTACCTTATCTTACCCCCTTCTGGTCTATGTCGTCTTTAGAAACGCAGGTTGTTGCATTATATGACGGGGAGGAATTGGCATTACTTAAGCTTGACATATTGGAACTTTTGACTACCAGACTACCTTAATACATTGACTTTGTCCTGCATTTAACGTTTTTGGCACGACAAGTTGCTTGCGCGGGAAGCTTAGGGTTGCAAATTTTGCACATGAGGCATGCGGAATCTTTCTTCTGCTCAAACCTAAACGCGACATCAGAGACTAAAATCGTCACGATTTTGTAGTATCATAGAAAACATATCAGCAAAAAAAGTTACTTGAATTGTCTGCAGTGTTCCCATAATAACGTAATTTTCTGGTAACGAGAACCCTGGAAGTGCACATTTTCCTATGAAACACGCTTAAATTAAATCTAATTCTACTGCCGGATTAAACAATGTTGCAACCATAAATACCAGATTTAATAAGGGCAGTTTCGTCTCCTTGGGCCTTCTGCGAGCTTTTCTGGCCGAGAGTTTAGCTGAAAACGGACAAGGCGACGATGAACAGACGCCCAAGGGCGAACAAACGAAAACTATTGTAAAATTGTGACACGGATCAAGAGAGGACTCCTTCGCGAACACAATGATACCACAATCATGGCTTAGTGCCCTCTGGCTTATGATTTACAAACGTTTTTCCAAAGTGGAAAGAAAATTTTGTCATCCCGTTTTTTGCCTTTTGGATAAAAAGTGCACTGAAAAGTGCATCAAATGATATGATTTTTTGCGTATGGTGTTAGATTGTCCCAGGATGTTTCTATGTCGAATTTGGAGTTTCTAGGCCCGGCGGTTCCCGAGATACGAGGTGGAAAGAAATTTTTGTCAGCCAGTATATGATGTGCGATCCAACCCTCACGGTTTTACCTCTCTATACAAGTAATCCAAGGCCACGGTGGAAAATCCTGTCACATTTTTTTTGACTCCAAATCTCAAACGCAACCTCTAAAAGGGCCTTCATTTCGAGCGTGAAGGCTTTTGTTTTTAGTAACTTTTTACAGTTCCGCACTCGTTCTGTTTGAACTCTCATTGGAAAAAACAGCGGCTAAAAGCAACACTCCGTTTTTACGCTACGAAATGAGTGGTTACGGTAAATGATGGGAGAGGAAATTAGGAGGGGAAATTCTTGAAGTTCTCCGAAAAAATTTAGATGAAACTTTGAGTGTGTGATTTGCTGGGCCATATATGTATTAATCATTGAAAATTTTAGCTTGCGTTGGAGATTCAGCTGAGGTATTTATTTAGCAGCTAATTTTAAATCTCGCGCTTCGCGGCTTAGAAAACGAAGTGTCCAATAAAATTGTTCGCCATTTCGACTGTAAATAGTTTTGGCAGCGGGAGACAAAAGACTTTGTTGGACATTTCGTTTCCCAAGCCGTCAAAATCCTAATTCAAAACTCGCCGTATTGGCGATTTAGCGACTATCAAGGGCAAAACACTACAGAAAATGGGGAGAAGAAGACGGAAAAGCAAAGTTTTTAACGATATCTGTGCGAATTTTGTGGGGAATTTTTTTTATTTCTTGAAAAGACGGTGTAACAGTCACCACAAATGCCAATATCCGACATCGATCATAGCAAAAAGGTTATTTCGATAGTAAAAGTGTCTGCAAAATATAAAATATCTAGGATACATCTTGTAAAAAAAACATTTGGACCAAATTTGATCAAAATCAAAATACGACATGATGACTTCCAAAAAAATCAAATTTTTCCAATTATTCTGATTTCTTCACTTGAGTTTGTTTTCTTGTAAAAAACGTTTGATTGATTACCGATTTGCTACAAAAGTAGCAGACCGCCCCACTCAATTTTCTCAGTATTGTTAGCAAGCTTGTGTGGTCGTTTAAACTAGAGAAATATAAAAATCTTGCACTTTGACTAAATCACTTCTATTTGCTGATCTCCAATCTACTTTCTGTAATCAGCTGTAACTTGTTGATTGTAACCAATAAACCTTTACACTTTGAGTTTATTCTTTACAGGACTTTTTTGAATTGAAATTCTTTCGTCGAAAAGTTAATTTCTAAATTAATGAGTCCATTATTTTTTCGTCATCGAAAGTTTTTTAGCGCGTTAATCAAGGGCAAGAGGAATAGGGGCGAAAGTTGACGGTTTTTGGGAAATTTAGGTTCCAAGTTCGCGGTAGAGGAAAATCAACATTGAATCTTGATTTTGTAAGCCTTTTCTAGGGGTCCTAATAATCAACTTTGGAAAAAAATTAAACTCCATACAGCAAAGATCTTTTATAAAAATGTATTTTTTTTTTGTTTCCTTGCGATTTGCAGTGCAGAAATATGGCTACAACCAAGATTTTCAGCAACTTATCTATTCTGGGGATGGCTTGGCCAAAAATTGTGGCCTAGCCAGCCGGTGGGGTTCGCACGGCGTGGTTCAAATCTGGCTTCGTTGGACGGCCTGTGGGCTGCAAATGGTCGTCTAGACCTATACAAAGCGCAATTAAATTTGTGCTCGAATGCTTTTCCCTCCACTTGTCATCAAAAAAAAGCTTAATATGTCACAATTTTTTTGTACTTTAGCTACCAGTAATTTTATTTCTTGGCACCAAAAACCATAACTCAATTTCTATTTTTACAATTCTGCGAAAGCCATATACACGGTAATTGGTATGTTCAGACCCGCATCTCTAATTATACAGATGTAATAGAAACAGTAGCGGTAACTTGCGTAATTGTACTTGCAAGAATAACAGTAAGGTGGTCATATGTATGTGCAGTATATTAATATAGTTGTATGGAGTAGCCAAATTCCTTTTGCTTTACGTTTGACGCGTTGATGTCTGGTAAGGCATTATTTCACTAATGATTATTATGCAGTGCTTATTTCAGGGGGCCAAAATAACCATATTCCGAAAACGAGAGGCTTTTCTTGAAACGCGAGCAAAATGGCGGTGCTTTCTTATGAAGAGGTGAGTTGCAGAACTGTGATATAATATAAATAATACAACAATGAATGAGCAAATCTCAATATTAAATCTTTGACCCATTGGATCATAAAATTTCTTCTTCGGAAATGCTCTGTTTCACTGCTAAAATCAACAAAAAATATTCGTTATAGGTGATGGCGATGCAACGCAAATTCTACAACTCCGGTGCCACACGACCACTTGAGTTCCGCAAGAAACAACTCCGCAAACTGAGGCGTCTAATTGAAGAGGAACGTGAGCTCATCGAGAAAGCCGTATACAAAGATCTCCGGCGTAATCCCGGCATCACCAACTACCTCGAAATAGGGCCGTCGCTCACGGAAATCGACCATTTCTTGGAGAACTTGGACAAATGGGCTAAACCAGAAAAGGTCGCCAAAACTGTCGCTACAATGCTGGATACCCCAATGGTGGTCAGCGAGCCTTACGGAGTTGTGTTCGTAATCACAACCTGGAATTTCCCGGCGTTGATGTACTTTTATCCGATGATTTGTGTGCTGGCTGCGGGGAATACAATGATTATAAAGGGGTCGGAGTTGTCCGAGGCCACAACAAACTACTTGGCAAAGCTGATCAACAATCTGTTTCCTCCAGTAGGTTTAGTGGCAACAATATAAAAAATAACGTAGTAAAATGGCTATAAGTAGTGTAAAAACTTCAGGAGTACGTCACCGTCTTCACGGGTGGTCCAGAAGTGTCCACAGAACTTCTGAAGCTTCCGTTCGACAAGATTATGTATACTGGAAATCCGCCAGTAGGTAGGATCGTCATGGAAGCGGCTGCGAAACATTTGACACCCGTGGTATTGGAATTGGGAGGAAAATGGTAAGGATATTTTACTCATAGCCAATATTTTCCCAATACCTTATTGCAGGGCTTTTCTGCAAGCTAAATGCCTGTAAATTTCCATTATTACGCACCCATTTTCAGCCCAGTAGTAGTCGTCAATGATGCAGACATTAAAATCACAGCTAAGCGAATAATTTGGGCCAAATTCACAAATGCTGGTCAAATCTGTATCACGGTCGATTATGTCATCGTTACTGCAGACGTTGCCGATCAGCTGATTGAAGAGATGAAACACTTCCTCACCGAATTTTACGGAGAAAATCCACAGAAAAGCGCCGACTACGGACGAATCATCAACCAAAGGCACTTTGAGTGAGTTGGCCGCTTATAATTTATCTCTGATACAGATTTTATTGAGGCACACAGTGCTAAATGACTTTGTTTTCAGTCGTTTAAAGTCTCTGCTTGACAAGACCTTGGGAAAGGTTCATGCATCCCCAGGGCACGCCGACCGAGCCGACCTTTACATCCCTCCAACGATCGTTGAAGTCGAGGCGTTTGACATCCTGATGAGCGACGAAATTTTTGGCCCCATTTTGCCAGTCCTGGTCGTTAAATCATACGAAGATGCTCTGCAATACATAAAGTCAGCGCCTCCTCCATTAGCGGCCTACGTTTTCTCCAAGAACCAGAAGAAAACCGATAAATTTATCGCGCAAATCCAGTGCGGAAGCATAGTTGTCAACGACCTGTTACTGCAATACGGTCTGGATACCCTGCCATTCGGTGGGTTCGGTACGGCAGGAATGGGAGTCTACCGAGGGAAGCATGGATTTGACGAGTTCTCGCACAAAAAATCGGTCTTACAAAGAGGCTTCTTTGGCGATCAAATCGCAGCGTAAGTTGACAATGACATAAAATTTAACTTTACTAATATATTCCTTTATTTCAGCGCCCGCTATCCTCCATACACCGAGAAAAAGTTCAAACAACTTGCTTTTCTGTCGAAACGACGGAATTACCCTCCGGCATTCTGTAAATACCTGCGCCCTTCATTCTTTGGCATCTTGCTCGGAGTACTCCTTACACTCTTAATTCAAAAGCTCGTATCCTCATATCATATCTCATTCCCATTGTGGTCTAATGCTTCGTCGATCTAACCAATAAACAAATTGTTTACTCCGTTCGTTTATGCGGAATAAAATTACAGAAGATTGCTGACATATTATGCAGAGATTCTATGCTAGAGATTTTGACCTCCGGCACACAACTCTTTTACATCTGCGCCTCGTATGTTCTTCATCCTTTGATATCTGACATGTGGGAGGTTCTGGTAGTAATTTGTGTCTAATCGATATCGGTACTTCTCAAGAAACGTTCGATTATAAAGAAGCTCCAATAAGCAGACGGGAGGACGAATATCATATCCCTGGACAAATTTGTTTGCATACAAATGTGGCAAGTCTATTAGCCAGCTCAAATGGTCCACCTCTAACATGCACATGCTATGGCGGATATTCTGACAGCCAGTTTTGTTCCACAGGGAGAATCTAAAGAATCTAATCTCAAAAGAGCCGTGTTATTATCAGTAGGAGATAGTGACAGTCTGCCGGGAAAGTTCTCGACAGACTGATAACGGTGCAAAAGAAGTCACTGTTAGTTGAGCTGCATACTCACCGTGTCACACCTCCAGTTTCAATGCCCTCTTCCAAGCACTTCGTCGTGAATCCGCCAGGGACATTCACAGCATCCATAGAATTTAAGCTTGAATATAGCACCTCATCGAACCCATAATAACTCTCATCTTCAATTTTCTGGGCTAGCTCGCGGATATTTACCTCATCGATTAGAAATTCGACGAACTCTTTGGTCAAGCTGACTTGAACCACGCTTTTACTAAAGTTGAATGTCGGTGAAGTACCAGTTAACGTCTCAACGTTTCTAGCAGCTGAATCTTGTGGTATTCTAACTTTATATTGAGCTTACGATCTTTGAACACGTTCATGTTCTGTAACGTCCATTTTGAAGCATTTGGAAGCCGGCTGAATGGAAAGTTCCTTGTCGCCACATCGTTGGCGCCGTTTAAAAGTTTCAACACTTTTATCATCTCCAAATTTGTTTTCAACGGAATGTCATCGTTCTATTGCCAAAGGGCTGAATTAAATTTAACCTCTCAGTTTCCATACCTGCAGTAACTGCACGTACTTCCACTCGAAATCTTTTATCAGCTCCAGACAATCCAGCTGTGCTGCATACATTTGATGGCCGAAACTTGTCACAATCCGCTGTTTTGCGGACACAAGAACGTTTGGGAAACATGAGGCCATTTGCAGCATGCGGTCGCGGAATTGCATGCCAGCTTTATAGTCAATTGAATAGCAGTAAGTGTTCTGAGGTTGGTATTGCACGGATAACATCATTTCCTGGAGGAAGTAGTCCTGAAAGTAGCTGTTAAACAGGTTCGGAGATCAGGAAAATATGCGCCTCAATATCGAAATAAAACACTTTGGCGTAAAAATAGAATTTTCGTCACTTCTTACCTTGTAGACCAGCCTCACAAATGCAATTGGAAAACGCCTCTCCGCCTCTGAAAGTGGAGTTGGAGAGAAGAATCTTCGGCGTTTTATATCCGAACAATTCGTTGGCATAAACGGAATATCGTTCAACGGTATGCGGTCATGCGCCCTGTTGGCCACATACCCGCTGAAAGAATTGTCGAACGCAGGGCTGCAGCTAAACCTTTCGTCCGAGAATGGCTTCAAAAACGGTGGACAACACTTTCTTTCTTCAGTTTTAATATTGTCATCACGGCGTGTCCATCGAGATACTAGCCACATCAGGCAGAGTAATCCAAAAATTACGAATATTCGAGAGGCAACTACAACGGATACTAGTCTTTTTAATACCCGCGGTTTTCTCCGGTGCATCACGGCTAAATCCCATTCATGATTGTATAAAACTCCGACAAATCTCTGTGAATGATGTTTTATTTGTTTCAACAAGAGACAAATAATCCCTGATTGAAAATACAAGCGCATATGGCAGTAGATGATCTTTCAGAAAGAACGGGTAACATTGTGATTGAAATCATAAACGCTACAAGAGATCCGACAGAGCTTAGTATCCCGAGGCGGCAACTGGGGCGGCAGCTGGGGCGGGCTGCTCAACGGGAGCGGGGGCAGCCTCAGCGGGAGCGGCTTCTGGAGCTGGAGCGGCTTCAGCGGGGGCGGCCTCTGGGGCAGGGGCGGCTTCGGCGGCTGGGGCTTCTGGAGCTGGGGCGGCTTCGGCAGCTGGGGCCTCAGCGGCTGGGGCGGCTGGAGCTGGGGTCACTGGCTCATCTCCATAGCTGTTGTCTCTCTTCTTTCTGTATCCGGAGGCGGCAACTGGGGCGGCAGCTGGGGCTGGCTGTTCAACTGGAGCTGGGGCAGCCTCAGCTGGAGCGGCTTCTGGAGCTGGCGCGGCCTCAGCGGGAGCAGCCTCTGGGGCAGGGGCGGCTTCGGCAGCTGGAGCTTCTGGGGCGGGAGCGGCTTCAGCAGCTGGGGCCTCAGCGGCTGGGGCAGCTGGAGCCGGGGTCACTGGCTCGTCTCCGTAGCTGTTGTCTCTCTTCTTTCTGTATCCAGAAGCGGCAACTGGAGCAGCAGCTGGGGCGGGTTGTTCAACTGGAGCGGGGGCGGCTTCAGCAGGGGCGGCTTCAGGAGCTGGAGCGGCTTCTGGGGCTGGCGCGGCCTCAGCGGCGGGGGCAGCTTCTGGGGCAGGGGCGGCTTCTGGAGCTGGGGCGGCTTCGGCGGCTGGGGCCTCGGCAGCTGGGGCGGCTGGAGCTGGGGTCACTGGCTCGTCTCCGTAGCTGTTGTCTCTCTTCTTTCTGTATCCAGAAGCGGCAACTGGGGCGGCGGCTGGAGCGGGCTGCTCAACTGGGGCTGGGGCGGCCTCAGCTGGAGCGGCTTCTGGGGCTGGGGCGGCTTCAGCGGCTGGGGCCTCTGGGGCTGGAGCGGCTTCAGCGGGAGCGGCTTCTGGGGCTGGGGCGGCTTCAGCAGCTGGGGCCTCAGCGGCTGGGGCAGCTGGAGCTGGGGTCACTGGCTCATCTCCGTAGCTGTTGTCTCTCTTCTTTCTGTATCCGGAGGCGGCGACTGGGGCGGCAGCTGGGGCGGGCTGTTCAACTGGAGCTGGGGCAGCCTCAGCTGGAGCGGCTTCTGGAGCTGGCGCGGCCTCAGCGGGAGCAGCTTCTGGGGCTGGTGCGGCTTCGGCGGCTGGAGCTTCTGGAGCTGGGGCGGCTTCGGCAGCTGGGGCCTCGGCGGCTGGGGCAGCTGGAGCTGGGGTCACTGGCTCATCTCCGTAGCTGTTATCCCTCTTGTACACTGAAATCACGAGTCTCAAAATAAAAGCGATAGCACTTACATGACTTGGATTGGATTCCGATAACGAGAACGGACAGAAGGATCAGGTTCAGAAAACGCATTCTGTTCTTGGTTTTTTCCTTTGCAGTAAGAAGGAAGAGAAGCCAAACAATGTTCTGACGGTTCGGGGCGCCGTTCCGGTGCTTAAATATGGGAAACGGTTTAAAACTACAGAGGACCCGGCCGTTCACTTCTCCCGGTCCCTCGCCCGCCGATGTGGGCGTTCACGTTTGCAGTAAACGGGCTAGGCGTAGTAAATTTTGCGATTTCTCTCGCGCGCCATGATATTTTTTCCGTTTTTTCTCAGGGGACTGTTTCGATTTTTTTACTGGGCTTGTCTGGACGTCCGTATTGGGTTATATTTTTTAGGGGTTCAGAAATTTCCCTTTTCACGGGTATCTATCATCTATCAAAAAAGGGGTGATCCCTTTCAGGTTTCCCCTCGGTCTATGGAAGTAGGTTTTGCGGAAAAGACGTAAGACTTTCCAAGAGGCTGGGAAAGGGTTGTTTAGATGGAAATGACAGAACGGCCACCCAACAAAAAAGTTTGAAAATACAAAAGCTTCTGTAGAACAAATCTGAGGGGACGAAGGTTTGATTTGGGGTTTCTATACGATCTCTTAGCCAAATATCTGCGCTGGTAAGTGAAAACAGTCCGCTTTGAGTAGGGTTTTATCTAAGAGTGATTTTTTATGGAATTCTAGCCATCTTGAGGTCAGTGTCTAGCAAAATACAAGATCAATGTAAGCCATAAAAAGTTTTGGTGAGAAGTTTGGTCAGAGATTCTCATCCCCAAAAAGGAATTCAAAGAGTTTGTCATATAATAAAACAACACGCAACTCTTTGCAGGTGACGATCAAAAACTAAAGTGAAACCTGATCAAACCGCCACGACCAAGCTTTCAAATTCAAGGTCGTAGAGATCAAGTTTTCATGTTCTAATAAGGCGATTATCTCCTTACAAAAAATCGCTGTGTTCCAAATCCGGAAGGTTTATCTTTTCCATAATCGTCTCGATTTCTTTTCGTCTCTGTCGCAACTTTTTGGGTTATTGCGCAATAGTTTTTTTTAACTTATTGCTATACTACATTCCATAAATGATGTGCAAAAAACTTTGAGGAACGCGCGATTTTTCGCTGTTTATTTTAAAATGAGTACGTATTCGTTAATATGCGCCGATGATTAATGATCTTTGAAGTAAAAACTTTTGGGAGAGTGATAAACAAAATGTGTAAAGGGTTCAGAAAATGCGTTAGACTGACGTGGTTCCTAGGGAGGCTTTCGAAAACCACTGTGATTTGAAGCTCTCGCCGAGCTGAAGTTATAGGGCTTGCCTTGCATTCATTTCAGGCTTTAAAAGCATGAGTTTAGGTATATCTGAATGCCTTGTCAGAGTGGATATTGTTAGCCCAAAATTGGGGTCTTTAAGAAAAAAAATTGTCGTATAGACATCGACAGTTCATGTCTCGTATCAAAAATGACATTGAAGTTCCTAAACATTATTGTAACCCTCCGAACAGTGATTCAGCGTTTTCGAAGGCAATTTTAAAATTTTTTTCTTACATCGCTTTTCTCTTTGCTTCCCTAGGATCAAGACGTTTACATTTCATTTCCAAATTTTGCGTTCTACTTCCAAGCCGATCCATAATTTGCCTTGTGTTTTTATTTTCTCCAATTTCCTTTTCTCAGAACGCCCTCTATTTGCGTCATTGCCGTCTGGAACGTCTCAAAGTTACAATTAGAGACCAAAAAAATCTCTTTAAACCGCTTCGCAAACTAGAATCAATCAAACAAAAAAGTTGTTCGCACTTCAATTTTTACAGTTTTTCATAAAAAATTTTGTAAATTTGCGCTTCCTGAAACTTTACTTGTTAATTATTATAACAAACAACTTGACGCCGAAATTGAGACAAACCTGACGTTCGTTTAAAACTGAAATTTATTGCGTCAAAGTAGCAATCATCGGGCTTCTCAAAAAAGTTTTTTTATCGTAAAGAATTAAAGATTGGAGTCTTAAAGAATGATAATTGCTTCCTGCTGAAAGCGAAAGTGGTAAAGATTTTTGCGTGAACATTTACAAGTGTTATTAGAAATGTTTTGAGTTTGTGGGTATTGTTTTTGGACTTGTTATACTGTTAAACACTTGAGAGGTTAAACAACGCAAGTTTGGTGTGAAACAAATAACGAAAATGGTCAATGTATTATACATCAAGATACGAAATAATTTTGAGTGGTTGAAATTTAGGGCTAAAGTCAACTCAACTACATGATCTCGATTGCTTAAATTTTGACCCAGCGCAGTGGAGTCACAGCCGAACAGTGACTGAAAAGGATGCTTGCTTTTGCCGATCCACGGCAAAGGAACTCTCCCTCCTCGTTTCGGCACTTCGCACACCCAGTATCGGTCGAAATTCACACGAAATGTCACAACAGAATTTTTCGTGTGGTTTTTCGATGGAAAAATGTTTTCCTCGAAATTATTTGATTGCTTTTGTCAGTTGTGACACTTTTTTTGGACGAAACTCATAAGTGGGCGGGCGGCATTTTTGTTTTATTTCGGTTTGCCGTCACTTTTGTGAAAGCGCTCAAGGAGTGACGCACGTCAAACTGAGGAGTCCGGTGACCGGAATAGACCCTTCGCTATCGGTTTTTTACACTTCGTCTTGATTTCGCAGAGAAAGAGGGAAAAAAGACACACAAAAACGTACTCTCTCGCCCCAAAAATTCCCCATTTCTTCCCCGACAAAACGTTTTTTCGCGTCTTTTTTGGCAAATTGCCAATCCATTCACCGGACTGTTTTTGCTTATCTCAGTTTGACGTGTGACGCTCAGATTTTGCTTATGCTTTGCTTACACAATGGGCCATCTCACCTATCATTCCCGAAAATTTTAGCTGGCTCTTTGCGGGCAAAGCCGGTATATTCAACAATCGTTGCCGAGGAGAAAGTACGTGGGATATTATGGACAGAAATCCGTTAGATGATACTACCCGGGGCTGTAGATTCGCTGGCATGTTTATAGACCAGCAAGTTGAGTCTATTATATTACAATAGCAAAAAGAAAAAAAATACAATAACAAAGAGAAAAAATTGTAGTAGAGTGAAATAAAAGTAAGGAAATTGTTTTTTAAACGTATGAAATGATGGTCAATGTATTTGGGTTGAATTAGGAGCTATTTTTACAGTTGTTTTCGGTGTTTTTACCTTGCTCCCTTTTCCCAACATTAGCGAGAAGGCCCGACTCCCTGCTGCTTGAGGGCCGGGCCACCATTTTTGGCTCGGGCAGGCCGGAGAACCATGTTTACTGTAACTAAACAAACAAATATTCCTAATTAAAAAATTACAAATCCGCTTTACAATAAAAGATACGAGATTTTTGCCTTAATCACATTACTACTAAGGCCATTAGGATTATTTCCATTCATCCCCTTCTGCGAATTGGAAAATAATCCATCTCTTGTTACAACTTCCATTTTTAAAAACCATCTTTTTCTCTGCTGTGTTTATCCTTCCTTTGCGACCTTGCCATTCGCAATTTATTTTCCTGTTGATACTTCCAAACATACCGGTTTTGGGGTCCATGGAAAAAACATTGTTTTTGTGAAAAGTTTTTGTAAAAAGTGAAGGTCTTTCCTGGCAGTCTACAACAATTCATCGGAAAAAGGGAGAACAGAAAAACTTTTGAAACCACTTTGATTTTTGTGGTTTGGCGAATATTAACTTTTGCAATGAAAGAAATGTAATCGTTAGTCTAATATATATGCAAAAAATATTAAAAAATCAGTGATACAGTTGGCTTCTATCTCGACGAGAGAGAAGCAGATGCTAAAAATTACACATACAGGGGAAGTACTCGAAGTGCGACGCTCAGATTTTGATGAAACTTGGCACAAATTTAGAATAATTTTTTCTAAGATATATGCGAGAATCCTAGCTCGCGCTTTGCAGAAACAACCAATATTTTTAGATCGAAAGTCGGCGAAAATTTAGGACTTTTTGCCGAATTTCGCCACGAAAAGTTTCATGCCTATTTCGATCGTAAAAAATAATTTTTCTACAAAAAATCAAATTTTTCCGCACGAAACTGCTAAAGTTATGGCCAAAAAAGCGATTTCTCCCTGACCGCTCTTCACGTTTATCGTGCTCCCTTGGCGGCTAAAATCGTTCGATATCTCGGCGGCGCCCGCAAAGCGCGAGCTAAAACTTTCAGGAATTAATGTTTAGTCCATACCCGACGTGTATGCAAATTTTAAAGAAAATCTGAGCGTCGCACTTGGAGTACTTCCCGTGTTAATGGAAAGATTGAGGAAAACTGTGATTCGCTTTTCCTCTACATGTGCCGTGGGTCATAAAAATGTGAAAAAACCCAACATCGAAAAAAATATTTTTTGACCTAACTACATACAGCCCGCTTCAGTGACTCAGAAACCGCCTTGTAAATGACATATTTATTCGACCCGTATTTGAAATGACATGGTATAAGATTGGAATGAGTGCAAGCTTTGACAAGAATAGATACAGACAATAAATTTTGAATTTAAATACTCTAAACATCTTCAAAAATACATTAAACATCGTCGATTGGTCCAGCTTTTTTCCAGAATTCCCTTGGCATCAGGATGTTCCATCTTCGTTCTTTCGGCTCCTCGTAGTCTTCGTCATCTTCCGAATCCACCGTAATCGCATAATAGTCTTTCGGAGTGGTGTAAACTGGCACTATGTCGTCTCTGGCGGTCTTTGACATCAGCTCATCGTATTTTGCCACCATTTTTTGCGAATTTTTCGGTCCAAATCGACAGTTTTGGATGATTTTGTAGAGAAGGAACCCGGCCAATACCCAGATGATGAGATCGACGACGAGAAGAATAGCCATGTAAGAGGTTCGGTTGGGAAACTGAAAAAAATTGAATAATTTCTGAATAAATTTGTATGAATTTTTTAAAATAAGTTTAAATATTAGCTTCGTAAAAAAATAAATTGTATTTTAATGTAGCCACAAGTTTTGAAGTCTTTGATTTTACAGATTGAAAAATTTAAATTTCAAATTTCCCGCCAAAAACAAGTCTTGGCATTCTGTTGCAACCCTCAAAAATTGCCAAAAATTAATTTGTAAACTATTATAAGGTGTAAAGAAAGTTTACTTACACTGTCAGTAACTTGAAAGACATCGCTTCGGACTTTCACAACATCTTTCCCAACTGATTCAATCTCCTGTGTAAACGCGCTCAAACTCTTGTCCAATCCAGCAGTCAAATTGGTCATCCCGAAAGCCAAGTCATAGAAGATACGATGAGCTTTGACCAGCTGATCTTGGATATTCTGAACTTCAGCATCAATTGAACCTTCGGACATTTTGAAGAAATCTGGAAAAGGATGACATATTACATATACTGTAGGTCATAAGACATGTAAATAGTGATCGTTTCACGGAGGAATTTGAAGCAAAATGTATGTAATAGAAGGAAGTTAGAGTAAAATTGCCGGATCAAAAAAGAGCTTTGCATATATTCAATAAAAAATATTAATTTTATATTGTTGATGCCAATAGTTGGCATGTGTAATATACCTTAAACCATGGTATTAAATTTGTTTTTGAGCAAAAGAAAGTAATTCTTAGTATCTACACAGTCTCAAGGCGCTATTGAGTAAAGCCGCATTCAAGAAATTAAAAAGGTTTTAAGAACAAACATCAATTTTGTATTGGACTCCCCATTAGATCAAGTACAATATAAAACACTCCAAATCATCAAAAAAATCTTAAGTTATAGACCATCTCTGGTCTCCCGGCCTCAACAGACAAAACGAAATCGTCTCGGACGTCTTAAGATTTGTGTAGACAATGAATCCGACATGATACATTCGACTAATCTCTTCAATTACCCTTCAAGTAATCCGCTCAGGTAAACGCGAGAATTTCCGAAGAATTTAACATCAGAAATACAACAAGCCAGCAGACGGATATACCGTATTTCAATATCATATTTCACTGCAGACGTCTGCCAAGATAGCTATGTGTTTTTGGAGGTGACTATTATGTTTACGACATTTTTGATGCTTAATGGGGACATTGGGGAGGTAAATGACAAAAATAAATAAAATAAAAAAAATATATTTTTGTGGTGTAGGTTGTAGTATGGTCGTACATACAAAACTTTTAGGTTTAAACAGATTTTGGCAAACCGCATGAAGACGTCAAAAAACGAAAGTCTTGTTAGAAAAGGGTCGCGAAAGAAATGTTTTAGAGTTCAAAGACCTTCATGGTGCTTTAACGGACCATAAAATCCTTACAAAAACTCCAAGGGCATTTTCGGTAAAGAAATATCAAAAAATCTCAAAATTTAAACTTGTTCAAAAATGAAGTTGAATTAAGCAATGAAAACATGTTTCATGGCGATGAGATAACTAAACCCACAATCAATGGTAGTTTTCATTCTCTATTGGTTCCAAAATCTCTGTCAAAAAGTCCGAAATCCTAAAAAATTCCAGATTCCAGGACACCAAAGCGGAAATTGAATTCCATTCAAACCAACTTTCCAGACTGGTCAAATCCTCGTCGACGGCCGCTTTTATACCGCCTCAGGGCATTACGTAGCGCAAATGTTAAACCCGGCCTCAAGGGCTAATCCGCTGCATGCTTTGGGGTGCATCCAAATGTTAATAAGTCGAGATGATCGGGGGGTGATTAAGAGGCGGTTCGGTCGGGTTGTGACATGCGTCAGGCTTCCTGTGACACTCGGCCGCTGAGTCAGACGGAAAGAGGAGGAGCTGAAGGGGCTATTGTAATGGAAGCAGGAGGAGTTTTTCGCAGCAACAAAGAGGATTGCAAAGACATTCGCTGAAAGCTTTGCTATGGCCTCCACTTGCGCTAGTGGACAAAGGAAAAGGATTTGTCATAAATTTTCAAGGATTAGATGTATGAACCGGCGGTTCAAATTGTCTTGCAGCCATATAGTATGTACTAAAAAAGGAAAGAATGCAATTTCTAAATCCCTTACAAATCCGTCTTTAATTGCGGACGATGCAACAAAGATCTGCAAAGGACTGCAACAATTCCAAAAGGGTCAGAAAGGAAAAGGGCAAGACTGGATGACTAACATATAGTAATCATGCCATAAATCCCGTAGGCACAGGGCGTTCACGTTTCGCGTCGCTGCGACTTCTCGTCTTTGGACTTGCGACATGCACTTTTCTGCTAGTGCATCCCGCGACGTTGACAAAAAAATCTACGGCCTTTATGGCGCGACTAGTGCATAAATAGCAAGCCAAAAAATAGCACAAAATTTGTTTCATTTTTGGTAAATTGGCGCATCCCGCCCTTATGCTGTAGAGGACCGAACTGGCAGCCATCAGAGAGGCCTACGAAAGTGTGTTAAAAGGATGCAGATCTCCTCTTCGACCTTCTATATACATACTCGAATGAAACAAAGTACTGTATTGTAAACGTCCTACAATTTCATTTTTTTACTGGCATGAAAAAACGTACTACATCTTGACCGTAACAACAATCTATGGTTTGATTTACAATGCAACAACCATCAGCTCACGCGATCTCCCTGTCCCAACTTTGAGCAATCTACAAAAATTTGAAAACTATATATCCGCGTACAAATCCGCTCCAAGAAATTAATCTACTTGTGAGCCTTCAAAACAACTCAGACATTAAAACATACAACCTTATGAGACGTATGACAACACGATAAGACCCTGTTTTCGACGGAAACAGTGATGAAAACAGGAAGATATAGAGCTTAATGCGGGATAAAGCATAGATTTCTCGGTATCGCTTGGATATTCTATTAGGGAAGGGTGGAGATAAGGGGTACAACAACAAAACGTAGGCAAGTGGAGGTTAACATTAAGCGGCGAGTACTTAAAAATACAGAGCAGAGAAGGGTTTTAAAGAGTGTAAAAGGCACAAGAGTGGGATGAATTTTTAGAATTTTATAATTTCTGAAGTATGTCCCGATGCACTTAAGCAGAGATCATTATACATATTATGTATTATAAAATATACATTTCAGAATTTGAACTGAATTATTAATACGACTGGGGAACAAGGAGTAGCCGCTTCAAAACGGCGTCACAAAGAGCCATAGCTAAGAGCTGGTTCTGTGTCAGTCGATAAAAACGTCAAAGACGATTCAAAGTATGCCGAAATTTGAAATGGAACACTTCTAAAGAGGTATCAAATTATGTTCAAAATTAAGGCGCATCTTGTCTAGTTATATCAACTTGGCCTCTGTATAAGAAAACCATTTTGTAAAAATGAAATCCTTGATGACTTGCGGATAGTCGTGCAAATTCTTTGAAACTTGTCAGACCTTCTTGGCAACTAGTCTGAGTTTTGTACCGAGTTCTTTGACATTTAGTCCTTCAACTTTCCGAAACACTTTTAGCCCCCAAAGTTTAAGCGGATTACCCTCAAGTCGCCTTATCCACTGACTAGTCCAAATCTAACCGGAAAAGATTCCACTCATCTTGTCTCTTTGACTAGTCATTTAGATCGTTCTCTGCAAGATCCCCCTTTTTTTGACTTTTCTATTTTGGCTACAAAACTAATCCTCAGCCCATGGAGAAGTCTTTGCAAACGTCTTCTTGCTGACACTCTGACGACAAAGGAGTTCCGTTTCTCCAAAAGTTCTCAAACTCTTTAAATAAAGCTTTAAGCCAATTACACTTGATGTCTTCTGTTAATCCTACCATCTCAGACATTTGGGATAATTATGGAAAAAAGGGGGGCTTGCAAGAAATTAAAGATTGGAAATTCAAGTAGATGATGGAGGAGAAAAAGTGTAATTTTAAAGGAAAGTACTGGAAATGACAATTAAATGACCTGTAAGGATCGGAATAATTTTAAATCAAATTTTTGAAAGACCTATGTGAGATTTCCGGCTTGCGCTTTGCAGGAAAAACTGAGGTTTTTTGTAATACAAGATTTTTCAATTTTGACATTTTTACGGGTTGTTCAGCTATAGAAAACTTCAACATTTTTCGACCGCTGAGAGCAGCACCAAGGCAAAAATCAGTTGTTTCCGCTCAAAAATGACTATTATATGAAAAAAGTTTTCTTTCTGACCGCTAGAAAGACTTTTACTAAAAATTTTGCGATTGGAAAAGATGGAATATCTCGTCTGCTCCTGCAAAGCAGAGGCTAAAATTTCACAGAAGTCAACTTTTAATCAATCCTGCTTTTCTCCAGTCAAAGACTAATTCCTAAAACTCTCGCATACTTCATAGAAAAGCCTAATCTTACACGTACAAATTCCACATAATTTTACGAAATTTTCCATAATCAACAAAGCGCATTTCCCATCCTCCAATCTGACATTAAAAATTTCATAATCGGAGGCGTCGCAAATACGTAACATCCATATTTATGCCGATTGTAAAATATAATATTGTGCTCTTTCTTGACACCTTGCCGCGCTCTACGCACATATTTCATCCGCTTACACATCAAAAAGCATACTTCCGCGGTTCGTAAGATGTTTACGACACCGGGGATTTGACGACGAGAACGACGTGGAGAAAACAAAGCCCTGCGGCGATTAGCCGCTCGAGGTCTTTTGTATGACATGTAGGTGGTAAATATAATCAAGAAGGATGTAAAATACGTCATACCGACTTGGTCCTACAAAGGAAAAAAAACAGAAATTAATTATTTCTTGTTGAAAAAAAACTTGTTTCAAATGAAAAAAGTTGATACACCAACCGGACATGCAAACGTTTTACAAGCCAAAGCGAATTTGAATGACATTACAGACGTTAAGTTGCTCACGCAAATAAACACCAGTAACCTTTGAAACAAGACCAATGGCACATTTTCGAAAATAAGGGAATGACAAAAAAATTAAAAAAATAAAATGGTGAAATTTCCGTGAAAGTATAAAAAATGGTCTCACAAGGAAAGTACTTTTATGGGGGCTCCTACTTTTTGACGTGACATATCTCAAAAAATCAGAAAAAATGCGCTGATCAAGGATATATAAATCTCAGCTGCCCATTTTAGGTTTTTAGGGGTGAAACTGCCTAAAAACTGGCTTAATTTCCCTACAAAAGGCGCAAGCATTCGAAACGATAAAAAGCGCAATCGGCCTCTTCCTTCGGAAGAGAGCGGTGTGGCCGAGTGGTTAGTGCCGTAGTCTGGGGATCAAAAGGGGAACGCCGCACGGCACGGCAACCCAGAATAGAACAAAAATGTCTCCCGCCCACTTTTGAATTTCGTCCAAACGAAGTGTCAAAATTCACAAAAGAAATAAAATAATTCCGAGAAAAATGTTCTTCGGTCGGAAACCCGCACGAAAAATTCATTTTTGACATTTCGTTTGAATTCAACCGATACTAGGTAGGCGAAGTGCCGAAACGAGGCGGGAGACTCCCTGGGTTGCCGTGCACGGGGTTGTGTCCGAACAGTGCGCCTGAAACAAACAGTGCACCTGGCTGAACGGGGCACCTGAGCGAACGGTGCACCTGACACATTTTGAACTGTGCACCTGGGCGAACAGTGCACCTGGGCGAACTTCGGGACTGGGAAAAAGGATTTTTTTTGGAAAATTTTAATAAAATTTGAAAGGTTTTCGCTTCGGGACAGGGAAAAAGGATTTTTTGGAAAATTTTAATAAAATTTGAAAGGTTTTCGCTTCGGGACAGGGAAAAAGGATTTTTTTTGGAAAATTTTAATAAAATTTGAAAGGTTCTCGCTTCGGGACTGGGAAAAAGGATTTTTTTGGAAAATTTTAATAAAATTTGAAAGGTTTTCGCTTCGGGACAGGGAAAAAGGATTTTTTGGAAAATTTTAGTAAAATTTTCAAAGGTTTTCGCTTCGGGACTGGGAAAAAGGATTTTTTTGGAAAATTTTAATAAAATTTGAAAGGTTTTCGCTTCGGGACTGGGAAAAAGGATTTTTTTTTTGGAAAATTTTAATAAAATTTGAAAGGTTTTCGCTTCGGGACAGGGAAAAAGGATTTTTTGGAAAATTTTAGTAAAATTTTCAAAGGTTTTCGCTTCGGGACTGGGAAAAAGGATTTTTTTTTTGGAAAATTTTAATAAAATTTGAAAGGTTTTCGCTTCGGGACAGGGAAAAAGGATTTTTTTTTGGAAAATTTTAATAAAATTTGAAAGGTTTTCGCTTTGGGACAGGGAAAAAGGATTTTTTGGAAAATTTTAGTAAAATTTTCAAAGGTTTTCGCTTCGGGATAAATATGGCAAGGGTAGATCAGGGCAAATTCTTTTGACGGATTTTTTTATATGACAAATGGGGATCAAGGTAAGCCGTTTTTACTGATTTCTTTGTTTGTGAAAAGCTAGATATGAAAGGGGAGATCAAGGCAACTTGTTCTGACTAATTTTTCGTCTGTGAAAAAAATGTTATTCCAATAGGGCTGTTGCCGGTGCGCCACAAAAATACGAACAGAACCTAGCAAACCTAAAAATAATCAGATGTAAGTGTAGTTCTTTCGTTTCTTACCGTTTTACTTTCTCCATGGGAAACACGATGCTCCTTGCAATCTCTTCAATAATTTTTTCGGATCCACGAGTTATGATCTCATCTCTGGCTACATCAGAGGCCCGACGTTTTGGCATTGCCTTATTTGTCAAGATTGGAAGGATGTTTAGTCCCTGCTTTTCAAGATCACGCGCTATTAACTCAATGAATTTGTTGAGCGTTGTACTTGAGCTTAAGATGGAATTCCATCCATTATGTTGCCCCTCATTTATCTTTTTACAAACAAAGAAATTGTCAAAAAAAGCTTACCTTGATCTCCCCTTGTCATATTTAGTTTTTCACAATGAAAAAAATGATAAAAACGGCTTACCTTAATCCCCCCTTGTCATATTTATCTTTTCACACACAAAAAAATCAGTCAAAAACTTGCTTTGATCTCCATTGTCATATTTACCTTTTCACAAAGAAAAAATGGTTTTTTTCCTTTTCCGAAGCGAAAACTTTTCAAATTCCTTTCAAATTTTATTAAAATTTTCCAAAAAAATCCTTTTTCCCAGTCCCGAAGCGAAAACCTTTCAAAACTTTTAAAAATTGCCAAAAAAAAAAATCATTTTTCCCAGTCCCGAAGCGAAAACCTTTCAAATTTTGTAAAAAAAAATCCAAAAAAAATCCTTTTTCGTTGTCCCGAAACGAAAACCTTTCAAATTTTCTTCAATAATGCACAAAAAACTTTTTTTCAAGGTGCACCATTCGCCTAGGTGCACTGTTCGAACAAGAAAATGTCAGGTGCACCGTTCAGCCAGGTGCACTATTCACCCAGGTGCCCCGTTCAGCCAGGTGCACAATTCGTCAGGTGCACCGTTCGGACCGAATCGTGCACGGGTTCATTTCCCAATCGACTCTTTTTGAAGTTGAAGGTCGGAAAAATAAATGTTTGGGCCAAGGCTGACTTATTACGTCTTAGAAACTCAATAAACATCAGTTTAAGCCAAAATAAAAATTGTAAACCTGTGAAAAATTAAGCGAAAAGGGGTTCATATAGGACTTTAAGTCAACTTCCGATTGGGTTTTCTCCCCTAAAAACTTAAAATGGGCAGCTAAGATGTATATATCAGCACATTTTTTTCTGATTTTTTGAGATATGTCCCGCCCAAAAGTAGGAGCCCCCATAAAAGTACTTTCCTCGTCAAATAAACTTTGAGGATCAATTATGAGGGCACTTAAAAATTTCAAGGATACTTGATATACGACTAAAGTGCCCGATTTACATACCGACTCTTCACAGATTAAGAGCACATCTACTGTATCAGCCTTTATTTATTAGTCTGTCGGGAAAATAGAGAACACAATGTCGCATGCAAAATCGAGAAATTTAATTTTGTCGCGGCACAATCAAATTGCTTTTCATTTTCATTCGGGAAGCATCAAAAATGTAACAAAATACCTCCATCTCCCTTCCAAACGGAGTTTTTTTTTATTATAGTTGTAAAGGGAGGCACTAAAAAGTAATTCGATTTGCGGCGACACAATTTATTTTTCGATGTGATTTTTGACATTGTGCTCTCTATTTTCCCGACAGACTGGTAAATAAAGAATGTGAGCCTTAATAGCCGTACTATGGCCATACTAAGACCAACACGCAGCCAAAAAATGAGTTTAAACTCAAACCCTCAAGTCCTTTTCAAAATCGCGCCCACCCTACCCCACTGAAATTTGAAAAAGATTATCTTGGAACCGAGATTACTACATAATAACTGCCAACGAAGAAATCCCCGCCTACATTCCGACAATAATTATAATTCGAACTCAAATGACATCGATATTAATAGATTCTAATAAAGACTTGATAAAAGGAGTATTAGCTTTTTAATGTATGTATAATAATTAACCAAAAATTAAAAGGAGGATGATCCCGCGAGTCGTTTTCTTTTCAAATCCCATTCTCATTGGCATCGCGTGACATTGATACAGCGATTACGATACCATGTAGTAATTAATTATCAAGGGGAACTGCAATTACAACAAATATTGTAATACTAAGGAGCGTTTCTGAGAAAAATAAAAACGGAGAAGAGCAAAGATTAGCACGTATTTTACACTAAAAAGACCCATGTGCGACGCTCAGATTTCTCTTAAAATTTGAACACACTTTGCTCATAGACCACACATGGATTCCTGAAAGTTGCAGCTCGCGCTTTGCCCGGACAGCTGATCTTTCTACAGAATACGGAAAATGTGGAGAACGGCCACAGAGGAACACATATTTTGGCCATATTTTTCCCTCTTTCGGCATGCCGTTAAATGAAAAATGTAAAGGAAGTGTGTAATTTTTACCGCCTATCGAAAATCTTGGATATCGGAAAAATCAATTTAGAACGGGCTATAAGACGAGACTTATCCAGATCATTTGATCCGTAAAAAAAGTACGTGGTGTCTCAGCCGGAGCTTCCAAGATTTCAAGTATTATTTCTCCGCCACACTATCAGTCTGTCGGGAAAATAACGGCGGATCGTCGCAGCAAAATGTCTCGCATCGCTGCTATCGCGCACCAAATCCCAAGCCGCGGCTTGCAGTCGCAAAGCGATGATGGGCGATTCCGAGGTGCGACGATCCGCCGTTATTTTTCCGACAGACCGATAATTTTTATAAAATTTATATCAAATTGAAGCTGAGGTACCACACTTCTTGTCCACCAAATATTATTTATGTTTTCACCGATATCGGACTCCAAAACTTCTAATGAATGGGTCAGTATGAGAGCCTCCTTGAACTTGGGCTTGTCATATTTGGTGGACAAAAAATGGGACGTTTCAGCTTCAATTTGATATAAATTCCATAAAAATTGGTGGATAATAAGTGGAGAAATACTTAAATTAAAGTTGGAAGCTGCCGGCTGAACCACCCTATATAATATTATAAAATTTGAGGACAATAAAATACCGCGAACACAGTTCTGTTGAAACAAAGACATATTGGCAGAAAACAACATCAAATGCCCCTCGGCATTTATATACCCTCCGTTTGACGTCAAGAGAAACTCCATTAAAAAATGCTGTACATTACAATGTACAAATCGGCCGACAAAATACAACTTATGCTCCTAAAATAACAAAAAAACAGCTCTTCGGCACGGAACGTGTCATTTTCACCCGTTCCAGTGTGCCATTATGCACAAAAATGACAAATTCTTACAACAAGATATCTGGTAACAGTAGTAGTAGTATATAATCAGTCCTTACATTGTTAAAGACCAAGATGTGCTGAAAGACAGGTGAAAAAAAATATCAGCATTCAAAAGTGCATAGACAGTTCGTTTTTTAACACAAGTTTAATTGATTTTTTGGGACATAATTGCCCTGCACAGAATTCTGTACTTTTTTCAAAAAAGCACAGAACGTTGTGCCCTGTAAACTAGCGTCAAATGAAAAGTCTATGGCATTTTTAAATCGTAAAGGTTTTGAAGTCATTAATGACGTTTCAGGAAGTAAGGGAATAATCGATGTATAGTCTCGGCGCAGGGAAAAAGTTTCAGTTTTCATTTTTGATATGGTCTATAAATATATATATGAAAGGGCAATATAAGGACAAATTATGGCTTTAGGAAGTATATAAATATACATAATAAAAGATGAGATCACTGAAGTCGTGGACGGCACCATGTGGAAAACAATGTAGTCAAATAGTCTAGACATTCCTGCATTCTTCAAGAATGTTGTTACTTCTGTAAACCACACGATAAATATTTGTTATATGATTTGATAAATATTCTTGGCATACTAGTCCGGAAAGTCGCCGGTATGATTTTCGGCGTGGGCCAAAATTTCGGCCCGCCGGCCTGATATCCGATCGTCCGGGCCGTCTGGACGACCTCAGGCACTTGGGGAGACTTTTGTTTCAACAAGCCGGTGAAAAGTTTGGACCAAGACGGCCTTAAGAAAAATTGAAACGGCCCGGCCAAGAAGCCATGTCTACCCAGGAGGTTGCCCCAAAAAGGTCATATTTATAACAAAAAGTAAGACAGTGCAACTATGTAAGTCCATTGCTCTCTTTCCGTTACAATGACAAACCCGACTTTGAAAATCCACAACACAAACAGCAAAACCTTCGAGAACCCCGAATCTCCTGGCACGGAAGTCTGATATCAATTCATATTGTTTTTGAACCCAATTTCGAGAACCGAAAGAAATTTCTTCCTCAAAAACAAAATTACTTTGTTCAACACACCACCGGATTATACCGTGATTAAAGCAAGCGAATTTACGTGAATAACTTGTGATTTCCGACGTATGTAATCAAAACAACGCTTTTCCGTAACTGGAAGAGGATACGTCATGTTGACCAAGCGCTTGCAGATTTGCAAATAAGCAAATAAAGAGTTGAAATTGATAAAATTTAAGGTTTGGATGCTTAGATTTCAAGAAATTAAAAAAATGGACTAAATTGATATAATTTTTTAAGTTCTTGTATAATATACATATACATAGAAAGTTTGAAAGTGCCAAAGAGTATCGAATGTCTGGCGAATTGTAACCTACGAAAGATAAGTCTCGTCAGTCAAAAGCTAAAAATGTTACATTTGGCCTAGAAAATTTTGCCCTAAATCTAGGCCAAGTCCTATAAAAATATTATAATTTTAAAATTTTTTGAAAAAAAACAAAGTCTAAACAACTTCAAGATTTTATTTTACAGAATTTCAGAAGTCCTGAAAGACAATTTTGGACAGTAGTGAAACACTTGTATAACAAACAATTTCTGTCCCTGTGCCATTTGTTCTACAGACGTTCTACTGTAACTAACGACCATGTTAAGCCTTTCTAATACTTGCTAACACCTATCTTGCTCATTTTCCGACTAAAAGTCAACACTTCCCCGGAACACAACGGTAATTGGAATCTAGTCTGTCTATTACAACAAGACTCGAAAAACAAGTCAAAATTGGCCCAACTAAGGCTGACTTCAATTACTTGTGACATTTCCTCGTTATCCGCTCCTCTTGGGAGGAGCCACTTCCGTTTTCAAATAAAATGCCACGAGAAAAAACTGTGAAATTAAAAAATTCTTGGAAGTCGAAAAAAAGAGTAAAATTTTAAACTTTAACGCCAAGAATTAGTGAGATTAAAGGAACTGATGGTAAATGGCAAAATTAAAAATCTTCTGGTTAAACGTCATAAAAAACTTTTCAAGAAAATTCGAGAAAAATTGGGCTTATTAAAGCTAATTTTAATAGTTGTTTAATCTTTCAACTAGTCTCTAAAATAGCTCGTCAAACTGGCGTCAACGGAAAGATCACATCACAAAAATTATCGCTTCAAGTTTACATTCGTTAAACGGAGATTTTTTTATCAAACAAAGAATCTTATAAGACATTTTATTTCTCGGTCGCAGCCACGACACACCCAGTTTTCGCCAATGTACGGGGACTAATGACAAAATATTAGCATCAAAAAACAGAAATCCGAGGCTTCATTTTGAGCAAAAAATGAGAACAAATTTTTTCTCGGGACTTGACGGTAGCCACATGTGGTAGTCTAGCCTAGAATATGCTTGCAAAAAGAAAAAATTAGCAACAAACAACGCTCCTGACCGTAACTTTTACTTCCAGAAATTAGAGACTAAAAATTATAAAATTGCGCTATCAGCAAGAAAAGTAGAGTCAAGCCGCTAAAATCGCAAATTGCCAGCGACTAAAAAATTTTGTTAACATTTCTTGGTGATTTTCAACCGAAAAAGTTCGAAATTTCTCAATCATTTTCAACCAAAAAGGACTGGTTTTCGGGGTAAAAGTGACCTACTTCAAAACGTCGTAGCGACCTCAGTTTGCACTTTAAAATCTTGTTATTTAATAGACAAAAAACGATATGGCTTTAAAAAAACATATTCCAAAAACAAAGGCTCTGCGCCGCCTCCGCCGAAAGTTATAGCCTCCTACTTTCCTTCACGTTTCTTGAAAGACCCTGTACAGTGAGGAAACTGATTCAATGGCAAAAAACCGCTCGTTTTGGATCTTTGAAGGGGCCAAAATGACTCCAAACCCTTCTCTTCTCTAAGCTAAGAAACTCCGCTTTGAAAAGCGCGCCCTTTCCTTCAAGGCGGGCTCTTCAAAGCGGGGTTTTTTTAGCTTTGAGAAGGGAAGGGTTTGGAGGCATTTTGATCCCTTCCGGGATTCAAAATGAGACCTTTTTTTGCCATTGGATCCGGTCCCTCACTGTAGAAGGATTTAGTTGTTCGAAGATTCGCCTTGGCCAAAAAATTACTTCATTAAATTGCAAAATCGTTTGTTATAGACAAGTTTCGCTGTACATAAGCTCCAATGTATTCATTACAAAAAAAATCTTCAAGCTTTAAAGAGATAAAAAAGTCGTATTTAAATAGCTTTATATACATAATGCAGTAGGACAATTCCTAAAATGTTACTCATGACAGTTTTCAGAAATTCCAGTAGGAAATGAATAGCAAAAATTCCTGGATGGGGCATAACCATCGGGCTTAATTTTCCCATGGGAAAAGAGTGTATAAAATTAGTTCCGGCCACATGTTTTCGCCGTATGTGGGTAATATGATTCGATTTTAAACTTGGTTATTAGAGAGCAAAATTGAATCGGAGTTGGACGATTGGGGAAAAAGACGATTGGGGAAAGGGACGATTGGGGAAAAAGACGATTGGGGAAAAGTACGATTGGGGAAACCGAAAAGTGTTATTTTTCTTCCATGCAAATGTCGAAGTTAGGATAATCGAGGGTGCCCATTTCGAAAATGACATTCATTTTTTTGATTCTTACTTTTTTCCTTAAGTAGTACTGTAAAGTAGTAATTTTTGATTTTTTTCATAAATACTCGATTTAGGGGTTTTCGAGGGTGCTGATTTCGAAAATCATGTAAATTTTTCCTCTAGTACTACATAGTACTATTCTGATACTATATAGTACGAAGTGAAAATATGGCTTTTGACGTTAATGGTGTTGTTTTGATGCTTAGTACTCTTAAAAAATACGTTTTTAAGACTTGGTGCTATATAGTACTGTCTGATACTATGTAGTACGAAGTAAAAATAGGCGTACTAAGCACCAGAACAACACCACGAACGCCTAAAGGCCAACTTTACACCTCGTACTACATAGTATCAGGTAGTACTATATAGCACCAAGTCTTTAAAACGTGTTTTTGAAGAGTACTAAGCATCAAAACAACACCATTAACGTCAAAAGCCATATTTTGACCTCGTACTATATAGTATCAGAATAGTACTATATAGTACTAGAGGAAAAATGAACATGATTTTCGAAACCAGCACCTTCGAAATCCCCTAAATCCAGTATTTTTCGAAAATTTTTAAAAAATTAGTACTTAACAGTACTACTTAAGAAAAAAAGTAAGAATCAAAAAAAAGAATGTCATTTTCGAAATGAGCACCCTCGATTATCCTAATTTCGACATTTGCATCGAAGAAAAATAATACTTTTCGGTTTCCCCAATCGTACTTTTCCCCAATCGTCTTTTTCCCCAATCGTCCCTTTCCCCAATCGTCCTTTTCCCCAATCGTCCCAGTTCCAAATTGAATTTACATTGCCATTTTAGGTTAGGTTCAAAATGATAAATTTGATTAAATAGTACTCGTATTTACAAATGAAATCACAAGATCGGACGTTCTCGTTGACAAAAAAATCAAAGTTTTACCTGCCCAACATGCAAGCCTACTGGACTGACCAATAACCCCAATGACTTTTCGCAAACAAACCGCACGATTCCTCAATATTCCGCTTTTCGCCTCTAATCGCCACTCAAGGAAAAAGGGCCGATTCATTCGGCAAACATTCCCGATATCAGCGAGGAAGGTTACGGAAGAAGAAAGAAAGAAAAATCCGATTGAGGAGAAAGGTGAATCGCCCCAGAAATTTAGGAAAAAGTTATATTGCCAGGCTTGGTGAGACTCAATTGATTACTTAAATTTGATGGAAAAGTTGTCAGAAAGTGTTAGAGATCTCAATAAAACTCGGCATAAATTTAAGTCAGGTTTATTGTCATGGAAAGTCTTTCAAGTAGGACACAAACATACAGCAGCGAAATACAATATTTACAAAGAACACGCAAAACGAGCAGAGTCGGCCATGCAAAGGACTATTTTGCCTACAACTCTTTCGCTCCAGCACATAATTTTTTTATTTTTTGTGCAAATATTATACGCCCATTAGCAATTTACCCTAGAATTTTTTTATACATAATAGATCCTTGAGGAATTTTGGAAGTTTCTGGAAAGCGCATGCAAAATATACATATGTATATATTGCAAATCTGCATGATTCTTGTCCTTGGTCAAAATAAAAAAAAAACAAATCTCAGCTTGTCTATGTATAACATCCTAATTTCCTGGTTTACTTGAACGCCTCTAGAAGTAAAAATAAAGTTTATAGATCTTCGTTATACAGGGTGTTCAGAGAATTATGGAAAAAACGAATCATTAATAACTTTGCGCCCGGTGGTCCAATCCGAAAATTTTTTTTTGCATTTTACAGAAAAACTATGGAGTTTTTAGAATCTAAAAAAATTTTTTCTTTTATCGGCGGAGACTTCCGTAATCAGCGTTGAATTCGGCGGAGTGTTTTTTTCACAAAATAGGACTGTAAATCGTTGTATGTGTAAAGAAAATGGGCGGAAAAGGATTCAGAAGATACAATGTGACATTTCTTTCAAATTTCTGTGCTTCGGCGGAGACATTTTTTAACCTCGGCGGACGATTTTTCTTCGACTTCGGATAGTCAAAATTGGCTAAAACCAAAGCGTATGGTATCCCAAGTGGCATGGCGCCTAAAAACGACTTATTACGTCTTCAGCCGGCTGGCAGATGAAAAAACGGCAATTCGGCGGAGAAATAGACGAAAAAAAGATGAACGTATTTAAGAACTTATGCAAATTCATCCGCCGAGCATCCGCCAATAAGAAGAGTCATATTTTTGGTTGATCAGGGCCGTATAAGACCTACAACTTTAGTTTTCTCATCATAATTTCTTAAATGGGTTAATTTTTTTCTCCGCCGATTTCTCCGCCGAATTACCTTTTTTTCATCTGCCAGCCGGCTGAAGACGTATTAAATAAATCGTTTTTAAGCTCCATGCCACCAGGGATACCATACTCTTTAGCCAATTTTGACTATCCGAAGTCGCAGAAAAATCGTCCGCCGAGGTTAAAAATGTCTCCGCCGAAGCACAGAAATTTGAAAGAAATGTCACATTGTATCTTCTAAATCCTTTTCCGCCCATTTTCTTTACACATACAACGATTTACAGCCTTGTTTTGTGAAAAAAACACTCCGCCGAATTCAACGCGGATTACGGAAGTCTCCGCCGATAAAAGAAAAAAAAATTTTTAGATTCTAAAAACTCCAAGGTTTTTCTGTAAAATGCAAAAAAAATTTTTCGGATTGGACCACCGAGCGCAAAGTTATTAATGAATAGTTTTTTCCATAATTCTCTGAACACCCTGTATAGAAATTTCCACCAGCCATCCCTTTTTTATGTTTCTCCTTTCTGTTGCATGTATATTTGTATTCTTTATCAAGCGTCTCATGTCAATCTTATTTTTATGGCACGGTTTAAATTTTTATTCCCCAAAGCCAAAGTTGTCCTAGAAACTGATGACAAATCCCCCCTGTTTCCAACCTTGACTCTATTTCCAAACACTGTAATCTCTCTGCAAATCGGTTCCTTCTGACCTACAAAACTTCTCTTTGTCAACTTTATTGTGAAAAATGGACAAGAGCCACTTGAAACGGGATTAACCTCTCGATTAAAAAAACAATATTTTGAAACCAGACTGTCGTGCCAGGAATGCGAATCCACAGCGAGCGGCGATAATCCGCGCACAACCCCAATTCCCGAACAACACTAATCTCCATGTTGTATGGAGGAGACTTTTCGGGTTTATGAAACCGTGAAGCCGCACCCTTTTTTTGAAATTTTTTGTTGTAGAAAGGCTTTTTTTTGGGATTTACTGGAGAATTCATGACTGTATATAAAAGAAATTTCTGCTAGGAATAGCCATTGACTCTTGGGTTTCGGGCTTTGGCAGATCTCGAGATCTCAAAAAGTTTGAATTTCAAATTTTGCGGGTTTTTGTCAAACGTCAAGATTGAGGTCACAGTGCCATAATTTAAAAAAAATTGATATGATAATGCCTTCGGGACTCTCATCAATGATTTTGCAGTTTTTTTGCCTCATTTTGCGATTTTTTTGATATCTAACTGACCCTGAATTGCAGCCTTTCCTTGCCATCGGATCTCAGCCAAACAAGGTCTTCAAAATGTCCTCAGGTGCTGCATTCATCGTGGCTTTCATGGTTGTGTCCGTCGCTTCATCACAGATTCTATATTCGCCTCAGGGCTTCGGTGGCTACAATTCTTACGCATCTCCGTATGGAATGGGTCAATACGGACAAATGGGACAAATGGGTGGCTATGGAGCCATGGCGGGGATGGGAGGGTAAGTAAAACAATTTTCTGAGCTTTTAGAGTGGTTTTTGGCATCTTGACGTTTTCGCTGCGGGACCGAAAAAGTCTGTGTTTCGCCACGAAAACTTAAAGGTGGCTGATCATAACGCGTACAGTAATTTCGACACTTTTCAGCTATCCCTACGGCTACAACAGCATGTATGGCCAAGGAATGAGCGGCATGGGCGGCATGGGCTACGGCAGTGGAATGGGAATGGGCGGCATGAGTGGGATGAGCGGCATGAGCGGGTACGGTTATCCCTATAGTCGGCTCGGCAGCTCGTTTGTTGGTCGCACTCCTTTTGCGGTCCCCATGGATGCCTTGGGCAAGAAGAAGAAGCATTAAGCCCTCGGGCAATGGGCGCCCAAATGTCCCCCAAATTTGATCTGACTTCGTTTTTTGTATCATTAATCCAAATTGTACTCAGCTAATAATCATTTTGCAATTTTTATGGGGTTTTTTGGCGGTTTAAGATTTGAATTTTGAAATTTTTGAGGTTTGCAGAAAATTCTTGGGGTTCTGTTGCAAGTTTCTAAAAATTAGTGAGTTTTGTGGCCCACTTGAATCAATTCTGAGCTAATTTTTCGCCCCTTTCCGCTTGCAACAAAATGCCAAAATTCAGAAAATCCTCCACGAAGCCAAAAAATATTCAAATTAAGACTAAAATTTAACCGCTCCTTGGTTTCTACTAACCTTATTAATTAATCAGCTTTCCGTATTTTGCAATTTACTGACAATACTAACAACAGTATAACCACAACTTTTTAGCCGACCACCGCTAACACCTCAAATGGGCCAAAACTTCCCGCAAATGCCGATGGGAATGGGTCAGCAACGCGGCTTCGATCCTAACTGTTTCCTCCACCGGTTACACTAATTTCCTGGCACTGCATTGTACACTAATTTATTGGTTTAACATCGTGTTTCGGAGTTTTCGGCGAATTTTGTCGATTTTTTCTCAATATTTTTAAATTTTTGCAAGTTGTACTGTTTCAAAATGTCAGTATTCTAATAAAATGTTATTACTAGCACCGCCGATGATTTAGGCATAAAAATCTGTTCTATTTATTATCAATAATTATTAAATTATTACAAAAAAATCATCAAATCATCAACAATTTTAGAAAATTTAACCGTCTAAAAAAGGCATCGCACTGTCGTATTTTACATAGCACTTTGGGAAGTATGACACGTTATGATTGCGAAAGGCGACTAGATTAGAATTTGACAAGTTGCTGGTTGATATTTGTGCCGGTAAAGCCACTGTTGCGTTTTGTTGCCAACGGCAATAAAAAGGTTTCCATTTCGTGTTTGACGCCTTTGACTCGGATCAGCCCTCGACTTTGCACTCGGTAGAGGTTCTTGGGCAAAGCGGCGGCCATCTCTCCGGTCATCTGAAAGGGTATGGAGTTTTAAGAAAGTTTAAAATCATGAATTTTAAATAAAAATTTGGCGGGCTATTCGAAATTTTTGGCATTGTGTTGCAAGGGCTACAAAATGTTATAATTGATGTCATAGATAAACAAAAAACCCTCTTTATGGAAAATCGTCACAATTTCACAGCTTGCAACAGAATGCCAAGGATTTACAAAAATGGCGGGAAATTTGAAAAATAAAAAAAACTTTTTTTTAAAAAATTGTTCAAATGAGATTTTTAGTCATCCTAACGGTAACAACTCACATGAATATGCCTAACCACTCCATGCGAATCCATTCTGCTCGCCATATTCACCGTATTTCCCCAAATATCGTACTGCGGCTTCTGAGCGCCGATGACTCCGGCGACCAGCGGTCCCAACGACATTCCAATCCTCAGCTCAAAGGTTTGAAAAGCGTCGGCGTTGAGCATCTCCAAACACTGATGCATGGCCATGGCGAACTCAATCATTGCTGTGGCCGAACGATGGCCTTTATCGTCAATTTCATGATCACTGAGGCCCGCGGCGGCCATGTAAGTCGAAGCGACTGTTTTGATCTTGTCGATGCAAGAGAATTTGGGTTTGCTCAGGAGCTGAAATTTATTTTTTGTTTAGAAAAAATGGCGAAGAGGATTCATTTCTTTCAACATGGAAATTTGAATTTTTGGAAATTTTTACGTATAAAATGTCACCCAAAAGTTAAAATGGCAAATTTCTGCCCATATCATAACCTATTTTAAATCTATTTATAACCGTATCTTGCAAAATCAGCAAAAAATTTTGAACTTCAATTTTCCCGCCAAAATTGGCATTCCGTTTCAAGTCGAACAAACGGTCGGACTTTTGTAAAATAGGGCAAAATTATCTGGAAAAGAGCTTTTTTTATAACTTACCTTATCAAATTCACAAGTAATTTCATTCAGTACCCTGAGGCACTCCAGCTTCCGATTCGAATCACATTCGCTCCAATACTCCTTGAAATTGGGAATACTCGCGAACATGACGCAAACATAGTCATGATCTCGAGCATAGAGCTCCTGAAAGAGCAATTTTTTTATCTCTTTTTGCGGCTAAAGGCTTACATCCGTGTTCCGATCGGGCTCCAAAAACTTGGCCGCCACACTTCTGGGCAGGATATTTTCAATGAGCAAGTTGTTGATGTCCTGCATGGTCTGCACATCTTTTTCTTCATTTTTGAAGGCAACGTTACAAGCGGCTTCTACTTTCCGCTCATATTCGGTCTGAAATTGTAAAAATTTTGGATTGCAGTTGAAATTTCAAGCTGAACTTGTTTTAAACGTGTTCTTTTCAACTGTGTCATCCATTATGTAATGTAAAAGTCGCCATAAACTCACAATCCATGCCACGAAGAGTAGCAGCAAAAACAATGCGATAATATTGACTAAAATGATGGTCAGTTGGCAGCTAATGATTGGAGCCGATTCCGACACATTTGACGTTGAAAATAAGGTCAAAATCAACAAGAACAGAGCGCAGTCCACGGACGCCAAGAAGCAACGGAACGGATACGGTAGCCGATACAGCCCGAAGATCACGCACATATGGCAGATGCTGGCTGGAAATAATTTAGATTGAAGTTATTACTCTTTAATTTCTCTACTTACAAGGCAGCCATATTATGGCAAACACCGGGACATGAGTTTGAACTACCGCCAAGAATGACATTACCGCCTAAACAATGTTTTGAACAAAAAATAGGACAAAATAATTGCCTTACATGCTGACCGATTGCCAGAAACACCGACGCCGCATAACTGATGAGGATTAAGAAGATTTTACCCGTTCGCCAGAACTTCTCCACCACACAGGTCAAGAATAATATTACAATACACAACAAGATCTGATAAATCAACAAGTGTTGGACTTTGTAGCTGAAAACAAAACTTTCAGCACCAAAAATAAAGTTCGAATTATATTACAAGACAAATTAGTTATTCTTGGCAAAAAAAATTTGAAATTGAAATTTTTTCGGCAAAATTGGCATTCCGTTTCAAGTCGGTTTCTTCGGGAAAAATTCAATTGGTAAAATACGTTCTTAATACCAGGGTCGTTTTTGTAAGTTTACCGCCTAAATTTTTGAATTTTAAGTTTCCCGCCAAATTTGGCATTCTGCCTCAAATCATAAATTTAGTCAAAGGGTTTAGAATATTTGTAGAACCCGCTATTCCTAGGCTAAAATAAATTTTTTTGTAACTTACGGAACATTACAGAGCACTAGAAAATAATTGGCAGTAGAGATGGGGATGGATAACAAGAACAATATCCGGCATTCGGTTAAGTGAAGTGAAGTCGGAAAGCGCCTAAAAACATTCCAATTCTCGTATTTAGCAATGCCAAATTGTTTTTTGAAAGTTTGAAAACGAAATGAAGAATTTGACGAAATGTCACAAAAATTATTGGATTATTTATTTGAAACTCACCAAAACGGAAAGAGCAAAAATTTGGAGATCTTGTAGGCACCGGTGGTGCAGTTGAACATGGTTTTAAGGCTGAAAAACAAGAGTAGATTATACCATACAAGATTGATATCAGGAGCAATACCAATATAACTAGTTTATATTAAAATTTACCTAGTATTATTGATGTTGTTGAGATTATTTTCGATCAAAGTCATACTCTGGATCGTATTTCCATAATTTGGTCGGCGGGAATCCTAAAAAATTATTTTTTAATTTGAAAAAATTAGCGAAAAATGAAAATTTTTCGAATTTTCTTACGCCATTTTCCATTTTCTCCTTTTCCCTTCCCAAATTCGCAAACGGAGTTTCAGCGCCCCAGAACTCGGCCATTTTGGACATCTTGGCCTTGACGGACACTCGATTTGAAGAGTTGCGAACAACTCCCAAATTTTCTCCGAAATCCATCCCGGATTTTTTGAACCTGAAGACGTAATAAAAAAGTCTCTGACATTGAGTCCCAACATTGCTAAGGGGGGACGTAACTTACTTATTTCGATAAATTGAAGCAGTCCGTTCATTCAAAGTGGTCTTGTCAGGAAGGATATGATACGTTGGTTGCCCATACTTGACGATTGTTGGATCTACCGAGCTGAAAATTAAAATTTACGAATCATTCTTAGTGTAGGGTCTGCAAAGGTGGTCATAGTTAGAGTCTCAGGGCTGAGGCTAATGAGTCTACGTAAAAAAAGCGTAAAAACAATTTTGGGAAATTATATAGTGCCTACCAAAGCACATGAATGCAAAGTTTAAGGCAACCCTCTTACTTGTAAGCCAAAAAACAAGGTTTGTCTCAACGTTTATATCTAACGTAATTTACAGCGACGAATTTGTTCCAGTGGCAAAAAACGTACCATTTTGCATCCGGGATATACCAAAAAATGTTGCAAAATGCCTCCTTCTTCAGCTAAACAAAACTCAGTTTGAAGAGAGAGGCACAAAAAGAGAGGACGCGTTTTTGAAATTAGACTTTCTGCGCTTGGAGAAAGAGGTATTTTGCTACATTTATTCATGCTTCCCGGACGCAAAATGATAAGCTTTTTGTCAATGGATCAGGTCCGCCACTGCACAGAAGAAAGCTCCTCTAAAAAGTTCTATCAAGCTTTGAAGAAGACATACTTTGCCTCTACAATCCGATAGTCTCCAATCAGCATGTCCTTTGTCTTCTTTGTGATATGAACTCTCCCCGGCATGCCAGCGGTTTCCATTTGGTTGGCAAAAGTGACGTCATCTGACCAAATATCGAATTGCCATTTCTTCAATCCCAAGATTCCACATAAAACCGATCCTGTGTGAACGCCGATCCGCATGTCCACGTTTACACCCGTCGCCAAACGGACTTGCCTGAAGGCGAGTTTTTAGGAATTAGTAGTAGAGACTTACTTGATCGTCTTGATCATCTCCAGCCCCATTAAGACGCACATATCCGCATGATTTGGACGGTTCACGGGCATCCCGCTAACACAGTAGTAACAGTCGCCCAGAAACTTTATTCGCATACATTGAAGCTTCTGAAAAAAGAATAGAATTGTAAAATACGCATCGTTTTATTAATTCATTTTTTCTTCTGCCCGGAAGATGGAAAAACCTAATTCAAGACATGGAGGATTTGCCTTACTCTTTGCTGAAATGGCTATAACATTTTATAGAGTGATTCATTGCATCTGCAGTGGAGCCTCTTCACATCAAAACCACCCCAATAAAAAATCCCTTCTTCAACTTACTTGAGCGTCCTCATCAAACTTGCTGTAGAGCTCATTCAACGTTCTGACAAGATCCTTCGCTCCCAGCTGTGCCGCCAACACTGTGAAGTTCACAATGTCCGCAAACAAAATACTGACATTGTCGTGAACTTGAACATGCAGCTCATGGAAAAGTTTGTGGTGTTTGGTGGGCATTTTGCTCAGATCGGTTTGACTTGTGGCAATTATTGATTGGCTTACCTGAAAGTTTCATAATTATAGTAATTCAAAATGGAAAATTTGGCGAAGAAACTCAAATTCTGGGTTTCCCGCCAAGGTTGGCTTTCTGTTTTAGGTCTTTATAACAATTTATATCATTTCAAAAATATGTCCGAATAATCTCCAGACCCCACCGAACGACTCACTAGGCTAAACTTTCAAATTTCAATTTTCCCGCCAAGTTTGGCTTTCCGCTTCAAGCTGGTCAAATTTATTTGTTGGTCCCAGAAAATCTTGCAAAGCAAATCCCACTTACCTTATCCGTTAAATAAGCCGGGATCACACTCAGAAGCAGTTGATCTTGTCGACTTTTCAGCGTTTCCAACTCTGTCCTTCTCTTCACCGCATCTCCCAATTTCTGCGCAATTGTAGCTCTACTATACGCTCCATTCGCCTCGCAGATCATTCCGGCGAACGTCACAGCCATTTGGTAGCAGAATAAAGGGATTACGGTGTACAACGGCGACTCTCGTAAGGCCAATTTGGAGGAATACTCGTATAAAACCAAGGCGACAAGGAAAATATTGGCGAAATTGAAGAGAATCGAGATGATTAAGAAGATGCGACGATGCCGAGGGAGGACGAAGAACTGATAAAACGTCGAGATGGCCAGCGAAGAGCAGAGGGAAGAGAGCTCTGCCACTCGTTCTTGCTTGATTTGTAGCTGAAAGGAGGAAAGTTATATTATACTTGAGATCAGATGACAAAAGATGAAGAGATTAAGGAAATCATGACTTTCAGGTTTAAAAACTTGAGTCGAAAGTCCACAAATGATAAGATACCTTTTTAATGGACCAACCGTACCTGTGAAATCAACGGCAGATGGGTGAGCCACAGGAAAACAGGCAATGAAGCCGAGGAAATCATGGATAAAGTGACCAGCGTAAATCGACTATGTTGCAGCTCAGGGGAATTCCTGAGGTTTGTCGTGGCTTCCACTTCATCTCCATAGCGAATCAAGGCAAAACTGACCAAAATAAATACCGGGAAGATAAGGCAAAATACGAAATAAATTATCGACCAGACCTGAAAAAAACATTTTTTAATTTATTATTTTTGAGATTTTGCAGATCGATAGGGAAGTTAACAGTGTAGCAAACTGAATTTGCTGGTCTTCATAATATACAGAGTAAAATTTTAAAACGAAATTTTTAAATTTAAATTTTCGCGTCGTTTTTGGCATTCTGCACCAATGCTTCCTATTGCCCAAAAACAGGTTTAGAAGTAAAATACGCTGCCGGGAGCGAGTTTTTGCAGAAATCTCAAGCCCTTACCCGATGACAAAGATAATGGAACAAGAAAATCTGCGCCAACGCGTAAAACAAAAGCCATAAGTGGAATGTGTGCAATCGTGCTCGATCCAGCCCGGTCCAATGCCTCACTAGAACCGATCGGATTTCCTCTCTATCAACTTTCGAATCGACCGATTCCAATGTTGCATGTGACCTCCGCGAGCTTCTGCTGTTATTATTGTTGGTGGTGGTGTTGTTGTTATTAACCAAATCATTGCTGTTGTTGTTGCCCAAAAGCCGTTGCGGACGATGGATTCGGCTCTGGCGGAGCGTCGGCGCACGGGGCATTCACTTGTCCTGGAGAATGGATTTTTCGAGTTGAAAAGTGGTTTTTAGTTTTTGCTATCCGCGCAAAAATTACAACGTAAAGATGTATATAAAAAATAATGTAAAATACGTAGAATGGAGTAATTTTATGCACGTTGAAAAATGGTTCTAATTGAAATTACAAGCATTTTTATTATTTTCTTGCTGAAGAGCGGATATTGTCTACAATAAAAGCCTTGTTTTTCCTCCAAAATTATTTTTTATTAACCTGAACGGCATTGGCCTCTTGTTTACAGCAACACTCGGTAATACGCCATTACAAAAATTTGAGAATTTTGTTTTTGGCGAAATAAACAATAATAGTGCAAAAAATCTGCAGCCGCATAGCTGATCAAGTCAAGCCTGTCAGAAAGGTCAAACAAGATGTTTAAATGGACCTTGGTAAAATACACGGACGTAAACTTAATTTTGGCCGTTGTAATAGAGTTTCCACCATGTAATACGATGTGATTTTTTAAAAAAGGCCCCAAATGTCTCCGCCGAGAACTGATCTCTCTGCCGACGAAAAATTTTTTTTTGTTGGATACAAAATCGCCCAAATCCTATCTTTACAAGGAAAGTACTTTTATGGGGGCTCCTACTTTTTGACGGGACATATCTCAAAAAATCAGAAAAAATGCGCTGATCAAGGATATATAAATCTTAGCTGCCCATTTTAGGTTTTTAAGGGTGAAAATGCCCAAAAACTGGTTTAATTTCCCTACAAAAGGCAGACATTCGAAACGATAAAAAGAGCACTCGATCTCTTCCTTCGGAAGAGAGCGGTGTGGCCGAGTGGTTAGTGCCGTAGTCTGGGAATCAAGAGGGAGGACGCCGCACAGGTTCGATTTCCCTTTTGGGCTGAATCAACTTTTTTGAAGTTGAAGGTCGGAAAAATAAATTTTTGGGCCAAGACTGTCTTATTACGTCTTAGAAACTCAATAAACACCATTTTAAACCAAAATAAAAATTGTAAACCCGTGAAAAATTAAGCGAAAAGGGGTTCATATAGGACTTTAAGTCAACTTCCGACTGAGTTTTCACCCCTAAAAACCTAAAATGGGCAGCTAAGATCTATATATTCTTGATCAGCACATTTTTTCTGATTTTTTGAGATATGTCCCGTCAAAAAGTAGGAGCCCCCATAAAAGTACTTTCCTTGTTAGAAGCAAGGAGAGTTTCCGCTCTAACTCCTAAGAGCTCAAAGATATTCGCAAAAAGTTTCTGTCACTTTCTGTCAATTTCTTGAAACACCCTGTATATAAGCGTCTCGGAAAGAGCCAAATTATTAATAGACATAGCTCGAACCAGCCTATTTTTAAAAAAAACCGAAGGAGCAAGAAGAATATTACAGACAAAAATTGGCTCATCATTTCAGAACCCTACTGTAATCTGTCCAAAAACCGGCAGAAAACCCTCCTTGAACACTTCCGGGTAAACGCAAGTGAGAAGTTGAAAGTGCCCCCCTCTCCCTTCGCCGCAGGCACTTCAGTGGGCTGCAGATGACATTCGCGGCAAAAAATTTTTAATTTTCGCATCGATGACAAGTTCAAGATGAGTTCAACGGAAATAATACAACAGTAATTACGGGGCCCTGAGAGCTAATTATCACGTAAATGCGGCGCAAGACTCGGTCATTTTCTTGGTCATCGGAATAAATACGGAAAATATAGCCGGCCGAAATGCTATACGAAAAACAAAAGGCGGCCGAAATTCTATTGTGTTCTTGTATGCGGCAATATAATATAAAATTGGGCGCTGCAACGAATATTAAGGCTGGAAATTCTTTATTTATCAGTCTGCCGCATGGGAAATCGCAGAGGAAATGGATTGTTTTGCGACAAAATCAAATTGCTTTTCAATTCAGCGGGGCCGCCGCAGCGACATTGCTTCCATTATATTCACGACAGACGGATATAAACTCGATTAAAAGTGTCGATTTTTGAATTCGACATATAAAGGCTTTCCTAGGACATGGCTTCATAACCTGAATGTCACTTCTTTATTCACTGTACAAAGTCTTCCCGTTAACCTCATAACCAATTTTTTTTTAAATCTCGGAATTCGCGGAAAAACAAAAATCCAATTTCTGGGATTCTGACGCCGAAGCCGACCCTCCTTCAAGTTGTTCGTTTTCCGCGGATTCAGAAATCCGAAAGAGATTCAAAAGCGTCTCAAAAAAAATTTACCGTTTTTTTCTCATTTTTTCGGCCGTTTTTTTCTTTTTTTTTTTGCATTTTTGTCCGCCTTTTAAAAAAGATTTATCCGTCCTACATCCGTCTATAAGATAGCGCACCCCATCCGTGGAAGTTTAGGCCCTCGGGGGAATAAAGAACAAGAGTTATTGAATGCGACCGACACGTTCATTCGGAACGAAAAAAATCTCTCAGAAATTTGCAAAAATAAAGAAATTTTCGAGGAATTTTGTGACAACCCAACAACTCTTTGATAACATGATTTTTGAACTTTGGGTAAACAAAAAGTTTGTAGTAAAAAGGTCAAAAATTAGAAAAAATCAAAGATTATAAGTTCAAAAATGCGATGGGCAGATTTTCTTTGAATTTTTTGGGGCCTAGGGGGCAAATCAAGTCCTAGAAATTTTGCATCTTGATAGAAACAGCGCAGGTATTCGACGATCTTCGCCGGCAAGAAAGAGATGCGGAGAGCGGTCGGAGACAAACCATTTTTTGGCGGTATCTCTGCGTAAAAAATTAAGTTTTTGTTAAGACTTTCCCTTCTCCAGTAGAAATAATAATAGGCCAAAATGTTTCATGTCAAATATTCCAAGAACAATTCTAATTTTGGCCATGTTTCGGACGAAAAATCTCGCTGTTTCTGCAAAGCGCGAACCAACAAATCTCAGACGTGTGTTACAGGGGAAGTACCACAAGTGCGACGCTCAGCTTTTGATGAAACTTTGCACAGATTTAAAATAATTTTTTCTAAAATATATGCGAGAATCCTAGCTCGCGCTTTGCAGAAACAACCGAGATTTTTAGACGGAAAGTCGGCGAAAATTTAAGGCTTATTGCCGAATTTCGGCCCGAAAAGTTTCGTGCCTACTTCTACCGTAAAGCGTTATGTTTCAACGAAAAAATCAATTTTTTCCGCACGAAACTAGCAAAAATATAGCCAAAAAGTGTTTTTCTCTCTGACTCTGACTGAGGTAGTTCCTTTGTAAAAAAAATTGTTCAAAAAATCCTGAAAAATAAAAAATATCACATTTTGTAATCCCTTTCCCATCCCTCTCGTCTAATTCAAATTTTTGAAACATTTTTTCCAATCATAATAAAAAAATTCCCAGATGTGGCCGAGTCATCTTCAGAAATTGGATTTTTAGTCATAACACGTAAATGCTCCAAATTACTAATAAAAATATTGAAAAAATGAAAAATTTATTGCTCAATCCATGTAAAGTTGTATTTTTCTGTTTTCACAATAAAAAAAATGTTGCAAAAAATCACAAAGGAAGAAAAATCCGAGAAACAAGATTTGTTTATTGGATTCTTTGCTTGCCTTGCGGACATGTGTAAAGAATAAGAAGCTCGTAAAATGTGAGAAGATGCGGAATTTATGTGACGCTTCCCGCATTGTAACATGATAACTGCTGGCCGAAGGAATATCCGAAAAAAAAGAAATGAGAAAATTCGCTTTGCCAGATTTTCAAAAATATATGGGAATTTCAATAAAACATGGCACAAAAATACTCGCTAAGATTTAACGGGCGTTTTATCTTGCAATTTAAAGAAATACTTGAGATTTTTAGCGCAAAAATTGGTAAAAACAACTCTTGCTTGAGAGTTTTTCCCATAAAACGGTTCAGCTTTATTTCGACCTCAAGAAAAAAAAGCTTATACAAAAAAATCAAAATTTTCTGATAGTGAAAGATATGATCAAAGTATATTTTTTCTCTGACTGCTCTCCGAATTTCGCATACTCTCTTCGGCAAATTTCATCAATTTTTTTTTATTTGAACCTCAAAAAAGCACAACGAAAGCGTAAAGAAAATTTTAGCCCCAAAAGTTGTCAAAGTGTCGCTAAATTTGTTTTTTTTCACTAGCCGTATCTTTTGATTTTTCATAAACTATATTAAGCAAAGATGATTACCGAGGCCATCCTTGCAAAACGCGTAAATCTTCAGAAGCAATAAGTGGTCTGTTTACATTTTCTCCTAAAGACATCAAGAAGATGGCGACTTTCTCTTCCAATGAAGAGGTCTCCCAAAAAAAATCAAAATATCCAAAAAAATTAACCCGAAAATTCCACAATCAATCCCACCGGCTTTCCCACCCTCCACCCACAAAGCCAACGGACTTTCAACAATCCTTGCAAACGTTTAGTTGCGTAACTCATCCAACGTCTGCTATGAGTAAGTCAGTAATCCCCTAGCTGTCATACACATGTATTTGGAAAGACATCATTTGACCTTAAGCTTCTGGGGGTTCCCCTCTAATCCCTTCTTAATTGTCCAAAACAAAATTTGTGTTTTCTTATTGAAAAGTGTGGGAATTCCTTTGGATAAGGGCGAAAAGTTTCGGAATTATTAAATCTGAATGAAATTTTTGGGCCAAGAAAGGGGATTGGCACGTAAAGCTAATCAACTTCCTCATACCTCGGGCTTTACGTAGTTGGTAATTTTCTGGGAAGCTTAATTAACAAGGGAAGTACTCCAAGTGCGACGCTCAGATTTTCTTTAAATTTTGCACACACGTCGGGTATGGACTAAATATCAATTCCTGAAAGTTTTAGCTCGTGCTTTCAGGCACCGCCGGGATATCAAACGCCTTTTGCCGCCAAGAGAGCACGCTCAACGTGGAGAGCGGTCAGAGAGAAAACACCTTTTTGGCTATAACTTTGGCAGTTTCGTGCGGAAAAATTGGATTTTTTGTAGAAACATTCTCCTTTGCAGTTGAAATAGGCATGAAACTTTTTGTGCCGAAATTCGGCAAAAAGTCCTAAATTTTGGCCGACTTTCGATCTAAAAACCTCGGTTGTTTCTGCAAAGCGCGAGCTAGGATTCTCGCATATGTCTTAGAAAAAATTAATCTAAGTTTGTGCCAAGCTTCATCAAAATCTGAGCGTCGCACTTGGAGTACTTCCTCTGTAAGATAAAAAAGTATAAAAAAAATATAAAAAAGGGCGGAAAATAAGAAAAAGAGAGCTTGGTATCAAAAAGTATCACAATCGGCAAATATAATTAGTTTTAAGGAGAGCAATCGTTTTTTGTACGTTAAAAACAAAATTTTTAAAAAATCTGAATTTCACTATTCGAATATTACATTTTACATGTTGCAAATTTTAACCATTACTTTTGGATTCACAGCATGACGTACCCCAAAAAAACAAAGTCAACACAGAATTAAAATAAAATTAAATGACACAAAAAGGCGTGCATCATTCCCAAAAAATGCCACAAACCCGCAAGCATCTTTTCGATGATGTTTGCGGGTAATACAATATTTTCGCCTCCTTTTTCTATAGTTTATATCCGAAAATAAAAATTGTGCGTAGAATTTTCGGGCTGTAAAGTCGGGAACTCCCATAAACAAACGGCCGTACATCGAATGAAATCCGCGCATCGGAACATTCAATTGAGGAAGTTGTAAAGGCGTTACAGCCCGCATGAAAAGACAAAAGAGTAAAGAAAAGGGCAAAAAAAATCCTCGAAATTGCCTTTTCCATTCTACGGAAAAAAAATTTTTTAGGGGCATGTCGGAAATTCGGAGAAATTGACTGTTTGAGCCTTGAAAATTGAACCTTGATTTTTTTGCAGCAGACTAAAGGAAAACAATTTTTTCGGATAAAGTAAAAATTTTTTACAGGGGAAGTACCCCAAGAGCGACGCTCAGATTTTCTTTAAATTTTGCACACACGTCGGGTATGGACTAAATATCAATTCCTGAAAGTTTTAGCTCGCGTTTTGCGGGCGCCGCCGAATACCGAACGATTTTTGCCGCCGAGAGAGCAAGCTAAACGTGGAGAGCGGTCAGAGAGAAAAACACTTTTTCGCCATAACTTTGATATTTTTGAGCGGAAAAAATTAATTTTTTGTGGAAACATTACTCTCTATGATAGAAATAGGCATGAAATTTTTCGTGCCGAAATTCGACAAAAAGTATTAAATTTTCGTCTAGCTTTTGATCTACAAATCTCGGTTGTTTCCGCAAAGTGCGAGATAGGATTCTCGCATATATTTTAGAAACAATCACTCTAAATTTGTGCCAAGTTTCATCAAAATCTGAGCGTCGCACTTGGAGTACTTCCCCTGTCAGTAAAAAAAATTTTTAATGCTCTTTCTTTGAAATTTTTAAAAAATAAAATAAAATTTGCCCTTGAATGACCAAAAAACAGACACATATTTTCCCCAATAAACATAACTTTCAAAACAAAAAAAAACTCAAAAGATCCCATCCATTCCTCGACCCGGCCGACAGTAATGTACAAAGTGATATTGGGGCCCGTCTCGCGGTGATAAATCTCTTTTTCGGCGGAGAAAATTAAGAATTGGCGTGGCAAAACTCCATTCTTCAAGTCGCTTTTCACGCGCATTTGTTAAGGTTGATTCATGGACGTAGGGGGGATCCGATTAAATCCCGATATTCGCATAAACAATTTCATCCCAAATTGTTATGGACTCGGCGTCATAAATCTTTGGGCGAAATTTGAGGAATGGGAATACGTAGATGGAGAAAAGGGAGAAATTTGTAGAATGCAAAGAGTAAATAGCACGATGGACTTGTGGGTGTGAACAAAGATTACAACAGGATTTTGTGTAACCTGTGAGGAGAAGACTGGCGGACCCATAGTTGCGGGCAACCACTTTGCCGGCAGCTAGAAGAACCACGGAGATTCTGCGGGCATGCCTGGAAATCAGCCAGCATTGGCTTACAACAGGAAATTCTAACAGTGAATATGTCAGTTAGAAGTTACAAATTAAGTTTCCTGGTGCATAAGTGGCTTGAATAATTACCATAAAATTAATCCGCCATTTTTACCATTCTTTGAAAACAAACCCCTAAGATATCAGCTGCCCGCAAGTGTTGCGACGCCTGAAAACTATACTATCAGTCTGTCGGGAAAATAATGAACGCTCACACAAAATTGCTTTCCACCTCAGCGACATGATCGGCGCTGCCACATTTTGCTGATTATTTTCCCGACAGGTTGACAATTTCCAGCCTTAAAGGCCTCTTTTTGATCGCTGAAAGACCAAAATTTTCCGTTGCGTTAAGCTTTTGTAAAAGCGTCATTGGAATTTTTGATGCACCTCTTTTGTGTCGTCTTTGTTTTCCTTTGTCTATGACCCCACATCTACTTTCTTGAACCTTATCCTACACAAAACGGGAATTTGGAAAATAATGGTCAAACTTATGGTGAAAAGTCCTTTTAAGGTACAAAAAACGCCGATAATTTTTCTCCCAAGACTGCATAAAACAAAGCGCTGCGAACTTCGCGGGAAACAAGATGCTGGCACGGCAGTTGCGACCACAAAGCTTGCGGAAAATTAACTAATCCCCTGAAACCGCAGGAACTTTGTTGCCCAAGGTTTATTGTTGCAAAAGAAAACTTCTGATGACTGTGATAGCACAATGCCTATTCAAGATTTTTCTTTGTTTGCTTTCGTCTTCATCAAGCCTTTGTGTCCCATTCCGCAGCTCTGGATTCAAACAAGAAGATGCACTTACTGAGTAACAGGCCATCGTTGTACACAATTTTTTCAGTTTGTTTTCCATTCAAAGTCTGATTCGGAACAGCCATCAGTTTGTCGGGAAAGTAACGAGCAACATCTCGTCGAAGAAAAAGTAATTACTTTTCTGTTCGCGTCGCCGAAGGGAAAAGTAATTTACAGTAGGGGGACCTGATCCAGTGGCAAAAAAAGTGCCATTTTGCATCCGGGAAGTATCAAAAACATGGAAAAATACTTCCCTCTCCAAGTGAAAAAACTTCGTTTTGAAGGGCGCGCCCTTTTTCCTCACAAAAAGAGCGGGCGGACTTTTAAAATCTGAGTTTTTTCACTTAAGGGAGGTAGTTTGCCACATTTTTTGATGCTTCCTGGATGCAGAATGGTTCGCTTTTTGACACTGGATCAGGTCCTCCACTGGAATTTTGCCGCCACCTGAGTTATCTTGTCGGCAGTGGTGCGATTTTCAATGCGACATTGGGCTCTTTATTTTCCCGACACAATGATATCTCTTCAGTATCTTTCGTTCCCCGCACGCGTTGTTTAGACGTCGCATATTGTGCGCCGCTTTCCGCTTACAAAAAACTGCTCGCAAACGTGATACCCACAAATGTGGGCATGCCTAAGGTAAGTAATTTATTAATACTAGTATCAGTCCGTCGGGAAAATAACGGCGAGAGACCGCAGTAAAATGTTTCCCCTTGCCGAAAAAAGATTGAAGTCGTTCACAAATTTCCAGCTGCGGCTAGAGCGACGATGGGCGATCCAAGGCGCGATTACCCCCCACTATTTTCCAGATAGACTGATATTATATAACCGGTTAACCCGGCTATTTACAGCCATCTGGCCACAATAAGAAGGCAACAAAGCCCCTCCCATCCAGAAATGCGCTTTGTTATGGACCCTAATTCAATCTGCTAAACATATTGCCGAATTAAATATGATCTCTAAAATGTGAAGGGGGGCAAAAATGCCGGCTATAAGTACAGGCAACTTTGAGCTTGAATAAATTATGGAAATTGCTATGGAAACTCGTTGAATTATTGATGACAAAACAATTACAGGCCAACAAATTACAGAAAAAACTGGAAAACTCTGTAGAAATTTGCACTTTATCAATCGGGAAACCGGTATTTTTTGAAAAAATTCGATTCAAAACGGCCTGATAATATAAAATATTTCACGAAAAGGCCCACGAAACACACACATTGCCCGCAAGTTCCGCCATTTCAGTCTCAAATGTAACCGAAAATCGCAGGCAATTACGTTGATTGCCCGCATTTCGGTCGTATGGCCTAAACCTTATTAAACTCGAATCAGCAATCTCCTTAAAATACATGTTTTAATCCCGATTTGCTAGGAGATTTGAAAGGTCCTATTTCGGGCATTTCCTTTATGATTATACTCACCTATTCAACGGCTATGGTAACACAATGGAATGCCAACTAACTCCGTGAACACGTTTTTGACAGTGTTCTTGGAACAACACTATGTTTTAGAGGATGAATAGGCTAATAGATGTAAGAAAAGTATGAAAACAAAAATGGACAAAGGTCGAGGTACATATATTATACATATGTCATGCAACATTGTCAATTAAAAAAAACTACAATTAAACAAAAAACTTTTTTGTATGCCCGTTGGTTAGCCTAGGCCCTAATCTATTGGTCCAGTTCAGCCAAACTGAAAGGGGAAGTACCCCAAGTGCGACGCTCGGATTTTGATGAAACTTCGCACAAATTTAGGATATTTTTTTCCAAATATATCCTAAATATATGCGAGAATCCCAGCTCGCGATTTGCAGAAACAACCGAGATTTTTAGATCGAAAGTCGGCGAAAATTTAGGACTTTTTGCCGAATTTCGGCAAGAAAAGTTTCATGCCTATTTCTACCGTAAAGGAGAATGTTTCTACAAAAAATCCAATTTCTCCGCACGAAACTGCCAAAGTTATGGCCAAAAAGCGCTTATCTCTCTGTCCGCTCTCCACGTTTAGCGTGCTCTCTTGGCGGCAAAAATCGTTCGATATCTCGGCGGCGCCCGCAAAGCGCGAGCTAAAACTTTCAGGAACTGATATTTAGTCCATACCCGACGTGTGTGCAAAATTTAAAGAAAATCTGAGCGTCGCTCTTGGGGTACTTCCTCTGTAAACTTATCTCCGACTGAACTTTCGGCCGGTTTTCAGAGGCCGCCTGAGAACATTGATGTCATCCCAATGAACTATCCCAATCAAAATTCAACCTCGGTCCATTGTCGGTGACCACAGCACTAAAAAATTGTGACTACAATCCCAAGAAATCCCGCTTAATGTCCATAAAACGGCCAAATGAAAAAAACCTCAGCTCTTTGCCCTGAAACATAAAAATTTCGGGAGATCCTCGAGAAATCTTCGGGGAACGTACTCCAGAGTACCGGCGCACTCGAATAAAAATAATTTTTCGAACCACTTTCGGCAGCACGTTCATGTTGACAAAGTGGGGGCCTGCATAATTAATGCACGCTCATCCTTTTCACTTTTGTTTTCGAGGTCAAAAAAGTTTTTGGGGAAAGGAAAATAAAGCGAAAGAAGTGCCATAATTGATGATTTTAGGGGAATTTCAGCGCCGTATTGGCTGGTGATAGTGCTAAAAAATTATGAATAAAAAAGGAATGTCTAACTTGGATGATGATGCGAGAAAAATTCTCTAAAAAGTAATGCTAGGCACTTGAATTTCACGTACTTTCGTTTTATGTTTATGCATACTATAGATGCTGAATAACCGATGGGAATTTATGAGCGGAGCAGCCAAGTTTCTATTCGCCAGCTCGGCGAATCAAAAGGTAAAATTGAAGTTTCAAGTACGCAAATTTTTCCGAGCCTTTCTTCCGAATGACGCGACCATTTTCAGCCGTCTTTCAGCCTTTGCCAAATTGGTCAACTAATCGATAATATACATGCTAAACGCTGCCGATAATACCGTCCAACCCAGGCTTAAAAACCCTTCTTTTAGGCTCATGTGTACAGTTTTATATCCAACGAATAGACATAATAAATCATCAAAACCAGTAATAAAAACATATTCAATCATTTTTTTGGTCACCTCGTCGAGAATCCTTCAACAACGACAGTCACGCAATGTTTTGAAAACATAATATGTAACATGTCGGCATCACTTTTGTTGCGTAATCTCAACGTAGGCGATGAGGACATAGAGGATTGGATGAAAAAAAGCTCAAATTCAGAGGATCGTCTTCCAGTTTCGGGTGGAATTACTGTTAGTTGCTTCACAGATTATTAGCAAAACAATTATGGGCAAAAACATGGCTTGGCCGAGCTGACTTTTCACGAAAAAAAAGATTGTGAATTCTTCGCATACATCTGCAAAGTGATGTTTGTTGTTGGAGCTGGCATACTGTTCCAGCTTCAAGAGCGGCTAAAAATCATCCCTTGAGCCATTTGCACTCTCGACAAAAACAAAAACAAAGATGACTTAATCTGCTCCATGGCTTAAGGTGGGACAAAACCTACGCGCTTTCGGCGCGGTTCCTGGGACAAAGTGTAAATAAATAAGAGCCTATTTTTTCCGGCCCCAGCCCCTCGGGCGTTTTTTTGGAGTGGGAAAAGTCGCGGAAATTCGAGCATTCGGATATTTGCACTGTAAAGAAATCCGGCTGTAAGTGAAATTTACATTTGCGTGATGCGGGGAAAAAGTTTTATTTGAGACTTTGCGGGAGTCGCCCTGAGGCGATTAATGTCTCGGCGTTAAATTTGGAGTGTAATTTGAGAGTGGTGGGGCCTTTAAATGGCAACAATTTCATATTCGTGCTCGGAAGTTTGACTCGACAAAGACTTTGGGAGGGGATGGTCAATTGAGAGTGGAAATGGATGTTTTGCCGGATGTCTGAAGAAATTTTCAGAACTTTCAAAGAATAAAGATCAGAAAACATACAGTCCCAATGATCTCAAAGTCATGAACGACTGAACCACGGAGAGTTATGGACTGGGTTTTGCGAAAAAAGTAGTATACCATCAGACTGAATTCGCCTCGGAAAGGGAAGTTCTCTAAGTACAGCGCTCAGACGTTCTTTGAATTTTCCACGCAGACTTGACCTGTGCCACACCTGAGTTTCTAAAAATTTTATTTTGCACTTTGCATAAGAACCCTTCCACTGGGTCATTGCGAGAGAACACCAAACGCGGATAGCGGTCACAGAGAAAAAGGTTTTTTTGGTAATAGGCGAGAAAAATTTTTATCTCATCGTTAGAATTCGTTAAAAAATTGCCAAATTTTAACCAATTTTTGAACTAAAAAACGTGCTATGTTCTTTCAAAGCGCCATGTTAAAATCACATATTTATGTCATGGCAAACTTTGGGAACATCTTGTCTCACATTCCGATAAAAATCTACATGCGGTAAAGAGTTTTTAGTTGTTTTTTTAGGCTCCACTTCAGTAAATTTTCCCTCACCGGCTTCTTTGAGATTTTTCAAATCCTAGACTGTATTTCGTATTCTTTGCAATCACATTTCGTCATAATATTACTGCAAGATTTTCAACCTTGACTCTTCGCGCCAAAAATAATCTTTTACTGAGTCACAAATACGGTATTTTCCGGTGTGAATCAGAGTTTTCAAATCTTTTATTTTTTGCGTAAACCTCTTACAAAAAACTTCAAGCTGAGCCAGGTCAGCAATGGTATTCTCAAAAATAAAAAAAAATGTGAGTCATCATTTTCAGCGAGAAAAGTCACAAATTGTGAAGTGAATATTTGAGATTATGAAAATTAAATTATGAATGTCATTACATTAAAAATATTTCTTTTTAAATATAAATCTTTCGCAAAGCTGTTCGATCCACAATTCTTTATTTATCTGACCTTTAACGATCCGATGACACTGTGAGATCGCTTTCGTAACGTGCCGTAGAAAACACCGTTGGAAAACAGCAATTATTCTTCTAAGTGACGTGATGGAAAGCTGTAGGCTTAGCAGAACTGTCATTAATAAAAATATTCTTGATCCCGACAAATTATAAAACTTTCAGTTTACTGCGATGACCGCAAAAGTCAAAAAAAGGTGCAGTCAAGATGAACAGAGAACACGTTGACAAGGATGCTTTGATTTCAAGTTGTCTATGTCTAGCAAAAAAACTTTTGGTGAAAACAACATCTTTTGTCTTTGATTTACATTATGTTGTGCTAATGTTTAATATGTATGTATATTGGACAGTTGTCATGCATTTTTCACAATTGCGCAACATTTAATTCTTCGGTCTTCATGACTCACATGACCTTTTCCATAAACTACATGTCATCCTTTTTTTATAAAGAAGGATTTAGCAGAATTTGCGACAATCGGAACTTTTTGTTCTCCATTTTCCTTTGAGTGGCTGCACTGTGTGGGCAGAGATCAAACACGTCACAAACTGTTAGAGTAAAAATCTTAAGATTTATCGTTGGTTTCTGGCGAAGGCTTGCGATGATTTTGAAGACACACTTTAAAGATTTTGGAGATAAATGTACATATACATGTATGTGTCGCATTGGTTATAAATTTTTACACTTGAGTTCTTTGAAAAATGGATTACAAATTCTTGCAAGTTTAACAGTTAAGATTGGCTGTTTACCTAAGAAAAGTATTTTATGGCTTGTTTAATTATAATATTTACATGTATTGCTTTCACTTTGATGGAACAATCACTTTCATTGATGAAATGAACGTGTGATTGAAAAGTTGCACTTGCAAAAATGGCACAAATAGAACACTGTTTAACTTCTTGTCACAAAGCTAATGACAGTTTTGTCGAAAGCCACGACAACCCAGTAACCAGACAAGACGAGAGCTCAAGAGACAACTCCTTTATTCAGTGGAAAGGGGGTCTTTTATAGGGAGGTCCCACTTTGGAAAGTACAATCAAATTTGAATAAATGAAGACAGTTCCTCGTGGGAAAATCCTCGAAGTTCGGTCGTTCCGTCTCATAAGTTCAAAACATTTTTGTGAACAAACTGGAAGGTTGTGGTAAACTGTAGTCATTTTGTGGGGTGTATTTTTTCTTACTGTAGTTATCCCCTCGTTCAAAAATAGCTTTTTTTTATTCATCTCAGCCCCAAATTTCCGGACGACCCGCCCGTACGAATAATATATTTTACATACTGATGTGTGGCGGCTAGACGGACCGCTTCGCCAACCCTGTTTTCTAGTCAAAACACAGTCTCATTGCGATTCATTTGCTGTAAGACCATGGTCCCAACTACGTAATGATGTGTAGCGACCAGACGGACCGATCCGACAACCCTCTTGTCCGGTCAAAACCGGCCTCATTGAGATTCATTCGCTGTAAGACTATGGGCCCAATTACGTGCCTCTGTACTCTTCCGGACTCGGTCTTGGGTGAGTTATAAAAACCACCACATTTACTATATATAACTCATTCAGTGCTCGAGTTTTGCGTCTTGAAGATAACGCGGAACAGTCAGCTTTAAGGGTCTGTAAAGATGACATTATATTTGAAAAGTTTCGTTCAGTGTAGCTGCATTAAAAAGTCGTTGAACTCTCATCTTGTCTATAATATGTAGTCTGCGTGTTGTATCATATTATGTACATTCCTTACAGTTTGAATACGATATAATGTAATATAAAAGCGTGGGTTATTTCCACGGCTGATAATCTGGCATCATTTCAGCGCCCGCCAGAATTGTTGTTTGTTGTTTCACCCACAAAAAGTACTCGTTCGAATCATGGTAGCGGTCGGTTCGCTGTTCGTTTTCCTGGCGTTGGTCGCGTTCGGCGTTTCGTCGATGGTCGGCAGAGAAGGGCAGCGACTGTCAAGAGGTGAGCACTTTGAATGTGTTTTTGAGAGCGGCTGTCTCAAAACAAGCATAATTTGAGGACATGTTCCCAGACTTCACGAATTTTCTTTTCAAAGTCATGTAGTAAAAGAAAGTTGTTTAATATTCGCTATGCACTTTTACGACACAATCCCTGTAATTGCGAAAGGCGGCAAGGAATTTCATATGCAGTGGGAGACCTGATCCAGTGGCAAAAAACGTACCATTTCGCATCCGGAAGTATCAAAAATGTGGCAAAATGCTTCCCTCTCCAAGTGAAAAAATTTCGTTTTGAATGGTGCGCCCTTTTTCCTCACAAAAAGAGCGGGCGCGCTTTTGAAATCTGAGGTTTTTTTCAAGAGAGGGAGGTATTTTGCCACATTTTTTGATTCTTCCTGGAAGCAAAATGGTACGTTTTTGCCATTGGATCAGGTCTCCCACTGTATGAGATTTAAGGAAAAAATAGCATGACTTTGCACTTAAAGTAATGGCAAAATTACCGTCCTAAAGGCAGTTTAAGGATATAAATATTTTTCCAGGCCATGGCCACAGAAACGCCCGATCCATTTACGGGGGCAGCTTCGCATCTCCCCGCTCTCTCAACACCATGCTGAAACAACCAATCTTGTCGTTCGGCTCGTGGCGCTCAAAGCGCGAACTACCGGTCGAAACCCCGGAGGCCACGAATTTCGAGGAGCAAAAAGAGGAGGTTTTAGAGACAATCGACAAACTTCTACTCAACGAACTCAAAAAAGAAGTCAACGATGACGCGGAGATCATCGTTGGCGACAATGTGCAAGAAAATCCCGTCCGACCAAGCCGACTGTGGCGACAATTTGGCAAATTCGCGATCGTTGTGCAACTGTAGACGCTGCGGAGATCCTTAAACACTTTTAATCGATCTCTCTCCTTTTGTGATTCGGGAATCCTCGCACGTCAAACTGGGGAGTCCGGTGGCCGGAATAGACACTTCGCTATCGGTTTTTTACACTTCGTCTTGATTTCGCAGAGAAAGAGAGAAAAGAGACACGCAAAAGCGTACTCTCTCGCACCAAAAAATTCCCCATTTCTTCCCCGACAAAACGTTTTTTCGCGTCTTTTTCTGGCAAATTACCAAACCATTCACCGAAATGTCTTTTGAGTGCGGAATGATGAGGTTTGTGTGAAAAACTATAGCTTAGTGTTCTCCTTTCTATTTATGGATCTTGGATGTCTCATTCGTTGACGTCTACAGCCAAATTACAGAGATTCCGATCCCATTATTCAGCTTCCTCAATTTGAGGTCATCCCGATTATGTTGAAGTCTCCCTCTCTCTCTGTTGCCCGTTCTTTTTTCAGTTCCAAAAAAAGACAAAAGAGATACCGTTATTCCTTCTTAATTTATTGTATTTTCAATTTACATATTTAATAAAAAGTATTATGCGCAAAAGAAAGTGTCTTTCGAGTAGTATATTTTCTACCGGCTTTTTTTACGTATAATATTTCTCACGATTGCGCAACATTTAATTCTTCGGTATTCATGACTCACATGACCTTTTCCATAAACTATGTGTCATCTTTTTTTATAAAGAAGGATTTAGCAGAATTTGCAACAATCGGAACTTCTTGTTCTCCACTTTGCTTTGAGTGGGTGCTGCTGCACTGTGTGGGCAGAGATCAAACACGTCACAAACTGTTGGAGTAAAAATCTTAAGATTTATCGTTAGCTTCTGGCGAAGACCTCCGGTGATATTGAGGATACAGTTTAAAGATTTTGAAGGTAAAAATACATATATGTATGTATAGCTTTGGTCACAACTTTTTACCCAAAAATTCTTTAAAAAATTGCTTACAAATTCTTGCAAATTTAATGGTAAACAGTAATGTTTACCTAATTGTAAGAAAAGTATTTTATGGCTTGTTTAATTACATATATCGCTTCCCATTTTGATGGAACGAATACTTTCATCGATGAAAACACCGTGTGATTGAAGAGTTGCACTTGCAAAAGGGGCAAAAAATAGAACACTGTTTACCTTCTTGTCACAAAGCTGATTACAGTGCGAAAAACTTTTATGAAAAAATTGCAGGTTACTGTAAACTGTAGTCATTACTTTTAGTGCGCAAAACAATCAGCATGGATGGGTTCACATTCCAACGAATAAAAATTACGATTTTATGGGGTTCATCTGGAATCATTTCTGATACTTTGTGCAAAAGGTAAAGCATCGTATAAAGGTAAAATACGTATTAAAATTCCATATTTTATTTTTTAGCAACTTTTTACAAAAAGCATTGCAGTTACAGTAACTTTCCCCATTTTTTGTCCAAATTCAGATTACATTTCGATCTTTAGAGAAATTGCATAGCCTCTTTGAGACCACCAAAGAACGGGAAAACGCTCTGCAGTCATTTTTGAAGTACATACGAATGTCAGCTCTTATTCTTTTCAACCTAACGTTCAAGTCGAACCATCACTGGTGTACAATCTATTTTTAACCAGAAAGGAAGTATAGCAGATACGGTAACCAAAGATTTGCAAGGTCAAATTGTGGTCTTTTTAGGATCTTCAGGGCATGAGAAAAATAGCAATAAAGAGAAAAATGTTTTACAATTTTGTAGGATATTGTTACCGGGGTAAGTTTTAATCTTTCCGTAGATTTCTCGTATTTGCAAATTGCAAAATTCACCCAATGCAGCGACAATGCTGAATTCTTTTGAAAAATCCGAGTTAAAGTCACATGACATCGTTGATGTGAAAGTGTGTCGGCGCCCGATTTTTGAAAGGATTTTTTGAATCGAAAGTCGTTCAAGCGATTTAGCAAAAAAATGCGATGACATGACTTGCGGAGTTTGCAGGAAAACTTTTTGTTGCTATTTTTATCGCAAATGGCAACCCATAGACAGTATGGTATTTCAAAGACGTTGCAAAAGGATTGGACATTCAGTAAGTGTTCATCAAAAGATTTGTTTCTAAAAAACGGATATTTATGCGAGTGTTGAGAAAAATTTCTACTACGGCTGATTGGCATAGCTTTCCCAAGAGGCAATTTTAACAATCACGGCAAAATTTAAATATGAAATTAGAAAATAAAAGCGCCGCATAATTATGCATCAAGCTAAGAAGAGCTAAATTTTTCCTGACGTTCAATTTCAAGCTTCATCCCGCGAGCCCTCTGAAATTTTAATAGTTACTATCACGGTTTCTGTAAATTTTTGAATCTCTCTATTTAAGCATTGTTTACAAATTCCGTATTTTAAAAAAGGGTATCTAGCTATTTTACTACTTCACTAATATTTTTCTTTACTCTGCAATTTTTTCCCGATGCACTGTTATTGTTTTTTTCTCATTTCCACAACATCTCAATTCTCATGTTTTCCAAATTCCCCTCACGCTTTCCATCACACTTTACACCCGCTTACAACGCCCTGCGTGCAAAAACAAACCCGACTCCAAAGAGTGACCGCCCTCTTCTCCACGATGTTTTAAAAAGTTCAAAAACGGCGACGTCACCGTCTTTGAACTTGTGTAATCACAGCTGGACGGCGAGCGTGATTTTCTTCCGGCTTAACAGTTTAATTGCATCTTCAGCGCCAAGTGGAGCGAATTAAGTCAGGTAGCCAACTGTTTTTCGAACAAAAACACACTTAATTTTTGGGAAACAACATAATTAACAATTTGAAAGTAACTTTTTGTACCGTAATTTTGAAAGGAATTTTCGAGAGGAAATGGACTTTGTTTCCAGATTTGACCCGAGCTTCTGGAGATTTGAAGCCCAGATTGTTACAAAAAAGACTGTGGCGTTCAGTCAAGCCTCTGTATAATAGCCAGGACCAAAAAATTATTTTTTATGGAAGTGTGGCATAGCACAGAGGTTCATTATGGCGAAATGTTGCCAAAAACCAACTCTTAAAACCTTCGAAATTCATCATTATAGAAAGGTTTTGTTGTGTTCAAGGTTCGTTGTACAGAAAACCCAATATATGGGTCTGTCGGCAAAATGGTGAGCGCAATGTTGCTGCATCTATAGCGTCGCTAAAAGCCACTTAATCTTGCCGCGGCACAACTCATTTTCTCGAGGGCCATGCGCTTTTCTACGCGTTAAATTTCTCGTCATTTTCTCAACAGAATGATATAATCATGGTTATGATTTTTAATTTTTCTTACACTTATTATCAGACAAAAAATCAGATGAAAAAAATTCCCACTTCCGAGAAGAAAGATTACACTGATAAAAGAAAGAAAGGGGACAAATAAGGGCACGCGCACTGAATTTGAACTGGTACAATAAGGTTATTCAAGCTTTGTGTGCATATTATAAAACATGCAGAGTGGATGGACATTTACTCTGTAAATTATTTCCCTCATTTTGAAGGTAATTTAATGGGATTATCTCCAAAACAAAGTCTGACGGTTCATCGTTGGGTTAGCTTGTTATTCAACGTCTAGCCCCCCTAGATTGTTATCAATCAAAGACGGTTGTTTTACAAAAAACATTTGAGCGGTGTGCTCTTTAAAAATTACGGCGGCTATTTTAAGCAAATTTTTTTAATTCGCCCTGACGGTTTTTTTCCTGTTTTTGTCTCGCCCTTTATTTCTACCGTACCTCAAAAATTCCATTGCATCGCCAAAATTCAACTGATCAAGCCGAAAAAATATGATGACTGGTTCCTTTTAAAAGTCATCGCTCTCCTTTTCACGACATTTTTTTTATCTTCCGCCATTGATAGTTGGATTTCCGCAAAATCTTAAAAAGTCATCGTTTTTCATCGACTATATTTTTAGTCATCGAAAATTCCAGAAAACCCAAAGATTGTTTTAATCGATAAACCCGCAGAATGACCTAAATTTTTTAGTCTGTCGCGTAAATATGTCACAACGATGAGCAAAAGTACAGTATCCGAAGCAAAGGTGTTCTTCGATTTTTAAAATAACAGATTTCTGATTTTTTTTTGTTTTTGGTATGACATCAAACGCTTTTTTGTTTTTTAATGATCGCGAAGACACTTTACAAATAACGTACCATGTTCTCAAATTAGTCGCGGCATCAACAAACAGTTCATTATTAAAAAAAGGTCCCGTGATTGATCATTTAGACCATATTGAGAGTACAGGGTGCGCCAAAAAAAATGGACAAAAATAAAAACGGTTGTGTCTCGCCACGAAAACCGTAACGAGTAGGGAAAAAGGGGCGATTACGACCACAAAGGACTCATTTACAAACCCCTTAAATCTCTTTTTTCCTTTCCTACCAGTTTTTGCAACATGGACAAAAAACCAAAGAGGTCCAAGTTGTGCCTTTATTTTCTATATATTAGGGTGAACCAAAAGTTTTTGCCGTTTTTTAGGTGTCTTTTTGTCCAATTGTTTTTGTACGAAATAAAGATTTTTAGATGAATGTATTATATATATTTTTAAAGGTCTTGAACTGCTTTATCATAATATATATTAAAACTTTTAATTGGTCTTTTATTTAAAATCTTTTAACCTGTAGAAAAAACATGGAAAAATCCGAAATTCGTGTTTTTTTACGTTATTACCGAAAACAAGGCTTCAACGCAACTGCAGCAGTAAAGAAGATAAGCGAAGTTGAAGGCTACAATGTGGTCTCAGATCGTACTGCGCGATTGGTTCAAACGATTCAACGACGGCGACACGGACCTCGAGGGCAAGACATCTTAAAAAACAATTTTGAAGGCGTAATTCACTTCGAGTTGGTTCCAAATGGTCGGACTAGCGACGCAGACCTCTACTACGCTCCACTCGATCGAATGTATGCAGCGATTGGCAAAAAATATCCCGATTTGATCAATCGAACCCGCGTACCCCTGCAACAAGACAGCGCAAAACCTCGCCCGCCAAACAAACGAAGGAAAAGATCAAAACTCTCGACGCCATTGATTTTTCTCGGAAAAAAATAGTTTGGCGTTGTGGTTCCCTCCGTACAACTGTAACTCGAGCTTCGGATAAGTTCGAAGATGTTGATAGCATCCAGAAGTTTCTAGGGAGTGATAAGCCCAGGACAGAAAAGACTCCGGCTCGGAAGAAGAGCATCGGTAGTCGGAGTGACCCAGATCCTTGCAGATCTTTGGAACGAATGGCTTCTGAATTGAATATCTCGGCGTTGTCGGTCAGAAGAATTGCAATAACCGACATAAGGTGTTCCTCATATTTTATTCTACGTGGGTTATGCGTTGATTCTCCAGAAAAATGCAAGGCGCGGCGCCAGTGCGTCCAAAACTTGAGAACAGAAGCCCCTGACACGGTCGTTTGCACGGGTATCCACCCTTTCCGTTTTGAGCCCTCGGCTCTCCGCGGAAAAGGCAGGTTTAAGCTTGAAACTTTTTGACGCTATAGAAGAGATGTAGATTTATTCAGGATAGGCTGTTTGAGCCAGTTAGAGTTAACGGCGGCTTTGCAGCGTATCTTTTTAAAAAAATATCCATTTTTCGTCCAAAATTTTGAAGTTTTGTCACTACCTCGAAGCATGATGATTCCGGAAAGTTAAAAATCGGTGTGTTTAGTACGTACTTGGTCGGGTAACAACCCAAAGCTTAACAGTTGTCCAAAGCCTAATCAGTTTCTCACTACAAAATTTTTTTTGGTTTTCGAAGTTTTGCGTTTTATTTTTTTGCCTCAGCAACGCAAGTTTGGATGTCCGCGGCATTGATATGGAAAGTTATTATTACTATTCCTTTGCATATGTGATAATACTCGTCTTAACGTATTCGACAACTTTTATTTGAAGTTTTGGTGACGCCTCAAAAAATATTTATGCCTGATTTTCCAAAGGACCCATTTTCGAGAATTGTGATCGGTACATGGTCAATTTGAACCTCCGAGAAAAAAAGTTGCAGTAAAGTTATACTCCCATTCTTATCGTTTATATACTGTTTGAATGTTTGAATGTCGCTATTTATTGGACCAAAACGTTTCCACAAATAATCTACCTAAGAGCCAGATATCTGCAAAAAATTTTTGTCCATTTTTTTTGGCGCACCCTGTATGTATGTAAACCGGTTGGAAAATGAAACAGAAATGCCCAGCAGTACAAGCTGGTTACGGCCAGAAAATCTCCGCATGGACGTTAAAAACGCATAAAATTTACGACTGTTCAGTTCAAGTAACTATAAACGGATCGGTTGCCAAAAACAAAAGGTTTTTACCCTATACGCTGCTCACTCCAGGTCAAAAAAGTAAGAAAGTTGGCCTAAAATAATCGCATGTAGGGCCCAAATTTGGTATCAGAAAGTATCGCTGAGATCACACAAACATTTCTTCTTCTTATAAGAAAAAACTGCTTGGATTGTGTTTGAAATCTTCTTGGAGCTTCAAGAAATTCTGTTATAGATAGTGTAGGACAAAAAGTCATAGTTTTTTATGTAAAAGTTTAAAGTTCTTTACAATCACAATGATGATTTAATGCTAAATTGTTACATTTTTTCCTATTAATGTTACATTTTTTCCTTTGACTTACTATGTCAAAGTTTACCTCCAGAAAATTCATTTTTTAATGAAGTGGTTTCTTACATAAAATAGCTTATTGACCTTAGTCATACTTATTAAGATTGTTTACACTATGTTAAACTCAATAACAGTAAACTCGCCGCTATTATTTGGGAACCAAAGCCCAAGATTCAACTTCGAAGTCACTGAATGACCTCGTCTGATCGTCTTTCATATTTTCAAAAACAATTTGATGACATTACACTCTGTAAAGTGCTTCTAAACCCCATTTATTTTTAGCCTGTCGAGCTTTTAAAAGTGAGAATAGAGCTGTTGGCGTTCTCTTCAAAAATTGCGCAATCTACGCATTTGATCTTCGAAAGATCAACGACAAAGAGCGTTCGCACGCTCGGAAAACATGTTCGAAACCACCTGCAAGACAATGGTATATAACAAGCAAGCTAATTGAGGGTGTTGATGAAAAGTTGTTGATGGTTTTTTGATTGTATTGTCATTTGATTACCACAGATTCGGAATAGAGACCGTTTTGAAAAGTATTTTAGGAACCAAATAACAAAATTCTACAAACAGAATGGGCAAAAAACAATTATTGTGCCGTAAAAATACTAGTCAACCAGTAGTTTTACTACCATCTGTAATGGAGAGGAAGTGGCCAACTTGTAAAGCTTTGAAAAGCGTTGCTGAAAATTCACGAACCTTTGAGGACAGCGGTAGATTTTTTTCATACCTATTCAATAATCCGCAGAGACATACGGTGAGGGGCCTGATCTAGTGGCAAAAAACGTACCATTTTGCATCCGGGAAGTATCAAAAATGGGGCAAAATGCTTCCCTCTCAAGTGAAAAAGTTCCGATTTCAAAAGCACGCCCGCTCTTTTTATGAGGGAGCCCTTCAAACCGAAGTTTTTTTACTTGGAGAGGGAAGCATTTTGCCGCATTTTTGATGCTTCACGGATGCAAAAAGGTACGTTTTTTGCCACTGGATTGGGTCCGTCACTGTATGTTATGAAAATGAAAGGAAACTGAATTTTTTTCATAAGAAATTACAACGTTGTCACAAAAGAAAACACGCGATTTTCGTAAAATTATGGCCCAAGTGCCTCTGATTGTTAAACTACATATTACAATTTTTTGTGTTTTCTTGTGGAGAGAAAACCCAAGCAAAAGTGTCTTCCATAGATGCATAAATTTAACTTTAAAAACGCACTCAGTATCCCAGAATTTCTTCGAAGTCTAGTGCACGAGTCCTTCCTTATTGTTAATCCCGGGATACCGCTGTTCGCAAAATGCACCGCACCTTTTCCCCGAAACTCCCACTATCTCCGCCCAATTGGTATCACACACTTACTCTGATGACCTCACCGGTCCGCCAAAAGGTTGAATCACATTTTAAACTTTCCCCTTTTACCTTAAACTAGATCGCCTTCTCATCAACACTATTATGTCTTTCGGTAACGGTCATGGGTGTTTGTTAAACAGTCTGTTTACATTTTGAGAGACTTTCAAGACGTTGACATTCTTCCCGAGAACGTTGTTCTCATCGTCGCTAAGAGGGAGGGTCTTTTTTTCGCTGGAGCTGGGCGGAGTCTGCCGCAAAGCCTGAGGGAATAAAAGCGGTTTGAGTGGGAGATCTCGTCAATTCAATCTTCAGCGATTGTTAGAAACAGTCAACGTCTACTACTGCTATACATCCTTTGATATCTTGGCTACAGTTTACTACAGCTGCCAGTAATTCATTGACAAATCTACCAGAATAAATCTACCGTAACCCAAGCGCCATCAAAATGAAATTCCTCGCTGTCTTCGCCCTGATCTTCGCTGTTATTGCCTCTGTGTCGGCGCAATACCACTATGGAATGGGAACCAACTACGCCCCATACTACAGCCAATACAATTATCAGCCAAGTGGACTGTTCTTGCCCAGAACCCCAGCCATCTACGGCGCTGATAACACTCGGTCATTCGCTGTCTCTTTCGGCACTGGAAATGGTCTGTAAGGATACCAAAGAACGGGCTGTAAATCTCATGGAAACTCAATCGTATCTTCGCCAATGTACGAGCAGCGACCCCACAAGGTACCGTGTAAATTACTGTATATACAACTCCACATATCTTCACTCAAATCATCAGCATTAACTTGAAACATCTTGCATACTAAGGCCCGTGTAATTGTCTCAAATTTTATCCCGAGTCTTACAGTAATTTCACATCTTTTACTATGCAATATAACCAGCATATATTTATGTTACATTGTAAATATCTCCCTCATTCCTCAACAAATTTGATCTCAGTTATCTCCCATTTGTTTAACCAGCAACTGCAATTCTACTGTTCATGGTTCAACCTTTTTTACACTCAATAAAAAGTATAAAACAATTACTTTTGTGACTGCTGCTCGAAAGAAGAAAGAAAACAATAAAACAAATGGGTTGTAAAGCGGTTCAGAGAAAGTAAAAAGGCTTGAATTAGACGCGCAATTAATGATGACTCTAATGAATTTATATTTGGGAAGGTGAGAAACAAATTCTTCAAGAAGAATGGAGAGTATAAGAACAAGCCTGAAAAGGGAAGAAACTGTATTTATTTTTGGATATAGCTGGCTCTGGAGATGTTCAAAATCCTCCATTTTCGTCTGGTATCAAAATATACTTGACAATGAAGTTTCAACATAAATTTCGCAATACTTCGTGTAAAGCTAGAAGCACGGCAATTATAATACTAAAAATTTTAGCCTCTCACTTTAACCAGACAGCCAAGTTTAGCCGTTTTTCAAAGACAAGAGTTTGCTCTAGAGATCAGTGGTTCACAATAGGATACAAAAAAATACGAATGCTTTTTGCGTAGAAAATCAGTTTCTTTTTAAATGAGCTGTATCCAAAAAAAAAATACAGGTGTGCAAAATCACTGCCAGGGATCATTTTTCGCTCATTTCTGATCTTCGCATCTCCTATCTTTACGCTATCCCTTGCAAACTTTGTCGTCGCTGCTTCAGGGCAACACAAAGAAATATGGTGATTTCCTGCCCACAAGTGTCCCACCTGACCGTAAATGCCCCCCTGCCCGAAAACGTGGCCTCCCAGCAAGGTGGCTGCCCGCAAGTGCGTGTCCGCATAAACTTTACTCACAAGGGAAGTCACTTTTTTCGCAGACGGACTTTGAAACGGGACCTAGTAGGTTTCAAACGTGAAGCGTCTGCGATCATAACACTGATTTCCAAAAGTGTTTACGGCGCTTCTCGGCCGAGAAAATCGACCGCAAAGTTTAGCCAAAATGAGCGAATAGCCTCCCCAAAAGAAACAGCTTATTTCATCTGCAGTGGTGGCCGAGTGGTCAGTGCGCTCGCTTTTTGCGCCAGAAGAGGCGGGTTCGATCCTCTGCGCAGTTTATTTTCTTTTTTGGTTCGTAAATATTGATTTAGTATGTAAACTTATAATGTATACACTTTTTTAATTTTTTTGCAGCAATTTAAACATAAATTCAAATCTGAATGTTCATGAATATTGTAAAGTCAAAACAGGCCTGGGTTAATGAAGATATAGTTTCTAAATTCGTGTTTTATTAAAAATTGCTAATAGTTAGCACATGCGATGTTAACGGCATTTCGCTATTTACTTCAGTGGCCAAAAGAAAACCATCCGCAGACGGCCGAAGTCGAACTCACGTCGTTTGGCGCAAAAAGCGAACGCGCTGACCACTTGGCCACCACTGCAGATGAAATAAGCTGTTTCTTTTGGGGAGGCTATTCGCTCATTTCGGCTAAACTTTGCGGTCGATTTTCTCGGCCGAGAAGCCCCGTAAACACTTTTGGAAATCAGTTTTATGGTCGCAGGCGCTTCACGTTTGAAACCTACTAGATCTCGTTCCAAAGTCCGTCTGCGAAAAAAGTGACTTCCCTTGTCAGGAACAATATTCTGTAATTACGCCTGGTCCAAAATTAGAGACAAATTTTTATATAGCTTTCCCTCCTGATCTCTCTGTATTGTTTCAGACAGCAAGAGTTTCACAGATTACTAATCCCAATGTTATTTTGCATATCAAACGCGCTGGTCCTGCTATACTCATCCTACCCGACCCTTTTTTACTATGATGAAAAAAACAGTTTTTAAGCAAGTTGGAGAAGGAAGAGGGGTCAACTAATCAAGCAATGTTTCAATGTGAGTAATAGGTTTCCATTAGATCAACTGCGTGATCAGAATCAAAATGACGCAGTTGTTTCCGAAAAGACCAGAGGGAATACTGAGATTACAATAAGAAATGTGAAAATGGGGTTGCCTTACAGGTAAAGTCACATGAACGACTTGCGGCTTCGAACTGCGCAGAAAAAAATTCAGGATAAAAGCGACACTCTAGCGACTTTTCGAACGGACTATCCTTACAAGTTGTTCTCTATTTCCTCAAAATTGCAATTACAGTGGAGGACCTGACCCAGTGGCAAAAAGCGTACCATTTTGCATCCGGGAAGTATTAAAAATGTGGCAAAATGCTTCCCTCTCCAAGTGAAAAAACTCCGATTTCAAAAACGCGCCTGCTCTTTTTGCGAGGTAAATGGCGCGCCCTTCAAAACGAAGTTTTTTCACTTGGAGAGGGAAGTATTTTGCCACATTTTTGATGTTTCCCGGATGCAAAATGGTACGTTTTTTGCCACTGGACCAGGTCCCCCACTGTATTATTTAAAAATATGGTTCAAAAATCAATGGGGCGTGATCTTGATCAACCCACAGTTAACACTCTATACGTGACTATAAAAACTTATTAAGTCGTCGGGTCTTAACATTTTATGAAGCGCTATTGCCAGTTCATGCACTTTATATTTTCAAAACGGTGTACAACGGCTATAATTTCAACGTGTTTCTTGCTGCTAATACCGATTTTTTGGGAAGCCAAGAATGAGATTTTTTGCTCTTTTTACGATTATTATGACCTGTGTCAGCGCAGCTCCTCAATACCAATATCAATACAATGGAGTTAATTCTTCGCCGTACTATGGAGTTTATCAAGCTCAGCCCAGCGGATATTATGCTCCACGATCGTATGCGCCAGCTGCCGATACTCGGGTGTTTGCAATTTCTTTTGAGACGGGAAATGGTTTATAGAATTTTGACAATAAGTTTTCAATACTCATTTCGTGATGAGATGATTATTACCTTTCTATGCGCATAGATTTTGATCTCAAACGCTTTAATTTACATTGTAATGTAGTTGATTGTGTACAAAATAATTCATATTGAATAAATTGCTTGTTTTCATTCAATTTTTAGACATTATCAGACTATGCTGCAATTAACCTCATATAAAATGACGATGAAGAGCTGCTTTTACTAGGTTGTTAAAAACCTTAAAAATCGTCAGTCACGTTGTCAAATTGCCGTCATTTTCGTTATGTCAAATTTTTCTGTCATTTTGATTGTCAAATTGAACTTTTTTGGAAATTTTTTACAGATTTTTACTAAAGGATCACAAAAATTTAAAATTTTTGGGAATTAAATCACCCCTAGAGAGGAGCCCCTTCTTGTCAAAACGATCGCTGAAATAAGGAGTAAAACCAGTTATGAGAAACATTAACGGTACTCACCACAGTCTATGCTAAACTCGGGTTTGAAAGTTTCGTATATCAGAATTCCCAGTTTAGCCAAAACTCACAAAGATGACGCCAATTTGACTTCAAGTTGACTTCAGATTGAAAAAACCCCGTCAAATTGAACCCTAGCTTTTACTATCATCGCACCTCTAATTGTCATCATTTCCTTTTACGTTCTTTCCATTCTCATCGTCTTTAAAAGTGAAAAAGGTCTTCATTATTTCGTTCAAACGCCGCCAAAAATCCGACAAATGATGAACGTTTAAAGTGCAAGTAAAGTGTCAAAGCTCAGGTAACAGATGAAGACCAACTTCATATTCTGACTTGTGCAATTTACGAGGAAAGAAGTCCCAGTGTAACAGAAAAAGCAGTTCGTTGAATGTTTAAAATTATCATGAACTTTTATGATAACTACGCGTTTTGTTTTTGAAATATAATATATGAAGTACCGTACGATCTTCACGTGAACTGTCACAAAATTTTTGACAAAACCCCAACGCTTTACAACAAAATCCATTCTTTTGAAAACTAGCAAAAAATCTTATTTTGAAATAAAATTTTTAAAATTTTTAATTAACCCTTTCCGGACGAGTCGGCACGTATATATTAAAATGAAAGAGGGTACCCTACTGAGTAACGGCATAATAGTGGTTCAGCCCATCGAAGCGTTATTTGGGACTTATGACAAAAAATGTCCTAAAAAGTATCGTTTCGAGCTGCGCCCGTCCCTTCGCGGCTCGCGGCGACATTTTATACGATCAAACCTTTACACTTTCAACATTTCCGCGTTTTACAGAAATATGCCTCATAGGTTTTTTGTGGAAATGTTCTAGTAAGAAGGTAGGATCACAATAGATTCGGAAAAACCACGTTTGGACCGAAATGGTTGATACCGGCGGAAGATATACTTGATTTTAGGCCCAAAATTGACCAAAATTAAAAATTCAATTTCCAAAAATCGATAACAAATCCTATGGTGCTCCGATTTGGACAGTTCTTGGATGTAACAATACTAGGACTCCTCGACTTTAATTTAGGGGTAGTTTCCGATTTACAGCTTGTCGCAAAAATTTTAAAAGTGATATGTCAAGTGGGGGTACTTTTAAGGACATTTTTTGTCATAAGTCCCAAATAACGCTTCGATGGGCTGAACCACTATTATGCCGTTACTCAGTAGGGTACCCTCTTTCATTTTAATATATACGTGCCGACTCGTCCGGAAAGGGTTAAAATCAGTAAGTAAAAAAACGTAGAAACGTATGTCAAATCAAACAATGGCTCTAATTTTCCAATATTTACTTCGTCAATGATAAAAACAAACAAAAAATGAAAAGAACAACCTATAAGTTGAACATGAAACAAATGAATTTCCTAATATTTCCTCTTCTCGTCTCGAGTAAGATCCACTTCATTCTTTCCGAAACCAACTGTGTGCATTTCCGGATATGTGATTTGGATTTTTGGCAGGCTTTCCCGGAACATGGCGCGGATTCTTTGCTCGCTGCGGACCCAGGGATTCATGTAGAAATGGGCGCGTCGGAGGGCTAAAAATTAAAATTTTACAAAATTACAGTAACAAAAATTGAGTCAACAGAGAAAATACTTTGCAAAAAATCATTGGGGGCCTACAGAAACATAAAAAAGATTAATTTGCGAAGAAATTCATTCAAAGAATTGGGGCTTCGGTAGTTGAGCCCCCCACGAAAGGTAGTTCAAACCCTCACTGTTTTGCCCGTTTCACACCCCACATAATAAACAAATTAGAATAATACAAAAAATGTAAGTGGGGGTTTGATCTACTACGTTGGGGGTTTGATCTAAAACGTAGGGGGCTTGTGCTGGACCATACAACTTGGATTAATTCTTTGAAATAAATTTTGGGATTTAGAATGGACGAGGGGGTTTGTACTGGGTCATGGGGGGCTAAACTGGACTGGGGGGCTGTACTACCTTAGCCCCAAAGAATTAAATCTTGGCCAAACGTCCAGTATAGGCTAACAAAATTGAAAATTTTAGACGAATAAAAAGTTTCACATAGCCTCTACTACATCCACTTTTATTACTTGAAAAAATCGATAAAACCGAGAAATCAGAAGAAATTAAAAAAAAATCCGGGTCCCAACAAAATTACCCTGGAAATCGGAAAACGCCGAAAAAATACCATTTTCACTTTAAAATTACAACGGTCCCTTATTATCAGTCTGTCGGGAAAATAACGGAGGATCGTCCCGCCTCGGAATCGCCCATCATCGCTTTGCGACGGCTGCCGAAGCTGGAGATTTGGCGCGCGATAGTGGTGAGGCGAGACATTTTGATGCGACGATCCGCCGTTATTTTCCCGACAGACTGATATCATCCTAATATTTAGTTTCACAACCAGTAAAAATCATAAATGCAACACAAAAAAACCTATCCAAACACGTCTACTACAATATCCCAAGAAATTCAAAAATTGCAAAAAACACTCTTTCCCCATAAATGGAATCCAAAACAACACACAAAAAAATCTATATCCCTTACAGTGAAGATGAGTCATTTGTTGGAAGGCAATTTCATTGATATGTCCATTAAAACATATTTCAATTTCCTGGAGGGTCGCTCTCAGCCTTCCCGCGCACATGATTCTGATGGCGTCGTTGTAGAAGTAGTCGCAGAAATTGAGGACCATTTTCTTAACTTGTCTTAGCTCAAGAAGATATTGGAATCCCGGATCCACAATTGCTGAGTCGGTGGCGTCGATTACATCAATAAAAACTGGGGGCGCTTTGCTCCATCGGGCCAAATAATAGGGATTTCTGGATAACAAATTCAATTCATCGATTGGAGTGGGCTTCAGATCGGGAGATAGGGGTGTCTAAAAGGCCGAAACGTAAATTGGGGAATTCAAATTGCCAATAAATCAAAAAAAAAAAAAATAATGAAAAATAAAAAAACTCGGTAAAAGTATCAAAACGCAATGAAATTTGGTATCAAAAAGTATCACAGAGATTAGAAAACTCCTTCCATTTTGTCAAGAGTAATTTGGAGATTTTTTAAGTGCCATTTTCGCTCAAAAAACGTTCAAAAAACATCAATTTTTTCTTGAAATTTTCGAATCCAAAAATAAAATTTTCCTCAAATTTCCCACTTCACCTACCAATTTTTTTCTATCGAACCCATAAGATTTTAGGAACTCTTTCATCTGTTTTTGACTAGTAATTTCGGTTCCATCGCTCATTCTCACAGACGTCGCTCCGCAGTTCATCAGCCATTCCAGGCAAGCTAAATCGGGCCCAAACGCTGCTACTCGCTCAAATGAGTACCTAAAAATCGTAAAATTAAATTTAAAAAAAAATTTTTTTGATTAAATATTTAAAAATGCCCATTAAATCGCGTACCTATTAACTGTATACTTTGCTAGTTGTCTTCGAATTTGAATGGCTTCCCAAAACCAGTCCGTGACACCTTCGTCTTTCTTTCGGCCCCAAAAGTCTTTGATTATGTTCTCGCTGTTGCCATGTGCCATTCTAGTCGGCTCTATCCGATGCGGCCTTATCCTTGATGGCCTCGGAGTGCTGTGGAAACATGCTGTTGAAGTCGTCGGAATTTGAGATCGTATCCTGAGCAGGTTCAAAAACATAAGCTAAAATAATCTTACTTCCTAACAACCGTTAAAAAACTAATTTTCATTCAGTATTCTTTGTTTTGCAACAAATTTCATCAAAATCGCTTCAAAACTCGCTTCAATATAACAAAATTTATATTAACCATGAACAAATATGAAGAACAATATCCAAAACAATTAACAAAAGATCTAAAATCAACAACAAAAACTTCCAAATAAACACTTCCTTCATCGTATTTTACCCCTCTGCAAGTTTTATTTTCTTAGCTTCCACCTCATATTCTCCTTGAACATCAGATCTCCTCAAGAGTCCGTTGCTCAACTTCATCGACACACAGTACATATCCTTTCTTCCAGCCACGTTGCGGACAAAATGAGAGTTCAAAATCTCAATTTCATCAGCTGGGAGTTGCTCGTGTACCATCTGAATAGCCTTTTGTTTGAACCATTCTGGAGGCTGATCTTCGGTGGCTTTGGCAAAACAGTGGACGTGGCAGTAGAAATTAAATGTGGAGAAGCTAAAATAAGACATTTTTAGTTATCATATGACCATCAGAATTGATCTAAAACAATTTTTTACAAAAAGTTTTTTCGACCACTTAAAATAATATAAGGCTAAAACAAGGTCAATATCCCCAATACAATCAATAGGAATGCTGCCAAAATAGCATAAAACGGTCATAAATATCTTCATCAGTTCAAAAAAAAATAAAAAAATATTTTTTGACCATAAAATTTCATTTTTAAAAATAGCTGTATAAATGAATACAAAACAATTTTTCTTGCTACATTTTATTTCCCAACGACCAAACGAATTCCAAATCTTCATTTTCAATTCAAACCTCCCCTAAAAATCCTAATTTCTCACCTTTTTTCATCCAAACCCTTCAACACTCCAATAAAATTTGGCAAAAAAGTGATGGCCATTGCCGGCAAATTCATAACCGCATGGAATTCCAACCTCTTATCGTCATTTCCATCCGTTTTGCTCCTTTCCAGCTCCTCCTTCACCCCAGTTGGAATCACATTCTTTATAAATTCGGCTCCATCCAAATTGAAGACCTCAATTTTCTCCGCGGGAACTTTGTTAATTTTGATGTTTTCGTTGAGATATTGAATCGACACAGGATTCAGATCATTGGCATATACTTTTTGAGTGTTTTTGGAGAACGCGGCAGGTATTGCGAAAGGTCCCACACCGGCAAAGACGTCAAACAGGACCGTCTGTTCTTTGGAATTTCTTATTTCGGTGACAATTCGGTTGTGTTCGTTGAGAAGCCGGGAATTCCAGAACACCTAAAAATACAGACAAAATATAAAGCTTCTTACCTTGCTAAAGTCGAGTTTGTATTTATAAGAATGTTCAGTTACGGTAGCTTCAAAGTTCGGCTCTCCGGCTAGCAGTTCAAGTTCGAAAAACCTAAACTCCGCGCTGATCTTGTCCGTTTTGTTCACTATTGTCCTAAAAATATTAGATCAATAAGATGCCAAAGTATGCAAAAGTAATTTCAAATGGCCATGAAGCCTTAGAATAACCTTGAAACATCAAAATCCCGACTTACTTGGCATAAGGTATCTTATCTATCAGAATTCTGGCAATTGTATGCTTATAAGGTAAAATTTCCTCGCGCAAATTCAAATGCAGTATATGTCCGGTTTGTGTATGCGAGCTAAAGTCTAATCCTTCAGGCAATATTGCCTTTAGACATCGTTTTACATCCCAATCCTCGTACTTCATCAAAAACTCTTTGTATTCCAATTTAACACCCTCTGAAAGAACTTGGCTAACGGCTTCCTCGACGATCCTTTGTTGTTCGTCGTTCATCTTCTCTGGATCAAGCAGGCACAGCTTGTCGAACCCGTTATCTCCATTGATTACCCTCGAAAACCAAGAAATAATTTAAAAAATGAAATCTTACTTTGAAATTCAATCCGGACTTGATAAAATTCGGTTGCAATTGTTTTAGACCAAGAACTCGGCCGATCTTTTTGGCTGGCACTCGCAGAACAGGGAGTTTCACCAATTTTCTAAAGGAATTATATTAATATAGTAAACAAACAAGCATCAAAAGAACAGCCACAATCTTCATCCTTCTAATAGAAAACAACTTACTCAAACTTCGTTTTATCAAACTCGGTCATACCTCGAGCTGCAACGGGTGGAAAAAAGACGGACTCATTTTCCGTCGAAGCCTGACCATTTTTTGAACACATTCTGGTAAAAGTTGACGGCCTAACCAAAGACCTAGCTATCCGTAACATCAACTTTTCCTTGATCCATCAAAATTTTGCTATTTTCCGAAAATTTTTCCCTTTTATTTTCCAGGCTTCGAAACGAATATTGCAATGCTGGAAAAATTTGGCATTCTGTTTCAAGCAAATATTTCACAAAAAAATATTTTTCGCCAATTTTTCAAAGCCTCTTGAAAACTTTTTTACCAGTTTGAGTAAGTACTTTTGACCTTTTCATTTTATTTTATCCACATTTACATCGAATATTGCCGTTTGTTTTTAGAATGGCCGAAGACACGTATGTCTGCCCGATTTGCCATGTAAAGGTGAAAAGGAAGTTGGAGAAGGCTCATAAAGTCAGTAAAGACCACAAGAAACGCTTGATTTCGTTGAAGCAAGTGCAAGAGAAACAACAGAAGCTTGAAGAACTGAAACGAAGGGAAGATGCCGAACGGCTAGCGCAGAAGAGGCAAGCTGACAGTGATGAAGAGGATGATGATGGTCCCAGTGTGTCGTCAAAACGATGTGAGTTTGTGTTGTTTTTTTGTTTTTTATTTTTAGGTTATTGCGGACATTGGCTTTGAGTTGGATGTATGTCTCCAAAATTGGTTTAATTTTGGTAATATTTGGTGTCGGAAATACCTAAGATAAGCAAGGCTATGTTTTCAACGCTTTCTGCAGCTTATTCGATCATTTAAAGTGATGAAATCCAAGCAGTCGCTTTTAAAAACAAGATTCTTTAAGCTCATCTATCACCTACTTAAAACAATATAATTTTCAGCGAAACCCGAGGAGATCCATGCTCCAAGTCTGGCGGCCATGGCGGCAGAGCCTGATAAGGATGAAACCGAAGTGGCAAATGCATTACCATCAGACTTCTTTGAGAATCGGACTGATGAAGAGAAAAAAGCGACCAATCTTGATGAAGAATTTGATAAATTTATGTCAGAAGTTAAACAAATTGATCGCAAAGAAATAGAAGCCGCTGAAATTGAGGATGTAGGTGTTTTACACATTTTGTTTTTTCTTTTTAGGAATATGCGACTCTTAATTGTGGAGTTCTCCGTTATATTATCCATGGTTCACCTTGTGTTATTTCAGGAAGCAGATGCCGTCCGGAAGGACATTGATATGATAGATGAGCAGATTGAAATGTGGAGGAAAATGAACGAACTCGAAAAACAAAAGGATTCTATGATTGCTGAAGCCAAGGAGCGAACAGCAAACGAAGAAACGTCAGCCGCTTATGGTGAAGATGAAGATGGAGACGAAAGCGATGACGACGGCTCGGAGTTTGATATATACGGCATTGACTGGCGAGCACGGAGGGTGTAGCTTGTTGTTCATACTGTTTTGATAGTGTGAGGACATAAATATTATATTAACCGAACGGAATTTGAAAAACAAAAGAGTCAGAGAAAAATATTACGCGAATGATCCCAAGAATCGCGAATTTTCTAGAGTTTGAGTCAGGTTTCATACTGCATGGGAAGAGGATCACACGCGATATGAAATCCGGCGATCAAGGGTCTGCGCGCATTACCCGAGACGCACGCTATCTGGCTCCGGTGGCGCCTCAGATTGAAGCGGCTCGAAATGCGAAGGTGTTAATCTCCCTCGGATCTAAACACCGGCTTGACCTCTAGACTACATGAATCTGCAATTTGCCGAAAATCGGGTGATCCGCCGATGAATCCGACACAAACTATAGCGTATACGCCAGAATCCTTGGCGATCTCTGGTATTGAGCAACTTTTTTTTTGGACTAGTCCGTTCGCAAAGTCGAGCCTTTTTTGTGGAACTGGGACGATTGGGGAAAAAGACGATTGGGGAAAAGTACGATTGGGGAAACCGAAAAGTATTATTTTTCTTCCATGCAAATGTCGAATTCAGGATAATAGAGGGTGCTCATTTCGAAAATGACATTTATTTTTTTGATTCTTACTTTTTTCCTTAAGTAGTACTGTTAAAGTCCGAGTTTCAAAAAGCCAGAGCGCAAGCAAGGATTGTTATCGTTGCGGGACCCTGCGCGGCTGGCCTCTCTCGCTAAAAAATAAAATTCTTTTTTATTTGTTGTTTGTAATGGATCATGTAAGGTGAAAGATGAATGAAGATCGCTGAAAAAGGTATGTTTTTTGTGTTTTCTGATTCAGGGCAACTCGGCAAAAATTTTAACGACAGCTGATCCAAGATTTTTTGTGTTTTGGGCGAATGAAGGTAATTTTGGACATTCCGAAGCATGAAAATGGGTGTAGCTTTCCAAAGAACCATCCAGGAGGGATGTTGATCGAGTTTTTGCCAAGTTAGAGTCAATCCCTTCAACAAACTACCTAGTATAATATAATTTTTTCCAGGATTTTGAATTGGAATGCAGCCAGACGGCTAAATTTCACCGCAAGGACTCGCTGAAGCCAGAAGAAGAGACGACACCATTCAAATTCCATGTGGAATGGCTTTTTCCGAAGCTGATGTCAACATCGAAAAGGTGAGTTTTTCTTGGTAAAAAAAATATCTTGCTCCTTGAGCAAGGCAATGGGTTTAGCTTCCCAAACATGCTATCTGGAATACGGTTGCTTCATATTGCGCCACATCATGCCCACTGTTGTTTCCAGTGTAATATAATTTTTACAGGTGAAAACGCTCTCCGACCGCGAAGCTTCGAAGATGCGAAACGTCTGGGACAGTATATGGGCGATAAAGAAAGTCTCATCGATGGCAAACACTGAGGAGAACCGAATCAATTTATTATTGTAAAAACACACCAAATGTTTTGATATTAATCATAAAATATTATACCGTTGACCTGGATATTGTTGAACCTGTCTTTACTGAGCTCTTTAGATGAGGCTGGCGGGCATGGGAGGCGAATGGGCCGGTTTTCCTGTAAAAATTATATTACACGAGAAACATTGGGTCTGATGTGGCGCAAGATGAAGCAACCGCATTCTAGATAGCATGATTGGGAGGCTATACCCATTGCCTTGCTCAAGGAGCAATGGATTTCCCTACCTAAAAGGTGAAAACCAAGAAAGACTCACCTTTTCGATGTTAACATCAGCTTCGGAAAAAGCCACTCCACATGGAATTTGAATGGTGTCGCACGTCAAGATTTTGCGCTCAAAGGGTTATGTATCAACACGAAAGTTGGCATTCTGTTTCCGCTTACGGAAGTGTCCAAAAAATCCGTCTCAATGACAGTTTTTTTGGACGAGGTCAGAGGAAAGGCGAAATATTGCGCAAAATGAAGAGATTTTCTATCTCGAAACTGGCTCATTTGATTTTTTTCGTTTTAGGCTCAAAAAATCCGCCTTGTTCCAGACTATGTTTCCACGAAACTTCAAATAGGGGCGAGGGAAAATCTTAGAGAAATCCTCGAAATCGCAACATTTTTTAGGCGTTGTTAGTTTAGGCTTCAAACAGATAGAAGACGACCGATTTTTTATATGAAATATATATGTTCAGGTTAAGCAGGAGCCCAGCTTCAAATTTATGTATGCAATAACCCCATTCTACCCCATCTTCATCGTGTAATCAGGCTATCTTTATCGCAAAAAATTGTCTTTGAGATCAAACAGAATGCCAAGAATTTTTCATTGCTTGAGCGCTTTTGTTTTATTTTTTCTTGACGTGTGTCGTCTCTTCTTCTGGCTCCAGTGAGTCCTTGCGGTGAAATTTAGCCATCTGGCTGCATTCCAATTCAAAATCCTGGAAAAAATTATATTATACTAGGTAGTTTGTTAAAGGGATTGACTCTAACTTGGCAAAAACTCGATCAACATCCCTCCTGGATGGTTCTTTGGAAAGCTACACCCATTTTCATGCTTCGGAATGTCCAAAATTACCTTCATTCGCCCAAAACACAAAAAATCTTGGATCAGCTGTCGTTAAAATTTTTGCCGAGTTGCCCTGAATCAGAAAACACAAAAAACATACCTTTTTCAGCGATCTTCATTCATCTTTCACCTTACATGATCCATTACAAACAACAAATAAAAAAGAATTTTATTTTTTAGCGAGAGAGGCCAGCCGCGCAGGGTCCCGCAACGATAACAATCCTTGCTTGCGCTCCGGCTTTTTGAGACTCGGACTTTAAGTACTAAAAAAAATTTTTTTTGGATTTAGGGGATTTCGAAGGTGCTGGTTTCGAAAATCACGTTCATTTTTCCTCTAGTACTATATAGTACTATTCTGATACTATATAGTACGAGGTCAAAATATGGCTTTTGACGTTAATGGTGTTGTTTTGGTGCTTAGTACTCTTCAAAAACACGTTTTAAAGACTTGGTGCTATATAGTACTACCTGATACTATGTAGTACGAGGTGTAAAGTTGGCCTTTAGGCGTTCGTGGTGTTGTTCTGGTGCTTAGTACGCCTATTTTTACTTCGTACTACATAGTATCAGAATAGTACTATGTAGTACTAGAGGAAAAATTTACATGATTTTCGAAATCAGCACCCTCGAAACCCCCTAAATCGAGTATTTATGAAAAAATCAAAAATTACTACTTTACAGTACTACTTAAGGAAAAAAGTAAGAATCAAAAAAATGAATGTCATTTTCGAAATGAGCACCCTCGATTATCCTAACTTCGACATTTGCATGGAAGAAAAATAATACTTTTCGGTTTCCCCAATCGTACTTTTCCCCAATCGTCTTTTTCCCCAATCGTCCAACTCCGCTTTTTTGTCACTTTGCGAAGATAAAAGTTTTCTTTCAACTGTGAAATTTTCGTCTTTTGCAATCGGATTTTTTGGGTTGTCGCTCGCACCCTGACTTTTTCTGGACAGATCAAACGCCAAAAAATCACTCCAGCGACTTTGCGAACGGACGAGTACTCCGTCGTCCGGAGTACTCGCTAGGCATGTCTCAAACAGATTGCTCTTTCCAAGAATCTAATGGGTTTCATCCGTGGTAGGGAATTTATCAATCAAGACCCTGTTGAACGGGCTTTCAAAAGTTTCATCGGCTTGCTCCTTTCTTTCTCACTGTCAAAAAAGTTGATCATTGTGAAATATCGGTCATCGATATCACAAAAATGCACCACATCGTCTTTTAATCCTCTGTCCACTCACCTTTGACTTTTTAGAAAAAAAGGCACTACATCCTTGTCTTCGCTTGAACCTATTTTATGCATTTACATCTTGTTGCCTTTAACCTCTTTTCGTCGTCTCCGATAAAAGTCGGGTCGCTAAGTGCTACTCTTCTCCGAATTTACTCGGCATTTAATTAAAAAAAGCAACGGCTGATAAAATTCCTTGAGTCATTTCACAGCGCCTGACTCCACTCACATCAATAATATCTGGGTAAAAATTGCGGATCTTCGTTTTCTGCCGCAAATTTTGGTCTTTTATTTATATGTTACAACAACACAGGGTAAAGAAAACTAACGCTAGGTAATACTAGAGAAAATTAGAAAAAGTGGACATATTTCAAGTCTTTGCCAAGTCTCCGCCGAGCCTTCGCCGAGCGTCCGCCGACCATCCAACGGCTTTGCCAGGCCTCGTAGGCCTTCGTAAAACCTTTTTCGGCGGACAATTGTTTTGCGATTTTTTCTACAAAAGTTCCACTGTGTGCGGTGAAATAAAACTAGCGCGAAAAGGTAAAATTCTGCGCCAAAGATAACAAAGTCTGATACGTACGACACGAGACAACAACGGCGACGGATTTCGCGACTCCTATCGGTGCGAATCTTGGCACATTTTTCGCGGAGAGTTCCGAGAGTTCAAATGTGAGGGCATAAGTATCACAGACTTTCAAATTCATCAATACAAAACGTTAATTTTGACGAATTTTGCCCGAACTCTTCTTTATAATATCAGTACATGAAGGATTTTTTAAAAAGGAATTTTTTAAAAAGTCTGCCAAACTCCTACAACGATGAAATCAAATATTATAGTTTGGGATCTTAAATTTGGGATGTTACGAATTGTGTGACCTTTGAGGGATTCGGATTTCAGTCCGTGTTCAGTTTGTGCTTTCCAATTTCTGAGAACAAACTTTGTCGCAGTGGTCTAAATAGCCTTGAAACAACCCCAAGATGTCTAGCTTAGAAATTAAAGTTCGAGATTTCTTCGCGGATGGAGGTAAGAAAATGTGGTATTCAGCGTGTCAGCAATACAATCAACTGCTTTTAAGCGTGCCAGCAAGACGAAGAAGTGGTACTCAGCGTGTCAGCAATAACATCAGCGTTCCCAAAACATGATGAAAAGTACATGGACAGAAAAGTTCCTGTGGTCGCTCTCGTCTACAGCAAGGTGTTAAAGATCCTTGCACAGCATGGGACAAAATTTTGAGCAACGAATATATTATATGTAGGTTCTTATGCACTTTACACAATTACGTTTCCTGCCGACGACACGCGGCCGCGGTGTCATACCCGCGCGCGGGTATGACACCTTTAAGAAAAAAAGTTTGCGATCAGCATTTTCGATCATCCAGAAGCTACGCTTAGACGTCGAATTTACAAGATATAATATATGCCCAACTTTATCAAAATACCGTGCCCACAAATGCTGTGGCCGAAAATTATTGCCCACAAGTGTGGAAATATGAACGGAAACCCTTGCATTGAAGTGAACGAATGGGAAGCCCCGTTCGCTGGGTATAAATCTATTATAGGAAGAGATCTTGTGCTCTCTTCAAAACGGCTTCGCGACTGTACCGTGTAGACATGGCTAGTGGGCCGGGCCCCCTATGGGGCCGGGCTGGGCCGGGCCAAGCGAGTTCGAAAGGCCCCCGGGCCGGGCCGACCTCTTCCGGCCCCCGGGCCAACCGTGGGCCCCTAACGGCCCCCAATGACTACAGGGTGCGGCAATTTTTCGGCCGGATTTTAATTTGCCATAACTTTTTTAGTTTTTGGGCAAATGTCAAAATTCTTTTTTTCCCTGAATCCATAGACAACCCCATTTTGTTTAATACCAAATATGTTATACCCGTTCATTAGACTACAGTAAAAATTCGAGACAAAGAAAAAGCTCTAATTTTCATAGCTGACAATGGAATTACCCCTAGTGCGACCCTCAGGTTTTCTTTAAATTTTGCATATGGGCCGGACATAGGCCACACATCAATTCCTGAAAGTTTCAGCCCGCACCTTTCAGGGGCGACCAAGATATTCAACGATTCTTTGCGGTCAGGAGGGCACATGAGTGGCCACACAGAAAAACTTTTTGGCTATATCTTCGCTAGTTTTGTGCGGAGATAGCTGATTTTTTGTGGAAACGGTATTCTCCATGGCATGGACAGGCATGAAACTTTTTACGACAAAATTCGTAAAAAGAGTTATTTTTTCTGGCGATTTTCACACACGCCGAAAAAGCAGAGAAAACGACCGAAATGCCAATAACTATGAACTAGGTCCCTGTATATATAACATACTTGGTATTAAACAAAATGGGGTTGTCTGAGGATTCAGGGAAAAAAAGAATTTTAACATTCGGATAAAAACTAAAAAAGTTATAGCCAATTCAAATCCGGCCGAAAAATTGCCGCACCCTGTAAATTTCTGAGTCTGAAAGCGAAATAAAACGCAGAGCCAAGAACCGATTGGGTTTTTTGAAGTAATTTAGGCTGATTTTTGCGCATGATTCTTGCAATGTGGTGCTGGTGTTGTCGTGCAGAATAAACATTTGTTCCATTTTCCTCCAGCATTTTTGGCGCCGCGGTCCAACTGCCGACACTGCAGTTCTTCGGTGACAGCTTTGCCATCAAGGAGCAATTCCCAATAATTGGCCACACAACAGGCCTGTCCTGCAGGAGAGGTCGTTCTTGCCTAGAACATCTTGGATCTTGGTTGATTGTGATTTCCGTGGCTGTTATTCCTTCACGATAATTGCAAAATTAAGACGTATCGAACAAGCAACTTTTTCTCAAACATTTTTTCACATTTTGTCAGCGTAAACACGTTGCATATCAGCCTACATGTTATCACCTCAACCTTATGTAGTCACATGATAGAACTATCTAGAAACTTTCACAACTTCCATAAGTTTTGCTGAAAAGGCAAAGACTTTCCGGCCACCAGCATTAACTCCCCAATGGTTTTCCCACAGCTGTCCTAAAAGAATGCAACCGCACCACCAAAGCAACATGCCAAACACCTGCTCGCAATAAAATTGATTTACAGTTCAATTTAGAAACGTTTTATTTGACACGTTTTGGAAAGTGCTTAAAGTACATTTCACGGGTCAGCCGTGCGTCGGAGATCATATCAGATGTTGAAGGAGTTGTTTACAGGAAGAAGAGAAGGTCAACGGGGTTATTGTCGGTTCAGGCCGAACATTGGCGTCGAGCTGTTGTTGCTGGCGTTGTGTTGGGACTGCAGCGTGTTGCCAAAGAGTGGGTGGGAGTCTGGAATTTTCAAAGGGTTAGGTTGGTTAATTACGAAATGTTTTGTAGTAAAATAGCTAAAAAAATCGCTTGGGAAGTACCCCAAGTGCGACGCCCAGATTTTGATGAAACTTGGCACAGATTTAGAGCAATTTTTTCTAAAATATAGGCGAGAATTCTAGCTCGCGCTTTGCAGAAACAGCCTATATTTTTAGATCGAAAGTCGGCGAAAATTTAGGACTTTTTGTCGAATTGCGGCACGAAAAGTTGCATACCTATTTCTACCGTAAAGGGTAATGTTTCCACAAAAAATCAATTTTTTCCGCACGAAACTGCCAAAGTTATTGCCAAAAAGCGTTTTTCTCTCTGCCCGCTCTCAAAAATGGTGCAATATCTCGGTGGCGCTTGCAAAGCGCAAGCTAAAACTTTCAGGAATTGATATTTAGTTGATGCCCGACATGTGCGCAAAATTTAAAGGAAATCTGAGAGTAGCACTTGGGGTACTTCCCGTGAAATTTTTGGCCACAAATCTGTAGTAGCCAAAGAGCCTGCTTTGTATTTTACAACCTTTTTTGGCCACATTTCATCAAAAAATTAATTCTCACCCGGAAAGTTATTGTTTTCTCCGCTCCTCCTTTCGCCCATCAACGCAACGATCCCAGAGTTGGCCAGCGACATTTTCCAGGCAAGCAGCTAAGCGCGGAACAATTTAACTTTTAATCCAGTAGTGTGTGGTTTACTTCTCGGAAGCGGTTGCGCCATTAAATAGCCGGCGGATTTGCAGATTCATCGAAGATTAATCCCTCGAAACTCACACCGACAATTCGCGGGCGGCACTTAATTAAAGTTGAGTTATCCCTCACACAGATGCGAATTCCACGATACCGCCGCGAAGAGTAAATCAAAAATTTGCCAGTTTAACGGGTTGTTGTGCAATCATCACGGATTTAATGGGGAAATTAAACGCCAATAACGCAGTTAACGTCTGATTTAAATAGATAATCTTTACATCCGCAGAATTTTTCAGATAAGTTCGAAAAAAATTTTTTATATTTTGAAGAGAATGTGCATTTAAAAAATGGTAATAATGACTGGTTAACACCTTGTGGTAACTATTCACGGCTATTATGTATCAGAAAACTTAATTCGCAACATCTAGCTGCCAAATCCATCGTTTGAATTTCCTGTTGAAAGCACATGTTGGCTAATTTTCAAAGACGGCCGCAGAATCTCCGCGGTTCTTCTAGCTGTCAGCAAAGTGGTTGCCCACAAGTGTGGGATATCACTTTATACAAGCTGGCTTGTCCTGATGAAGCTGTTCGTTGAAGTTTAGGTTGTTTCGTCGTTTGTCACCCCTCAGTTAATCAGGGAAGTGCTCAATGTGCCGATCTTTGATTGTTCTCTCATGTAATTCCTTCAAATTTAAGTGGTTTCAAGGTGTGTATGGCTCGGGACTTCTAAATCTCTCCGCAAGAGTCCATCCGAACCCTGAAAATTAGTACAAAGTTAAAGGTTGCGTAATCTGACATAACATTGCGCAATTTTTCTCTTTGTAAGAATTTCTGCCTTTCTCTGCCGCCTCCTCCTTTTATGTCAACTTTTGACTTTGTGCTAAATTTGCGGGGTTCGTATGGACCCTTGCGGAGAGATTTAGAAGTCCCGAGCGATATATAATATTTACAGAATTTGACTCCCTGCTAGACACAACCCAGAATATCTAGCCTCATTTACGTGATCTTTAATCTTTGTATTCACATTTCCTACTTTTTGCTTCCTTCATTTCGCACCTCCAAGAATTCACTGATACTGCAACAAGAAGGCGGCTTCATCTCTGCCATTGTCGGTGCGAGTGAGGGCGGTGTGAAACGGTCCGCGCGACTTCTCGCCCTCAGAAACTACTTTTTTTGCACTCAAAAAAAATAACTTCCCATCCGTGCAAGACACGGATGGGAAAAGATTTCAGGAGGAAGCTCATTGTCGAAGTCCAAATTGTAAATCTCAATAATTTCATTAACAAGGGAAGTACCTCAAGTGCGACGCTCAGGTTTTCTTTAAATTTTTTACACACGTAGGGCATTAACTGAATATCAATTCCTCAAAGTTTTAACTCGCGCTTTGCAGGCGCATCCGAGATATTCAATAAAACTTGCCGCCGAGAGAGTACGCGAAACGCGGAGAGCGGTCAGAGTGAAAATCACATTTTTGGCCATAAGTTTGCTAGTTTCGTGCGGAAAAAAATGATTTTTTGTGAAAACATTACACTCAATGGTAGAAATAGGCATGGAACTTTTCGTGCCGAAACTCGGCAAAAAGTGTCATTTTTTGCCCACTTTCGATCTAAAAATCTCGGTTGTTTCTGCAATGCGCGAGCTAGGGTTCTCGCATAAATCTTAGAAAAAATTATTCTAAATTTGTACCGACTTTCATCAAAATCTATGCGTCACACTTGGGGTACTTCCCCTGTAAGAGATGCACCATTTTTGACCTGTTAGCCACCAAATAAGACGGTACGTCTCCGTTCGAATGAACATCTGGGCCATACTCCTGCAAAGCCCAAGCTAAAATCTTCAGGGACTGGTATCTGGCCTAGGCCTGAAGCGTGTGCGAAATACGAAGAAAATCTGAGCATTGCATCCAGGTATTTCTCTTGTAAGTCTGGACTCACATAAACATTTCTGTATATCTTTATTCTTCGAAAACAACAGGACAAACCAAGTGGCAGGGCAACAGAAGTCAACGGAAACGGGAAAGACTCGATGCAGTAATGAAACTCAAGGTCTATAGGTGTTTTTTCTCGGAATTCCGGTATTCAGAACAATAGGTGAGATAACTTCGGAACTTAGGGCATTTTATGCCGATCACAGCTTACATGGCCTACAAAACTTCAGTTTAATACTTCATCTGAAGTTGACGAAGGCCGATAAACAACCATGGGCTTGAGAGGCGCTCAAGCTGCTTATATTTCAAAAGCGCGCCCGCTCTTTTTATGAGAGAAAGGGCGCGCAGTTCAAAACGGTGTTTTTTGGCTGGAGAGGGAGGCATTTTGCCACATTTTTGATAGTTCCCGAATGCAAAATGATACGTTTTTTGCCACTGGATCAGGTCCCTCGCTTATTAAAATTTGGCCGTTATGGCCTTCCCAGGCCATTCAAAAATTTTGCTTGCAGTCGGAGAGATATTCAGGTATGTTTGTAGGCCATATGATGCAAGAAGAGACAATCGAAGATTTGTTTTGCGACACTTTTTCCATGAGAAAACTTCTCAACATTTCCGCCTGAACTTTTGACGGCATATAAAGCATAGATTTTCCTTCAACTCACCGTAAATAAACCGATTCACGCCGATAAGCCGTATTGCTACTGGCACGGACGGCCTCCTGCCAGGACCATCAGATAATCAATCAAAATCCTGGATTCACTCACCAAGTAAATCGAGTCGGCATGAAGTCGTGGTTAAGTGTTGGGATATAATCTGAGAATTGCGATAACCCTCCTCGATAAACCCTCCGATTATTCAGCGCCGCGGCGGAGGGCGTTGACGCCGCGTTGCAGGGGAGGTGTGAATGCCGTAGGCGAGAATATCGTCGCCGGAAATCTGGCAGGAAAGGAGGGCAGTGGGCAAGGACAAGGGGGTATTTAAGGGGCCGAAAAGTTCAACATAAGTAATCCAAATTACTTGCGCTTAATTTACTCCGCATCCCAGTGCATTCTCAACCGATTGCGATGTCGTTGGCTAACACCGGAATCCTCAGCTTGATCGGAGATTACAAGGAGGGAAACATGAGAAGTAAGCGGGAGCGGGGAGCGACAGTTTCTTTGATTTCACAGATCAAAGAAAAGATCATTTCTAAAATTTATTGTACGCCTAAAATACGCCCTTTTTAAGGGGGCTATTCATCGAAAGAATCAAAAAAATTTCGGTTTTTAGTCATCATCCTTTAGGTTTTTATCTTGAGTAGTCTTAAAAATACACTGTCTTATTACCGTTCAAACAACATTAAACTATTTATTACTTCTTTTCAGACAACCAACAACAATCCATGTTTGGAATGGCCAATCAGTCGACCTCCAACAACACCGCTAACCCATCCTCAATGTTCGCTCAAACCCGATGATTTCATGTCCCAATGTTCTTGGGAATGGCGGCAGAAGATCTCACAATCAATTACACAGGCAACCAGTTTTGTACATAATGGAATACACATTATATCGTATACATATTATATCGTTCTTTGCTATCTAGTTGCCTTCGATATTCTCTGTGTGATTGATGATTATACTGTAGACACTATAAAGAATCTAAAACATATTTGTCGTATTTTGTAAACATCATGTATTAGTCAAGGCGCCAATGAATCACTGGCAAATTCCTCCTTGCAAAAACGCATGAATGAAGATGCTGCCTTGGCATTGACTAGGCTATACAGCGAGGGACCGGATTCAATGGCAAAAAACGTCTCATTTTGCATCCCGGAAGGGAACAAAATGTCTCTAAACCCTTCCTTTCTCTAACAATTGTAAGCTAAAAACCCCCGCTTTGAAGATCTCGCCTTGAAGGAAAGAGCGCGCTTTTCAAAGCTTTTGGCCATATCCCTGGCAATTCTGGGCGGAAACATAATTTTATGAAACGTTGCCCTTCCGGAAAAAAATGATTCAAGATTTCGGTATTTTTGTAAATCACTTGCCTAAAACGTGTGCATTTTTCAGCAAAATCTAACAAAATCTAAGTACACTTCGTCTGTTCAGACGTCTTATCGGGCAAGGCTGGGCTACGCCGCAGGCTTTTCCCACATTAAAATTCTGACTTATGCTAAATATATACATAGTTCTGCTTCATTTTTTTTATCGAAGCCATCTCCCTCGTAAATTAACCTTGCGGCGGTCCGCCGTTCGTATACACGGAAGAATTAAGGCGATAAGACTTGTGAGATATGCTTGAAACGTCATCCGTGTCAATTCGCACCTCAAGAAAGGTCAGCGTAGAAGCGCCGTTTACATAGTTTGTGAGAAACAGAAGGCTTGCTCCTGGGCTAACCTTAAAGAGGAAGTACTCCAAATGCGACGCTCAGATTTGGATGAAACTTGGCACAAATTTAGAATAATTTTTTCTAAGATATATGCGAGAATCATAGCTCGCGCTTTGCAGAAACAACCGAGATTTTTATATCGAAAGTCGGCGAAAATTTAGGACTTTTTGCCAAATTTCGGCGCAAAAAGTTTCATGCCTATTTCAACCGTAAAGAATAATGTTTCTACAAAAAATCAAATTTTTCCGCACGACACTGCCGAAGTTATGGCCAAAAAACGCTTTTCTCTCTGAACGCTCTCCACGTTTAGCGTGCTCTCTCGGTGGCAAAAATCGTTCGATATCTCGGCGGCGCCCGCAAAGCGCAAGCTAAAACTTTCATGAATTGATATTTAGTCCATACCCGACGTGTGTGCAAAATATTAAGAAAATCTGAGCGTCGCACTTGGAGTACTTCCCCTGTTAATCGAAAGCTCACGATCGTTCAAATCGCAAATGAGATGAGAAATGAGACCGGTATATTCTGAATCTCAATAGTCGAAAACGGTAAGAGGTAGAGCAATTTTGATGTCCAGGTTTTCCAAAATATCGATCAAAAAGTCTGACGGCCATTGTTCCCAGAGTCTTTCGGAGCTTTCGGTCAAACTTTATAGTCGATTTTCTCGAAAGCCATGACACCAAAATTGTTTCATCTCTCACCGTTTTCGACTATGAAGATTCAGAATATAAATCGGTCTCATAGTTTAATTCATTTGCGATTTGCACGACTTCCCTCGCGAGAGTTGCAACTCTAATAGCGGAAAGTCAAAGTGGAATAAAAATTCTATTTTCCAAGCAATAATAATAGTTTATTATTCAATTCTCCTCGAGCGGTAAAGTAAAATAATTCATTTTTCAACAAAACCAACAAAAAATACACCATCCGTACCAGTTGAATATTACTTATCAGAGATTTTGATGTTATTTTTGGGAGCCAAAATTCTTTGATGGAAAATCTTGGAGACCATTGTCAAATGGATTAAGAATGCGAATAAGGACACAGGAGTGGCTAAAAAGTGTTTTTATTACATTAGTTCTTATCTTTTTGTACTTTCAAAGTTTTCCCCTGATTTTCAGGATTTTCGTGGTGGGACCCATAATTGAGTTGATTTTCTTTTGTTTTTTTTACCTGAACCCATGGACCAGACATGGCAAAACGGGCCGGGCCGGGGACCCTTCGGGCCCCCGGCCCGGCCCCCTAGAAGTTGGGCCCGGCCCGGCCCTTTTCAAAATTTTCAAAGCCCGGCCCGGCCCCGAGGCACCTTCGGCCCGGCCCGGCCCCGAGGCACCTTCGGCCCGGCCCGGCCCCGAGGCACCTTCGGCCCGGCCCGGCCCCGAGGCACCTTCGGCCCGGCCCGGCCCTGAGGGGTCTTAAGGCCCGGCCCGGCCCGGCCCTTTTTTCATTACTCTAAATTTTGCGTTTTAATTGCTATTTTTTTGTTTTATGATGTTACCACGAAGTTTTCGGCGTCTTACTTGATACAAGCGGCCAGTGGGTTCGATATAGGATCAATTTATGACCAATAATGATCAATAATTGGAGAATGTTTATCCAGATGTTATGGGTAATATAATTTACCCTCTCAAATGCTTTACATCGGTTTTTCCTGGAGTCTGGAGATGGATTTGGCAATCAAATGGACTGTCTGATGTTTTCAATTTACTTCCACGACTTTCTTACCTGTGATTCAATTTTCCACCTTCCAAAAAATCAAAAAATCATCGAAAATCTCAAAAATGTTAAAAAACATAACTATTATTTTTAAATCGTCAATCTTCTTGTGTTTCTGATATTCTCATTACATTTCCAACATGTCAACACTTTTTACGCCGCTCAATTCTTCCTAGCTCGGACGAAATCATCATGGATAATATCGGGGAAAACTCGGAAAATTGTCAAAAAATTAATATCATGCTTCCGAAATAGTTCTAAGTCGCACATATTCTCATTCCCCAAGGACTGCTGGACATTTTCCACTAAAAATTAAAATTTTGATTTTTCTACAGTAATCCATTTACTACGGTAATTCATAGTATCGTGGACGGAAAGATTTTAAAATTTGCACAGAGAATCTGCATGTCGTGAAACATAATTCCGCCAAGTTTCATCCAAATCCATCAACCGCTACCAAAGTTACTGGAGATTATAGTTTGCCAAAACTTCTCTTTTGAACCTTCAAAATCGGGTTTTCAACCCTATAGTAACTACTGGGCACATTTTGGAAACCATATCTCAAGCATAAATTGACCGATTCTTGACTTTTAAAAAGTATTTCTACTAAATCGAGTACTGCGAGCCAAGTTATGACGTTAGTTTTTGCCCTAAGGGGTCAAATTTGGCCGAAAACACAATGCCAAAATATTGCCAAAATAAAAGGGAAAGTTTTTCTTTGAACGGATCTTGGCGGTTCCATACTTAGAATAGTTGAAGAAGTGCCTGAGCAGCACCCTCGTGTTATTTTTTGATTTTTCACGTTCCAACGTGGTGAGATATTCCACTTTCTGCATAAAAATCTCAGATTAGAGCTTTCAGCATGAAACACCCTCAGCCTGCCATGAAAAATACAAAATTTAAAGAATAGCATCTTGAGTATATACAAAAGCCATAACACACAAAAATCCGCCCAAACTCGATTAAAAACACTGTTTCCCGCCATTTTGGCAATATTTTTTTTTGCCGGGCTTTGGAAATTTTGAAAAGGGCCGGGCCGGGCCCAACGTCTCGGGGGCCGGGCCGTGGGGCCTGGGTTTGGTTTTCGGGCCGGGCCGTGGGGCCTGAAAAAATTTGGGCCCGGCCCCTTCAAAAAAAAAATTTCTTTCAACGAAAAATTGGGGTGCCAATTTTTTTGGCATTCTGTTTTGAGCAAAAAATGGGGGCCTGGCCGGGCCGGGCCGGCCCGGCCCCCCTGCCATGTCTGCCATGGACACGCTCTGTGAATCCAGAATGTTTCACTTTCGGATTTTCATTGAATCCCCTCAAGGCACGAACTCCAAACACATGGATTTGCAGTTCTCAATTTTAGTCCCGCGACGAAATCCCTGAAAATCAGGGACACGCCGAACCGAGATAGGCTTTTTTTGGTTGATAGAAATGGTTGGCATTCTGCAACAGGGAAAACTTTGTAGACAGATGTAAAATAAATTTGCAGAAACGAGTGTGATCCTTTTTGCAGAAGGCGTAAAAATACGGGGATGGCTTCAGAAGTTGGAGAATAGGTTGCTTTAGGTGATGAAAGGGATCTCTTGGATATATGTAAGTGTTTTTTACGTTTTTTTTCGTTCTTTCGAAATTTAGGTGTCGACCATCCGATGAAGAATCGACTCGGAAACGGGATTTTAGTCCAAATTTGGGGAAAAGGATAGACAATTTTGTTTATGAGACCTTTCTGCACGTCTCATCAAATTTTCGCTGCTCAATCTATTTTCTCCATTCTGAAAACTTCTTTTTTAGCTAAAATTTTAAGGGATTTGATCTATTTTGACAATATTTGTCACATTTGGAATCCATAATACATCAATTTGGGTTGGATGCGACTTTTCTGAGCGTATTTTAGTATTCTCGACGGAATCAGCTCATATATTTTTTCTCTTCTGCCTACACCAAACTTTTATATTAATTTAGGTAACAATTTAATAAAAACGTTTCGATTTTACTGATTTTACGTTGGGACATGGAACTATTGCGACATAACATCGTTCATAGGTTATGTAACGTTGTGTTAGATGGATTAGAATATCATTAGCAATATTTACTAGCTTTCTTTCGGTGCCTAGTGTAATATTAGTTGAAATTGTCCATAATTGGAGGAAGGGACAATTATACGTTATTATTATGCCAGTATGTTGTTATGCAACACCCTAAAGCCGTATTCGGAGTTCAAGAATGCGCATTCCGACATTGTGCACCACTAAAACAACAAATTACCATTTACGTTGTATAATAGGACCGAAATTTATATCAAACGATTCCAAATTATCTCAGCATCACGTTTACGTCAACAGTTAGTCGACTCGGTGTAAGATACCGTATATATACATCAAAAATCGAAATGCCAAAAGTGCCAAAAGCCCACCTCAAAAAATAATTTAAAAAATTCTTTTGTTTTCGTGCCAAGACTCGAAAACTAGTTTTCCATTTCTATCAACCATTTCGGTTCGGCGTGCAGGGAACACTTGTAGTTTTTTTCTCAATTGCATTTTTATACTGCAGTTCCAAGCCCATTACTGCTTACTTTCTTCCTGCGTGGAGTTGGGGTATGCCAAAAGTGCATTGAAAGGGGTCAAGGCTTGAGCCGGAATGGTTGCTATAACCAGGTCAGCTGACTGTTTCGCCAGGTGAGTTGCGAGAAAAAGACACACTGATCTGCCGCCCAGATTCCATACAAAGGCGCCGGTCATTTTGTTCTGTGAGCGGGACTTCACTGAAAATTGTTGAGAAGTTAAAAAAAATTAAATTTAACGCACTGTGCGGATTTTGAAAATTTAACACAGTGCAAAAACCGTCGGTCGTAAAATTGCAAAAATAAATCCGTTCAGTGAAAAATACTACGAGTATTCAATTTCTGACATTTTTTTGGTACCCACTAAACCCAATTTTCCGCACTGTGCAAAATAAAATCAGCGCACCGTGCAAAATTCAAAAAATTTCGAATTTTCGGCAAAAATATAACTCAAAAAGAAAACCCACCTGCCGTGCTTTTCAGAATCAATTTTTACACCATTTACAACTCAAAAACCCGCATAAAAAACAAATTTTCCCGATGAATTATATTATCCATGACAACAAAATCCCTTCAAAAACTTACAAAGATCCTTCAGCTCTTCCTCCAGCTTATCGACGATTCGTTTCTTCTTGGCGTAGGCCGCAAATTCCTTCATCATTGGGATTTTCGCCAAGGCCTCTTGTTCTCGTTTCAGCTCTTCAGTTTTTGCACTAATTTTGCGTTGTAGGGCCGAAAATCGAAATAAAATTCGGTTCCAAAGTCCCAAATCGACGATTCCAATGGCCATAAATAATAGCAGGACTGCCGTGAAGCATTGTAGAACAGCTAAGGTGTCGGAAACAATGGGTTCATCCAGGGAAATCATCAAAAAAATCTAGGTTAAGGCTAAGAGATAACTATATATAAAAAATATAGGTTAAAATGCGATAAAATCGGTTGTGAAACCTCGGGAACTTGTTAAATTCAATTTAAAATCACACGAAAGTATATTTTCTTCACAACGTAAGTGAGAATCATACATCAACAACGTATTTTACATCAAATGCTCACAAAAAATCCTAATTGTAAAGATTAAAAATTTTTTTAATCCCAGGTCTCATATTGAATCCTTGCTTGTTTTTCCATTCGATTTATATACTCCTCTGGGTCTTCAAGGCGTCCAAATTTCTGTATCACGTCTTTGAAGGCTTTCATTACTTCATCGGGCATCTCTTTTGCACGTCCCGCAACGAAAATTGAGGCTGAAAAACCATAAATTTATTGGCTGATTTTGATATACAGTACCTTGAACATGTCATGAACAATATTTGAAGCCTGAATTTGCTTGAAAATACCGGGAATCTTTTAAAAAAATTTCAAAATTTTCAGATCAAAAATAAAAAATTTTTTTTTTAATTTTCAAATTTAAAATTTCCGAAAATACGGATACCCTAACAACTCCCAACGCAAAAAAAATTTTTTCTAAACTCCATCCCACACCTACCATCTCTTTCGTCAATCATTTTCCACACTTTTTCCCCATTCTCTCTTATTTTATCTTGCACATAAGATTTCTCCTCTGCGTTGTCTGGTCTAGAGAATGATGTGCTGATTTCTGTGCTTTCGAGTGCCTTCCAATCCTCTTGGAAGTAATAGTCTTTCCTTGGATGACGACAGCCAAAAAATACGAGGCACTTTTTCTCCGAATTTTGGGGTTTAAGGTCAATCTCGGAGCAAAACGAGCGGAATGGCGCGATTCCTGTGCCCGGGCCAACACAGATCGCTCCTTGATGAAGGTTATCGTATAGCGGTTGGAATTTGAAAGTTCCCTTGCGGATTTTTACATAGACCTAAAAATTAATCCGGATTTCAAATCTTAAAAATTCCAAAACTTTTCGAAAAAAATGTCATCAAATCTCAACAAACCTTGTCGCCGCTCTTCAACTGGGCAAGAAATGTGCTGCAAAGACCTTTCCGATGCTCTTTCATAACAATCGACCTGTAGGAAACCTAAAAAATAATACTTAAAAATCCTTCATTTTCCAAAAAAAAACATATCATCCAGTCAAAAACAACTTTAAAAAACGTCATTTACCATTCAGAAAACGATTAGCAATGTTTATATTTCCTCAAAAGTTCAAAAAGCCTTTTAGGGGGCACCCGGATTTGAACCAGGGACCTATCGATCTGCAGTCGATTGCTCTGCCACTGAGCTATACCCCCACGGCTGCTCTCGCTCGGAAATTCGAAAGAGAATTTTTCGTTCCGAAAGAGCGCTTTTTTGGTGGGAAAAACAGTGTGAAAAGGGGGAAAAATGGTTCCGAAATTCAAAAAACTTCCCGTAAACATGAAAATTAACCTCCTAGAATCACCGAAACTAGCTATACATTAAAATTAGCCCCATTATCGGCAATTTTCAACAATTTTCTTCCAAAAATTACATTATCCTTCAGGAATAACATCAAAAATCCACTTACTTTGGCCACAATGATCTGAATTTTGTCCTTGTGAGCTAGCGGGCTGGATGCAATACTAAATGCTCTTGGTCTTATCGGCACAAACAATTCAAACAGTCTGCGGGCCGCTTCTTCAAATTCAACTTCAAAAAATTCCTTGGAGGTAGCCACAAAATCCCTGAGGGCTTCCGCGATGGTCCTCCGTGGTCTTTGGGCGTAATCCAGGTATTCGTCCAGATTCTTGGGGTCATAAAATTCCTCCAGGCGCTCCTTTTCCATTTCATTTTTCGAGAATTCCGATAGAATTTTTAAGAATGACTGTTTTGGGATCATCTCCAGGTCAAAATAGGTCGTTAAGAGTGTCTTAATGGTGGTAGGTTGGGGGACCAGCCATGTCGGAGGCATCTTTATGGTCCTCTCTGTTGGGAGGATACTAAATTCCCGGTTGAGGAGGTCTTCTGTTAAGTTTAGGGCCGTTTTTGCAACCTCGATGCTATCTGGAAGATTTTGTGGCTGTACCATCAGCACGTCTCCTGGTTCGTAGGCAAGTCTGGAGGCATTATCAGGGCGTTTTGAGAACGATATTAGCCGGGTTTCCTAAACAAGCTGTTTTACAAAGGTCGGTATTACAAAATTATATTATCCATGACAAAACTTACCTGAAAATGATCTTCCGACGTTACTCGTTCATTTTGAAGGCATTCGACTTCGACAAACTCTGAGCTGTGAGAGTGAACAGCCTCTGGAGGTACAATTTTGAACTTGAATGGGAATTCTGGATCGGGATTTGAATGAAAACTCTGAAAATAATGTAAAATAAGATTTTTTTTTGATAAATATCGCATTAAAAATAAATCCGAAATAGCCTAAAATAACCAATAAAAACGTAAAGCATAAGATTAAAGCATATAAAATGGTATTTTATCTACAAACTATATTATTTTAAGCAAATAGTCATCCTATTTACAAAAAAATCGTCAAAAACCCTTCTCTAACCAAACTTCACACCCCCGGATCTCCTGCTCACCGGGAAAATATCCTTCTTGCTTTCCAAAATCACCCACAAATTCTCCATAAACTGAGTGAACAAGCCATACGGACCCAATTCATGTTGATCATCAGCCAGATACAAATCAGCCAAAGAAGTCGCGGAGAGTTGAAGTAGTCGTCGATACAATTTCTTTGCTGCAAAATTAAACTTCTGATAGGATGAGTCTCCCAGTCCAAAGCCCACAAATTCCGTTTCGTCTAGCCAATCTCGAGGTATTCGGGTGTTCAGAAGGCGCCGCCAATTCTCTCGCATGTTCGTTGGAAGTTCTCCGTTGCCACTGGTAGAAACAATAAATATAAAAAAAGGCTCAGAGGGTAGTTCCTGAAAGTTTCAGGTCTTATACTCCATCCAAAATCATAAAATTCAAAAAAATATTGAACTAGCCAGTAACTCAATTTTTTTTTCAAAAACAAAACTTTCGATCAAAAAATCACCCTATCACAACTTCAAAACGGAGCTAAAACCGTTACCAACATTCAAATTGTATTCATCAAAGGCCATCAATCGGACGGAAATCCCGCGTTTTTTGCATTCTCGCCAAAAAATCTCTCCCAAATCCATCGCCGTACCCGTTTCTGTGCCATACAATACCAGCAATGTTTCGTCTGCCATCTGCACAGCTCTATAAGAAATTTATAGGTATGCTTTGTCTATCTCATCTACACTGAGGGACCTGATCCAGTGGCAAAAAACGTACCATTTTGCATCCAGGAAGCATCAAAAAATGTGGCAAAATACCTCCCTCTCCCAGTGAGAAAACTCCAATTTCAAAAGCGCGCCCTTCAAAACGAAGTTTTTCACTTGGAGAGGGAGGCATTTTGCCATATTTTTGATACTCCCCGGATGCAAAATGGTACGTTTTTTTGCCACTGGATCAGGTCCCCCACTGTAGCTCGTTTCAATAATCGCAGCTCGCTTCAAGGACCACTTTAAAATTTCGAATAAATGACAAAACTAATATTACTTGAATTGTAAAAACCTTTTAACGCATCTCTACTTCAAAAGTCAAGCAATTCCTCCTATTTGCCCCCATAATATTTCGGACATTAACCATGACCACATTAACCCAACATAAAACGTCAAAATTACACCCCATTTATTCAAAAAAAAAACAATATAAATTACTAAGTAAAATATCACTGACGTTATTCAGACTCAATATAAAGCCTCGATTAGGCTTTATACTACGGTAAGGCACATTAAGAAATCTCCAAAAACGAGTAAAAATTGGATAATAAATTAACAAAATATTCATAGACTGTAAAACTATTCAGAACAGGCAACAAAATGACTCTTTAAATAACTTCAGAACCTTTGAAGAGCAAGAACCTTAAGCCCGGAGAAAAAACGACCAAGATTTACACTAAATCATACCATTTTAGGTAATTTTTATAACTTTAATTTATACGTTGGCTTCAAAATTACAGTTAGTCCATCTTCAGTAGTGCCTCATAGTCTACTTCGCCATCATGGGTCATAGGGACTTCATGTTTCTTGAGTCCAATTTTGTCCAACGCCATCTTTGCGATATTGTAATTTCCGGGCATATAACTGGTGACACTGCTGGTTAATAGCCAAATTATCAGTCCTTGAACGAGGGTGATTGAGAGTAGAAGGTAAAGTTTCCGTTTCTTTTGATCTCCACCTCGATTTGCCATGTCCAAAATATAAATTTTCATCGATCGTAACTAAAAAAAAGAAAATATCAAGTGTAATATAAAAATAAATTTATCACAGCGCAATGATTCCTCAAAACAGAGTATGACATCCGAATTTTACCATTAGACATCACTTAACTTCACCTAAACTCCAAAAAATAACAAAAATTTCATTACTTACCAAGAAGAACACTGTCGCAAAAATCGAGTAGGCCAATGCACAGTAGTACAGAGATCGGCCACCGATTAAGAAGCAGAGCAGACAAAACACCATGCTAAAAATAAAACATGTTTTCTCAAACATTTATATCTTCTACAATAAAAAAACGTTCAAAGAACTTACGAAACGTATTTGTAACAACTGTAGCTCAACGAATGCCACACATTCAGTGTATGAGAGATGTTCAAAACAAATTTTGTGACAAAAATTGCCAGGTTCTCGAGAATGAGGTAAAACAAAGCGTTCGTTGTGAGTAACCCCAGTTTCTCGGGTTCAAATCTGCAACAATACAAGGTTAGTTTTGCCGTCAGACCTCAAATTTAGTAAAACTAAACGTACTTAATCCCAGAGACTAAAAAAAATCGAAATCTCACCTATCTTGAGTACCAAAAACGAAGCCAGCGACCAAAACGTAGGTCAAAAAGCTCATCACAGGTATGTAAAGGTCCGGTGCGTTGATATTATACTTCGGAGGTGGTTGTTCGCCATTTGCTCCTGGTGGAGAGCTCCAATCCTAGAGACAGAATAAGAAAATAAAAGAAAATCAACTTACTTTATGCAAAAATGGGCACATAATCAAGCCGATCTTCTTGACCACATAATTCGTGTCTACGGCAAAGTAATACTTGAGCGTTTGAGCCGAAGTAGCAACATATTGCTCATAGATCTGCTTTTTGTACTAAAAATGTAGAAATTAATTAAAATCAACTATGAAGTTAATCATAGCATCTGATTTCACTTACTCCCTCCGCGTAACTCTGAACAATTGGATTATTGAATGCGGCCGAAAACTGATCAGGAAATTGACCAAAAGCCGGAGGTTGGCCATAAGGATTGGGCGGTTGTTGTTGCTGTGGGAAAGGCGGCTGCCCATAAGGATCCGGCTGTGGTGGGGGTGGGGCATATCCGTAATTGTCATATCCTGAATTGCTTGGGGGCTCCATTTTTGCGGAGTTTTAACCAGAAGCAAGAGCAAGGCCTGCGCTGTAACAAAAGTGAACTATAGAAACAACGAAACCACGTTAAACGGCAAAAAATACAAATTTATATTGTACTAGGCAGTTGTCTTTTTAAAAAAGATTTTTCATAGGTCTGAAACTATAAAAACAATCTATAAATCAAATCAAATTTTTTTGCGAACGTCAAAATTAATTTACACACCAATATCTCAATTTTCCGTCCATTTACATCGAAAGTTCGTTAAAATTATAAATAACTATCAAGAAGAACATAAATTTCAAAACTATCGGCAAATATTCCGTTTACAATTACAGAATAACACCAGCTCTCAATTATCTACAAGTTACACGTCTTGTCTCAAAAACAAATCCCGAAAAATATTCTCCACGAAGACAAAAATCAATTTTGGCATTTCGTCCGGATAGCGAAATGACAAAAATATTTTTTCTTCGGAAAATCTCAACCCTATTTTGTTGCGAATATGATGCAAAGTCGAGAGTCTACACGTCACTCGTTTTGACATTCGTTGAGAAATTTTTGAAACTATGGGTTTGTTGTTCTAATTGCGTTTTTGGTATCTAGATGAGCTAAAGTCCGTTTATTGCACGTTTCAGTGGTGTTTACTGTTTCATAAAGGTGTATTGCTGTCTTTGGAGAGACCTATACGCTTTTTCACTTCTCTAGTCTTTTCGGATTCAATCTTTGCTCATTTTTTTGTTATGGTCGGATTTGTCCCATAAATTTGCTGTTTTCCTGTTAACCTTGACATTTCCTTCTCCTTTCTTTAGCTCTAAACTACGTTGAGAACGTCCGCGACCTTCGTGAAGGATATTTTTATTGTTTTACTTAGATTTTTTATTATTTTTGGAATGGCGACAAATGAGCTTGCTGAACAAGTTGGGCAGGTCAACATTGAAGAAGCCGGCGAAAAAAATGGAAATGCCGATGATGGCGATGTTGTCACCCCGTGGGATGTCCAGGCGACTTCAGATAAGGGAATTGACTACATGAAACTGATTGGTATGTTGTTTTTGGTTAGTTCCTTGGTTTTTAGGTAACGTAATGTTTTGCTGATCAAGCTTTTGGCGGAACAGGGAAACCACAATTTTTGGTGTTTAATATGCCTACCTAAAAAAATTTTCTATGCTCTAAAGTTTAATATGGCCTTGTTTTCAGAAAAATTTGGATGTCGGCCTCTTGGACAAGATTTACTAGATAGAATTGAGAAGATTACTGGTAAGCCGGCCCATGTTATGCTTCGCCGTGGTCTATTTTTTGCCCAGAGGTAAAATTCATGTTTTTTTTTATTCTCCATGAGGTTTTTTCTTCGACTTCCATCAATTTTTCTCTAAAACATTATATTTTTAGAGATTTGTCTCTGATTTTGGACCGAGTCGAGAAAGGAAAGCCATTTTATTTGTACACGGGTAGAGGGCCAAGCTCGGGATCTTTGCATTTGGGACATTTAATTCCATTTATCTTCACTAAATATCTTCAAGAAGCCTTTAATGTTCCATTGGTCATTCAGGTAGGTAAAATACGTTTTTTTCCTTTTTTTTGTTTTAGTCAGTTTGCCACTTCCATTCTTTGTTCTAGATCACAGAAGACGAAAAGTTCTTGTGGAAAGACATGACTTTGGATCAAGCCAGGAAGTGCGCCAAGGATAATATAAAAGATATCATTTCGGTTGGATTTGATCCCAAAAAGACGTTTATCTTCATGGATACGGAATATATGTGGTATGAGAATTTTACACTTATTTTAGATGTGATGGGGTATTGCCGTAGTTGAAAAAATGTTAATTTTTATAATTTTTTACCTAAAATATTGTTTCAGCCCCGCATTTTACGAAAACATCTTGAAAATATGGAAAACCGTGACAAACAATCAAAGCCGAGCCATTTTTGGATTTTCTGGAGAAGACTCGATGGGAAAGTCGGCATTCCCAGCCATCGAGGCAGCTCCTTGTTTCTCCTCATCATTTCCACATGTCTTCAATAAGAAAAAGGACATTCCGGCATTGATCCCATGCGCTATTGATCAGGTAAATGAAAATTTAATATATTTTTTCTTATAAAAATTAATTGAGAAATAGTTTTTCAAAGCTTTGTTTTGTTATCAAAATATTGATGTGCTATATTTTAGGACCCATACTTCCGAATGTGCCGGGATGTTGCCCCAAGATTAAAGTTCCCCAAGCCCGCCATGATTTATTCGTCCTTCTTACCGGCTCTTCAAGGAGCTCACACCAAAATGGCGGCATCAGACACGAATTCATGCATCTATTTGAGTGATACTCCAAAACAAATCACAAATAAGGTAAACTTTTTTATGGATAATATATATTTTTTATTTTTGCGGGCTTGGTCAAGGTTAATTGTTATTTATTGCAGATCAAGAAGTATGCATTCAGTGGCGGACGAGATACCATCGAAGATCATCGAAAATACGGTGGAAATTGCGATGTAGACACCTCATTCCAGTTCTTGAAGTACTTTTTGGAAAGTGATGAGGAATTGGAAAAAATCCGAAAGGTTGGTGGATTAAAATTTCTATTTTTAATTATTTTTTTATCATTTGCCATTTACGGCACCTGTTGATTGCTCGAGGGCTTCCGGCTCTTGAAACAGAATGCCAAAAATTGCGGGAATTCAAAAAATGAAATTTCCAGGATTACACGAGCGGCGAGTTGCTGACTGGTGAGCTGAAAGTGAAAGCAGCTCAAGTTGTGATCGATGTGATAGCGCCATTCCAAGAACGCCGAAAGCAGATCACCGACGCAACTGTCGCTGAATTCTGCGCAGTCCGAAAACTCGACTTTGACTTTTGAGTTCGTTGTTGAAAACCCTGGTTGTTGAAAGAGTTTCCATCAAGGGGTTGATGGAAAACTTGAGTTTGAGCTAATTTGAAAATTTTTTTGTTGTTAGTCAAATAAAGTATTCAGCTTTACACAGAATCAAAGAAAATTTTCGGCTAGGCATTGCAATGCTGATATTTATTTACAAGATGTATGAGATCGAAAAATGTAAAATTTCAATATATACATACAAAGTGGTGATATTGTAATCCAAAAATTTGGGTGCTTACTCCGTATATCTTTTTGCTCCCCATTTTAAATCGGTCAATCTCTCGGTGATCAGTCCCATCCAGCTTTTGTAGTCGTCGTCATCCTGATCTGGATGATATGGCATTGCAGTTGCCATAATTAAAATAAGCATCAAAAATAGGACTGTAAAAATATTTTGGAAGCGCATTTTTCAGTAGGTAAGAGTCAAGGAGCCTGAATTCGAAGTTACTGGTAGCACGTAGAATATAAAGGCAGGTGTCGAACGCTGTTATGACTTGTTAACAAAGCGTCGCTGATAAATATATAACGAATGAGTCAGCGAAAATACGTGCGCAAATCCAGTTAGAAGAAGTTTTTCTTTGGTCCCTCCCCAAGGGTCCGCCAATTTTGTTTTTTCTCTTCCATCGACTTCGATCGATGGACCTCCTCTCTGTTGATTGGGGCTTAAAATGAATTCAATTGTTCAAGGCTAAATTCCAACATTGCGGCATGGTAAATATTAACTGGTAAATAAAGCAATTAGAAGGTACTTAGAAAAAGATTTTAGTTTACTGAAATGTGTTTTAACACGTTTTAGTCAAAACATGTTTAAAAACAAAGAGAAATCTAAATTAAGAAGGGAAAAGCAGACGGTTACTGTAGAAAATGGTGAATGAAGTATTCTTTTAACGGTGTAATAGATAAATTATTCGGGTAAAATATGTATAAACGGAGGACTTTCAAAGGCATTGGTTTTCTGTCAAGACTTGATTAGTCGTGTTATAGTTAGTGTACAGTGGGCGACCTGATTCAGTGGCAATAAACGTACCATTTTGCATCCGGGAAGCATAAAAAATCTGGCAAAATGCTTCCCTCTACAAGTGAAAAAACTCCGATTTCAAAAGCGCGCCCTTTTGTGAGGGAAAGAGCCCTTCAAAACGAAGTTTTTTTTCACTTGGAGAGGGAAGCATTTTGCCACGTTTTTGATGCTTCGCGGATGCAAAATGGTGCGTTTTTTGCCACTGGATAGGTCACTGTAATTACGACTTATAGGTTTTTTTTCGTAATAACCCGGAATGCTTTTCAATTCCGCCCGCGCCCCTTTTTCTATGGCCGGAAAAATATAATGAGCTGCCTTATCAAAGTCACCGGTATACGACAATTGAAACACAAAATACAACTGCCAAAACACGACAATAAGTTTAACAGAACCTAAATTTACTCTCCAGCAGAAAATACGATCGTTTCCCAGTACTTTGACTAATTTATTGTGGCGGAACTATGGAGAATTACACTTTTTTTTCTCGTTACATAATCGGAAACGTTCTTTCGTTGAAATTTCCACTTTATTACATTTGCCTTACTTTCTATTCAAGTCTCTTCTTTCTTACACTCGTGATGTTTATGAGTAAATGAAAAGGAGATGATGAATAACAAAGAAGTTCGGCAGAAGTCTTCCGATTTTTAGGTCAGAATTTTGATCAACTTTTCTCTCGGAATAGCAGTATCTGGGAGAAAAAGTTATTTTGGTTCAAATAACCCTGTGTGCTGACTTCAGATCTGTTTTTTGAAATGGTGATATTGTAGTATCACGTAATTCACAATTGAAAGAAACGTTGTATTAACTCCGATTACAGTGGGGGACCTGATCCATTGGCAAAAAACGTACCATTTTGGATCCGGGAAGTATAAAAAATGTGGCAAAATACTTCCCTCTCCAAGTTAAAAAAACTATTAGGTTGGGACGAAAGTTTTCCCCTTAATTTTCGGGAAAAGTTATGGAAGTTGTGGAACTTCCTGGAAAGTTCTGTCATGTGACTATGTAAGGGTGACTTGATAGCATATAGACTGATATGTAACTTGTCCCCATAGCGCTCTCCAAACGTGGAAAAATTTCCGTCCCAAAGTTGCTGTTTCGATGCGTCAAATTTTAAAACTATCGCAGAATACCAAAACCCATGGAAGATATAACCGAAGTCTAGGATGTTATAGGCAAGGACGTCCTCTTTTATGGTGTGGCCAAGTATTGGTTCCAGAGGTCCAAAAAAAGGAGTTAGACGACCAAGTTCTGGCGGCCATCTGAGATAGATGATGATGCCCAAAAAGGCTTAATCGTGAGCTATCCCAAATTGCCATTACGTGAACTTGGAGAGCTCTTTGGGTTCTCCCATACTACCATTATGGACAATCTACATCGGTTGGGAAAAGTGTGGAAGTGTGGTTAATTTGTTCCGCACGAACTTTCGGAGTCACGGCTTATACTGTTGCTCCTAATTTTTGTCCTACCGCCGCACGCTGACTTGGCTGACCAATATCATTACAGGGAACCAGAAATGGGTGATGTATATAAACCATACCCGCAAGCTTCAGTAGCTTGAACCCGACCATCACGGTGAACCAACCCCAAAACCAAAATTCACCCAAAAAAGGTCATGTTCTGCGATTGGTGGACTTGTATGGGAGGTATTTATTAGGTTGGACGGAAAGTCTTTGCCTTTTTTTATCCAATTTTGAAATTTATTTTTTTCGCGCCAAGACCGAGTGTCAACCGTAGATACCTAGTATATACAAGGGTACAGTGTGCAGATTTATTTGCTATGTGCCAATCGTTTGTTCCGCCAAAACGAGCTTAATTATAAGAGGTTTTCCGCTTTGCGGCAATTTCGGGTGGGGTCCTGAACGTAAGCTCTAGTTTCCAAATCGCTTTTGATGAAGCTCTGAAATTTTGTGGGCTGTGTCCAGTGGTCTTTCCGACTATGCTAAACACAATTGCAATTCTTAAAAAAAACTATCGGAAAAAATAATAGCTACTCTTTTAACCAAATCCTCAGCAAAGGCCCCGATTAAAAAAGTTTTCTTATTACTCCGCGCATTGCTGATCGTCTGTCTATATAATAGGGTTCCGTGAGGCACACGGGTAGCCCTTTACGTGCTACATGAGTAACTCGGATCACACACACTTCGGACTAACCGTAAAGGGGCAAAATTGCCAAAAATATATAGCTCTAGAGAAATGCGTGTGATTTGCTGACAATTAATAATGGTTACCCATTGTTTCATAAAGAAGTAGAACGGTACAGGGGCTCTATTTTCCACCCTAGAAAGGGAGGATTGGAAAGCTGGTAGGAGCGGTTTCTCAATTTTACGAGTTGATCCAATAGTTCACCAGCGACTTTTTGAGAAACAATTAATTGAGTTCTGTCACGTCACACAGTAAAACAATTGTCTAATGACTGGTATCTGAGTGTAAGGGAGTGTCGTTAGTTTTGGCATACCATAGTTAAACCCATACAAAGGCATCGGCTAAGCGGCGGTTGCAATTATATTCAAACTTGCTGGGTCTCATAAAAATCACGTTTTCTGGTTCGGGTTTGATTTAATCCCCACCACGTTAGCACATGTTAAGAGCTTCAAAAGAAGTCTTTTTAACAGTGCTAAAACAGTTTTCTATAAGGTCTTGTTAAACAAACCGGCCAATGATTTCTACTTGTAGACCAAAGATGGGTAAATGTCTAAATTAAGTTCTCTGCTTGTACATGCTTAAGATGGCTGAGGGTTGTACTGTCAGATAGGGATGCCTGTCCCCTACCAACACCATATATTAATGTTTGCCTTTTTCCATCAGTGCAAGGAAAAATAGCAGCAGAAAAAAAGGCAAAGACTTTCCGTCCAACCTAATATTAGGAATGGCTCCCTGATGGTAAAACTGTCACTAAATAACATTATTATCGCCAGTTGGACCGCGCCGCCGAAAATGCTAGATAAAAGTGGAACAAATGTTCCTCCTTCACGACAACGCCTGCTACCACATTGCAGAAATCGCGCGCAAAAAATTCAGGGAGAATGCATGGACTTTGCTGCCCTACCCACACTACACCCCAGCCTTGGCACCTTCTGATTACCATTTGATCAGATCGCTAAGCTACCGTTTGGGAGATGTGCGGTTCGATTGTTTGGGGGACCTCAAAACAGGTCTTTCTGACATTTTTTATTATAAATACCCCAGTTTTTAAGCTCGCCAATTGAATCCTTGTCGGAACGTTGGCAATACGTAGTGGATACCGACGGTGGATGTTATGTTTGGTTTCCCGTTACAACTGTCAAAATAAATTTGTTTGGAAAAAAACAAGAAAAAGGGGAAAACTTTCGTCCCAACCTAATAGTTCTGGAGGGCGCGCCCTTTCCCTCACAAAAATTGCAGGCGCGCTTTTCAAATCGGGGTTTTTTCACTTGGAGAAGGAAGCATTTTGCAACATTTTTGATACTTCCCGGACCCAAAGTGGTACATTTTCTGCCACTGGATCAGGTCCCCCACTGTATTAAAAAATACAAAATAATTTATTGCAATCCAGTTCCAAGTCTAATCTTCCTTCAAACTTCCACTGAAATCGTCGTCAATGTCATCGTGGGCATGTGCCGGTCTGGGCAGCTTCTTCGCTGGAGTCTGTGCCTCGCTGGGAGCAGGATTTTTGAAAAGGCTCTTGGCTCTCTTGCTTGCCGGTTTTTTCGCACCCTTGCGTTTGGTTTTGGAACTATGGGCATCTGATTTCGTCTGCCCGTCTTCGTTTATGATATCGGTCTTCTGGAAATTGAATTGTGCAAATTTAGAATATTACAGTGGAGGACCTGATCCAGTGGCAAAAAACGTACCATTTTGCATCCAGGAAGTGTCAAAAATGTGGCAAAATGCTTCCCTCTTCAAAAGAAAAAACTTCGTTTTGAAGGGTGAATTAGGTGGTAGTGCCTTTCCCTCACAAAAAGAGCGGGCGCGCTTTTGAAATCTGAGCTTTTTCACTTGAAGAGGGAGGTATTTTGCCACATTTTTGATACTTCCTGGATGCAAAATGGTGCGTTTTTTGCCGTTGGATCAGGTCCCCCACTGTAAAGTAAAACTCTTGTACAAACTTTTCGTCTAGCATAGACTATTAAATTGTAGCTTACCTCTCTCTGTGGTGTTGTTGTCGTAGTCCTAGCAGTCATCGCTTGAGTTTTGGATCTAATAGAATTGGATTTGGCAAGCATTTTCGCTATGTCCTTATTTCTATCTCCCCTCTTCTTCAGCGATGCCGAGTTTATTTCGATCAAAATCTCGGCTGTATTCTCCCTGCCTGGCCAAACGGCGGTTTGACGGAGATCATTGAATTTATGGATTGACTCCTCAAACCTTTGCTCTATTTTTCGTTGGGACAGAGGCTCAACACCATCGAGAACGTTTAGCGAACTCTGAAAATCAAATTTGAACGTGTGAAATTGAACTATAAGCGTCTAAAACACAATGCCACGATAACAAATGTTCATGGCGAGGCCCAAAATCCTTGAAAATTGCTTCTCGAAGCAGAAAACGCTTACAATTTTGCTTTCAGTTGGATTCGAATCCGAACTCTTCATCAACAGCTCATCCAAAAAGAGCTTGATTTCGCTCATTTTGGCTCGGCTTTGTGGATTCCTTATCCAGCATTTTGTAGCAACAAATTCCTTGACCTCTAGAGGCATTTTTGGCGGATAACCTGGCATCTGCGCCTTTCTGATCGCAGTGGCAATCCTCTTCGGTTCCAATTTTGGCCATGGACCTTCACCATTCGAGAAAATCTCGTACAAAAAGACTCCGAATGACCTGCATGTTAAGTGCAATAGAAATTAATGAAATTCAAAGGCTGGAAATGTGAAAATGCCCACCAGACATCGCAACTGAGTGTAAAAAGGGGTTTATGAGTCAAAGCTTCGGGTGGCATGGCTCTCAATGGGATGTTTTGTTGAGTTAGAATATCGATTCGGGTTCCGTTGAGCTCTTCTGGAGTGGCTGCTAGGCCAAATCCAGACAATTTTATTTGGCCATAATTGCTGATTAGGCATGTGTCGGCGACCACTTGACGATGCACAACGTTTCTGAAAAATTTAGGCTATTAGTCACAATTGTTTCATTCTGCGAGCTGCGCCCTGGCTTTTTCGAACGGTATTGTCATGCCGTTCGTCAAATTAACCCTGCTTTTTATGGATAAACTTACGCGTTGTGGACATATTGAACAGCACAGGCCACTTGTTGAGCAAATTTGAGACGTTCGGTATTGCAGCAGGTTGATCCATGATGAATTAAAAATTGCTTCAGCGACTTTCCGTTGCAAATCTCACAAATCAATTGAATTGGAAGGTCAACACAGACAATTCCGTAGACCTATAAAATGAAAAAAATGAATTTTTGAAGTTTTAAGAGTCGTCAAGGAGGGCAAATTGCAATTTTATCCACTTCAACATACTGTAAAAATTTCAATTTGTCGAGTTAGAATCCCAAAATTTGAAGTGGAGAGTGCTGACTTACTAAGACGATATTCGGATGTCTTAGGCTTATCAATCTTCGACATTCGTTCAGCAAGGCTCGATTTGTCTTCTCAATACTGTTCTTGGACATATCTTCGGCCGTCATTTTCACCAAAACTCCGATTTTACCAAACATTTTGCCTATGTACAGCTTGTGGAAACCTGAATTACAAGTCATATTAGCAAATAATGACAGCCCAAGTTTTAAGGAAGGGAAAGATTGCCATCACAAATCCCGCGGCTCGCGCTCTACGAAAACGCAAGAATTATTTTAAGTTAAAACGTAATATTCCGTAGCCCGCTTACCAGTTTCACTGTCAATGCATTTGACAGTGCGGACAAAATCCTTGCTCAAAACCCAAGCTGGAGTTTCAATCGGTCGTCCCAATTTCAGTCGTTCGCCGTTCTTTTCCAGTTTGAAACGGCGACGTTTCATCTCTTCAACCATCTTGGGAACACTTTGAAATGACTGAAAACACGACACATTATTGATTTTTATGGCAAGCGAAAAGGTAATCTCGCTGTTGAGAGGACCAAAAATGACACTTTTTGGATACACATACCTTTGCTATATGCGGGAGTCTGACCTCATTGTTCTCGATGATAGCAGCTACCATGTGTTTCGTGGTCTCTCCTTTGACAATCAACTCCAACTGATCCATATAACATAGAGCAAAGTCGCCGGTATTGTGGAGATATTGCTGAAAATTAAAATTTAGCTAGCCCCAGTTTTGAAAAAGTTGAGTTTTTTGCCCACAGCGGCGTTTTTCGCCAAGAATTGCAAAAAACCCCGTTTTGCTTACCATTAATATTTCTCCCGGAAGGTATCCAAAGAACCACGGCTCCTTGGCGCATTCCTGGAAGATGGACTTCTGCGAGATCGCACTAGGATTCAGACTCTCCGTCGATTCCAAATTTTCCGAGTTTTTGGTGTTCTTCTGTTGCAAAGTCTTCTTTTTCTTCGGAGGCATTGCTCGATGGCGAATGGATTGGCCAGTCAAACAGCGATCCAATGCAGACCACAAGCCTTTCACAACGGCCAATAGGAAGAGTGTGACAAAGGGAAATGAGAAGTGAAATGTGAGTTTCGGCGGAAAAGGCGAGAAATTTGAATAAAGTACGAGAGGAATGAACTTTTTGGAGGTAGAAGTTATCTATTGAATCCATAAGTGAAGTTGTTTGGTAGTTCACTATTTTGGCCACAACGCCAAAATAGTCGGCTTTGGAAATAATTCCAAGTCATCAAACTGCAGTTAGTGCCATGGAAGCTTGTGATTACTGTAGCTTGACAAAGAGCCGAAAAAAGGCTCGTAGGTGAAGCAGGTAGCTTCATCAGGCCCGACAAAGTTGTCGGCTAGGCAAGCCAGGCCCTTGTCACGATATCCCGACAACCATTATGTCCTGCCTAGGCCCCCAAAAGGGCTGGTAGGCCCGGCTCTTAGCCATGCCTTGGTCACGCAATAGTTTTTGACCGAAAAATTCGCTGTCAAAGTCCATGTCAACAAAATAGTCAGCCGCGGCGTTGAAACGAGTATTTATACTGTGTTCTTTCCCTTGCGGCGTTCTGTAGTTGTGGATTCTTCTGGAAGGCTCTTCTTTTTCTCATTTTTTGGATATTTTTATTTTCCCGGCTAATGTTTTTCGTTATCATCTTCAAAACAAGCGTTTCGATGGCAGCGAAACATGCGGATACGTACTTGAAGGGGCTGCTGTAAATTGTTTTCGTGTGATAAGGATCCATTTTTTACGGAATTTTTGTTATCATTGGGTGTTCGCCACGTGCTTCGGCCGTTCCCAATGACCACTTCAAACGTGTCGCTGCAGAAAAAATTGCAAAAAAAAATCAGAGAAAAAGATGCGTATGACTTCAAGGTTAGAGGGGAGCCGAGGTTTGATCCAAAAAAAAGTTTATAAACAAAATGATGGAGCTTGTTTTGATGAAAGGAAAAACTTGAACTTTTACTTTACAACATATTTATTTGAAATGGCTTTTGGAAAGGTCGATTGTGCAGTAAACAAACGTGGCGTGGAAATTTGAAGGCATCAAAAAAAAATTATGAAGAGATAAAATTTTTGGGGCTCAAGGAAGACCATTTCGATTTGTTTGAGAAATTTGTGCAGAAAATTAAGGGTACACCCAAAGTGCACTCAGTTTTTAATGAAATGGGCGTTTCCAAATGGGGAACACGAGTTTCGAAGAAAAATGCGATTTTTTTGCAAGATTTTCCTCAGCAAATAGAGGGAGTAAAAGCTGTATGACATGTCAAAATAAGCCGCTAGAAAATTTGAAAATTTTTGCCAAAGTCTCTGCTGTTTCCTGCACAATGCGATTTGATGATTGTAAAAATATTGTAGAAAATCGAAATATCCATTTATTCAATTTTTCATACCAAAACTTTGAAATTTCCGGATAATGCGACTCAGCAAATTCTCATATATCCTAAAAAATAAAATCTCAAATTTTCTCAAAAATTGAAGAACTTTATTTTCGGATATGCCCAAATTACTTTGTTTTCAAAGAAAGTCTTGACAATTTTATTTTTTCAGCCCCAAAATTATTATCTGTTCATCTCGTTCGACTGTTTTCAATGAAAGTTCAAACCGATTATCGCTGACATTTCCTCTATTTACATTATTACTGTTTGGAGTCAGCAATAAACAATAGTGCGCTCCCTCTCTCAGCTGTTCCTTATTTTTGGCTGAAATTCGAAGGGAAGTCTCTGAATAACAAATAATCGGATATTCAGGGACTTTGTTGGCTGTCAAACTGCTTGATTCTAATAATAGATTTTAATCTAATAACTAAAAGAAAGAAAAATTAAAATAAATATGAGTTGTACAATGAAAATTTTGATGAAACTTGCGGCGAACTACTCCAAATGTGACGCTTAGAATATGACGAAATTTGACAAAAATTTAGGATTTTTAAGACCTATGCGAGAACCTGTAGCCTTGTCGGAGGTTTATGCAAAATTTAAGATATTCTACGCATCACGTCCAGGGTACTTCCCTTGTTGGCACAAAACAAGATACAAATTTTAAACACGTTATAAGAAGTTTGCGCGGTATGCAGGATTTCGTTGCAATTTTGGGTCAGAAATGTTAAAAATTAGACACTTGAAGTGTATACATACATATCTGCCACACAAAGTCTCAAAGTGGGTGTTAATGACATTCTTTTCTCTGGCCGCATCTCCTCATGTTTCATAACCTTTGTAAGGTTTGCCGAATAGCTCTGTGGCGCGTTTAGCTAAAATTTTTAAATGTTGTTATGTAGCGAATAAAAAGTTCTTCTCTGTAATTTGAGGAAAAAATCGAAACTTCGGGCCTTTAGAACACCCATATTTGGCAAAAGACAATGTTTCTTCAATTGCTAAATGATTTTTTCTTTGCGAATTATTCTTCAGTCAGCCAATTTATTGGATTATCTATCATTTTTCTCTCTACATTTTCGATTGTAGATTACAATTAATTTTGAAGGTCCATAACTGCTTATCTTTGTTTACGTTCTTCTCTCTCTTCAATTTTTTTTGCGAACACGTTTGTTTTTGCTCTTATCAGATTTATCGCCCTGTCCATTCCGTATAGAGTGCGTCTAAACTTCGGTCTTTTCTAGTGTGTCTTGCTCTGGGAAAAGCGGACGAAAAAACGGGGGCAATATAAGAAATCGACCAAAATTTGGGAAAAAGAGTCTCCAAATTTTTATCACTACCAAAATGCCAATCAGGGCTACGAACGGCAAAAAATTACCCTTAAAATTTGTTATCCTAACCACAACGATCCCAGGGGAACTCTGAGGACTTCCCCGAACATTGAAAAAACCCCCAAGGGACCAAACAAAGGCTCCGCCCCAAAAATTAGCTGTCAATGAAATGTAAAAATACAATGTTTTAGTTTCCCCCAACCCATGATGCCCCAAGTGCAAATACGTATCGGGGGAAAACAAGCTTATCGAAAATAGAATCTCCAATTGATTGGAGCAAGGCTTGAAGGGACTCCACGTGGGAAAGGGTGATTACTGTGACGAATTGTTTACGGATCGCGGAAATCGAGCATGGGGGATTTTTGGCAAAAGATTACCGACCAGATTGATGATAAAGCAGAGCGAGAATTTTGGGGAAAATATCTAGAGGAAGTTTTAGGCAGTACAAAGATTCGATGGAAGAGTTTTGGATAGAGTCGAAAAAAATTTGGGTTTAAAATCAATTTTTGATGTGTATTGTAACTTTAGCATGTAGTGGAAGATCTTTTACTTTTACACCCGGTACCTACTGTCTTTGTGGGTATATTCGGTGGTTAGGCATGGCTCTAGTACATTTTTCCCGACTTGGTACTACTCGATAAGTATTTAGATTGAAAAGATGTCAAGGTTAGAGTAAATTTGGTATCAAAAAGTATCACAGAGACAAAAATAAAAATTATTTGACGAAACAAAGTTGGTGTTCTTTTGCGTTGTTTCTCGGCCCAATAGCGGTCCTCCATGATGATACAGTTAAACCTCTGTACAATGAAAATAGCTTTTACTGGTAAAGCTTCATGGTTTGCATAAAAAATCTTATTTTTGGTTCGGCGATAGCTTTCAACACCAAATTTTGGCTTGATTTGCGTTTTTTAACCATAGCTTGAGCATCTTGCTGATTTTTTCACTCACAATTTCTCCTAAAGAGTTGAGATTTTTTCCCCTAATAATAGCGCAATCAAATTTCTCAAAATTTGAAACGTTAGCAGTTTATCAGAAAAACAAAACGAGCATTACAATGAAATTCAGAAATTCAAAACAAGAAAAGAGATACTCCGAGCTCTTATCAAACCATCTTTTGTTCTAAACTTGTACTTTCACCAGCTCGGGCATGTTGGAAAACTGGAAACGAGCCAAAGAAAAATTACAAAATCATTTTTTTATCGAGCTTTAAAGGGATTTGGCCGGAAGACTTGCTTTGTTTGGCAAGCCCTAAAAGTTGTTGTTTCTTTCGACAAAACTTCCAAATTCCGGGCTAAAATTTGTAGATGTTGGCGGCGCCCAGACATTAGGGGGTAAAACCCGTTCAAAAAGCTGTGTGTAAATAAGTTGAAAGATTTGCATTGTGTGCTCAGATTTTCCTCATATTTCATCCGTTTTTTAGCCGAGAACACACAAATCTGGACTTTAGGGGAAAAGAGAACTGAAAAATACAGGGTCTTTCAAGAAACGTGAAGGAAAGTCGGAGGCTATAACTTCCGGCGGAGGTGGCGCAGAGTCTTCATTTTTGAAATATTTTTTTAAGCGACATTAAGGAAGTTATGGCCTCCGACTTTCCTTCACGTTTCTTGAGAGACCCTGTAAAAAATGTTTTTGTCACTCTATTCGCTAGCCAAACGCACAGTTTGCCGTCCTTAAAAAAACGCTATGACAGTCTCTTTCATCAAGCCGTCGGTTGGTCCACCCGACCTCAAGAACACGTTTTATTTTTTGCCAACAAAAAACATTCCAAATGGCAGTGTTTCGGCCAAGATTAAAATGATTTTCATAAGCTGGCTGATCTAACTGGAGGCGTCGCGACACTTGCGGGCAACCACTTTGCGGGCAACCAGTTTGCGGGCAAATTTTTTGCGGGCAACCACTTTGCGGGCAAAATTTGGGGGGTCACATTTGCGGGCAACCGGCACCTGAGGGTTACAGGGTGGAGGTGGAAATATTACTGCGATATTTTGGAAATTTGCCGACATTTGCGGGCAGCCGACATTTGCGGGCAACAGGAAAAAACAATCACACAGACTGTATTGGTACTTTTGGAACTGTTGCCCGCAAATGTCGGTTTCCCGTAAGTATAGCCTGCCCGCAAATGTCGGAAAATTTCCAAAATATCGAAGTAATTTTTCCACCTCCACCTTGTTATCCTCAAGTGCCGGTTTCCCGCAAATGTCGGCAAATTTCCAAAATATAATATCATAGTAATTTTTCCACCTCCACCCTGTTACCCTCACAATCAGGTGTCGGTTGCCCGCAAATGTCGGCTGCCCGCAAATCTTCCAGGCTGCCCGCAACTGTCGACCCTGCCCGCAAATGTCCCAGGCTGCCCGCAAATGCCGGTGCTGGCCGCAAATGTCGGCTGCCCGCAAAGTGGCTGCCCGCAAAAGATTTGCCCGCAAACTGGTTGCCCGCAAAGTGGTTGCCCGCAAGTGTGCGCCCGCCCTAACTGAAAGGTTGAAAAGACTGTAAATAGCGTTTTTGCAAGAATGCACTATCATTTGTAATTTTTTGTTTAATCAAAAAGCCATCAGTTTTTCGATTTTCCCCAGTTGTCCTTTCCCGGCCCGGACTTTGATGCGTTCATGGCGAAGGACACTCAAAATTAAACAAAATCTAAGCATCGTATGCAGTTTTATTGTAATTTGCTGGCGTTTTCGATAATTTTAACATCGTTTTTATTATTGATTTTCCTCACTTTTGGATATCTTTTTCAAAATTTTTATGCTGATTTTCCGTTAATCCCCAAAAGTTCAAAAAAAATTTTTTTTAGTGATTTTAACTATCGAAAAAAATAATCTGATAAAATCTCTCCATGTGTTTGTTTAAATTCCTTGTTTATTGAGTACACCTCTCTCCGCTGTAAGAGCGGTAAAAACAATCAACAAACAGCGATAAAAAACAGCTCGGTAAATATGAAAGGCATTAATCGAGTCGAAAAATATAGAGGAAGTTGTCCCTAATCAAGGCAATCAATGGCCTGTTTTGGTCTGAACATATGGGGAAACAAATAAACAAAATTCATTTTACTACCGGCATTACTTCATTACAGTCAATCGGGTCGATAGTTGAGTTGATAAAATTTTTGAAGATTATGGCTTGGTTAAAATTGAAAAACAAAAAAAATGATTAATTCTTGGACTTTAAAAAATTAATAATCAGAAAGGAACCAAATTACTGCGTGATGAGACACAAGGACTACAAAATTTTATTTGTGATAGAAGAGGTTTGACCTACAGAGCTTACAGGGCAGCGAGATCATAATTTTTGAATTTTTTTGCCTCTCAAGACACATATCTTACAGGCCAAAAATTAAAAAAAATTTTTACATCCGCCAAAAAAATCTCAATTTGCAAAGATTCCCAGCTTGATATAAAAAATTTACAAAAAAATCAGCATAACAAACTCAATAAAAAACCAGAAAAACAATAAAGTCAGGAATTATTATCGTTTTTTACACCAAAATAAAATTCTATACAACGGGTATCCCCGATCAAAATTTCATTTTTTATGATAAAAAATCCTATTTTTCGCTTCTTCAAAATCCGTTATACGGAAATGTCACGCTCCTAGAAATTGTAAATTGCTCTAAAAATAATGTTTACCTTGCCGGTTGTGCAGTAATATCTTCAATTTTACAGTCCACGCTCACCCTTACACCGGCTGGTTGCAGGCGATACGTAAACATGCAAAGCGGCCATTAATCTCGACAACAAGGCGGGGTCAGAAGTCCCGCTTACTCGTGAGTTCTCCTCCGATTGTCCCCTCTTGCCAGCCCCAACCCAGAGGGGTGGAACATCGATCTTATCGCTGGGGGTTGGACCGTGATTTTTCCCCGGAATTTCCCACAATTCCCCCGGAAATAAACAGTATATAAGCGCTGGATCGCTACGATATTTCCAACCTATTCATAGGTCTTCAACTCGTCTTCCAACCCAACTAACAAGTTTGCAATGGCTACCTTGGAGCCCATTCCTCGTACCCAAAAAGCCGCCGTCTTCGATGAGCACAATGGCAAGGTCCATATAAGAGAGATCCCCGTCCCCGAACTTGGCCCTGATGACATCCTGGTCAAGATCATCTACTCCGGTGTCTGCCACACCGATCTTCACGTCTGGCTGGGAGATTTCCCATTGAAGGCCAAGACCCCTCCACTTGTTGGTGGTCACGAAGGTGCTGGAATTGTCGTTAAGTTGGGAACCAACGTCACCAACTTCAAGTTGGGAGATCGTGCTGGTGTTAAGGTAGGTCTGCTTAAGAAGTTATGACAATGGCGTGGTATACACGGCCTGAGTAACGTCAAGATCCTACAAAAGTCTCACACTTTCGTTTTTAGTGGATCAACTCTTCCTGCTTATGTTGTGAGCAATGTAAGCGCGGATTCGAACCCAACTGTGAGAAACTCGTCCTTTCCGGATTCCATCGCGATGGATCCTTCCAACAATATGCCGCCGTCAAGGGAACTGAAGCCGCTCCGATCCCAGAAGGCGTTGACATGGCCCTAGTCGCTCCAATCCTTTGTGCCGTAAGTTGATGACCATATCGGGGTAAAAATTAATTTAAAAAGTTAAGGGTTAACACTTCGCCCACACAGAATTGGAAAATTAGGTTCTGAGATTTTCCGATGACAAAAAGTTCAAAATTGAAACGAAGAAGATAAAATCAGGTTTAAAACCCCTTTTCGGCAACAGCAAAGAATTTAGAGCGGTATCACGGATATCACATTTTCAGGGTCTGACCGCCTACAAAGCCCTCAAAGAATCAGAAGTCCGACCCGGCGAAATCGTTGCCATCACTGGTGCCGGCGGTGGCCTCGGAACCCTCGCCGTCCAATACGCCAAAGCCATGGGCATGCGGGTCTTGGCCATTGAGAACGGGGCCAAAGAACAGCATTGCCGCAGCATGGGAGCCGACTACTTCCTCGACCCCTTCAAGACCAACGACATTGTCAGTGCGGTTCAGCTGCTGACCGAGGGCGGTCCCCACGGAATGTGCAACTTTGCCCCATCCAAGGTGCCGGTTGAGGATGCGATCCGCTATATTCGCCCACGAGGAACGGTTGTCATGGTTGCCTTGCCCAGAGATTCGAAGGTCACGTTCGAGGCCTTCTTCGCCATCATCCGCACCATCAAGATCCGCGGCTCGCACGTCGGCAACCGTCAGGACATGGACGAAGCCCTGCGCTTCTTCGCTCGTGGCCAAGTCAAGATCCCATGCGAAGTGGTCCCATTGGATCAACTCCCCAAAGTCTACGACAGAATGCTGAACAACCAGATCAACGGCCGTATTGTTTTGGACTTGTGGAAGTAAAGGATGGAAGAACAAGAAAGGCCCCCAACACCAAAAAATCTGATACCCTCTTCTTTTCACTGTCATGACAATTGTAGTTCTAGTAGCGTGTACATTTATTGCAACGACCAAATAAACTTTTCTAAGAAAATTAAGAGCGAAACAAGAACCATACAGCGATCAAATGACAAAAAAACCAAGGAAAAACGGGCTAAAACGAAAGGATATGATGTTTTAGTAATCAAAATTTAATGGCAATTCCAGTCAGGACAAGCAAAGAAAGCTTGTTCTGCATGAAGTGCAAGAAAGCCTCTTGATTACGTTAATTCAGTTCACAAGCTCTGCAACTCTTTGAAAATGTTTTTATATCGCCTTCTCACTAAATATGCCGAGCGTTTAGGCTGTCGTTGTCGAGTCAGCACTCCTTTATGGTTCCCATAGGCCCTTGTGGTATCTAAAAGTTGGATATAAAGACATAAAAAAAGCCTTGCTTACCTGGATGAGTCATAAAATCAGCAAATGTCCATATCATCTCACCAGCAATGATTGTTTCGTCCTTGAGACGATCAATGGCGTTGAAATTCTCTTTCAAAACATCGTGCTGATACTGCTCCGTAAAGGGGGCTCCTTGCACCTGCAATCGGTGGATAAACCCGCAGGAAATCAGATGAGAGATAAAATTGAATGTATTTATTATACAAGCCAATAAGACTTCTCCTCCTGGCAATAAACCCTTACTTGACTGTAACCTGGTAGCGCTTCGGCGCCATATTCCGTGATAAATAAAACCTTATCTGGATACAAGTTATGCGCACTCTTCATTGTCTTGTACATCCCTGTCTCGAGCAGATCCATCATGTCCAAGTGTGTGTACCAGCCGTCGTAGTGGTTGATTCCAAAAAAGTCCAAGGTCTCTGCCGTCTTCTGATTGTCGCTAAAATCTCCGCTCGCCCCGTAAATAACGCCAAGAGGTCGGTTGTCTAAACTTCTCGCGTACGCGGTTATGTTCTTGAAGTAAGCGCCGGCGCCGCTGTTCCAGGATAGTGGTTCGTTGGCCAAGGACCACGCCATAACCGAGGGATGATTTTGATCCCGGCTAATCATCTCATGGATCATTTGCTTGTGAAGCGCCAGCATTCGAGGGTTGTTGAATGTGCTAAAAGTTTAAGTAGAAGGTTTTTAGAAGACAAAGGCGAGGTTAACATGAAAATTGGCCGTGATAAACAAAGAACCACCTTCACAAGTCACTTGGTGATTTATAACACTTACCTCAAACTGACCGCCGGAGCTTCTGTAATCACCATTATTCCTCTTCTATCTGCTTCGTAGGCTCTCTCCTCCGTATAGGGATAATGAGAAGTCCGGTAGCAATTCGAATGGAGCCACTCAAACATATTCAAGTCCTTGGTTATTCCGACCGGATTGTAGGCTCGGCCATGGAGCTGAAAATTACAGTTGTAGGCGCGGTCTTTGACTTATGAAGGTTAGAAACCCGGCTGAAGCCGCAAAACTTGCCTCATATTCCTCATGCATTCCAAAGCCGATGCAATAAAACGGCTTGTCGTTCACAAAGATTTGCCTACTTTTGAATTCAACCGTTCTGAATCCGAAGCTCTCTGTGTAGGAGTCCAAGACTTGGCCTTGCGAGGTCACTTTGATCTAAACAATACAAACTGACTGCCTAATCTACCTGTAATTTATACAGCTTGGCCTCTCCATAGCCTCTTGGCCACCAAAACTGCACGTTTTCGATAGGTTTAAAAGGCGCTGGCCACTTAACTTGTTGTACTCGTTTCCCATCCGGGTCGTATAGGGTCATGTAGATGATAATTGGCAGCTTAGTATTGTCAACGGTCAACGAATAGTTCAATATGTCTAAAAAGATGTATATAAATTGAATCTTATATAGTCTTTCTTACTTGGTCCTTCCGTTGTGATTTTTAATGAGTTGAGGTACACTTTGTCCAACACTTGAACAGAAACAGGCCTCAGAATCCCGGCATAATTGAAGAAGTCGCAATTGGCTCTATCATAAGCGTAGGAGACATTTCCAAATCGGCCACCCGTGTAAGTGCCTTGTGGAATGGTCCCACCATTCAAAATGTTGTTTACTGCGACTGTGATCACATATTCGATGGTATTCTCCGGGAGCTCGATTTCAAACGGAAGATATCCCCCAACATGTTGGCCGGCTTCTTGACCGTTTATGTACTAGAAGAGATTTTAACGTATTGAATTGCCTATGCTGACCTACCACGATCGCCCTGTAATTTACAGCTCCAAACCGCAATATCAACCGCTTACTGGCATCGCTGGCTCTCCGGTAATAAATGGTTTGGTACCAAACCCAACCAACATGATTCCGAGCATCTCTATCTGTCAGCAAATCGTTGAAAGCCGCCGGGACCGGCATTCGTGTGGCATTTGAGAACTTTGCGAGGTCTCGTTGAAACCATTTGTTGATAATTCCAAGGTTGAACGCTAGAGGCGGCTCGCGAACAAATGTCCATAGGCCATCAAGCGAGTCGAGGCCGCGGATTTCATTGCGCTAAAAAAGACAATTCTTTTGTGGGGATATCCTCAAAAAGGGGCGCTAAAACTACCAGCTAGCTAACAGGTTTGGATTAAATATATTGCATATTTATTTTGAGAATATTTTTGAGCTTTGTTTTATATTTTGAAATGTTGTCTCGTTCTGGAGACGCCACCAAGAATACATTTTCAAAAAGATACTATCAAACATTTTTTTTCTGGTTTGATTTCACACTTTGCGCACCGTGTTGTCAACAAACAGTGTTGAATTTGTCGGCTGCCCTCCCAAAGAGCTTTATAAAATTTGCTGTGATTAATTCAAGTACTCCTCTAGCCATCAAAAAAGCAAAGACGGATTTGCATTACTTACCTGTGGATACAGCAGCCCGCTGCAGCACAATATCAACTCTGATATAAGGAGCGACGTTCTCATCATTTCCCAGACGCCTTCTAAAGTACAATACTAGTTATTTACACTGCCCTCTAATTTTTTTGTTGGTCAATCGGTCAGTCTCGAAAAGTTTTGACTGATAAGTCCCTCCGAACATCAAAACGAGTTTGCAAAGAGTAAAAACAAAACGTTTTGAATAGCGAACAGCCCGCACTTTATAATGAGTCCGGAGCGCCCGGACTTTTGCTGGGATCCAAGCCATTTAGCTAATTCGAGGTTAGCTAAATGTTTTCAAATGAACGTCTCTGTTGACTAATGATGGTGACTGTCAGAAGGAGTGATCAATTTTTAATGAGGAAGTGCTCAAAATGCGACGCTCGCATGTATCTCTGTGAAACTTTAAGCAAGAATAAATAAGGTGCGCAATGCTACAAAACGTTGTTAATTAAAGAAAAGCGGGATGTCTGGACAACGCAATGGCTGTTCCCAAATTTTAGGTGTTAAGCTATCCAAGGGCATTAATCTTGTTAGTTATCCTAACGCAGCCGTCTCCTAGCCTACCCCTTGCTAACGACGACACATAATCTTTGCAAACCCGCAATCCATAGTATCGTTGACCCGAACTCTCGATGACTCGAAAAGCCGCAACACCCCAAATATGTATATAAGAGTTTGGAAGCTGTCTTTAAATATTCCGAATATGTTCCTAAACACAAAAATTAGTGTAGGATTCATGTTTTAGACCGGTAATAAAATCCGTCTGAGAAAGGAGCGTTACGTTCCACTCTTCGATTAAAAGTACATGTTTAAGACATACAGTATGAACAATCAAAAATTGGTCGACCTGTACGTCAGATATCGTATCCAAAAAGCCACTCTAAGTTTTTTCGTTGAATTTCTCCGCGGAGACTCCGCCGATTTTCCCGAAATTCAGATTTTCCTGTAGCTGAGACCCGCCATTTTTAACCGATTGAATTTCAGAAAAATATATTTTGAATTGACCTTTCTTTGCCTTCCCAAAGTTTTGAATAATTATTTTCGAGCCGAAACCGCTTAAACTTTGAAAATTTGTATAACTGTGGAATCGGTGTATTTGGATGAAACTTGGTGCAATTATGTTTCACAACATGCAGATTCTCTTTGCTAATTATCAAATCTTACCTTCCATTCTACTATGAATTGCCGTAGTAAGTGGATTACGGTAGAAAAATCAAAATATTGTTGATGTAAAGCTATGCATATATTGTTGATTTTTTGACGATTTTCTGATTTTTTCCAGGCGTTATCCATGATGATTTTGTCTAAAGTAGAAGCAATACGGATTTTAGCAGCAATCCAAAGAACCCCATCATCATGACATCTTCTTCAAAAACGTTCTACAGGGTGGTTCAAGATGCCTCTCTGTAATATTTTAGCTCAAAAAATTGTATATTAAAATTCTGCCTTCACTGCCGATTAAAGTTTTAATCGTCCTTTATAAGACGTTTCAACAAACGCGCGATAAATACATGATGCATAAGCTTCCGTCACGTAGCTGTTTTTGTTTTTGTGACACTGGCAGAATCAAAAGCACAAATCACATTCTGATTTGTGATTGGTCGCTCACTTTTTTGATACGATCTTGGTGATCACAGAAGAAGAAATAATGGTGGTGTACTATATGCACTATGATTAAAACTTGGCCTTGAATTGCTATGACAAAAACAAATTTGAAGTCATGGATTGCAACAAAAATTGTAACAAGACAAGGCTGACTACAATTGCCGCTCTCGTTTGAGCAGTTTTTCCTTCCTTATTTTCCTACTCAACTGGTCACAAGACAAAAAAACCCACTCGGTAATGGGCGAAAAGATTATTGTGTAACGATCGCTGTAGAATATAAAAGAGACCCCCAAATTGTTTTTATCAACTCCGCGATAAAAGCGCGCGGGCGTCGAGAAAGTTAGGCTCGCAATGATTTCGATTGCAACGTGTGTTGCTGTTTTTGTGGCGGCTTGGTTGATGTAAGTTGGTTTCAAGATTGAGTTTTCATTTTTTGAAAGAAGATCTTTTGGCCTCGAGGCCCTCAAGCAACTAGCGGAGGTTCGGCGCAGGGATGCCGAAAAACAGAACTATGAGGCTATTTAGAGCTAGAAATAGGCAAAATTTTTTGTCCAAAAATTGGACAAAGTAATCTTGTCCAATTTTTGGACGTAACCACCTTTTTTGGATGTTTCAATCAAAGATTTGCGTTATTTTTGTTCAGAAATTATATGACTTTTAGAAAAGCCATCTACCACACGACGTACTGGAGACGTCTGAATGTCCCAGGTCCCCCATCCTTGCCAGTTCTTGGCTGCCTTTGGACTACGGGCTGGAATACCGTGTGCTACTCCAAGATAATCTCCGAATGGTCGCGGAAGTACGGCGGCTGCTATGGATTCCAAAAAGGCGCTGTGAACTTCCTCGTTCTCAGCGATCCAAAATTAGTGAAGGAGGTCATGGTGGAGAAATTCAATGTTTTCCACTCAAAAAGGGTCAGTTATGAGAAATGACCAAAGATTTGCATTGAAGATATGTACTGACCATTTTTCTTTTTTCAGGAGGCTCCATCGCATGGAGAACCAGACCAAATCGCCACGGTTAGCGTGTTTTCGGCAGGAGGGAAGCGTTGGAAGAGAATTCGCAGCATTTTGAATCCGGCATTTTCCACGAAGAATCTTAAAAGGGTAGGGCATCTATAATATAAGTTTTAAGGCCCTTTATGTATAATAGAGGTTTCAAAACCTCATACAAAAGATTCACAAGATCTTAAATTAAACTTTTCAGTTAATGCCGACGATATACGATGCTGCCGACCGAATGGTAGAGCACATGGATAAAAGGAGAGTAAATGGGAAATCGCTCGATGTCACACCGTAAGTTTTAACGCTCTCAACTTGCTACTTAGCGTCGCCACTTTTTATTACTTTTTTGGTTCTAGATTCTTCTTTGAAATGACATTGGACATGATGCTGCGAGTTGCGTTTGGTCAAGACGGCAGCAGACAATGGCAAAATCCGTTGGCAGACGAGCTTCGCTACCAATTCAAGAACGTGAACAGTCTTATCATGATGCTGTCTTGGATGTTCCCATCGTTTTGGCGACCACTTTACGAGATTGAGCAGCGCATGAACATGATTTCAAAGCGCGGAGTCGGCGCTGGAATATACAAAATGGGAGAGTTGATCAAGGAGAGGAAAAAGTTGAAGGTGAGTAGAAATGCGTTGTTAGCATCTATTACAGTTTGCTTTTGACACTCTTTGACGCTTTTTTATTATAAAAAAATTGTCTTCCAGGATGCGGGAGAAAAGTCGGAAGGCCATGAAGACTTTATCGACATCCTCCTTGAGAATGAAACGACTGAGTCGCAATATGAGAAGACTGTGGTCTACAACAACGTAGATGCCAAAGTGGTCAAGAAGATGGACATAACGGAGATTCAGTATTCTTGCTTGATCTTCCTTCTGGCAGGGTAAGACATACAAGACAGATTTTTACCCTCTGTCTATGGCCACAAGTTTATTTGACCTTTTCAGCCCGGAAACAACGGCCGTCACCATGACTTTTGTCACGTATTATCTGGCCAAATACCCGGAAATGCAGGAGAAATTGAGAAAAGAAATTGAAGACGTTTGTGTTGATCCGGTAAGACATAAAATTCAGGAACACTCACTTTATCACATATTTTCAGGAGCCCAGTTATGAGCAACTCGCCGAACTAAAATACGCCGAGATCTTTGTCAGAGAGGCTCTGAGATTAGAACCAAATGCCTCGGGGTGAGTGATTTTGGTCGTGGTTAACCCTTTTCGGACGAGTCGGCACGTCCTGCTAAAAATGAAAGAGGGCACCCTGCTGAGCAACGGCATAATAGTGGTTCAGTCCATCGAAGGGTTATTTGGGACTTATGAAAAAAAAATGTCCTAAAAGGTACCCCCCATTTGACATATCTCTTTTAAAATTTTTGTGACAAGCTGCAGGTCGGAAACTACCCCTAAATTAAAGTCGAGGAGTCCTAGTACTGTTACATCCAAGAACTGTCCGAATCGGACCACTATAGGATTTGTTATCGATTTTTTGAAGTTGAATTTTTAATTTTGGTCCATTTTGGTCCTAAAATCAAGTATCTTACTCGATCGTTTAACAAACGAAATTTTTTTTAGAGCCATCAGTCGCCGCTGCACCCAGGACACATATCTGAGCAACGGTGTGTTTGTCAAGGCTGGAACTGCAATCGAAATTGACGCTCCGACATTGCATCGGAATACTGAGGTTTGGGGAGAGGATGCCAATGAATTTAGACCGGAAAGGTAAGGAATACAAGAAGTGGGGCCCTTAGATTTTTCAAAAATAGTGCAAATAGGAGGAATTGCTTGACATTTGAAGTGGTTATGCCTTCAAGGGTTTTTACAATGCAAGTAATATTAGTTTTGTCATTTATTTTGAGTTTGAAAGTGATCCTGGACGCGAGCTGCGTTATTAAAACCGTAGCGAGCTACAGTGGCATACCTGATCCAGTGGCAAAAAACATACCATTTTGCATCCCAGAAGTATCAAAAATGTGACAAAATACCTCCATTTCCAAGTGAAAGACTCCGATTTCAGAAGCACGCCCGCTTTTTTTGTGAGGGAAAAGGCCGCTTTTCAAAACGGAGTTTTTTTCACCTGGAGAGGGAGGTATTTTGCTGCATTTTCGATACTTCCCGGATGCAAAATGGCATATCGTTTGCCACTGGATCCGGGCCTCTGCTGTAATTTGACTCGATGTATCGCATTCCGCAGCCGACCTCGAAAGTTATTTCCTCGAAAGAAACTGAAGTTTATCCCTTCCTTTTACAGATATCTCGAGCCTTCTGCTATCGAGCAAAGTTACTCGTTTGGTGGTGGTCCCCGGATTTGTATTGGGATGAGGCTAGCGCTGCTCACAGAGAAGATCTTACTCGTCAAACTGCTGCGTAAATACCGCTTTAAAATGGCCGCTGACACCGACTCTTTCGCGTACACTGGAGCATTTACCTATACGGTTGATCGTATGAACGTGCTGCTTGAAGAACTTTAACTTATACTCGAATATTTAGGGTTTATTGTATCTTTTCTTTAGCATGAAAAAGAAGCCTTAATGTTTTTACAATCTTAAGTAATAAACAGCCTAATACAGTAAATAAGATGGCTAGTAAAGCTAGAAAAGCAGCTAAAATGTCCAAGTTATGGTATTCGATGGTCGACAAATCGCTGGCAATTGACCTTAGCTCCGGTAGATGGCCATCATTCTCTTCCAAAAACCTCACATACGACAAAAACTTTTGCTCTCCCGTCTGAGGCTTAGTCTTCATCAATCGGCTGACCCTCTGTGCATTTGTTTTATACTTTTTATTGGTCAATAATTCCGTCAATTTGGCCTCAAACTCCTCGGCGCCATGGAGCAATGAAAGCTTGTCCAGACTCAGACCCCAGCCATTTCTCTCGACTAGACGGGCATTTCTCGGCTGATCAAAGATCATTCCAATCAAAAGAAGCGGAATGGAAAACGTGCCGGCCTCGACGATGCTGTTGTAGCCACCGTGCGTAATGAAGAGTTGGAGACGGGGATGGGCTGAAGAAAACTAATAAAACTTTGTCATCAAGAGTATTGCATGCAAATGCGTGGAAACAGGATCAGAAAGTGGAGTTGGGTGGTAAAAAAATGATTGTTACGATAAAATTTTCGGTTCAAAGAATACCTTTTATGGTTCTTTAAGGCGTAAAACTATCCTGACAACCGCTAAAGAGGCTTAATGTGGCTAGGTATGTGACCAAATATGATTATTTAACATTTTTTGCTCTCTACAGTGGGGGACCTGTTCAGTGGCAAAAAACGTACCATTTTGCATCCAGGAAGTTTCAAAAAATGTGGCAAAATATCTCCCTCTCCAAGTGAAAAAAACTCAGATTTCAAAAGCGCGCGCGCTTTTTTTGTAAGGGAGAAGGCGCGCCCTTCAAAACAAAGTTTTGGAGAAGGAAGCATTTTGCCACATTTCTGATACTTCCCGGATGCAAAATGAAGCGTTTTTTCCCACTGGATAAGGTCGCCCACTGTATCTTCAAAACAAAACTTCTCATGGCGCAAGACTTACCTAATATCCCGGCCTGCGGGATCCAGTCGTTAACATAGACATTCTCCGTCCCGTTGGCATACTCGATTGATGACAAATCGTCCTTACAAACCTTGACAATAAAGAAGTAGTCCTTGAACTTTGCCAACGTATCCAAAACGTTCTTCATATACTGAGGTGGTAAAAGTTTGGTCGGAACCACCGATCCCAACGAAAACAACACAACTCCTTTCGGCCCTTTGGTCATCAGATCGTCAAATGGCGCCTCGAGATCTTTGTGAACTGATGACATTCCAAGGCCTCCGACATGGATAACATTTGGGGGTAATGGCCGCGGGAAATCGATGATTTCATCGGTATTTACAAATACCAAATCCGCAGTCTTGGCGATGTCCACAATCCTTGGGAAGTTGTCTCCAAAAATCTTTCGAACCTCGCTGTCAAGCCTGTTCCATGCGCTGACATGGACATCATACATGAGATAAAGCCGAATAATATTGCCGATTCGTTCGAAAAAGTTCATCCTATCGCCATTCGGGTTGTTCATTGCCGCTGGCACATAGCTAGCCTCGAATGGGATCCCCATGATCGCAACTTGATGTGCCAACTGTGGGCAACTCGACATCCACACCTTAACCTTGATATTCAACGCTTGGGCGATGACAATTGGACAGAAATCGTATTGCTCGTAAAAAATTGCGTCGTATTTTTCGGCCTTCACTTTGTCCATTAGCTCTTTGTTGCGAAGGAAGTCTAAGATTAAAAATCAACTATTATAGATAACGCTTACCAAGGCAAAAATCATCCGTGAAATCAAAAAAGTCGTGAAAAACGTAGTATTCTTTGTAGATCGAATCGGACAGTATGTCCTCGAGGTATCGAGGTCCCCGAATTCGATCAGGATGATGATGGGAGACTGGCCAGTAGTTCGCATGTCGGACAGCTTTTACACTCCCGGGTTCGATCGAATAGTCCACTTCGATGAGTGTCTGAAAAAATATATATTTTGATGCTGAGTTTATACTAGTCCTTCCAGAAAGTCGCCGGACTGTTTTTTGGCGTGTGTACTGTGTGAAAAAAGTCAGGGTGCGAGCAACAGCCAAAAAAAGCCTATTTGATGCAAGAATCAAAAAATTGCACAGTTCAATAAAATCTTTGTCGCAGGCTTCATTCCGGAAGGGCTACATAGTATAAGGGTCTCCATTTCTCCGACCGCTTGAATTGGCTGTCATTTCTCTATCTTTTTTTGGGCCAAATGTTAGAGTTTTTGTTTCTTTGAATCCTCAGAAGCCTCCACTTTCTTTGATATCAATTAATTTATAGCTGTTTTCGACTACAGCAAAAATAGACGTTTTTTATACATAAACCAAAAAAACTCACAGTATTATGTCCTCCCAATGCTAGCGTATCTGCCACTCGTCCATTTTGGATCATATGCGACTTGCTCACCGTCGGCGACCATACCAAAATCTTATAACTGTATGACGCGCTGACGAATGAAAGCAACAAAAAGCACTTCAAATAATGGCTTATCATCTTCAAAAAACATTTTAAACGGGTAATTATAATAAAAATTATTATTTTTACAACTCTCGATAAAACAAGGAAGCCTTCAACGAGTTAAAGATAAGATTGGACAATCTTTGGACAGCGAAAAAACAAACGAGACATCACCAGATGATAAGGGCATTAACGGTCGCTGATCAAAACTCTTAATATGCAAATATATTATGTACTATTAGGTTGATTCAAAAGTTTTTCCACATAAAATTTTAGACCAAAGCCAGTGGGCCTGATATATATCTTGTTAGAAAGAAGGCTGTTTGTAGATTATAGTAGATTAATAACTTTTTACAACTTAGCAATTTGTAGTAGTAGCGCCGTGTTAAACCTTAACTACTCGAAGGAAGAAAAAGTAAACCGCCGGCGTTACGTCTAGAGTGGCTGTATCTTCTTAATATTCTCGAATATGGTATGCCTGTATGTAATCTCTATGGCATCGAGGACAATTTGCTATAGGGCTAGTCGAAAAATTTTTAGTGCGAAAAATCAAAAATTAGGGTCTGGCAAAAGTAGACCCTGTAGACGCAGCTATTAGAAGCACTAAGAGATAACGCTTTCTGTTATTGTTGTGTATGAGTAGCACTACAACGCCAATGCTAAACATTCGCGCTAGCTTTACCTATGCGGCAGAAAAATCGAATCTTTTTAATCTACCAATATTTTACGAAATTTAGGGGATTTTTACAAAAACGTTTTCTGTTCATTACTCTTGCCCGGTCTCCTAGTTATTTAATAAATAATTGATCCTACTTGACATACACTATCAGTTGCTAGACGCGCTAAGCTGAAGGTCCTCTTGAAATACCAGTAAAAAAAATTACAAAAATTCGCCTAAAAGTGCAGTTTATGCTACTTTTCTACCTTATAAGGCAATTTCAGTTGGTGACTTTTTGAATGTATCATCCGCATACTGTCTTTGTACAACCTGAATGGCAGCCGAGTCAAAAAAATCTAACTCCTTTCAAAAAATTTTTAAAAATCTGCTTTTGATCGGTAGCTCGGCTCTCCGGCCAACTTTATGGGATGCTACAAAAAACGTCAGTGTAGATATAAGTAGAGCAATAAATTCAGAAGAAACTACAGCCATCCCCAGTACGAATAACCCAAAACCCGAGACTTTTTAGTGGGCTGGAAAATTGCTAGGGCCCGGGATATTCACCATGACACAAACGGAGAAATTTTTAGTATTTTTGAAATATTCTGAAAGGAAGCTTGTATAAAATAAAATGCTACGAATCAAAAATTTTGCAATGTTCTGCCCCATACATCTATGCTTTCAGTTTTAACGTACATTCAATCAGGCTCCAGGAATTTTATTTTGAGGTGTCTCAAAAAAATGTGGAAAAACTTTTGAATCAACCTAATACATGCGAATAATGGGATTAATGAGGGAGTTTTTAAATTCTAAATCGAAAATCAAGTAATACGTCAGGAAAGTTCCCAAAGTCGGGCTTTTGGTGAAACTGCGCAAAAGCTGAACAAAGTTTCGAAAAGATATAATATTTAGAAAGGTCCCGACGAACACTTGTTGATACATTCTCCGATAAAAGTGGTTAAATAAAAGCGTTTCTGGTCTGATTACAAGAAATATATACCAGTAATTCTTCAGTTTTCTTACAGCATTTTACCTGAATTTCAAGTTTGGAGTTTGGAGATCGATTTGTTCGATTTTCTGTTTTTCAAAAATTTTTTTGGTGACAACCAGACCATAACACTTCGGGAATTGTCTCATAAAAAGATTTCACTGAAAAAGATATTTAAAATCTCAAAAAAATCGATAAATAATATTTATTCTAATTAATAGTAAGTAGTATTGATCCTATGTACAGTATACCCATAAATAAATGAAATATGAAAAAATCAAGTTATTCAATTTTCGTCTTTTTCGTCGACTTGAAGACGATTTGGAAAGCTTTTGAGATCATATAAATTCCGGCGATTGTTGCGGTGAGTCCGATAAAGGCAAGAATGGCGAGCACGTCCAGGTTGAGGTATTCGATCAGGGAGAGTTCGTTGACAATCATCTTCAGTTCCGGCAGATGCCCATTGTTGGCTTCGAGGAAACGGACGTAAGATAAAAGTCGTTGTTCGCCGGTTTGGGGCTTCGTTTTGAGGAGCTGGGTGGTTCGAAGTGCATTCTGCTTGTACCTAAAATTAAGGACGAGTCAGTTTCTTTCGATTCGAATCAATTTTGAGTTCAGATTTCACCCTGAGCTATCCCACACTTCCTTACATTTTTAAAACATCTCCCATTAATAATCCAAAAAAATTCATCAATTTTCCTACCGCAATATCAGCCATACAAATGGCTGACAAATTATTTTTATTTTTCTCTTCACGTGAACCCCACGCAAAATAATCACCTCTAAATGTCTAACCCAGGTGCAAGGAACGCAGTCCGTCAACACATTGCCCCTGTAAAGGAACTTTGAGCTCTTAACCTTGTCTGACTAAAGTAACAAACCACAAAAAAGTGTAAAAATCATCGTTTAGATTGGAATCGGACTACCGTACAGAGAGAGAGAAATGCAGAGAATTGTGAAAATGGAGTTTGTGAAGTTCTTTCAATAAACATTTCTAAAACCCCAAGCTGATCTAGATGAATTTCAAAATTTGAATATTCAAATGTAACTTTTTTGAAATTTACTTTCCGAAATTGATAGATAGTGCCTTCAGGGTCTACTTTAACAAATCTTACCGTCCTACTAATCCATTTTCAATTTGAATACATCAAATTTCAACAAACAAACGTCCACATGACATAAAATAATATCGTGGCTAATTATCCCAACACAAACCCCATCTTTAGCCCAATTTGTATCTCCATTGCATGAAGCACACTACAAACTTACGTTTTATGCGTCAACAATTGCATCATTTTGGCTTCGAATTCATCAGTTCCATAAAGAAGCGACGTCTTGTCCAAACTCAGACCCCACCCATTTCGTTCGACCAATTTGGAATTCCTTGGCTGATCTCCGAACATTCCGATGAGTAGAAGTGGTACGGAGAACTGTGAAGCTTCCATTATGCTGTTATAACCACCATGAGTGATGAAGAGTTTCGTTCGGGGATGAGCTAAAAATTTTAGAGGTTAGATGTCATAAATAATATGATTTGCCAAAACTAAATGAACAACGGTAACCAAGATAACAGAAGAAGAAATAAAAAGGATCAATCCGGACCGCTTAGCCATAAAAATCAATATTTGGATAGAAAAATTATATTATCCTTACCCAAGACAGCCGTTTGAGGGACCCAACTGCTCGTATAGACGTTTTCAAAGTTTGAAGCGTACTCAGTAGAGAACGTATCGTTCTTCGAGACCTTCACAATGAAGAAATAATCTTTGAGATCTCCAAAACTTTGGATAATATTCTTCATGTAGAGCTGAGGAAGGGCATTGGTCGGGACGATCGATCCGAACGAAAAGTAGACAACTCCTTTCTTCCCTTTGGACATTAGAAGCTCATAGTCGTTGGGAAGGCTGGTGTCAACTTTATCCATTCCCAGGCCACCGATATGAATTACATTTGGAGGAAGAGGTCGGGGGAAATCGATGAGCTCGTCAGTGTTGATAAGGATAAGATCCGTGGATTTGGCAAGGTCAATTGGATGAGGAACGTCACTGAAAACACGTAGCAATTAGTGTTACAGACTTATGCAAAGAACCAGGTATTGAAACGTCATTTTTGAAGACCTTTTTATATTATACAAGATAGTCAGGCCAAACACACCTCTACCTTCACTCTGCCTACAGTTTCAAACAAAAAACTCGAAGATCTTACCCATGCTCTTTCTTCAATTCCTCATGGAAATCGTGCCAGTAGTCCAGATAATGATAACTCAACAAGAAGCTCTGAATTGTATTCCAGAACCTCTCCGACAAGGTCATTCGATCTCCCGCGAACCCATTCACCGATGAGGGCACAAAACTGTACGCCGTGGGGATTCCAACAACACTGGCTTGGTGCTCCATAATTGGACAACTGCTCATCCAAATTTTCACCGGGATGTTGAGCAAGTGCGAGATTACGAAGGGACACACATCGAATTGCTCGAACATGAGGACGTCGAAGTTTTGGGCAGCAATTTTCCCCATGATTCTTTCATCTCGGAGGACAGCTGAAATTAGAAGGCAATTATATTGCACTAGACACTAGAAGTGTAAAAATCTAAACAGATATTTGAAAATGGGTCTAAAGTTAAACAATTAGACCAGTTTGGCCACAATTTCCAGGCTTGGTCTACTTCGAAAAGCTACTCTTTACTTTTCCAATAATTTTTGTGACACTTCGTCAAAAACGGAATGTCAAAGCTTTCAAAGGAGGTGTCAAAGTGGGAACGTAAAATTAGCGTCTGTTCGTGCAATTTGTCGTATTAGTCGTCAACAATTTCTACTTCATCCTACATTTCTTAATTATCGGTTGCAACCAAAAGTTCAATCGTTTCTAATCACTAATTTTTAACGACTCCAAACTTAAAAGGTTCCAACACCCCGTCTCAAGGTGACTTCCGGGAACTACACGTCATTTTCTCGTCCTCTCAACCTTTTAGAACCTATCTGATATGAATTTTCTAATTATACCTACCCAAACAAGCGGATGCTTGCATTCGATTCATTGCATTCAACATGTCCAGAGCGTTCTTCATGCTGTAAGAGAGAAGATCCAAATCGGCACCGAGGACCCGCTGTCGTTCTGGCCAATCGAAGGTTTCGGCCCAGAAATTGGCGTGCTTGACTGACCTCAGAGACCCGGGATATTCCACTACATCAGTTTCGAGGAGAGTCTAAAACAAATAGATATAAAAATTTATAACTTCCTCTAGTTTCTAACCCCAAAAGACTTTAAATTCCCTCTACTCACCACATTATGTCCATCTCGAGCCAACGCATCCGCCACTCGTCCATTTTGGATCATATGAGACTTGCTTATCGTGGGTGACCACACCAAAATCTTGTATCCGGCCACATGTTGCATTAGTAGTAAAATTCCGATCCACACTATCATTTTGCGTGTATGGTTAGTAAATTCGTGGTTTATCTGCAATAAAACATTCTCAGTTTTCGACTCCCGACATTCTTGTTTAGCCAGCACGTTATACGTAATATAGTTTTAGTTTGCGATTTGGTCGTAGTAAGTGTGGGCGGCGTTTCCCAGGGGAACAATGGGGAAGAAGTAACAATGAGTGTAACAGCTGGCAAAACAGTCTCGGGATTTTATGCAAAAAGCGTACTTTGAACAGTTTAGATACGAACAAGGAGACCCAAGCGTCAAATAAAGCTTTGAAAGGACCAAAAGATTCTTATTTTTACTTTTAGAAAAAATGCTCAAAATGTAAAACTAATTTTTGCCTGAAATTAATTATGTTCCACTAGACAAAAACGATCAAAGCATGGATGTGCAAGGTAAAACTTGATAGCTGAAACAGGCAAAAAAAAATATTTTTCGAGTTGACGACGGTTCGGGTCACGACAAAACAAAAAGGTAAAAGAAATTATGAAAAAAGCATGGTTTTGAGAGGTAACACCAGCTGAAAACTGGGAAACCCCAGCCAATAATTTCTGTGGCATTTTGTCACAAAAACCAATAGCACATTTACCACATTGGGATTTGTGCGTAAAAAACCGGAAACAGGCTAACGAACGGTTTTGTAGACCCATAGACAAGATTTAGAATAATAACGACCTTGCTTTAGCTTAGTTCTGCTACAAAAACAAAACTTTTCGATTCTTTCAGCTCACTATACCAAATTGAGGTTCACCTCAGTTTATAAAGGCTACAAACGCTCACTCAGACAGTTACCAAATCTGCTCTTTAAAACTTAATTTGATTGACTTATAAGCAGAACCGGACTGCCTTCGTTAGTTTTTCCACTGCGGAATTTCACGTGGTTTGAACCCTTGGTTTTAATTAACCATAAAGGGAGCTCTCGAAGTTTTGTTGAGACTTCCAGACTGTATAGTTTGGACTTTTGATTTAGAATACGGTAGTTTTTTAATTAGAGACCAAAAATCAACAAATTTTGAATTAATCAACCATTAAACATGGTTGACAATGAGAAAACAGGAGAGGAAAGGTACTGTAACAAAGCCGGGAGGCCAGTACAGGGGAAATCATGCCATATGGGTGGCTGTAACATCGGACCAACCTAATAAAACTCTAAAGTAAGGAAAACATGGGATAAACCTCGTAGGAATCGTACGAAGAGCTCTTCAAAGTCCTTCAAACTTGATCCCCTTAATGTCCTTTGTCCTTATAATGGTGTCCTTACATCAAGGACTTCTTGACAATGCCCATGTTTGAGTTTTTCAACCCGTATATATAGCAAATGAACTTGAATTCAATTGGTTTAATAACGAGCCCAACCACCACTTCATTTTCGAAATCATTCTCCCGCCCATTACAAAAAAAGGACAAGATAGTTTATGCTATAGCCGTGAACTGTGATCTGGGCAAATGAGGGCAAAAAACACACAGAAAAAAAGCAGGGGAAACCTAAGGGAGATACAGTGATATCTGATGTATTACGCAATATTTTGGTTGTAAAATTCATATGGTTATACTTTGTATTTTATACTTTTTGACGTCAACATGAATCTTCGGACTTTTATGATTCGACGAGAAGATTCGGCGTTTCGTAAAAATGTTTGTAAACAAGGGTATAAGGATCAGGAGATCTCGAGATCAGCTAAGGGATGATAAATTATCATCTAGAAAATGGAAGCTGATCTGTAGACGGTGAGTTCAAAAACACGGATAAAATCGCAATGGAGAAGGCTTCTGGCTGGAAGCGGATTTGATACTGGAAAAAACGAAAATGGGCAATTTTTCTTCGCAAAATTCAAGTTTTTTTATATGAAGACCGGTCATGACCCCCTCCCAGCGGACCTCCCCCCAGAATTTTTGGTCAGCTACGCACCGGAGATCTGCCACGGAGCATCAGCACACATTTGATTTTCAGACAGCATAAAATTAAATTTTCCGAAGTTACTGTACCTATATAATCTGTCTGTCGATTCGAGTTGAAGGCTTACTTCACTGATAAAAGTTCACAGAATTTTGTCTGAATGCGATATTGAGTTCAATGTTTTGGCTGCTGTAGGTATTATAAGACGAAAACAAACATCAGACAGCGATATTGAAGTACAACCGTAATATCAGTGTGATAAGAAAGCCATTACGACATAAACAAGGAAACTGCTCGCCTGTTATGATCGACGTCTTCGAAGTTTGGCAAAACATCAACAAAACAATGACTGATAGAGATTGATCGTATGTATAGTAAAGGTTGATAGTGTCATATGAAAAACAAGTGATTAAGAATATAGGTCTAAAAAGTAACGGATACTATATTAAACTTTTCTCTGTTTAAATTTAAGAGTAAAACCTGCTGAAAAAAGTTGTTGTCGGTTTGTGAACTTGTAGCTTGTGACGTTGGGAATGATGTGGGTTCCGTAACAGCGACGGGTGCATCTTAGAGAAAAAGAATCGAAAAATTACTGGTTTATGATTGATTTAATCGAATTTATTCTCTTTTCACGTGAAGTCCACAGCGGCTTGACCAGCGCTATCTCGTTACAAATGTGTTTGGGTACAAAAATATTTGAATTTTTATAAGTCTCAAAAAACTGTATTTCCCATGCCAATTTGTCCACAAATCAAGTATGCATGAGTCAAGTCTCGGTCCGATATTATTTTTGATAAAAGTGAGTCGATTTGGCTGACCTGTAACTTTTCTTGTGGGATGAAACCTTAGTATTTGGTCGTTTCTTTATAGGATTATAAGCTATTGCTTCAGTTTTCAACAGTTACTCTATTACGAACATATTTCCTTGTCTTACCGAAAGTAACATCCCCATGAAGAGTAAAGCGGAATACGGTGGGAGTCGCTTATTTTTTGCTTCCTCTTTCCTTTCTAAAATGATAACAACTTCCTCTCTATTCAAAGAAAAGAGGTCTTCTCGATCGGAGAAGGAGTATTGATGTATTTTATTGCATCATTGAGAAGTTATTTAAGGATCTCTATTCAATCCATAAAGCGTTTTTTTAGGGACATATCCCCAAAATGCAGGATGCACCACACTATGGCGATATAATGTGTTACGGTAGAAGCACAAATTGTTTAATTTTGCGTGGTTTGCGCAAACCAATGAGAACCAAAGAGACAGCGTAATAAATAACATTTGACAAGGGTAAATGGTAAAATGTCAATGAATTTTCGATCGTCTCGCTTGGAAGATCAATTGAATTTTAAACCGAAATTAGGCACAAACAAGAACTTTGTGTAAAATGTTACCAGACATTAAGCTCCGGGTTTTCCTGCCAGAAAATTTTGCGGTTGCAGCAAAGCTTTATAATAATGATTATAGGTGTCTGGAATACTAGTGTAGCTTGTGTTGAAATTGCTTTCAAATCGCGATAGATGCTCGATTCAAGGCCCTATAGAAGATATTGCAAATCTAGGTGCAACTTCAGTGATGACATTTTATTCCGCCGTAATGATCCATGATCGTGGTGTTTTGTTCAAAAACGGTCTACGGTAATCTTGGTTAACTTTCACCATATTTTGTAATAGTTAACGCCTAACGACATACATACGTATGTTGTTGAGTATAATAGAAAAGTTGAAAACATCTCAACCTGTAAACCTCCGACATCTTACGATAACACCACACTTGAAGAAGTGTAAAAAAGTCACGCAAGAAATATCGGAATTGTAGCTCTTCACTGCGCTTGAAATTTTCTACAGAACTCAACTGTAACCTATAGGTAGAGATGAGTTTAGAAACTGTAATGAAAAAGGTGACAAATGCTGATTTCCTTGAAATTTTTCCATGCCTTTTTTGCCAATATTTTGGTTTGCACTCACAGTGACTACAGTTTAACGGGCAAGTACATTTGTTCTGCGAAAGCTAAAAACAAAACTTGTCTATGAGAATGTAGGTTGAAACGTCTGCTGAAAGTTCTAGGTATCATACAGACCGAAACATATGTAGTCAAGATATTTGTTTCAAAAATTTTGAAACTTGCATCGAAAATAACAGGATTTTAAGTACAATTGGTGTGACATTAAAGGTATGTCTGTTGCTAGTGTATTGTTGCTTGTGCCATCATAGCAACGATGTGGGAGCCTTCGGATTACCCGCAGCCTTTTGATGTCTACACGCTGCCCGCCTTGCCCGGGATTTCTCTGACCATTCTATTTTCTATAATTGGAATTTTCGGAAATCTGAACATAATTCTGGCGACTGATCGGAAAAGGCATGGGCTTAAAAATTTATGAAGATTATCTTACTTTTTTTCAGAAGACTCAGATCAAGATGCAACATATTTATTGCAATTAACGCTGGTGCTGACGTCCTGCACCAGACAGGCCACATAATTTTTGCCTTCTACTATCTCTTAGGCGATCCATTCAGGCCTCTGGAATATGTTTTTTATCTCTATATACCAGCCGTAATGGGGGCTAATATGGGGGCTCCGTTGATGTTTGTAATCAGCTTTGATCGTTTGTTCTGTGTACTGTTTCCTGTCAAGTGAGTAACCTTCTTTGCAAATTTCATTTCTTATAAAATATATGTAGATACGAAAAGATCCCTCGACATTACTACTTGGCAATGTTGCTGGCAATACCAATTACCCAATCGAACCTTATCATGTATCAAAATTATCAGGGAATGACGAAGAATAGGAATATGTAAGTATGTAGTCAAGTTGTCCGAAGAAACCAAATTTAAGGCTGGTTGTATGCTCGTTTGTTCAGACATACACCGGAGATGACCAGCATGTCTGGCGATATATGCAGGTCATCTTTTGCGTTCTGATAATCGCTTGCTACACATTCATTTGGTTCTACCTGAATCACAATCAAGAAGCCTTTTTGAAAACGGTGAAGCCGTTAAGTCTGATAACTATCAGCCAAGTTTCTTGCTGGCTTATGGCAACCGGTGTGCAGTATATTTTTATGCCTTCCGGCCTCAACGATCCAGGGTATATCTTCTTGCTGCAAATGAACGGCGGTTGGCAACTCAATATGGGCTTGGCTTCCAACTATTTTGCGTATTTTTTGAAGTAAGTTTGCAAATACATAAGTGCACGTAGCTTTTTTTAAGTAAGGATTATCGTATGGCCTTCCTGGAACAGCTGGATGTCATCACTTGTGGTTATATTAACTCAAGAAAACGCAGAACAAAGGTTTCAGTTTTATGGAAAGGAACGTTTAATTCGGCTAATATGAAAACATCAAGACTCTGACATACGTATTATAATACGTATTATATGTAGAGATTTATTTATAATTTTTACATAAATAAAGAGGATGCAAAATTTCCCGTCTCGTCGCAGTCGTGCAGCAAATCTCCAGCCTCCGACGAATCCACATTATTTTTTCCAACAGACTGACAATAAGATATGTTACTTTCTCGACCATCATACTCAGAGAAATGTAAGCGCTGACGTTTGCCAGTGCCGTGGCAATTACCCGACTGTTTTGTGTCCTAGCGATTTTCTATCACTGACGTTTACCGGGCTCAAAACGGGGTTTCTAGCACTTTATTTGCCTAAAAACTATTACATTTGTATTCATTCAATTTTTCTTTTTGCTACATTCACAACAATCGGCAGAGTTTTTCTGATAACATAAACGACTGTCGCAGCAATGAGAATGATGAATAAGAGTGTTGCAGCCAAAACATCAAGATTTAAGTATTCGATCAGCGACAAGTCGCTGGCGATAGTTTTCAGTTCCGGAAGATGGCCGCCATTAGATTCAAGAAATCTGACATAAGAAAGAAGGCGCTGTTCTCCAGTCTGTGGCTTTGTCTTGGCGAGGTTAGTAATTCTTATGGCATTTTGTTTGTAGCTGAAATCCAATCGGATTCAAGGCTTTAGTTTTCATTTCCGGCAGCTCTTTTGACACTACATAGAGGTTGATACCTCGTATTTTTTACCGATTGATCTCGGTATAACTAAACTTACGTTAGATTGGTCAAAAGTTCCTGAATTCTCCCTTCGAATTCCTCCGTCCCATACAGTAACGATCTCTTATCCAAGCTCAGACCCCATCCATTTCTTTCGACCAATTTTGAATTTCTTGGCTGGTCAGAGAACATTCCTATAAGGAGCAATGGTACCGAAAATCTTGAAGCTTCCATGATACTGTTATATCCTCCATGGGTAATGAAGAGCTTCGTTCGAGGATGGGCTAAAAAATTAGGCTGCACTTCGTTGGTTTCGATATTTAGTCTACCTAAGATAGCAGTTTGCGGTGCCCAGCTGCTGATAAAGACGTTTTTAAAACCTTTAGCGTATCCGGCAGAAAATTTGTCGTTCTCTGAGATCTTCATAATGAAAAAATAATCCTTCAATCTGCCAAAGCTGTCAATGATATTCTTCCTGTATGTCTGCGGAAGAGAATTGGTTGGAACTATGGATCCGAAAGAAAAATAGACAATTCCTTCCTTTCCTTCGGACATTAGAGCCTCGTATTCTTTGGTAAGAGTAGTATCAACTTTATCCATCCCAAATCCGCCAATATGGATGACATTAGGAGGGAGGGGGCGAGGGAAGTCGAGGAGCTCATCAGTGTTGATAAAGACGAGATCAGTGGTCTTGGCGAGGTCGATTGGGTGGGTAATATCACTAAAATTAAAGAAAGATGCCATGAATATTTCCTCTGGAATTATGGCCTAGTTTATCCAAAGTTTTCCCGCAACAGTTCGCACAAACTCCTTACCCATCATACTCCAATTTCAACTTTGCATAAAACTCATCCCAGTACTTCAAGTAGCTGTAACTTTGTCCAAATCTTTTCACAATGTTCCAGAATCTCTCAATGATTGTCATCCGATCCCCGGTGAATCCGTTTATCGCCGCAGGGACATAACTGAATTCCGCTGGTATTCCAACCAAAGTTGCTTGATGCTCGATAATTGGACAACTGCTCATCCAAATCTTGACAGAGATATTGAGCATATGAGCGATTACAAAAGGGCAAACATCAAATTGCCCAAAAATGATGACATCAAATTTTTCGGCTGCGATTTTTTGAATTATCCTTCTGTCTCGGAGAAGGGCTTAAAATTTGATTTTTAATCCTACAGATAACAACAAAAGATACCATTGAGAAAGCTAACCTAGACAAGACTCTCCAGACTTGCGGTTTATTGCATCCATATGGCCAATTCCATTGAGGACTCCATAGGAGAGGAGGTCCAAATTTTTAGATAGAATTCGCTCTCTTTCGGGCCAATCAAAGGTTTCTGTCCAGAGATTTGCGTGTTTGACAACTTTCAGAGATCCGGGGAGTTCGACTACGTCAGTTTCGAGGACAGTCTAGAAAAGGGACAAGCTATTTGGACTACTGTAGCTACCTTAAAGTTTATATGAGCCCTTATGTAAAAGCATGCGCTTTACTCACAACATTATGTCCATCCTTAGCCAACGCATCCGCCAACCGACCGTTTTGGATCATATGGGACTTGCTGATGGTTGGCGACCATACCAAAATCTTATACCCACCAGAATGCTCAATCAAAGTTAAGAACGACAAAAATATCATCAATAATTTACTCATCGTATCTTCGCAGCGTTGAAGCCACAGCTGCTAGCTAGGTGCTTTCCCGTTGCTTCAGGGGGTTTTGTTTTTATAGTGGCAAATGGTAAACTGTTTTTTTAAAATTTTTAGTCATCAAAAACAAAAATTGATCTAGAAGAGACAAATCAAAGGCTGCATTCAACGGAAAGTCATCAAAAAGTTGGGGTTTGAGTTGAATCAGAGATCTTGATTGATGTAATTAAAAAAAACGTTAGATTGGCAGCTCCTTTGGCTTACACTTTGTTTTATAGCAAAAGATTTTTTGTTTCTGATGACTAAAAATTAAAACGTTCATGGATGCACGTACGCAACGGTTCAAAAATTAAAAAATGATAGATTTTACGACAAAACAAGGCGATGCATGTCAAATTCATTCAGAAAGTTCGAAAAACTGTCAATTTTTTGGATCTTTCGACCGAAATTTTCTTTTCACCGGCTTCTCTCTGAGTTCTACCACGAAAACAGAAAATGCCAATAAATCCTTTCGTTTTCGCGGAAAATCTCGCGCAATCTGGCTTGCCGGCGTGAATCCCTGATGGTCTGGCCAATGCAGTCATGTCGGACAAGCAGACTCTCCATGCAGTGAATTCCAAGGAGTTCGCGGTTGTGGTCGGGGAATCAGAGGATGGGAACGCCAAAGTTTACCATTGTTACAACGGCTGCGAGATTGAATACGATTTCTTGAATCCGCAAGTGGGTGATTGGTACTATATTGAGGATGGAGACTTTTATGAATGTGTTAATCCGCTTCACACCTCAGTTTATAAGGTGAAGGATGAGGAGGTTGTTGTTGTAAGTTCACTTTTATTTTTGCTTGATTTTTAGACGGCAGTGGAAGATTCTTATGGTTTTTGGGCTGAAGCAGGGGAAGGGCATCTTATTTATTTTAATTCTTGCCGCCTCTATTTTTGATATGACTTTTATTGTTGGATTTCATTGACCGGGACATTATTTTAGATGCCTTGGTTTAGAAGTCCGGATTTTTTAGTTTTTTTAATGTCCCCTGCACTATTCATGGCAGCCTAGACGAATTGAAACGCAAAATAAGGCTGAGATTGTAATTCGCTATTATTTCCGGCAGAATTTGCTTTGTTTTAGGCCACCTGATTTTAGAGTTCAGAAATAATTCAGGATCTGCGCAGAAATAATTCTTTTCTCTTTCAGATTGAGACCCCAGCTATTTTCCTTGGAGAAACTCGATTGTGCAATGAGTTTGCGGACGCTGACATCAAGAATTTTATGTATTCACCATTCATCGGCAAGATTGCGATTGGTTCTGGAGTGGAAGATCTAAGGATGGGAAAACTTTATAATGTGGCCGCCGTTTGGTAAGTTGCGTCTTTATGCGTTCTCTTATTATTTAGGATTGCGGGGACGAATCGTTTGTTACGTTTTCTTCGGGACAGGCAACATTGCCATTTTATGGTAAATAAAGATGGCATTCAGCGGATAATGGTACTTTTTGCTACGTAAAAAGCTCAGAAATTTGTGATTGAGGTGACAATAAGTATTTTAGAGTCCGGCCGATCATTTTTACTTGAGTATAACGAACTACATTGAAGCTAAAATCCAATCCTTTCAAGGATCTATTGCACTGTGCACTTCTCCATTGTTGAACCGGCCGGTGATGGTTTATCTCACAACCGAGCGACCGTTTAGGGGCGATAGGATCAAAGTCTTGCTAATGTAAGTTGAATAGCAGTTAAGAAAGTGGAATTTTTATATTAATTTAGGCTGAGCATAGACCAATATCTAAAGTTATTTAATTCGATGACGATTTTTTTCTCACTACTTTAAATGGTGTTACTAAGCAAGAAAAACTCCTATTCTTCATTCTTTTTTTTTTATCGAGGATCACTTTTCAATAGTATTTTTTGCTTCCAGATTGATCCGAATTCATCCTCATTACCCAGTATACGTCGGAAAAGAGGCCAAAAACTTCAAGGAGGAAGTGTCAACGTTTCTCATGCCTGACCCGCCACCTGAACTCGTCGTGACACCACATGAATACCGTAAAATTTGCTCAGCCGAGGACGACGGTTCTGTGTCCGAGCTCCTCGACGATGAAATGTCAACGTTCTCGATGGATTATTTCAAAATTCTAAAGCCGGGGGAACCTCTGTAGCCCTATCCCCAATTGATCGACTTTATTTTATAGCTAATTTTTGGAATTTCTAACAAAAATATTATAAAATATTATTTTATATCATAAATACATATTCTTCTCAGAATTTTGTTCAAGTGGAATGTCGCGGGTTTCAAGCGTAAGATTACGCTTCTATTTTATTTTGAGTAATATTTTTTTTGAACAAATTTTTCATTTTTCGGACGTTGTCCTTGCTTTCTACTCAGAGAAATGTTCATAAATGGTAGTCAAATGGCCGCCATAGTTCAACTGTGAAATGGGTTTTGTCATACAACGACGGATTCTCATTTATTTTCGTCTCGTATTTCGGGATTCTTTTCAAAATCCTTGATTCAAATGCAAATCAGTCCACATTTTTGACTGTTTCGCTACTGTTTGAAATGTTCCTCATGGAGTATATAAAAAAACCGTCAAGAAGACGATATCAATTCAGAATCATCCACAAGATGAAGTTCATTGCCTCTTTCTGCCTTCTGATTGCTGTCATTTCGGCTTTGCCTCAGATTGACATCACAAATGGGCAGGCGAAGCAAGCTCACCATAATCATCATGATGTAAGTTTTGGCTGTTTTGGAATTCTTACAGGAGGTTTTAGAACAGCAAGCCGGTTAGTGCAGGAGAATCGCCAAAGCACAAACTCTTTGGAAACCTGTCTAAATCACCAACCTCCGATTTGTTCCTTCACATGCTCAAGTATGTTAATGTCACTGGTGATGGGTTTGTGAAGAGCTTGGAGAACGGACAAGTAGAGCACCACAAAAAGTTGGACATTGACCTCATTTTGAAGAGAAACCACTACATCATCAACCAAACTCTTCATCTTGTTGATACCAAGGTGAGAATATGCTATATCGGATATACTGTGTATCGCGAATGTTTTCTTTCGTTTGATTAGAAAGTTCCGGCTTATTTTGCATGAGTTTTAGGTCGCACGCGAAGAGAAGATCCCAGCCCTCATGATCCTCGCTGAATACTACCTTGTTGCCGAAGATTACACCCGTGATGCATACGAAGACAAATTCGAAGAGTACATTGACTTTCTGGTCGAACTGAAGAAGATCCTCAGACACAGTGTTCCATTCAACGAGTTGAACTACTTTGACGCTCAAATCGACATCTTGTTGAAGGCCAGAGGCAACTTGGACTTCCCGGTGGAGAATTAAGATCGAGTAGAAGTTGTGATTTTTTTTTGAATAATGATATATGGGCTAAATAAATTTAACTCTGTTTTATTTTTACTTTGTATTTACAAAATCTTTTTCCATGACTTTGTCATTGATTTCGATTCCCTTCACATGATAAGCAATCCGAATTTGTAAATGTCATTCTTGGATTTTGCTCATAAAATTCGCAGCGCCTCGAGACCTTTATGGCGTCTTCCAAACGTGTCAATTCCTCCTCCTCTCAGGTCAATGGAACGTTCTCTCTTTCCATCCAAAAGCAGAGTTGATGCTTTATCTTTCAAGCGCCTGCGGGGATTGACAGGTGTGATAAAGCCGGGAGAGGTCAGTCCGAAAGGCCAATGGACGTTGTATTCGGGTGCAGCCTATAAAAGCAGCCAAATGACAGCAGAAAACCACACGACCAAAAATGAACGTCTTCGCCGCGTTTTTCGCGGTTGTGGCCGTCGTCGCCGCTGGCACCATTTCGCCGGCGGATCTGGCCCCACAATTTCGTCAAGGGCACGAATATTCCTATATTGTCGAAGCTCAGCTGGCCTCGAGCCTGGCTGGTGAGGAACAGAATGCTGTTCAACGAGTTAGAGCCTTGATGAGATGCGGAATGCTCAGTCAGAAGAGAGCGGTCTGCAAACTGCATGATTCCCAAATGACCAAATTGAATGACAATATCCGATTGGATGGAGAATTGGTCAAATTTGAACAAGCCAGAAAGGTGAAAGTCAATGAGGAACATATGAAAGTTCTTCAACTGCCTTTTGAAGTCAAGTAAGTTATATTTATATCGTTTTATTTAGCTAGACCTGCAGTTTAGGGCTTTTTCCCGTTCCAAATGAATAAACAGACATTGAAGAAAGAGATGACACAGGATTGTATAAATTTTTGAATTACTTCTAAACCTTTTTCAGCTATGAGAACGGCCGAATCGTCGATTTGACCTTCAGCCAGAAGGACAAAACTTTCTCTGAGAATATCAAGAGAAGTGTTGTAAACTCCCTCCAACTCAGCCTTTCCCAACAAGAAGAGCAGACTCAGCACTTCAAAGTCAACGAAACCTCGATTGAAGGAAGTTGTGAAACTCTCTACACCATCCTTCCAGAAGACAGATGTAGATCCAACAAGAACCAAAAGTCCTGTGTGAGAATCGTCAAGACTATCAACTTTGAAAACTGCGACCATTCGACCGAACTTCGTTACAACTTCTTCAGAGGAGAGCAACTTCAGGACGGTCTTCAGGAGAAAGAGTCCAACCAAACTGGAATCCAAAGGTCGACTAACATCGAGATTGAACTCAAGCGAGAATCTGAAGAAGTCTTTGTCGTCAGCTACGCCAAGTCTGTTGCTGAATACAGTGTCCCCTTGTCTTTGACGAAAAACCAATATTTGACTGCAGTTGCCATCACTGAAGTTCGTCTCCAGGACATCAAACAGCTCGAAGTTTCGGATGAAGTTGAAACCAAGAAGAAGCCTCAAAGCCTCGTGTACAACGATGAATTCGACGTGAAGAGAGAGAAGTTCTACGCTACTGGAAATGAAGCCTACTTGAAAGATCAACAGTACATCAAGAAGAGCAATATCCCTGAAGCCGTTAAGAACTTGTTGAAGGCCATGGCTCAGACCTTTGTTGCTGAATCCGTCAGCTGGGAGATGGACTCTAGAGCTCCTCAGATCTTCATGAACTTGGTGAAGATTCTCCGTCATGCCTCCAAGGATGACATTGAAGAGATCCACGAGAAAATCTATTCCTCTGATGCTTTCGAAAAGAAATCGGTCAAGTTTGTCAAGGCCGTCATTGTCGATGCTTTGGCTGCAGCTGGAACTCACCCAACCATCACTCATTTGCTCACTAAATTCAGAAAGGACGTCTCTGAAAGCAAATCTGCCAGCTTGTTGAAAAGAATCGCCATCAACATTCCATTCGTCAGCGAGGAGATTGTCAGCTCCATTTGGAAAGTCTGTGACATGAACACCGAGAAAAAGAGCCTCTACAAAACTTGCATCCTGAGCTGGTCTAGACTGGCCAACGCCGTGTGTGGACAACCCGAATTCAACGGTGATTTGTGGGCTCAACAGAAGAGACAACAACCAGTTTGCAGCGAGGAATTCAAGAATGAATTGAACCAGGTAACAACCACAACCAGTGTGTGTAATATCGGTTTAGAACTTGAAATCTCTTCTGGCTGAATCCGCGGAGCCGGAATCCAGAATTCTCGCCCTGAAGGCTTATGGAAACTTGGCTCTCGAGTTGAGCGTTCCCCAGCTGGAGCAGATTGCTCGTGATCAGACCTTGGACAGGATTCAACGTCAGGTGGCCATTGACGCCTTCAGACAGTTTGGGAAGAGAATGTCGAAGAGAATCTCCAGAATCTTATTGCCTATCTTCATGGACAAAAATGAGTACCCAGAGATCAGAATGGAGGCCCTCAAGCAGCTGTTGAACAACAATGTTGATGAAAATGTGCTTCAACAAATTTCTTTCGGAGTGATGCGCGATGCCAACATGAACATTAGAGCTTTCACCGTTTCATCTGTTTTGAGCTTGGCCCAGAAGCTGGAAAAGAGAAACCCGAGATTGTAAGCACATCTTGAGATCATCAGAAATCATTTTCCAGAGCCCAAAAGCTGATAGCCGCGGAGACCCTGATTCGTCAAGGCTTGAGCTTCCAGCAACAACAACGCCTAGACAGGTCTTTGGCCAAACAAGATACTGAACTGCTCGGAAACTCCGCTTTCACCTTCTCTTCGATTCTTTCCAACGACTCTTATATCCCCAAGGATCTCCAACTTTCCGTTGACGCCTTGATCAACCGTCATCTTCTTCCTATTTTTGCTCAATACGGAATTCGTCAACAAAATATCGAAAAGGTCGTCGACCAACTTCTCCAGAAGCTGGTCGACCAGCCCACCGACAAAATCTTGGTCCGTGGAAGACGTTCCGCCATGCAGAAGATGGTCAACTCTCCAGTTCAGACCCTGAAAAGCATTTTTGATCAGTTGAAGATTGTTGTGCGCAGAAACGAGAATGCCCCTCAATTCCTCGCCTACAAGCGCGAACAGGGAATGGACGTTGCCTTTGTCTACGCCGACCAAAAACACCTTCCTGATTTCATTGCCGGTCTGGTTACTGATGGACAAATCGATATCAGCGGATTAGAAACTGATGGAGAGAAAGCGTTCAGCTACACTGGAGCTGAGATGAGCTTTGAGCAACAACTTAAAGTCCCAACTATTTTCGGTATCCCCTTGGTTTACACTGCTCAGGCCGCCCATGTCTACTCTATTGATGGAAAGACCAAGTTGGCTTTGAAGACTGCCGGCAACGCCATCAACGGAGCTGAGTTCAAGATTAATGTTGTCCCTAAGGTCTCAACCCAACTGGTCCAAAAACTTGAAGCCATTTCGCCCTTGTTGACCAACGGGATTCAACACCAAATCAACTTGGACGCTCAGATGCCTCTGGTCGTTGAGGACCGCTACAACGAAAATGGTCTTCAAATTGACGCTGCTCTGCCAAAACAAAGAGATCACACTTACAAGGTCGTCCAGATCTCTTCTCATCCATCCACATTGACGCGTGAATGGCCAAGAGAATCCAAGACCTACGTTGAATCCGAAGAGCGTACTCTTCATGTCAGGAAATGCCAACCATTGTTCCGTGAGACGCAGAAACAATGGACCTCGCCATTCACCGGAATGAGATACGAAATCCGCGGTCATTACCATCATCCTTCTGAACCCGACTGTCTTATTGTTGGAGAAAACGCCCTCCAGTTGCACATTCACGTTGAGAAAGGAGCCGCCAAGAAATTGAGATTCCATTATAAGCTCGAAACCGACTCTATCCAACAAACGGAAGGGCCAAAAATGCTCCACAAATTGTTGAAGGGAGCCCACGTCGACCAGTTGTTCAAGAACACCCCGCAGAACGAAAAATCTATCGTCAGCAAATTCGCAGAGAACTATAAAACCTTCGCCGTTACGAAAGTTCAATCCAAACTTGTCGGACTAGCTCTTGGAGCTGATGATCAGCAATTGGCCAAGATGGAAGCGACGACGAAGACTCTTTGCGACTCATCCTTTACCCTCTGCTCAACTGATTCTGAATACAGATTCAAACACGAAGGATCTGACGGATTCAAACTTCGCGTCGTCGGTGAAGTCGCTCGTCTACAATTGCATGGAGTTTACGGTGGAGTTAAGTCTCAACACGTTTTGGCTCATGTCGAAACTCATTGGGGGAAATACAACGAGGAAGACAAGAATACCGTCTCTTTCTGTGTCTATGGCCACCCATCTTCTCAACAAGTCCAAGGTCTTGCCCAACAATCGAGCCAATATGATGATGAAGATTATCCCATGACTCAAATGCCCACCAAGATCCATGCCAACCACTACACCATCTTGATGGAGAACCAGTTGAACGGCTGGACTACCCAACACATCCGACCTTTGGTCAAGTTTGTACAGCTCTATACCAACCCTACGTCGATGGTTATGAGTGCTGAATGGAGTGCCGAAAGAGCGCTTCCAAGACACAGTGTGTTGAAGAACGACATTGTTGTCGAGGATGGACATGTCAGACTGATCACTGATGACGAACATGAAGTTTCTGCCCGTTTGAGCCAGAGAAAGCCCCACAGATCCGGATCCAGCAGAAGAGACATCTTCACAAGTCAATCAGCGAACGATATGGCCAGATGCACCTTGGACAACAAGCACAACATCGAGTCTTTTAATGGAAAAACTTACAGAGTAAGAAACAGTGATGACTACAAAGCCTTTTTTGCCGGGTGTCACGCTCATTCCGCATTGTTTTAGATTCCTTTAACGTCTTGCTACACCGTTCTTTCTGCTGACTGCTCTTCCGAAGAACCCAAGTACGCCATCTTGGCCAAGACCGGAAAGAACGGCCGATTGACCCTTCAACTGCTCAATCCCCGAGGAATCTACACCATCGAGAGAGAAGCGGACGAAACCTCCGTTAAAGTTAATGGGGAAGCCATCGCTGAGGATGAATACCAAAGATATGGGTAAGTCATACATCCGCCTATAAAAGACAGAAGTGAAAATGGTTTTAAACGATTTATTACAGTCCTTGAAATTAATTGTGCATTTCAATGTTTTAGAGTCTCCATTGTCCGCCGCGACCAACGAGTCATCTACGTCCTCCACTGCCGTACGACTGGAATGGAAATCCGTTACGATGGAGAGAATGTCTCCGTCTTCCTTCCCGACGAATACGTCAACCAACAATGCGGAGTCTGTGGAAGATTCTCCAACAGCCAGGATGATTCGCTCCGTCTCTCCAACAACCAGTTGGCCAAGACGTTGAAGGAATTCCACGCTTCGTACTTGTACCGTGAATCCGGATGTGATGCTTCGGAAGTTGAGAAGCGTACTGAAAAGCATTATCGCCAAGAAGACAGCTTCGAATCTGCTGAATCCGATGAAATGGAAAATTTGACCAAGCCAAAATCCGATGAAAGCCGAGTTGTGAAGCCGCAACAAGTTCAACAGATCCGTGAATTCAGAGAGTTCATCTGCATCTCTCAGAAGGCTCTTGCCAAGTGTCCTCGAGGATTCGAAGCCCAAGGCTTGGCCACTGAACAGAAGGAGTTCGTCTGCATTCGTCGTCATCATGCGGGAGTCCAAGCTCTCAGGCAACGAGTCCTTGATGGTGAAATCATCGAAGACCTTAAGAAGCACGGCAAGACCGTCAAGCTTTTCGACGTTGAGCTGCCCAAGCGTTGCTCCCAATTCGAACAATTCTAAGACCACGGGAATCCAGAATTCCTCAACTTGCACACAACTTTCATAATCTGCACTTTATTGTATCCTATGCACAGAATTTATTCCTTGAGCCCGACCTTGGTGACAACTTGTACCCGGTTTTGTAAAATGCAAGCATATGACGTTCGTAGTAATAAACACCCGCAGTAGAAGTTCAGGTGACATCTGACCAAATTAATTTGTAGTATAGTATAGTAAGTCTATGCGCAAAAAACGATGACAAGAAATTATTTACATGAAATAAGTTGATAGTCATAAATGATGCGGATCATCGAAATATCTTGTGACATAAATGGAACAGGCATTCCGCGTTCTAAATATAATTTTTCCGGCTCTGCTACGGTATTCTGCATAAATCTGTCTACCGTAATTTTAAATTAAAATTTCCGCAAATTACCTCCTGCTCCTCAAACTGCACCTGTCGGCTTCCTTTTTTCATTACTTTTTCGGTTTCCCGGCTACATTTTCAATTACGATCTTGATTTACAATTTACAGTTGCAGACCAAAGATTTAATTTCGGGGGCGCTGCACTCTTAACACTTTTGCACGTACTATTACAGCAGCAACAAAAAGAATGGTTGGATGTGCCGTGCTGTGCCGGCTGAACTCTTCCTCGCGAACATCGTCGAACGGCCCCGCAGGGCATTCCTTGGGGCTCGTCCGGCTCTGTCCTTTTATGCGCCTTGCAGACAACACTAAAGTTTCATTTTTTTGCAGAGTGGAATGGGACAAGGAGGAACGGAGGAGTTTTTCGGCCGCGAAATGACCAGTCCAGGAGCAAATTTTCTTTCCATTGAGAAGTGTATTGGGAGCCTAGAAGTAGGGTTACTATACTAACGTTTCTAGGCCTTTTTTCTCAATGGATTTATAATAGAAATAGCGGACGCCATCGATGGCTAACTGTTTCAACGGTTGCTAGCTAAGCTTGTGTCTATAATCGGAATTTTTACAACTAATCTTTCCTGTAACCATCTATGCCCTTCATTGGACTTGGCCTGCGATTTACTCTAGTTGTTTGTTCTTTGTTATTTCTGACTTTATTTTGCACTCTGCAACTTTTTTTTATTATAACTTTGAGCTCTCTTCGTAGCATTCCCTTATCACTTTCTCTTTTTATCATCCCGACCGCAACAGCACGCCAAAAAACAAGAGCCTCATCATTCTTAGATCAGCCTTCAATAACTGACATAGGTATGTCGGGGCAAATCATGAAGGCAACTTTTAAAACGGGCTAAACATCAAAGTCTGCCCTCATGACGTATGTTGGATTTTGTCCCCTTTCTTTTACTCCTCCAAAACTTTTTATGCCCACACATAAAAAAACGTTGAGGAACAGAAATCGATCAGCTCCTCTTGACTTTGTTAGACGATCGTCAGCTCAAACCCCATCAATTTTAATACTGAATGGCCTTAGGTGTTCGGGGAGAATGTGTTGTTTGCAAAGATCAAGGAATGGACAGGTTGGATCATTAATCTGGCTGACGCTCCAGCAATCAGTCTTCAGTCAGAACGGAGGAGGAAAAGGGCAGGAGATGAAAAATGTGTTCCAATTACTAGAAATAGGACTTTTGACTCCTGAGCTTGAGCTATATTGTTCAGATCAGTGAAAAGAAAACCTGGAAAGCTAAAGTAAGACAAGGACGTGGGATACCAAGTCAACACAACATGTATATACCATTTTGTGATCAAAGTTAGGGATGTATTTTCAAAATTAGCTGCTAAAAATAACAACTCTTGTCACCGTATTTCCTCTAATTTTGGAAAAGTTGGACAAGAAATGGTTTGGCTCGACGGATTCCTCTCCTTGTGTCCTCTTGATCTTATAGTAATATCCCAAGTCACAGGTGTGTTGCGTACCCAGACAAGATTCTTCTTTTGTATTCGAGTTAGTTTACTCAAGATTGCTTGACCGTTCTCCGTACAGTCGCTCCGACTATTTTCTTGTGTAAATACTAATGTCTTTTTTGATGTCCCTTTTATCATAGGGGTGTACATTTGTTGTGGTCCCTTAATGAGACTTAATTGTGAGACGGCATAAGTTCGGTCAAGGCGTTGCAAGCCCTTTTTACAATATGTAGTTGATTTATTTATACAGTAATCCTTCAAATCCTCTCATCTCTACTGCACTGTTCATTACTCGTTTTTTGTTGTCCTTTATACAGCTCCATTCAACCTCCCGAATCACAAACAAACCCCCAAACGAATCGCAAAGAGAACCGGACCCTGGGGCGGTTTGTTTGGCTCTGACCAGGCGCTCTTGGTCAAGCCGTCGGTCGGAGCGACAAACGTGAGGACTATTTGTTTTTTGCTGGGAGGTTCTGTAGTCTGACAAAAGACTTGTTGCGTCTCCATGGAATCACCTGGGATCTTTGCGCGACGAAATTATGTGGGTTAGGAGGCTGGAGAGGGGGCTGAGGGAAAGGCATTGTTTTTTGGGATAGGGTAACCCGATTTTTGAGATGTTCTGGCATGCGTAATGGATGCGGAGGGATGACAGAGAAGATGATCGCAATGGTCATAGAAGGTGTTTTTGGCTAGAATTGGAAGCCATATAAAATTTCGAGTCTATGGTTGTAATTCTGTTGTAAACTCTAATATGTGCCAAACGAGATGCTAAATTTCCTTCCGAAAACTGACTTTCTTAGTATACTAAAGTGTCGTTAATTTTTCGATAAATACTTCTTGAACCTTTCTTATTATAATGGCAATTCTCCTTGTTTTCCCGGTGTATGTTTTATTCATAGCCAACAGGGACAGCTAATGGCATTATTTTTGTTCCTTGGCCAGTCCTTTGCTTTCTCGTTTTAGTTTTTGTTGACCATGGGCATTCAGAGCCATTGACCAATGTTAATAAATAGTAATTTATCATTAAGCCAAAAAAGTGGTTTTTGGGGCATTCTGATCCATGCCAAGGTTGCTCTCCTTTACTGTCTTTTCCGGCTTTAGAAGGCCTATACTGTCTTCATCTTCTCCGTGGTCTTTAATCCATGCTCAGTGACTCCTTTTATTTACGCAGTTGACATTCCACGCTCAATTGTTTTATCCTCGTCAGTTTTTTATTTGAAGCTTTGAACGTTTAATCCGGTTTATTTTAGACTGCAAAGCCGGCCAACGACCACGATTAATGTAGTTTTGAAGTATGTTAACCTCTTCCTGACTATGTTAGCTGAGTAATAGGGATAAGCTTTGCTTTTTCGCGTAATTTCCTTCGAGGATCCGATAGGAACTCAAACTCTAGGTCCTTCTGTCGAAATTCATTGTAAAAAATTCCGAACGCTTTCCCATTTTTGATCCCCGGTTTTTGCATTGTAATCCCATTCGATCGGCTTTACCAAACCCATGAAAGGTTCGGGGGAAATCCGAAATTTTCAATTCAAGCTCCAAGAACCTTTTCACAAAATCGGCTGACCCACATAGATCGAGAGACAATCTCCGTTTTTTCAGCAGCGCAGATATTGAGCGGCTCCAGTAGGTGGCAGAGGAATGAGAAAAATCAACAAAAAATGGAACAGGGGGCTTCCGAGATGGTTTTGAAGAGAGACTTGCAAAAAAATGGGGAAACTGCTGCTAATTTTGCGGAAATGGAGGAAAGTAGGGCGAAATTGTGATCATTGCGTGGAAAATAACTCTTTCATAGGCGTTCCTTAACAAGTGTTTTTGAGTGAAAGCTACTTGGAAGCACGGTTTTAATGTTTTTTATTATTCCAATTGAAATTGAGATGTTTTTTATTGTATAATTTCATACAAACAGAACCCATTCCCGTTACACACGCGTTGTTGAATAGGCCGGCTTTCCATTGAAAGTTGGTCTCGATTTCGAGTCCTCGCAAACATTTCGAACACAACCCCGCAGTTTTTGACTCCTTTTGCCTTCCGGGGCGCTCGGCGTTCACCTTTTACGTTCGGCACGTCACGCGGCGTTCCCCGGCACGGAATCCCCATGGACGGCACCGGCTCCAAAGCCGCGTCCATCGCACTCTTAGCGGCTGGCGGCCTGGTCTTTGACCGTGGCCCATTTTTGGGCCGCTCGCGTCTTTTTTTTGTTTGTTGGCCGCTCGGAACGCCCCCGTCATCGTCGTCGTGCCAGGCTCTCGGCTGCGTGTCAACGGAACGTCGAGCGGCCCGCGGTCCTGTTGAGGCCAAACATGGTGGAAAAAAGGGAGGAGTGCTGGGCTTTAGAGGACAAGGAAGAGGGCGAACAGGAATGGTCCTATCCTTATACAGAAGTCATGCGGGTAAGATGAAGTCATGTAGGGGGTTTAATTGCAGGAAGGTAGTTCCTCGTTTTCCTGGTTAACCGCAGGTGGAACGGATGGCCGTTACGCTAGGCAAGCGGTAAAAAAAAGCGACGCATGTAAACTCCTTGTAAATTGTATCACATGTATATATAGGTCATCGCGGCTACGGGACTCTTATCATACTTCCGACCTCAACTTTTATTTTATGCCACGTTATTTTGTAGTTCAGCAACTGTTACGTACTTTACTCTATAAATTCCTGGTCACCCCCTTTACGTGCCATCTTTAACTTTAGTAAATTCCACATCCCCCTCCTTCCTGACCTCCCTGAATTCCTCCTAATTTCTCTCCATGTTGCTCAACTTTTCCCTCTCCCCCTTTTTTTCTCGAACTTCCCAAAAAGGGGGGCAAAAAAAGTGTTCCGGGCGGTCATTTGAAGCCGCTCGCCGATTTCATTTTTTTTCTCTCCGTCCTCCGAGCAAAGGGCAGATTACGTCGCGGCGGGGTAAACAAAACGAGAACGATGCCGGAACGCTCCGAAAAAGGAAGGGATTTCGGAGATTGTGCAATGGATTTACGGCGGGGAGAAGGGAAGGTGAGAGAGTGAGAAAAAAATTTTGAGGGATTTTGGAATTTTTCCATTGTGAAATCTTGATGTAAGGTAGGTTATCCACTCGACGAAACTCGGGGCAATTCAAAAGATCTTGCTGTAACGGAGGGTTGCCATTTATCGCGGGGCTTTTACCTTACAAATTATCATCGGCTTTTGTTTAGCGGCCTGATTTACAAAATTTGCTGACCTTTCATTTAATTTTTTTAATTTTACTTACCCACAGTTCGATGCTATTATATTCGTCTAAATTCCACGACGGAATTTGTTGTTTATTAGCAGGTTCCCGAGGAGATTTGGCTTAATCTGGCATCCCTTCGACTAATTCCTTATTTATCGTCCGTCTTTGATTCTTGTTTTGGTTTCAGCTATTTATGGCCATTGTCTCGTGCGGATTTGTGGATGCTGATGAAACCTGGATTAGCTGTAGTTTGGGACGCTGTTGATGTAAGCTTAAAATTACCCAAATTTTTGTCATTGTGCAATATTTCGAGTGGGGTTATGAAACATGTTTTGGCTCGAAGAATTTGTTCTTTGCCCCTTATGATTTATTGTTAGTCAGTCTTCAAAACATAGCATTTGAGAGGCCGTAATGGCCGGCTCAAATTTCTGATCCGGCAACATCGTACAACATATTGTTTACCTCTCTTACTCGTAATCAAACGAGCCCCTCCGGGCATCGTCCGCACAGATAACGAACAGAGAATGTGGTCGCAAAAAAAGAGGTCGAACGGGGAAGAGACGACTGACCGAGAGCTCTTCCATCGCCCGTCCTGATCCCCGTCGCTCCATGGGTCTTCCCCCCTTCTCTCTCTGTGATTTCTCGCGTTTTCGGGGGCGCTGTGAGTGTGGCGTTGATGATGATTGCGCCCCGCTTCGAGCTGTTTTGTAGAGTGCAACATTGAGCAGCGCTGTGGGCAGCGAAGATCGGGGGAGGCCGATAAGCGGGACAGAAGGGGGAACGGCGACCGAGTCGGGCTTGGAGTCGGATGTACGCTAGATTTAGAGGCTAGGACCGATAACGGCGAAGGTAGAATAAAGCGAGATTGGGTAGCTGATACTTTGGGAAGACTAGGAACGACAGCCGGGTTGGGGAGCTTTGAGAGATCGTTTTCTGACAGACTTTGGTCGAAAATTTAACGTCAACCTCAGATGGGGAACAGTGTTTCCTGTTGCCCTTGCACCCGGGATGAACTTCTCATTTTTTTGGTCGGGTTTCTGACCCGATTTAGATTCTGTATGCTCTCAGCCTGCGCCACGAACAGGTCCACCTGTTCTCTCAAATATGTCATCTCCCACCCCATCACTTCTCGCATGGCTTGCGGGGTGGGATGATGAGAGCGGAGGCATTGGCGAGGAACTGCTCCCCGCTTCCCCCCACCACCTTTTCTCGCTGTCCTGGATCAGCGGGGCAGCTGAGACAACCGAAGGGAGCTGCGTCGAAACACCGACGTTGATGAGGGGGATATGTAGGTAAAGAGGGGAGGATATATCGAATGGACCAGATCAGCGAGGAGGGGGGAACATGTGTTGCATGAGACTAGGAGAAGGTAGTTGGGGGTGTGTTTGGAGTGATATTGAATTAGCCACGGTTGTGGTTGGAGGCCTTGTTATGGGATCTTTTGAACTCTTGGACGCAGGAGGGGCCTTTTTTGGGGGTTGCCTAAAGCAAGGCTTTTGTTTAGTCCTCTTCTTTCTCCACCTTGTATTATGTATAACGTTTCAATTGTAATTGAATGTTGTATTTAAAGTCTACCTTTTTATAACCCTCTAAAAGTCCAATTCCGCCTCAAAAGTTTCAAAAGCATAAATAATCCGCCCCAGATTTCGGCAGAAAAAGTACATTTCGGCTATTAGAGGGCAGTAAATTATCAAAAAAAAAAACAAGAGATCAACTGAACGAGCAGTTGAGGCTGTCTGATCTCCGGGAGCGAGAAAAAAAACACCTTTTATCTTTAGCAACAAGTCATTAAAGGGACTAGGAAAAAAGTAGGTTGGGGCTAATTCAGTGCGATTTACACGCAACTGCGGAGTTACATTTCTATGCGTTGATGAAGCAAAAGAATTACCGGGGTGAGATGGTTTGAAAAGTGCACAAAAAGTTGAAATAACCTTGGGCGTTCCAGAATTTCGAAAAATTGTAAAATGAGCTTGAATTTGTAGGCTATGGAGCAATCGAGACTGTAGAAGTGACGTCATTTATGGTTTCTTCGCCTTAGGATCTTATCATTGCAATTAGAAGGTTCAAAGGTTTAAAATTTGTTTATTTAGGGAATAACGCGAGGCTTTTGATATGAAAGCTTTAAATTTAAAATTTTCATTACAGTTCTAAAACCCCATCCTTGCCTTGTCAGGTTGTAAACACATGACTAACACTTTCTGCCTCCCTCGCTTCCATGACTATACCACCCTATAATCCATTTATCATGCTTTTATCAATCTATTTTTGTCCTGATTCAGCTACCTGTTCACCCCAAATTCCATTTCCAATTTGCTGAGCACCTTATCAGTGAATGGTCAGGATGGCGACCATTTCTTTGCGCTAGCGGTTCAACATCCACATTTTTTGGTTGTTCGCGTTTCCCGAGCTGAAATCAGAGATGAGAAATTGAATTTTTCATTTTTTTCTCAATTTCGGCAGATGACTTGATCAACTTGTCGACGGATCCGGAATGGGGTTGGAGGACTTCTCTCGCACATATTTTTCGTTGACGGAAGAAAAGTTGTCGCCCTCGATAAGCGAGCCACTTTTTCTGGGGCTGCCGTTCATCGACGAGGGGTCATTGACACGGCTCAGCTGGATCAGTGGAGCGATATGGGAGGGAAGGGGAAGGGATGATTGAGTAGGGTTAGTTATACGAGCTTTAGGGAAGGCGATGCGGGAGTTTGAACTTGTTGATACCATAGCTTGCTTTGCTCTTCCCAATATGTCATGTTTGATGTCGGAAATTTTATTCTGTCTGGAAATCTCCCTTCATATTATGTACTCTATAGCATGTCAAGATTTTTAAATAACTCGACGGTGCCTGCAAGGGCAAGGTAAAATTCAATGAGGCATGGCCTGGCTAGACCTTGCACACCAAATTTAAAGAATGTAAAAGTGCCCCGCCTAAAGCAGTATCCTTGTCAACAATACTCTCTCCAGATTCGATTTATGGCTTTGTTTTTCCAATTCTTCTCTACCAAATTTGTAATTTTTGTAGAGCAGGAAATGTTGACTCCTTAACCTTTAGCACAACGTCACCAACCCCAATAACCCATCCATCTGCGGCGCTGATCGTTGATAGCTCGTTACTGCTCGGTGAATGGCAAACACCCCCATAAAATGACTTCCCGTTTTTGTGCAGTCAATGTTTTTGCACAACTGAAGCGCTCTTGCTAAATGTTTTTGCCTGCAAGTCTTTTACATGAGGCTATTTTGGTCTGAAAATCTTGTAAGGGTAAAGTTGATACGGAAGTCAAGTTTTCGTAAGGTTTTTTTATGGGATTGATACGCACTTGGCTGATGGATAAATTCTTAAAAATTTTAGTTGTTTGCTGTCCAGCGGCCAAGGGCATTCGATATTTGCAAGCGACAGAGTACAGAAAAGGAGGGATGACCAAATGCCAACAACTTTTTGACCATTGCCTTGTGAATTCTATGGCTATTCTCGTGCGGAAGATCCCAGAAAACCATTGAAGTGTTATCGATACTTTCTGCTCCAACAGCCCTTCGGTAGCACCCAAAATCGTGTGTAATACGGGTTCGTTACGTAGAGGCTTGTGTTTGTAAACTTTTATTTTCCGCACCATTCCCTTGCCTGCCTCCATGCCCTTTTCCCAGCCTGTGACCGCTCTCTTGCGTTCGGACCGTCAAAAAATTTTTTTGTTTACGAATGATAACGGTTATTTCCCCATTCGGCTCCCCCCATCGCCCGAGATTTCCTGTTTTCTTTTGGGTGGCGTTCCCGACTTGTAATCAACCTGTTCCTTCGCTTTTGTAAATGGGATTCATCGTTACGGAAACCGTCTTCTCGCCCCTCCACTGTTCCCCTTCCGAGCCCGATCTCGCCCTTTGATTAGATAGCGGAGGCGAGAGGCCTTCCCAGTCTGATCTTTTAAGAGTTCTTTTTTTCCGAATTTGCATAAATTTCGAGGTGTTTTTGAATGTTTTGCACTTTTGCGAGATTAGAGCCGGGAAAGTTTGTGTTTTGAGGCGCTAAGTGCTGATGCTTCCTCGTCTGGAGTGTTGTATTTAAGCGGCGAGCCTTCCTAGAATCCTCAGATTTAAAAGTGCACCAAAAAAATCGTCCTGTAATTTTGCACGTGCGATGAAGAAAAGTCGTTGCATAATGCAGCGACATCATTTTGCAATGCTCAATTTTTTTTATAAATTCACCGTACACATTTTATTCAATTTTTTTACAGTTAAAAATTAAAAATTTTGATATTTTCACTGAGCGAATGATACTATTTGTCTTTCTTCAAAACTGTCTACTTCCATTTTCCCGAACCCTGACCCATCTCCTTCTTTATTTTTCCGGGAATCACCCGATGCCCTCTTACCCACTTTGTCTAACCCCGTGTGTAAAAACAACCTGCCCACGTAAAGTCTCTTCCAAATAAGGAAAGGAAAACAATCAGTTTTCGAAAGTCTTCAGTGGGACGTTTATTACTTTACTCTCGATCCATCAAACAGTGAGAAGGAAGAAGGCGAAGGTACCGAGCCATTACGCCCTTCTCTCCCCTTCACGTTTCATTAAAACCGTTTTTTTCGAATGTTCCGTTCGCGGGACGTTTGCGGGCTAAGAAGTGGGGGGTGAACGTTGAGATGGGGAATATAGACAACGTGTCGACTGAGGCGCTGGAAGTGTTGATTTAGGGTGTAGGAGCTGTTGAGGATGTTTTTGGGCAGTGATTCGAAAATCGGGATTGCTGGGAGACCTCTTTAGTTTAAAAATGATGCTAAGGACCTTTCTTGATGTTTCCGCTTCGATTTTTCCTTTTATTTCCGTTGCTGAATTTGTCGACCTTTCTGCAAATAACTGTTTTTCACGCGAAGAATGCAAAAAATGAATCAAGATCGTTTTTCTCTCTACCCGCATTCAGCATACTCTCTCGTCAGAAATGACATTAGAAAAAAAGAACCCCTGCAAAGCGCGAGCTAAGATTTTTAGGGATTGATATGTGGACTAGATAGATTGTCCAAGCATAATTTGGAGTAAATCCAACACTCAGACATTCTTAAACATATCTCGCTTATTTTAAAGTTCATGACTGAAATTTCTTTCGTTTAAGACCCCATTTTCTATCAGCATCTTATCAAATTTGTTGTTATAAACTTTAAATTTTCTTTCTTAGAAATGACAACAGTAACGATCCCTGCGATTCCCGTTGGAAGTTTCATTCCCCCACCCAAAAGTGTAAACTGATTGTGAAAGGGCTTTTTTGGTAAAACTTTTTTAATTGGTGCTTCAATCGAGTTAAGAGCTGCGATAACGACCACACATCACCAGATAACAGCTCCTGGATGGGCTATTAATACAGATTTTTTGGATAATTTTTATGGAATTTTTTGTGATCTTATATCATCTATGAAAATGCTGGATAATTTTGCATTTTTGAGTTTGTAAAATTTCGAATTTCTTTACAAATTTTTTAACGTCATCCTTGATGTTTCCGAATCACGTATGACATCCCCTTCAAAGATCGGAATTGGCCATCTTGTTTACGGACCTTCAAAAACGAAAGTGAAACTTGAGAGCGCCAGATGCCTCAAGATCGTTTCATTTTTCGATTTTTTGAGCTTTTTTTTTGTTTGTAAACGAATATGCGTGATGTCTTGGCAATTTTTCAAAGTGTCATTTTTTCCTCCGCGATTTGGCGTGTGTTATTTCGGGATTGGAAAGGAATTTTTTCTGGATTTTTAAACTTTTGGGAATAGGAATGTGTAACACGTGTTTTGTTATTTTTTTGTGGACTTTATATGATAGATTAGATTTCAAAAGATCGACTAAAGAGCAACAAAAATTAATTGGCGTTTTGGGATCGTTGCGGTATTTTTGTTTGACTTTGATATTTGCGCGATTATTTTGGATTTTTTTGCGTTTTTACTGAATAATGTTAACTTTTGTGGTTTTCAGGACAACATAAATGAGCCACTAATCATCATCGTTTCAATAACAATACAGGATTTTTTGATTTTTTTACCAAAAAAAATCTCAAGTTGGGAACCTTGATATTTGCGTATTTTAGACGCTACTCGCCTTTTGTACTACCCAAAAAGTCATCCCAGATTGTTTTCTGAGATATTCGATATAAAATTCAAATTCAAATTTGCCCTTTGAGGATTTGATCCAGTGGCAAAAAACGTGCCATTCTGCATCCAGGAAGCGTAAAAAATGTAGCAAAATACCTCCCTCTCCAAGTGAAAAAACTCGGATTTCAAAAGCTCTTTTTGTGAGGAGAAAGGGCGCGCTCTTCTAAACGAAGTTTTTTCACTTGGAGAGGGAAGCATTTTGCCACATTTTGGATACTTCCCGGATGAAAAATGGCACATTTTTGTCACTGGATCAGGTCCAATTCTGTATTAATCCCAAAAAATCAAAAAAAATGCAAAAACACCCCTTGGCCAACCCTTTTTCCTCTCTCCCCCCAACCTGCTAGCCTTTGAATGACCATCTATTCAGGTCATTGTCTCTGCCCATCACTTTATTATTGTCGGTGCTGTTTGTCTTTTTACTGATCAACCTGTGTGCATCTTTTGTATCGGCCCCCCTTAACAATGGAGCGGAAGAAACGCTGGCGATAAGTGCGTCAAAATAGTTTCCGGTGGGGCCGAGCTTTTGCGTCACGGATTTCCCTGGGGACGGTGGATTAGAGATGACGGTTGGTGCAGCGATTTACGGTAGACGGAACGGGTACTTGCGGAATTATAGGTGTAGGTGACAAGCTTGGAAATTGAAGCGATAAATTTGGCTTTTAATTTTTAAGGCGTGGTAGGATTGATCTATGCGTTTTCTAGGAGCGCTTAATGCACCAAAAACCATATGAAATACAGTTGTTTGTTGCGAGATCGCTTGCTATTAAGCAAATTATGCAGGTTATATAAAAAATATAAAATTATGTTAATAATTTTAGTCCCAAAACCAGCAATTTTTTTGACAGCTACGGTTTTTACCGGTGCATCAAATATTGGCCTGTTTCTCGAGCAATTTGGTCAACATTGGTGATCTTTGTCTTGTTTCGCCTACATTTTCTACTTCACTCAACTCTTTTATGTTCTCGAGCTCCATTTTTGGCACGTCCAAATTTCTGTTATGCCGTGACAAATTCCGTAAACAACGCTGCGGCTCTAAATCCAGCCATCACCCTTCATTTCGAGCGAAAAATCTCACTTTTCCTCCTCGAAAGCTGGGGGGGCCCCATGTTGTTTTAGGGGCGCGCCAAGAGAGAGATTTTTCTCGCGGAGAGCACCTCGGGCCTGCTGGGGCGTTCACGGAACGTCGGAGCAAAAGTGTGGGACGGTCGAGAGAAAAAATTGAGAAGGAAGAGCCCGACGTTTTTCTGTGGCGATTGGTCTCTTTGCAAGGAGAGACGAGAAAAATTTGAGCTCTAGGGCAACGTTTGATGGATATACCGGCAAGATGGTGGGGTTACCGGTTTGTTTGTTGGTACTGGTTTGGAGGTGATCAGTGATGGATGAGAATTGTTTGGGGGAATGGAGCCTTGAGCTTGATTTAGAGCTTATTTTTTGGAGATTTTATGGGGTTAAAAGTGATGTAAAGGGCGACAATTAAATTGTGCTGCAAAATGGAGCAGTTCGTATCATAAAAAAAAGTTTTTCTTCTGATTAGCAAGCTTTATCGATATGGAAATAAGCGTACTTTGAGACTTTTTTTCACCAAAATCACCATTTCTGCGCCGTGTCAGATATGCTCTTTTACTGGCTAAATACTATGACTTTTGCCCCATTTCACAACACTGTCAACGCTAAAGCCTCTAGCCAATCCCCAGTAGCTTCGGTTCTCTGTTCCGAACATCCCATAAAACAGTGGAAAAGTTTATGATCCCCCTCCACGGCAACCCAGAATAGAACAAAAATGTCTCCCGCCCACTTTTGAATTTCGTCCAAACGAAGTGTCAAAATTCACAAAAGAAATAAAATAATTCCGAGAAAAATGTTCTTCGGTCGGAAACCCGCACGAAAAATTCATTTTTGACATTTCGTTTGAATTCAACCGATACTAGGTAGGCGAAGTGCCGAAACGAGGCGGGAGACTCCCTGGGTTGCCGTGCCCTCCTACTATTAAACTCTGATTGTTTCAACCCGACTTGCGAAGCGACGGAAAAGACGGGCTCAAAGCAATTGGGTTTTTCAAGCCGTCCCCAAAGTTGCGTGCTCCCCCCAGAGACCGCACCCAACGTTCCGATGGCTATTCGAACGAAACGCGAGCCATTTATTTTGTTGCCAAAGGGGTCTTTTCAGCAGCGGGCATTAAAATGAGGCGCATTTTTTTGGGGGAGAATGTTGGACTTGGATTCAAAATATAGTGGAATTTGAGGATGTAGGTGGGAATTTTTACAAGTCTTTTTTGGATGCGGGGAAAAGCGAGCTTAAGGGCATAGCTTTGCCAATTTTTGGACCGTTGTAGACCTCTTAATTTCACTTCAATTCTTGCCGCTCTGATCTACGCAGATGAGAAGCCAATCCCACAACCATTTAGCATTTATTCTGGTGCCATTGCTGACAAGGAAGCAGTAAAAATGAACGTTTAGTATAACTATTTTGGCAGGTCCTGCAGGATGCACTCTAAAAGTTCTCGAAGCCTATTAGAGGATCTTATCCTCCCCCTAAGACGGCTTATGCAAGTTCTGACGGTTTCAATTACAGAAATTGCTTGAATCATCAACCTCTGTCGACGAAACGACAGTCTCGCGGCTTTATTTATAAAATTTGTCTTCTGACCTCTACTGAATTTTTTGGCCGGACTTGTGTCTCCAACCATCTGCATCACCCTTCCTAAAAATAACGACCTGCTCCGTGTTGAGCCGACAGATCCATGTCCATGGTCAGAAGGTTATGTACACGATCGGGTTTCGTTTCTCGCGCGCGGTGTTTGATGGATACGACCGTATTCGGGCTGATTCTCGGGGGTCAGGCTTGTTTCAGACGAAAATTTCGGGAGAAGTGGGGGCGCTGAATCTTTCCACTTTCCCCGAGCTGCATCGAGGATTTGTTGGTCAACCCATTGGGTTCACTGCGTATTCATTCGGGGGAGATGCGGGGTGAATGAGGGTTTTAGAGGTCTGTAGGTGTATTAGGTAAGGTTTGATGAGTCTGAGGTGTTAAAGAAACGTTCTACTCTGTAATAAATTAACCGCGGATTCAAACTATTATTATATCAGCTTATCTTTTCCCAAGACCTTTTAATACCTTTTAAGCAACTAGTAATCTACTAATGCAGTAATTATTTACCGGAGTTGCCCTTTTTCTCTAAAAACGTCTTGCTCCTTCTGAAAAGGTCTTATTGTAATCTTGCACGTTGTAGTTTCCGCCTACGTCATCTAGTTCAAAGTCTAGGGAGTCGTTGGAGTCGATAAACCCTTGGGCTACCGAATCTTAGCAAGTATAGGTAATCTATTAGCTGCTCGTCATGGAAGGAGGTTCTCTGATGCTTTTATGGTCGACGGAGAAAAAGTGGCTAAGGGGGTAACAATGTGAGGCGGCGATGTCAGTAGAGTGACATTTCTAATCGTTTTTTAGGCGTGTCTTAGTGATTTACTTAGAGGGTCTTAAGGGGCAATGTTGTGACTTTTTCGGAGGTAAAACCTCGAGTTATGAAGAGTAAGGCTAGTGTAATAGTATATCTTATCGATTGATAACGAAAGCGAGCCATGACAAATGATTTTAACGGTTTTCATCGAAGGTTTCCGGAAAAGACTTTATCTTTCAATTTCTTCCGTTTAAAAAGCTGTTTTTGACCTGTCGATTCGTTTGCATCGTGCTTTGATCACCCCCTTTACTCGGCTATCAAGCTAATCACCGTCGATGAAAACGATTTTCACCTCGCCAACAATTTGCTTCCTCATCCACGCAATCTGTCTTGGTTGTCTTACTCAACCCGCCTCAACCCAAAATCCACGTTTTGTTGAGTCTGGGGCGGCTGATAATTAAGCGGCGACGACGACGAGGGGGGATCGCCCGCGGCGCTACGCCACAAGCTCGGAGCTCCGAATTTGGGTTAAGCGAGCGTCCGCTGTTCCGGATTTCCATCTTGAAACATTATGGCGCAACCCTTCCTCTCCCCCCTAATGACGTTTTTTTGGAGAATGGGGGAAGTGGGGGATTTTTTGTCGCCTTCCAAGTCGCTTGACCCGACAACCCCTCGGATGAGGGAGATTCGCCGTAAATGACTTTGGATCTTTTCTTCCGCTCACCGACGATACGATGAGGGGGTGCGAAAGGAAGGGGGATGCTGTGCAGATTAACTTAGGTAAGATGGGCAGGTAAATAGGGCAAGGGAATCTTTCTAGGGTATGCTTAAAATTGTATATTATAATCAGCTGACCCAGTGCTGAAAATTTGTTTCTAGTAGCCTTTTAGGCATTGGTTAAGCGTCAAGTGACTTGAGAATAGCTTGCAGATTATTTTTGCAGATTTTTAAGTCTTGTTTCCCCAAGGGATCCACCGTATTTTTTATTTCTTTGACATTTTTGTGTTAATGTCCGCGTAGCATCATCTCATCTTTTCTCGTTTTCAGTACTACGTATATGTATATGTATTCATTGATGTTTTCAGAGAGCCTCACAATAAGCCTCGCCATCCCATGCAACCCCTTGACCATTTCAAAATCCCCTCCAAATCTTGATAGGGCCTCGGACCTCGAGTACACCGCGTATCATCCTACGTGCTTGTCGTTCCCTCCAAAAGATCATAGGCCATCTTTTTTCGGCCTCTGACATAATCTTGCCTACCGTATGCAGCTCGCCGCTCTCGCCGAGTGTTTACGTCTGCGCCTTGATGATAGTGCATTTGCCCTGGCTTTATGGAGCCGAGGCGAGGGTTTTTGGCGAAAGGTCATGCAAACAGGAATGTTCGGAGGAGAACGGAAATAGTAAGGAGGGATCAGATTCGCATAGCAGGAGCAAAAATAGACGAAGAGAGCTGGTGAGGCCAGAAAAATTGAGCCGGCCAGACGTATGAGAGGTTTTTGTAAAATACGGGGTCGTTATAGTCCTTCTTGGTAAAGCTGACTTCCGTGGAAGAGATATAAGTGGCAACATGCGTTTTGCAGAAGCAACAAATACCAAAAATTTCTTCCTCAAACGCTGCTGGAAATTGAGGCCATTCTAAATTGCGCATAGCAAAATTTAACCAAAATTTGGGACTGGTATCAGTACGTTTCTAGTAAACTGCGCAGTAAGCTCTACCACCTTGCCATTTTCCCTGCATTTTTCGTACTTCCACGTACGCCTCAACTGCTTATCCCCTGCACGAACTCGTACTGTAAGCCCTCCAAAAATACCCATTCCGCAAATTCACATGCTTTACACGTTCTATATATTACATATTCATCATCATGGCTTTGTTTCGTCGAACGGAATCCAGCTAATACTCGGATCCGGCCAAGGATTTTTTGTCCATCTTTTTTTCGTTTCAAGTATGATCCCTGACGTGCCAAACGTATGTGCAAGCGGGCTGAGAGGTGCAGTCAACGCGCTTTGCGGCTAATCCCGCCGCGTGCTCCTTGGGGCTAACAGTGCAGCCGGGTTTTGGGATTAGAGGCGGGGAACGTCAGCAAGCCAAACATCCCGGACTCCTGTCTCGCGATAGAGCGCCCCACACGTCCCCATTGTCCACGCTTGATCTTGAACGACGCAGATGTCTTTTCGAATGGCGGGGACCCTCCCTTCCCGTCTTTTTCTCCGTCTTTTCGTTGCTTCTTCTCGCCCCAGCTTCCTCGGCTCAACACGAGAGCATTCTTATAGCCCCGTGCATTTCTGTTCTCACTTGTCCGACGCAGATGGCCACTGGGAGCGTCGAGAGCGCGTTTTTTTGTTTGTTGTGTGCGTGGAGAACTCCTACAGCCGCAACTTTTTTTTCCGAGGAGATGATAGGTTGAGATGGGCGCTTGAGAGTTGAGTGCTTGTGTGGATCCCCGAGACGTCGGGTTTTTTTATTTTATGTGCAATTTCCGTGAAGAAATCGAGGGCTGTCCGAGGATTTGGAAGGTGGCATATGGGACTGAGGCATGCAGGGAAATGGAAACTTTTATGTTTTATTGGCTAACTGTGTGTAGACCACCAACCTAAATTTTTTCTACCATTTATGGCGATTTTTGATTTTATAGAGCCCTTGCTATACTCAAATTTATATCTTTTATTCTTTCTCAAATAATTCCAAGTGTTTATCCCAATCAGAATCCCCAATGATAAATGCTTTTTTTATAAAAAAATAAATGTAGGAAACAGAGGTTTTTGCGGTGTTCTGCATCAAAAATCGGCTATAATACCCGCTCCTTAAGCAAAAACCCCCGAGTATTGTCTTGCTCTTGCGTAATCCTTACGACAAACAGCAGGGATATGCAAACGAGTTATGTATGTAAAATGCATGTGCGCTGCCAACTAATCCGTTTTTGTCTCTAGATCAACGCAAGAGTGACATAAAAGGGCATTTTATTTTAGGCGCAACTCTTGAAGAGACTTTTAGAAATCTTCTTGCAAGGTAGTTGTAGGCTCTTTCATATGTCTAGTCTTGTAGATATCGAGTCCATTTGGCTTAAGAAACCCCCACGTCCAGCGGCCTTTGCAGCCCACACATCTGTCCTTCTTGGCGGCGCTGCGCAGGTCAGCCGATCACAGCCCATCCACGTTCAACTCGTTCGCTTTTTTGCGTCCGTTTTTTCTCAGCCGAACTCTTGTGCAACCTTGGCGACCTCTCCGCGGGCATTCACTTCCAAACGGTGCTGATTTTATCGCGGAACTTACATATAATAAATGGAACACTGTATAGATAACGGCGCGGTTCGAGGGGGGAAAGGGCGACAATTCAGTAGTATTAGGCTGAAATTCGGCCGTGAAAAGTTGCGCAGGCGATTCGGAGATAGATGGTTGCGCGCTCAAATACAGTGCTGTCTTTTGACGTTTTATTCTGCATTCAGCGATGAGATTTTCTGCGTGAATCGCGGGGTTTTCCAGGAGTACCTAAAATTCGGGGGCTTTCTCTTTCAGAATGCGTTTCTTTGCGTATGGTGCCATCTCCACGCCGCGGAAGCCTCAAACACCACGATCCTCTCCATCTTGCAGGGTTATGACCCGCGGGCAAGGCGCGATTAATAACCGGCGTCACGTTATCATTAATCTCTTCGCCTCTCCTCCATGACCCCATCCATTCATTTTGTTGCACCCCGCCCCGCCAAATGACCATGCATGGGGCTCTAAAGCGGGCGGCCGCCCCGATGCGAAGAGAGACTGAAGAACACTTCAGGCGGCTCCGCCGCGTTCGCGACCCCCGGCCCGCTGTTTACAATTCGCCGGAACGCGGGACCAAAAAGTGATTTCCTTCGCCTTCCGCACCGAGCCGGGGGCCGCCTCCCCCCAATATCCCGGCTTGTCGGCGGGGTCGCCCGCTACGCTCCCGCTCAAAAAAAATGTTTGCGGTGCGCTGGGAGCGAAAACGCAGTCACAACGAAAGCAGACGGCGACGAAAGACGAAAATGTGGAGCACAGTGCGGCGCGATGGGGGAGACGAGGCTGGATCGGCTGCTGCTCCTCGTTCCGTCCCGATTTTTCGGCAAGAGGAGAAAGACGGAGAGACAGAGAGGAGAGTGGGAAAAAACGGACGAAACAAAAAACGGGACGGGGGGACGGAAAGGTCAGACGGGGGCGCGCTCCGAAGGTCGTCCTGCTCTCCGAAAAGGGGGGGAGGAGAAGCGAGCCGAACATTTTTTTGGGGTTTGCGCGAGCCTCGATCACTTTTTTTTTGAAACAGATAGGGAAGTGTTGCAAGCAAGCGTTCAAGGCCGAGCAGGGAACGAAAATGATAAGGCACTAGCCTTTTTTGGAAAACTAGGGCTGTTTGCAGAGGGGCCACGAGACAGCGATGCGATGGGCGAGATAACCAGAGTTTGAACTTTGATTTTTTGCAAGTTTTGGACTTTTCCGCTTCTTTTCGTTCGTATTCCTGTAACTGTCTGAATCCGCATGCTTTGTAGAAAATAATGTTGACGTAATTCCAAGCTATGGAGGCCTGGAAAGACTTGATTCCTCCAATTTCGAGCTTTTTGCACCCTATTTATCGTAATTTGCAAATTCCATTTCCTGCACTTTTTCCACCGCTTCCAAAATCCCTATTTTTATGTCACGCTTGTTTATCACGCCAATCTTGGTGCATAGATATTCGCAGCTCACGTAAACAATGACGGGAGTTTTTGCGATCATTTTTAATTATTTTGAAGATGGCGGCCCACAATAGGGCGAGCCGGAAGTTACAATAGAATTTTTGAGAGGGTACATGCATAATAACGTATGGACTTGAAGCATGTGAATGTTGAGGGTCAGCAACAAATTTTGAGGTCAAAGATCAATCAAAAATATAAATTTGTACTCAAAAATTTCATCTAGACGATGTAACTAGCTCATTTAAAATTTCTCGATTTTTCCTCGTCTCCTTACTTTCCAAACCCACTCAAATTTAGATTACCACACTACAGCATGCACTTTACATTTGATATCACACACCACCGGGCACAATGCCTTTTTATTGTTCTCTCTGGGAGAAGGCGCGTGAAATTCTCCCACAATTACGTCTGGACCTCGCCTCCTCTCCACTTGGACTCTAATTTTTTTTGCTTGCCACTTCATCGTTCGCCGTTTTCAGCTCGTTTCCGCTTTCGGTTTTTGCAGACGCCCGGCCGTGGAGGAGCGGGCGAAAGAGTTTTTCGCACTCTGACGCCATGCAATAAATCTCCGTGCCCCACGGGGGCCCCGACGGGATGATGTTCATGCCCGCAGGAGTCGGAGGTGGTTATGGAATGCATTCGCGGCTCCGCGGGGATTTCGTTTTTTGAGGGCGAGGAGCGCGAATTGACTTTTGGAACATTGCCAAAGAGATTTATGACAGAGAACCCAGCTCTTCATTCTCCGTGCATTAAAATTGGAGTGCAACTTTGGCTGTCCAACTACATTTTTTTATTTCTATAGCAGACCTTTTATCCTCATTTCCGTCGAGTTTTGTTTCTTGTCTCACCAGCACAAGCTTCTCTTTCAAGTACATCTAAACGTAGTCTGATTCCCTACAATTCTCAGTTCTCCACCGACAAAGTACGGTGGATCTATATTCGTCTCGAATGGGGATTAAAACGAGCAGCCAAGGTGCATGTAAAAGGCTACCGGTATTGTCCGAATTTCTGAGAGATTATTTTTTGAAGACGTATGGAAATTTTGCCAGTCTAAGCCACTTTAAAGACGCTTTTGCGAAATTCCTTCCGTTCCGAAATCCCCTCTTACAGTACGTACAACAATGCGACCAAAGCTTCCGCTTCTGCACCGTGCCCGCTTCGTGCACAGTGGGCGTAAAGAGGATTGTAGCACTCGACGAAAAGACGGCCATCTTCTTTTTTTGCCTTCACGAGAGCGAGACCGCTCGGCTCGGAAAAAAAGGCTTTCCGGCTCCGCCATTCCTTGCGTCGGCACAAAAAACGAGAATTACGTGTGGACGTGTCCATTCGCAGGCTCTCCATGCATTATCTCGCCTCTACCTGGACATGTATCCATGTCGCGACGCGAGCCCTGCTTTTTTTGGGGGGTTTCCTTCAGGGTTCAATAAGTTTGAAAATATGGCGCTGAGAAAATGATATGGACGTTGGTGAGTGGTTTTGGAAGTTGTCGAGTAATACTTGAGATCGGTTTTGTTGAGGAGTGGAAGTTAGTTGCCTCAGGGCATAAAGCGCTGTACAGAATTTCAAAATTTTTGTTTTTCGTACTGACGATGGAAGAAATTCCATTTTTTCAAAGCAACGAATTTAATACAATACTCTGCAATATTAACAAAACGTATTTTTTTGCATTAAGTTTTAACTTTAGTCAGTTATCGGACAGTTTCTTTGAATTTTCCAAGGCTTTTAATTTTTTGCGTATAAAATGTCACCCAATGAGCATAATTCAAAATTTTCGTTTATATCATTCTCAATATTCATTGTATAACATACTACAGAAGTTGTATGTCTGTCTAAGTCTTAGCAGCTCTTAATCATGTAATTCCACGCTATCCACCCCCAAAAAATCCCCGAAAAAAATCCCTGGATTCGACCCACCCAACTTGCTCCAAAGTGCTGGCTATACAACCGCGTGCAATGTGAAATAATCACGTACGCGAAACCCCACATAACCCACCCGAACTCTCACACCACTACACATTCCCATCGTTTTTCATGCCGGGGCGTTTGGAATAATATGATTATGTAACACAAAGAGTTCAAGTTGAAAGCTCAGTGTTCCCGCTCCAAGAGAGGGGTTTCCAGTTTTTCTTGGCAGATTAGATTAATATCAGAAGTGCAATTACACCCCGCATTTAGAGTACTTTTGGGGTTCGCGGCGATTCGCCGAATTGGCCTTGTTTATTAAGCAATTACCTTGAAATTCGCTGTTTTTTCGTACGTTCGAGCGTAGGAGCTGACCAAAAATGACCAAAAGATTTGATTATTGGCCGGTTTTAAGGGTTGTAAATGGGTAAGAATAGTTGTTTTAGGGATGAACATTCCTTTGGTCTTTAGAAGTTAGGATGACTATGGAAAGCGGCTTTCTAGTTTTGAAATTTTAAACCGTTTTGGATAAGGAGACACGAAAAAGAAAGACTATTTTATGACCAAAGGTGGTCATAGATACCGTGTGTCATTGCAGCTCCGCGGCTGAAATTTTAAGGGTTTCAGCAAAAAAATTCGAACCGTTTGTGATTAGGATTTTTTATCACCGTAAAATGGCCGTACCTTGTGCTTCTACTAAGCCATTCGTATGTTCGTAGTTAGCCATTTTTAATATTCTCACGTCTCTAGTACATCGCGACAGTTTATATTTAGCATCTTTGATCTAAAAATCTCTTACAATCTCTTTAACTTATCATCCTTGTACCATCGCTTTTTCACCTCAAACAGTACACCTGTTGTCCCACATAATCTACGGTATAAAGTCTAGTTATGGCGGATTTCTCCACCTGAAACGCCTCTTTAATTGATATTACACTCCGCCGCTTAATCCCGGCGATTTCACCACTCTCCCACCATCTGTAGAAAGCCGCAAAAAAGTTCGTAGACCAAAGTAAAACACCCTAAATACACCACTCAGCACTCATGATTCATTAGTTAAGTATATAATTTTGAAAAAAATGCAAAAAATTGATATGAAAGCGTAATGTAATTTTTGGTCAAATTTCACACTAAATGTCATCCTAATTGGGGACACGGTACTCAATTACTGGTTTGTCACATACTGTGCCACATCAAAGGACCAATTTGCTCCTATTTTTATGGCCAATAATTGCTAAATCTGATTAATTTTTCTACAAATCTTAATTTGCTAATTAATTGCTGGATTAAAGTTTTTTCAGCCATATCATTTTGATTAATTATCGTTCTGAGCGTAGAGGAAAAATGCCAGTATTGATAATCCTTAATTTTTTCTCATTTTTGAGGCTTCACGGATTTGAATATGAGTTTCGAGACAATTTCGAAAAATTTATGCAAATTTGAAAAATTTGCATAAAGTAAATTTTCGAAGTTTTTTAACATTCTCGTATTATTTTCAATTATATTTTTTTCTATTTTGGCTATTATTCGCGATTTTTCCGATATTTCCCTCCATTTTATCGCCAATTTTCTAAACATCCCGATTTTGCAGTGATGGAGGCGCAAGACATCAGCTGCCAGCCCAAGAAGTATACCTGTAGTCACGAAAAATGCGGATATCAAACCAATAAACTGTTCAACTTCCAACGACACCGCAAAATCCACGAAAAGAAGGCTCAACTCAGGGAAATGGCCGCGCAGGCCGCCGCACAGGGCCATCTCCGAGACGGGAGCCCGTCGGCCAAGATCCAGAGGCTAGATGTAAGGGATATTCAGGAACATCAAGATTTTATTGAGCCTGGAAAACGGGCTTTAGGCAATTCATTAACTTTAGTCATCATTTTTGGGGACTTTTTTGAATTTTGCGTTATATCAGTGCTGCTATTCAATTTCTCCAAAAAATTGGCTTATTTTGGCCTAAAAATAATTTCTAAAAATTCTATACGAATTCGGACGGATATAGCCGAGATTATTTACGATTTCCCTTTCAGACATTCCACATTGAGTGCTCACAAGCCGGATGTCCCTTTTCCTGCGAACACATGGAGGATTTCATCGATCATGTGCAATCCTCGCACGAGAAAGACCTGAAATTCATTGTGCGGGAGTTTGCGGACAAGCCCTCGCTCGAATCCTTCATGAAATCGCTGCAGGACCGCACTTCCTGTCAGCTCATGCTGTCGCGAACCTTTGACAACGAAGTTGGCGAGTCGTTTGAGCTCTGTTGCGCCCACTCCGGCCAGTATCGTCGTTCCATGAACGGCGGAGTTGAACGATCCGCGAATCGAGGAGGGATCTACTGTACCTTTTACTTGAATGTGACAGTTATTGACGGGATCATCAAAGTCCGCGGGTGCGAATCGCATTTCGGGCATCGCGTCGACTTCAACGATTTGAGTGTCTACAACAACAACAACAATTTGCCGAGTGTTGCAACCCAACTAACGCCCACCACGACCTCAACTCCAACCCCTCCAACGCCGACAATGCCGATGCAATTGAAGCCGTCGACGCCAATGTCGTTGCAAATGGACAGATCCGTCAAGACGGACGAATCGTCGAGTATATCGCCGGACAGCTCGAGAAGTAGTCGAAGTCATAACATCAGTCCGATACGTGATGATCTGATCAAAGGCGATGTCAAAGATGAGTGCCTTCAGGATCCGGTCGTGAAACGGGATTTCAACAGCGAGCTGAGGAGGGTGGCTTTGGTAGGTTCAAAGATTTGATGACTTAAAAATTTGGTCTCAGCAATTTATTCAGCCTCTCTGTCTTGCGTTTGCTCATAAAGCAGCCTCTGACGGCTTCTTTTTGTTTCAAAATTTAGGATAGAGCCTTTGCACGTAAAGCTTCAAATCCAGCTTTTTGTAGTTTCCTAGCCTCTTTATCAACAGTTTTTATACCCTCATAGAAACTGAAATCCCACTTTAAACCCTGCAACTCCGCTTCCTAGTACCAATCTTTGCAAACGTTTGTGACGCAGAGAATACCTCACCGCAGCAAAACCCGTTGTCTTACAGCAAGTTTCGGCCTGTAGGCTACCGTATGCCTAAGCCGGGTGGGGAGAGATTAGTCGGATGAGCCGACTGCAAAGAAGCCGCACCAAAAATGAGGCGAGAAGCGACGAAAAGGAACGACGAAATGGGACTGTACTTTAATGGGGAGGAGGGGTTTTTCCGCACGAGTAGGTGTAATGACTTTGGGGGCAGGTGGCCATTGGGAAGCCAAAGATTAGTCAGATTTCGCTGAATTTCCGCCGTGACGCCGCAGGCGAGCCCACGTCCCAACTAATTCGATTCGAATGCCCAGACAATAAAAACGGTTATTGCGAAGGGAGGAGCGGGCAATCGGACGATCATTACAAAAAGTTGCTGCACCGCTAGTTACTGCTTATTCTTACCGTATATAGATTATTGCGGGCTCGACTGAAGATATTAACTTGGTATACCAAAGCTAAAGTGCTTGGAAGCTTTCTAAATTCTAATTAAGCAGTCTCTGCTACCATGAAGCTGCCTGAAGCATTCTAAATCTATCCCAGGCCATATAAAAGCCTATATATTATATTGGAGACTCTCTAAATTTTTCTCTAACAAATATTCCTTATATCTCCTCCTAATGCGGTTGTTGCAGGACCTCCAAACCGAAGCCGAGCTTTTCATGGAGTCGGAAGGCCAATTAGCTGAGCAAGAGTTTAATCAAATTGAGAAGGCCTCCGCTGCAATCATCGAAATCCTCCGTCGCGCTCGGTCACGACCCCAACCCACAGTGCCCTTGAACAACAACCCAGTTGGCGGATTTGCGACCGCCTCCACGCCTCAAATCAACGCCGCAATCTTGCAGAATCACCAACAAATCCAGCAGCTCCAACAATTGCTACGGGAATCCGGTAGATCCAATATCTCAACCTCTGCGATGCCTTTGTTGAACCAGCAACCCCTCGTCAACACGATACCTCAGCTGAATCTCCTGTTAACCGCCGCCGCCGCCCAACAACGGCCCGCCTTTGGCCAACAACTGTTGGGGCAGAACAATATTGCCGCCAACGTTCTGACGTCGCTTGCGAACTCGATTCAACAGCAGCAGAGTCAAGCCGGACTGTTGGCCGTAAGCCAGAGTCAGCAGACCGCGGTAGTGCCGCCACAGCCGCAGCTGGCCGGGAATGGTCTGGGCCTATTGCAGGGGCAGAATCAACGATTCGAAGAGTTGGTGAGGAAAGCGATCATTGAGTTGGATAGTCAGCGACGCTCGACTTGTGCACAATGCCATCGAAAAGACCCGTTGGTTCAGAACGGGACCGAACGAACGGCTTGGCTGGAATGTCAGCGATGCAACCTCAAGTACCATGGCCAATGTGTGAGCGGTGCGCAGTGCGTGAAATGCAAAAACAGCATGGTCTGAGGTCATAATTGGTCGACACTTCTTCGAATCCAGCTTAGGATCGACCTGATATCCAAAGGACAATATCAACATATTTGTGGCCAAAGGAATGTCATCGAACGTCCGCAATCTTTAGTCTAGTGACATTAGGTCTGTAGTAATTTATGGACCCATTTAGGTGTGTTAATTAATATCTTTGTTCTCTATTTTCAACCAAAGTCTGCCCCCATTTTCTCCACTTTCTGTGACTGCCAGAACTCTCCCGTTTAAGGTTACATATTTAGGCCAGACCCCAACCTAGGATAGCACTGTTATCGTAGCCGCATTATAAACTTCCAGGACTGCACGTTCCACTTTACACTAATACGAACCAAAGCCGATAGTAATCATGAATTTCACGGCGAAATCATCGTTTTTTTGATGGTTTTGGGTCATTGCACAAATAGGATAGCATTTTTGTTGAAAACGCCACCACTTGACGTGGTCGGCACGTGGTTTTCAACCCCACAGGGAGAGCATTTTACCGTAATGCATTGAGTTTTTCGTAAATCCCAGGACGATGACTAAAAAACTTTAAATTCTTTGTTCTATATCACTGCCAAGCCTTGTTTTCTTTGTAGGATTTTCGTTCCATTCGACTACCTGACGTCTCTAAATTTTTTAGTCATATTAATTTAACCAAGCCTCCAGTTTGTCCGGTTCTTATGTTATACTTGGTATCCATAATAAGCGAGTTTCCACCCCACCCCCACGTAAACGTCTTCACTCCCTAAGGCGCTGGTCTACAGTACGCCGAGCTGTGTGTAATGGCTTCGATTTACAGTTTACACTTTTCTTTTCTCGAATCCCGTTGACCTTTTTCTTTTGTATTTTTATCCCGGTTTGGCCCCGTTCTGTGAGTCTTTTGTAATTGTTGGTCATAACTTCTACGAGTCTTAATAATTGAAACAAAAAGTACTAATCTGCCTCGTCTCGTGTGTTTTGGGAGCGAATTGAAAGGATTTTTTTTATTTTTTTGGTGGAAAAATTTGATTTATTTTTGGAAAAGTCGAAACAGATTTTTCGTGTAAAGCATTAGGCAAATTCGAGGTTTTTTGCTAAAATTCGATAGTGCCTATATTCTATATACCAAAATACCAGTTGTATTTTCAAACCTACATTTCTCGGTTACCGGTTTTCGATTTTGTCCAAAAATCGGTCTTTTTTTCTCCCGCAATTTTCAATTTTTCCACCGAAAAGTCGAAAAAAACCCTTTTCGAATCCTCCCACACCCCGCGAACCACTTGACTCTACCTGTCCGAAAGCACTATATTATCCACAACCTGACTGAAACTCATATTCATTCGAATTTTCTAAACTTCCGGCCACCAACTAATTGTACTAGGTTTTTTCTTTTCTCATTGTAACCCTTCTACCATTTCTTCTGTTTTCCAACTCGCTGAATTATTGTTTTACCTTGACAATACAGAAAATTATCAAATTTTACAAAAAAAATCTCGAGTGATCTCTTGTTTCTTGTTTTTATTTTTTTAAAAAATGATTAAAAATTGAAAAAAATTGTACTCGGCTTGATGAGAGGAGTATTGTGAAATGGCGAAGAATGAATATTACGGATTATTATGACATCATGAGAAGGGAGGATTGACTAGTTCGCAAGAGAGAGAGCAAGTGCAATATTATGGCGGTATCCGTTTTGTGTCGATTGGCAGAGTCGATGAGAATGGAGAATATATTAAGTGAATTCGTGGGGATTGATGGCCTACTTGGCCGTGTTTCCGGGCCCAGAAGGTGTCTAGGTTTTCATGGTGGAATCGGTCGTCATCGCGAGACCGCCTCGTCCAGTCACGACGCATCTAAACAAGTGGATGAAATATCGATACTTTCAGAAATTGGAAACAACAAAAATAGACGAAAAGAAGATTAAATGGGCCTACTTGTAAGTAACATTCTTTTCCACCCAAACTCCATTGGCTGGAATGAGATGTCGATATCTGGTGTAACAACCAATCGGCCTTATTGAACCGTAGTGACATTCTTTTCGGAACTCGTCTTCATCCCATTGCTCTCCTGGAAAAATCACGAATTTATGACAAAGAAAAGAATAGATGGTCATAAACTTTTGGTACTATTAGGTCTAAAAGTATGACTCCGCCGTTTTTTTGTTTTTCATTTTTTACAGGTTGGAATATTATTTTACAATTTCTGTTTATATGCTATGAAAGGACGTTGAAAACGCTATCTAATCATATGCGCTTCGTACAACCTCATCCTAAGAAGAGGTGACTTGCGGGAAACTTTATTTTGCACGCTAGAACACCTAAGGTTAAAGGTCCTACCCTACCCGCTATACTCTTCTGACATCGAACTTTCAGAATAACACTTTTTTCGACCGATGAAACCCAATCTGAGGTGGCAGCGCTTCGCTGAATGCAAAAATGTCCAAAATTGGCCCGATGACTAAGTCGCCTCAAAACAAAAAAACGTTTTCACTGATGGTATTCCAAAGTTGCTCAAATTGTGGGAAAATATCGTAGTTAGTAGCGGTAATAATAATTGAATAAGCTTTAATGTAATTTTTTTTGTTTTGATTAAAATTGTCGAGCCAAAAAACGGCGGAGTCATACTTTTAGACCTAATACTTTTTTTTAGAAGTCCAAACATTGTAGCCCAAAAAATTGAGCTTCAAAATGTTTGAAGTGTCCAAGCTTTCACCCACCATTTTCCCGTGCCCCACAATTCAGTGTGAACGGCAAGGAGAGCTTCGTGACACCGTATTCGTCCCGCTCGCAGGACGCACCGTATTTGGTCTCGCCGATCTTGACCCACTCGCCGCTGGGCAGGATGCAGGCGAACGTCTCGATTCGCCAGCCGTTTTTTGTCTCCACACAGCGACGTGCAAACTTATGATCGTATTGCTGAAACAAAAGTTGATTGATTCCGCCGGCCTTGAACATGACAAATGGCTGTGGAATAAGCGACGGAATTCGGGCCGGTTTGATGGAAGGGTTGTAGAAAAAAGTCGAAAACCCTGTACAATGAATGAAAAGCTACAGAGAACATAAATGACATTTAGGAAGTGCCGTATGGGGTCTTCTTTTGTCATCAAAAAAATGTGAAGTGCAAAATGAGAAAAAAATTCAAATCATGAAAAAAAACTATCTTCGAAAACGTATGCGGCATTTTTAACAGGTGCTTTACAGAAGTGACCGTAAATTTTATGTCAAAAAGTAGAAGGTCAGCTTTCTCCGAGTACCTCATAAAAAACGATCAGCAATCAAGTTTTCTCTGACCGTCTCTCCATTTTCTCAACTCTCTCAGCTGGAAGGCCGGCCAAATATCTCGGCCGCTCCAGCAAAGATCACATAAGACTTTTCATCAAAATTTTTAAAATAAATTTGACCAGCTCATCCCGGCAATGACTATCCTAGGCCTGACAGTTTACTGTACCCCATACGATCACCTATCGTTTTTTTTGAGATTAGCAATTTGTAAAACTCATCTGCTAATTGCTTCAATTATGCTAAATTTAGGATAACTAATCAGATTGAAGATTAGTCAGGATTAAATTTGTTGAAATATCATTGACTGGATACTATAAATTAAATTGGGCGAAAAAATAGGTGGAAAGATAGCATAGTAACTTTCGGAAAAACAATTTTCGAAATTTTGCGAAATTACCCACTATCAAAAAATCCTTTCCAAAAAAGGTTGAAAAGAATAGTAAAACAAAAATTCCGGCTCGTAAATCACCAATGATTACTCAATCCACAAGAATGTTGAACAAGAAGGATGTAAAAATAAAATGAAAATAAAAAAACGGTGTAATATTTTTCCTAGACCTACCCATTCTTCGCCAACTCTCCGTCGTCCACCCAACGGATCCACACATGTTCCCAGGTTGCCTCGGGGCTTCGAGGGTGACGCTTTAAGCCAGGGTATTGCACAGACGATGATGAGATTTAATAAAAGCATCTAGAATGTGAGGAATTTTCGAAGCAGGGGAGTAGTATATATTTACTATGGCAATCGGAATTTTAAAAAAAGGCAGAATAAACATAGAGCGCCGAGGGCTTGGAAAAAACATTGTTGGAAAAATAGAGTGGGCAAAATTTCAATAAACCCTAATTTTGCATCGGACGGTATAGACGCAAGGAACGACTGATTCGTTCAAAAAAGAGATCGTTATTGACCGTGAGAGACTCTTCAGTCGCAAGAGATCCGAAAAAGATAACTGCAATGTGATCCCTTCAAAAACAACTGCCTTTTTGAGTACCCACTTCATAACCTTGAATCAAAAGGTTTAATGTGAAAAAGTCTTCACAATGACAAATATTATGCGGATAGTTTCCAAAATGCTTACAAAAAAGGTGCCTGAAAAGAGTGGAAAAAATTTAAAAGACGGCCTCAGAAATTTTTTAATTTTATACTCTCTGGTAAAAGTACAGCATAAAGCAACGATACTCAAAAAAGATTGTTTATTTTTGGCCAACTTTTTTTTATAAAAAAATCGGTAAAATCGGTCAATTTTGCAAGACGGTGTTAGGAATCTCCCATATCTCTCTTGCTAGAAAAAACAGTCCAAATTTGTCACAAGTTTCGATAAAAGCTTGAGTGTTGTACTGATTGGAATGTCGCCATGTAAAAAAAGAAAAAATTGCAAAAATTTTGAATAATGGACACATTTTTTTCGGGGCTCTTTACGACCTACAGAAAGATAATTAACCTCCACTAAGGACAACAAACTTAAAACTCCAATATTCTTACTATTTTCAAAGAAAAATTCCAAAAAAATAATGAAAAAAGACTGGAACCGCCGCGCAGAAATTGCAAGACTCAGTTGACCGCCGCGGGGAAAAAGTAAGAATTTATGAAAACTGTGTAAATTCAAGGCGTAACCCTACAATCTTTGGGCGCGGCTTTTAAAGGTTCAGTTGTATGGAAACGGAACCCGAAAAAAGACGAGTGATAAATTCGGGAGTAGTAGAAGGAAGTTGAACGGACGCTGAAGCAAATATCAGGTGGAAAACAAACAAACAAACCGCCGGTGAAGGGCAAGGAAGGGAAGATGTGGATGGAAAAATTGTAACATGTGGAGAGATGAGTGGGAAATCAGGAAACCGCAAATAAATAACATGACGAAATGCAATTTCCACAAAAAATTTACTCCCATGAGGAGGGCAACAACATGGCGAAAAAGTTTTTTCTCTACTCTCCGAGTTTGGCGTGTTCTCTCGGCCGCAAAGGTCGTTCAATATCTCGGCTGCCTCTGTAAAGCGCGAGCTAAAATTTTCAGTAATTGATATGTAGTCAGTGCACGAAGTATGTGATAAATTTAAAGCAATTTTGCCAGCTGAAAACCAAGGTAAAATACGCTGCAAATTCTGTCGTGTTTTGTCATCAAATTCACTTGTCGGACATAAAATTTTATAGTAATAATTCAACACAAAAAGGCGTGAAAATCGTCTATTACATCATAATCACAAACTTCGTATGTTTGAAAAAAACGCGTAGACAAATGACGAATATTTTTCGAAAATACCGTTGTAAAAATATTAGGCTCATGACGTTATTTATTTATAATCCATGTTACAATGACTTCTAAAGATGAAGACATCAAAAAAGGAGACATGACTTGGGAATGTTCTTTTCAAGCGACGCCATTATTTCTCCTTCAGAATCGATTCTTATACGTAAATAAATCTAAAAGACCCTAAAAAGTAACCTGGAACATATGATAAACATAATATATCTGGCTTACAGAGCTCAAAAGAAACGTAAAATATAAAAGTAAATATTATATATATGGCATTAAAAAGGGTGTTATAATAGAAGATAAAAAATTAAAGAAAACAAATCCAAAATTCTGAAAAATTATAAAAAATCGCCTTTTCAGCGAATTAATCCCCGCAGTTTTCTCGCAAAACGAACGGAAAAGGACTCACACCCAATTCGGGATCCTTTGGAAGCGCGGGGGTATAGCTCAGTGGTAGAGCAATCGACTGCAGATCGATAGGTCCCTGGTTCAAATCCGGGTGCCCCCTATGTTCGTTTTTTTTCTTTTTTACAACATTGTATTTTCGTTTGAAGTTCCAGAGCAAACGTTTTTCGCAACGAAGAAGGCAATGTTAGCCTTTGCTTGGTCGGGGAACAAGACGAATTGAGTCTTTAAAAGTCACCGGAAGAAATAATATTACAATTGATAACATCAGGGTTGGGAAGAGATCTGAATTTAAAGTTGATTGTATAAGGCCATTCATCAAAAGTATTGAAGGTCATGGAATAAACAGGAAGGACGAAAAATGACGGGTTGTGGAAGAAAAAATAAAGTTTAAGTGAGAATTTTTAGGGCAGAAAGATAGGACATTTTTTCTTGCGAAAGCGCCAGATTTTTGTGAAAATCTATTTATGAAAAAATCCCAAAGTTTAAAGATTTTTCGTATAAAGTGTCGCCATACAAAAGTGTAAAAAACACTTTGAAAGATTGTAAAATACGTGGCAAAAAGGAAATGTTGTGTTTAAACTACAGGGTGTACCAATTATAATTTGGTGGCCCGATTTCAATTGGCTATAACTTCTTTAATTTTGGGCCAAATTTTAAAATTCTTTTTTTTTCCTGAGTCCACAGACATCCCCATTTTGTTTAATATCAAATATAACATACCTTTTTAGCAAACTACAGTAAAAAGCAACAAACAACGAAAAACTAATAGTTTCTTTCACTGTTTTCGGTTGTTAAAATTGTCGGCCCTAAAAATGGAATTTTATGTTTCAACATGTTGGACCAAAAAAACTTATACTGCGAAACTTAGATTGAATTTCATCCTTGTTTAGGGCCAAACCTTTTCCCCAACTTTGCGGATTTTCAAAATTTTGATATCTGTGCCCTCCGGGTTTCACTCTTTAGAAGCGGATTTGCTTTGGGTTTTTGATTCCAAACTATTCTACACAAATTTCTAAACCTTATGAACCTAGGTTTGCCATAACTATCTACACCGTCCACAAGATACGACTGATTTTCGGCATTTTTTCAGTTCTTTTGTTCTTCACGACGAAGATGGCAAGATTTCTGTACTCCTGCCACATATTTGGTAAAAAAATGGGGATGTGTGAGGATTCAGGGAAAAAAAGAATTTTAAAATTTGGCCCAAAATTAAAGAAGTTATAGCCAATTCAAATCGGGCCACCAAACCCTGTATTAAAAAAACAAAAGCAAAATCAAAAAATAGCAAAAAAAATTGAATTTCCAAGAAAAGAAAAGATATAGTTCCCCTTGCGGAAAACATGGCTTGACCTAAGGCGCTAATCGCAAAAGTTAATTGGGAAAGAAAATTGCGAGAAAGAATTCGTCCAGTGGGTCGAACGGAAGAGCGAAAATTCTTTTTTTTTCATCGATGGTGGAACGGAAGTTGGCGAGCAGACGATGGGCGGATTGTAAATTTTTTTTCACTTTGATATTGCATTTGCAAAAAAGTAGATGGTAAATTTGAACACTGAAAACTGAAAAAACACAAGTTTTTGTCATGCTTTGCGCAATCCCTTGTAACAAAAAAATTTATAAAAATCTTTATATAGATTTTATGGACTAAAGTTGATTGCCAAAAAATCGCAAAAAAAAAATAGAAATTGCTGTCCACGTAACTCACGTATATTGCAAAACTGGAAATTTTTTTGCCTGCCCATCTTTAAATCATTTGAAGCGCCAACCGGAAAGGGTTTGACGAAGAAGGGAATCTTCTTACACCCGGTTCGAAACGGACTTATTGTCAGTTTATTAAACTCATTTACAAACGCTTTGTAAAATTTTCAGCAAAAGCAATTTAATGACTATGAAAAAGTACCAAAGTTACCTTTTTTTTTGACTTTAACAAAGTTCAAAGAGCCTAAAGGTCGATGCAAAAAAACTCTTCAAGGTCCGAACCCACACCCAAAAATGTTACAGCCTTAGGGGTTTAATGGTCATCGGGAAGTGTAAAGGAACGGCCCTGGCAAACCACTTTGCTGTTGATTTGTAATTTGCGGAAAGAAAGCTTGCAAGAAATTCACTAAATTTTCTATTGAACTCGTTACATAAAATGTGACAGAATAGATGAAGTATCAGGGGGATAGGGCACGAGTTTGACATCAAAGGCCCTCAAAACACTGAAGTTTGCTTGGAATTCGCGAACGTTCTAAAAATTCTGGCAGGACGGATATCTGACGACTTGTAGGACAACAAAAAAGAATTTGCGACGCGCCCTTTCCTTTACAAAAAGGCCTGGCGCGCTTTTGAAATCGGTGTTTTTCACGTGGAGAGGAAAGCATTTTGCCACATTTTTGATACTTCCCGAATGCAAAATGGTACTATTTAGGCACTGGATTTGGTCCCCACTGTATAGTTTGCAGTCTCAATGTGGCAGTAATAGTCTGGGGGCTAAGGTAGTACAGCCCCCCAGTCCAGTTTAGCCCCCCATGACCCAGTACAAACCCCCTCGTCCATTCTGAACCCCAAAATTTATTTCAAAGAATTAATCCAAGTTGTATGGTCCAGCACAAGCCCCCTACATTTTAGATCAAGCCCCATACGTTTTAGATAAAGCCCCCCTACGTTTTAGGTCAAGCCCCCAACGTAGTAGATCAAACCCCCACTTACATTTTTTGTATTATTCTAATTTGTTCATTATGTGGGGTGTGAAACGGGCAAAACAGTGGGGGTTTGAACTACCTTTCGTGGGGGGCTCAACTACCGAAGCCCCATAGTCTGTCGGGAAAATAATGTGGATTCGTTGCGCTTAGGAATGAATCGCCCATCATCATTTTTGCGAAGGTTAGCCGCAGCTGGAAATTTGGTGCGACGAGGCCAATTCTGCGACAACCGGCCGTTATTTTTCGGACTGATATATTACATTATACTGTAGTACATACAAAAAACTCATATTAGCCCCTAACAAACCGATTTAATTATAAAACGACAATAGCTACATTAATATCGATGATAAATCTTTAATTAAATTTTTCAATATCAATCGATAGCATTTTAAATAATTTAACAGATCTATACATTCAATTGTCCATAAGGTATATAAATAATCCTCAAAATTCTATCACAATCAAACAACATGTATTTTGCCTTCCTGTTTCTTGCCTTATCGCTCCCTGCGTTGGCTCATTCGCGTTCGGTGTACAGCAACGTTTCCACCAGTGTTGAGGCGAAAAGAGTTGTGAAATTGGAAGTTCGTCTCGACAAGAAAAGAGTTTCGCACTGCTCGGGAGTTTTGCTGTCAGAAAGAGTGGTCGCGACAGCCGCGCATTGTCTTCACAGAAAACTTAAAGAGTAGGCCAGATCTTTTTCGTCAACGGTATACCGAATTTAATAACCCGAATTTCAGGCCTTCGAGTTTCACCGTGCAATTGGGCGACCAGAAGGCGCATGCCGCGAAGCTTTTTGTTCATGAAGGATTTGATGGAGAGGTAGTTTGAAAACTGGATGGAAGCGTGATTTACCATGAATTTAGGGTGGCTGCACCGACGTGGGGATTATGATCCTTGAGGAAGATATAGCCCTGCCTTCTGAGCCCTTATACGTCGGATGTGGATTGAAATGGCTTTCTGGGAAATGCAACGCCTATGGATACGGGTTGACAGAGGGTAAGGAAGAGGAAACATTGAGCTGTGAAGGAATAGTGAAAGTCCATTCAACTTCTTTTCAGACAACGTGTTGTCTCCTGACGTCAGAGAAGTGAACTATAAGGTGACGGAGTCAAAAATTAAAGGACATGAGAAACCCACTTGTTTCACGGGGACATATCCGTCCAGATCCAAGCTGTGCAGGGTAAGACGGTTTTTTCCGGATTTTTCGAGTCGACGACAGTTCAAGTCAACACAAAATCGATCGAGGCGTAGGTAGAGGAGGCAATCGGGCCGGGCCTGAGCAGATTTGAAAAAGCCCTGGGCCGGCCTGACCGCTTCGGCCCACGGGCCGGGCCGCGACTTTCGGCCCGGCCCGGCCCGGAAGGTGGAAAAATAAAAAATTTTAAATATTAAAACAGCAAAATAAGGCACAAAATGCTTTGCAGAATTGATGCATGGATATTAAATTAAACCTTTTTGACCCATATGCTGTTTTACTATCTTTTAAAACTCCTTAAAATCCCTGATTATGTATATAAAATGCCACCTAAATATGCAAGGGTCGGGTGAAAATCTTCAAATTTTTGATGATAAACTCAAACATTTCACTATAATTTGATGACATGATGTGAATGAAAGTGTTTAAGCAGTTTTTGATTAAACATGTTGCCTTATAACGCCCATATATTTACATAGCTAACTTCCTATGGGATAAAAAAATCGACACAATCCAACTTTTTGGCTACGTTTTAGGTACCTGCTCGGCTGTCCCAGTCATCCGACTAGACGTTTTAATTTCACTTATACACACATATAAACCCTCTGGAAAGCATAAAAACTTCCAATAGAAAATGCAAAGACTTTTATCCAACCTTTTTGTATTAGCGGGCCAAACAGGGCCGGGCCGGGCCGGCCTGGGCTTTCACCGGGCCGGGCCGGGCCTGAGCAATTTTGAAAAAGCCCTGGGCCGGCCTGGTCACTTCGGCCCGCGGCCGGGCCGCAAAAATCGGCCCGGCCCGGCCCGATTGCCACCTCTAGGCGTAGGTGAACACCCAAAAGAAGGTTTTAGGAAATGCGTCGGGGCCTAGAAAAGCCGTTGGATAGTCGGCGGACGCTCGGAGAAGGCTCGGCGGAGAATTGGCAAAGGCAACATGTGAAAAAATAAAAATTTGCGGTAAAGAACTAAGATCTGTAACTTTTATCTAGGTAGTATTGGTGTGAGTAGATGTAAAATACCTCAAAATAGGTGATAGCCTATATCCTAGGTCCCGATCAATCGCACTATTTCTACTAAATAAGCCTTCTCCTAACTTCCCCATGCGTATATATTTATAACAACGAATCGACGCGATCCATCGCTCGCCCGAACTGTCGCTGACCCAAAAAAGTCGTAGCGCCTGACGGTTTAAGCCGCGTTTGGTTATGTATAATCGATGTTTTAGGGCGACTCTGGAGGACCAACCATATGCAGAGTGGCTGGAAAGTCGGTCTTTGTTGCCGTTACATCTCTAGGGATCACTAAAGACCTCCCTGACCGTTTGAGCAGATGCAAAGTCTCTCGTGCCAGCGTTCTCGCAAACGTTCAGGCGTTTATTGAGTTGCTCCAGCAGATTCCAGAAGAGGATAGAAAGTTCGTCAAAGAATACGTCAACGCACTTGACTGTCCACTCGACTGATTTTGTTTGTGTCATTAAGGTCCTAAGAAGTAAACGATGCATTTGAATACTCAGTAGACAGGAAGAAGAGGGCTTCAATGAAAATTCTCATTTCTGGAAAGCTTTGTAATCGGGAATACGCCGAAAAACCTTTTGGAAAATGAGTTTCAAAGACCGTGTCCATGATATTAGTTCGGTGTACAAAAAACAATGGTTGTATGTGTTTTTTGCAAGAAAAATCTCGATCGTCCGGGTGAAATTCAAAATGCCATAGATGGCATTCAGTGGCACCTTCTCAGACCGTGTTTAAATGATCAGCGGGCGTCGCGCCACTTAAGAAATTTTACATTGACAGCTCTCTGGCACTGCTAAGATCACAAATCTACTAAATTCATCCACTGCTTTCAAAGTTATGGATGTTTGTATTCAAAAAATTGTAAAAATGCTTGGATAAGCTTATGGTAACGATTCAAGCCACTTATACACCTGGAAACTTAATCCGCAACATCAAATTCTCAAGCCCATCGCACGTCAAACTGAGGAGTCCGGTGACCGGAATAGACTCTTCGCTATCGGTTTTTTACACTTCGTCTTGATTTCGCAGAGAAAGAGAGAAAAAATACACGCAAAAGCGTACTCTCTCGCCCCAAAAATTCCCCATTTCTTCCGCGACAAAACGTTTTTTCGCGTCTTTTTTGGCAAATTACCAACCAATTCACCGGACTGTTTTAGCTTATCTCAGTTTGACGTGCATCGTTTGAATATCCAGTTGTAAGCGAAGTTTGGCTGATTTCAAAACATGCTCGCAGAATCTCCGTGGTTTTTAAAGTTGCCCGCAAAGTGGTTAGCCGCTGAGCCCGCCGACCAGCGCTTCTGAGCGCCTCTGTTTCAAAATAGTTTTTCAATTGCTTCGGCCACTATACTCCCACTGCCGTCTTATGTTCGTTCTCGAACAATCAACAGTCAGGTCACACAAGGAAATGCATTTTAGGTGTCAATCGCTATTTGAACCGGAGGTCGTGCAAGTTGATCGGGTAGGACTCACGCAGTCAGTATCATCTACAAAGGGGGAAATCTTTGCGCGGCCCTTTAGGGTATAGATATGAGACGTTAAAGAAAAGGATCGTCGAAAATACCTCTCTTCGAAGAGGTACAGAGGTTCTCAAGTACGGTCGTCAAAAGCGTTGTGTGCCAGAATCAAACGGAGTTAATGCAGGAAAAGCAATTCTATCGCAAATTCGGACCAATAAACAGCTTTCAGCTTTGATCAAAATACAGTGCGCGACAAAATTATAACCGCACTTTAGAAATTGCTGTAACTTTTTTGGTTGTCAACAGAAATGTGTCATATTTGGCTCCAATATGCACTAATGTCTCACGAATCATGTGCCAAAAAATTATTTCGGGAAGTTTCCCCAATTTGGAAAAAAATTGAAAAAACCAAAATTTTGATGATTTTCTATGCGACAAAATTATAACCGCACTTACGAATTTGGTTAATTAGCCTAATTAAATCACTGAATAACAATAACTAATGTTTAGTTACGCTGCCTGAGGCTTCAATAACGTCGATTGGATAGCCGGGAATACTCTGGTCAAGCTTTTTTAACCTCTTCTGGCCAATATTGTGCCAGAATCGGAAAAGTGCCTATTTTATAATAGCGCAGTTACTGTAAAATAATGGGTGTTGGTTAGCAAACCTGGAAGCCCCACATGTTCTCTATAGGATTTAAATCCAAGGAACGCATAGGCTCGTTCGGGATAGCAATTCCTTGCTGTTTGAAGAACAGCTTTGTCGACCAGCTAAGGTATACGCGAGCACTGCCCTGCATTAACGTGTAGCCTGATTGCCAATACGTTACCAGATGCTTGCCTAAGACTCCCTAGTACTCAAGGATACTCATTTGAGTTGATGTGGCCGGCAACGGAAGCGCTCCGGTTCTTGGAAGGCGCTCCAAATCATCAACTAGCCACCTAAAACGCTACGGCGCGGAAAATCACGCGTTTCTCTTCTGGTTTTACGTCTGTAATGTAGATAATGTGTGAAGCCGTCAGGTACATCATTTGGCCATAAAATCTCCAAGGATTTCGGCACTGTAATGGTGTTAAACTAACCTTTAACTGATCAACCTATTTTGCCGACACGCCTATAAAATCTGCAATTTCGGCGTCGACATGCAGTTGACGGATACGAAACCTTTACAGATTGAAAGAGGAGGTTTGAAAACCTATACCAAAAAATAATCTTGCTTATTGCACTGCAATTGCACTTTGCACAAAAGATTTTCCAAATTTTGGGTGTTTCAAAATGATAGACACGGTTGCTATTTATGCTAAAAACTTGCGAGTATGGGCTCCATCGGGCCTGAAATTATTAGTATGACTGTATTGTCAAAGCCTGGACTTTATTGAGTTCAAAACGCCCGAATTTTTGTGCAATTTTCCCGGAATTGCACACATACTTCCATTTTGTGCAATCTGGCCTGCATCTTTCAGAAGTCCACTTTCTATGGGCACAGACAGTGCAGATGCGAATTATCGTATGTAATGGACTAGATCCAGTCAGTTTTCACTGGTATGCAACAAAAAAACGCGTGGAAATTGCAACGAAAACTGATTTTGCAACGATAGTCGTCACTTTTAAAGCTCCTCAAGCGGTTGCCTGTCGTTTGCACAACCCAGAAAGCCCTGAACTATCTTGACAAACCACAGAAAAACGTCATTGCATAAGCCTTATGTCCAGGTTCCGTCGGGCCAACGCCAGAAAAGGTCAAGTTTCCAAAAGGCCGTTTTTGACCCATTTTTAAGCCTATTTCGCATAGATTGGCAAAAGAATGGTTCTCTGCGGACTCGCTGAAGCAAAGCTGCACATGCTACTGACCTAAACGTTTTTATAAGACCCTAAACATTCCAGTCATGAAGTTTTTCTTCGCATCTAGCTTGTTTCGAAACGTAGGGTAGCCTTCAAAGCTGACCATGTCGCAGCGGAATCAGTTTTTGTTGCAATTTATACGCATTTTTTTGTTGCATACCACTGAAAACTGACTAGATCTAGTCCATTACATACCAAAGGTCGCCTCTGCACTGTCTGTGCCCATGGAAAGTGGACTTCTGACAGATGCAGGTCAGATTGCAAAAAATGGAAGTATATGTGCAATTCCGAGAAAATTGCACAAAAATTTGGGCATTTTGAGCTCAGTAAAGTCCAGACAGTTGCAATACAGTCATACTAATAATTTCAGGCCCTATGGGGCCCATATTCCCAAGGTTTTAGCAAACATAGCAGCCGTGTCTATCATTTTGAAACACCCAAAATTTGGAAAATCTTTTGTGTAAAGTGCAATCACAGTGCAATAAGAAAAATGATTTGTTGGTATAGGTTTTCAAACCTCCTCTTTCAATCTGTTAAGGTTTCGTATCCGTCAACTGAACCCCGACACCGCAATTGCAGATTTTATAGGCGTGTCTATCATTTTGAAATGGAGTGTAATTTTGTCGCATAGAAAATCATCAAAACTTTGGTTTTTTCAAATTTTTTTCCAAATTGGGGAAATTTCCCGAAATAATTTTTTGGCACATGATTCGTGAGACATTAGTGAATATTGGAGCCAAATATGACACATTTCTGTTGACAACCAAAAAAGTTACAGCAATTTCTAAAGTGCGGTTATAATTTTGTCGCGCACTGTACAATATTGGCGAATAATTTTTACTTTATTGCATATGTAACTTTGACAAGTGTGGTAATTTATGTTAATTATAGCAGCCGACAGTCTTAATGTTGTCCAAAATGTACTTTCGGTCATCATCGGGGATCTGATCGATCAACTCAACTACTCCAAGGGAATTGGTCATCCCAGAGCCTGGGGCTCCTCTGCATTGCTTCGCTTTGTCCTTATAGACAACTGAGTTCAACATGTTTGTATTAACTCCAATGATCACGGATTGTCCACCGACATTGCAGATGGCCGGACCACCGGAATCCCCCTAGGATTTGTTTGTATTTGGTGCACTATTGACTAAGGCATGCAATATTCTTACTTTGCAAATTTTTGCCTTGGACGTGTATGTTGTGTTGTAACAAGCATCTGCCCCTCCTACTACATCTTTAAAGCTGACCTCGCGCACTTCGCGGACTAATTCATTGTTTGAATCTGCAAAGAAAGCGCGATTTTCTAACCTACTTTAAACAGCCTTACCCTCTGTGATACCGTAGCCGTACCCACTGCAGTTGGAAGCCCATTGGATCCCACAGGCAAGAGGTAATTGTTGTGGCACGTGTATGGGATCTTTCAGAAGAACAATCGCAGTGTCATGACAGCCGGTCTAAAGTTTTTATTTATTTCTAACGTTTGGTTGAAGGGTTCAACTTACAACTCTGAAATTGTCATCGTTTCAAGGGCATACCAACCCCAGAAATCCAGAGTTTTTCCTTTCTGATCGCTATGCGGTAGGCACTCAAAAGGGCGTTTAGTACATGAAACCTTTTGGTGTACTGAAGCTAATGCTTTACTTCCAGTTGACCAGTGAGTAAAGCTTAATATGTAAAAAAAGTCTATTCTCCAAAACTTTCCTTGTTAATTTTAGGGATTTTTTTCAGTCATGACGCTGCCTTCCGCAAAAAATTTACAAAATGAATCAACTCTGAATGTTAGGGGATGATATACCTCCTAGAAAATTTTTGTAAATATACGTAGTTTACGTAGCTCTTCGCAACATCGCTTTTTTGGCCTCCAATTGTCACTGTAAAGTCGGTCCGGCTGGAAAAGCTGCCTGTTATACTAACAATGTAATCTTGCTGAGACGACAGTCACATATCCAAAAAAAATCGTCATAATGTCATATAATAACCCACTGTGGTCCGAAGGCAAAACAATGGGCGGCTGTCAGCACTATGCGCTCTGAAAGCAGCACTCCAGAGCAGAAATCTCCAAGTCTGACAACGTTTTTGGCGACTGGGTTGTGAGAAACCTGACTGTCAACCGATGGAACGGGAACAGCCGTGGCCGATACCAGGAACGCAAACAGTACAGAAACCGGCAGCATTTCTAACTGATTGTTGAAATCGTTGCGGTCGGAGGAATGTGCAGTCCCTTGTCGACGAGGATTACTTTATTTCAAGCAGAGGACACATTTTTTGTATGTCAAACGAGTCATATCAAAAGCAGAGTGCTTTTACAAAAAAAAGAAATTAAAAAATGAATAGCCTTTTGTTTTTTGAATACTGTAAGTTGTGTATTTGACAAAAAATTAATTAGTTTTTGAATGTTTCTAAAAAAGCTATCTGCCCATACTGAATTTAAATGAAATTATGAGACCCTTTGATATCCTAGAGCAAAATTTCACACATAAAGTATAAATTCTTCTGCGGGAAATTTCAAGATTTAATTGCGACATGTGACGGGTTTCTGTACTCCTCACATTCCTCATATCGGCCAATACGTGCCCATACGCCGTGCTTGCATACCGTAATGCATGATCATAATTTAATTTATTTGCTATTGTTTTATCGATCAATCTTTTCCTCCTTTAATGCCATTGACACAATAGAAAAACAATAGAAAAATCAAACAAATTCGATTAGTCAAAGTTCATCGATGCTGTATAAGTAGCCGGTGTTGAGCTGGAGGGAACATTGCGAAGATGTGGAGAGTAGTAGTTGCCCTCACATTCCTTCTTTCGGCTCTAGCCGTTCCTTCTGTCGACAGTAAAGTCTCGCACCGAGATGTCGCTAAAAACGTCGTTCGAATTGGTGATTATTGTTCTGGAGTGCTGCTGTCCGATCGTGTTGTTCTAACTGCCGCTCACTGCATAGGGCCATAGTACGTAAGGACATGCATTCCGAGGTTTTTTGCCGCCACCCATCGGTCCCGATTTTCGCCCAAAATGGCAACAGGGCTATGCGCCTCGACTGATAACTAGCTAGCCCAAAAATAATTAAAAAAAAAATAATAATAAATTTTAGCGCACATGACGTTACTATAAAGGTTGGCAATAAAACCAGTCGTGTTGCTCGAATTTTCATTAACAAGATTTTTGCCAAAACGGTAGGTTCACTATGATCTTAAACCCGCGCTCCTAGCATTTCATAAAGTTCGTGGACTTTTGCGTTGTGTGCCGCGTAGCGCAAGAAAAATATCATCTTGCACAGTGCAAAAGTCTACGCACTTTATGAAAACTCATTATAGAGATCATGTCACGATTCGGCGTTCATTATCCTCAAAGAGCCTATCATCACGGATCAGCAGCTGTACCTGGCCTGTGGGACCCAGTGGTTGTCTAATTGCACTGCCTTCGGCTATGGGCGTACTGAAAGTAATTTGACTTCAATGCGAGACAGTGGGGGACCTGATCCAGTGGCAAAAAACGTTTTTGCATCCGGGAAGTATCAAAAATGTGGCAAAATGCTTCCCTCTTTAAGTAAAAAAACTATAATTTCAAAACCGCCCCCACTCTTTTTGTGAGGGAAAGGGCGCGCCCTTCAAAACGAAGTTTTTTCACATGAAGAAGGAATCATTTCGCCACTTTTTTGATGCTTCCTGGATACAAATGTTACATTTTTTGCGACTGGATCAGAGCCCTCACAGTACATTTCTTTAGACAAGCCGATGTCTGATGAAGTCCGCGAAGTGGGTTATTTCAACGTGAGCATTGGGAGGCAAGCATCGTGCTTCACCGCAACCTACTCATCAAAGGCCAAAATTTGTGGTGTAGGCTTTTTATCACTTATCACGTGTCATTTGCCTAGCATCCATATAAGGATGTGGATGTTTAAGGAGATGAATGTTAGGCTAGCTATGCCCCCTATTTACAGGGAGATTCGGGTGGCCCAACCATCTGTAACGCTGATGACAAGTCTGTGGTAATCGGAGTGGACACAAACTTTATTGCATACGAAGAAAAAGACCCTGTCAAGCAGTGCCGATCGTCGTGGGGTGCTATAATTACCAACTCTCTGGGAGTAGTCGAGCTGGTAAACCAGCTGGAAGAGGAGGACAAGGATTACATCTTGAGTCAAATCAAGACCCTGGGCTGTGAGGCACAAGTGGTCTAGACCGGAAATAAAGTTAGTTATTCGTCAAATAAACTTTCATACCATAAAAAAGTTGAAATTAATCTCTAAAGACTTTATTCTGTTCTTTAAAATCAACACACATGCAACATACGAAACCTGTTTATTATGCACCGGTCCATCAGAACTGCCCCCTCTCCACACCACCTACAACAACTATGGCGATATCCGAATTTCCGGCGCCAAAAACAATGGCATCTGCCAAGTCCGAAGCTGGGATATCTTTGAGCCTCGGAGAGTTGAGATTGAAAGCGACAAAGTCCAAAAAGAACCCGGTTTGGAGTTGGCCAACCTTTTCGTGGAGTCTCAGCGATCTGGCGCCGTTCTCCGTGGCGCATTTTATCAGTTTTTTGGCGTCAAACTCGGCGTGGTTTCTTGTGTTCGTCTTGGTCTAAAATTGAAGATTTGCTGTATTGTGAATTTTCTGGGCTAAGGTAGTACAACCCAAAGTCCAGTTCAGCCCCCCATGACCCAGTACAAACACCCCTCGTCCATTCTGAACCCCAAAATTTGTTTCATAAAATTATTCCAAGTTGTATAATCCAGCAACAGTGCTCCAGAAAGCGTCAATGAAAGCTTGATGAGAAGGAACGTTTTAGGGCAAGCCCCCTACGTCTTAGATCAAGCCCTCCAACGTGGATTTTTCCGACATGACAACCAGCTTCGAAGGAGAAGAACAAGGAGAATGAATGAATCGTTTCAGAATTAACATCTTACTCTAATTTGCATTTTTTGTATTATATTCTAATTTTTCCATTATGGGGGTTGTGAAATGGGCAAAACAGTGGGGTTTGAGCTAAAGCTAGCTACCTTTCGTGGGGGGCTGAACTACCAAAGCCCCGAATTTTCTCTTACGTTTTGACAAAATGCCAGCCATCGCATTTCCTCCAAAAAGCAGAGCCGATTGTTGCAGTCCGTTCCAAGCGAGATGTGGTCGAATTCCGCCAAGGTCGGGACTCCGTCGCCCAAGAATCCTTCGGTCGTTGGAGTGACACAGACGTTGACTCCTCGTCGGGCATACTCGTTCAGGGATTTTCTGAAGAAAATCGATTTTATAAATCACGAATGTGAAGGGAAAAAAGATTTGATAAGGAAAGTACTTGTATGGGGGTATGGAGCTACAGGTATAACAAAAAAAATTTTGCTGATTCAAAATATGTTAAAGTTAGCTGCACAATGTTGGTTTGTAAGGGTGAAAAAATCCTCAGAATTTCTCTCGCAACACCACATGAGAGTAAGTCAGCAAGCTGTCGAAAGCTCCGTTAATTTTGCCTACCGATCAGTGTAGGTGCAATGGACCAATGTTACACATGGATCGAGTCCTGGCAGTGTGGCTAACAGCAGCTCACTCGGTGTGCAATTATGAGCGCTTTGACAATCTTGAATTTCCTTCGGTTGTTCCTCGATATGAATGTGAAATGGGATGCTTTTTTCTACGGCAAACGCATGCAGTCGATGTAATTGATCCAGTGGAACAGCTCGAAGTGAGTGTGCCGCTACAGCGAGCGTAACGCTTTCCGATAAATTCTCGCCCATTTTGATGACTTGCGCGGTTAGATCGTCAACACTTGTTTTGAAACGTTTCTGTTGATCATTCACATCGTGTTCTTTGAAACCAGCGCGTGAGTATAAAGTTTCAATGAGACATAGTCGGATTCCGGTTCGCTTTGCTGCTTTGATTATGGCCAGATCAAGATCAAAAGGTGTTGTGCCGTGGTGAACGTAATGGAATTCTCCGACGGTCGTAATTCCAGCCAGAAGCATCTCGTTGAAGGTTTTGGTGGTGTACTGAAAGCAGGGAGAGATAATATATAATTTTAGGTGGTTTATGGAATCTTTGAACTTTGACTGCAAGTTCTATGTAGGCCACATAGCTAGCTAATGGCTCCAGAATTCCGATGGATTCTAGTGGCTCCAGAATTCCAATTTATGTTTGTTCTAAACCCCGCACAATCAAAAAAGTGTTTACCTTCACCATTTTGTCATAATCTGCCTCCTCCACCAATTTGTACATGTCATCACGCCAACGCCAGAAGTTCTGTGTCCCAACCGCACCAATCCCGCTTCGGCCTCGAAGCTCACGTTGAAATGCGTGAGAATGGGCGGAAACAAATCCAGGGAGAATACACTGAAAGCATAGGTTTATTGTCAAAATTAGTTTAAAGAGATAGTAGAGATACTTTTGAAGGCTGGAGAACAAAATGTCACAAAAAATGTTTTGATCTGTTATACCAAAAATAACGGTAAAAAATTTTGGTGAAATTCTACATGCTTAGAAATAATTGTTTTGCAAGATAGCTGCATTAGCCTTAAATTTTGGAACCATAACTTTCCAGCCATTGCCTGGGTCTTTCAAAATCGTCACCCAAACTTTCAAAATCTCACTTACCAACTCCGGAAGCTCAATAATCGGGTGCTCTGCTTCTGAGACTGGCACGATTTTAGTGATTTTCCCCTTTTCGTCGGTAGAAATTGCAATATTCTCCTTGAATTCCCCATCCACATAGACGTATTTAGGGAAGATTGTCTTTCCACAGAAATCCATACCCATATTTTCCCTAAAACATATGCAAATTTGACGTTAAAAAGGCAAGTTTAACAGTATATGACTCTAGAAAACAACAGTTATATCAAGTAGAGACACTCGAAAAAACATAGCGTGTTACAGCCTTAAGCCAAATCTGGATGAATATATCCGGCCCTGAACGACTAATTGGACATCTTGGCCGCTTCCGGATTAACACTCAGCCCGTGCGGGGCCGTAAACAAAGCAAAAGTACGGAGTGGGGTTTTGGCGTTTCTACACATGCGACTTGTAGCGAACTAATACAAAACGTAGAGGATTAAGAGTATTGGAGTGCTATTTTGAGAGGAGTTTCATGTGAAAGCACAAGATTTACGTAGCGAGTGCACTTCAATTTCAGTCCTATTAAGATGGTATATGTATGTAGCAAAAAACGTATCCGAAATGCGTCATGGAATGCAAGAACATGAATCCTTTCGCAGCTTCTCAGTAAACGATCCTTTTGGTCCGAAAGGGATCATGTTTTTTTGCATCCGGAATGTAAATACATAGTATTTGTATGCGAGTTTACCACATTATCTTCTTCGCGACTGTTGGTTTTATACAAATTCATTTTGCTAGCTGGGGCCAATTTGGCAATCCCAATCTCTCATACATTTAGTGCAAAATCTGCAAAAAAAATTTCTCAAGAGTTTGAATTTTTTGGAAATTTGCATAATCGAAGTTTGGAATCATGGAAATTTCGAATTTTCAGAGCTCTCAGAGAGCGGCCACACAACCTCACCCTAGAATTAAAATGACCCTAAATGAGCAAAAATTCAATTTTTATACAGATTTTCCACTAAATGTATGAGAGATTGGGGTTGTCAAATTGGTCCCTGAGAATTAGCGCCAAAAAGAAGAGCAGTTTCTGACGTCTAGACGCGTCTGAAAAAATGGGTTTTTTGAGAAAAGTTTCTTTACCCTGTGGATTGAAAACCCGGCCCTGGCGAAAGTTTCAAAAAGCCCTGCATCGGCCTAATTGCTTTTGTATGGCACGATTGCCACCTTTAATTTGCACTACCTTTCTAATAAACGGTCATTTTCAACAAACTTTAAAAAATCAAGAGCAAAACCCCTTACCCGAACACTTCTTCTGTAATTGAAAAACCAAGCGCATCGCGGAAATAAATTATCAGCTGGGTCCGATTTTATTACCCGATAACGCTGATTACATAACAGCGCACGGCAACCCAGGGAGTCTCCCGCCTCGTTTCGGCGCTTCGCCCACCTAGTATCGGTTGAATTCAAACGAAATGTCAAAAATGAATTTTCGTGTGGTTTTCCGACCGAAAAATATTTTTCTCGGAATTATTTTATTTCTTTTGTCAATTTTGACACTTCGTTTGGACGAAATTCAAAAGTGGGCGGGAGACATTTTTGTTCTATTAGGTTGTCCAACAAATAATGACCCTCTGTGAGAGGGGAAAAGTTTAAAGCCTCTAAAAAAGGCAACCGATGATGGAATTTTGAAATATTACAACATTTTGTAGCCGAGATTTCAGGCTTTCGTTTGATGTATCGTTTGTCATATTGGGACCAAATTCCAGTAATTTAGCCCTAATCGAAGATTATCAAAAAAAAGTCGGTTCGTGCTGTCATCTTTTACGGGCAAAAACAGGACGCGAAAGTTTCCGAAGCTACGCAAAGTATCAACGCTGTGTTCGACTAGTGTGTTCTGAGTTTGAACACGGTGAAACGATGGATTTAAAAATTACGATTTGACGGCAAGGGACCCAAAGATAAAGTACGGAATCCGAACTTTATCAATTTACCCTGAGGTCGTCGGTTGGCGAACATCCTAGAATCAACATTCAACGCGTCTCTGACGTCGTCTGGCTGTTGAAATAATCGGCGGCTAACCATTCGATGTCGATGGAATTCAAAAAATGCTCGGCAAATTTTTCCCATTTTATTGGATCAAAGCAAAGAGTGGAAGCATTACATTTCTCGCGTTTGCGTGCCGTTTTCTGGATCGAATCGTTGCCTCTGATGGAAAGAGGACCTACTGGGACAACCAGACCAGATATGCTGAACGGAGGCCTCCTAGGGTATCACTGCGAGACTTGTCAAAGCCCGACTCCCCCCAAAACAAGGTGATGACTACTTCTTGATGGTGCAGCACGGGAATAGTACAATACAGCTTCTTGAAAGCTGGCCAAAATGTAGATACCATACCCTACTGTATCCAGATAGACAGTTTTTTGGCAGCGTCTGTCTTCAACGATGCGCCGCAGAAGTCCAAAAATTCTTAGCGGCTACACGGAACCTCCCCTTTGAAAGATGACCCTTCAGAAGCGGATTTAATAGAGATAGGAGACTGTCCCTTGTCCAGCCTATTTGTCAGAGCTGGTCTATACACATTACCATCACTTCAAGAATCTAGCACGTTTCATCAGTGGTAGAGAATTCGACAATCAAGACACCCTTGAAAAGGCCTTCAAAAGTTTCATCGGCTCCAGAAGCCGGGGTTCCTAAGCTACAGACATAAAAAACTTTTTGCCACGTTGTAACAAGCGTGATAAAGCACATGATAATTATTTTGATTAAATACATCGCAGTTATTACGGTAAATTTTGCCGAAAAAATAAATTTTTCGAAGAGGGTCATTATTTGTTGGACAACCTAATATTTTGGGTTGCCGTGCAGCGCAAAAATCAAAAGAAGCCTCTCAAAATATTCATTGTTTATTAATATTTACACAACAAAGAAGGCACAATAGCAGCAAAAATATGGACAATATAGCACTCGATTTTTCTATACCGAATAACAGAAATAATTATTACACCGTAAAACCGACAAATTGTACAATTACAAGGCGAAAGATGACAGTCAACAATCACCGACATCGATCGTATCTCTCGCCTTTTTTGAAGTTCTTCGGCACCACCATTTCGCATTCACCGGCCACGCTCCGCGGGTACACAAGTCCTCGCAAATCCCTGATATCGAATAACAAGCACAAATTAAATACGAAATACGATATGAACGTTAGATATTCGGACATGGCTTGACCATAATTTACGTATGGATGGCATTTCGGCTGCCAAATGTAATCCAAATGCGTGAAATAGAAGCTCGGCGCATACCAGATAAAGACAATCGAGGCGGCGAGTTTCATAAAAATGCCCAATCGGTCGATTAAGTTTTCGAACGCGTCGCAAACATGAAGCCAGGTGGAGATCGCCATAATTATCGGGTTTGAAACGAGCCACACTACGAAGCAAAGATGATAGGCATCTAAAAAGAAAATTTTTGTAAAATTTTATAATTATAACAACTATTATTTATACTTATTTTTTTATAAGCCACTTGCATTTATAATCGAACTTGAGCATGTTGATGGAGAAGATCATCAGACAACAGACTTCCACCTTTTGGAGAAGCAACATAATCCCGGCGGAGATCTTGAATGGCAGGGAGCGAGGGTAGTAGAATACGAGTTTGGCCCTGAAATTTCAGGAAATTGAAGAATGGGGATCCATGGTAAATTAGATGAAAGCGACAGTAATGCTATTTTACTATGTTATTACTTTAAACTACCATAAATTTATAGGCAGTCCAATTATCATACATTTACAACGGTCAACGTATTCGAATGATTAAAAAATAGTCGTACTAAAACGAATACGACAATTTTTTACACTGCGTGTATTTGTATTCATACCCTGTTGTTTCGGTAGTAACAGCATAAAACCAGCTAGGATTTAAAGATCAAAGATTGACTGAAATGCGCTTGCTTAATTAGTAATTTTCATGCTCTTGGAAGCAGGTTTCAAAGAGAGATCAAGATCCGAAAAGGTAGACGAACACTTTTTTTATACCATTCCTGTTTAAGCAAGTGTTTTAAAGGCGTCTTTAACGGTCAAAACCAAAAACCTATAAAGGTCTTATGAGCCGTTGTCAGTCTATCTAGAAGATAATGCCCTTGCGCATTGAAAGTTGTGTCGCCGCTCTACGAAATATCTACGTAAGCTAAATCGCAAAAAAAGCACAATGAGCTGCGTAAAAACTGATAAAAAATGTTATATGTCTCACCATAAGGCCCACGGCATAAATACTCGATAACACAATGACAATCCACAAGCCAGTCGGAACATAATATTTGACAACACATAAGTGTCGACCATTCGTAGCAACGACAACCATTCAACCCTTGAATCTGCAGGTTTCATCTCCTAAAATCGCAGAGAATTTTTTAATATTTGCTTTTCATTTCACAGACACATTGCCAACAATAAGTTAAAAATTTGTTACAACCACATCTTCACAATACTTACCACGCAATATCCAATATTTTCATGCAACACTCGGTATGTTCCATTTAACTGGAAGTTTGTTTGTGGATCATATTCCGTTTCTGCCAAATAAACCGCAATCATCGTGAAAATGAACATAACAAGGTAGTTGAAGACATAGAACCTAAATTTGCGACCATTTTCAGGCATAAGCATTGGCCTCACCAAACAATCTGAACATTGCCGTAGGCAATATCCTCGTTATCATCCTCACCACCTTGGTCGACCAACACCCCGGCAAAATGGATCTGTTTCTTTTTGTTCTCAATGTTCAGATCCATCAAACCCTGAGGGTTTGCTAAACGAAAGCGATTACTTTCAGAAGCCTTCAAAAACTGGCGTAAAATAAGAGAGATAAAATAAACAAAGAAAAGTGACAAATACCTTATAAAATTGAGGAAGAAATCCTAAAAACCGTAGGCACAAAAATACAGGGTCTTAAAAAACGTGAAGGAAAGTCGGAGACTATATAACATCGGGCGGAGACGGCGCAGCGACTTCGTTTTTGGGAATATGTATTTTTAAGCGACATTAATCCCTGTCCATGAAATAACAAAATTTTAAAGCGCAAACTGAGGTCGCTACGACCTTCTGAAGTAGGGGCATTCCTAGCCCGAAAACCAGTCATTCTTGGTTGAAAAGGACCGAGAAATTTGGGGCTTTTTCGGTTGAAAGTAATCAAGAAATGTTGGATTTTTTAGGGCCTTCGATAGAGCTGTACTTTCAGAAGCCTTGAGAAATTTGTAAAAAATACGGGAGATAAAATAATACCAAAAAGTCACAAATACCTTATAAAATTGAAAAAAAAAATTCCCTGCAGGAAGTAAAAACTACAGCGTTGCGAAGAACGCTGGAATAATAGTAAACCATACAAGAAGGAAACCAATTAACGGCTCGCAAAGCTGGAACATAGTAACCTGGATCTAATTATAGCTCCCGCAACTTTCCCCTTGAGGTTCTTTAAGACGATCTAACACGGCATCCAAACTCCATTGTCTAAAAACCTAGAGTTGTTTCAAAAGTTTGCTCCTTTACTCCACGTAACTTTTCATTAAATTTTGAAAATTTTAAACTAACGGTTTTCTGGCACAACACAGGTATTTGTCGAAATGAAAACGCAGGTAAAACCCGGTCAATTGGAAAAATTTTGCTCACGGTAGAAAAAAACAGAGTGCCAATTTTTGACCTCAACAACTCGACGGTTTCTGCAAAGCGACAGAATTTTTGGTTAAATTTGCTTTAACTTTTTAAAAAAAGTTGCAATTTTGGATTACACTTGCAGTATCCGATAGCTTTCTTCAAATGCCTTCCAAAAAACTGAACGCTCGATAACTAGGGTATCACCGCATTAAAATTCCGAAAATACCAAACACCGCGGAACAGTCAAACCACCCAAAAAAACGAAAACAATTCACAGAAAACAATGTAACGCGCGGAGCGCACTGCCGACGCGAGAAGGAAGAGCTTGGGAATCATTATCCCGCTCGTTGAAAAAAACAATCCGTTCAAGAGCTTTTAGCCGGCTCTCCAGAAGGCTGCGTGAATCCCTTTAGAACAGTAAAATTAGCTGTTTGAATTCCCGATGGGGTAACGAGTGAGGTAACAAGAGCAACCAGTTTTCTGTGCTGGTGGGTTCGGCAAAGATCAAACTCTCTGACAATGAGCTTTTTGGGATTTGCACCGCTTCAGAATCGGAAGATTAATAAAAAATGTGCGGATGAAGACGATTGACAAACTGGTCGTTTTCTATATAACCAAAGAATGCGTGTGTGAGAGCGGGGATACCGGAAACGGAAATAATAAGTCTAATAGAACTTGAGGAACGTCATAGCTCGTGGTGCCATATAAATTCATGAGAATTTTGACTTTTTATTGCAAAACTTGCAGAAAGTCTCAGATTTTGCCAACCTACATCAAAAAACATAGGTGTTTCCTGCAAAGCGCGAGCTAGGAATCTCAAACACACAACATATACTATACCGTGGCGGATTTGATCCAGTGGAAAAAACGTACCATTTTGCATTCGGGAAGTATAAAAAATGCAGCCAAATACCTCCTTCTCCAAGTGAAAAGACTCATTGTCAGATTTCAAAAACCCGCCAGTTCTTTTTGTAAGGGAAATGGCGCGCTATTTTTTTTGATCAGAGAGGGAGGTATTTTGCTGCATTTTGGATACTTTTCGGATGAAAAACAATATGCTTTTTGCCACTGAATTCGGTCGGCCACAGTACAATAGAGGACCAGACACGAGAAAAGTCAAATTGGTATCCAAGTTTTGTTAAAATTCTGAGCGTCTCGTTCCGAGCAATTTCCCTCCTAGCCTACACAGAAATCATTCAAAATTTCAAAATTTTAACCAGATATCTTGATATCTCGGAACCTTCTCATCAACGTCATCTTTTCTCAAAAATCACCAGACAAATTACATAACGATCCCATAAATCCACTTCCGAATAACATAAACCCAACCAAAATGTGGAAAAAACGCCGTTTGCATTATGTAAGAAAGTAAACTCTGAGTTTTTTCGCCGTCGATTCGCGGCATAAGGGTTGATAAAAAATGGGCAGCGAATACCGCAGACATTCCAGATCCGCTCTTCCTTCGCCGAAACTCGTTTAGCCATGTGGAATACCGCCTGAAATGTTTTATGAGGGATGTTTCAACACTTTTTTTTACAATGTCATCGCAATTCGCAGCGAAATTTAAAGTGACGTTCATTGGAATTCACTGGTCTTTTCGGTGGGTTCGAGGAGATTTTGAAGCATTTTGAGGGAGAAAACTTGATCTGGATTAGGTTGCGACTTACGCAAATAACGGCGTTGGTAACGACTCTCGTCTTGATACGTCTTAATTTTATACCGACTTTCCAACGCATGCAAAGCAACGGCTGCACTCACAGTCTGCTTGATCTTTGATGAACGCTGCACCGAGTTCATTACAGCTATCAGGAAGAAATTGCTAACAAATAAAGTGGTTTAAACAATTTTTTTTTCTGTGAGGCGGAACGACCGAGCTTCAGGGAGCTTCCCACGAGAAACTGTCTTCAATTATTCAAATTTGACTGTACTTTTCTACGTGGGGTTTCCTTATAAAAGGCCTCCTTTCTCATGAATAAATCACTTGACTCCTGAGCTTTCGGCTTGATCGGTTACGCGCCCTTCGACACCACAATATTCAGCGCGCCGAAACTTCGTCATGGAAACGTCGTTGATCTTTAGTGTTTTTAAACGGTCTTATTTAGCTTTTCTGTGCGAAAAATAAGATTTTCTAGTCGAAAACACGTGCAATATAACTCAAACGCCTTTTATTCAAAAATAATCAATTAATGAATCAAAAGGAATTTCAAAGTTGAACCTGGTAACTATAGTCTCCGATCAGCAGGCTGTTGGTGCCGCGGATGACTCTGAAGAATCCGTCCTCACCCCAGTCTTCTCCCCACTGATTTTTCATGATCCAATAGGGAGTACCATCCTCATCGCCGTAGCCGACGGTAAGAATGGCATGTGTGACTCTCCAGCCACCTGCGGGTGCTCGGGCATTGATGATTCCTCCTTGATAGTCTTGGAGTGGTCCGGCATCAAGGTCTGAAAAGTGTCATAGATGTTTATTCAACTGTACTTACACGTAACAACCGGTCCGGAGCTAGCAACGACACTGGCCATGGTGACCTCATCACCGGATGGGAGTTGTTCTTGGCTGGAAACCGACAGTGCGGACTCCTTGCGTTGACATCTTGGAATGGCCGAGTTATCACCGGTGTCAACCAAAGTGTAGCCCCAATCTTCCTCAGTAGTGATTCCATTGTTAATCGCGTATCGGAAAACTCCCGGAGAAGAGCCTCCGTTGCAGCCATTGTTATCATCATAGTATCGGCTTCGGTAGGTACACGCGACCATCTGCTCTTCACTCAGATCCAATTCTTCACCGGTCTGGATCTTGTATTGACTCTCAATGGCACCAACCGCAGCGAACGCGTAGCAACACCCACATTGTCCTTGATTCTTGATGGAGGTGACTCCGTTATAGTCCCTCCAATCAAAGGAATCTGGAATATCCCGGCGTTTGGCGCGGATTTGAGCGGGCTTGGCACTGCTGTGAAGCTTCTGGACATGGCTAACTCCTGTGACTCCAGTGTGTTTGTCGATGAATTCCCGTGGGCTCAAGTCTGAGAATTTGGTAATCCCAAACTTGGCCGTTGGACTCTGCTTTTGCCGGCTTTCAACGCGTTTCAAGGAAGTTCTGAAGTGACCGAAGCGTTGTGAAGTGGTGGTGACATTTTCGTACTCCTTTCCGAACCTGAAATCAAGTCTATGCTTATGAAACAGTAACTTACTTGACGATGAACTGGAAGAAGTTGTGCAAATGCTCCTTACCGTCATCACCCAAGTGTTGATGGAGTTTCACCGCCGAGTGCAACGACTTCTTTGTGTTGTCGGTGACATTTGTCAAGTCGTTGATGAGGCCCTTAATCTTCTTGCTTTCGCAAAGGTCGTCAAATTTGTCCAGGTCCAATAGGTCCACAAATCCGTCGCCCAGATCTTCCGGATCCAACAATCCGGCGGAGGCTACGGCAGCGAAAAAGGCGATGATCACAACGTATCTCATGCTGAGAAGACTAGGCAGTTACTGTTGAAGTAACAAGTTTATAATATGCTCCATCAGCGTATCGACGGCTTTATATACTCAAATTTTGCCGCGGGCATATGCAAATCAGACAGTAGTGTTCCTCAAAGTTGAATCATATGTTTTGTTTTGTTTTTCTTGTTCACATGGGAATGTTTATGTTTATTTCATGGGATCAGACGTTTTTGGTGATCTGTAAACCCGCGAGTCTTTTTAAAAATTCAAATCTAAATGTTTTTTTATATACAGGGTGTACCAAAAAAATGGAAACTTTTTTTCATTTGTCCTGACGCGAAAATGGTTAGGTGTAGCCAAAGAAGTTTATTACTACAAAATTCTCTGTGTTTTTCTGTCCTAGTGTTTTGATTTTTACGCCCTATCGATTAATCGACCTGTCTTTTTTGAACTTCAAACAAAGGGACCTCGATTTTGGACTTGTTTTTGGAGCTGTTCGAAAAGTTAATTTGCTCGGTATAGAAAGAACGTTGTGTCGAAAGTAATCACGAGGCCCAAGGAGCTTGATACGGATAGTAAGCGCCCAGGAAGTGAAAGAAAACGCACCGCCAGCGCTTCTTTCAACCGAAAGATCCCCCACAGCAAAATCCGCGATTTTCAAGAAAAACTAGCCCTTGAGACTGACATCAGCGACCGATCGCTCGGTCGAATAGTCAAAGGCGAGCTCAACCTCATGTCATACAAGCTCTAAAAAATTCAGATCTTTAAAGTCGAGAGAAAGTGCATACAGCGCAAAAATGTCGGAAAGTGAAACGGGTGGGCCGCAGCTCCGAGACGTGAGCGCATTCAGTTCGCGGTTTAATATTTAGCGGATACACAACCACCAGAACGATAGAATCTGCTTCAGTGAGGCTCCTAGCCTGTTGGCCATCGTCAAATACCACCAAAATCCGGGTCGTCATTGCTTAAGGCGGAATTTGTGCCAGCGGCAAGAATTCCATGTTTTTCGTGAATAAATGGGACGAAATACTAGCGCCGCGTTAATTTCTATTTTGTCGTGCTTCCGTGAGCTCAGCAGAACCTTGGCAATGCAAACTTGGGGTTTCAACAGGACTCAGCGCCGGCTCACAAGGCAAAATCGACTCAGGACCCGAAATGGGACCGATTTTCCCGATTTTGTCCCGCCTGCGAAATGGCCGCCTGCTCGCCAGATCTGAATCCAATGGACTATATATTTTTTTTAATAGAAGGCCAGCACCTGTACTATGCTCCACAAAGGTTTGAAGCCGCAACGTAAATGATGCGCCAAGAACGGGACCGATTTCCCCCATAAAAAGCTGCGGCCCGGACCCCAAAATTTTACGTCACGTTTGGAAGTCTATATCGCCACCAAAGGCAGCCACTGTGAAACAGATTGAACATGTTATAAACAATGCTCTATGTTACTAATCATAACCGTTACTTTTGCTGAATTTTGATTCTCCGAAAAAATATAGCTATAAAAACAAGTTTCCATTTTTTTGGTACACCCTGTATACAGGGTGCGCCAAAAAAAATGGACAAAAATTTTTTGCCAATATCTGGCCCTGGGTCAAGGTATTTGGGGAAACGTTTAGGTATAATAAACGCGACGTTCAAGCAATATATTAATGGTAAGAACGGAGGTATAACTTTATTCCAACTTTTTTTCCTGGGAGTTCAAGTTGACCATGTCCTGATCACAATTCTCGAAAGTGTGTCCTCTGGAAAGTGTGGCATAAATATTTTTTTAAGCGTCACCAAAACTTCAAATAAAAGTCCTCCAATTCGTTAGGATCTGTACTATCATATATATAAAGGAATAGTAACCTTTCATTTCAATGCTATGGACATCCAAACTTGAGTAGCAGAGGCATTAAAATAAAACCCGAAATTCCGAAAACCAGAAAAAATATTGTAGTGTGAAAATGATGAGGCTTCGGACAGCTGTAAAGTTTTGAGTTAATTCCCGACGAAGGACGTACTGAACACACGGATTTTTAACTTTTCACCGTCGTCATGCTTCGAGGTAGTGACAAAATTCCAAAAAAATGGACGAAAACCGGAGATTTTCCTTAAAGATCTGCTACAAAGCTGCCGTTGATCCTACCTCGCTCAAACGGCACTTATTATATAAATCTACGTCTATTCTATAGCGTCAAAAAGTTTCATGCTGAAACCTCTGCTTTCAGCGGAGATCCGAGGGCTCAAAATGGGAACCGGTGGGTGCCCGCAAAAGTACCGTGTCAGTGGCTTCTTTTCTTAACTTTCGGAAACACTGAAGCCGTGTCTTGCGTCTCTCTGTTGAATCAACGCATGGCCCGCATAGAATAGAATATGGGGAACATCTCATGTCGGTTTTTACAATTATTCTACCCGATAAGGCCGAGATATTCAATTTAGAAGCCATTCGTTCCAAAGATCTGCAAAGATCTGGGTCAGTCCGATTTCTGATGCTCTTCTTCAGAGCCGGAGCCTTTTCTGTTTTGGGTCTACCACTTCCTGGGAACCTCTGGATGCTGCCAACATCCCTAAACATATATATATATGAAGCCCGGGTGACAGTTGTACGGAGAGAACCACAACGACAAACCATTTTCTTCCGGGAAAATTCTTTACAAGGAAAGTACTTTTATGGGGGCTCCTACTTTTTGACGGGACATATCTCAAAAAATCAGAAAAAATGTGCTGATCAAGGATATATAAATCTTAGCTGCCCATTTTAGGTTTTTAGGGGTGAAAACTCAATCGGAAGTTGACTTAAAGTCCTATATGAACCCCTTTTCGCCTAATTTTTCACGGGTTTACAATTTTTATTTTGGCTTAAAATGATGTTTATTGAGTTTCTAAGACGTAATAAATCAGTGGCCCAAAAATTTATTTTTCCGACCTTCAACTTCAAAAAAAGTTGACTCGGCCCAAAAGGGAAATCGAACCCGTGCGGCGTCCTCCCTCTTGATTCCCAGACTACAGCACTAACCACTCGGCCACACCGCTCTCTTCCGAAGGAAGAGACCGACTGCGCTTTTTATCGTTTCGAATGCATGCGCCTTTTGTAGGGAAATTGAGCCAGTTTTTGGGCATTTTCACCCCTAAAAGCCCAAAATGGGCAGCTAAGATTTATATATCCTTGATCAGCGCATTTTTTCTGATTTTTTGAGATATGTCCCGTCAAAAAGTAGGAGCCCCCATAAAAGTACTTGTTAGAAGATAAAAACACATTTTGGTACCTCTTCGCCTTTTTGTCCATATTGCAAAAATGTGTGGGAAAAGTAAAAAAGGGATTTAAAGGGTCTGCAAGTGACTGGTTTGTGGTCACAATGGTCCCTTTTTCCCTACTCGTAACGCTTTTCGTGGCGAGACACAACCGTTTTTATTTGTGTCCATTTTTTTTGGCGCACCCTGTAGATTCGTTCATTTTTTTTATCATTTTGCAACCGGGAAGTATCAAAAATGTGGCAAAATACCTCCCTCTACAACTAAAAAAACTCCGTTTGAATGGCGCGCCCTCTTTCCTCACAAAAAGAGCAGGCACGTTTTTGAAATGGGAGTTTTTTCACTTGGATAGGGAGGTATTTGCTGCATTTTTGATACTTTCCGGATGCAAAATGGTACGTTTTTGCCAATGGATCAGATCCGCCACTGTAATGATGTACGTCATATTCAATCAGTTTATGCTAACCAACGGATACGTTAGACAGTTCAGACATGATAAAAGAACAGAACATTGAAGAATCACGTCTTGTCGTAAAGAAAGAATATATGTATAGAGTTCACACACCAGGTTCGGCACTCTTGTAGGATCCACGTCTGGTGTTGCTTTATTTCACTGTTACATCGCTCCGGAATACTACATGTATATACTACAAGACAAAGAGGTATTCGCACTTCGTCGCTGCGGCGACACAGAGCGTCTACACGAAGTGAACATGCAGTGGCTACGTATAAAAGAGAGATTCTCCCAAGGAACTTTTTTTTCTCAAATTATGCTAAGCGCTTCCGAGCAAGGCTACAAAAAGATTTGATGCATATCATAAAGCCTTGTTGGTTTAGGTGCATGCATCCTACGAACTCTCAGCTTTGCATTTTTAAAAATCCGCTTTTAATTTGCACAGCTACGTTTCCAAACGTCTGATTTTGAATACAAATAAACATTCAAGTATGGGAAAGGGCAAAACAAATCAACTTCCTCGAATGTGTCTAGCGTTTAGCCGTTAACTCCAGCTATGCAAATAAGAAACGATCACCAAGTTTCCCGGAAAAAATACATTTTAAACCTCAATTGACGTGTCTGAGGAATCAGGAATGTTGGAATTGCAGAGATCAATAACAAAATATGAGGTATATAAAGCCTGGATGTTGATGGGGAGATATCAACTTGTTACTTCAACAGTAGTTGCCTAGTCTTCTCACCATGAGATCGTTTGTGACCATCGCCTTGTTGGCTACTGTAGCCTCTGCCGGATTGCTGGATCCGAAAGATCTGGGAAAAGGATTCGAAGATCTCTTGGATCAGGGCAAATTTGACGACCTTTGCAAAAACGGCAAGGCCAAGGACCTCATCAACGGCTTGACAAATGTCACCGACAACACAAAGAAGTCGCTGCACTCGGCGGTTAACCTCCATCAGAGCTTGGCTGCTGATGATAAGAAGCATTTGCACAACTTCTTCCAGTTCATCGTCAAGTAAGTTCTTATATATTAAACCAATGGACTTGATTGTAGGTTCGGAAGGGAATATGATAATGACACCACCACCTCGCAACGCTTCGGTCACTTTAAAACTTCCTTAAAACGCGTTGAAAGCCGCCAGAAGCATAGCCCAAAAACTAAATTTGGAGTTACCAAGTTCTCCGACCTGAGCGCACAGGAATTCGTTAACAAACACACTGGAGTTAAGGGAGTTAGCCATGTCCAAAAGCTCCACAGCACTTCCAAACCGGCCCAAATCCGCGCCAAACGCCAGGATACCCCAGATTCTTATGACTGGAGAGATTATGAAGGGGTCACCTCCATCAAGGACCAGGGCGCCTGTGGCTGTTGCTACGCTTTTGCTGCTGTCGCTGCCATTGAGAGTCAGCACAAGCTTCAGACCTTTGAAGAATTGGATCTGAGTGAAGAGCAGATGGTCGCGTGTACCTACCAAAACCAGAAGTATGATGATAACAATGGCTGCGACGGAGGTTCCTCACCAGGAGTGTTGCGATACGCCATTGACCATGGAATCACCAGTGAGGCTAACTGGGGCTACACTTTGGGCGAGACTGGAGACAATTCTGCCATTCCAAAGTGCAAAAGCAAGACCTCTGCAGTCCGCTCGGTTACTAGCCAAACACAACTCCCACCCGATGATGAGGATAACATGGCCAGTGTTGTTGCAAGCTCCGGGCCGATTGTTACATGTAAGTACAGTTAAACTATTCTCTGTTTCTATGAAACACCTGGGATAGAAACAGTGCCACTTTTCAGACCTTGATGCCGGACCACTCCAAGACTACCAAGGAGGAATCATTGATGCTCAGGAACCCGAAGGTGGCTGGGAAATTAATCATGCCATCCTTACCATCGGCTATGGCAATGAGGATGGTACTCCTTACTGGATCATGAAAAATCAATGGGGAGAAGACTGGGGTGAGAGCGGATTCTTCAGAGCCATCCGCGGCACCAACAACATGCTGGTTGGAGACTGGAACTACCAGGTTCAACTTTAAAAATTTTTATCTTTCTTATTTTAAATTTTACAGTTTGATAGATAAAGCGCTAAATTTCTGTTGACTTTGGTCTAACTGTGAGTGGCATATATCTGGTCGTTTATGAGGCCTAAAAGGATCCCAGAAAAATGCCAGTTGACTCCTAGAATGCACGCCAATTTATTTTCTTCAAAAACTATTTTTGTGGGCTGCGCCCGAGCTTTGTGAAAATGTTGCTTGCCATTTTATACGTGGAAGATAAAAGTTCCGTTTTTGGTGAAAACAACAGTGAAAAGAGAAATTAGTGTAGAATTTTACGTTTTCAGAAAAAAAGGGCTGTACTACCGCATCTTGGCAACTGTTGCGTAATAATTAAGGGTAAAATTGTGATTTTTTCAGTTTTATTGAGAATCCTTTAAATTAAGAAGCAAAATGGATAAATATAGGAAAATGTAATTAACTGTAAGATGTAACATCAATATCACAGTCGTCATTGCACTTGTAGATTGGTTGACTAGATTTTCTGGATTGACTTTGTCTTGACTGGTTTGACTTTGGGTTGGAATTAAAATAACTGGTGTTGATGGTGGCGGTTTAAAAATTCCGGTACATGAACTGTCGATCTTGTTTGTCATCTCTTTAATTCACCACATATCTTTGTTTTTGCAATTTTTCCGCTTCTTCTGTGAGCTCCCGAACTTTTTTCCCTGAGGCAGTTGCCACGGCCGCGCGTTCACGTTGGCCGTTCATTAGAGACGTATGAGTCCTTTTTGGAGTCACAGAAGCATTTGTGATGTTAGTTAGAACGTTATAAATGCGCAAACATCATGAAAATTCAAAATTTACAATTTTTTGCCCTTAGGACCCAAACTTTGAACCCAATTTTCTCAAAAAGTTGACCACCGATTTTCGATTTTTTTACAGAATCTGGAAGCCCTCACAGTCTTCTATGTCATATCTAAAAAGCAAACCAATCTTGTGATAAAAACATACCTTATTGGCCGAAATATTGAAATTTCCATTATTTTGGGTTTCTGTAGAATCGTTCTGGTCGGCCGAAATTTGCTTTAAGCGCTTAGCTTCAAGCATTTTCTGAATCCTCTGTTCCAGTTGTCTCTTTCTATCCATCTTGGCATTGTTTGCGATGCTCACCCGGCTGTCAGATTGCGAAAACATGTTAAGATTCATCTGCAAAAATTCAAAATTTCACAGTTTTTGACTTGTAACACCCGATTCGATCACAGGAAGTAAAAAAAGTTATGCCCATTGGATAGAGCATGAAAAAAGCTACAATTCTATAGACTCAGAAGTTAACATCGGTCATCTCAAAAGAATGTTATGAACGAAGTAAATTACCTTACTCCAGCGGTAAACATTAAAGATGCCGCCAAATATGGCAGAGATTTATTTTTTTTCTGTCTTGAGTATACATTTTTCGATTTGTCTGTTAATCTTCCTTACTTTGTGCAATTTCTGCGATGATTAACTCTTTTTCAGCCATGATACGGTAGTTTTTAAGCGGAGGGAAACAGTTGACCAAACGGGCCAGGGAGACACTTGACACGAATTATTTTTTTGATTTTTTGTAGAAGAAAATAAATTGGCGTGCTAGAATGTACTTCCCCTGGAATCACGTTGACTCAAGGTTATTTGCATAACTGGCGGTCACGGTTATCACGAAACAATGAGGAGGCGTTGCTGAATTTTTTTATTTTTCCCTTTTGACACCGGAATCTTTGTTTATGTTGATTTCACGGTATCAGACGTTCTTGTTGACGTGTAAACCTGAAATTCTTTTTAAAAATTCAAATCCGAGTAGTTGGTGGTCGTTACAGTAATACCATATAATTTTTTTATAGATTTATTAAAACATATAACCGAGAAGAAAGGTTTAAATTTTGTATCCACAAAAATCAACAATAGTAAAAAAGGAAATAAGAGTGGTGCACGTCAAAGAAAAAGTGAGAACCTCGGATCATTGATTTTTTACGAAATGTCGCTGAATTATCGAGTCACAAAAGAAAACTTTCCCAGAGAATTTCGAGAAAAATGTTTTTTCGAAGAGGCAAATAATTTTTCAAGCTCGATAATTCTGTGGCACTTCGCAAAAAAATCAATGATCCGAGATTCCTTGTTTTTTCAATTTTCTGAAAGAATTGTTTTGACGTGTGGTGCTTTATATTATTCCAAAAAGTTTCAAACTTACTTCATTTTTAGCCTACATGAAATTTTGTGGCCTACTTCAAAATCTGATCTGCCTAGGTGAAAAAATTTCATGTGGGCCAAAAAAAATTTTTTTTTGGCATAGGTGGTTTTTTTTTCATGTGGGCAAAAAATTTTTTTTTGGCATAGGTGGTTTTTTTCATGTATGCAAAAAAAAATTTTTATTTTCGCCCACATGAAGTTTGTGATTTCAGAAATTTCAAAGGTGAAGAAATCGATGTAGGCCAAACCGAGATTTTGGCCTAGTTGATGCAAGCGGTCAAGAAGGTCAAGAACTAGGCGGAAATCATGGTTTTGGCCTAGTTGATTAAATCGAAATTCATTAAATCGAACTAGGCCAAAACCATGATTTCCGCCTAGTTCCTGCCCGCTTGATCATACAAAATCCTAAAAGTTCATGAAACATTTTATAACAAATAACAAGAATATATCCGTCATTAGGATTCTTTTTTTTTGTTTCAAGGAATTGATCAGTTGGGCGATTCCTTCGTCCAACCCATTGCGGTTCTGCTCATCCTGGAAGACTTCTCGGTCCATTCCTTCGACTTGTTCCAATTGTTTCCTCAATTCATTGATGACATCCGTCCTTGATTTCCTCATATTTTGACCAGGGATGGCAGGCAGTTCGGCGTTGGCAGGAAGAGAAACATCCGGTTCATTATTATCCTCCGCTTCCACCGTTTCTACATCCACATCTTCTTCAGGTCTTTGAAGACAGCCGAGATCGCCTGGTTCATGATTCTCCTTCTCTCCCACATTCACTTCCACATTTTCATCTCTGTCTACATTCTCGTATTCATCTTCAAAGCTGCCTTCAATGTCATCATCTTCGATGAATGTAGGTGGAGACGGGTTTCCTTCAGGATTTCCCGCCTCGGTAGTGTCCATCGTTTCGGCGACTTGTGGTTCTTTCCATTTTTTTTGCAGTTCACTTCTTCCATATCCACAAATATGGCATGGGCTTCTGAAATTTTTTTAAATTTCTCAACCTTCTAAGCAGCATTTTTTGCAATATATTACCTGAACTCTACTTCGAATACTGGAACGGAGGGATCGTGTTATATGGAATGTAGTATTTGGCTTCTTCTTCGCGAGGATACACTAATGGTTTCCTTAGTATCTCCTTAACCGCATTAAAATATTTTCTTGCTTCTTCGATTCCACTTGAGTTTCGAAAAACACATAGACCCGTCACACAGTTCAACCTCATATTAATTGGGTTCAGATTCTTCACTAAATGGCAACATAAAATGGTGAAAAAGTCTTACCGTCATTTCGAGAAGCGAACACAAGTCCTGTTGAGTGCGCTGTCACTCCACCTGCTTTTGGGAGCAGTTCATACAAATTGGTACAACAATACGGATCTTCCACTCGAATGTAGCCGGGATGCCGGCCGAAATAGTGGATGTAAGTCAATCTCTCGGAAGCCAGAAGACCTACAGCATCCACGGCCGCTTTCCTTTTGGGTCGAGGAGTGGCTTCATCTTCGCTTTCCACGGAGGTTTTGTTTTTTGAGCATGGAGTCCGGTCTTTTCCATCAATTTTAGGGGCGTTGACAATCTTCTTGCGTTTTACGGTGGAACTGCAAGGGGTGGACGGGGAATCGGGAGGAGTCATATTTCTGAAAAAAAATCTGCTTTGAAATATTTATCAAGGAAAATTACTCGCCAAAAATTTTTCACGCCATAAAAACCCGGAGAAACTAGACAACAATTGCGAAACATTGCGAAATCAACAACTTGTTTACCAATAGGACGCCTCTTGAACAGAATGCCAAGATTTCGCACTAAATTTTCGCGGGATTTTTATAGTTTGGGCCGTCTACAGAAAACCTTTCCTTTTCCGCTTTTTCGGTGATAAAATTTTTACCGTTCTTTATGTCCCGAAAACGCCCAGTTATTGATGGGTTCGTCGATCAAGAAGATCTATTTTTTCTGATGACAATCAGGAAAACCAGGATCCACAGCAACCCTCCACTAGCCAATTTCGTGCACCCAGTCTTGCTAATGCATCGTGTGAACTCGGCAGAAATTTCTTGAACCTTTTCCCCCCTTTTTGTGCAGAACGCCCTTGCCAAGTAGTCGAGTACGAACGGAAATTATTGGACAGTCGCTTCCTTGAACTTGCAGACCAAATGTCGAACTCTGAGGGCCGAGCAAAGGCAAAGGGTAGGCTATTGTACTTTGTGATTATGGGTTTAGTTATGGAAAAGATCATGAACAACAACAAAGATTTCGTTAGGGACGCAAGTGCTAAGCCGATTCGGGAATTCACCAACGACTGCTGTGCAAAACTGTTTTTGTATCGTTACGCCCAATTGATATCGCCACTGCCCGTTGCCTGCTGCCCATGGATATGGCCGCGCGCCGCGAGTACGTGACGAAGGAGCAGAACCTAACCTCTTCCAATGAATTGACAGTCATAGGATACGAAGTTTGTCCGACCTTCTTCGCAGAGGTGAATAATATTTCCATAAAGTAGTAAGTTTGCACCGTAAATTTTTCTTGCCTCAGTTTTCCAATATTTTGGCTTGCTCTCTGCAGTAGGCGGAAAGTCCGGTTTTGTCTACGGCTACGTACTAGGCCGGCGAAATAGACTGGACATGTTTTCGCACGGTGCGGGCGCATGAATTGGGTGTGGGTGAAGGTGCGATGCACCGTAAATTTTTCTTGCCTCACAAGGGAAGTCGTTCAGATCGCAAATGAGTTGAGCTATGGGACCGGTATATTCTGCTTCTCCATATTCGAAAACGGTAAGAGCTAAAACAATTTTTCCGTCTGGGCCCTGGTTTTCGAGAAAATCGACCGTGAAGTTTGACCGGAAAAAGCCCCGCTAAATAGTCCTCGCTCCGAAAGGCCTTTGGATCAAGAGCCAAATGGCGGAGGGCGAGTGAAAACGCTCTCAAAGTTCTTTTGTCCGGGATGCCGGGGAAGGTTCGAGTCCCGCCAGGAGCAAACCCTAATTCATAATGGTTGCAAAACAGAAAAAAATATTTTTCGTTTTGCATACTTTGAAATGCATGTCAAATAGGCATATATCTGCGTTGAACTCAAAAATGAAGTGTTTATTCCTAAAAAACTATTTGATCTGAAATTATTGGGGTACACTTCACCACAAAAAACTAATTTATTTTTTATCATTTTCAATATCAAAGCTCTTTGAACATGGGTTTGAGCCTAGCGGGACTCGAACCTTCCCCGACATCCCGGCCAAAAGAATTTTGAGAGCGTTTTCACTCGCTCTCCGCCATTTGGCTCTTGATCCAAAGGCCTTTCGGAGCGAGGACTATTTAGCGGGGTTTCCGGTAAAACTTTACGGACGATTTTCTCGAAAACCAGGGCCCAGACGGAAAAATTGTTTTAGCTCTTACCGTTTTCGAATATGGAGAATCAGAATATACCGGTCCCATAGCTCAACTCATTTGCGATCTGAACGACTTCCCTTGTCAGTTTTTCAATATTTTGGCTTGCTCTCTGCAGTAGGCGGAAAGTCCGGTGTTGTCTACGGCCTACGTAAAAAACTCCTTTTTAGTGCCAAAGAGATACGCGACTCTTTGCAATCGGATAAGGTAGTAAGTACCGTGGATGGACGAACCCTTGTAAAACGCCACGTCAACTGATGGAGAAACGCAAGAAATCTGGAGAAGGCGTGAGCAAAGCTGGATCAGAGGACGTCCAAAAGATTGCAAGGTAAGTTTGCGACGTTGCCTTTTTGATTGTTCGTTTTCTAAATTAATATAATTTATGTTTCAGCCGGCCCATGTTCAGCTTAGATGCAAGAAATAAGCTGGAGAAGGCGTGAGCAAAGCTGGATCAGAGGACGTCCAAAAGATTGCAAGGTAAGTTTGTGACGTTGCCTTTTTGATTGTTTGTTTTCTAAATTAATATAATTTATGTTTCAGCCGGCCCATGTTCAGCTTAGATGCAAGAAATAAGCTGGAAAAAGGCGTGAGCAAAGCTGGATCAGAGGACGAGTGTGGAGATCACTTCGGAGTTCAGATTGCATGAAAGAAATTCGATGGATTATCTTTTAATTTAAAGATAATAAAAGGACGAAGGAATCGCCCAACTGATCAATTCCTTGAAACAAAAAAAAGAATCAATTGGAACAAGTCGAAGGAATGGACCGAGAAGTCTTCCAGGATGAGCAGAACCGCAATGGGTTGGACGAAGGAATCGCCCAACTGATCAATTCCTTGAAACAAAAAAAAAGAATCCTAATGACGGATATATTCTTGTTATTTAAGAGCGAAGGAATAAGAGCGAAAAAAATCTTCTGAAAAAAATGCTTCAGCCTCTTTCTTTTTTTGTCGAAAGAGTCTCGAGCAGATTCTCACCACTTGGGAAAGCGTCTGCCGTCACACTCTTTCTTCTCTTCTAGAGGAAGCGTCTGCGAGCAGGCTCTTCCCGACGTTTATAAGCCCCGCCCCCTCGATTTTGAGCCAATCGCTGAGTTGGTGGTTTTCTTGCAGAAAACGGTTGTCTTGGGTGAAAATTTTTGCCTTTTCATTATTCCGGTGATTTGGGCATGTTTTTATTTGTTTTAGAACTGTGATACGCCTAGCCTTACTATGGCTGTCATTTGAAGATTCAATTGAAAATCAGATACATTCCTGGTTAACACAAAGGTTAAGAAAATATTTACAGAACAAGTTTCACAGATATATTTATGTGCAACACAAGTAACATCGAGTTACATTTAGATGTAGAGGGCCGCGGCGGATTCTGCCCATGGGCATTCGTTTCCATATTCACGGTCTCCCTTTCTTCCCCGTTGTTACTGAGATTGGCAGAGCAATTTTGGGACATTGAGGCTGAATTTGGAAAAATTAGTAACTTTTCGAAAATTTTACATCTAAAATAACATCAAAACTCCTCAAAACAACTCTCTCGGTCCTACTTATTATTGGCGCACCTGCAAACACTCACTAAACTGCACATTTTACCTTATTTTAGACAAAGATACCTGAAAATTTCAAAAAATCTCGGTTTTGACGTAGGCCTGCAAAAAATTTCAAAAATATCAACTAAATCACTATTCATACTTTCTTTCTCCGTCTCCTAGGTATTTCATCACTCACAAAAAACTGCACAAACAAAAAATAATATTACTTTAGGTCCAATCCGCTGAAAAGCCCAAAAACGCCTCAAAAATCCCTTTCTTCTCCCTCAAAAGTCTATGAAACTGTTACTTACTTTCCATTCAACAAGTGGTGAATATCCCTGTCATTGCTGGATCCAGCTTCATCAACTATCACGAGTACCTTATCCATGGAGACCAAATTCTTCTTGTCGCATTTATATCTAAAATGTTAAAAACAAAAAATTCTAACTCACAAAGTCGTCCGAATTCATCGCTGTAGCGATCACGTACTGTTGAAGTCGAACATCAAGTGGGCTTGAAAGGTGTAAAACAAGTTCAGATATGGAGTTTGCAGTTGGCCAAGTAGGAAAGATTAGGCCTAAAATTACGTAAACAGGCTAGCAAAATGAGGCAACTTACATTTCGTCGCGTCGGTCCGCTCTTCTTCGTCAAAATTCGCTATCATTCATCAATGAGCTAGGTTCACCTCCATCTATTGTTGTCGGCCACTTTTCTTCGGTCAAAACGACTGAAAATTGTTCGGGCGCAAGCTGCGGAACCTTTTTTTCGCTTGGGCTAGAGAAATGAAGTTTTACCAACAACTTTGATGCCAAAAAAGGACGACGAAGATTGATATGCGATTGCTGAAGGCCTGGAAACACCGCCCATAAGAGGTTGAACTGGATCTACTGCAAATCATGGACTTATATTCGGCCTCCAATGTCTGGACTCGGAAAAGGTACGTAGAATGTTAAATTGTTGATAGTATTGGTAAGTTTAAGCCGAAATATCTCCGCGTCATGTGCAGCGAGATGTTTCAATAGTTCAGGTGGAGGACAAGCATAATAATGATGCGGCTTACGAAGTAAATGAAGTCCCTCTTCATCGGCTTGAAAGATGGTAAGTTCTTTTCTTCTGTTTTGCGTTGTTGATTTCGGAAATATTCAACCACCACACCGTCTTCATCAATCCGATTACAGATGTGGTCTACTAATGAGAAACACGTGATCTTCTGGACCCCTCCTATGCGCAAGACTGTTTGGTCCCGGCGACTAACCGAATGCATTCGCAGCCAGCCGTTCAACAACCCCATAGGTACGCGAAAAAGTGCACAACTTTCCGGCTATTATTCCTATTACAATTCAGCCACCATGGTTTATTATCTCTGTTACCTGAATTACATTTTTGTGACCTTCTTTATATCAGATTTATATATTATATCTGATTTCTCCGATATCTGTTTCTTAGACGCCTTTATTTATTGTTATTAAAGATTAGTTATTCATTTATTTTATAGAAAATGAACGAAGAGTGTTAGACTGTACTGTCCAAACTTTGTTGTCAAAGAAAAAATGTAAAAAACATCGTATATTTGAAAAGAACAGTGCTTTATTTACTAAATGGCAACATTTCAATTCGCCATTTTTCCCCAAAATCCTGCAGAAGTGGGCGGAGCCAATAGGCGGAAAGAGTCTCGACCCACACTCTTCCCCCACCTTGATGGCGGGAGCGTCTGCTCGAGACTCTTTCCGCCTCTCAGATTCTTTCCCAAATGGGAAGAGTTCGTAAACACACTCTTCCGAACGAAAAGGAAAGAGGCTGAAGCATTTTTTTCAGAAGATTTTTTCCACTCTTATTCCTTCACTCTTATTTGTTATAAAATGTTTCATGAACTTTTAGGATTTTGTATGATCAAGCGGGCAGGAACTAGGCGGAAATCATGGTTTTGGCCTAGTTCGATTTAATGAATTTCGATTTAATCAACTAGGCCAAAACCATGATTTCCGCCTAGTTCTTGACCTTCTTGACCGCTTGCATCAACTAGGCCAAAATCTCGGTTTGGCCTACATCGATTTCTTCACCTTTGAAATTTCTGAAATCACAAACTTCATGTGGGCAAAAATAAAATTTTTTTTTTGCATACATGAAAAAAACCATCTATGCCAAAAACAAAAAAATTTTTTTTGCCCACATGAAAAAAAACCACCTATGCCAAAAAATTTTTTTTTGCCCACATGAAAAAAAACCACCTATGCCAAAAAAAATAATTTTTTTTGCCTAGATTAAAAAAAAAAAAAAATTTCATGTAGGCTAAAAATGAAGTAAGTTTGAAACTTTTTGGAATAATATAAAGCACCACTCTTAAAGTCCGAGGTTCGCCAAGCCTAGGCGCAAATAAGGAATGTTCCCGCTGTGGGACCCAAAACGGCGGGCCTCTCGCCGTTTAAAACAAAAAGTTTGTTTTTTTTGATGCTAGAAATCCGGATATTCGTACAGAGAAGGTGAAAGATGAATGGAGATCACTGAAAAAGGTATGTTTTTTGTCTTTTCTTATTCAGAGCGGCTCGGCACAAAATTTTACGAATGCTGGACCTATATTTTTTGTGTTTTGAACGATTGTAGGTGTTTTTTTACATAAGGAAGCATGAAAATAGGTGTGGTCTCTCAAAGAACCGTCCAGGAGTGCTGATGGTTGAGTTTTTGTCTAGTTGCAAGCAAAACCATCACTAAAGTACCTAGTGTAACATAACGTTTTTCAGGAATCCTAATCTAGATGCAATAAGGCCGCAAAACCTTGGCTTCGAAGGCTCTCTGAAGCCAGAACGAAATTGGACGCGATAATTGAGGTAGAAATCAACAAGAAACGTAAGTTTTTTATGTTTAGATGTGTTTTGATTTTTTGAGTGGAATGCAGTAACATTTCAGAGTGTAATTTCCTGAATTTTCGAACGAAAAGTCGCGTTTTTATGAGAAACAAACGTTGGGATTGGTATTTGAACGTTTTTACCATTTACGCCAATGGTTTACTCCTTTGATCTTCCAAAATGTCTAATATTGCGCGAAACCTGTAGATAACTCAATTTAGACATTAATTCTCGCTTGTTTTGAATATCTTATACCATCTTGATCGCCTTATTTCGAGGAAAAGTCTATAGTCGTTGGATTAGCTAAGCGCAAAACAGGCATCCTGATAGTTGTACATTCCAGGTATTGATAAGCAAATGCGAGTAAATCGACGTTTAATGGTGGTCTTCGCGGATCTGGCTCCAAAGATGTTGTTCAAACAACAGGAAGCGATGCAACTGCAACCTCAGCAAGCTGTCCCTGTTTCTACCCCTCCAGCAGGGCACCACGACATTTCCGGAATTTGGACACTTCCGGAATGGCGGAATAGTGACACTTCCGGAATGGCGGAACAGTGACACTTCCGGAACCGGGGAAAAATCAAAGAAGAGGCTTAGACCTGCCATCTGAACCATCTGACTGGATTTATTGTTATTAATCTCAAAAATTTTGTTATTTTTTTTTCTGATTGTTACTTTTTTCCTTTTTTCTTAAGTAGTAGTGTTAAAAAGTAATTTTTTGGAATTTTTCCAAAAATACTCGATTTAGGGGTTTTCGAGGGTGCTGATTTCGAAAATCATGTTAGCTTTCCTCTTCATAGTGCTATCTGGTACTATACAGTACAAGGTGAAAATATGGCTCTTGGCGTTAATGGTGTTGTTTTGATGCTTAGTACTCCTCAAAAACACGTTTTAAATAACTGGTACTGTTTAGTACTGTCTGGTACTATGTAGTACAAGGTGAAAATAGGAGTACTAAGGAACAGAACAACACCACTAATGCCTAAAGGCCAAATTTTTACCTTGTACTACACAGTACCAGACAGTACTAAACAGTACCAATTATTTAAAACGTGTTTTTGAGGAGTACCAAGCATCAAAACAACACCATTAACGCCAAAAGCCATATTTTCACTTCGTATTGTATAGTACCATATAGTACTATGAAGAGGAAAGCTAACATGATTTTCGAAATCAGCACCCTCGAAAACCCCTAAATCCAGTATTTTTGGACAAATTCCAAAAAATTACTTTTTAACACTACTACTTAAGAAAAAAGTAAAAATCAGAAAAAAAATAACAAAATTTTTGAGATTAATAACAATAAATCCAGTCAGATGGTTCAGATGGCAGGTCTAAGCCTCTTCTTTGATTTTTCCCCGGTTCCGGAAGTGTCACTGTTCCGCCATTCCGGAAGTGTCACTATTCCGCCATTCCGGAAGTGTCCAAATTCCGGAAATGTCCTGATGCGTCCAGCAGCCGTGGATAATGCAAATTCGACGACCAAAGCAAGATGCCATTGTGGATGAAGCTTCGGGTGACGGAAATGAATTATAATTCCTGACACATATTGTTTGTTAATTTTTGCGTATCTATTGTTCTGTTTTCTTAGTTATGTTTTTTTGAAGTATTAAATAGGTCTTGAAATAACCAACAAAACTTGTACGTGCATAAAAGAACTTTGTATATGTAATATTCGTATCAGGGCAAGATATTCGCTTTAGACCGGCGCTTTTCGTGACTTTCGGTTTTAAACCCTATATTACACTTGCCAGCGCCCAGAAACGCATAGAAATCTGAAGCCGAAACCCAAAAAGCAAATCAACAAAATAATCTCCCTTCCTCCACGTAAATGATGTGTGTACGAATCGGTCCAGAGCAGGAGGATGAGTGAAGCTGAAATCACAGATTTTAATGTCTAAATTGAGTTATCTACAGGTTTTGCGCAATATTAGACATTTTGGAAGATCAAAGGAGTAAACCATTGGCGTAAATGGTAAAAACGTTCAAATACCAATCCCAACGTTTGTTTCTCATAAAAACGCGACTTTTCGTTCGAAAATTCAGGAAATTACACTCTGAAATGTTACTGCATTCCACTCAAAAAAATCGAAACACATAAACATAAAAAAGTTACCCTTCTTGTTGATTTCTACTTCAATTATCTGTTCCACGTTCAAGAAACAAGAAAAAAATTATTTTCTAGGGGAAAATTTGACTCAAAGCAAGACTTGACCATCCGTGTTGGGCCCCACAGCGGGAACATTCCTTATTTGCGCCTAGGCTTGGCGAACCTTCTTTTTTTTTGGCGCACCCTGTAGATTCGTTCATTTTTTTTTATCATTTTGCAACCGGGAAGTATCAAAAATGTGGCAAAATACCTCCCTCTACAACTAAAAAAACTCCGTTTGAATGGCGCGCCACGTCAAAGAAAAAGTGAAAAAACAAGGAACCTCGGATCATTGATTTTTGACGATATGTCGCTGAATTATCGAGTCACAAAAGAAAACTTTCCCAGAGAATTTCGAGAAAAATGTTTTTTCGAAGAGGAAAATAATTTTTCAAGCTCGATAATTCCGTGGCACTTCGCAAAAAATCAATGATCCGAGATTCCTTGTTTTTTCAATTTTCTGAAAGAATTGTTTTGACGTGCGCGCCCTCTTTCCTCACAAAAAGAGCAGGCACGTTTTTGAAATGGGAGTTTTTTCACTTGGATAGGGAGGTATTTGCTGCATTTTTGATACTTTCCGGATGCAAAATGGTACGTTTTTGCCAATGGATCAGATCCGCCACTGTAATGATGTACGTCATATTCAATCAGTTTATGCTAACCAACGGATACGTTAGACAGTTCAGACATGATAGAAGAACAGAACATTGAAGAATCACGTCTTGTCGTAAAGAAAGAATATATGTATAGAGTTCACACACCAGGTTCGGCACTCTTGTAGGATCCACGTCTGGTGTTGCTTTATTTCACTGTTACATCGCTCCGGAATACTACATGTATATACTACAAGACAAAGAGGTATTCGCACTTCGTCGCTGCGGCGACACAGAGCGTCTACACGAAGTGAACATGCAGTGGCTACGTATAAAAGAGAGATTCTCCCAAGGAACTTTTTTTCTCAAATTATGCTAAGCGCTTCCGAGCAAGGCTACAAAAAGATTTGATGCATGTCATAAAGCCTTGTTGGTTTAGGTGCATGCATCCTACGAACTCTCAGCTTTGCATTTTTAAAAATCCGCTTTTAATTTGCACAGCTACGTTTCCAAAACGTCTGATTTTGAATACAAATAAACATTCAAGTATGGGAAAGGGCAAAACAAATCAACTTCCTCGAATGTGTCTAGCGTTTAGCCGTTAACTCCAGCTATGCAAATAAGAAACGATCACCAAGTTACCCGGAAAAAATACATTTGAAACTTCAATTGGCGTTTCCGAGGAATCAGGAATGTTGGAATTGCAGAGATCCATAACGAAATATGGGGTATATAAAGCCTGGATGTTGATGGAGAGATATCAACTTGTTACTTCAACAGTAACTGCTTAGTCTTCTCACCATGAGATCATTTGTGATCATCGCCTTGTTGGCTACTGTAGCCTCTGCCGGATTGCTGGATCCGAAAGATCTGGGAAAAGGATTCGCAGATCTATTGGACCAGGGCAAATTTGACGACCTTTGCAAAAACGGCAAGGTCAAGGACCTCATCAACGGCTTGACAAATGTCACCGACAACACAAAGAAGTCGCTGCACTCGGCGGTTAACCTCCATCAGAGCTTGGCTGCTGATGATAAGAAGCATTTGCACAACTTCTTTCAGTTCATCGTTAAGTAAGTTACTGTATACTAAACCAATGGACTTTATTGTAGGTTCGGAAGGGAATATGATAATGACACCACCACCTCGCAACGCTTCGGTCACTTTAAAACTTCCTTAAAACGCGTTGAAAGCCGCCAGAAGCACAGCCCAAAAACTAAATTTGGAGTCACCAAGTTCTCCGACTTGAGCGCACAGGAATTCGTTAACAAACACACTGGAGTCAAGGGAGTCAGCCATGTCCAAAAGCTCCACAGCACTTCCAAACCGTCTCAAATCCGCGCCAAACGCCAGGATACCCCAGATTCTTATGACTGGAGAGATTATGAAGGAGTCACCTCCATCAAGGACCAGGGCGCCTGTGGCTGTTGCTACGCTTTTGCTGCTGTCGCTGCCATTGAGAGTCAGCACAAGCTTCAGACCTTCGAAGAGTTGGATCTGAGTGAAGAGCAGATGGTCGCGTGTACCTACCAAAACCAGAAGTATGATGATAACAATGGCTGTGACGGAGGTTCCTCCCCGGGAGTGCTGCGATATGCGATTGACCATGGAATCACCAGTGAGGCCAACTGGGGCTACACTTTGGGCGAGACTGGAGACAATTCTGCCATTCCAAAGTGCAAAAGCAAGACCTCTGCAGTCCGCTCGGTTACTAGCCAAACACAACTCCCATCCGATGATGAGGATAACATGGCCAGTGTTGTAGCTAGTTCCGGACCAATTGTTACATGTAAGTACAGTTAAACTATCATCTGTTTCTATATATGAAAGGCCTGGGATAGCAACAGTGACACTTTTCAGACCTTGATGCCGGACCACTCCAAGACTACCAAGGAGGAATCATTGATGCTCAGGAACCCGAAGGTGGCTGGGAAATTAATCATGCGATCCTTACAATTGGCTACGGAAATGAGGATGGTACCCCTTATTGGATCATGAAAAATCAATGGGGAGAAGACTGGGGTGAGAGCGGATTCTTCAGAGCCATCCGCGGCACCAACAACATGCTGGTTGGAGACTGGAACTACCAGGTTCAACTTTAAAAATTTTTATCTTTATTATTTTAAATTATACACTTTGATAGATAAAGCGCTAAATTCCTATTGACTTTCGTCTAACTGTAAGTGGCATATGTGTGGTTGTTGATGAGGCCCATGGCCTAAAAGGATCCCAGAAAATGCCAGTTGACTCCTAAAATGTAGTTTCCCTTGCAATCACGTTGACTCAAGGTTATTTGCATAACTGGCGGTCACGGTTATCACGAAACAATGAGGAGGCGTTCCTGAATTTGTTTATTTTTCCCTTTTGACACCGGATCTTTGTTTATGTTGATTTCGCGGTATCAGACGTTTTTGTTGACGTATAAACCCGAAATTCTTTTTAAAAATTCAAATCCGAGTAGTTGGTGGTCTTTACAGTAATACCATAAAAATTTTTTTATAGATTTATTAACAGATATAAACGAGAAAGAAGGTTTAAATTTTGTTTCCACAAAAATCAGCAATACAAAAGTAAATGATGGGGCGACTGCAAGCTCCAAAAATTTTTTGCTCACACCATCCACTCATATGTATTCAGGCAACGGCATAGGTACTGAAATGGAGCTCAACTTGAAGGGGAGTCGGGGGACGTTTAGATCACCGATCGTTGAGAACAAGTACACACACAAACACAAGTTTCTTTTATTCACGTCAACGGGAACAACCGAAGAAGATAATGAGCTAATTGGTGATAAAGTGTTCCTTTTATACATATAACTCCATTTATGCTAATTTCCATGGGAATTTTGGAGACCTTTGAGGCTCCACAACAGGCACACCATTTTTTGTTGGCAATAAACCGACCGCTGCAATAACTTTGGTACCGAAAAAAACGAACTCTTCTTGTGAGAAGTCTCCCTAATTAACACGAAAAACGGCTACGCACGGCAACCGGATTGTTTCTTGTAGACATGGCTCCCGACCTGAAAATTCTCACCCGGGCAAATAGCATGTTTTCTTGGCAATCCACCGACAGCTGCAATAACTTTGGTACCGAAAAAAAGCGCTGCAAACAATTATTTTCCGAACTGACAGGGGAAGTACCCCAAGTGCGACGCTCAGATTTTGATGAAACTTGGCACAAATTTAGAACAATTTTTTCTAAGATATATCCGAGAATCCTAGCTCGCGCTTCGCAGAAACCACCGAGATTTTTAGGTCGAAATTCGACGAAAATTTAAGACTTTTTGTCGAATTTCGGCATGAAAAGTTTCATGCCGATTTCTACCGTAAAGGGTGATGTTCCCACAAAAAATGAATTTTTTCCGCATGAAACTAGCAAAGTTATGGCCAAAAAGTGTTTTTCTCTCTGACCGCTCTCCGCATTTAGCGTGCTCTCTCGGCGGCAAAGATCGTTGAAAATCTCGGCTTCGCGTTCAAAGCGCGAGCTAAAACTTTCAGAAATTGATATTTAGTCTATGCCCGAAGTGTGTGCAAAATTTGAAGAAAATCTGAGCGTCGCACTTGGGGTACTTCCCTTGTGAGCTCGCAGTCGGCTAGGAAAAATATTTTTCTCTGAATTATTTTATTTCTTTTGTCAAGCTTGACACTTTGTTTGGACGAAACTTAAAAGTGGGCGGGAAACATTCTTTTCTATTTCAGGTTGCCGCTTACCGTGCTACGTAAACCCTGCAAAGATTCCTCCAAAGAATTTCTTTTTTTAGGAATCGTGCTACGTGCTTGCGACCAAAGCTACAAAAAAACTTGCTGCACATCATGAAGCCCTCTGAAAAGGATTGTGTGTTTAGCTGCACGCAACCTACGAATTCTCCGATTTGAATCTTTTAATAGCCGTTCTCAATTTGCACAGTTACATTTTAAAAACCTATGTTTTTTAATACAAATAAACATATCAGTATTGGAAAGGACAAAACAAATCAACTTCCTCGGATGCGTATATTCTTTAGTCGTTATCTCCAGCTATGCAAATAATAATCGATCACCCAGTTTGGAAAAAATACATTTTAAACATCAATTTTCATTTCTGAGGAATCAGGAATGTTGGAATTGCAGAGATCCATAACAAAATTTGGGTATATAAAGCCTGGATGTTGATGGGGAGATATCAACTAGTTACTTCAACAGTAACTGCCTAGTCTTCTCACCATGAGAGCATTTGTGATCATCGCCTTGTTGGCTACCGTAGCCACCGCCGGATTGCTGAATCCGAAAGATTTGGGAAAGGGATTCGAAGATCTCTTGGATCAGGGCAAATTTAACGACCTTTGCAAAAACGGCAAGGTCAAGGACCTGATCAACGGCTTGACAAGTGTCACCGACAAAACAAAGAAGGCGCTGCACTCGGCGGTTAATATCCATAAAAAGTTGGGTGCTGATGACAAGAAGCATTTGCACCACTTCTTTCAGTTCATCGTCAAGTAAGTTACTTTATATTGCAACCATGAACGTGATTATAGGTTCGGAAGGGAATATCATAATGACACCGCCACTTCGGAACGCTTTGGTCACTTTAAAACGTCATTAAAACGCATAGAAAGCCGCCAAAAGCATAGCCCAAAAACTAAATTTGGAGTTACCAAGTTTTCCGACCTAAGCGCACAGGAATTCGTTAACAAACACACTGGAATCAAGGGAGTTAGCCATGTCCAAAAGCTGCACAGCACTTCTAAGCCCGCCAAAATCCGCGCCAAACGCCAGAATACCCCAGACTTTGACTGGAGAGATCATGAAGGGGTCACCTCCATCAAGGACCAGGGCGATTGTGGCTGTTGCTATGCTTTTGCTGCTGTCGCTGCCATTGAGAGTCAGCACAAGCTTCAGACCTTTGAAGAATTGGATCTGAGTGAAGAGCAGATGGTCGCGTGTACCTACCAAAACCAGAACTATGATAATAACAATGGCTGCGACGGAGGTTCCTCCCCAGGAGTGCTGAGATATGCGATTGACCATGGAATCACCAGTGAGGCAGAATGGGGCTACACTTTGGGCGAGACTGATGACAACTCGGCCATTCCACAGTGTGAAAGCAAGACCCCCGCAATCAACTCGGTTACTAGCCAATCACAACTCCCATCCGGTGACGAGGACAACATGGCCAGTGTCATTGCTAGCTCCGGACCAATCATTACATGTGAGTACAATTGAGTAACCATCCACGACACTTTTCAGACCTTGATTCCCGACCACTTCAAGACTATGAAGAAGACATCCTCGACGCCGAAGAACCCGCAGGTGGCTGGGAAATTAACCATGCCGTCCTTACAGTTGGCTATGGAACCGAGAATGGTACTAACTACTGGATTATGAAAAATCAATGGGGAGAAGAGTTTGGTGAGAGCGGATTCTTCAGAGTCGTTCGCGGCACCAACAACATGCTCGTCGGAGACTACAGTTACCAGGTTCAACTTTAAAAATTTCTTCTTATATTTATTATTTTAAATTATACAGTCTGATGGATAAAGGGCCGATTTTAATCTCGAAGGGCTAAAATCTAATGAAGTAAAAGAAGAAGCGTCGTTTTTGGAAACAATCTTGCAATGGATCGGACTCTTTTTGTTGCTGTTGTAAACACCGGCTCTCATTTCGTCAGTGCAGCGACACTGCCGCACAAAACATGGGCATCTACAAAATGCTTCATGTTTCTCCCGCAAAGCTATATTTTACAAAAATAATTTTCCGGTTTTGTTGAATTTGTTATAATTTCTCGCTCATCTTCCAACAGCCATCTTCATAAAATTCAAAACTTTCACTTGCGAATTGAGGAAATCCCGTTTCTTATCTTCCCGAAGAGAAAGCATGCCTCGCCGGAAATTCGAAGAGGTTCAAGTTCAAAGTTGATGAGTGCGAGGATTCGCTTGTTATTTTTGAATGTTCTTCTCTCCAATGCTCCTCCGCAATTTGATTTTTAAAAGTGTTCAACTATTTTTGTTGGAAGTTCGGTATGTCAGAAGTTTGCTCCGAAGAGTGTCTGGAAATTACTCTAGGGTAAGTTGGGATTAAAAATTAGGGTTGAGGACAAAAGTGGGAAATTTTTGTGTTTCAGCAGAAGTTTTAGTTGTAGCTATCTAATAAAATACGTTCGCTTTTCAGAATAAAGTCCTACTTTTGCTGATAATAATCTTTATCATCTTGATGCACAATTTCTTCTACCATTATCGGAGATTACTGTGGATGGACTTTCAGTATAATGCAGAAGATTTTGCAAGGACATATGGGCAAGTTTTGTGGCCAATAGCTACCCCACACGGCAACCCGAAATAGAATATAATAGAAGAAAAATGTTTCCCGCCCACTTTTGAATTTCGTCCAAACGAAGTGTCAAAATTGCCAAAAGAAATAAAATTATTCATAAAAAAATATTTTTCTGTCGGAAACCCCCAAGAAAAATTCTTTTTTGAACTTACACTTGTCCTTTTACTTCTTTTTATGTCATAATACAGTAAACGAGCAGATAAATTTTAGCTACGACTACAACTACACGCATATTCTGGAGAACCAATGTGTGCTTCCTGTAATTACGGCAGGTATGTGCAAAATCTCGGCATGCAGATTGTTTGAATGACTTGAAAACGACCTCAGACGTTTTTTTAGCTGAACCAGATATTCTTCCGTTTCTGAAAACGTCCAATAGTTCAATCTTCGAATGCCCTTTGTACAGCAGTCCGATGATTGTTCAACATCCAGAAGAAGGAGCGGCTCAATTCGTTCATCCAAGCCAACGAAATCTTGGATATTACAGATGCTCAGTCGATTATTTAAATGGCACAGAAGACACACTAGTAAGCTTCATCTGACATTTTCAGCTGCAACTAACCTTTATTCAGGCCACTTTCGACGATGAAATCGATATAGATTCGCCAGTCTATACAGTAAAATGCACTGATAAAGATGGAAAGACAATATATCATGATGTCTACAGTAATTTGAAACCGTTCAAGACACCTTTGCGATATAGTACGGCTAATTCCCAGGGGGTTGAAAAGCCAAGTGTTTTAATGATATTGATCGATGGGATTACCGGCAACAGTTTTCAACGAGAAATGACAATAACAAAGGAATTTCTGGAAAGAAGAAATGCCGCATTTATGAAAGGGTTTAACAGAGTAAGTTACTAGGAGCTATGTGCGCAATACCGTTCATTAAAACTTGTGTTATGAACGCTTGACTGCGGTATTGATAATAAATGGCGAGTATAAGGTCTCCGAAACGGTGATTGCCAAGTTTTAAAGTTTTCCCAATGCTTAATACTTGTCTAAAATACTACAAGTGGCACAAGCTTCTTTAAAAAGTCGATATTTCCAGCATAGTGTCCACTCCTCCAAAAATATATTCGCGATGTTAACCGGGAAAGTGTTTGAGCCGGCAAAGAACGACCTGAACACGACAATGCCCGATCTAATGCAGTTATCAAAGAGTCGGCTGCAGAATTCATCCACTGCTGGCTGGATTTTTGAGAGCGCAAGAAACGCTGGATACATTACTCATTTCAACGATGACAGTGACTTCTTGAAAAAGTTTGACGGAATGAACAGTGAAGTCGAACTGCCAGTCGACGTGAGCTTGCGGTAAGACGATTTTGCGGGTTTGTCATAGGCCGTGTTTTACACAAATGATTTCAAATACAGCGGGAGACCTGATCCAGTGGCAAAAAACGTACCATTTTGCGTCCTGCAAGTATCAAAAATGTGGCAAAATGCGTCCCTCTCAAAGTGAAAAAACTTCTTTTTGAAGGGCGCGCCCTTTCCCTCACAAAAAGAGCGGGCGCGATTTTGAAATCGGAGTTTTTTTCACTTGGAAAGGGAAGCATTTTGCCACATTTTTGATACTTTCCGGATGCAAAATAGTACGTTTTCTGCCACTGGATCAGGTCTCCCACTGTAAGTACCGAGTTTTTATAGGAAATTCCATCAAACATTGAAAAAGATTTCTCTTTTCCCAATCTGCCACAACGGTAAAATGTCAGCCATTCGGACCATTGACGAAATGAAGAGGCAAGAAATATCGGATAAACAAAATTTGGTATTTTAAGATTTGCCACCTACTTTAAAGACCGCTCGACATTTTCGGTCAACTTGATTTCGGCGTCAACTCAATTCTTCGGAGTTTTGTCTGAGATTGACGAGCATTTATCCAATACCTTGGTAAACCTTGATCTTAACGGTGTTCTGGACAACACAATCATTATCTTGAGCAGCACTCAAGTAGCAACATTTGGCCCGATTCCTCATACAATCACTGGCAATCTGGAGAATAGATTCCCGCCGTTGGCGATAAGCCTTCCAAAGGGTTTTGTTGAGAAGAGTCCGGAGAAGTACGGCAATCTCAAAAGAAATGAAAACCGCCTGACAACGTATTTTGATGTCTACGAAACTTTGAGGGATATTATGGGATCCGAACGGGAGACGTTTGGAATGTCATTGTTCAGAGAAATCTCTGGCATACGGACATGTGGGGATACCTACACGACTGATGAGCATTGTGGCTGTATGGAGAAAATACAGACTGATCAAGTTTTTGAGCTAGAGGACGAGGTAAAATTTGTAAAAGATAATCGCACGTCAAACTGCGTAGTCCGATTACCGGAATAGACTCTTCGCTATCGGTTTTTTAGACTTCGTCTTGATTTCACAGAGAAGACAGAGAAAAGGCGCGCAAAAACGTACTCTCTCGCCCCAAGAATTCCCCATTTCTTCCCCGACAGAAAGCTTTTTCGCGTCTTTCTTTTGGCGAAGAGCCAACCATTCACCGGACCGTTTTAGCTTATCTCAGTTTGACGTAAATCGTTGTTATGATTCATAAACTTTGACGTTTTTTGTAAGGTTATCACGCAGAATTTCGGCTATATTTTTAACGGAGAGTGTTTGCGTATTTCCATAAAAAGCGTAGACTTTTTCCCACCGCTTATAAAGTTGTAGCTACTTTATGATTTCACTGTAAAAACGGTCGAATGAGCGGTGCGGAAAGTCTCTTGGTAAAAAGTCTACGCACTTCATTGTAGGAACAGTAGAAGATCATTCTTTTATTTCGGAAAATCTGGCCAAAAACTTCTCCTCTGCTCCTCAATCAGGACCTCTAAGAGCGTTGCTTAAGACCCTTCAAACCAAAAATTTTAGGAGGTGGTGATCAATACGAACGAACACCGAATTCTCAACCAACTTTATCGACTCGAGTGCGTGGATTCAGTCCGCTACGCGCGTGCTGAAAAAGTTGACGTCTACGCTTACAACAAGACGACAAGGATCAACAATTATCACACCACACTGCTTCCATCGACCATGTCGAGTTATGTTGAGGTTAAAATCGATATGCCGATTACGATTTTCTGGAAAAATGGGAAAGACCACGAATCGGATGACTTTTCAGTTCGCTCCAGATTACATTACAATCTGGTAAATCAAGAGGCCCGGATGATTGCGCAGTCTTTGATTTTTGCAGCCCAGAATGGGTGCAATGAGAAATTGCTAAACGATGTTTGTAAATGTCAAGTGTGACACATGTATTCATCTATTTTAATGACCCTGAAATGGGAATAAATAACGGGTATTGTAAGACAAAATGATTTTATTTATGAAGTAACAACAATTTCTATAATTATAACAGTTTTTGAACGTCATGCCTAGGGTAGAAGGTGGTACTAGGTACTAAGGCAGAGCCAGACTGGAGAAAACCTGGAAAATGTCCTGGGCCGACCTGACAAACCTCGGCCTGCGGGAAGGTCTGCAAAGGTTGGTTCAACCCAGCACGATTGCATGTCTCAAATAAACCGGCTTGTGACCATCATTGGCACAGTAGAATCATCGGCCATTTCGTACGTAAAAATACAAAACTACAAGCTCCAAAAAGGTTGAATGTAATCCCAATTTATCTCAACAAAGCAAAGTGTAATCAGCGAAACAGCAGGTGAACTTTAGCAATACAATACTAGACAAAACTAGGAGTGTTGCTTAAAGCCGTACCAAAGTTTTAGCACTCCCTTAGCGCAAAAAAAATTTATACGTAGACAACACGACGCTATAGTCATAAGTGGTTTTGATTTTATCTCGGTATGCTTGTCAATAAACGATTACTGTAAGTTCTGCCTGCGATGGCAACGGTCTGTGATTGTATCTTTCCATTTCTCTGAAAAATGTAGTAATTGTATCCCCGTTTACTTTTTGAGCATTCTATTTCCAAAAATGTAATATTTCATTTGTGTCGCTGATATGTTTTTATGAAGTTTTAGTGGCATTGTCTGGTCGTGAGTGTTTTGCGAGACGTACAAATGGTTTTCCGCAAACTGTCCAATAGTTCTGCCTATAGAATGATTCTTTGACGGCAATGGCGGAAGGATTGGAAGCATTTGCGCGAGATATTGGACATGCAACGGCCTTACTCGTCGGCATCGGTGTTATCGGAATCGTTGGTAATTTGAATATACTTTGGGCAACCTGTAGAAAACGGTAGGCGATTTTACTTTGACTAGGAAGAGAAAAAACGTCCTAGATAGCAAGCCTTTCACTAGGCGTTTACCAGTCCGTTTGCCAAGTATAGCTCTACGATGGGGGGACCTGATCCAGTAGCAAAAAACGTTCCATTTTGCATCTAGGAAGTATAAAAAAGTGTGGCAAAATACCTCCCTCTCCAAGTGAAAAAACTCCGATTTCAAAAGCGCGCCCGCTCTTTTTGTAAGGAAAAAGGCGCCCCCTTCAAAACGAAGTTTTTTTCACTTGGAGAAGGAAGCATTTTGCTACATTTTTTGATACTTACCGTATGCAAAATGATACGTTCTTTGCCACTGGATCAGGTCTCTCACTGTAAACCAACACTTTTTACATATAAAATTTTAGTTCACTCCGCTCAACATGCAACATTTTTATTGCCATCGCAGCATTGGCCGACGTTTTCCAACAATTTGGAAACCTAGCCATGGGTTGCACCGTATTCTCCGGCAACGTGCTTATTCCGGTGGAAACCTGCTTCAAGCTGCAAGTTATGTCGACTTTTGGTTGCACAGTCTCCTCGTTCATGCTGTTCATGACGGCTGTCGACCGGATGGTCTGTGTGGTGTTTCCCAGACACTACAAACTCTCTTGCAACTCGATAATCTTGCCTATTGGAGTTATTGTATCGCTGTCAGTTGCTTCACTCTTCTCCGTAACGTCCTATTTTTTGATGGATCCGGGTTTCCGTATTTGCGGCGCTCTCATGGATCTGCCGTGGACGCTAGCGCCCTACTTTTTCGTGCTCACCGTCTCGCTCATCTGCTCCACAGTTGTCCTGTATGCAATTGTTTGGATTGCGGTCCGAAGGAGAAATTACAAGCAGTCGAAGCAGATGCTGAAATCCATTACGGCAGTGAGTATTTGCATTTGCGGCGGATGGCTGGCGACGATGGGCTTGGGCCTCCTCTTCAACACATTCCATCTGTCCAGCAGCTACGCAACAGCCCTATACATAGGAGCTTTGCTCAACATTTCGATCAGCCTTAACTGCCCGTTATTGTATTTTATGAGGTAGGAAATGGGATACAAACAAAATTATGACTGTGCCATTTTAGTCATGACTACAAGTTGGCGTTCAAGGAACAGTTTCGGTTGTTGACATGCAATGCGACGTTCGTAATTACAAAGACAAGGGAGTCTCAAGTAACCGCTTACAGTGGACGATAGATGAAGCACTAGGTCTGGTCGACGGAAAAATATGGTTCTCCGTTTTTATAAGGTTGTTGCTAGAAGTGGATAAAATAATAAAAACAAGGTGTTTCTTACTAATTGCGAGTTCTGGGAGTTGATCACGTACAACAGGCGCACTAAATTGAGTTATCACACAAAAGCGGAGAGGACGTGGAGAAAAAGAGAAGCCCACGTCAACCCAGCGCATTTTCTGGACCGTTTCAAAACTTTGTATCGTTTTCATTGATTGAAAAAAGAGAGGAAATGCCGCAAAATTATCGGCACTTTTTCTCGTCCGAAATAATTGCATTTTTTCGAAAAGAAAGAAGGAAGATAAGAAAATGCTTTTTATCGGATAGTTACATTTCGTTTTGAACGAATCACCAAAAAGGGGCGGGAACTTTTTTCTTCTATAAATATATTTTGGATTGACGTGAGCGGGAACTTGAGTTACCTCTCTTCCTTCTGATCGGCGAACCGGACAACTTTTCATGGACTTTGGCCCAACATTTTGAGTCACAACTTTTGACATAGTGGACCTTGTGTCATTCACACCATTCTAAAAAATATTTTAATCAGTAAAAGGCGCCGTAGTGTTAAAAAGAACCTTGTATTATAAACAATTGTATTATTGAACGTCAGACGGCGTGACAAATATGTATTTACTCTCTTTAGAGCAGAGAACCAAGCAAAAGAATACAAATATAAACAGCTATGTATTATGTACATTGTCAGTTTATTCAGTGTGAAAATTTCTATACAAGACGATTAAACCGAGTCATTGTTTTGACTGTGTTTTCTCGCGGCCAACTGCTCCGTAATCCACGGATGGCACATAACTCCGTTGAGGTCCAGACGTTGGGATGGGACTCGTTGGAGGAGCTGAAAAGGAATAAATGCAGTTTTCCTAGGGTTTACCATGTTTTCAAAAAGCTAATTTAATTTAATTCCCTTACCTTTCTCACCAAGTCCACAGCGCCCTCGCTCAAGTATTCCGGAGCGGAGAACTCCCCAGTGATGATATTTTTGTAGGTATCAATCTCGTTCCGCGCGTAGAACGGCGCATTCCCGGTCAGAAACTCAAACAACAGTACTCCGACACACCAATAATCCACTGGAAACGTGTGGCTGTGATTTTGGACCAACTCTGGCGCCATATAATCCATTGTGCCACAAAATGTTCGTCTGAAGTTGACAATGAACCCGGTTTTTGACGCGACAACTTACCTGCGATTCGATGAGTGCACGGACCATCCAAAATCCGCCAATTTGATGTTGTAATCCTCGTCGAAGAGTAAATTCTCGGGCTTTAAATCACGGTGGACGACCTTTTTTTGATGACAGTATTCGAGGGCGTCCGATACTTGGTAGATGTACTGAAAATAGAAAATTGAGAAACTCGAGGAATTGATGACTAAAAATTTTTCAATTTTTTTATATTCGCATAAAAAGTTAGTCCTTGCTCACCTTTGCTGCATCAATTTCTTCAAACCGTCCGCGACGTTGTAGTTCTTTGTAGACTTCCCCATGAAACGCCAACTCCAACATGACGTAGATCCTTTTTTCGTCATGGAAATAATTGTAGAGGCGGAGAATGTTCGGGTGACTGTAATACACAAAAAAAAATACTTTCTAACTTCCGCCACAACAACGACTATGAAACCAAAAACTTACATTAGATGACTATGGTTTGTGATTTCTGTGACCAAATACTCCTCCATTTTGTGGGTCTTTAACGGGTTTTTGAAAATAATCTAAACATGCCAAAATTATATTGTCTATCCCAAAAATCGGTTAAAGTTCCTTATTCTGGCCACAACTTATAACTTTGCGAAAACTGGTCAGAATTGGCCCAAATTGGGCGTGCAGGCTCAATTCATCGTTGTCAATGCAGTAGATTTGGTTAGTGAGGTACCTTCTTTTTTACGTACCACCTTACCCTTTAAAACGGCTGCAGCCTGCGATTTTACACGTTATACGATGAAACCTATACGGAGCTACACTTATTGCCTCCATGTTGAACTAAATGAGTCGTCATAGCCTTCGTAGGCATCCTTAAAACTATAGAGCTACTATAGTAATTCAGTGCCAGGCAGATCGAAGCCTTTTTCTTAACTTTAGTTCCCAAGCTTGGGCGCAGTTCGCAGAGCACCTTTGTTGTGGCCAGAATAAGGAACTTTTCCCAAAGTCATAAAAAAACCTTCACTTACCTTCAACACCAACGGAACATGCTTGTTTTTATCTCTCGCCAAATACACACGGCCAAAGGCGCCTTTACCAAGAGGGCGACCAACGTCGAAGTCGCTCAAGCGCCAATCCCGATCAACCCCGGGCCTTTCCTTTTTCTGCGCTCGTGTGAGAACCATTGAGAAGTTGAAAAAAAGCGACCAAGCGCTCAGGAGTTTAAGAAAAATGAATGAGAGACATCGGAAAACTGAATTTTGAGGACTGCAGAAAAATTGCGCAATGCTAATTGTAAGCAGAATATGGTGTATAAATTTTGGCGTCCTGAGCGTCAAACAGGATCATTGATCGGAAAGGGCAAGAAAACATACAGATTATGCATTTAAATATGATAATGTTGGGGTGAGCCTTTCACGACTTTGTCAGAAGTGGCAATTAGACCAGACCTGGTCATCAATTTCGTGCCAGGCTTGAAGCGGTCGACAAAAGAGCAAAGCTCATGCACAGATGATGAATGCAAGTATTTTTTAACGAATTTCGACTCCAACTGAACTGATTCAAATTTTTCGCATTTTCGTTAACAATGGCAAGATTTCTCATGTTTTATATAATAGGACTTATGGCCCATTTTTCATCCGTTAACACAAAAACGGCAATTTGAAATTCATTTCACCTGAGCTTTCCAGCTATTGTTGCGATATATAATAAATTAAATAAAACGCTTTGTTTACAAGTTTGCGAAGGCGGAAAGAAAGTTAAAATTGTTAACAGAAATACTGGTTTACAAGAAACGGATGTGCTGACTACGTTTTTAAAACTTAATTAACAAGTCAAGGAAAGAAGTTGTGTTAAGTAAACGGCTTAGTTATTACAGTCGCAGTGATTATTACATTAACTGCGTTAATAACATTCACATTACTACCGTACATCTTAATGGGTTACATAACAAGTCTGAGGTTTGCCGTTAGCCTTCAAAGTCAAAAAGTTTGGGCAAACAACCCTATATATGACGGCCTTGTAATAGTCTTACATTGTTCCACATATTTTTCCAGATAGCGTCGAACCTGGCTACTTCAGAACACCAGACTTCAGCACTACCGCACGTTAAGCTGAGGAGCCCGGTGACCGGAATAGACTCTTCGCTATCGGTTTTTTACACTTCGTCTTGATTTCGCAGACAAAGAGAGAAAAAATACACGGTTTTTTTCGGCAAATGGCCAATCCACTGGACTGTTTTTATATAGCTTATCTCAGTTTGACGTGCGGTGCGTCTGGGGAAAAGTAGAAAAATCAACAGTGAAGGGCCTGAGAAAGCGCTCGTAAGCTGTTTTTCGCACTGTGCAAAGCAAAAAGATGCTTTCTGGCTAAAATGTGCACTGATTTTTTTAAAGAAGTCTGTAGACTTTTTGACATCATCCGCACCGTGCACAAAACCCTTTTTGCTAAGTGCATTTGACGCTTTGCATCGTGCTAGTGCAATGCCTCTGCGACGCTAGTTTCTCTCAACGGGGTTGACCCGAATTTTTAGAAATTGCACAGTGCAGAATGTTTCAAAATAGCGTTGCGCAACATGCATTGTGGGGTTCGAAAAAAGGTCGAAAAAGCGTAATACAAAAAAACATGACAAATTCATGTGTTTCTTTGTACTTTTTCAATACCCATCTGCACAAATGAACTTTTGGTTGGCCATGAAACTCGGTTATTTATTTCATTGATTTTGGCTGAAAATGAAACTTGATAAATGAATTTCAAACTGAATAAGCGAATAATTTCCAGGTACATTGAACCCACTCGCAAGTTTTCTCTGATAAATGTATTAAAACAGAAAGACATACCAATATGAACGCATGTCAAAAGATTCAATTGAAGTTGGACCATTCACGTCACACGTTACATTTGACCGGTTTGTGATTGTTTGGTTTAGACTTACAAGTTTTGATATCTTTATTTAATCTAATTACAGCCTTTATTGTCTGTGTGCCTGTGAAAATACCTGTTATACTTTTAATCTGTATCTATGTAGATTACGGTAGGAAAATAACCCTTATTGGTAATTTTTATCACGTGGTATGTATACGACAGCGCCGTATTATATAATAGAATCAAGCAGGTGAACGCGGTGTTATAAAAAGATCTTTAAAACATCACGCAGTCCTTTATCGCGTTAAATCAAGGTTTTAATCCCTACAAACCCGCAAATTATTCTGTACCCACTGAACGGGGAGAATTCAAGCAACGTTCAAACACCAGTTTTTACACCCAAAAATTAACAAGATATAAAGGGGCACAAGCGTTTAAAAATAATTCACTTTCTTTGTTACGCGAGCTAAAATTAATATTCTTGCGTTTCTCTCCTTGGTAAATTTAATCCACGCTTCTTACTCAAAACACATGCGGGCGGGTACATAAGAATACGTTTGTCACCAAAACATTCACAGTTGTTTAATTATTTTACGGTAGACACCTGCTGTTTATGTTTCTCTCAATGCGTTGGGGAAAGAGCAAAGATGTCTGTGTTTCAATTCTAAGCAATGGATGCTGAGAGTAGCACGAAGGTCGCAGCGTTGCTGCTGTTGATCCTCGCCGTCCTCGGGATCTTCGGCAATGGGAACATTGTTGCGGCGACATACAGGAATCGGTAAGCGGTTATTATTTTTATTTTCTTTTATTTCTTCGAGAACTAACAGGGGAAGTACTCCAAGTGCGATTTTGATGAAATTTGGCACAAATTTAAAAAGATTTTTAGATCGAAAGTCGGCGAAAATTTCGAACTTTTTGCCGAATTTTGGCACGAAAAGTTTCATGCCTATTTCTACCGTAAAGAATAATGTTTCTACAAAAAATCAAATTTTTCCGCACAAAACTGCCAAAGTTATGGCCACAAGCGGTTTTCTCTCTGACCGCTCTCCACGTTTAGCGTGCTCTCTCGGCGTCAAAAATCGTTCGATATCTTGGCGGCGCCCGCAAAGCGCGAGCTAAAACTTTCAAGAATTGATATTTAGTCCATACACGACGTGTGTGCAAAATTTAAAGAAAATCTGAGCGTCGCACTTGGAGTACTTCCCCTGTAAGTTGATACTTGCCTACTAGTTGCGCCATAAAGTCCTGCCACATTTGAACTGGATATATAAATTATATTTTTTTTTTGTTTTTCTTTTGCGCCCGTCGCCGCAATTTTCCGGTGCGCAGTGCAGCGGGAACTTTTGTTTTCGCACAGTGCGTGTCGCCGAAGTCACTCCAGCGACATTGCGAACGAATCAGTAGGAGTGTCGCTGCAGCTAGTCGGTTTTTTGAGGCCTTGCAAAATGTCCTTCGGCTAGAATCACCAATACTTTACTGGCTCTCTACCGTAAGAAAATAAGGGCCTTGCGACTACTTTTTTCGGTGGAGAAGGGACCTGATCCTGAGGAAAAAGCGGAGAGCTCTTTTTGCGAGAGAAATGGCGCGCCCTTCAAAACGGAGTTTTTTCACTTGGATAGGGAGGCATTTTGATACGTTTTTTGATACCTCTCGGACGCAAAATGGTACGTTTTTTGTCACTGTGTCAGGTCCGCCACTCTAAACTATTGAAGATTTGGACAAAAGAAAAATACAGGGCGATAAAAAATGCAGTACCCAAACCACATTTTTCCTTCATGCTTTGACAGTTTTCACTTATGTAACCCTTTTTTCAGCTCACTCCGATCCACATGCAACACTTTCATTGCGCTAACCGCCTTGGCCGACATTGTCCACCAATTCGGCATATTCCTCTTGGCGTACACTGTTTTCACCACAACCTTTACTCCAGCGGCATTATGCTTCAAGTTACAAGTCGTGCCTTCATTCGGATGCAGTTGCTCTTCAATGCTGCTACTTATTACCTCCATCGACCGTTTAGTTTGCATAGCCAACCCAAAGGTTTACGAAAAAAAGAAAAAATCCGCAATATTGTATTGGGGATTAGTGGTTACCGTGCTTGTTTCGGGGGTGTTTCCAGTCATTTCGTACCTCAAGATGGATGATACGCCCAGAATTTGCTCACCGTTACAAGACATGCCTCTCACGGTATTGCCATTGTATTTTATGTTTAATTTTGTGGTAATCATGATGACGTTGATCGCGTATCTTATCATCTGGATCAACGTTCGCCACAAGAATTATCGAAAGTCGAAACAACTGCTGAGATCAATCACAGCGATTAGTTTGTGCATCTGCTGTGGATGGTTGCTGAACATGACGATTGGAGTGGCGGTGACGAAGCTGATGGTCTCGATAGACTACTCGATTCCACTGTTTATTGGGATGCTGATGAACATCTCCATTGTCCTCAACTATCCATTGCTGTTTACGTTGAGGTGAGCGAAAATTATTTCTTAACTTATGTATACATATATATACAACTTTTCAGCCGCGACTACAACACAGCCTTTACGGAGCAGCTTCGGATAATCATGTGCAACAAGCTTCCCGTCCAGCAGAAGATAGAGAATCACACTGTTCTCAGCCTGCGGTCATTGTATTAATTCAAGACAGACAAGGAACATTTTGAATCTAATACTATTTATCAGTTATACTTACTATTTACGAATGTTTTAACATTATGTCTATATCTGTAATTAAACTTGCATTATGATTAATTACTAAACCAATTCAGCAAGGAGGTAGATCTTGGAACAGCTCTAAGGCATTGACGAGAATGTAAATCACCGCGGTTCCACAGAGATTCGCAAACTGTGAGGCAAACCCGCAATACAGTAAGCGTCGCTCTCTCTCCGGCTCTGTTTTTCCTTGCTCCATAACGGCCTCAAATAACAGGGAAACGGCGTAGAATTGAATTATCCTCATTGCAGTTTGAAGAACAACCTGTAATCAGGTTAATTATGTATACGTATGTTACATATTTGTCTTTTTCACGTACACACATATACATATACATATATATATATATATATATATATATATATATACGTACCAAGCATTTCAAGAAATTACCTACCGCTAACAAACTTCCAAACAGTGTCCCAACAAACCATGGATACGGACTGTTAAAGGATTGGATTATAATGTAGAGCCATATGATTGTAACAATTGTAATGCATATCATAAAATGGCGGATTCGCTTTGTCGGAAAGAAGTAAGCCAATAGTCCGCCCGTTGGGTCGCAAATGCAAGAAATTACCAACGCCCAGTAGTAGGCTTCCTGAAAAATTTTGGTTGTGTCACTTTGAAAAATTGTGTTAGCTGGACAGACAGTGACTCAGGGACTCCAACGAGCATCTTATTCACAACCAAAAATAAAATTCGCTTACTCTAGAATACGGTAAGGTCGCATAACTCCTCAGACTCGGCAAGAACACATAAACTTGAACGGTCAGCACGCCCAGCAGTCCGAGAAAAATGTAGTCTCGGTTGTCGCAGATATTCTTCAAGTTCGCATCTTTCTCCAACATCTCGTCGGTGCTGCTCGTTTCTTTCAATAAATAAGAGTCGCCGAACCAAAGTCGGTTCAGTAAGTCTTGTTTGTAATGAAGTAAGCCGAAAGCTATCGTTCCGAGGACTTGGAATGCGCATATACAGCTGTAGAAAATGGTGACTCCGAATCTGAGGTCAAAGTTAGGTCTGAGATCGTTGGGGTCGTTCTTTGAGGCAACGCATTCGTATGTGGAGGCTCCTGAAAACAGTAAGGATTGGAACGGTCAACGAATTCATGACGAAATCAATCGGTCCTATGAGCTGTATGAAAGCCCTTGACCATTTTAGGGCTCTTGTATTATATCTGACCTGTGGAAAGAATTCGACTTACCCTGAGCCAAAGCAATAGCCATGGGAAACAATGCGCTGATTCCAATTCCAACGAAAAAAGTCAAGAAATACATTTGCGGCAGATTCTTCATATACGGGATGATAAATACGTCCGACATGGAGCACGGTAGACAAATGATGAACATTGTCAAGTAGACGACTATTGACCTCTCTTTCCCGAAGATTACTACCGTATATTCACTGCAGAATCCAAGGATTAGAGTTGATGTTGCGACTAGAGTAAATACAATCAATATGATCGGTCCTCTTGGCAATTTGATTTTCAGGAAGAAAAATTCGATGAGGGCAGCGGAGACTACGCATATTGCGGCAAGCTAAAAGACAATGCATTTTTTACATTACAATACAGAATATAAATTTTTATAATACTACAGTTAGGGACCTGATCCAATGGCAAAAAACGTACCATTTTGCTTTCAGGAAGTATCAAAAATGTGGCAAAATGCTTCCCTCTCCAAGTGAAAAAATCCCGGTTTCAAAAGCGCGCTCGCTCTTTTTGTGGGGGAAAGGGCGCCCCCTTCAAAACGAAGTTTCTTCACTAAAAGAGGGAAACATTTTGCCACATTTTTGATACCTCCCGTAAGCAAAATGGCACGTTTTTTGCCACTGAGTCAGGTCCCTCACTGTAGTGTATTTAACTTTTTCTGCGTTCTGTAATATCAGCATGCTGAAAACATTATAAATTCAAAATACCTGCAAAATTACACTTCCGATGGCACCCAAAGACCATCCCTCGACCAGCACCTGCGTATGCACACTTTGCTCAACCAAGAACGCGTTTAGCCCCACATACGGCACACTTCCGAACAATGCCACGCATAGCTGCGTTAGTCGATTGATTTTCTTCTTGGACGCCCGTTCTTCGACCATCTCCTTGGAATGATCAAATTTGCACTTCAAACTGTTCTTTACGTCAAACACCGTATCTAGCAGACGTGGCATTAACCTTGGACGTCTAAAACCACATTTCCCATATTAAAAGCACTATACTTTTTCCTTATCGCGGGCCAATTGAAAAGATAAAACGTCAGGAAGCCAGTGTTTTCGGTTTGTTGAAAATGAAATCAGAAACAACTGCAATTACTATGTAAATACGCGCTGTTTTAGGAAGCTTTGGAATGTTTTTCGCTGATTTCCAGAGCTAATGGGATTTTGACGATTGCCCTTTAGTTTGAACTAATTTCGCGCACTTATATCTTTCAGCAAAAACAATAGTGCGCTTTGACCATGAAGGTGATGTATTGATTTTTGATCGAAAACAATTAGTGGTGAGCGAAATATTTTATGAGAAATATTAAGAAATTTCAACAGACGAACGGCGTCCCCTTACAGTGGGATACCTGATCGAGTGGCAAAAAACGTGCCATTTTGCATCCGGGAAGTACAAAAAATTGTAGAAAGATGCATCCTTCTTCAAGTGAAAAAACTCCAGTTTCAAAAGTGCCAGCTCTTTTTGTGGTCGCGATCTTCAAAACGAAGCTCTTTTAGTCAGAAATGGAGGCATTTTGCTGCGTTTTTGACACTTCCCGGATACAAAATGGTACGTTTTTTGCCACTAGATTAGATACGTCACCGTATGTGCAAAAAATGACCAGGACCAACTTTTGAGATTTTATTCATGCCTTAAAATTTCTACAATTCAGTAAAATTATAGGGCATGTCTCCGAATGTTTCATGACCTTTTAAAACAACATCCGAATTTCTGGGCCTTCAAAACTATTTGCAAAAGCGGTTTTGGCAAGTATCCTGACAAAAAATCGAACAAATTTTCCGAAAAGATTTTGTCCAAACGCACCTAAGTTTGAGTGCCAAAAAGAATTTAAAAGTTGCCGAATACCAACATATTCAAATTTCAAAAATCTCTGCTTCAAAATTATCGTGTTTAAAAAACAAGCACAACATTAATATACCACCCTCAAGTTTTCGGCGCCCTCTTTGTTAATAGTGTTTAAGATGTTTAAGAGTTGAGTTATTGCTTTTGGAAGAAGGACTAATAATCTTCATTTAAACAAAGTGCAGCTGCCGAGGGCTTTTCTTGGTCGTTGTTGAGCTCTTCTTGAGCTAATGTCTCAATTTGAGCTGCGAGTTTTGATTAGAAATGGAGCGTACTGTAGCTGGTCAAAGCGATGACCTTTCATGGACTGCGAATTTGTTTATTACCGTATCGGAAATGACGTCAAAAAAGTCTTGTTTTTTATGACTATACAAACACTGCAGATGACTCGAAGCAATGTGAAACGCATCGCAAAAACATTTTTACAGAAGATATACTCCTGATTCCATCCGGTAGGCATTCAGAAAACCGCTAAATACTTCCTCTATGATCGAGCACATCGTTCTTTCAAAGAGAGAGCGAGAAGATTGATCTTTCGGAGAGAGGAAAGAAGGAAACGTTTCAGTGAGCTTTGAATGCATTCTCTCTCTTCTCTCTTTCTTCCAAAAGGGCAACGTTTTCTTTCTTTCTTCGGAACTACGCATTGTATTATCGGTCAGAGAGATGTGTTTCTGATATAGTAATCGTAATACATCCTTGATTCAAGGGCACTAGATTTTGTCGACCCTTACAGAAGAAGTACTCCATGTTTGATGTTAAGATTTTGATGACTCTTGCCACAAATTTAGATTCTTTTCCAACAACAAACTATGTGCGAAAATCCTCGCTTGCGGTTTGAAGCGACAGTTATTTGTGAATCAAAAAATAAAAAAACGGCCGCTTATCGAGTTGCAATAAAATACAGAGTGGACGTTGTTGACTATGGTGCAAATATTTGAAAAAATAATTGACAGTGGATTCGCCATTTAATGAAACTCATAGTAACGTGTTTTCACAATTGCCGGAAGTTGTATACCCTGACGTCAATGGTATTTTGCTAAACGAATTCTTCCAAGAATATTTCAGGATCGTACGTTTCTGGAATAGCAAAGATTTTTTTTATCGTGAGTTGGTGAATCTTGACAAGGACCGCTGAATATTCCGGGTTGCTGTGCTCAGCGCAAGCTAAGATTTTCAGGAATTTTATGCGACAATGCAAAAGTAACATTTGTTAATTCATTGCCTTAAAAGTGTAATAGTTTCTACTAAAACAACTCGCTTTACTCTGACAACGTCAATTTTTTAATCATGTTCAATATCAGCCTTATCTAATGTTCCAAACTACAGCAATGACATCATCGGCCTCAGGGCTTTACCGGTCTTTTAATTTCCATTCTCAAGCAGATGACTGAATTCCGTCAGTAAAATCGGCTCCGTTCTCTGTGACAATATTTATGCACCCATTTATGTAATGACAAATGCGTAATTGCCTTGTTTACAGTTCACCGTCTGTCTCTGTACAATAAATCTTCCGGTTGCGTTGAATCGACGTGCCAGTACGGAAAACGCGAGTTATTTACCATGTTTTATACCGTAAGGTGTACTTGAAGTACGAGTGCGAAAAATAATAGATACGGCGACAATATTGTTTTCAATCAGAGTACGTCTGCGCTGACAACGCGTTGCCACGAGGAAAACGGGAACTTCCGCTGTCTGGCGTTGATAAACGGACAAGAAATATTTGTTGTGGACATTCAGGCTCGTGGATCGCTGCGAAATATGTTGTGTGGAGTACATATGTTAACACGAACCAGACCAAATTTGCATTTTCATCATATACTTTGAAAAATTTGTCTGCTGAATTGGCAGTCTGCTGTCAGTACGGAGCAATCTTACAGATGTACTCTCGAGATCCTACAGACTCCCAAGGTCCAATAGATGTCCTCTTGAACTTCCCATTAAATGTCGGCTGAAGTGCACCTTGTGATGTTTGCCCATTTCTGCAAACGCAAAACAGCATTTCAGCGCTAGGGGAGCCGTACAAGGTTTAAATCATGCTTTTGCAATTATCCTTCGGATATCAGAAAAAGAGCTTGAGAAGAGCTGTTTGTTGGCAAGCAAAATTTAAGAATAGTTTGACTAGAACGCCTTCACAATACTAGTCCGTTCATAAAGGTCCTGGAGTGATTTTCGCGGCCTGAAATGTGCGAAAACAAAAGTTTACCTAGCACTGTGCAATTTCTTGCTTTTCGCACCGTGCAGTAAGCTTTTTTGGGCTATCGCTCGCACCCTGACCTTTTCTGCACAGTGCAAACGCTAAAGATGACGCCAGCGACTTTGTGAACGGACTAAAGCTGCTGGAATGATTTTGATAAATACATGATGGGCACTTACACCAAAAGGTTCGTTCAAACTATTCTCTGAAAGACAGGCAAAGTTCAGGCACAAGGAAAGTTGTCAACTTTCAAAATGTTTGCCTGTATTTTTCTGAAAGACAGGCAAAGTTAAAGGCCATAATTGTTTATGTAATATCTCAACTGCGCCTGCAAGGGATCCACTAAAGCTTTTACGAATTAAAATATGGCGTAAACTGACTCCCTGCTCAAACTTGGTAAACCCATATTTGAAAGTTGACAACTTTCCTTGTCAGTTTTACGTTATTCTTTCCAACACAGCAACTTCTCTCCGGGAACTTTCCTGTGACGACCCGCTAGCTCTTTTCTTCCCTCTCATATGTTTTATCGTCGTTTTTATGAGGTGAAAAAGTTCTTCTCAACTCGTCAAAGCGTGTATATTTAGTAGTCAGTACTTTGCATCGAAAAATCGGAACGACCCCGAGAAAAAAATTCAATTGATTTGACATGCGAAATAAACATTTACTTGCAGCGGGCAGTGAATAAAAATTACCCGAAGGACGCGTATAAATTAACTTTGAGAGTTTTTACATTCCCAGTTTTACACTTTTAGGTCCGTCGGGAGTTCGGTCGGTGATTTACGACCGCAGGATGTAGGAGTGAAGAATCTAATGGGTTCAAATACTTCGCTTATAGGGATCGTTAGATTTCTTTTGTATTTTGACTACTGTAGCGCATTCTTATGACTGTTGGTATGTGTGTGGCCTGCTGGATGTTAGACTAGAATGTTTGAGAAGACTTCAAAAAAGAGCTCGGGAAAATTCGAAAAATGTAAGCCATCAAAAACAATCAAACAATAAAAAATTATTTGATCAATAACCAATCTTCTACAGGCATGTCAAGGCCTGCGCAATGAAGATTTGAGTTCAAACTTCTTTAACGAGCATGCCCACAATGCTCGAAGTTTATTATGTTTTGATGGTTGGTTTACCTACCGATTTACTCTTTTTCAAAGCTTTTTTTAAAAAAATAAATTTTTGCGTTCATGTCCCAGAAAGCACCAAAATTTTAAGGTTTATAAATGCCAGACGTCCGTTGTAGCCGGAGACTTTGCATTCCGCTTCAAAAGAAATCCTTTGCCATATCAGAGAACGATCCGTTCGCCGCAAAATTCGCAAAGATAAAAGCAATTCCCTTCTGTTTTGTTCAGTCTGTTTTGTGTGGCATGTTGACTGCAACAGTCGTTAAATATCTTGATTGCTTTTGGCGAACACAAGCTAGAACTGTCAGGCATTCTTCTGTGTCATGAGCAAAACATGTGTGACAAGTCTTGAAATAAAACGATTGTTGCTTCTCTCAATCTTAAAATCCAAAAAAGTCCATCCAAAATTATTAATATTTGTTTATTGTCAACTTCAAAGCATTTCATACAGCGAACTACTTTCAGATCACAATAATCCAGTCAAAAATACAAATCGCACACAAATAAACTGATCATATAATCTCGAAAGAGACATAATAAAAAATATTAGAAGAAAAATTACACCGTTTCTCCGAAAGACAACAAGTTTGTGATGAGTAACATAGACTAACCTCTACATTGATCACAATGGGACATAGATACGAAAGTGAGTGTTTTCGTAGTGGTGAATTTACATTGCACGATAAATTAGGGAAATGACTGGACGGTCAGATGTTATCAGTCTTATGTTACACTCCTGTCTTTGAAATGGAAGGCAAAAAATGGGTCCAAAGTGTAAATTAAGGAAAAAACGAGCAGCAAAAAGTGACCTCAAACGGAGATAATTTTAGCCACAATACAGTAGCTATCATTACGTTTCTGTAATGGTAGCTACTGTAGTAAAATACGACTGTTAAGACTGATAGTCATCAATCTTCCGTCCAAAAAACAAAGAATCCAAAAATCTCAATTTGAATAATCAAGAAACGCACCTGTATATTCAAATTGTGCTTAGTCGCAGACCAGGAAATATTTACAACAAAGGTAAAGCTTTGAACAACAGTTGAGAATGTGACTTCCGGTCAGAAACTCGATGCTGGGGAACCCTACGGAATGTTTGCAATGGAATAGCGCGTTTTTTACGCCCCAATTTATCAGTCAAAAATGAGATAGCAACGACTCATATGCTCTCCTTTTACAACCTACATGTTGTCTAGAGTTTTCTGGAGTCATAAAAGAAGAAAAATTTCTGGGTCATCGATAATTGGAGCTGATGTCGAAAATGGGGGAATCTCAAAATTTACAAAAGGAAAAAAGGTATTCCTAGTCTCAGCAGAAAGCCTTCAGGCCACTCTACCAAACACTACAAGCTTCCTTTAATTGGGTTCTCCGGCCACCAAGAAATTGCCCGAAAAGTCATTTGCAAAACACAAGTTTCTTCTTCATGAGGAGATAGTGAAGAATCGAAACAATGATATATCCGAAAATCGATAACTACCACGTCTACGCGTAAAATACCACCGGCTAACAGACTAGTCCAAAATCATCGGGATTCGGATCCAGTTACGCGGCAGTTAACGTGTTGTTTGAAGGGCTTACATGTAGACCGCTAAACCGATGAACAGTCGATTGAACCGAGGCCAGTTCCGAATCCGATTCTTCGAGGATCGTAGGCATGGGTTCGTAGTTCGAAAGGGTTGAGGATTGGCTATGACGAGCGCGCTTTCGCTTGGCTGAAGCGTGCTTGGCGCGGTAGTCACGAGGGTAGGTCTTGCCAACGGAAATATCTGAAAAATTCAAGGTTAAAATTGAATAAAACAGCCTTTTCAGAGACCTATACTGAATTTGTTCCCTATTCATGATATCAGTAAGCTCTGTGGGCTAGATGTGTTCTATTTAGACAGTAATCGGCATATTTACTAACCTGGCTGTTGCATTTCGGCCAATTCAATCATCCGCCTAACTAACGACTTTTTCAGCCACGCCAAGCTTAGCGGGTCCATTTGAGCAATGAGTAACGACTGGCTAGCGGTCATCATCTTTGACAAAAGCTTCAAATCAGAATCGCAGTCTAGCATTAGTCACTTGGATGGCTATATTCTGGATATAACCCTTAGAACAGTGGAATAATTGGCTGAATAGCGGTTGAAATTGCTCTGTACTCAAAAACAATTGCGTAGTAAGTTAATAGTCACGTTTGGAGCGCGTCAGAATAACAGTTCGTTCCAGGGACCCGCCGGCTTATATAAGCGACACCTTTGAACCGAACAAATAACTGTTTCGCCGCCTTTTTCTCTTATCTTCCAGCGAACTGATTGCTGATTCTTTACCGCCTCTCATTTCCACACTCTGTTTGTTTACGAACTTTCGAGACTGATCAGCGATCTCCCAAAGGCCTTTTTGCCGGGCGTCTCTTTGATTTGTGCGATATCTCTTCAGAATTGAGATCGTTGCGCAATAAAAGAGGCCACGCCCATTCATGTGGATGTTGTGTGGGGGACAACAAGTACCGGAATGCCCCGGAAATACGGAAACAACGTACAGTGTAATGAGAAGAGAGAGTGGGGAGAGTGAAGAGACGGCAGAGAAAAAAAAATATTAAAGAATTGATCAATTTTTTGCAGGAAAATGGGAAAAATTGTAAATTGTAGCCTATGCAATTGGAATAAAGCAATTTTTCAATTGAAATGCAAGTAATGCCCGAGGGAATCATTAACCTAGAATATAAATAGGGACCCGGTATACAGCCTTGTTTCATCAGTCACACATTACAGTAAAGTAACACCCAAAATAGCCCAGGGAATTGACTTTTTATTATTGCAGCGGTAAACAGCCCGCGCTTCGCAAAGATCACGAATCTTTGAAAAACAGTTATCAGAACATGTGAACAACAGGGCAATCTTTGAAGCTTGTTTTGCTCTTGCGATTTTTTTTGTTTCAAAATATTGCTAAAGAAGACGTTTTTGATCGGAGTTAATGATCCAAATTTTGTAAGGTGTTTTCAACCGTCAGATGTTTTTTGAGACTATTTTTTGACGAAATTTTTTTTCATGATTTTTTTTTCACAATTTTTCTCAAAAAAACTCACTACCCATAGTTGTTTTACGACGTTTTCATGTGAGCTGCAGCGTCCAAAAATGCGAAAAATTTCTAGAACCTTTCCGAGCGATCTTTAAAGAGTTCCTCCCCCCGCTCTTCCCCCCAAAGTTTGCCCTTCTAGAATCAATTGATAACTGGAAAAAAGACAAAGAACCGACTGATCTCTGAATGTGTCGTAAACAGAAAACAACAAATGCGTCGGATTCTTAAGACATTACTTTTCCTGGCCACGTGAAAAAGGAATGGTCCTCTTTACGAAGCAAATAATAAAAAGGGCAGCCTGCAGCGGAAAGAAGGTTAATTCGATTAGACTGCAGTTGATGCGAGCTGAAGATTGTTTGCGGCTAATCGACCAAAGACTGGATTGGAGTGATTTTGAAGTAGAAAAATTGGAGAAGCATAGAAAACCGATAGCCACAAAAAATTAAAAAATTATTCGTACGAATCTTATTTTATCGCCAATTTTCCAAATTTAGACCCCTAGGCATGTTTCGAGATGATAAGAAACTAATCCGACTCATTGGTCGTACCAATCGGAAATGGATTTGCATTCTTTGATCTACAAACCTCGTGAGTTTCTCGGGGAGTGACCAGAGATAAAAATTCGTTGGAAAAAAACGATGACGAGCTTTATTCCTTCGATAACAACCTCGGTGATTTAATGGGGGTTTTTTTTAATTCCTTGATTGTGAATGTGCAAGCCGAGGAGCTAACCCATGACAAAAAAGTTTTTGAGATCGTTGGGATCACCTAGAAGCTGTAATAAATCCCCAGACAAAAAGGTCTCAACTATAGCATTCTTTTTGCCTCCGGAACCTTAAAACCTTATGGACTTCCGGTCACATTAATCTTAAACACGCGAACATCTGATTTCTTCGCCAACCAGACAACAAACAACAAAAAGGTCAACAATTTGAACGATCGCCTCACTTCCGGTGACTCGTCGTTCATGAAACAACATCTACGTTTTTCTACATTTTATTTTTCATAACTATAAGCCCACTAACTTTGTCGTCATCGGAACCCCGGTTCAGCAAACCACTTTCTTCAATGTTTTTCCACTACTCAATTACTCGCTCTCATTAGTCATTCGCATTATCACGCCACAGCCCATCAAACAACCGTTTTTTTTCTTTTCTAGTTCACATGTTCGGAGACATGTGAACAAGTTGCTGATGAACATGTTCAAGTGATTACTGTAGTGACAAGTGATTGGAGAAAACATTTGTTGGAAGAAAAATTAATGAAGCCTCTTAATGAGGTGTTCTTCTCGGAAAGATTCAAAGTTCTTTGAATTTTTGATCAATTTTTCATCCAACGAGAGACTATGGAAAATTAGGAGAGACGGTCAGACAAAAAAAAGAATGCGTTTTTAGACGAAAGTTTTGTAAATTTTGCGAGGAAAAAATTCATGTTAAAGTAGAAATATTGTATTCCACACATCAAATAACGTATTTCCTAATAGAGAAGCTAAAAAAATTTGCTGAAAATTAGAAAAAAAAATTCTAAATATTTCTGCAAAACGCTTTCTAAAAAATCTTCCTTGCTTTTTAAAAAATCTTTATCTTATTTTCTCCTGAGTCTTATCGCAATCTAAGCTTATCAAAAAAAAAATATTTTGCACAGTGCAAAAAAATATTTTGCTATCTTGTTTATAACACTACCCTATCAACACAGTTCATCTCGGGAACATTGTAATAGGTTTCCGCTTTGGCTTTATTACTTGTTTTACTTCCAAAAATAAAAAAAGTAAAGACAATAAGCTCGGAAAGACAATATTATTGTCGGAAGTGCGAGAAAACAAAAAAATCTTCATCCGTATTTTTTGGAGTACTGTAACAACTGTTTTATAAGATCTGAAAAGAAAAATTTTTTTGCCAGCCAAAACATTCGTATCGAAAATTCAATTATTTTATTTCAAAGGCTTCTCCATAAATAGAAGGAGTCTATTTTTGGCCAAAAAATTATGAATGACATAATATTATTTGTCGATAAAAGAATATCCAATCTCCGGTCAAAGATAATCAAATTTTCAACTGAATTCGGAAGTTCAGAGACTGAAAAAAGTTGCATAATCTTGCTTCAGGCGATGCAAAAACTGTGAAATTATTTTTCTACAATTTAGAATTTCGTATTTTACACTTTTATAGGCTTATTTTTCCAGTCACGGTCTTTTACGACATTACGAACCCCTTTTTTATAAAAATAGACCCCGTAAAACGCCAATTCGATGATTAAGTGCGTCATGAAACCCGTTGGAACAAGTCGTAATCTACGTCAAATTCAGTGTTGATTGATTTTTTACGAAAAAGATAATGACGGGGGGAGAAAGAAGTTAGAAACTACGGAAAAAAAGTAATTTTATGGATGAAAATCATGTGAATCTGATTTTGAAATCGCAACAAGGGAGCTGTAGGTTAATGCCTGGTAAAATGGAGTAGATAAAAATGTAAAAAAAAGTAGCGCAGGCGCAGACAAAAGATAATAATGGAGAATTAACACTAAAATGACGCTTTTTTCGATCTTAACCTTCGACTTTTCTCACAATAAACTTAAAACGGCATTTTTTGACAAACATGTTAATTCTACAGCCCTTAGGACTTACTGATATCAAATTGACTACTTTACAGTCAAACCTAGCCCTATAAAATCTCAAAAACTCCAGCCCACCTTTCAGCGTGAGGACACGGAACAACTTCGTCAACAGCTTGCGCTTCTTCGCGCCGGTCTTCTTGTCCTCGCCCAGCATCTCGTCCGCTGTCCGATTATTGTTGGTGTCCAGTCTTCGTTTCTCCTGATTCAAGCACTTGGCCGGAGAAAACTTGGCTTTGGGCTCCGGGAATGTGGACGTTCTCTTGCGGAATTTGGAGTTCACTGAAAAATTGAAGGAATTAATAAAAAAATGGTTAAATAAGATGATAAAACTGGCAGTTGAACCGGAAAAAAACAAAAAGATTGAGGAAGTCACAAAAAGTCTGGAACTTTAGGAACTTCAGACGATTTTTTTTCTTTGAGGAGACACAAAACTTTTTAATAACGTCATTTGACCATGAAAAATCGAAAACTAGAAAATTTTCTTTTCCAGGAACATTAAGTACAGTCCTCATCCAAAAAAATATGTCATAATAAGTCCAATCGTGTTTTTCAAAAAGACCATATATGGAATTAGCTATATGTAAAGTGCAAAAAAGACCTCAAAGACCTATAATCCGTTACAACGGATCAGACACTGAGAAAAGCCGATTATAAATACACAAACAATAAAAAATGCCAAATGGCCAATCCTTTTGTAATTTTGGCACTTTTCACATAAAATTTCATTGTTGGAAATGCGGAAAAAAGACAACGGCGTTCGGAGCTTAAAACGCGATCATACCAATTTTGCACTGTAAGTGACCAGAGGAGAAAAAAAGATAATGTAAACAGCAATTAACAATGAAGATCCTAAGCGCTTTATGGGCAGTTCCTCGTGATTGATACTGGAGTCACGATAACCACAAGAAATCCAGAAAATCGTCATCCTTTTTGATAGAAATAAGAGGTGAAGGAATTTCAATTTGCTCGAAAAAATATAAAACTAAGGACTTTTAAAAAATCGGCCAGACGACAAAAAAATCTAGCATCATTTTTAAAAATCTTCCGGAAATTTCAGAATCATCTCCCGCGACAACGATAACACCAAAAACATTTCCCGCCGCTCCCATTCGGAGACGTCCGAATCCCCCGCGGCATTCCGAGACAAAAGAACGGCTATTTTTATTTGGCCGCTTAATCCCCGCACGAAAAGAGGGGCACTTTGAACTGGCATAAAAACGATAGATTGGTGAGTTACGGGTGTTTGAACACGAATAAAAGTTTCAAAAATACGCCCCGAGAACCGCGAGATATTGGATGCGTTTTTGGGAGAGAAATTCGCCAATTTCGCACGTGTTCTCAAGTAAACAACATAATCGCAGTGTCAACAGCATTAAATCCCTGTTTTCTTTCCAAGTAAGAAGGCCCAAAAACGGGAAAACATTTAGGCAGCTGAGTTTATAATAGCGCTTGCAAATCGCATAACCTCACAAAGGAGCGGCCAGACTAAAGTCAACGGAATAAAGACAGCTATTAAGTATACAGACCATTCGAATTATTGTCAAGTTCGCGGGGGGAAGTGCGTCAAGCTCTTTACAGCTGTCGTCTAGGCGCCAATTCCAAGGAATACCAAAAACAATACGGTTGGAAATTGCCCGGTGAACCCTGGAACCCGCTCGTACTTTGGGATAACACAGCTTTTTGAGTGGAAACGGGATTTAGATAGAAGATGACAGGGAATTTTGGGGTTCAGCGAAAGCGAAGACAAAGCTGAATATAATGGATACATTGAAAAAGGAGAAGGAACAATAGCCTGGAAGTTATGAGCAGAACAGTCTACGAGACGTTCAAAATCACCTGCAAGAGGAAAGTGTGGAAAAAAGCAAAGATTAAGGGTTTGAAGATTGGGAAAAATTCTCAGAAGTAGAAAGGGATCCAAGATTAAAATAACGGTCATATCATGGAAGGGATTAATCTTATTACCTGGAAGTTATGGCCAGAAGAGTCTAAAAGATATACGGAATAAATGTCAGCAAAAAAATTAAAATGCAGACTGCCTACGGGCAAAAAATTGCTTAAACTTGTACGTAAAAACCAAGCCAAATGTAAGGGACGTACTACAGGTGCAAAACATGCAATTTCTGGAGGTTGTTAACAAAGCAATGAAAATTACTACTTCAAGCAATGAGGAGGAACAAAATTTATTTATAATAAACCATGTCTAACGGCTTATAAATCGCTAGAAATTGGCCTGTTGAACGCTTAGCTTATTACGGCCCTTATTACTGTAGAGGAAGCCGTCATACCAATGCAAACAATCTGCTAACCAGACCACCGTAAATTACCCCCATCCCTATTCGTTTGGCTTACACAGAGATCGTTCCCCTTTGCAGAAGCGAGTTATGTTAAACACCGCAAAATAACAAAGCTCTTATCATAAAATTGACGGTGAAAAACATTGTCAAGACCAGAAATCTGCGGTGTTGTTTGTCGTAATAAGCGATCACACCCGTTCCAGTGCATGAATATTTGCGGAAATTGGGATGGACGGAGATTGCACATTACAATAATGGGAGAAGATTGTAAGAGGATGAGAAGGAAAAGAGGATAAAATTGGACGTAAATGGTATGGCAATGGCTCCTAAACTGCTTAGAATGAGTTACTGTCCTCTAGACTCTTAAAAAAATGATTTTTTGTGGGTCATCTTGATGCATTCTTAAAGCAAATCTAAATCAAAAATTCACTGGTTTTTGTCAAAATAAACAAAAGATAAAGAAGGTCATAAGCCTGTAAAAATCATTGCAAAATTGCAACTCAACCCCAGAACACAACTCATAGCTAAATACCTCATCTTCGAAGATACCACAAACCCTGCAAGAAGCCGTTCAAAGTGATATTTAAAGCCCGGTTTCGCGAGAAATCCCGCCTTTCTTGGGCTTATATCGAGTAAACAAAGAAGTCAGAACCCCAAGTGTCCGAACCGAAGTCACAAGGTAGAGTTTCGCCGAAGGCGGCTGACTGATCACTCGCTTATCAATTAACGTCGATAATCGCCGTTCGAGGCGGATATCAGTGTCAAGAGGAGAGAGGAATGCGGTAGTCTGTGCTAATGGGTGCTCTTTGATGGTTTCATAAGAAATTGGAAGGAGAAGAAGTTTGAAAGTAGAAGGCAAAGAATTTGTAGGTTAAACAAGCCGGTGGATGATAAAAATCACCTTCTGTTTATGTGCAACAACAAAGAAATGGGTCAAAATCAAAAATCCGGGCAAAAACTCTCATAAAATCCCGTGTAATCCTCTTCATGACCCGCTCATAACCCCCACATCCAAACAAACCGCCTGCAATTTGAATCATAGACAAGAAGGTGGCCATTAAGCCAAGTCATCATGGCTCACGTAGCATCCCTCCAGAAAATATGATGAATTGGGAGGAACTATTCCAACCCCGACGAGAAAAATGTAATCATCTGGAAAGGATGTCATAAATCGTCATAAATCAGTGCGCAAAAAATTCTCAAACAAGAAAGTAAAAAATGAGACGGAGAGGGCTGAGGTCGATCTGATGTCATGTATAATATTAGTTCAGATTCATGCAGATGGCCAAAAATATAACTTCGGAGAGAGGAAGTGCCGTGGAAGGTGGCCAGACTACAGTACTTTTCCGTAATCAAATTTCTTAATCCGTAAGCAGACAAAAGTTTAGGATTTCAAAGCCATTCTAACGACAAGGTCGGCAAGCCACAAAAGCCGCCGTGGAACAAAAATCCGTGGCTTTACGTCCACAGAGTCTTGAAAGTTCAAATTCTCGGCTGAACTCGCGAAATACTATAAACAGGAAGCTTACAGCTTCCATTTAGATTATCTTGATTAATTGTTTACCGCCCAGGGTTCAACAACCACTTTAGGGTTTAAAAATTGTAGCGATGAGCAAAGCACCGTGAAATAACAGCCACGTTAGACTAAGCGTCTGGTCAACTGAACTCTTAACATAAAACAATTTTAAGAGAATTTTCTAAGGGCACATTAAGCAGTCTGATATGTAAATAGTGAGTTTTAGAATAAAGCAAGGATTTTTAGACCTAAAGATAAGGTAATAAAAGGGTAATTTACTCAATTTTGCCCATTTATTATAGGACACTAACACCAGCAGGAACCATAAGTCTTATTAAGGCCAAAAATAATTTTTTTACAAGAATTTTGTGGTTTTTTTTTGGCAAAAACACGAGTTCCACGCTCCAAGAACCCTTTGTTCTCAATGGTCTCCTATGGCCTCGAAATTTTTGTTGGACAGACACCCAAACATAGACCAAAACAGATTCTCCAATTTTCCTAAAAAATGGAACGGAAAGTACAGAAGTCATTCGTAGCCAGAATTACGGTAATCCGCAGATATTCTCTCTTACTATTAGCCGCATTAGCAACTCCTTTACAGACAAAACATTGCGTGCAGACTAATCATTGACCGCTCTCCAAGTTTATCTTGGCCTCCTTTTTATACGCCTCCCCCAGGAACTAACTCTTGAAGGAAATTCACGTTTTTTCTCGACGAAACTGGAAACCAGTAGGTTGTAAAAAGAAAATGAAGTTACTCAGTAAAAGAGGGTGATTTCCCAACCATTTCGCCACCACTAAAAGGGCGCGAAAGTCAGGTATTCGTATCGTTGGTACAACAATTTTTGGTCAAACCATTTTTTCGGAGGCAAAAAAATTAAACGCCCGTTATTTGATTAGCAATAAATAATTTGGACGGGGATTGTTTGGGGAAATCGACCATCTGTTTTTTTGCAAATATTACACATATCTGCCTGAGGGAAAAACGTATAGCAGACGGAGTAGTGTCAGGAAATATCCGTGTTATTTGCGGGATAATTCAATTTATGGGATTCACATCATAGAGGGGGGTGGACGGAGATTTTGGAAGTTTTAGCGAGATCTCGCAGCGCAATTCGGCTATATACTAGCTATACATAATAGTAGTTTTCATAGCTTTTGACATTCTAATATAAGCTAGTTTGTGATCGCAGGTTTCAAAATCCGAGTCAATTTTATGCATCCGAACTTGGCCAAAACACCCCAAAATCATCAATTTTTGTTACCGACACCTCCAACCACAGTCCCCTAAATTTTTGGCCACCCCCTCCTTTGATCAGCGGTTTTTTAAAAACGAAATGCGGAATTAAATTCCCCTCCTCGAACTCCCATTCCCTGATAAATAAATATCAATTAACCCACGAGACGCTCTTGTTCTCCTCCGGTTTTTTTTTTTGACAAAATCCCCCACGCAAACCCATCCCCTAAAGGCATTTCGAAGTCTTTTTTTGCGCTCAATTTCCGTTGTCTGAAACCACAAATTCCGAAGGTTTCTACAACTCCTTTTTCGGTGATTCGTAAGCATTCTGTTTTGTGCTTCAAATCAAAAGATTAGAAGGTCAAAAAATATGCTTTATGGTCAAGAAATCTTCAGAATTTTTTGGCTGATTTCGCAAAGTGAGGGTGGAGGATTTTAATAAAACTCGGGGAAGATTAAGATTGCACTTAGCCCGTGCTTGGAGGACAATATCAAGATTTTTAGACACTAAAATTTAAAGAAACAGAAATTTTTGACAACCAATACGATCTAATTGCAAATTTGCCAATTCTCAAATGACCGCTTCAAAAAATACCCGTCACTCTTATCCTCCCAGAATAACTGCAAGTTGACGTTTTCACTTAACAAAATTGGGCCGGAATAACCTTTACCCGCAAGCGTCAAAGGATCAAAAATGCTGGAAAACCGAGCCAAGCGTTAAATTAAAGAGAGGCGAAATCGGATATCATATGGAGTTTCAACGGAAGGACAAGAGACACTGATAAATTGAGGGGTTGTGCAACCTGTTTAGCACGTCTGTATACTTAGTATCTCTCTTAATAATAGGGGAAATAGTAAGTATACCCTTTTCTCAGTCACGCCAAATTATCATGGGGATCTGCAAAAGATACAGACTCACCAATTTCCTCGCTGATTTCGAGGTCCAACATTTCTGCCAACAGCCTGATAAGTGTAATAAAGGTTGATGATTTTTTGAACCGACAGGCGAGTATAGTAAAATAGCAATACTTTATCTGCTTCTTCAGCTAGATACTTGGTTTTTTCTCACCAAAACAGCAAAAAGTTATATTTTATAATAGAATACTAGAAAATTTCAGTTTCAAGATCTCTCCCACTGCGAACAGACCTTAATCTGACCCGGCGTTACCTTATGATCGGCGAGAGAATAACCGAATCACAAACACAATCCAACCCCGAATTTTCGCGAAAACAAGCTCACCGTGGACTTTGAATTTTAATTTGAAACCGCATATGATAACACCCCCAGGTGTCAGTAAGTTTTTTTGGCTGGGAAGACTTTAAGGTCATGGGAGGAAAGATATTTGCATATTTGGGGACCGCGGACAGAGTTGAGGTTATTTCTAGAATGGATTATGTGTTTTTTGGTTATGAAAAGGATTACTTATATTACACTAGGGCATCAAGAAGCATGATGAGAAAGAATTATAAAATTGTGAACAAGTTAGATGAGAAAATGATGGAAAAACTGTCGGAAATTGAAGCACAAGTTATAAGTGGCAGCATTATTCTATATTGTAAAAACATATATGCCAGATACCATATACACAAGACAATGTTAAGTCTTTGCCAAGTTTGACGACTCACAAAAACGGACCTGCCCACAGCTAATTACTATCCGAAAATTTGTTATTAGTATCAAATTCCAAAGTCCTCGTGGACCGATTGGTCCGAATCAAATTTTTGAACGCAAACAAATTCGTGCAAATATTGGGTTCCGTCAACAGAAAGACGAATCACTTCTTCACGCATCCCTGGCCTCAGGGGACGTCAAATTCAACCGGATATATGAGAAAAAGATTTGGGGTCAAAGGGTCAAACAGCAAAAGATATTACAGTTTTGAGGTATAAAAAAAACTTTGTTAATCAAAAAATGTAAAAATCTAAAAAAACCTAAAATTTCCGGAATAATTTCCATGGTAACTTACTCTACAAAGGTACTATTATAAGACGTTTTTATCAAATATTTATAAACTTCCCGCACTCGCTTCAAATATTTGTACAATTGTCCAGGATCCCGTTAAAAATGCGCATTTCCCCGCGTCGTTTCAACCCACTCAGCCTTCACATGCGAAAAGTGTTGGAATTCAAAAGAATTTCAACAAAATTCCTTCCGGCCAAAAATAATATTTCCTCGTCCAAAAAGTGTAAACATACCATAAACACTCAATCGAAGGGATTGCAAAAATATACATACTGAGAGGAATTTTGATACGAAAAACATTTTTTAGCATCCCAAATTTGAGATTTTTAGAATCTTCCTTAAAATTACGGTAGCCAAAGGTTCGTCATGTCAAAAAAAACACAATGCTTTCTTCTACGGTCCATTGCTTCCGCTTTTATTATAAATTTATTCTTTTGAAAAAGTGTTTTTTTCGACTTTTGAGGGAAAATAATATTATAAATTAGGCTATAGGCCATAGGGTTCATTGTCATTCTCAAGATAAAAAAACTGGTAATAAGAGGTCACGAAATGAGCCATGTGAAGGCAGAGGAAAATTTTGATAATGAAATATCCTGCAACCTGCATAACTTAGTACCAGGACATACATAGGCTCTATTTTACTGCCTACCATAAAATTCGACCATTTTTAAGGCTTGGCCAATCTCTGACCGCCAAGTTTTAAAAATATTTCCAAAAACGAACGCCTTCGCAAGAACGGCCATTCTTCATAACCGCAGGAAATATTACGTAGGCAGTTTACATGCTCTGGAGTATGTCCTTCACTAGTTAAACAGGGCCATCAAGCAATTATTGGACGGTTCAGAGAAAACGAATGCTGTTTTTGCGTTTATATTCCGTAAACACCATTGTTTGGTTTAAAATTGGCAAAACACTTGGCCCTGCAAGCTTTTAGCATATTTTTTGGCCCAATTTATACTGTAGAGGGCAAAGTTTCCATAAAAAATTAAGTTGCCCTCAGGAAAATAGCAAAAATATCAGCGAAAAACGGTTTTTTTCTGACCGCTCAGCTGATTTGGACTGCTCTATTTTGGACTACCAGATGCTCAGTACACAGTGTAAAAAGTAACTTACTATCGTCCGCAATACGCCTTGAGGCAAACAACAAGGAATCGGTTTACTGCGACGGTTAAGACCCTACTTTGCAGCGACTTTACGGCCCTTGATGGAAGCAAAAGACGCAGTTACATTGTAAACAAGGCGATAAACAAATTGTACAGATTTTTCTGGAAACCCCAGCAAATTGCGGATAATCTTTTTTTTTTCACAATTCTGCAGGCTAAAAACCAAACAAATGTTTACAATTTTATGGGCAGGCGGTAGTGTAAAGACCAGCCGGTCGAGAAGAAAGAATGAGAAATGGAAGAGGAATTCTGTGCCTATCAAAAGTCGGGAAAATGGGTGGTGATTGAGAGGTTCTGGGCGGTGTAAAACTTGTCTTCTTTCATTCAACAATTGGATGTTACAACGAAATCAATGAGGCCCCAGACTACATACAATATAGGAATCAGTTGAAAATTTTGGTTAGTGATTTTTATCACCGACTAGATTATTTGTAACGGTAATAGACATAGTACCATGCATTCCATCAGGCTAAACTTGATACAGATTTGAAGCACGGCTAGGAATCGCTTATAAAAATTTAGTTGTATAAGCAATTCTCACCCCAAAATTTACAGATTGACCCAAAATTTGCACATGTTTTGAATAGAGGTGGCAATCGGGCCGGGCCGGGCCGATTTTTGCGGCCCGGCCCGCGGGCCGCAGTGACCAGGCCGGCCCAGGGCTTTTTCAAATTTGCTCAGGCCCGGCCCGGCCCGGCCCGGCCCGATGAAAGCCCAGGCCGGCCCGGCCCGGCCCGGTTTGGCCCGCTATACATAAAAGTTGGATAAAAGTCTTTGGACTTTCTACTGGAAGTTCTTATGCTTTCCAGAAGGTTTTACGTGTGTCTGCGCGAAATTAAAAAGTCTAGCCGGATGACTGGAACATCCGTGCAGGTAGCTAAAACTTACAATTAGCCAAAAAGTTGGATTGTGTTAAATTTTTTAATCCTATAGGAAGTCAGCTATATAAAAGTATGGACGTTATAAGGTACATGGTTAACCAAAAACTGTTTAAACACTTTCATTTACATCAAGGAATCAAAACAGTGAAATTTTTAAATCTATCATAAAAAAATTCGAAGATTTTTGCCCGACCCTTGCATATTTGGGTGGGATTTTACATATACATAATAAGTTACATATACATATAAATACATAATTTTAAAAGGTAGTAAAACAGCGTATAAGTCAAAAAAGGTTTAATCTAATTTCCATCATTTCTACAAAGCATTTGTGCTTTATTTTGCTGGTTTAGCATTAAGAATTTTTTTACTTATCTAGCTTCCGGGCCGGGCCGGGCCGAAAGTGTCGGCCCGGCCGACGGGCCGAAGCGGTCAGGCCGGCCCGGGGTTTTTTCAAATCTGCTCAGGCCCGGCCCGGCCCGGCCCAATCACCGGGCCCGGCCGGGCCGGACCGGGCCGGCCCAGCCCGATTGCCACCTCTAAATTTGAAGCCTACAAAAAAAAGATGATATAAAAAATTATCGAATACCTAGGCCGAACCTGCATTGCGCAAAGCAAAGATTGAATTTTCTGGTGCTTTGCTTTAGCGAGTTAAAACTCCAAAGCAAGGCGCAATTCTCTTAAGACCCTCATGAAAGCACTCCCCGCAGTTTTAGCAAGCCTGATTGTGAGTAAAATCTGAATCGCCAATGGAAAGTCCGGTGTTTAAAGGGCCATAAAACACTATCAAATTATTGATAACAACCTCTATTTTCAGCCATGATCTCGTTATCAACAGACACGTGCCAGCTCTACTCTCCACGAACCTCCACTTACAACCACACTGATTTTATTCAATTTTTACGGCCGGTAGACCCTAGAAAATTGAGAAATTCTCCAAAATCACTCCTTGGTATTGTCAAAGTTACTAGTCAATTAATTGCTCCCGTGCTTGCGTGATTTTTAATTTCCCACTTTGATTCACTAAAAAAATCAGTAGACTGTTGTGGAAGATCAAATTGTTACAGTAAAACAAAGGGTAAATAAAGTTACATCACCCCTGAACGTATGTCTTTCCAAAAGAAACGTTCAGAACTCAAAGGACGTCTCAAAGACGGCAGTTATAAAAAAAGAAAAATCAACGATTTGTGAAGGTTTTAAAATGTAAAAGTTCTTCTTAAAAAATGTCTGGTCAAAAATTACAGTAAATTTTTTGACCAGACATGTAAGTGGGTTGATCTTTGTTGGAAAACTGGTAAAAGGGCAAGATATTTTTTGTAATCAATTGTTTTTCGCTTCAGAAAGTTTCGCCAGTTCTTGAAATGACTGAATTTAAGAGAATTAAGACAAATTTTGTGAAATGCCCTTTTTGTATCAGGCGAGGTTGAGTTTTGTACTATTTTCTAATCGAATGTTTACAGTTCGCCCTGTCTTTCTCTGAAATTCGTTGAACTTTTAGAGTTTTAATGCAAATTGGAGACAAAAGATTAATTCTCTTCCCACGTACATACTTTCAAATTGCTACAAGGGGCAGCGGTAAATTTCCGGAGAACCTTTGGAGCGACAGAAGTTACCTAACAATGGTAATCTAACTAATCAAAAATGCTTACGAGTACAGTGAGGGAACTGATCCAGTGGCAAAAACGAAACATTTTGCATTCGGGAAGTATCAAAAATGTGGCAAAATGCCTCCCTCTCTAACTAAAAAAAAACTCCGTTTTGAACTGCGCGCCTTTTCTCTCACAAAAAGAGTGGGCGCGTTTTTGAAATCGGGGTTTTTTTTCACTTGGAGAGGGAGGTATTTTGCCACATTTTTGATACTTCCCGGATCCAAAATGGTACGTTTTTGGCCAATGGATCAGGTCAGCCACTGTAGTTAAATCCCCTTTAGTGAACAGCGGTTAGTTTGTTGTCAGATTTAGAGAGGTTTCTTAAAGTTATAGTGAACAAAGTGGGCTCGAAAAATCCTAAATTCGTAAGTGCTCCAAAGAACATGTTTGATCTCTATTTATATTTGCAGAGATATCGACTAATTATCGCCAATTGCCAAACACTTTTCCATCATATTTCTTCAAGAAAACCCCCAAATTTCTCCAAATCTACTGACGTCCATCTCACTTATCAAATTTACACCAATAATATTCCGAATTCAGCAAAAACCAGCTATCCCTTTCCAGTTCCTCGTTGAGAAATCACTAATATTCGCCAAACTCAACTTGCCAGCAAATAGTCGCCGTAAAAAAATAAAGGTCTTACTGTAAATCACCGATTGGGAAAGTCGGAATTGAAGAAAACAAAAGATCCTAACTGAGGAGGCGGCAGATTCACTGCCCACGTAATTTGAAGTTAAAACCCGGTGGGTTGATTGGCTGGGTTTGCGTTGTAAACTAAATCTTGTTATGGAAAAAATGAGCTGAAAGAGAAGGCTGCTTGGCTACGTTTTGATACCGGATAATCTGGCACATGGTAGATCGCATGGGATATTGTGAAAGCGCTGTAAATACGGGGATCTCGTGAGTTGAAGAGTACGCGGATGAGCTTGTTATGCTCGGGCATAAAGTGGATTTTGGGCGGGGATATAATCCGTTGATCAATAATCATGGGCTTGAAATCGAGGTATGTTTTGAGCCCTCTCGAATTCAGGGAATAAAACATGATACACTCGCTCAAATTTGATCAGTTTTGGCAGTAATTTCGACACACTTTTAAACAGCCTATGGGGAGTTTCTGGCTGGCGTAACTCCCAGTAACGGCTGATTGTGAGATCTTTAGGAATGCCTAAAAATTGTCTGTTTTTTGGGGGGTTTGGCCTACAAAGCATAAGCTTGACTTCCGAAAAAAATCGATTTTTTCCGCATAAAATTAGCAAAGATATGAGTAGCCAAAAAACGATTTTCTCTCTGCCTACTCTCAGTATTTTGTCCCTCCTCTCGATGGAAAAGGTTATTGAAAAATCGGACGCCCCTGCAAAACACGAGCTAAAATTTTGAAGCATCAGTATGTGGCCTACGCCGAAGGCTTGTGCAAAACTGTAGAAAAAAAGCATCGCATTTTTTGAACACTTCCTTCTCAGTGCTTGTGTAAGGGCATTTCCGGGGCAAAGCCTACTAATTAGCATGAAAACCCACAATTTTGAAGGCCGGTATCGAAATAATGAGTCCCCGAATACTTTTTGTCTATAAGAACAATACATAACACGTACTATTATTACAAAAAATTTCCATCAGTTACAAGCAAATTAGTTGACCGTCGCGCTCTTTAAAAACCACAACCCGTTCCTTTTACCGTCACAAACTTCGAACTTAATTTAAATTTTGCGATACAAAATTTGAAGATGACTTACACTCGAACGCCTGAAAGCCCACACCGTATAGCATGACTAACCAAAAATGATCAAGAAGTATACGAAAAACGGAAATTTGACTTTCATCAATTGTAAAAATTTTAAATAACCCCTCAAGATCGTTCCCATAACGTTCCAACTGAGTGAAAATCAAGTTTCCTCGACCTGCGCGCAAGGAAGGTCGATAATTTCTCGCTTAAAGCCGGTTTCCCGCAGTTTTTTTTTTGAGGAAGCAAATAAAGGTAATATAAAATGGAAGAAATATGAGGGCAAATAGGGTTAAAAGTGCTTATCAAAGTTAGGAAACGACTAAAAAATTAATTTAAACATCATCAACATTTTGCCTTAACATTATATAAAGGGCCTGAAAATATAGTTTTTTTTAAATTGACTGGTCTATTTAAGGTAGTTTTCGTCACAGAATCATTATGGAGACAACTGTGACTTCCTGTGCGATTAAAGCAGTCAAATTCCGGTTAAAATTACCTCATAGTGCACTGTAAATACTCAACAACTCAAAAGCGGACTTGTCAGCCTATATTGTTTTGCAGCATGCACTCAATTCGTTCTCAGAAAGCCGGAAGTGGCCGTAGCATTTAATAGAAGAGCTATGGAAAAGTGTCAGTCAGACAGTGCAAGAGCTGCGTCAGTAGTAAAGCGTCGACTAAGTCGACTATTTGGAGATAACGAATGACAAAAAATTGGTCAATTTTTCAACAAAACTTTAGTTTTTGAATAGCCCCTTAAGGTCCCATAAGATCCATAGAAAAACTTACAAAGTCCCATCTTTTCCTGCAGCCGCACAATTAACAGCGTAAGATCATTTTCACTACCTCAAAAAGTTCATTCCCTCTTTTAAACTGCAAGAGTGGGCTTTTTTCCCGCTACCCGAAAACTCGTCGTCTGAGTAATCGCCAAAACTAGCAGTAAATGAGGCAAAAGTTAGGTTACGTAAAATAATTGAAAGAAACCGGAAGAGCGACACAAAGACGGGGGATGAGTAATGTAAGGAATGAGGTCATTCAGTTAGCCGAATTCTTTTGTGGAGTGAAAAAATGGAGTATTGTAAAGGCAAATGTGGGGTAAATGGATTGTTTTGGAGGCTGGAAGAAATCGGGATTTTTTATTTTGAAAAAAAAATTTAAAGGGTTGAATTCAAGTTTAGCTAGAAATATTCTGATTTTTTTGCAAGAGCAGATCATAAAATCTCCGCAGGCTTGAGAATAGATTGAAGAGTATTCTCGCCATATGCCCGTATAATGCAAAATTCGAACTTTTCGTGACAATGGTTGACTTATTTGGAGAAATAATGTCTTCATACTCTATAATGCGAGCTGAAATTGTAGTAAATGCCAATAAAGGTTTTATTCTATGAGCTTCTGCCAAAATTATCAACATTCGAACGTCACAATTCCAACACCTCGCTGATAAACTGAAGAAAAGTTTTAAAAATCCTTACAAATATTGGTGCACAACATTCCACGGTCAAAATAGGGTTCAAGCAATTGAAACTCTTCAACTCCCAGTAGCTAGTAAACAATGCCCAATACTTTATCAAGGGACAGTTTATAGATCAAAATCTCCAACCTTTCAGAAATCTGTTTTAGAGTGTAATAGAGAAGTAGTACGGAATACAGTAGTTTTTTTGGTCAGACCGTTCAAACCTTTAGAACGAGTGTCTCAACATTTGTCCGGAGAAGTTTTTCCCACCCAGTTTAAAGTAGTATCCAGAAGAAATTAATTAATCACAAAGAACTCACGATCAGTTCTTTGCGGGCAGGAATAAAAGACCTTTCAATGGGAATTGAATGGCTTTACAAATGCATGTTTAGGGTTTACAATGAGGAGAAGTGAGGTAATTAGGAGGTGGGAATATTCAATCAATTAAACGCTGCAATTTAATGGCGTTTCTGAAGGTATTTTGGGCGTGATTATGGAGGGTATATGGTAAAATACGTGGATGATAACCCCGAATTTGTTAAACTGCTGATGACTAAAGACTTAAAAACTTGTTACTTTTGTGATATTTAAATGCAAAAACAGAGTCCAAGAGTCCAAACTTCATGAAAAAAATGCAAACATTTTTGCCAAAGCCTTCCGGAAACGAACCCCGCGCGCTCTCGTAATGAGCATCGTTCCAGCCACGGCACGGTGCTGGAATCAGAACGCATAATTAAGTTCTCCGCCCCGGGGAAAAATCCGTTTTCGACCCTTAAATAAGCCAATCTCCGTTCGGAGACCAAAGAGAGCGTTCAGCGACAGGAACGGACAAAAATACGCCTGGGATAAAGCGGCAAAGTAAAGCAATTTACAGGGTAATTAGCTGGCAAGAGCGTGTCATGTTTCCGTGGGTGCTCAGTGCATTAAATCCAGTGATGTTTTAAAAGAAAAAACGGTTACAGTGTTCAGGGTGTTTGTCATATATTTTTTAAAATTCCAAGGTGTTTTCTGGAACACCAGAAACCCACTCGTCGTGTGATATGTCGGAATGCACTTATAAAAACCTACATATCATACAGTATCTTGGATAAGTTAATAAACCATTCTGAAGTTATAAAAAAACGCAAGGAAGGAGAGGGTCGCTTCAATACAAAATGGAAGAAAAAATTCCGCCCCTTTTTGGTGATTCGTTCAAAACGAAATGTCACAATCCGATAAAACGCATTTTCTTATTTTTCTTCTTCCTTTTCGAAAAAATGCAATTATTTCAGGCGTGCCGATAATTTCGCGGCATTTCGTCTCTCTTTTTAAACAATAAAAACGATACGAAGTTTCGAAACGGTTCAGGAAATGCGCTGGATTGACGTGAGGGTGTTTTTTCAGACAAGAAAATCGAAATATATAATAAAACTAAGAGACTGTGAGCTCAGATCGACTTCAAATTTTTTGGTAGACATTTTACCTCAGTCGCATACATGTAAATGTAAATTATCAAAGATTTAGCTTACTCCGGAAATCTCAGCGGTTCTTGTAAGCGCTAAATGTAATACTAAATGTAAAATAAAGCCAAATTTTTTTTTCGTTCTGGCTACTTGGTAAATCAGAGTTTCTTTGACGCCGCAAAAGGCCTTCAGAAAACTTTACCCCTATTCCTCACCAAGTTTCATAAGAACACGACCCCGAAATTGATGGCATCTACCTTCATCTGACTGTGAGACAAAGAAAACTATCATAAAAACAGTGTAAAATATTATTCTGAGCCATATAAGAAGTTCAAGTAATCCAACGTCAAACCCACCTTGTTGCCGTTGCCCGTGACCATAGATATCCACAGGCGTAGCGACGCTGTAGCGCCGCTGCTGCGGCATGCGCATCAGCGCGTCTGTGTAGACAAATGACGAATCCAGCTTGAATTTCAGTTGTAAAATTCGCAAAGTGTAAAGTGTTTCTGTAAGAAATGTTAGTTGTATTTGTCCCATGGCATGGAAACTTTTTATTTCGCGGAGGCTAAAGACATATGTAGACGATGAATATGTCGATATGTGGAAAGTAATTCTGATGGCAGTGTTTGAACAGTGAACATGAGGAAGGAGATATCATAAGGTGGAAAGGAAAAAGCACATGTATGTAACAGATGATTGGGCTTTCAGAAAAAATAGGTATTTGTAAATAATCAAATTACCGGAAAATAACAAAAAATATGGATAAAATACGACGCGGGAAGTTTGTAAATCAGTTTCAAAAAAGAATGATGACAAATATAGACAAAAATACACAAAAAAAAAGATTCTTGAGGCGATAGAAAGTAAAGTGAAGCAAATATCCGGATCTTTTCATACAAAATAAGGATGTAGCCCTCCCAAAAATAAACAAAACCGTTAAAATTCGATAAAATTCCTAAAGAAAATGTAACCTGAACAGTCAAAACGCCCGCTTTGTTCCCTACAACTTGCAACTTCGGTTATGTCCGCCAACACTCTGTTTACCTATTTCGAAAAATGGGTTATAAAAACAGGCACCGTTAGTCACCTCAATAGAGTTGGGAAATCGAAAGTCTACCTCACACGTTTCTGAGCTTCCATAGACCATGTTAATGTGATCCTACGACGTAAAAAGACGATTTAAAATGGGCGCTCCCAGTATTTTAGGGGAGAATTACAAAAGGGTTTCTTATCATTTTCATTGGTTTTTATATTATGTGCATCACTTCACCTATATATTGCAACCAAAAGAATCTCAAATATCGCAAATATTGCCCACGTGTTGCCAATTACAACTGACACTAGTGCAAAAACAACACTTATTTCGACAACGAAAACTCTCGAGTTTTAATTAGAGACTGGTAAAGGGGAACGCGGAAACGCATAGGCTCGGAATTGGAGCCAATAAAGTGCTCGATGAACTTTCGGAGTTCGTTGGGATTTGCGAAGAAAACGTGAGTTTTGAGGACTTTTTAGGTGAATTTAACAAGACAAATACAAAAATAAAGGTCGAATAGGGGGAATGGTATTGATTTGCGGGAACAATTTGATAAAGATTGCGTCATTAATTTTGTGTTCTGGAAATTGAAAGAGGGGGTAATCAATGTCCTCATTACGCCAAATAGGGGGAATTCTTGGACAGAAGAGGCGTTAAGGCAAGACATAACAAAAATTAAGACTTGGTAGATTTTCAAGCCATTTATAAACAGAGATTTTCCAGAAGAAATTGGGCTATCATGTTCAGTAAAATATCAGTAGTCTAAGAAAATATGCACGGCAGTTTTTGGAACACAAATCCTAAAGATACCATGAGAAAAATTTGTTTCTATGACTGTTTTTTATCTTTACTTTTGCCTGAAAAGTTCGCTAAATACCTCTGCAGCGTCTGCCAAGCCAGAGCTCAATTATTCAAGAGCTAATATACTACTGTTCATGCCCGAATTTGGATAAAATCCAGGCGTATTTTATCATCTCCCGCTCCAACATTATGATTTTGAAGAACACCTTAAACTAGCCTCTAAACTAAAGCGCTGATCACATCATTCTAATCGAAAATTACCCTTTGCCAAGACAAACATTCCGTCTTCACCGCTTCATGATGCAATTCGACAACTCTAGCGTGACCTCAACGCCGATAAAAGTGCTATTTGGTCTGACCAACTTTACGATGTCACAAGATCGGAAGCTGTGACATAACAGCGTTATCACTAACACCGTACCTCCAGGAGGACGTCTTTCTAATCACACAAACAACTCTAATCAAGAATTCAGTGGGAAACTTTTGAAGATACGAGCGTTTCTTCAAAAATCACTTTCGAAATTAAATTTTTGACTCGTAAAGATCGAAACAGTTTGTTTACGACAACGTTGAACGTTACAAAATTGAGTGAAAGTCAACCAATCTTTATGTCGTAGCTTCAAAAACAGTCCCATTTGTTAGTTATCAACATGACCCCATAAAATTTAATAGTCATTTTGCTGACAGAGAATTTTTTTTCTAAAAAATCACACGCTTGGAAATTAGCTACTTAGTTTTTTGATTGCATTTGTTGAATGGAACAAAATTCCTTATCAATGTTTGTAAATAGGTAAAAAATCCGATTGCAAACTATAGGATTGACAGTCAAAGATTAAAGGTCGTTTGAACGAAAAGTATGATAGAAACGTTTCGAATGTATGGTTCTGAAATGTATTGTTATACATTATACAGTGGACGAAAAGGTCAGAAATGTGATAAACATTTTTTTGTTCGAATACAATAGGAAGTCCAAAGGAGCAGAATATAAAAATTGTATTAAAAATTTGGGTTAAGTTACACCAAGACATATTTGAGATCGTCGACTCGCGTCTTGCAGAAACTAGAGGGCTTAGGATCGAGAATTTAGAATTTCTTATACGGATTCCAAACTCGGTTTCCGTAGTGACGCCTGTAGGCATGGTTGAATGTCAAGAAAAGAAAAAAAAATTGCAAAAAATTCAAAAAGCAGTCCTACCAGACATATTTGAAAAATTCTAACAACAAGGAGTCCCAATTGAGGAACGTCGTTCCCTTACAGTGGGGGCCTCATCCCGTGGCAAAAAAACGTATCATTTTGCATCCAGGAAGCATCAAAAAATGTGGCAAAATACCTCCCTCTCCAAGTGAAAAAGATCAGATTTCAAAAGCGCGCCGGTTTTTTGTGAGGAAAAAGGGCGCGCCCTTCAAAACGAAATCTTTTCACGGAAGCATTATGCCACATTTTTGATACTTCCTGAATGCAAAATGGTACGTTTATTGCTACTAGATCAGGTCCCCCACTGTAAAAAACCCCGATAAAAAAAGCCGACAAAAGAAAAGATCGTTATCACGACATCCTAAGATAACTGTCAAAAACCTCGAATATACATTCGATGATTATTCACAGTTACCGAAAAATCGTTTCGCATAACACGACCCTCAACTTTCACCATGACCCTTTGCTTTTACTCCTCCGCTATTTCCACAAACCCCATTCCGCTACCACGTTTTTCGATCGATCACAAGCTCCACTTCTGTATGCACTATATCCCCCCCGCACAACCCAGCCTATTTTTTGCTGATTAGATTTAGCCTGCCAACAAATTATTTCGCAAGCAATACCGAACACGGAAGCGCCCACATATATGTACTTTTTGTAGAACCTAACACATTGAGTAATATCCCACCAAATCCCCTGCAAATAAAGCGTCAAAAACAAACCAAAGAACTTTATAGACACGAGAGGGTGTTTGAAATCTATGCACAGCAAAACTAACATATTTATATCTTTTGAATAAGCAGAATTTACAAACCAAAATAGGCATGTAAATAGGTCAGGATTTGGTTATGTTCCAAAATTATCGTCAAGGAAACTCGGTTACATCACCAATAATCCGGCCGTTATTATCATACGGTTAAATTGTGGAGAATACAAATGAGGGAATTGAGGTATGACTTTATAATATTATCTATGTGAAAATAAGAATAACGGAAGTGGAATATAGAGGAGTGTCGATAAAAATGGATGAATTTCCGGAGTTGAATAAAGGCTCCCTTTTGTTGGTATAAAATTGAGAAAAGATGGGAGTTCTCATGAAGGATTCATCTACCGAAAATGAAGGCCTAAAGGGAAATTCGTCAAGGCTTCGGGCAAAAGATTATAAGATACGTACGTTCGCAAAGGCATAGCTGATTTTTCGTGCGGTTTCCGCCATCTTTTTTGAACCTATTATATAACTTGAGATATATATTATTTCAAAACCCCTCCACATACACATTATAATATATTCAACAGCGCCTGCAAAGCTCCAACTAAATTTTCTAGTATTTGAAGTCCCTCTAGGAAAGCTGTGTAGGCAAAAGTTTATAACGATCTACCCGTTACATTTTATTGTTAATAGTTTCAATGTTCAAAAGTCACCCCCTTATCGCTCTTTTTCAGTGAAGAGAGAAGGCTCATTGACCAGCAACGGAAGCAGTTCAAAAGTCAGCACTACTAATAAATTCACTGATAAAAAACAATTTATTTTCAAGCTGTCACGTACCTGTCTTTTCAAATATGGATCGTTTAATTCGCGTCCGCATTTGAATGGGGAAAAATAGGCTATGTAAAAATAAACTGGCCCACAGGCAAGCTTGAAAACGCAAAGCCGAGATATTATTCTACTTCCACATAAGAGGTACTAATAAAGACACTATGATGTTTATAGGATACAAAAACCATACATGGCTTATTTTTCCGTAAATTTTTTATCCGCTTGTCGGGAAAATACTGAGTGCAATATCGTTGCGCCAATCGAACATTAATGCTGTCATAATAAAATTTATGTTCTCGACGGTGATTCGCTTCCTACATAATGCCCATTATTTTCCCGACATACTGATATATCTCTTTCAATATCCGTCCTAAACGTAGATAATATATTCAGCCTTCCTATCAGGAACAAATCGGCAACCCCAACCCCTTTATAATCCGTCTGCATCGCCGAAATAAATACTGACTGCCGGTTAAACTGCGTGGAAAATTACATATACAAACTTTGGTGGAAAACTTTCGAGAAGCAGTGGAAACGCCGACATATTTGGGAATAACAACAAAGTTTTGGGAATGCGTGACCCTGACAAATTCGATAAAACGTGATTCAGACCGCTCGTTTTATGCTAATCCCCAGAAAGTCCGATTGACGATTGGGTATGCGCCTCGGCAATCGATAAAACAAGTCCGGGAATAATCAGTTTGAAAATGTTTGTATGGCAGAAAACTGATGTATGATGTGCAAGATAAGACAGGGAATTTTGTTTTTATGTGCTGTTCAAAATTTTTGGAGTGGGGAAAATGATTTCATAATTCATGAGTGGTCAAAAAATACTGTAAAGAAATGGGTGAATCAAGCCAAATGATCTTAGAAATAAAAAGAAAAACATTTGAAAAGCTTTCGTAAAAAGGAAGTTACGGTGACGGACCTGATCCAGTGGTAAAAAAAAAGTGTCATTTTGCATACGGGAGGCATCAAAAAATGTAGCAAAATGCCTCGCTTTCCAACTAAAAAAACTCAATTTGATGATGTTTTTATCAGATTTGAATCGCCACCGCGAAAATGAATTGTGTCGCGGAAAAATCGAATTTCTTTTCCTTTAGCGGCACAATCGGCCTAGCTACATTGCCCTCATTATTTTCCCGACAGGTTGATATAGTAAAGATTTTGACACATATGAACACATGTCGTACAAAGTCAAAGACTACAGGCAAAAAAATTGCTCTATTAGCTCACATTCAACACACTCTCTTGCCTGTCACAATTACAGAGTATCTCAGCTGTGCCCGCAAAGCCCAACAGCAAATTTCGGACATTTATACATCGCAAAAGTACATATAAACAAAACACACCAAGCCTCGCAAATCTATGTTTGTTTTGCGTAGATGAAGCATCACATTGCTATAAAAAGAGAGCTTCAGTCAATTAAAATGCTGTCCCCAATCTCCGTAGATTGACACAAAGAAGACACTATGTAGTGGCTGGAAAATAAGCTCCTCTTCAGAATGATCCCAACAGCATCTCTACAAACCTATCCTACATGAAAATAAGCTTGTTGCGGGATTCTCCGCATCGATCAGAATGTAGGAATTAAAGCGTCGTCACAGACTACGAGTGAAAGTAGCACTTTTGCCCATTCAAATGCAGTGATCTTCGTTTAAGCTTTTGCAGTTCAAGTTGCGAATAATGCTGTATATTTTCTACGAAAAGGCGGGCCCCTCTACATGCACATAAAAAGTAATAAACCTTCTCTTCAAAAACTTTTAGCACTTAATGACCACTCTGACGTCCCTGTTGGCCTACAATTTCCGTACCCTCAAAACCTCTTGAGTATTTACCCTTCGCAATTTCGGCGAGAAAAACGTAAAGTTGCTATAAAAAGATTAAAATCCGAGAAGGTTCAGCATTTTGGGGCTAAATTTAGAAAACAAGTTCCCGCCCCGAGGCCTTTTTCTCCGCAAATTATTAGTGTGCAAATCCCTCGGCATGGCTGTTCCCAGCTTTTGCAGCCAAAAACACGTCGAATGTCGGTTAATTCGAATGTTTTTGGGATCAAAATCAAGAATCAAGGTCGGGCTTGTTGAGGGTGTGGGGCCACGTGATCAAGGGGGCTCGTGGATTGGGGGTAATTTGCATAAAAAAGGGGAGTTTTGAAATTAAAAGTGCTGACAAGAGAAATCGTCAAACATAGTGGGCCGATAAATGCGGATTGCAAGTTTAGCCATAGGAGAAGTTGCAGATGATCATTGCTTTGCAATTTGATAAATTTTCGAAAAGCTCTGAATAATTTTCTTGATACATCCGCAAAGAAGGCCGTCATGTCAAATGTTTGTAGGTTAAGGTCGAAAATTAAACATTGCTACTCTAAAAACACATAAAAAAGGGCTAGGCAAAGTCTTCAGGGCTTTTTAAGTCTTCAGGGAAATGAGGTGCCCTTCAAAACAAAGTTTTTTTAGTTGGAGGCATTTTGCTACATTTTTGATACTTTCCGGATGCAAAACTTTACGTTTTACCACTGGTCATTTCAGCCACTGTAAACGGCACTTAAGTTTGGGACTGTTATTCTGAGAGAATACAAAGCCCGGTTACAACAAAAACCGCAACAGTCCCTTCCGCCACAACCTCCCAGTCACTCGCATGACCATAACTGCACATGTAAACATTTGATAAAGACTCAGCTAGTAAGCCGGCTCGTTTGCTTTTTTGATTCAGAAAATGGTCCGACGCCCTCAGGCCATGACTATTTTCCCTCGTTTCCCCGAACAAATGGCTGTTTCACCTTTTAATTCCTCATCATGGTCCGTTTCCCTTATCGGAACCACGTGGCGCTGAAGAGAGAAAACAAATATTTTTAATGAAATTCCCTTATCACTCCGCGGCCCCCGAAAACGGTCGGAAACTAGACTCCGGACGTCTTTGGTCTTTCGGTGTGTCAAAGGCGCTGACGCGGACATCATAATACTGACGAGAATCAAAGCAAAAGTGCATTTATACCTTTGATAAAAGGTTGCTGTATACAATTTGAAGTGATATTTGAAGCATTAAAATCGGGGAAGCTGTTAGGACAGAAAGCACAAATGTCAACGTGAACTGCCGCGAATTTGTATAACCCGGAAAATGCTCGGAGTGAAACGCCCAGGCCTCAAAGAAACTTTGTATATATTTAGGTTACTTTACGAGGTTCGAGGTTCCCATATCGTGCTTTGCAGAGACAACCGTGTTTTATAGCTCAAGAGTAACAGATTCTTATAGTCGAGAGTAACAGATTTTAGTGAGTTTTTTAGCAAGTTTTACACGCAAGGTTAACAAGGATAGTGACTTTCTTAACCGCCCTTTGTGTTCTGCGCACTTTCCCGTCTGAATTTCTCTGTTGCCCATGAAAAGCGCAGACTAAAATGTCCAGAAATTCACGGTGATATTGGCTAACGTGCGAAAAGTCGCCGGACTGATTTTTAGCGTTTTACAATGCGAAAAAGTCAGGGTGCGTGAGACAGTCCAAAAAAGCCTATTGCACGGTGCAAAGATCAAGAAATAACATAGGGCAAAGAATCTCAAAGAGAAACTGTTTTTTCACAGTCCATGTCGCGATTTCAGTGGGGCGACTTTCCGTAAAGACTAGTATGATAAAAAATCTTCTTCTCAATTGTCAACGGCGCCACAGAGAGTGCCTTCTTTGTCCCTACGTCAAGGAAGACCTATATATGCACGGTTCAAGTACGAGGACTCGCGAGCTCATCAAGCCACCTTTAAAAGCTATGTAATTACCTTTTCAACCATGTAATTCGGACCCCCATCCCAATTAAAATCAATTGAACTCTTGTTCCATAAATAAATAATAAAAACTATGTATTGGTCTACAAAAAAATTTTTCTGAAGACCAATCGTAACATTTTTTACAACTCCGCAGAACGCCCCATTCTCAGCACCTTTCACCCACTCAAACATTTTCATATTCCGCACGAATCCGAAATGTTATTCCCCTCTTCCGAACGTTGTTTATTTGTCAAGGAGCACCGAATCTGATACAGAATACTCTTATCGCCTCTTCCGAGGGAATCGACCCCGGTCCTTGAAAAGAAATACTATTTCAAGGTTATGTGTATGGTGCTTTCCCAAACTATACAGCATACTTTCACAAAGTACAAAAAATTTCAAGTGTTTCATAACAAGTTTATATACAGTAATCAACAATAACAGAGTAATTTACATTATTAACAACAACCAATCATTGGTTAAAATCGCCGCCTTGTTGGAGGTTCCACATCTTCGCATACAACCCGTTGTTTTCCAGTAATTTTTTGTGATTTCCTTGTTCTAATACCCGTCCCTCTTGGAGAACAACAATATTATCAGCATGGACAATGGTGGAAAGGCGATGGGCGACGATTACACAAGCCTTGTTTCTGGCGAGCTCAGTTAGCGCTTTTTGGATTTGCCGTTCAGTGACGGTGTCTAGGAAGGAAGTGGCCTGAAATTGAAAACGTTATAATTTTACTCCTCTTCAGAAAAATTCGGAGATGGAGACAACCGTTATGATCCATGAAAAAACGCGACAGAGTAATTGCTTGATCTCCGCCGGTTTTTTTATTCGATAACATGCCGGAAAAAAGACCGCGAAGCAATTCGGGACCTGATCCGGTGGCAAAAAACGTACAATTTTGCATCCAGGAAGTATCGAAAAATGTCGCAAAATGCTTCCCTCTCCAAGTGAAAAACTTCGTTTTGAAGGGCGCGCCCTTTTTCCTCACAAAAAGAGCGGGCGCGTTTTTGAATCGGATTTTATCACTTCGAGAGGGAGGTACAAAAAGTCCTTCAAAACAAGGTTTTTTCATTTGGAGAGGGAGGCATTTTGCTACATTTTTTGATACTTCCTGGATGCAAAGTTGCACGTTTTTTGCCACCGGATCAGGTCCACCCCCGTGAATTGCTTCGCGGTCTTTTTTCCGGCGTGTTATTGCATAAAAACCCCGGAATCCGTCAAAAATGACGACCACCACAGTCATAAAAAACAAGCCTTTTGACAGATAAAACGTCAAAATTTTATCAAAATAATCAAAAAACGGCAAGTCCTCCAAGTCCTTACCTCATCCATAAACAGATACTTTGGGTTCTTGAGAATGGTCCTGGCAATAGCCATTCTCTGTTTCTCCCCTCCACTCAACTTCATTCCTCTCTCCCCAACCTTTGTCTCATATTTTTCGGGTTTCTTCCCGATCATTTCATCGATTTGAGCGGCTCGAGTTGCTTGATCAATTTCTTTTTCATTCGCATCCAGCTTGGCATAACTCAGATTGTACTTGATGGTGTCATTGAAGAGAACAGAGTCCTGAGGCACCACTCCAACCTGCCTTCGATACTCGTAGACGTCCAGGTATCGGGTATTAACGTTGTTTATGGAGATGACACCTGGAATAGGGAAAGGTTTGAAATCGAATTTGAGAAAAAATAATAAAAGATTTATATTGCACCAGACATTTTTATAAAACGATTGGTTTTTTGTCATTTTCCCGCCTATTTTTGACGTGAAATTACAGTGACGGACCTGATCCAGTGGCAAAAAACGTACCATTTTGAATCCGGTGAGCATCAAAAATGTGGTAAAATGCTTCCCTCTCCAAATGAAAAAACTTCGTTTTTTTCTTTTTTTCACAAAAATAGCGGGCGCGCTTTTGAAATCGGAGTTTTTTCACTTGAAGAGGGAAGCATTTTGCCACATTTTTTATGCTTCAAGGATGCAAAATGGTACGTTTTTTGCCACTGGATCAAGTGCCCCACTGTAGAAAAAAAAAAAAATTTTAGCTTATAACACCGCCTCTTACCATGATTGGGTTCCAAAAATCTATACAACAACCGAATCATGGTCGATTTTCCACTTCCAGTCGGTCCCACCAAAGCCACAGTTTTTCCCTCAGGCACTTCGAAAGTCACATTATGGAGAACTTCAGCGCCTTCCACATAGCTAAAGCTCACATTCTGCACCGTTATTCCGCCTTCAATTTTGGCTTTTAACTTTGCTCCCCAATTTTCTCCTTTCAATTCCAAAAGTTGCATTAAGTCGTCCGCTTGGCTTAAACTTTTACCAATTTGTTTGTAAGCATATTCGATGTGACTGAGCGGCCCAGTAAATCGGTAAAAGTAGCTGGAAAAGAGGAGGTAGTCGCCAGCGGTGAGGTCGGCAGTCTCAGAGGTCGAACGTTGATAGGCCATGAGGAAGGTGCCGAGCATCAGGAGGAAGTCGTTCTTTAAACAGTGGGCCATAGATGAGAAGTAGTTGAAGAATTCACGTTTCATTTCACGACGGTGCTCACTGAAAAATATGGTATGGTGAAGGAGCTGATCCAAAGGCAAAAAACGTACCATTTTGCATCCGGGAAGCATCAAAAATGTGGCAAAATGCTTCCCTCTCCAAGTAAAAAAAATCTTCGTTTTGAAGGTCGAGCTTTTAAAATCGGTTTTTTTTTCACTTGGCGAGGGAAACATTTTGCCACATTTTTGATACTTCAAGGATGCAAAATGATACTTTGTTTGTCACTGGGCCAGGTCCGCCACTTTACCTAGATCACTCTCTCACAGGGAGCAATCAAAGGGCTGTGAAAAAATGGTATGGAACTCAAAAAAAAATCCAAAAAAATCATTTGAAAAATTTTAGTCAGCATCGTGGAAAGACTTGAGAACGATCAACGCGTCCAACTGGAAGAAATCGGCAAAGGAGATCACCAAAAATTGGTACAAAAACTATCGCAAAAACACAAAAAAAGTTGCTCCTTTGAGTAGAAAATGCCTCTTGAACATCTCTAGAGACATTTGCTTTTGGCATGGAAGAAGAAAACAGTCCCTTTCTCGCTCTGTGATACTGTTTGATACCAAATTCGGACTTTTTTCATCTCCTTTTCGATCTTTTGGCAATTGAATTGGAGATATCCCCATGACAAAAAAAAGTGTCAGAAAAAAGAATATCTGATCGTACCACTTTAAGTCAATTTTTTTATTTAAGCCGTTCAAATTCATTGACCTACTCTTCCAATCCTCTTTTGAACCGCTCGACTTCAAACTCTTCATTGCAAAAATACTTGACAGTTTCGTTGTTATAAAGCCCTTCCATGTCGTTGGAGATATTTTCATATTCCTCGGCCTCTTTCTCCCATGTTCGGCTTTCCCAGCCCATGAAAAACTTGGAAGTCGCTGAAAATAAAAAAATAAAAAAAAAATGAAAATTTAATTTAAAAAAAATTCAAAAAATTTTAAAAAATACATTCAAAATAACTTTTTTTCAGCTCAAAATTACTCACCAACATCCAGCGCAGCCACAAAGCTCAACAAAATTGTCAAATACAAGTCAAAGGTGTTGACGAAAAAGGCAAACCCAACAGTTGCGTCCACAATCGAAGGGAGGAATTCGAACATAACATACTCCGGAAACCACTCAAAAGTCTGGTAACTCCTTTGATAAGCGTCCATGACGTCATTATGGCTTTTATCGGCGTGCCAAGTGTAGGGTAGCTGAATTAGATGACGATAAATGTCGGCGCGAACCCGTGTCGAAGTGTGTTGTCGAACAGAGATATAGACGAGCGATCGAATGTTAGAAATCACTTCCGTAATATCTAAAATACGACGTGGTAAATTTAGTTTTCGTTTTTATCGCATATAAAAAATTTCCAATAAAATTTTTGACATTTCGTTAAATTTTTTAAAACCAGGCCGAATTTTAAAAAAATAGTAATGAAAATTACCTTGAGTAAAAAATAACTGATATATGAACTTGACAGTCCACAAACACCATAAAAATTCAACTTACATCCATTGCCCTGAAGGCAAAAGAAGCCAAAAGTCATTGCGACCAAATCCCAAAAGAAGTGCTTTTTGTGACTCATTTCGTCAACTGAAAATCAAAATTTAGCAAACAAACCGAAATTCAAAAATCTTTTCGAGACTTTTTTATCATTATTTTGTCACTCTGAATGCCAAGAATTACTTACCAGCATATTTAGCAAACAAAGGGATCAACAAATTGAGAAAGCGGCCAGTGGTCATGAGAACAAGACAGATTATGGCCTTTATTCGGATTTTATTTTCATTTGGCCAGGCGTATTTACAGAGGAGCTTGACCCGTTTCCAGAGATGGGCATAGTCCTGTAATTAAACAATTTTTTTATCTTGAATTTTTTTTTGAAAAGTCGGACAAAACGAGGAAAAATCCAACCAAAAAACTATTTATTAGGGTGTCCCATAAGTCTTGTGTATTTTTGGGTTTGAGAATTAAAGTCTCGTTTCGCAGGCCTAAATGAATGCATCCCTTAATGTTTGGCATTGTTGAAACCGCCATCTCTTACACTTATAAGCAGCATAAAAATTTTAACTAATAACATGCCCTCCGGGAAAATACTTGAAATTCTTTAATATCATCAACTTCTGGGAAGGGCTGGGAAAACCATTCCGTTTTTTGATAAATGGGGCTGCACCTTTGCAATTGCATTTTTTAACACATCTACTAAGTACCCTGTTTCTAAATAAACCGTTTTCCCCTCTGAATTTGTTCTTATGACGTTGTCCTGCAGGTTTCTTGTATTAGGCACCATGGTGAATATTGTGATGTACATAATTTTGCGTATAACATTTTTTGAGGGTGGTTGCTCAGGTCGCGGCGATACCAGAGTGAAAAAAACATAACGTTCATGCGTCCTAACTATGAATCCGCTGGCTGCCTTGTTCTGCATTACCACTAACCCAAAAAAATTTGAAAAAATGTGATGCATTTACTCAACACCAAAAAAGTCGGTATGGATACAAATAACATTGTAGTGTAGTGTGTTCTAAACAGTGTCATATGTGTTTTATTTTAGCAAGAGGATTTTGGAATAGAGGTGCTGAGGGCTGAAAAATCACTCAATTTAAAAAATTTTCTGTAAATTTTTAAAATAATTAGGAAATTTTTAAATTAAGCTTATTTCAAGAAACAAAAGTGACACAGGCGGTGATTATTATGTCGTTGTGTTCACAAACAACAGTAGATTAGCTACCATACGCAGCTACAGCCAACACTTTCTACTATTGGAAAATTGAGTCTGAAAAGCATGAGTGCAGCAGTTCTCATGTTATTTACACCACCACCAAGGTACCCCCGCCCGTGCTGCAGCGCAAATTAAAATAACATCTAGGGCTCTTGTGCGTCCTATTTTCATGTTTAATAGGCGTACACATCTGATTTTCCAAAGTATATACCCATTTTAACATCAGCAAGCAAAATTTTTTTTGATGTCTAGTGGATTTTTTGCAGTCTTGCTACATACGGTTTATAAGCGCAATTCCTGATCTTCAAAACCGTATGTCTAACATATCTCGTAATGCGTTACAAAGCTCACAGGAATTCGCACAAGTCAACGACCCCAAAATACACAAGACTTATGGGACACCCTAATAAAAATTTAAAAAAAAGGTTTTAACTGCACTATGCAGCGTCATCGTCAATTTTTTACCTCAAACTTCCGCTATTTTTTTAATTTTCCCCAAAACTTACATATTCCACAGTGTTTTGTTTCCAGCTCACAATTCGTTCGCCAAATCCACCTTTTCCCCACAAAATATAAGTTAAAACAGTGGTTAGAACAGCGACCAAAACACCGAGGAACATTACCCAAGTCCGCTGCAAAAGGCAAATCAAAATTTTGAAGAGGAAATGAACATTATTTGAAACTCCACCTACAAGAAAGGCAGAGGCTTCCTCGATAAGAAAAATCCGGACAATTTCGAAATTTAAACACAACAATTCTCTCATTTTTTGTGTCGATAAAACAAAATGAGTCATCTAGGTGAAAAAAAAATTGTTACACCTTTCCAAATTTTGAGGTAAAAAAATTTGCGAACTTTTCAAATTTTCAAAAACAAATATGTACTAGAATAAATAGGGTACCAAAAACTTTTCGAAAAAACTTTAGACACTTTTGCCCAGCACAGGCCAAATTTTTGTACTGTTTTACAAACCTACACTATGCCAAAAAATGACAATTCGAATAAAAATAAAATTCAAAAATAATCGATTTCGAAGCCATTGAACCTCTTCTAACTCAAATATCAATTCATGTAACAGTAACAACTTTATTAACAACAAAATATGTACAATATATAACAACGCCTCGGTATGGCTAACAATATTTCAATCGTTCAAAAAAAATCAAAAATAACGAAATTATTGGTTAAAATCGCCACCTTGTTGGAGGTTCCACATCTTCGCATACAACCCGTTGTTTTCCAGTAATTTTTTGTGATTTCCTTGTTCTAATACCCGTCCATCTTGGAGAACAACAATATTATCGGCATGGACAATGGTGGAGAGACGATGAGCGACGATCACACAAGTCTTGTCCTTGGCAAGGTCAGCCAGAGCTTTTTGGATTTGACGTTCAGTGAGGGTGTCAAGCGATGAAGTGGCCTGAAAATGAAAAAGTTAAAACTTAAGTGGAGTCAATCTCTATTTCAGGAAAACTTAGACCTTTAGGCATAATTTGAAACTCAGCTGGTGCCGTTACAAATTAAAATTTAATGTTCCCGATACATACAAAATTGCCATAACCGGTACAATTTTGCATCCAGGAAGTATCAAAAAATGTCGCGAAATGCCTCCCTCTCCAAGTGAAAAAACTCCGCAAGCTACGCAAGGAGCAAGAAAAATAACGATTAGACTGCCACAGTCATAAAAACACAAGCCTTTGACAGATAAAGCCTCAAAATTTTTTCAAACTCATCAAAAAACGGCAAGTCCTCCAAGTCCTTACCTCATCCATAAACAGATACTTTGGGTTCTTGAGAATGGTCCTGGCAATAGCCATTCTCTGTTTCTCCCCTCCACTCAGCTTCATTCCTCTCTCTCCAACCTTTGTCTCATATTTCTCGGGTTTCTTTCGGATCATTTCATCGATTTGAGCGGCTCGAGTTGCTTGATCAATTTCTTTTTCATCCGCATCCAGCTTGGCATAACTCAGATTGTACTTGATGGTGTCATTGAAGAGAACAGAGTCCTGAGGCACCACTCCAATCTGCCTTCGATACTCGTAGACGTCCAGGTCTCGAGTATCAACGTTGTTTATGTAGATGGTGCCTAAAAAAGCACATTTCCATACTATTTTTTAACCCGTTCTAATTTCAAAGCGAAGAAAACTCAACTTTTCAATATCAAGTAGACCAAAAAAAAATCAGCAAAAATTATATTGCACTAGAATTTTTTCGATGAAAAATCAACTATTTTTTGTATTTCTTTTCTTTCCTAAATACTCAAAATTGTTCAGAAATTCAATTTTAAAACATAATAATACAGTACCTTACCCTCAGTCGGCTCCAAAAATCGATACAACAACCTAATCAAAGTCGATTTTCCACTTCCAGTTGGCCCCACAACAGCCGTAGTTTTTCCTTCAGGCACTTCAAAATTCAGATTATGGAGAACTTCGGTGCCCTCAACGTAGCTGAAGCTCACATTCTCAAGCTTCAATGGGCCTTGAATTTCGATATTTTTCAACTTTTTTCCTTCATTTTCCTCTGGGATTTCCAAAATCTCAATCAAATTGTCCGCTTTTTCCAAGGTCTCTCTAATTCGACGGATGGAAAATTGAATGGTGTGAAGAGGAGATGTGACTTTAAAAAAGTAGTTGGAAAAGAGAACATAATCGCCTGCGGAAAAGTCCAAGGAAGCGGTGGAATTTCGTTGATAGGCCATGAAGAAGGTGGAGAGCATCAACAGAATGTCGTTGGAAACACACTGAAGCATGGAGGTAAAGTGCGAAAACTTTTCCCTTTTCATGAGACGACGGTTTTCGCTGAAAAAAATGCTTTAGGATCAGTCCGTTCGCAAAGCCGCTGGAGAAATTTTTCGCACTGTGCGAAAGCAAGTTTTTCTTGCACTGTGCAATTTATTGCTTTTTGCACCGTGCAACAGATTTTTTCGGGGCTGTCGCTCGCACTTTGACTTTTTTCCCACAGTGCAAACGTCAAAAAACACTCCAGCGAAATGCACTGTGCAAAAAACAAAAGTTTTTTTTTGCACTGTGCAATTTCTTTCTTTTTGCACGGTGCAATCATTTTTTCGGCTGTCGCCCGCACCCTGACCTTTTTTTCGCACAGTGCAAACGCCAAAAATCACTCCAGCGAAATGCACTGTGCAAAAACAAAATTTTTCTTTGCACTGTGCAATTTCTCGCTTTTTGCACCGTGCAAAATTTTTTTTGGTTGTCGCTCAAACTCTGACTTTTATCGCACAGTGCAAATGCGAAAAATCACTCCACAAAGACATAAGTTTTCTTTGCACTGTGCAATTTCTCGCTTTTTGCACCGTGCACTAATTTTTTCGGTTGTCGCTCGCACCCTAGCCCTTTTTCGCACAGTGCAAACGCCAAACGTCACTCCAACGAAATGCACTGTGCAAAAACAAAAGTTTTCTTTGCACTGTGAAATTTCTCGCTGTTTGCACCGTGCAAAATTTGTTCGGGTTGTCGCTCGAACTCTGACTTTTATCGCATAGTGTAAACGCCAAAACCACTCCAGCGACTTGGCGAACGGAGTAGTAATCCACAATCTGTATCAACTTACAGTTCCATTCGTTTCTCAAATCTTTTCACTTCAAACTCTTCATTGCAAAAATACTTCACCGTTTCGTTATAATAAAGTCCGATCATTTCGGCGGAAGAATCGGCTTGATCGCAGTCCTCGGATTCCGCTGTATCAACTCTCTCGCTCCACTGGTTGATCATAGTGTTGATGACTAAAAAATAATTTTTCTTTACTAAAAAAGTTAAAACAAACGTCTCAAAGGCTTCTGTGATTAACCTCTCACAAGAAACCTTCAAAAAAATCCCACTTACCAACATCGACCATAGCAACAATACTCAAAACTACGGCCAACTTGAGGTCAAAAGTGGTGGTAAAAAATACCAAAGCGATCAGCGCGTCGCCAATTTCAGGAATTAAATTGAAAATCAGGTCGTCTGGGAAGTCCTTAAAAACCCTTGAATTCATGGAAAACTCATCACTCAGTTCGCTATGACCTTTGTCGGAATACCAAGTGTACGGTAAATGGATAAGATGTCGATAGAAGTCAACTTGAATTCGAGTGGACATATGATTACGGACAGAGAGGTAGACAATGTTTTGGAGGTCCGAAAGGATATCCATAACATCTGAAATTAAAAAAAATGTATAAAAAATATAAAAACATATTATTTCCCATAAATTTTCTCGTAAAAGTGCAAAAAATCAACTTTCTGTCGCAAAATTAGAACAAATAGGGAAAGCCAACGACGTATTTTACCATAACAGTCAAAATTTCAACCGTTTCAAAAACTAAAAAAAAATCCGATACTAGTCCTTCCGGAAAGTCGCCGGACGGAAATCGGCGACATGCACTGTGGGAAAAAACTCAGGGTGCGAGCGACAGCTCGAAAAAGCTTATTGCACAGTGCAAAAAGCCAAAAATTGCACAGTGCAAAGTGAACTTTCGATTTCGCGGAGTGCATGTCGCTGATTTCCGTCCGGCGACTTTCCGGAAGGACTAGTAGAATTTGTGACATTTCGTCAATTTTTTAAAACCCATTTCAGACTGTAAAATCCAATTCCTGGGTATAAAATTACTGTTCCATTGCACCTGAGACTCCCCAGACACCATGAAAACTCAAACCAAATCCATTTAAAATTTTCCAATAAAAAATTTGTGACATTTTGTTAAATTTTTAAAAGCCAGGCCGAAACAAAAAAAAATAGTAATGAAACTGATCCTGAGTAAAAAATAACTGACTGCGTGAATTTGAAAGTCCACAAACCCCCTAAAAATTCAACTCACATCCATTGCCCTGAAGGCAAAAGAAGCCCAAAGTCATCGCGACCAAGTCCCAAAATAAGTGCTTCTCATGGGTCATTTCGTCGACTGAAAATGCTCAAAAATATAATGAAAAAAATACACTCAAAATCCATCTATTATGATTTCAAAAATCTGACCAGCATATTTCGCGAGCCAAGGGAAGACCAAATTGAAAATGCGGCCGGTGGCGATGAGAATAAGGCAGATTACCGCTTTTATTTGAACATTGGTTTCATTCGGCCAGATGTATCTGCAGAGGATCTTGAGCTTTTTCCGGAGGCGGGCATAGTCCTGAAAATAAGAGCAAATTTTATTTTTGGATATCAAATTATTTTTTTCATAAAAATTGTCTAGAAAATGGTGCGACAATAACTTTTTGGTGATTAAAAATCTCAAAAATATACCTAGGTAGATAATATAAGAGTTAAATTTTTACAATTAATACTTTTTTCTGAAAATCGACTTTTTTCTCTCTAGAATCACCAAAAGCCCCCTAAATCAAGAAAAAAAAAATTTAAAACCCACATATTCCACAACTTCCTGTTTCCAAAGGTCAAAACGTCTCCCATATCCGCTCCTGATCCAAAATAAATAAGTGAAAAGAGCGACCAGGCCAGCCACAAAAATGCCAAAAAGCATGCGGAAATTACCCCTAATATAAAATAAAAATTATTTTTTAAAAAATATTCAAATCAAGTAAACCTCGAAGTCAATCAACTTCTTCGACCTTAAAATCAACTCCAAAACAACAACAACTTTATTTACAACAAAATATTTACAAATTCAACAATAAATTACAATAGATTAACAACAACAAACAAAAAAAAACTCAAAAATTACAAGTCGAAATCGCCTCCAAGTTGGAGATTCCACATCTTAGCATACAACCCGTTGTTTTCCAGTAATTTTTTGTGATTTCCTTGTTCTAATACCCGTCCATCTTTGAGGACAACAATATTATCAGCATGGACAATGGTGGAGAGACGATGAGCGACGATGACACAAGTTTTATTCTTGGTGAGGTCGGTCAGAGCTTTTTGAATTTGCCGTTCAGTGATCGTGTCTAGCGAGGAGGTGGCCTGAAATTAACAAAAAATTAACAAGGAAAGTACTTCTTTGGGGTATGGAGTTACAGATCGAGACATATATCAAAAAATCGCAAATTCTTTCTGATTCAAAATATGTAAAAGTTAGCTGCCTAAGAGTGAAGAATCCTCAGAACTTTTCTCGCAACACCAGACAAATGCCCGTTTTTTACATTGGAGCTACTAATTAAGGTGTAACATTAATTAAATTTGATATTTAGAGCTTGTCAAGATGCCAGGGTTTGCTTTAGCTCAAAACAAACCTTTTGATTTAGTAAAAATTTGGTCAAAAAGGCATTCACGCTGCAGCGCGCTGTCGCGGGAAAAGTTCTGATGATTTTTTCACCCTTACAAACCAAAATTAGGCAGCTAACTTTTATATATTCTGAATCAAAAAAAATTTGCGATTTTTTGTATGTCTCGATCTGTAACTCCATACCCCGTATAAGTATTTTCCTTGTAAAACAAAGCCATCAAAACAAGTTTTTTTAAAACCATAAAATTCGTCAAAGAGCATAAAGTTTCTCGACAAAAATAAACAAAAGGTCTTTAGAACAGTCATAAAGCACAAAAACAACTGTATGTTTTGTTCTCACTTATTTTTAGCAACCCCAGAAATCATCACGAATAATGTAAACCCCCACAAGTCGTCCAAAAATACCTGTCTCAAATCTCGAAACGCCCTTACCTCATCCATAAACAAGTACTTTGGGTTCTTCAGAATGGTCCTGGCAATAGCCATTCTCTGTTTCTCTCCTCCACTCAGCTTCATTCCTCTTTCTCCGACCTTTTCCTTCAATTTCTCCGGTTTTTTCTCAATCATTCTGTGAATTTGCGCAGCTCTGGTGGCTTTTTCAATCTCCTCTTCATCCGCATCCCAATTGGCATAGTTTAGATTGTACTGGATGGATTTATTGAAGAGCGCGCAGTCTTGCGGGACTACTCCAATTTGCCTTCGGTATTCGTAGATGTCATACTGTTTGATGTTGGTGTCAGAGATGAGAATGGCGCCTGGAAACAAGTCAAAATTCATTTTACGTCCTTTTAGAGCTATCGAAAGTCAATAATTCAAAAAAAAATCTGACAGGGGAAGTCGTCCCCAAGTGCGACGCTCAGATTTTGGTGAAACTTGGCACAAATTTAGAATAATTTTTTCTAAGATATATGCGAGAATCCTAGCTCGCGCTTTGCAGAAACAACCGAGATTTTTAGATCGAAAGTCGGCGAAAATTTAGGACTTTTTGCCGAATTTCGGCACGAAAAGTTTCATGCCTATTTCAACCGTAAAGGATAATGTTTCTACAAAAAATAAAATTTTTCCGCACGAAACTGCCAAAGTTATGGCCAAAAAGCGTTTTTCTCTCTGACCGCTCTCCACGTTTAGCGTGCTATCTCGGGGGCAAAAATCGTTCGATATCTCGGCGGCGCCCGCAAAGCGCGAGCTAAAACTTTCAGGAATTGATATTTAGTCCATACCCGACGTGTGTGCAAAATTTAATGAAAATCTGAGCGTCGTACTTGGAGTACTTCCCCGGTGAGACAAACAACAAAAAATCTATATTACACCAGACATTTTTATAAAACAATTGATTATTTGTCATTTTCCCGCCTATTTATGCCGTGCAATTAAAAAAAACAACAATTGTTATCTTATAACACCGCTTCTTACCTTCAGTCGGTTCCAAAAATCGATACAACAACCTAACAACCGTCGACTTTCCACTTCCAGTTGGTCCCACCAACGCCACTGTCTTCCCCTCAGGCACTTCAAACGTCACATTATGGAGCACCTCACTGCCTTCCACATAGCTGAAGCTGACATTATCCAGCTTCAATCCGCCGCTGATCTCAACCCCCTTCAAAGTTCCACCCTCCCCTTCCAAAGGGGTGTCAAAAAGTTTAATTAGTGGTCCAGCTTGCTCCAAAGCATACTTAATCTGCTCGATGGCCCCTTCTAGAGACCACATAGGCTCGGTGAACTGGTAAAAGAAATTGGTGAAGAGGACATAATCGCCAGCGGTGAGTTCTGTCGAGTCAACGGCACGACGATAGGCCATCAAAAAGGTCCCCAGCATCAACAGGCCGTCGGTGAGTAGGCTGCGGACCGACAAATTGATTTGACATGAGTTCTGCTGCTTCTTTTCGACCTCATGCTTCCTAAAAATCAACGAAAAATTTTAAAAAACTCACTTCGCTATTGCCTTCCGGAAGTTGTTCAGCTCCAATTTCTCATTGCAAAAGTACTTCACGGTCTCGAAGTTCTTGAGGGCTTCACAAGACATTCCATAATAATCGATGTCATCATTGAACTCATTATCATATCGACTGATCAAATAATCCATCCATTTAGTAGACGCTGAAGAAAAATTATTTATTCGAACATAAATCGCACAATTATGTTCGAGCAAGACATAAAATTTGCGAGAAAAAACAGATAATATCAATTCAAACTGGTCTCTTACCATAGTAAAGAAACGCCACCGTTCCCACCATCAACGTGAGTTGCAGATCAAAAGTGTGCACAAAAAACGTGGTCGCGATAAAAACATCGACAAATGCTGGGAGCAAACTGAAAACCAGGAGATCCGGAAAGCTCTGGAACGTATAAGCGCTCTGATGAAAGTAATCACTCGAGTCCATCCGACCATTCTGTTCCGTATACCAGGTGTAAGGCATGTGTAAAAGATGACTATAGATATCAACCTTAACCCGGGCTTCGGTATACTGTCGGACGGAGGTGTGAATCATTGAGCGGACATCAGATAGGGCACGATTAAAGTCTGAAAAGACATACAGCGGTCATTTCGCAGAAAATCGTTTACTGGAGTCAAATTGTTACCTAAAATCCAAAAAAAGAAGAAAATGCAGACTTACATGCATTTCCTTGCAGACAAAGGAAGCCAAATGTCATGGAGAGGACGTCCGTCACAAAATGCTTCTCAGTCGACAACTTGTCAACTAAAGACGAAAAATTTATATTATACTTGAAACTTACCCATCCATTTTCCAAATAACGGTACCACCATATTCATGACATTACCAGTAATCAAGAGAGCAAAGCAGACCACAGTTTTTATTTGTATTATCCTGTCATCCGGCCACATGTATCTACAGAGAAATTTGGTTTTGTACCAGGTGCCGGCATAATCCTAAAATACAATCTGTTACAGGAGTCTTATTAAAATAAAGTATAAAAACACCTTATTTAGGACAAAAACGGTATAAAACTTAATCTTAGACAAGAAACTAAGCACGTAGCAAATTTATATTACCCATGATAATGGGTAAAAAACGGCTAGAGAACCTGTAAAGAAATGGGAAACCCTTTAAAAGCTCTAAAATAAAAAATCGCAATAAAATAAAGTTCAATACACAAAAATTCAGGCCAAGCCACTTCAAATGAACTTGTGGCGTCCAAAACAACTTATTTTAGGTATAAAATATTTCAAATCTCGAAAAAATTGAAAATTGTTCACGGATTTTAATCCGACCTATTCAAAAACTCCTTCTTTTACTCCCTTTCCCCGCAAAAAACCCTAAAGACAACAAAAATATGATGTAAACTTACGAAATCGACGACTTTTTGCTTGCAAACATTAAAAATATTATCAACATAGGTTAATTTAATGTATTTACGAATATAATAAGTAGCATAGATCACAGTAAAGCCAACAACAATACTAAACAACATGAGTCACAACGAACAATTGTCTAAAACAACAATTTTCGGAGTGAAATGCTCTTTATTCCGAGTTTTCGCCCTTTTCTTGCGAAATCTTGAGAACAAAGTGGGCGTGGCTTAGTTTGTTGTCTTCTCAAGCCCTCAAACTGTACCATGATAGCAGTGTGAGATAAAATATAGTCAGAAGATGAGTCATTCAACAAGACATCAAAGTCCACCCAAATGGAACGAAAAACCTTCTTTTTTGAGTTTTTTTTTGAGGAGTGGAAAAGAAATAAAACTACAAAATGCGGTTCAGATTTCGCAAACAAACAAAGAATGAGTAATTTTATGGCCAGTGACACCAGCCGGAACATAAATGATAATTGTTTTGTATTTTCTAGTCCTTCCACTAGCCTTTTTGCTGATTAGAAAGCCTTTTACGGAGTTCAATCCATTGCACTGTGCAAGTTTGAGTCGATTTCGTGCGAAATATCGCAACCACACCAGCAATCGTACTGCGTCCCGCAACGAAAATAAGGAATACCAATAGCATTGTGCAATTTATTCGCAACGCGTTAGGAAACTTGTTTTCAGAGGCTTTCTTATGTATTTTAGGTATTCGCGTCGTTATTTTTACTATAATTCAACAGAATGGTCGTATTTTAGGTATATTTTGGATAAATTCACCATTTTTTGTGAAGTTTTTGCGGAATTCTATGATTTTGCGTGATTTTTTTGCTTGTTTTGGAATTTTAGAAAGTTTTCAACCAATTCCAACAAAGATGGTATTAAAAATTATTTATTTTGACGTAAAATAACTTATAACACGTAATAACAACAACAATAAAGTTTTCAAACTCAACAACTGTACAAACAAATAACAATAACAACGACCGAATTACAGGTCAAAATCGCCTCCAAGCTGAAGGTTCCACATTTTAGCATACAACTCGTTGTTTTCCAGCAATTGTTTGTGATTTCCTTGTTCTAATACCCGTCCGTCTTGGAGAACGACAATATTATCGGCATGGACGATGGTGGAGAGACGATGAGCGACAATGACACAAGTCCTGTCTTTTGCTAGATCGGCGAAGGCTTTTTGGATTTGGCGTTCGGTTACGGTATCCAGCGAGGAAGTGGCCTGAAATTGAAAAAGTTTATAGTCCATATTAGCTCTACAGCCTAAGAAAAACCAACCAAGATTTGGCTACCACTGTCACAAAACGGTCCTCTAAGTCCCTACCTCATCCATGAAAAGTTTGCATGTCCTAGATTTTGATCTTTCTCTTACCTCGTCCATCAACAGATACTTGGTCTTCTTCAGAATCGTCCTGGCAATGGCCATTCTCTGTTTCTCTCCGCCGCTCAAGTTGGCTCCCCTGTAGCCAACATTGGTCTTCAATTTTTTTGGCTTCTTTTCGATCATTTTATCGATTTGTGCGGCCTTCGTCGCATGTTCAATCTCGTCTTCGGTCGCCTCTAAATTGGCGTAGCTGAGATTGTATTTGATCGATCGGTCGAAGAGGATACACTCTTGTGGAACCACCCCAATTTGTCTCCGGTAATCATAGATGTCGTGGTCTCTGATATCCGTGCCGTTGATCCGAATAGCTCCCTCGGTTGGCTCCAGAAACCGATATAATAGCCGAATCAGTGTCGACTTTCCACTTCCTGTCGGTCCTACCAAAGCCACTGTTTTGCCCTCCGGCACTTCGAAGCTTACTTTGTGCAAAACTTCCTCCCCTTCTGGATAGGAAAAACAGACGTTGTCTACCTTCAGTCCGCCATAAATTTTGACATTCTTCAATTTGGAGCCAAAGTTTTCCTCAGGTTGAGCCAGAAGTTCTATAACCGCATCAGCTTCCCCTGCAGAAGCTCTGAGTTGGTTGATAAAATTATCGATATCGTAGAAGGGCTGTGTGAATTTGTGGAAGAATGAAGTAAAAAGAACATAGTCTCCTGTTGTGAGGGTCGAATTCTCGTCGTAAGACCGTTGATAGGCCATCAAGAACGCGCCAAGCATCATCAAAGAGTCGTTGAATAGTTGGATGAATGTGGATCTGAACTCGTCGAAGCCTTGTGTCTTTAGATAGCCAGTATCTTCTCTAAAAAGGAAAAGGCTTGCATCAGATAGGGGATTCGGTTTACGGAAGTTTGATGACCATAAAAAACTCACTGTTTTATGGCCCTCTCAAATCGTTCTTGTTCCATGTCTTCGGCACAGAAGTATTTCACAGTTTCGAAGTTTTCAAGAGCATCCTGACACAAAACATAAGAGTTTAGCTCCTCATCTGTATCTTCATCCTCATCGTCTTTGGCTTCGAATGAAACCTGGCCCCAGAAGTAAATGTAACGGTTGAAGACTAAAAAGATGGTTATCGACATGACGAGCTCAAAACCCGTCTTACCGAAATAGGCAATGGCTATTGCAGACATCATCACTGTCAATTGGAAGTCAAAAGTGGACGCGAAAACGGCAAATCCGAGGAAAGCATCTGCGATTGAGCCGGTGAGGTTAAAAAGTATATATTCTGGGAAATGTTCGAATCGACCGACACTTGCATAGAAAATGCTAACTGGATCTTCGTCTTTTGACTTCATGTACCATGAATACGGCATACGGAGGAGATGCTTGTAGATGTCGACTTTGATTTGAGAGGACATAAAATTTCTGACGGAGTTATAAATGGTTCTCTGGAGGCCGCTGAAGACTTGGACGACGTCTGAAACTTCTAGAGTAAAGACAATGTGCTTAAAAACATGGTTCCTGCAAAACGTGAAGTCAATGCAGGCATCTGATTTTCGAAAAATTGCCTTCTTCCCCCTATCTGACCAAAAAATGATCTATTTTAGGTCATGTAGGTCGCCGAGGCGATTTTTAGGGTATGGTGTTCAAACGAATCAGAAAGTTTGTTTCAAGATCCTCGGCCAAAGGATTTCGTTTCAGGTGGGAAAAATTTTTGACCAGTATAGGTGAAGAATAAAGCTTACATCCATTTCCTTGCAAGCAGAGGTATCCAAATGTCATCGATGCCAAGTCCCAAAGAAAATGCGAATTTTGGGGCTGTTGATCGACTAAAAAGCAATTTAATTAGTATTTAGATTTCTCAAATATTCTGTGGGAAAATCGCAAATATACTTTTGAGAGCTAATTATTACTGACTTATCATTTTTCCAAGAAGTGGGACGAGCACATTTAAAATTCGCTCAATCATCATCAATACAAAACAAGCCACAACTTTGAGTCGAACTCGGTTGTCTTGTGGCCACATATATTGGAAAAGATATTTTAATTTACGGCAATAGCCTGCGTAGTCCTGAAAAAAACCCAGTAATAGAAATTTTAGCTAAAAAAACTATGTTGTTGGAAGAAAAGAAATATTAACTTACAAATTCCATGACATTCTTTTTGTACGCGAAGAATTTGCTAGGCACATCGTTATATCGAATAAAGGCATAAGAAGCCCCGACCACAAAAGTGGTCAGGGCCAGTGTGAGCAACATGATGCAAGACCCGCTTGACAACTAAAGTGAATTCCTCCGGGCTCTTTTCCCTCGAAGGGGTTTTTGGTTTCGAAATTGTAGGCGGAACGCTTTTTTGTTTTGATGTTCCGCAAAAGACCTATCCTACAAACGAATGTCCAGTGTGGTTGTTAGCAATGAGTCATCTGCCGAAAATTTTATTAAGATTTCATGACGACTGACTGTAGAAAATACATACCAGTTATGAAATGAGTGCTCTGTTTCAAATTTGAGATGGGAGAAAAAAAATACCTTGCGGAAAGTTTTCAAGCATCGGGAGCACCTGTCCTAAATAAGCAACAGAAACCGAAATATATATTATATATATTTATTGATGTAACACAAAGTAAATGACGACAACGTAATAATAGTGAATAATATGGATAGGATTCTGACCGACCTTCCTCCTCTTAGTGTGCCAAATTGAACCTCTCTAACGTGCCAAGTGAACTTCCTAACGTGCCAAGTGAACCTCCTCGATCCTTCTTCCCTTGCCATTTTATAGTATAAGACATTATGATAATTTAATTGCTTTTCCATAAATTTGTATTGTTTCTGAATCATTTAATGGCCTTTCAGTAAGATGATTACTATTTTTAGTTTAATGATCCTTGTCGCCTAATTATTCAAGGAAATGAAATTCTTCACGATCTTAATCGTGACATTCCCGGCCGAATATGTGTCAAATCGGCCGAGTGTTGTTAGATAACTTTTTTATTATTAGATAAGTTTATTTATTATCTTATCTTACCGGGACATAACAAGAGATATGACGAAGTTTTTTAATGGTAGCGTTCTTGGAGAAGTCTGTTGAAGGTTTCTCGTAGACTGGCCTGCTCATCCTCCGTTAGACGCGGACAGAGGAGGATATGGTGGGCCCGGGTCGGGCATCTCTGACATTTGGTGTGGTTTTGGGCAATCTCTTGCCAAATGTGGTCTGAAGCAGAGTCCGAGAATCTGGACCCTGCTAAACTTCTGATATGGGGTTTCGTACCGGAAACACTCCCATGAGTGATGTTGACGGCTGGAGCAGAAGAGGCACTTTTTCTGGATATCTTCGGGCTTTCCATTGACTTGGTGGTTTCCGGCGACGGCTGACATGCTGATGGTGGGGTTGGTGATAGTTGGCTGGTGAGGCTTGATCGATGCCGAAGTATTTGTAGTATGCTTTTTGGATAGATTTGGGGCGGAGTATCTTCTTTATTATCATAAGAATGCAATATGTCCTGGATTTTGGCGTTCAGTTTTACATATCTTTTTAATTTTGAAGATAATTAAGTGTTGAAGTGTCGAATTTGTCGTCTTTTATTGGTTATTTGAAAGGTCTTCTGATTAACATTTTTATTGGTGGGAAAAGGAGTCATTAAAATTTAGCTTTGAACTCTTCATACTGTACAAAATAAAATACAAATATAGAATAAAATAAAGGATAAACAAACTACAATAAGTCGCTTAAACAGTTTTTGTAGAAATCTTGTTTGTCCGTCTTCGATACGCAGTCATTGGAGTAATGATGGTGGTTGTAGTTCGTAGAAAGAAAATGTAGAAAAAACCAAGGGCTGTTACCAATAAAATGATAACCCAAGGATTTAGGAATATAGACTTGATAAATGAATTTACCTGCCCCATTAACCATTGCGGTAATTCTGCGATAATATCGAGCACTGGAACTGAAGAAGCAGGTTTTGACCAGATTGAAGAATGATCCCAAGCTTTCCCAAAAGTATCTTCAATGGTTTTGAGTTCTCCGGATACTTCTATACTTTGCTGTGATGCGGGGCAAATAAGTGAACATCGTTCTTTGTAATGAGGATTTGTCGTAGAAATGATTATTAGGTTTGTTAGTCCTTTTGGCCTTTTGGCCAATGTGTAGTCTTCGGTACCACATCGCAGCATACCTGTAGTGAATCTCGTTGAATGACAGTTGAGAGTTAACTGTGCTGCTTGATGGCATGAGTGACACCCTGTCAATTCTTGCTCAATTTTTCCGGTACAGCCTGTGTTGTGAATTCGATGAGTTACCTTTACATCCTTCATTCCAATGTGCAGCAATAATCCAATGTTTTGTTGAATTGAAGCTTGTAGGGTCTCGTTTTGAAACGATAACAGGAGTTGATCCATTTGTAATGGTAGAGCATATTCTTTGTTTGCCAAATAATCTCGAGGGTTTTGAAAATTGCAAGAGCACCGGGATTGTTTCTGAATCATTTAATGGCCTTTCAGTAGGATGATTACTATTTTTAGTTTAATGATCCTTGTCGCTTAATTATTCAAGGAAATGAAATTCTTCACGATCTTAATCGTGACAGCACCATTGCTGGCAGGCCTAATGATTTGTAAGGTTACAATCCTCTTGTGGGTGTTTTATAAATTGAAAACACTTCAAAGAAACGTTTTAACAGATCCTCGAAACAACTGGTGATAAAAATCTCCATGGATACTTGTACTTTTTTTTAAACTTATTGCACGTTTCTACAAGAATTTCCAAACTGCAGTGATGCTATAAGTGGATATACATATTATATCAACAAAATAAATTAAATGTAAGATAAGCAATGTAATGAATTATATACTTTTCACAAAATGTAATATTTCTCATTGCAAAGGCAATTTAACTATACTTTGAAGTCTTTTTACAATTAGAGCCAAACCTCTGTACAACGAATCGTAAGAAATCAACAAAATTGTTCATCATATAAGGTTTCATTGCACAGATGTCCATTGTGACCTTAAATGGGCTCTTGAGACGTTCGGAAGTGTTCGTTTTATGCAGGTTGCATGTGCAGGATTTTTTTGCAGAGAGGCTGAACTGCGTACATTTATATGCAAGAACTTTTATCAGCCTCCCCCTTCATTCCGGAACAAAAACAGCGTTCTTATCTCTTGCATAAGACCTGAGTGATACATATCAGAGCGCATTCAATACGAAAAGTAATTTCAAATTTGTGTGATGCTTCCTTTTTTAGTAATAATATACTGCCTTATTTGTGATTTGTCAGCTGCAGGCGTTCGGTATTACCATGAAATAAAAAAGTTGCCTTATTTGGATCATCAGCTTAATTTCAAACACTACGCTGGCTATCTGAACGTTTCAAAGACCAGGAAATTGTCTTATTGGTAGGATTCGGTTCTTTAAAATACAGAGTTTATTGCTTCAGGCTGTTAGAATCGCAAAACAATAAAGACAAGGACCCATTGCTGCTATGGTAGGCCAAAAAACTCCTTTGTTTTTGTAGCAGCATGTATCGAATCTTCGTCACGAAATTTTAGGGTAAATGGAGGTCCGGGTTCATCTTCTTTCTTTGGATTGCTCATGGAGCACGGTCCATTCCGATTTGACGAAGGCTCAGATGCTTCAATCAAATTGACGAAAAACGAGTATGCTTGGAACACAGTGAGTCTATGACACGTTGAATTCACGGCTTCAGTTTGCCAACGTTTTATATCTGGAAACCCCCGCTGGAGTCGGCTTCTCGGTCAACGACAATTTAGATGGTTACGAACTCAATGACAACACGGTGATTTTTTTTATTGAAGCGAACATATAAGATCACTTTCAGACCGCTGTTGACAACCTTGCATTCCTAAAATCTTTCATAAAAGAATATCCGGAATATCGAGGACGAGATTTCTACTTGACCGGTGAGAGCTATGCCGGCTGTTTTTTGCCGACGCTAGCTAGCGACATTGTGGATCACAAAGAGGGATTGGAAGTGAATTTCAAAGTAAATAACGCTCTTTCGGGGCGGCCCACACTTGCGGGCAGCTTGAAGAATCACGGAGATTCTGCAGGCATGTTTTGAAGTCAGTCAACAGTTTGCTTACAGCCGGAAATTCAAACGATGAACTTGGCAGCTAGATGTTGCGGATTATGTTTCTAGGTGTATAAATGGCTTGAATAGTTACCATAAGCTTATCCATCCATTTTTTGAAAACAAACTGCCATAACTTTGAAAGCAGTAGATGAATTCAAGAGACTCGTGTACCTACCAGTACCGGGAAGTAGCCAATGTAAAATTTCTATCATACTACGTAGATTACGTAGGGGAAATCGTAATTCTAATCAAAAAACGTCGGCTGCCCGCAAAGTGTCGCGACGGCCTCCTGCAGTTCCAAGAAACGGCCTCTTTTCCTTTTTGAAGCAACTCCATTGTTTAGGGTGTGATCCTGGCCAATCCTGTAACAAAATTTTACTGGATGTACAAGTTCTCTGATCTTGTTTTTGTGGGGCATGGTGCGGACTCAGTCGAACGTTTGATTCAATTCAACAAGGACTGCAAAGGAGGGCTTGAAAATTACTGTGGGTTAGAAGAGAAGGTTTTTACAGCAAACGACACGATCAAAAATAAAGAGCGTTTTGCCGAGCAGTATAACTCCAGTGTGCAAGGCCGTATCAACTTGTACGATCTTTATCGGCGAAGTGTTGGAAATGTGGCGTTGACAAGGTACTTGAACATGCCGATTGTCCAGAAAGCGTTGCATTTTGATCAAAAAGTATGGAGGGACATGAAGTGAGTCGAGGAGAAAAATGAAACTTGGTTTTTAGCTACCGTATTTACGGTCGGTACAAAATGTGCGTTGACATGGAACCGTATGTCCGAAAGCTTCTGAACAAAGGGATAAAATTCCTGTATTTCTATGGAGAGTCCGGTAAGACGCATATGATGATCATTTAGAACTTTTTTTGAAACTAAAAATTCTGTATTCTTCAACTATCAATGGAATTTAGATATTGTGTGCGACCATATCACGGGAGATTTGTTCACAAGAAAGATTGGCAAGAACCCACGGTCCACTGTTTGGTATGTCGATCAGACTTTTGCGGGGACCAAAACAGTCTATGATGGCAACTTGATTTACACGACTATTGCTGGCTGTGGACATATGTCTCCAATGTGGAAACCAAAACAAGTCAAACGAGCTGTTTTTAGTTTCATTAATGATATCAAAGACTGGAGTCAGGATCAATAACATGCAATTGTTTAATAAACATTTTATTGTCAAGACTGCTTTAATTTAAAACTGCCGCAAAGCTCTAATAAAACCCGTAATTAACATATGATTTGCTCTGGCTAATCCAAGTTTACACAACTGAGATCACCCCCTTGTTGAAGATGCCACATTTTTGAATACAATCCTTGGATTTTCAGCAATTGATTGTGACTGAAAAGCAAGTCGCTTTTCTCCAATTATAAAATAAAACTTACGTTCCTTGTTCGACGACCGTCCCATCTTTTAGTACGACAATGTTGTCGGCATGAGCAATGGTTGACAGCCGATGGGCGACAATAATGCAGGTTTTGCCATTTGCCGCGTCGGTCAAAGCATGTTGAATTTGCTTCTCTGTTATGGTATCCAATGAGGACGTTGCCTGAAAGTTTTTGTTATACCGACAAGGAATCTACAGTGGGGACCTGATCCAGTGGCAAAAAACGTACTATTTTGCATCTGTGAAGCATCGAAAATTGGCAAAATGCTTCCCTCTCCAAGTGAAAAAACTTCGTTTTGAAAGGCATGCCCTTTCCCTCACAAAAAGAGCGGGTGCGCTTTTGAAATCGGAGTTTTTTCACTTGGAGAAGGAAGCATTTTGCCACATTTTTGACAAAATGATCAGGTCCCCCCACTGTAAGTGTAAAGTGCAACTAAGCAAGCCTACCTCATCCAAAAACAAGTATTTCGGGTCCTTCAATAGTGCCCTTGCAATTGCTACCCGTTGTCTCTCGCCTCCACTCATTCTGTTTATTTGCATCTCCTCTTCCTCCTCCGCATAATCGTCGAGATCTTCGTAATATGGGAATCCAAAGAGTTTGCGGACTTTGCTTTGCATTTTTTCCAACTTTTTCTTTTGGATCTTTCTCTGTTCGATCGTGTCGTCGCGCTGAAGCAAGTTGTCGATTTTTGCCAAAGCTGCGGCTTTGTCGATTTCCTCATCTGTCGCTGAGATTCGGCCGTATCCGATGTTTTTACGGACAGTTGCTTGGAGCAAGGTGCAGTCTTGAGGGACAATACTGACCGTTTTGCGGTAACTGTAGATGTCTAGACCTTGGAGGTCTGCTTCGCCAATAAAAATTGACCCTAGAACATTTCGGACATGAATTTACAGTGGGGGACCTGATCCAGTGGCAAAAAACGTTCCATTTTGCATCCGGAAAGTATCAAAAATATGGCAAAATGTTTCCCTCTCCAAGTGAAAAAACTCCGGTTTCGAAAGCGCGCCCTTCAAAGCGATTTTTTTTTCACTTGGAGAGGGAAGCATTTTGCCACATTTTTTATGCTTCCCGGATGCAAAATGGTGCTTTTTCCACTGGGTCAGGTCCGTCTCTGTACGTGCACGTGATAGATTTTTGCTCTTAAAAGTGGCTAAAAGCCTAAATATTGACGAATAACACTGCAACATACCCTGGTCGGGGTCCAAAAATCTATACAGAAGACGGATTATTGTAGACTTGCCACTTCCAGAAGGCCCCACCAACGCGACTGTCTTTCCTTCCGGCACATCGAAGCTCACATTCTTCAAGATTTTATTGTCTTCTGAATACGAGAACGACAAATTCTGAATTCGAATTCCTCCAGAAATCTCGACATTTTCTGAATTCTCGCTGGGGATTTCAGTGCGATCATGAAAAAGCTCGTAGATCACATCCATATCATCAAAATAACTGCGAAGTCTTTGTGCGATCTCACTAATTGTATTTAGCGGTGAAGTAAATCGGTAGAAATAGTGTGCAAACAGCATGTAGTCACCAACAGTCATCTCTGAATCCGCGGGGCGTCGATAGGCCATCAAGACGCTGCCGATCATCATAAGTCCATTTCGCAACATGTCTTTGATTGAGTTTGAGAACCAATAGTTTGCATAGCACGTGATATTGTCGCTTAATAGTTATAATACATTAAATGTGTATACTGTTTTGACTCACTTAGCTTTATTCAATCGGAACTTTCGCAATTCCTCCTTTTCATTGCAGAAATACTTAACGGTTTCAAACTCGTTTATCTGTGAGATATCAAGGTTATGTTCTTCGCTTTCATCTTCTTCGTCTCGGTCGTAGTAGTCGGGCCTCATATAGAATGGGGGATCAATGTAGTCCATGACGTTAGTAAGGTCTGGAAACAGCGTTAAAGTTTTCGCTGACACCCCGGTTAAATTTTTTGATGAAACCCCGCTACAATTGTGCCTTGCACATCCCACTTACTCATGTCAGCACAAGCAATAACCATCATGATTCCGGTATAAACATAGTCTATAGATCCGGAGAAAAAGAATAACGCTGTAGCCAGATCGATGACAATGGGCAGTAGCTCAAACATTACATAGTTCGGAAATTGTTTGATGGAATTTGAACACATGTTCCGAACAAAGGAGTTTAAAGGTCCCCATTTCTTCACGTATCTCGCATATGGAGTATGCAAAAGACGTTCATATATTTCTGCGTCAACTTTCATCCAACGATACTCATCAACCTCTGCACTTAGGCGGTTTTGTAAGCTGTCGAAGAATGAGTTGACATATTCTCCGCCTTGTAGACAAAGATATCCAAACGATATGGAGAGTGTGTCCCAGAAAAAATACTTTTTTCCCGATAATTCGTCAACTGAAATTAAATTAGCATAGCTGATTGTACATCTTTAGAAAACAATTTTACATCTGTAGAAAACGGACCAATCATCTTTCCAAACAGTGGCACGACGAATCTAACGACACGAGAAAAAATCATCAAGAGGAAAGAAAGCGCCATGATTCGTTGAATTGCTTTGTCATCTGGCCAAACATGCATACAGAGCAACTTTAACCGCTCCTTGGTTTTTTCTTTGTCCTCAAACAAATTTTTGTAACGTCAGAACGACTTACGAAAGATTCCCAGTATTTTCTTAAGTCATGATACGTTGTTGAGTTAATCACCCATCTCGGAATCAGGTAAGACACCACAAAAGTTACGATAGGACTAAAACATAGCATTTTTCTGCGGACCTGACAGGGAATGGCGAGTTCCGCTTGTTAAAAAATGCGTCTAAAATTTCATTACCAATGTATGTTGCCTCCGTTCGATTTCAAAAGGAAGCGTCGGTTTTGATTATAAAAAAAAAGTATCCAATTAGTCATAACTTGAAAAATAATGATTCTTTTGGAATTTTTGCCGGAAATTCAGTAAACTCAGGGTGGCAGGGGAGTAGTTAACGTCATGAGACCTCTACAATGAGCAAAGTGGCATTTACGGAGTGATGGTGGCCACCGCACTGGTCGTACAATAATTTTCTTCCATTTCCTGTGCGAAATGACAGTCTCATGCTTTTATTGTTTGACATTTGACGTCACGACTCTTAGGGCAACCCCTTTGCGGGCAGCTAGAAGAACCACGGGGATTGTGCGGACACGATTGGAAATCGGCCAACATTGGCTTACTACAGGAAATTATAACAATGGAGTTGGCACTTGGAAGTTGCGAATTAAGTTTACAGGTGTATAAGTGGTTGAAAGAGTTATTTACCATAAGGTTTATCAATCATTTTTAAACGTACAGAAAACTTCTTTTTTTTTTAAAAAAAAACTCCAATAATTTCGAAAACTGTGGATGAATTCAGTAGACTCGTGTACTTATCAGTACCAGGGAGTTGTCAATGCAAAATGTCTATCATAGTACGTAGATTAATATGGAAAAATTTGTAATTCTAATCGGTAAATCTCGGCTGCCCGCGGTTCGTTTGACGCAGGATCGTGAAATTTTCTGGTTGCTTAAATTTCTTATATTGCTATACAAATTAAAGCCGAGAGGTTTGCACACACTTTTTTTTATTTTTAAAATTTTCTGTACGATTATTAGGTATATACATATACACATAGAGTAACAGTCAGCATAAGGCTAACGCCCGGAATAATATTAAAATACAAAAAATACAATTTTGGAATGCTTATATAACACTGCACCGGTACTTTTTTTGATAATGCTTTCACCTCTTGATCAGATCACTTGGTTGCTGATTATTTGAGATCGCTTCCTTGTTGAAGATTCCACATCTCCGCGTACAACCCGTCTTTAGCCAGTAGATTTTGGTGGCTGAAAGCATTTTTGTTTATGTACTTTTTACTGGATTTAAAAGTCATAGAAACAACATATTTTAAAAAAGTGGATTAAAAATCCTTACGTTCCCTGTTCCACGACTTTCCCATTTTTTAAAACGATGATATTGTCGGCATGGGCAATCGTGGAAAGTCGATGGGCGACGATGACGCATGTTTTGCCCTTGGCCACCTCTAGCAATGCTTTTTGAATTTGGCGTTCCGTTACCGAATCGAGTGACGATGTGGCCTGAAATAACGATTGTAAGAGCTTACGAGGAACACTAAAAAATGAAAAATAAAAACATACCTCATCCAAGAGCAGATATTTCGGGTTTTTCAAGATTGCTCTCGCGATCGCAACTCTTTGTTTTTCCCCTCCGCTCATCTTGTGAATTTTTGCCATCCTCTCGTCCTCCTCCTCGTCAAGGAAATCATAACTTTCATTATAGGCGTCATAGTCATCGTAAAAGAAGTGCCATTTATTTCGCTGAGCGGTTTGCTCTTTTTCTTTTTGCCCTCTCTTCGCTAGTCTTCTTTTTTCCTCTTTGTCTTCTCGACGGAGAACCTTGCCGATCTGCGCTAGACTCGCGGCTTTGTTGACGGCTTCGTCGTCGGCCGAGAGTCGTCCATATTGAATATTGGTCCTCACTGAAGTGTAGAGAAGAGTGCAGTCCTGGGGAACGATGCTAATTGCTCTGCGATACTTCTTGACGTCGAGTTGGTTGATGTTGACGTTGTTGAGGAGGATGGAGCCTGAAAATTAGTAGATGGTCAATAAAAATATAACTTAATTAAGGAAAAACTTTAATATCAATCTTCGAAGAGGCTGAAAGAACTTTCAGGTTTACAGGGAGAACAAATGACCCCTGACAACTCAAAAAGACATCAAAAAGTATCCTTGAAACTTTGGCCTGCTTTTTATGAGTCTAACAATATCTTTTAATATCATATCTAACGTGGGAAGTATTTACTACAAGTGAACGCTCAGATTTTTATAAAATTTGAGAGAAATAAAATAAATATAAACTGTTTTTCTCTCTGACCGCTCTCCGCGTTTTGCATACTCTCTCGCGATTCGCTTACCTTCACTTGGCTCCAAAAGTTTGAACATCAATCGAATCAATGTTGATTTCCCACTCCCCGAAGGTCCCACCAAAGCAATTGTCTTTCCTTCCGGAACCTCGAAGCTGACGTCGTCCAAAACGAGGTTACTTTTTGGGTAGCTGAAGGACACATGCTCAATCCTTAAATCTCCGGAAATTTCCATCTCATTGTTATTTTCATCCGCAGCTTCGACTAATTCGGTTGGAGCTTTGTGTAGCCGATATAATGGCTCAACGTCTAAGAAGAATCTCCTCATTTGTCCGGAAACCCCTTGAACGGTTGCAATGGGATTAGTAAATTTTTGGAGATAATGGGTAAACAACAAATAATCGCCAGTCGAGAGCTTCGAGTCGTTGGATGATCGTTGCAGGGCGATGAAGAAGGTGCCCACCAGCTTAATGCAGTCTCTGAGCAATGAAGTGATGAGTCTGGAAGAGCCGCCTGTGATTTTGTCATCTCGGTCTCGTTCGATCTCTCTGGAAATATTGTTATTAATTAAACTTTTTTAAGCTTTTATGACACTTACCTTTCAACAATTTGATTATGGATTTGAAGTTCGTATTCTTCGTTTCCAAAATATTTGATGTTCTCGAAATTCTCCGCCGAATAAACGCCCATGGATTTTACGGAAAGCTCATCACGGAAGAATGACAATCCGTAACCCAGTCTTTGTGAAGTCCAGTGAACAGCGAAACGACTAATTCCTGAAAGAATACTCATTCAAGACTGTTGTGAGAAAGGCTATTAGACTTATTACACACATTCTTGAACCTCAATAACTTACCAAGGTCGATTGTGGCGATGACCAACATAACACCCGCAAAAACCGGGTCAATCGAGCCGGAAAAGAAGTAAAACGCGGCGAGCAGATCCACTAGGACCGGGATCAATTCGAACACAATGTACTCAGGGAACTCCGTAGCCGCCTCGACACCTTTGGTCATAATATTGAAGACGTAATCATTCCCTTTTTTGGTGTAGTACGAGTATGGCAAATGAAGAGTTCGGTTGTAAATATCCGAGTTGATTTTCAATTTCATTTCTTTTTTAACGGACGATCGAAGCCGGGTTTCTAGAGTTGAGATAATTGTGTCGATGTAGACGCCACCTTGAAGACAGAGGAATCCAAATGACATTGAGATCATGTCCCAGACAAAGCCCTTGTTGTGGGAGGTCAAATCATCAACTGAAAAAATAAGGTGAAGGGATAGCGTTTCTGCAGAGCTTATTACATTGTTTGAAATCCCGCTTACAGCAGGGGACCTGATTCGGCGGCAAAAACGAAGTATTTAGGGTCCGGGAAGTATCAAAAATGTGGCAAAATGCTTCCCTCTTCAATTGAAAAAACTTTGTTTTGAAGGGCGCGTTTTTGCCACTGGAACAAGTCCCCCACTGTATGTTTTAGCAAAAATTGATATAAGTTTTTGCCAAATTCTATCAAAAATCTGAACGTCTCCTGACGGTAAAAATGAGGCGAAAACTTTTTTGACCAACAGGGCAAAAAAATAACTAATTCTCCCCAATTCACAGCCTAAGAATCTTGATGGCTTCTACATTGCGCGAGCTCAAAATATCGCAAATGCTTCACTAAATTTTGACATAGGATTGTGCCGAGTTTTAAATAGTAAAATCTGAGGCGCCAAACTAAGCTTTGAATAATGAAATTTGAAAAGAAGCTTACCCATCCACCTTCCGCATAGCGGAATGTAGATGTTCATGATCCTGCTAAAGACCATAAGGCCAAAACAGGCGACGACTTTGATTTGAAGTTGACGATCATTTGGCCAGGCGTTGGAAGTGAGAAGTCCAAGTTTTATTCCATTTTTTCCTCTTTTCTAAACACAAAACGATCATAAAATTTCGAAAATATAAAATTATAAATGTATGACAATAAAAGGCGATCTATCAGCTTAAACTTACAAATTCATCATATTTTTTCTTTAAATCGAAGGTAATATGCAAATTTCCAAGACGTTTGAAGACAAAAACAGGAAGAAACACAAGTAGAAGTAATATAATAAACTCGCTGATCATGAAATTTTAATTAGAATGCGTGCGTCTGTTCCGGAATCCAACACTTTTATAGCCCAAAATTTTCAAATAAATTTCGCAATTGATTGCGAAATTGAGGAATGATTTTTTCTTATGGCCTGATTCATTATAATACAATGGACGTTTCTCTTTGAACGCCATATGAGAAGAGAGCGTTATTGGTAATGGTTTTGTTATTTCTTGTTCACAAAGGACCGCCTCCACAGTTTCCGGGGTTTAAATGTTAGAAAATGTCATTCAGCATCATAATGAATCGAATGATAGGTATTAGAAAGAAAGATGATTGTAACACAGCAATGATCATTAGTTAAAATAAAAAAAATATATTTACAGCCTCCAAAATAAAGTGTTTTTAATTGAAATCAAAAAGAAATGTCATAAAATCTGGGGGAGTTTTTGGAGTCATGGAACGCTAAATCATACTGGTAAAAGGGCTTAAATTTGGAGTAATAGCCTCAAAGATGCAATGTAAATATATAATGTCAGATCTATAGCTTCCCAGAAACCATCCGGATTTTCTGATTGGCTTTTTTTGAGGACTCTACGGAATTTTCATTGTATAAAAGAGAATATGAAAAAGATTACATAGAACATACTCCTTTACATAGGAGCATGTTCGATCGTCTAGCGTTCTTAGATGTATTGTAAAAAATGAGGTCCTCACTGGGCTCAACAAAACTGGCTACGAAATTATGAGATTGAATGTTACCTTGGACCAGGTTCCTTTGAACGTCGATTTATTATAGCCAATTGAGAACAACCTGCTGTTAACAGTCCAGATTACAAGAAAAATAAAGTTATTACATTGTTGTACAACATCGGTTTCATATTCACGATTTATTATATACATTCTTTGAACAATAAAAGAGCATTACATGGCGTTATAGACATATTACATTATACAACAATAAATAAGCGATTATCAAGTGCCTTTTTTAAATGATATCATAATTTTTTCAATATACACGTATGATTTTCTTTTTTTTTACACGTTCTTATTCAATTTTCACCCGTCATTTTTGCCCCTTGACCTTCCTGTTGTATCCGCCACATCTCCGAATACAGGCCGTTCTTGGCCAAGAGCTCATTGTGATTTCCTTGTTCAACAACTTTGCCATTCTTCAGAACAACGATGTTATCAGCATGAGCGATGGTTGAGAGCCGATGAGCCACAATCACACAAGTTCTATTCTCACACAGGTTCATCAGTGCTGATTGGATCTGCTTTTCGGTGCAGGAATCGAGCGAGGAAGTGGCCTGAAATAAATTTTTAAAGGTGGATTTGTACCCTTCTGAAAATTTGAGATGACAGAAGAAGTGTTAAGACTGCGGCGCTCAGAATTCAATGTACAATGGGGTTACACAACAAAGCTTTTTATTTGGAGAGGAAAACATTTTGCCACATTTTTGATACTTCCCGAATGCAAAATGGTACGTTTTTTGCCACTGTATCAAATCCCCCACTGTATTTAAAGTTCCACAAACACATCCCAGGATCTCGCCTCGAAGAAAAAACTGATTTTTACTAGGTAAAGTTGGCTAACTAAGATTCATCATATTGGTCTAAATTGATTTTATAAGAAATTTTTCGTTATAAACAGTTTTTGTTGTACGGGAATCTTTTTTATAAATATTACACTGCACGTCAATCCAGCGCATTTCCTGAACCGTTTCGAAACTTCGTGTCGTTTTCATTGGTTTGAAAGAGAGACGAAATGTCGCGAAATTATCGGCACTTTTTCTCGCCCGAAATAATTACTTTTTCTCGAAAAGGAAGAAGAAAGGTAAGAAATGCTTTTTATCGGATAGTTACATTTCGTTTTGAACGAATCACCAAAAAGGGGCGGGAAATTTTTTCTTCTATTTTGGATTGACGTGCACTGCAGGTAGCATAGTATACACCTACCTCATCCAAAAACAAATACTTTGGGTTCTTCAGCAACGTTCTCGCAATGGCGACTCTCTGTTTCTCTCCTCCACTCAATTTCAGTCCTCTCTCCCCAACTTTGGTTTCAAATTTCTCGGCACTTCGATTAATCAGATCCAATAGTTGCGCATTCTTCGCGGCTTCCTCGATTTCCTCATCAGTCGCGGTGGAACGGCCATATCCAATGTTGTATTTGATGGTGTCATCAAAAAGAACACAATCCTGAGGAACCGTGGCCATTTTGCTCCTCATCTTGTAGAGGTCCAAATTCCGGATGTCGTTGTGGGCGAGAGAGATGGAGCCTAGAAATTGAACGTAAAATACGTTGAATAAATCGTTATAATATAATAAATTTCAATGCATATCTGTTCTAGGGCAAATATTAAATAAATTTAGAAAATTTAGCAAGTCTTACTTAGATGTAACTGAAATGCAACTAAATTTTTTGTCGAAAAAATCAAAAGAAAAATTAGATTTTTTCCTCCAAAAATTCAAAATGTCTTACCTTCGGTCGGTTCCAGCAGTCTATACAACATCCTGACAATCGTCGATTTCCCACTTCCCGAGGGTCCCACCAACGCCACAGTTTTGCCCTCCGGCACTTCGAAGCTCACATTATCCAACACTTTTGCCTCTTTGTACGCAAATGACACCTTCTCCACTCTAATTGAGCCTTCAATTTCGCTGTCCACGAAGCCGATGGCTTTTTGATTCTCGGTTGGCATTTCCAGAAGCTCAATCAGAGGCCCCAGTTGACAAAACGACTCCCAAACACTGTCAAACACATAGCTAATGTAGCTCAAAGGGCTGATCATTTGTGTGAAATGCGTGGTGAAGAGGATATAGTCGCCGGCCGACATGTTGGAGCCGGGACGGGAAATCTTGTAGGCGACTAACAGAGAGCCCAACATGAAGACGAATCCGGTGACGACGTTCTCAACTCCGTCGGTGACGCGACGGAGAATTTTGTTCTCATCATCGTGGGCTTGGTATCTGGAATAGGAAGAAATGTTTTTAAACAGAGCACTAAAGCGAAATAGTACACTAAAAATGCAGTCCAAATCTGGCAATCCTCCTCGGTGAGTCCCGAAATTTCATTACAAATCAAAAAAAAATACAGTGAAGGACCCGGTCCAGTGGCAAAAAACGTGCCATTTAGCATCCGGGAAGCATCAAAAATGCGGCAAAATGCTTCCCTCTCCAAGTGAAAAAGCCTTGTTTTAAAGAGCGCGTTCTTTTTCCTCACAGAAAGAATATAGGCGCGCCTTTGAAATCGGAGCTTTTTCACTTGGAGAAGGAAGCATTTTGCCACATTTTTGATACCTCCCGGATGCAAAATGGTACGTTTTTTCCACTGGATCAGGCCCCCCGCTGTAACAGCTTACTTTATGGTCGCCTCTTTGAACCGATCCGCTTCCATTGGCTCGTTACAAAAGTACTTCACCGTCTCATAATTCATCAACGCATCAGCCCTCAAACTCAACGCCTCTCCTCTGGCCTTCCACATTTGCTGTCTGTCCTGCATTTTGCAAACAACCCCCGTTGTGATGACATAAATCACAACAATGATGAAGACGAGTAAAGTCAGCGTTCCGTCAAAAACATTGTAGAAAAGGAGGAGTGACGAGAAAACATCGAAGAGAGTGGGGCCGAGGCTGAAGAAAATCATGTGGATCAGCATCTCCACAGAGCTTGTGCCGCGGTTCACGATCTCCCAGAGCTCGGCCGACTTTTTGTTGACATGCCAGTTGTAGGGGAGACGGAGAACGTGGTTGTAGACGTCCACTTCCATATGAAGATGGTTGTAATTTTCGACCTTCTTCCATGCCGAGTTGCTCAGAGAGCGAAGAACTCCGGAACTAACTGAAAATATTTGAAGTAAAGTTAGGGAAGCAGAATGGAAAAATCGAAAAAGATAGCACAACGCAAAATACAGTGGGGGACCTGATCCAGTGGCAAAAAACGTACCATTTTGTATCCTGGAAGTATCAAAAATATGGCAAAATGTTTCCCTCTCCAAGTGAAAAAACTCCGATTTCAAAAGCGAGCCCGCTCTTTTTGTGAAGGAAAGAAAAGGCATGCCCTTCAAAACGAAGTTTTTTTTCACTTAGAGAGGTAAGCATTTTGTCACATTTTTGATGCTTCCCGGATGCAAAATGGAACGTTTTTTGCCACTGGATCAGCCCCCCCCACTGTAAAATAATTTTTAACTTACAACCTCCACCACTGAGCACAGCCAGTAGAAATGCAAAGGCAATCAATTCCCAACAAAAGCTTTTCTTCTCGGTCAGATCGTCAACTAAAAAAATTAGATTAAAAGTCATCAATGTCACCGTAATTTGAAGTTTTTTCAAGCATTCCATATCTCGAATAAACATCAACACAATTTTAGCTCGAGTTTTGCAAGAGCAAAAACCGACTAGAGACCACAAAAATGCGGAGAATAGACAGAGAGAAAAGGACTATCGACTATATCTATGCGAATTGGGCCTATTATTTTTTACAGAAATGACTTCGGAAGCAATTTTCTATTGGCCAGCATGCAAAACATTATTTATTTTTGGTCATGTTATAACGTGACCAAAATCAAAAGTCAATCAAAATTTCGCTTTTTCAGTGTCCATTTTCTCAACATTAGCTAGCATTTTGGTGAAAAAATTTACTAAATTTCGAAGCCTCAAAAGCACCTTTTTTCAATCACAAAAAAGTCCTTTTTTTTACAAAAAAGACAAATTTCGTAACCAAGAGATGACAAATCCAAGCTTGCAACTTACCTATCCATTTATTGCACAATGGGATCAAAATATTTGCAATTCTCTTAAATCCCATCAAAATGAGGCAGATCGACACATTTGCACGGACCACTGAATCTTCTGGCCATAAATAATTTTGGATAAATTTAATTTTTTTCCTCAGGATATTTGTATCCTAAAAAAACAATTTTTGAAATCAAAAAAATTAAAAATTAATTTTACATTTTTTTAAAAAAAAAACTTACAATTTCATAAATTCTGGATTTTAATTTTTCGTATTTCGATTTGGCCACACCTCGATTTGATATGATAATGCTGGCCAAGCCAGTGAGTGCGGTCAGTATAACCGAGTACATTTGTTATTCTAAAAATATTTTTTGAAAGATGAAAAAAGATCAAGTTTATAAATTTAGTACAGCGGAACCTCTCTACAACGAAACCTGTCTATAACGAAAATTTTCAGAAGTCCGAAAACTCAATTGTAAGCCAAAAAGGAACCTCTGTATTACGAAATCTTTCCATAAAAAAGTTTTTTTTTGGTTGCTTACAATTCGTTGTACAGAGGTTTTGCGTATTACGAAAGACGAAAAAAAATCAAAAATTAATCAAAACCCCTGAAGCAGCAAAATTAGGGGTCAAAAGAGCAAAAAATCGGAAAAACAAAAAGTTTCTGCCAAAAAATCTTTTTCGAAATAAGTAAAAGAGTGGTTTTTCTCAAAAAATTTAATTTTCATTAATTTTCAACTACAATTTAGCAACATTAAATTGTAGTAACAAACCTCTGCGACCAGAGTTATTACAGGAAATAAATGTTGACCCGAAAATCCGCTGTTTTCATTCAAGAACAATTTTAGTGCAAAAGGCGGAGTCAAATGAGTGACTCATCGAAATTTATTCTTTTTCTGGCGTCATGGCCGTGTTTCTCATAAGAAAACTTTGTATCAGAAGGGGGAGGCACGCGATTGTTAACAATACTGCGCTTTCCGAAAGTGATAAGTGATTGCGAAATTTTGTGAGAATAAATAAAAAAAAACGTTTGGTTTGTAGTGTGTTGAAAAAGGCGATAACAGTAATTGATTTATGACTTATTTTGATGACAGTTTGAAAAGCAACAGAAGGAAAGGAGGAACGGAGTTCAAAGGTTTTTTGAATACAGATATAACTGAAAATTATTGCAAAGCAGTCCTAGCTCGGTTTGAAAATTTTCGAAACCGCCCGGCCCGGTAGCCTCACGTCATTTTTAACCGTTGTTTTTAAGGCTATCAGGGGAATTTCCCGAAGTGCGACACCGAACAGATTTTGATGACAGGTTTAGACAAGTTTTTCGAAAAATACGTAAAAAAATTAACAGGGGAAGTACTCCAAGTGTGACGCTCAGATTTTCTTTAAATTTTGCACACACGTCGGGTATGGACTAAATATCAATTCCTGAAAGTTTTAGCTCGCGCTTTGCGGGCGTCGCCGAGATATCGAACGATTTTTGCCGCCGAGAGAGCACGCTAAACGTGGAGAGCGGTCAGAGAGAAAACCGTTTTTTGGCCATAACTTTGGCAGTTTCGTGCGGAAAAATTTGATTTTTTGTAGAAACATTATCCTTTACAGTTGAAATAGGCATGAAACTTTTCGTGCCGAAATTCGGCGAAAAGTCCTAAATTTTCGCCGACTTTCGATCTAAAAATCGGTGGTTTCTGCAAAGCGCGAGCTAGGATTCTCGCATATATCTCAGAAAAAATTATTCTGAATTTGTGCCAAGTTTCATCAAAATCTGAGCGTCACACTTGGAGTACTTCCCCTGTAAGTTTATCTTGCGGTTTGCAGAAAGGACCGAGATTTTTAGATCGAAAGTCGGCAAAAATTTGAGACTTCTCGCCGAATTTGGGCACAAAAAGTTGTCATACCGATTTCTACCGTAAAGGGTAATGTGTCCACAAAAAGTAAATTTTTTCCGCACTGAACTAGCAAAGTTATGGCCAGAGAGTTTTTCTCTCTGACCACTCTCCGCGTTTAGCGTTCCCTCTCGGCGGCAAAGATTGTTCATTATCTTGGTGGCCTTGCGAAGCGTAAATATCAATTCCTGAATGCTAAAACATTCAGGAATTAATTCCACTTTATTGTCTCAAGACCAAAACAAATTCAAAGAAAAAATTTTAATTTCATTTCCAAATCTTGAGCCCAGTACCCGTCCTTCCGGAAAGTCGGCGGACTGAAATCGGCGACACGCACTGCGAGAAGACAAAAGGCTTCTTTGCACCGTGCAATCGGCTTTTTCGGTTGTCGCTCGCACCCTGACTTTTTCACACACTGCAAACGCCAAAAATCAGCCCGGCAAGTTCCCGGAAGGACTAGTATGCAATGTCAAAACTTTTTTCCGAAGTATCGTTCACTACCAACAATGTTGTTATAAGTTTATTACATTATGTTGACGATAAATATATCACTGGATAAATATGTTTTTACAAAACGTTTCGTAATCGAATCCTTTGTCCGATGGGTCGTGGAAGGAGTCCAGTTCTTGGAGGCAATATTCTGCGAGTTTTGGTGGGAGTTCGCTTCGGATTTCTTGTTCTGTAATCGCTGATTTTCCGTTCGCCAACAGTCTAAATGCTTCTATCATCTGTTCCGCGTTGTCTCTGTCCGTCTGTTCTCGAGTCAAATGATCCAAAATAGCATCAAAGCTGACAGTTCCCATCGAGTTCGAATCCAGCTTCAAAAACAGTTCATATGGGTCTTCTGCGTGTCCGATTGATATCAAAAATGCCTTCAATTGTTCTTCATTCAGGCCTTTCGAGTCTTTATCAAAGTGAGCAAAGGCTTGGCGATATTCCTTCAGCTGTTCATGGGATAATCCTTTGCTGTCGCGGAGCAGGATCTGATTCTCAAATTCGTTTGAGACCTTGTTCAATGACGTCATCAGGGATTCCCAGCCAACCCGGATCGATTCCATGGTGTATTTTGACTTCGGGGATTCAAAAACAAGGTTCTCTTGCATTTCCTGGTTGATTTTTTCGAGCTCATCGAGCTGGTGCTTGTTCAGGATTGCCTGAAAAAAAGATTTGAGATCATATAATAGCTGAAAATTTTAAAGATTCATCAAAAATTGCCAAAAATAATGTAAAATTTTGTCAATCTCATTATAAAATCGAACTGTAGATGGTTTCAAACGACAAGAAATTAATCCAAATTCAAAAAAACACAAAAAAACATAAAAAATTATATTACTCATAAAAAAAATAAATGTGCAATCCTTAATTGAATACCAAAAACATCCAAAAAAAGCTTTTTGAACCTTTGAAACCTCTATTAGTCATATTCCATTTATTTTTCCAGTAAAACACTCATTTCTACTAAAATTTCATATTCACCATGACTCAGCTCTCTAAAACAATATAAATTCTTTGTCCAAAACATGTCCTGTCCTATAAAATCCTATTTTGAGACTCCACAGGTTCCAATACGTCTATTAACCATCAAATTTCAACATAAAATCAACGAAATTTACCTCATGTTTAATATCCCCAAGGGCTTTCAAAATCGATTCCAATGTCGACGCTGAAGTCAACCTGGCCGATAAGACTTGCTCCAGTAAATCCTCGAGCCATGGGCCAAGTTCATTCGCCTTTTCAGCGAACAAATCTCGCAGACGTTCATTTTCTAAATCAAAATATTATTTTAGGGCTACTAATGACTCACTCTGCTGCCGAGCCCTCTCTGCCTCCAACTGATGGTCTCTTTCTGGAAGTAACTGTTGAATCTCCCTCCACAAGCCTTCTACTTTGTTCATGGAAAGGTCTGTGTATGGGTTTGCCAATAACTTTGGACCTAGACCATATTTTTCGACTAATTCTTTTGCTTCCGATTCCAATGTCTTGATATTCTCCAAAGTTTTGACCGCTTCTGGGAGTGTCTCTTTGAACTTCAGATGATCCTCGCTTAATCCTTCAATCTCATTCATCTGATTTACGATCACCAAATCGGTTAAATCCTCCTTGACCGAATCCAGCCACGAGTTGAAGGGTCCGAGTTGTTTGGCCAATTTCAGATGGATCTCGTCCAATTTTCCAGCCACTTTTTCGGCTTCGATCAACCGTTCACTTCGCTCTTTAGCCAGAACTTCCAATTTGTCCCAATTTCCGACAACTTCTCCGCATTTTTCGGCAATTTCTTTGGCTTTTGCGTACCTTAATCTTGTCAATTCTTTGCCAATCTCCACAATTTGCTCAATTCGTTCTTGATGAGCGTCCATATCGCTCTCAAATGCTTCGTGACGCTTTCTAATTGCCTTAATAGTATGTACATCTGCGGATTTGTAGTCCTCTGACTTTAAAATTGATTCTTTTCCCTGGCACCACTGGGAATGAGAGGTGCATTTTCGATGGAACTTTTCGGCCAGCCGTTCAAGTCGTTGAAGTCTCATCATTTCGGAGAGAAGCCATTCTTCGAAGCCCTTTTCGGACTGTTCTAGGTTGTTCCAGGCAAGGTTCACATCCTATAATTATGATAGATTTTAAGTGTAACATATGCAATATTACTTAAAAAATATAAAAAAAAAACTCATATTTATCCATTTTCTAAATTTTAATCAACAATTTCGAAGAAAATAAATCAAAATTTAGGCAAAAATCACCAAAAACTATTGAATCATGTCAAGTGTAACATCGACCAAGCCAAATTTTCCAATGCAACCAGAAAAAAAATATTCCTTCTTCTTAGCACGACAGTCAAGGCCATAAAAACCCCATGAATCTTCTTTTCCATCCAAATTTATACACCTTTTTTAAACTCTTTCGGCAAAATCGCCAAAATTTTAGCCAGAATTTGATCAAAAATTCGCAAAATCACAAAATTCAGCTCTTCCCTGATTCCCAATCACCTCACATTCCATCCACGGCCTCCCTACCTTCACAGTTTTTCCATTTTTCGGCATAAAAGCCGGTCGATTTCCTAATCTCAATCGATTTTGCAAGGTGTTAAACAGTGTTTCCAATTGGCTTTTCTCTTCAATTCTTGGTGGTTTCTCCTTGTGTCTGTACTGTCTAAAATCGTTCAGTCGGTTCTTTAAACCATTCGAATTTGGTTCTTCTGTTCTATTTGACACAATTGGCATCCAATGGTCGATCCATTTTAGCAAATCATCAGCCAAAATTTCGTAGTCATCGGCCATTTTTTTGTTCTCCTTGTTCTGGGAGAGGACTCGGCTCACTCGATTTGCGGCTTTTTCTAGCTAAAATCAGTCGTTTTCAGAGAAAAATCGGAAATATACACAAATATCCATCAAATCACAAAAAAAAACAAATCAAAACCCTCAAAATTTTACTCTTTTTATACAAAATCTTTGCTATACTGAATTTGATTTTAATTAAAATACGGTCGAAAATATTCCTAATCCCACATACTATCAAAAGCAAGTCAAATCCACATCAAAATCACATAAAAAATCAATATTTACCTTATTTTTCCCCGTAAATTTATGATAGAACGTTGAAACATAGGTCATAATCGCTTTTTCGTCAGGGATGGACGAATCAACCAGGACTGAAATGACATTACACATAATTTCACATAACATAGTTCACATTCACATGATTTGTCGACAAAAAATCAACAAAAATCTTGAAAAAATGGCAAAAATCATCCCAAAAACTGTCAAATCACTGCAAACCCGGACACAAATCGTCCTTACGTCCTTTGGATCGGGTTTAGCCGGAGGCAGTTCCACCCTCAACTCTTTGGCGGGCTGCATAAGCCGAGAATTGACGAGCTGCGGTCGGAATCCATTCATTTTTTCGAAACTTTCGGTTCTCGGCATGATTTTGGGCGAATATTCAAAAATATTCGAAATTGGCCGGGGTTTTCGCCCCATAACTCTGGTTTCTATTGGTGGTAGAACTTGGACCATCGACCTATGAGGTGGTGGAGTGAACATTCGAGGTCTTTGAAGGTTCTGTCGGACTTTTTGCGGAAAATTTTGGGGGAAAACGCGGCGTTTTGGTTCGAAAGCGTGATAAAAGCAGGAAACATAGGTCATCACGGACTTTTCGTCCGGCCGAGGGGTGAATGCGACAGCTAAAGAAGATGGAAAGCAAAAAAGTAGAAAAAAATTAAACTTTTTTTCAAAAATTATATTATCCATAATGACTAAACTAAAAAAACATTTTTACCTTCTGGATCCAGCATTCTCGGGATGTCCAAATCCTTTTCAGCCACATCAAATGCCGTTGACAGATTTCCAATGTGGTTGTTTGGGTCCAAAGAGCCGTAATCGATGAGCTCTGGGCGATGTCGGTGGATCAGAGCGCAAAAAGCAAGTCCGTCCTTCCAACTGGTGCTGAAATTTTGAACATTCACATCTTCATAGGGCTCAGTCTTCCGCTGACACCACAATAGTAAACCATCGCGAGCAGAATGTTCTAAAAATCCAAAATTTGAATCAGACACATTTGGTGTCTAAAACAATATAAAACCTAAATTTCACCTACCTCCAACACTAATCTCCTGGATAGCGAATCTCAAAATGATAGTCCAGATCAGTCCCAAGGTTAATTTCACATTTCCATCAACAACTTCTGCAAAAACATTTGAATAAAATCAATTTGAATATTACACTACCTTCAGCCCCAACAGAAACCAGTTTGACTCCTCTTGATTGGATATATTGAAGGGCTTTGTTGACATTGGCGATCCGGTGGAATCTGGTTCGACCTCGGTCGGGTTTTGGCAGCGGCTGACCGGAAATTATTTCCAATAAGAGCATAAGTTTGAGGCCATTTTGGAAATCCTCCTCTAAGATTTCGATTTTGGTTCCGGCTTTGCGTAGATGACTGTTTACCCAGGCGGTGAAGGTCTGGAAAGCAAAGGTTACGTCATTTTGCGATGTGTCATGCAGATATTTTTTGGATTTGAAAGCTTTGGGAGATGTTGTTTTAGGTATAGATGGTGAAGAAAAAGATTTTAAAAAAACCACTTTCCAACGTCTTTTGAGCTATTTTCAATCAAAAAAAATCTATTATCACATCATATTTTACATCTTATACGTATCTAATACAAAATTCCCGCAGAATGTTGCTCCTCATCTTTGTCCATCTTTCCCATTCCTCCATACCTAAATAAAGACAAAACCCAATAAAACCCCCACCTTTTTCTGCTGATATTCCCACATTGGATCCAACAAAGCATCTCGATCCCATTCCTCTTCCTGCTGCACATAGTCCGAGCTGGGCTGATAACTGGAGCTGCTCGTACTACTGCTCATCGGATAGTAATTGTAAGTGATCTCTCCATTCGGTTTTGTGGGCATAAATGAGTTGGGCAATGGGATGGTCAGCTCATCCTCGTTATAATATCGAATGCTATTTGGAATAGAACCATTCGATGTGCTAATGGTGTTGTTATTGTCGGCGGGCTTGTAACGGTCGTCGGGAGTGTGGTAGCTTCGGGTGAAGTACTCCATCATTCCTGAAATAAAAAATTTTTTAGTAACCATAACCTAACTTGTCTGTTCTAATTCCTTCCAATAAAAAAAATCGCACAAAAAATAAAAAATTATATTGTTTATGACACCTACAAAAAATGAGACAAAAATGTTCAAAAATCAGTCTGAAACTGGTTATATATAAGACAAAAAAGCCTAACAAGACAAATCGTTCAACTTCTAAACGAGCAATTAGCAAAAACATGGAAAAATTATATTATCCATGACCAAAAATAGAAAAAATGAGGAAACGATAAAAATAAAAACAAGAAATGAGAGATCAGGACGTGTATAAGGATACAGAGTCGTTTCTCATCCGCGAAGCCTCAAATTAGCCCCAGAGAATCGCAAAAATTATGTTATCCATGAGGATGCGGGCCGCCGCCAAAAAAGATTCCAATTCCTCCCACAATTAACGGCTGATGAGCAAGACAATCGCCCCGAAGACTTCCCCCTTCCCCCAAACGCGTTATCCCATCTTCCGCTGATTGCGCATTTGAATTAAAAATCGCGACGAACTGACTCATTTCGAGTGACCACAGCAAGACTAATATAATATTCCTCGCCGCCGCTCTTGATCGTCTCTATGATGGTAAACAAGATGAGGAGGAGATGCGATGGGCGACGAGGGAGAACGGAGGAGGCGTCGGAACGCCGGCGCTCACTACAAATACTAGGGAATTATCGAAGTTTGAGGAAAAGCTCGTCGGATTGCTTCTTCTGATCGTCCGGAGCAAAAAACGGACGAGACTCTACGTTTTTCGAAGATCGTACAAGATATTAGTGTACAAAACGTGGGCGAGGAAGTCGTATTCAACTCTCCGGTAAAGAAAATAAAAGTTTTGGTCGAAAAATCGAAAATAATTTGGTGGCGCACTGCGCCCGAGGCTTTGGCAGACTGCGAAATAAAAGTTTCGTCTACGGAAATTTGAAAAAAAGTTAAAACTGGGTTTTATGAACATGACAAGAACAGAAAAAATGGAGTCATTTAGAATCAAAAATACAATTTTTTAGAGTCAAAAACATCCGTAAATTATACTTGAACATCAACTGATATACCATGTACAATATAGGCGGCAATTAGTATTTTTTACAAGAAAAATATCGCATAAAGAGTAAATAATATGTGATATGATCTATCCAAACTAAAACCGCGAACTGTTTTCTTCAAAATGAGCTAAAATCGCCTATATATTACGCATGACCATCAACTGATCTCCCAACTACAAAAACCCTGCGAATGACAATTCCAAATCGAAAACTGAACATATTATGACCGCGGCTGGTTTGTCAGACCTCTGGTCACACTCGTAACCTATAAATTTTTTCAACCACCTCTCCGTTCGCCCCAAAAAACCTCTTCGAAACTCGAAAACATGGAGCATTTATGGTAAAAAATCCGAAAGTGGATCTGGTTGAGATGTTTTTTGTGAAAAGAAAAGTGGATTCCGATACTTTTTTTGTGGAAGAAACAGTTATCAGAGAAGAAAAGTGGGTTCCATAAGAGCTCGTAAATCTCGTAAGCCGGGTATTGTCCGGGCTTGTTTGTTTGCCTTCGCGTTGGTCACTAAACGCGAGTGAATGGAATCGAAACGAGGCGATTGTTGCAAAAGTAATAAGCAACGGGAATGGGTGGTGACGTGAAACGAGAATTTCGGGGTAATTGTTAGGAAAGGGAGGTAAAATAGGCATACAGTGGAAAAATTGGATTGGAAAATTGGAAAAAGTGGAAGTGCGATTACTCTGGGTGAGAGTCATAGATTTTGATCAAACATGGCACAAATCTTGGCAAAGTTCTCAAAAAGTTGTTGAATAGCTGGGCTAGGCCCAAATGTCACCTTGAAAGTTGAATTATTAGGCGCTTTGCCGCGGTAGCTATTTTTTAGGGTTTGATTTTTGAGCCGCACATCAACCACAAAACAAAGTTTCAAATCGGAAAAACTGTTTTGCAACACTTCGTTAGGATGCCCAAGAGTAGCTCAAATTAAAAATTGGAAACAAGTCGGATTGAACAAAAATAGTAAATTTGAAAATTCGGTTTTCTATGAGCATAATCAGAGTATTTTTAGAGAACAATAAGCGTCTAGGAAAAAACGACTATGCAAAATTTGAAAGAAATCTCAATATATGACAAAACTGATAAGGTAAGATGTGAAAAACTGTTTTTGTGCGACTGAAAATCTCCCTCGAGGCCAATTAATTTTCTTCTAAAAAAAAATTAAAAAAGTTTGTGTGTTGATTAGTAAGCAAATATTCAGAAAAACCCACAAAAATCATGGTAAAAAATTGTTTTTATTTACTTCCCTCTTTTCTAATTTAGTTTGCGAGTTTTGTCATCCTAATTGACAAAAAAAATCAGAGAAGAGCCTCATCTACATAAAAAAACTTTCGATCACCGATTGTGGAGTCTACGAAATTGCAGAAGTAATGCTCCTCCGGGATTGTTATTTTCTCTCTTCTTGAAAAAAACAATCCGGGAGATATCCGAATATCCGTTTTGAAACAATTTTTGACGCCAATAAAAAGCAATAAAAATCGTCGTTTTATTTTTTCACACAACGTAAAAATAAAAAAGAAAATGCCGTGAGATTGGTTTTTATAAGTCGTAAAAAGGTTAATAGCATAAAAATAGAGTGCAAAGTAAGTGCATAGGATACCCAATTAAGACTGTAATGGCCTTATTTCCCGGCCTAAAAGTAGTCTCTGACCAGCATTTGCCTCAGAAAACAGATTAATCAAACCCAAAACGGACCGTTGATAGCCTTTGACCCAACCGAAAAAACGAATGTCCGGAGGCTCGGAAGAAACCCTGAGGGCATTACTTGTTTGTTCCCAATTATTTCCGGGCCCGTCTTCATCTTTAACCTCAAACCTTGGGCAGCTGTTCTTTTTGACACGTTAACGAGCACTCTTTTTTTTGACGATCTGCTAAAAGGCTATTTGAAACTGATACTCAAGATAATTTGTGTTAAGAAAAAGGGAAAGTGACATAAAGGTGTGGATTTCGAATGAAAATTAGCTTGTGGAATGTAGCCTGGAAATTAAAGAAGAATATGGTGTCACCGAGGATGCAGATGCAAGATAAGGCGAACACAAAGATGTTCAAAAGTTACCTAGAAAGCAAGAGTTTTTGGGGACAAATTCAGCCCCGAGTTAACCGTATTACGACAAGAGAAATGCTCTCTGCGAATGTACTAAAATAACAACAAGGCAACACAAAGGCGATGTCTTTGTTAACTGACAAAGAAAGTGTTCAGATTCTTTTGAAACTTTGCCATAGGCCACTAGGCGTCGGGCTGTAATCACACATCAGTTCCTGAATATTTTAGTTCGCGCCATGTGCCAAGCAGCAATGATAATGATCTTTTTTGACAAAAGAATGCACAAACTGTGAAGAGCGGTCAGAGAAAAAAAGCATTTGACAAACATGACAAACTTGAAAAAAATCTGTAATTTTTCCCTACTTTCGGACAAAAAATTCAGTTGTTTTTGCAAATTCCGAACTTAGACTGTCGCATATGTCTTAAAAAAATTGGCCTATATTTATGCGATGTTCCATAAACTCTCTTTCCTTGAGTATTTTACTTGTCAGATTGGTGAAAAACAAAAAGTATTTATAAAGTTTGAGCTTGATGACTTTTCTTTGTTCTCTGTGCACTGCATTATTTTATGTTGGTGTTGACAAAGGCACTCTTTGTTCTAATCCTTCAAGCAAAAACAATTTGGCTGTTCTCGCATCTTTCCGCCGCGATTTAATGCTCATTGGAATTATCGCAAAGGGGACTTCAACAGGTTTAACGTGCCTCTTGTTTAACATGGTTAATAAATAAAACTTTCAGGAGAGTGAAGCTTGTCTCTAAAAACGTTAAACCGTCAGATGCCTGTAGGGCATAAACCAAAATAAAAAAGACCCAAGTCCAATTCCTAAACAAAAGATATCGACTGTATTTATACAAAAAGTCACGGCAAAAATCACTTTCTACAACATTGAGCGATCAGAAGTAGGCAGCATAATTAAATTCGGACATGGCAAGAGAGTTAACGCCGCGCTTCACCTTGAAGAATCCTTGGTCGCCCCATCCGACTCCCCACGAGTTCTTGAAGATCCAGTACTTGGTGCCATTTTCCACTCCATACCCAACGATGACGACACCATGATTGATGGACCAACCGCCCGAGGGTTCGGCAACGTCGAGGATCCCACTCTTATAATCTTGAATGCCGCCGGCATCAATACCTAGAGAGAACATGCGAATATTAGTAGTTCAGACATACCGCTTGCAACTGGTCCCACTTCATACACAATCTTGGCCACGTTGTCCTCGTCGTACTGCGGTAAGAACTCTTGTTTTGTGATCCTGGTGGCATAGGGCTTTCCGCTAGGGCAAGGGGGGACTGTGTGATCCCCATCTCCGGAAGTGTATTTGAAATCGTCTGCGAGCGTGATTCCATTGTCAATGACGTAGTCCAACACTCCCGGAGTCGTACCTCCATTACAGCCTCCGTTGCTAGTGTACTTGGATACGTTGAAGGTACAAGCAATAACCTGCTCCTCACTCAGATGGAGAGTCTGTCCAGTATGGATAAGGTGTTGGCTTTCTACAACAGCAACAGACTGAAATGCATAGCAACATCCACAACCACCCTGGTTCTGCACAGGGGTAACTCCATTATGTTCTCTCCAATCAAAGTTGCAAGGAATCTGGGCGGTGTCTCTCTTTGAGCGGAGCAAATTAGAGCTGTTGGTATTCTTATGGAGCTCCTTGAGGTACTCAACTCCCTTGAGTCCCGTGTGTTTGGCGATGAATTCTTCTGGAGTCAGGTCTGAGAATTGGTTGATGCCAAATTTGGCCTTGGGGCTCTCCTTCTGTCTATCCTCAATTCTTTTCAGAGTAGATTTGAATTTTTTGAAGCTCTCAGAGACGTGGGTGTGATTGTGGTACTCCTTTTCGTACCTGCAAGATGTGAGCTCATACGAATTGCATACTTACTTTGCGATGAATCCAAAGAACTTGTTGAAGTGCTTGCTATCATTGGAGTCCAGCTTTTGACGGAATTCGGTGGAGAGTTTCAGGGATTTCTTCGCGTTGTCACTGAGTCCCTTCAAATTATCGATGAATTCGTGGGTCTTGTTCTCCTTGAAGAATTCCTCCAACTTGTCAAATGCTTCTTTGTCGAAGATATCATCCAAATCTTTCTTCTCAAACTTGGTCTTCACGAGTTCACTGAGCTGCGTTTTCCCAAGCTTATCCAACAACGAGGAGGATACTGTAGTCAAAAGAGTGACCAGGAACAAGCAAGAAATGGACCGCATTCTGATATCTTGCGGATATGCAGACTTGGGTTGATGTGATAAAATTAAATTTGAATTGGCTTTTTATAGGCTTTGGAACGAAGAACGATGGAAATATTTACAGTTCCTGGAAACAGGCGTTGCAAAATAAAAGAAAATTCCCCGAATGAACGCTCGATCCCTTCAAATATGGAAAGAGGGCGGTTGAACCCCCAAGCCAAAAAGAACGTTATCCTGAACCGGAAATTGTCTGTTCAAATAAAATCGCTACCGAGAATTCGCATAAATTTTTGGGGAGTAACAATCCTGTGGTTTCAAATTCGAATAATCACGGACATTTTGGACTTGGGAACCGCTCGTTCCAGGAAAGACTCATGTGCAAGCAAACAGCAAACAATAAAAAAGGAGACTATATAAGGGAAGAAGATTGGTTGGCAAGTATCAATCAACAGAGTCTTCAACCAGTATGAAGATCATTGTCCTGGCCTTGTGTTGTGTTCTTACTGCAGCCGTCACCCAACGCAGATTAACGGACGCGGAACAGCAGCAGGCAATCGATAAGTTGAACGAGGTTCGAAGAAGAGTGGCCAACGGAGAAGCCATCAACAAAGATGGAAACAAACTGCCTCCTGCAGCTGATATGCAACAACTGGTAAGTGCCGGTGATTGTGCGTATGACGGATCATACTTATTAGAACGTCGATACCACATTCGAAGATCAAGCTTACACCTGGGTAACGAATTGTAATTATGATTATCAACCCAACTCAAACCAATTGATCAATGCATTCGACTCACTGACATCTGATTATATGGGCTCTCTCAACGCTGCGATCGAGCAATGGTATAACTCCAGCCACCAATTTTCCGGAAACGTCAGCAAGTTCCAAGACGACGATAACACTGACTTTACAACTGTAGGTGAAAGCAACTTGATCATGAGTCCTTCAGCTCGCGTGGAACACCCTTAATCTCACCGGATGTGCTGTGGGTTTATGCCCGCAGCTGAAAAACGGCGATAATTACCTGAATAACTTTACCTTTGTCGCCTGCAATTTCAACGCGGGCTCGAACTGGATCGGAAAACCAATCTATGACCCTGGAACGGGTTGCGAATCCTGTGCATATGGCTACCGTTGCAACAACTCTCTTTGCTACTATGATACTCAACTCCCCCCTAGAACTCCTGGGTGGCTGACAATTGGAGAAAGAAAAGCTGTTTTGGACACTGTGAATGGTCACAGAAGAGATCTGGCAAATGGAAATGTGACTGATGCGAATGGAAAGACTCTCCCGACGGGAAGCAACATTTTAGAGGTCGAGTACGATATTGGGCTGCAAAGCATCGCCGTCAACAACTTCACAGAGTGCACCAGTGGCTTCCGTGATTTGGCCGACTACAATGTTCTCAGCATCATGTTGCAGGGAGTTGAGACACCAGATGGCGTAAGTTTAACGCTAGAGATCTGTTTAGTGAAATTGACGCGGCTACTGATCCCTTTTCAGCAAGAATACAAGGGCGCATTTGAATATGCGATTAACAGTTGGTGGTGGCCCGCAGGTTACAATAACTCCATCAGCAACTACCAAGGGTCCAGCAGCAACTTTGCCAAACTTGGTTGGGCCAAGGCTTCAAGAATCGGGTGCAATCGCGAGATCTGTTTATTCCAACAACAAAACGTCACAGTTAGCAAGATTGTCTGTGTATTGGGAGAGGAGAAGGGCGCTGTTATTGGCCAACCTATCTACTCCAGTGGAGCCACTTGCTCCGCCTGTCCGAGTGGCTACAGCTGCAGCAATTCTCTCTGTGTGAAAACTGTCAGCGAGTGCAGCGTCAGCGACTAGTGCGTCCCTTCCAACTTGACACATCCTGTAAAATAAATCGATGGTATTTATATCTTTTATATTTGTAACAAAGTCACGGCAAAGAAACGAGATATGTTTTCGAAAATAAAGTTCGAAATTTTTGTGTTTTTACTTTGTTTTTGAAAAGAAAGTAAATTTTTCTTACTCCCGATTTCTACGGGCACACTTTGTCCAGAACCAAGGCGGGCATTCGCCGAGGTGAAGCTGGTGTAGGTACGACGATGCACCGGGGCCCAAGCCACACAGTTCCCGAAGGCTTAGCTCTCGCTTTGCAGAGATATTGAACGATGTTTGCTGACGAGAAGCTGTGCGAAACGCGGAAAGCTCCGAAAAACAGTTCCTGGCCATAAATTTTATAACTTCGTGCAGGGAAACGATCTTCTTTAGGGGAAACATGGCCCTTACGTCGTCGGACTTCGCCGACCTTCGATCCGCAAATCTCGGTCTTTTCTTCAAAGCGGGGGCTATGAGCCTCGACCATACGTTTTTATCAGTCTCGGGTAAACATGGCTCCCGGGCCGGGCCGGTGCTGGAGCAATTCCGGCCCGGACCTGAATATTTTTATAATTCTGAGTCTCGAAGCGAAATTTTTATTTGCCAGTAAAATAGATGCCAAGGGCTTCTTCTGAATACTGTTGCCACGATTTATTTTTTTCTGTTTTGCGAAACCGATTTTGTTCTGCCACGCCGAATGCAATCTGAAATGTTTGTAAGTTACGACTGTCTGATTTATTCAGACAGAATTAACTTGTATTGGACCAAGTTCGGTAACGTCGGTTTCAACACTGATGGAGCCATGGTTAGAGAATTCCTGGGATGTAAGTATGCGTCATTTATTTCTAAAGTGTTTATTTTCATTTTCATGAATTAAATTTTTACTTATTTTAGCCTTTGACAGACCGGTAATGGCCTCCTATCACGGCTATACTTGGCTGAGTATTACAATGAGGATGCCGATATAAACGTTATGCAATTTTGGAAAGGCAATGAGGACCGGCTCCCCAATTGGCAAGTATCGCAAGAAGAGTTTTTTGTGTCCCTGCTTCCAGTTCTGAAGTTGAAAGGATGTTTAGTTGTTTTCGCAACTTATAATAGTAGACGAGAAAAAGACTTTATTGGACAAGGAAGACTGCAAAATTACTAGTTGGCCGTCGTCTTGACTGAATGACGATCAAGGCGGCAATGCAATTTTCATTGTTTGGTAATGTTTATGGTAATTTCTTTTTCGAAATAAAATGTTACTTGTTATGTTAAAGGAAAGGGGGTAGTAAAGTAAGAAAAAGCAAGGCCGATAGGGCTTACTGATAAAGGGTCACTGGTCGCAAAGGCACGGTCCAAATATGGAAAGACAAATTTCCACATGCAGATTCGGGCCGGGCCGAAGCAAGTTTGAAACGGGCCGGACCGACGGAAAATTTCAAGCTGGCCGGGCCGGCCGGAACCCCTACGGCCCACGGACCGGGCCGAACATTTCGCCGACGAGCCATGTTTAGTCTCGGGCAAGCCCTGTGGCTACCGTAAAGCCACTTACCACTGATCAGTACCAACAAAAACAGCAAGACGACTGCATCTTTCAACATTTTCAAACTGATATTTGAAATGAATTCCGGTATTTTAAATGTTTAAAACTTTCGTCGTCGGCTTAAATTTGTATTCAAATCTCTTTGATTCTTCGCTGTCCATTTTTCTTTTTCTGATTTAAAACATTTTTTGACAAGAATTCGTATTTCTATTGCAGAGCGCGGACGCGGCTCCGCCAACGACTTTCCGACCGAATTATCTGATCGAAGGGCGATTTTGTGAAACGTGCGTAAGACGTTAAGGATTTCTTGAATATACGATTTATTGCCTTGACTTTGTTACAAATATAAAAGATATAAATACCATCGATTTATTTTACAGGATGTGTGTGTCAAGTTGGAAGGGACGCACTAGTCGCTGACGCTGCACTCGCTGACAGTTTTCACACAGAGAGAATTGCTGCAGCTGTAGCCACTCGGACAGGCGGAGCAAGTGGTTCCACTGGAGTAGATAGCTTGGCCAATAACAGCGCCCTTCTCCTCTCCCAATACACAGACAATCTTGCTAACTGTGACGTTTTGTTGTTGGAATAAACAGATCTCGCGATTGCATCCGATCTTTGAAGCCTTGGCCCAACCAAGCTTGGCAAAGTTGCTGCTGGACCCTTGGTAGTTGCTGATGGAGTTATTATAACCTTTGGGGTACCACCAACTGTTAATCGCATATTCAAATGCGCCCTTGTATTCTTGCTGAAAAGGGATCAGTAGCCGCGTCAATTTCACTAAACAAATCTCTAGCGTTAAACTTACGCCATCTGGTGTCTCAACTCCCTGCAACATGATGCTGAGAACATTGTAGTCGGCCAAATCACGGAAGCCACTGGTGCACTCTGTGAAGTTGTTGACGGCGATGCTTTGCAGCCCAATATCGTACTCGACCTCTAAAATGTTGCTTCCCGTCGGGAGAGTCTTTCCATTCGCATCAGTCACATTTCCATTTGCCAGATCTCTTCTGTGACCATTCACAGTGTCCAAAACAGCTTTTCTTTCTCCAATTGTCAGCCACCCAGGAGTTCTAGGGGGGAGTTGAGTATCATAGTAGCAAAGAGAGTTGTTGCAACGGTAGCCATATGCACAGGATTCGCAACCCGTTCCAGGGTCATAGATTGGTTTTCCGATCCAGTTCGAGCCCGCGTTGAAATTGCAGGCGACAAAGGTAAAGTTATTGAGGTAATTATCGCCGTTTTTCAGCTGCGGGCATAAACCCACAGCACATCCGGTGAGATTAAGGGTGTTCCACGCGAGCTGAAAGACTCATGATCAAGTTGCTTTCACCTACAGTTGTAAAGTCAGTGTTATCGTCGTCTTGGAACTTGCTGACGTTTCCGGAAAATTGGTGGCTGGAGTTATACCATTGCTCGATCGCAGCGTTGAGAGAGCCCATATAATCAGATGTCAGTGAGTCGAATGCATTGATCAATTGGTTTGAGTTGGGTTGATAATCATAATTACAATTCGTTACCCAGGTGTAAGCTTGATCTTCGAATGTGGTATCGACGTTCTAATAAGTATGATCCGTCATACGCACAATCACCGGCACTTACCAGTTGTTGCATATCAGCTGCAGGAGGCAGTTTGTTTCCATCCTTGTTGATGGCTTCCCCGTTGGCCACTCTTCTTCGAACCTCGTTCAACTTATCGATTGCCTGCTGCTGTTCCGCGTCCGTTAATCTGCGTTGGGTGACGGCTGCAGTAAGAATACAACACAAGGCCAGGACAATGATCTTCATACTGGTTGAAGACTCTGTCGATTGATACTTGCCAACCGGTCTTCTTCCCTTATATAGTCCTTTCTTCTTGTTTTCTGTTTGCTTTTGCAATGAAGAGACATTCCTGGTATAATTAGTTCGCAAATTCAAAATCTCCGTGAATATTTGAATTTGAAACCACAGGATTGTTACTCCCGAAAAAATTTATGCGAATTCTCGGTAGCGATTTTATTTGAACAGACAATTTCCGGTTCAGGATAACGTTCTTTTTGGCTTGGGGGTTCAACCGCCCTCTTCCCATGTTTAGACAGATAGAGCGTTCATTCGGAGAATTTTTTTTATTTTGCAACGCCTGTTTCTCAGAACTGTAAATATTTTCATCCTTCTGAGGCCTATAAAAAGCCAATTCAAATTTAATTTTATCACATCAACCCAAGTCTGCATATCCGCAAGATATCAGAATGCGGTATATTTCTTGTTTGATTCTGGTCACCCTCTTGACTACAGTATCCTCCGCGTTGTTGGATAAGCTTGGAAAAACGCAGCCCAGTGAACTCGTGAAGACCAAGTTTGAAAAGAAAGATTTGGATGACATCTTTGACAAAGAAGCCTTTGACAAGTTGGAGGAACTCTTCAAGGAGAACAAGACCCACGAATTCATCGACAATTTGAAGGGACTCAGTGACAACGCAAAGAAATCCCTGAAACTCTCTACCGAATTCCGTCAAAATCTGGACTCCAATGATAGCAAGCACTTCAACAAATTCTTTGCATTCATCGCAAAGTAAGTATGCAATTCGTATGAGCTCACATCTTGCAGGTACGAAAAGGAGTACCACAATCACACCCACGTCTCTGAGAGCTTCAAAAGATTCAAATCTACTCTGAAAAGAATTGAGGATAGACAGAAGGAGAGCCCCAAGGCCAAATTTGGCATCAACCAATTCTCAGACCTGACTCCAGAAGAATTCATCGCCAAACACACGGGACTCAAGGGAGTTGAGCACCTCAAGGAGCTCCATAAGAATACCAACAGCTCTAATTTGCTCCGCTCAAAGAGAGACACCTCCCAGATTCCTTGCAACTTTGATTGGAGAGAACATAATGGAGTTACCCCTGTGCAGAACCAGGGTGGTTGTGGATGTTGCTATGCATTTCAGTCTGTTGGTGTTGTAGAAAGCCAACACCTTATCCATACCGGGCAGACTCTCCATCTTAGTGAGGAGCAGGTTATTGCGTGTACCTTCAACGTCTCCAAGTACACCAGCAACGGAGGCTGTAATGGCGGTACGACTCCGGGAGTGTTGGACTACGTCATTGACAATGGAATCACACTCGCAGAAGATTTCAAATACACTTCCGGAGATGGGGATCACACAGTCCCCCCTTGCCCTAGCGGAAAGCCCTATGCCACCAGGATCACAAAACAAGAGTTCTTACCGCAGTACGACGAGGACAACGTGGCCAAGATTGTGTATGAAGTGGGACCAGTTGCATCCGGTAAGTCTGAAGTACTAATATTCGCATGTTCTCTCTAGGTATTGATGCCGGCGGCATTCAAGATTATAAGAGTGGGATCCTCGACGTTGCCGAACCCTCGGGCGGTTGGTCCATCAATCATGGTGTCGTCATCGTTGGGTATGGAGTGGAAAATGGCACCAAGTACTGGATCTTCAAGAACTCGTGGGGAGTCGGATGGGGCGACCAAGGATTCTTCAAGGTGAAACGCGGCGTTAACTCTCTTGCCATGTCCGAATTCAATTATGCTGCGTACTTCTGATCGCTCACAGTTGTAGAAATTTATTCTTGACGTAACTTTTTGTATAAATACCGTCGATATCTTTTTTTTGGAAATTGGACTTGGGTCTTTTTTGCTTTGGTTTATGCCCTACAGGCATCTGACGGTTTAACGTTTTTAGAGACTATACAGGGTGACCCAAAATAACGGAGACAAAAGATTTCCCGTTTTTTCTGCGGCCTATGAAGATTCATGAGTGATTCCTTATTTATACTACAGTACCACGTTAGTGTAGTTTTATATACCGGAAGTTTTGTTGTACGACGCTCTTGTGCCTTGAACCACATCAATATATCCGGTTGACTCGGACCTTTCTGCCCGTGGGGTCTTTTTGCAAGAAAGCTGCCTTACTCAAAAAAGAAAATTCGGAATAGTTTGAGATTTGCTGTGCTTAATTATCATAATATGGCCTTTAAAACGAGCCATCGTACTAAGCTCAGCTATCGATGGTTCAAAAGTTACAGCCGAGTATTTTCAGGGAGTTGAAGTGCAAAAATCGGCCTTTTTTGGAAATGTATCGGTAAAAAGGAGTTTAAATGTTAGATAAGGCAAAATGTAATATGAGTTACTAGAACATGATTAAAGGAACACCGTAAAACCAAAAGAGAAACATTTTGTAACTGCTACGGAATGCTATTTGGTAATCACTAGAATTGTGCCTTGTTTTTGCCTTAGGCGGAATACCAGTCGAGCCGGTGACACATAAAGACCGAAAGTGCCCTAGGCCGATTCTCAAGAGTCGTATTCATAAGTGTACAAGAGCAGAATGCGCCGTTTTTATCTATCTTGTCATTTTGTTATCGATAACCCATCTTTCTCAAAGCCGCGTGCCATGGGGTAGTTCTGGGCGAGAAACTTGTCAAGGAAAATCTGTTGCAACCAGCAAGCAATCACAGCTTTTTCCAGAATTATTGTATTTATGAATAGAATAAGTTCTAGCGGTTTTAGCTTTATTCTAAAAAAACTGAATTTTTTATCGAAAAAATTTGGAAAAAATGGCGATCTTCAATGTTGAGATTGGTACCACCGTAGAAATAAAAACCGTAGCCCAGAAACCTACATAACTGCTTGCTTAGAGACGTAGTAGTCTAGCAAAACAAATGAACTTGCCATTTCTGCGGCTGTTGTACAGCCATGCTCTACACAACACAAAGGAACCAAAATTGAGGACCAAAAAAACGACGCAAGGCATTTTTGTTAAGCTGTAACTTTTTCCTGCGACATGATGACTCCGCCAAATTTTCGTGGATTATAGAGAAAGTCTTATAGAATATTACCCACTGTCGCTTGTGTTTCTATAACGCCCGGGTTTCGCGGTGGGCCCTTCCAAAATTTGTCTCCGTTATTTTGGGTCACCCTGTACTGGTTGACAAAATTTTCTTTCCACCTCGTATCTCGGGAACTGCTGGGCCTAGAACCTCAAAATTCGGCATAGAAACATCATGGGACAATCTAACACCGTACCCAAAAAATCATACCATTTGATGCACTTTCAGTGCACTTTTTATGCAATCGGCAAAAAAAGAGGTGACAAAATTTTCTTTCCACTTTGGAAGAACGTTTGTAAATTAAAAGCCAAAGGCATGATTGTGGTATCGTTGTGATCGCGAAGAAGTCCTCTTTCTATCCGTGTCACAATTTGACAGGAGTTTTCGTTTGTTCGCCCTTGGGCGTCTGCTCATCATTGCGTTGTCCGTTTTCGGCCAAATTGGTGGACAGAGAAGCTCGCAGAAGGCCCAATGAGATGAAACTGCCCTTAAAAAATCTGGCATTTATGTCTGCAACATTGTTTACACCAGCATTAAAATTAGATTTAATTTAAGTGTGTTGCGTGGGAAAAAGCGCCACCTTTAGAGTGCGCGAAACCGGGAAATTGCTTATGTACAGAATGGAAACGTCGAAATGACATGCCTTTGCAGTACATATGGCGTATTTTAGGTATTATACGACCGTATGTGTTGAAGCCTACCGTCTTACCTTACCCCCTGTGGTCTATGTCGTCTTAGGTAATACAGGTTGTTGCACTACATGACGGAGAGGCATTACCATAACTTAAAATTGATATATTGGGAAATTTGACTGCCAGACTACTTTAATACATTGAGATTGACCCGCCTTTAACGTTTTTGCTACGACAAATAATTTGCCCGGGAAGCTTAGGGTTGCAAATCTTGCACATGGGGCATGGGGAACCATTCTTCTGCTCACAACTAAGCGCGACATCAGATACTAAAATCTTCGGTATTTTTAAAGTCTGCAGTATCATAGAAAATATATCAGCAGGAAAAGTTATTTGAATTATCTGCAGTATTCCCATAATAACGTAATTTTCTGGCAACGAGAGGCTTGGAAGTGCACATTTTCCCATGCAACACACTTAAATTGAATCTAATTTTAATGCCGGTGTAAAAAATGTTGCAGATATAAATACCAGATTTTTTAAGGGCAGTTTCATCTCATTGGTCCTTCTGCGAGCTTCTCTGTCCACCAATTTGGCCGAAAACGGACAACGCAATGATGAGCAGACGCCCAAGGGCGAACAAACGAAAACTCCTGTCAAATTGTGACACGGATAGAAAGAGGACTTCTTCGCGATCACAACGATACCACAATCATGCCTTTGGCTTTTAATTTACAAACGTTCTTCCAAAGTGGAAAGAAAATTTTGTCACCTCTTTTTTTGCCGATTGCATAAAAAGTGCACTGAAAGTGCATCAAATGGTATGATTTTTTGGGTATGGTGTTAGATTGTCCCATGATGTTTCTATGCCGAATTTTGAGGTTCTAGGCCCAGCAGTTCCCGAGATACGAGGTGGAAAGAAAATTTTGTCAACCAGTATAGCTTCACTCTCCTGAAAGTTTTATTAACCATGTTAAACAAGGGGCACGTTTAATCTGTTGAAGTCCCGCTTAAAGTCGAACCAGTCACATTATGGGAGAATTCTCCAGACTTTGCCAATAAAAACATTTATTTACTTTAACCGCATGCATCTTCTATTCCAAATACAAATTGAATTGCAGTTTTCATTTGCGTTAATTTTTGATATGTAAAGACAACGAGAAGAGTAGTCCTCTATTCTGATGTGGTCTGATAAATAATGCGTGGTATCATGATAAGCGTTGATTGCGTCCATTGAAATTTTTTTAATTAACCCGAAAAGGGATAGGCAGCAATCTAACGAGCCGATCGTTATCAACGCCTACTTAGCCCTTGCCCCAGATCCATTTATACTACAGACTGTTTATTTGATTTACAAACAGTCTTCCAAATCATCGCAAACATGGTGATCAAATTGTTGGTGGCGGCGTTGCTGGCCGAAACGTTTGTTGCCGAGACATTTCGAATGCCCCTTCGGAGGGTAAAGAACGAGGCCAAGAATGTTCTGGGTGGACGATTGGAGTATTTGGATAATGCTTTTGTGGGTAAGTCAGCTTCCGACGCACGTAACAAACACTCCGCAATTTTCTGGCTGCTGACTTAAAATTAAGTCAATTCTTGTTTTAAAAAAGGTCTACAATGTAATCGAGCGGGTCACAATGAATAACAGTATATATTTAGTTATTCTAACACTAAAATCACACCATCTTCAGGTGTAATTTCCCTCGGAACCCCCCTTCAAGACTTCAATGTTGCCTTCGACTTTAACAGTTCTCTCCTTTGGGTTCCTTCTCCAGACTGTAAATGCGAAGAAGATTGTAAAATCCGTAAGTATTTTTGCCAATTATTAAATGCCCTTTAGCCGAGATTTGCTCCGACCAATGTGGAGCACACTGCTGCAGCGAAGGAGATATCCCAGAAGACTTGGTGAAGCCCGCTGACTCCGAATTGACCGGAACTTGTACCCACAAACTTGCATTTGACATCAACGGCTCTCAAACATTCTTCACACGTAAGTTAAAAAAACACTAAAGAGTCTCGAAAAGTATACTGCTGGCACTCTCCTACCACAGACCAAAAAAACGATGACTCTTCTCTTTTTAGTCGGCAAGACCGCTGAGGTCAAATACGACGGAGTTACATTGAAGGCCAAGGTTGCATATGATCAACTGAGCCTTGGCGCACGTCATCGCCCCGGTCTCACCGTCAAAAATGTTCAATTCGGTCTGGTCAAGGAATTCCCCACCACTTATGAACACAACGCCTTTGATGGAGTCTTTGGCCTCGCTATTGCCAACGGCAAAAACGAAAAGAGTGTCATCAAGCAATTGGCTAGCCGCAATCTCCTTCCCGAGCCAGTCGTCACTCTCTGGTTGAACAGCATGGAAGAGACCGCTATTGTCGACGGTATCTTGTCCTTTGGTTCTGTTGATGACCGTGTTTGTAATGTCGACAAGTTGGAATACATCCCTATCACTTCGACCAAGGCCTGGGAATTTCCTGTATGGTCGGGTAAATTGGGAACCCGGGCCAGCTTCGATACGGTCTCTAAGGTAACGAAAACTGCTATAGGTCCCATAAAAGGTATATGTATATAAAGGTGGTCATACAAGAATTCAGAATTTTTTTTTCCCAAATCGCAATTTTCGGTGCACAAAAAAGTCGACGGCGGGCGCACACTTGCGGGCAACCACTTTGCGGGCAACCAGTTTGCGGGCAAATTTTTTGCGGGCAGCCACTTTGCGGGCAGCCGACATTTGCGGCCAGCACCGGCATTTGCGGGCAGCCTGGGACATTTGCGGGCAGGGTCGACAGTTGCGGGCAGCCTGGAAGATTTGCGGGCAGCCGACATTTGCGGGCAACCGACACCTGATTGTGAGGGTAACAGGATGGACGTGGAAAAATTACTATGATATTTTGGAAGTTTTCCGACATTTGCGGGCAACCGGCACTTGAGGATAACAAGGTGGAGGTGGAAAAATTACTTCGATATTTTGGAAGTTTTCCGACATTTGCGGGCAGGCAATACTTGCGGGAAACCGACATTTGCGGGCAACAGTTCCAAAAGTTCCTATACAGTCTGTATGACTGTTTTTTTCTGTTGCCCGCAAATGTCGGCTGGCCGCAAGCGTCGGCTGCGCGCAAATGTCGGCAAATTTCCAAAATATCGCAGTAATATTTTCACCTCCACCCTGTTACCCTCAGGTGCCGGTTGCCCGCAAATGTCGGCTGCCCGCAAGTGTCGGTTGCCCGCAAGTGTCCCAGGCTGCCCGCAAGTGTCTCAGCTGCCCGCAAATGTTTCAGCTGCCCGCAAATGTGACCCCCCAAATTTTGCCCGCAAAGTGGATGCCCGCAAAAAATTTGCAACCTAGTCGACGCCCAAGTTGAAAAATTTCAAATAATTGTAGGTTGTCTAGCTTCTACCGCAGGGCATTGTCACACTGCTAAGTCAAAGAAAAAAACCGATTTTTCCTTCAACGTCCTGTTTTGGGGTATCGAACTTGGGACCACCAAAAGGTCTACTAAATTAATTTTCTTGGCTCCCGTTGATGGTCAATAATGTGCAGTGGGACTTCATTTAAAAATCAGAATGTACATATAAGCCCATGATTTGCAGCGACGTAAGCATGCGGTAAAATTTTTTTTGGAAAAATTGAGTTTTTCGTCTTTCCAAAAGTTTTACATCGACGGTTGTTACACTCTAAGATGTAAAATCGCTCCAACCGCTACACCACTAGATAACAGCAATAATTCTCTACAAAATGGTACTTGTTTCGTTTAAATCCGTCCACGTTGAGCAGAGTTACACAAAAAACAAAAAAAATTGAGTCTTTTGGCAGCTACTGCACATTCTATTCCCTTCCAAAATATACGAACCTTTTTCAGGGAGTTATCGATATAAACATTGTTGGGTTGGTCGTACCTAAGAAGTTCTTTGACTTTGTTACTAGCCACCTCTTCGCTTCTAAAGACCCCATCTCGGGTGCCTGGGTCGGCCGATGTCCATCCGCCAGCTCCACAGATGCTACTTATTACGTCATTGGCCGCTCAACTTATACTATCCATCTGTCTCAACTCACATCTGAAGTCGGGACCGCCCGTTGCGAATTGCTTTTATCCCCCGCAGAAGACAAGGACTTCTACCAATGGAGATTCGGAGCCGCCTTTTTAAAGAAACACTGCGCTGTTTTGGATTACAACGGCCGAATTGCCTTCCCCTTGGCCAGAACCGACGTTGATAACATAATTAATTAGTAAAAAACATAACTAATAAAGTAAATCAAGCATTTTTGAACGGAATTCGTATTATCTGTTAAGGCCATGAACTGACGGCACCACGCATTTTCGGAATTTGAACACTTTCGGAACCGGTGAAAAATCAAAGATAGGGCTTAGACCTGCCATCTGAACCATCTGAATGGATTTATTGTTATTAATCTCAAAATTTTTTTTATTGTTTTTTGATTGTTACTTTTTACTTAAGAATAGTGTAAAACGTATTTTTTTTTTATTTTCCAAAAACAATTCGATTTAGGGGTTTTCGAGTGCGGGAATTTCGAAAACCATGTTCATTTTTTCTGATTATTGCTTTTTGAAAATTATCAGAATCAGGGTGTTTCTTTCTTTATGTTGGAAAATGTCGGCTGTCCGCATGTGTCGCGACGCAACTTTTACCCTTCACGAAGGGCTCTCAAGAAAACTCGCAAGAGACAAGAAATCTTTGGTCACAAGAAACAAAAAATTAAGTGGGCGGCGGTTATCTTAACTCATGATAACTCTGTGGCACACCCCGCCAAAGTCTAATTAAAAAAACTTCCCAACAATGATCTTGAATTCCTTTATCAGTTGTCATACACGCTATAAAGACAGCTTTTGTGGAAGTTTCTCATTATACCAATGAAGTCGATTTGCTTGTCGCTCTTGCTTGCCGCAGCCGTCAGCTCAATTGAAATCCCGATCCAAAGGAGGGTCGTGGCCAGCACTCTCAGTTCGGGAATTCCAGTTGATGTTGATACAGCCTCAAACGCATACGTTGGAGTGATTTCGTTGGGAACTCCAGGTCAAGATTTTAATGTGGCCTTTGATCTGAATACGCCGGCTTTGTGGGTGCCCGACTCGGCGTGCTCTTGCAGCGACAGATGCAAAAATGGTAAGAGTTGAACACTGTGTGCGGACTAAAGTATATAACGTTCGAATGCTTTGATCCAGAAGACAAAGAAACCGTCTTTTTCTAGAGAAACTTTGCCCTCAGCTTTGTGCTTCCCATTGCTGTACCAAGAGTTTCTTGGTCGACGAGAAGAGTGGCTCGTGCACAAACAAAAACGTTTTCGACACACAGAAATCTCGATCATACGTTGGAGGTAAGTGTGTCGTGATTCTCTCTACTTGTTTCCCGTCTGTACATAAAATCTATAATTTCTCAGGTAACGCGAACGTCGACCTCAAATTCCTGGGAGACACGGTGAAGGCCGCTACTGGCTACGACACCCTCAGGATTGGACCTCATTATCGGCCAGGGCTCACCGCCAACAACATTCAATTTGGACGTGTGAAGGACTTCAACCAAGACTACAAACTTGTCAACTACGATGGAGTTTTTGGGCTTGGTTTCAGTGAAGTTAACGGACTCTCCTCTCCCATCAAACAACTGGCTTCCCATGGAGTCATTCCTTCGGCTCTCCTCACCGCCTACATTTACAACGAAGGTCATAAAAACACTGTTGATGGTGTTCTGACTATTGGCCAGGTTGACAGAAGACGCTGTGGAGATGTTAAGGTCTTTGCCGAGACCGTCCGTACCGCCAATGCATGGGTGTTCAGCTCTCCATCCTTCAACATGAGCACGAATTATGGGACAACCAACGGAAGTTGGCTGGGAGTTCTTGACTTCAACACGGATTATATCCAAGTTCCTCGGACTGCTGTCAAACTCATTCAAAATTACCTGAGTGGCTCCATTGACAAGGACGGTCGTATCATCTATCAGTGCGTTAAGTCTAGCGCTATGTACTTCAACATTGGCGGCCAACCGTTGGTATTAAACACTGCGACGTTTTCCGAACCTTACGGTGGACAATTGTGCAAACTCAACATTAGAGAAACAGATCCCTCAGACAAGTACGCCTTCCGTTATGGTTGGTCAATGTTGCAAAAACATTGCATTGTTCTTGATTACAACGGCAGGCTTGCATTAACTCCTAAGGCTGTCTAATTTACCGAATAAACCGATATATACAGGGTGCGCCAATAAAATCTGGACAAAACTAAATTCCATATAGCCTTTTTCGGATGGTCTAAGAATGGAAACTTTTAGCACTTTTAGAAAGGGTAACAACCGTGCTATATAGCAAACGGTAATGCCCAGGTCAAGGCCTATTGCAAGACGGAAAAAATAATCGAAATTTTTTGGAGGTGCAGACATTTTTTTTAGGGATATTAATTCTTGCATTATTTCTGCTAATGGTCACTGACGTTCTCCAAATTTATTGTATATAAAGTACGTGCTGCTAACTTTGCCACAGCCTACGGAATCATGGTTGGCGGTCGGTCTGGCGGCGCTGGTGGCGGAAACAGAAAAAGGCCCAAAATTTTGGATTTTTGTGTTTTTAAGGATCTCAACGCCAGATTATAGCTCGTGCAACAAAAAACTCTAAAAATAGGTGAAAAACCCGCAAAATTAAAAAATCGATAAAACTTTTTGCTCTCGAAAAATTTGGAGGCCGTAAAAAATATAATACTCTACTTACCACGCTCTACAATTTTATCCATTCGCTTTTCACTAATTTCGTAGCATTTTTTTGTAAAACCTTGTAGAAGTTTACAAACCTGTTCCACTCCAACCCTAAAAAATCCCGAAACACAAAAATTCTACGCACCCAGAAGGAATCAAAAAACAGAATACTGTTCTGACTTTCTTATTCACGCAAATACGACCCAAAACAATTACGTTTTCACGGAGTAATTAATTGAAGAAGAAACTAAATTTTCGCTTTTTTTGGCAACTTTGGCATTGTGTTGCAGTTTTGATGTGTGTTGCTCCAAAATTCCGTGGTTACAGAGCGCATTCTTTGCCAATTTTTATAGTGTAAAAGCAAATACGAATATACAAGTGGACCGTTTCTGCATAAATAAAAGTTCATGGGGGTATTCAAGGCACGGTCATTCGGTGCTTGAAACGTTTTTGCAGTTTGTAACAGGTTGGAAAGGCCTTGAGCGTAAAAAACAACACAGAGTTGTATACTGGATAAATGCTGATGTAGCCAAAACACTTTTAGAAATATCTAGTCCAAGATCACTCGAATAGTGAGCATATAGTAAATTATGCCACCACAGTCACTATGTCATCCCCGAGAGGCAGCAGATAGAAAAATCCTTTTTGCAAGGCGACTAGGCAGACTCTGGTTATCTTGCAAAAGTAGCTCTGGTGCTTAACATGTTTGGAATCACACAGGGAAACTTCTACATGAAAATCTTTGATTTAACGGAAGTTTTCGGGAAAAAGGGCCTGTTTTTAAACTTTGGCGAGCTGTAAAAAGCCTAATTGTCATAGTGAAGCAAAATCAATTTCAGTGTATAAAAATTTTGACCAATTTGGGGTCCGTGTTTCAGGCGCCTTATTGTTAGTTGTAAGCACTTATACAGCAAAAACAAATGTCGTAGATGATTGTTTTGTCTGAAACCTTGAAGATAGCTTCTTGGACGTATTACACGTGTCCACAATGGCCCACTTTGTTCTCGTACTGTTACAGCCCGCAGGGCAAGCAAAAATATTAGTCCAGATTTTATTGGCGCACCCTGTACATGCATATAAGACCAGCTTGCTTTATGCACGTAATATTTACAACAACAAGAAGCGTAAAAAATCAGTTAACCCTTGCAAGAAGTAGTGCTCGATTTCGTTTATACACTGTAGGAAGATTAGCCGATGAAAGTTTCTTTAATCGGAATATCAATTACCGGATTCACGCAATCCCATGTCCATATGGCATTTACAAAAGCCCTTCTTGCAGCCAGTTTTTCGCGGGGATTTGTCATCAGCGATTCAAAAAACGGGCTCATCACACAAAGTACAGTGCGGAGAATGACTGCTTCGATCTGATCAAGCGGACAGTGAATCGCAAGTACAAACTCTGCAAGCGAAAAGAAAGAAGGATGGAACACATTGTGAAAGGAAATGTGAAGTTGGACAAATTCGTTCCTGTGCATAGCAGTTATGGGTTGTCTTTATTCCACCTTTAATTAGTTGGTTGAAGATTGTATGAAAAAGGAAGCTATTGCAAACAAAAAGTCCTGCAAAAATAGTCATTGCGTCAAAAATCCAATTTCATTTTAGGATGACTGGGAAGGCAAATGGCGTGTGCCGATAGCAACGGATATCATGGTCGAAAAAGGTACCAAAGCAAGGGTAAATTTGTTAGCGCAAGCCATCATCGAATCATAACGAAGTCTGTTTCTACATATTTCTGGAACAAGTTTGTTGGGATATCGAGATATTTTTATGTTTAAGTATGTCAAAGGAAAAAGAAGCTCTGATTTCAAAAGGTCCTTGTGCCTGTGATACCTTTTGATACAAAATTTATCACCTCCAAGATCCAAGATCCGTTTTTCGACTTCTCCTTTATTGAGTCCAAGTTAATCATGTATTTATTCCTCATGGCAAAAAATGCACTCTTTGGCCGAATGTTTCCACTTCTTCGTCAAAGATTGGAAATTTTGTTGATGGCATGCGCTTATGATTGTTTTTTTCACGCAAGGCATGGAAAGAAGAGGAATCAAGAGAGTAGGAAAAATGTGGAAAACGTAATTACAGGGTAGGCCAAAAAAATGGACATTAATTTTTCTTCGATTTTTCCTGCCATGAAAGAGTTTGCGAAAAAAGGTATATATGGCATGAAAGTACTGCGTTTAGGGAACATATTGACTGCAGAATTTTTGCCATACCTGCAAAAAATTCAATCATACGTTTGCAAGAAGTTTGCCGGGTCAGCACGCCAATTCCCGCGGCAAAATTTTAAAAGTTCTTGTTCCTAAATTTTTTACGAGGGAATGGTCTGAACTTTCCCCAGCGTTTAGGAAAATGACTAGTACAGGTGAATAGAGCAGGTCAACTTTGGCAGAAAAAGACAATTTCCAGCTGTGGAATAAGAAGAGCGGCGTTCAGTGGTTCGGTTAGCCGAGTGGATAAAGCATCCGCTCGATATTCTTTTGGGGGTTGGTTCGATTCCGGGGCCACGCGAAGGACCGTGATAAGCAAGATCAAACTCTAACACCAAAAAAAATCATTTTGTCTTTTTTATACGTTTTATAGGTTATATAAAAATTTTTAAACAATAACGAAGTGGGGGTACAGACTGTTTCAAAAAGATAGAAATACCCTTTTCTATTACCAAACGGTACCCAAAAAATTAATTTTTTGACGATTATTCTTTTGGTGTAATGCCCCTATAAAACGTACAAAAACTGGCAAAATATTTTTGTTGGGATGTTAGAGTTTGATCTTGCTCATCAAAGCCTTATCACGGTCCTTCGCGAATCCCCGGAATCGAACCAACCCCAGAAGAATGTCGATACCTAAACTCGCCTAGATTTTACTCCAAAAACACAAAAAATCCGTATTGTTTCAAAATTGGGCTTATAAGTCACCTAGAAGTTCAGCTAGAATGCTAAAATTAAAAACGGCAAGTACTGACACAATTGTCCTCATTATTTTCGGAGGATGGCAAAAAAATTTGGCCAATAACATGCACAGTAAACCCAAAAACTTTATTGTGCACCCCATTTCCGATCATTTCCCGCGCTTTTCTTTTCGCTTTTTTCGATGAAAATGGAGGCTCGATTATCCTCGATGGGGCTTCACAGTTGGGCCTGTAACTTTGTAGTCGTTGACTGCAGACTGATAAAATTTTGTCAACTTATAGAGTGCACGCTTAGCTTTGCAGAAATATAAAAATTGTTATTCAATGTTACAGTATAGCCAAATCCGCCTTGATTTTCCTGAAAAAACACAAAAAATCCAAAAGTTTTTGAAGTTGGGTTTATAAGTCAGCTGAAAATTGAGCTAGAATTCTGAAATTAACGCAACGTGTTCTATGCAGTAACGCCTTGGATAATTTGAAAAGACGGCATAATATTTCGACGTGTACCGGATACTGTAAGCCCGGTAATCTTTTTGGGGGCGCACGTCAAGAAAAAGTAAAACAAAAGCGCTCAAGCACAGGGGATTCGGATTTACTTATAAAAACTTTTATTTACTTATAGGTAAAAATATTTCCCAAAAATTCACTTATAAGTTAAAAAAAGGCGGAGCCTATTTTGATTTACTTATAAGAAATTTTATTTACTTATAAGAACTTTTATTTACCTATAATTACCAATAAGGACTCCGAAAAGAAAACAGTTGAGCGCCAAAGACGCTTTTGGCTTTTTGAACGCATGGGCGAGACTTAGAAATTCTAAGTTTTTCGGAGCAGTACTGGTCAATGAAGGTGCATAAGGGTATTTATACCTTGGATGGAACAAGGTAAGGTACTTTTAGTGCATTTTGTCTTTCAGAACTATAAAAAGTGGATAGATAATAAATCCGGAACATAAGAAACTTCTCGAATAGAACGCATGTCAGCATCAGGCAGCTTCGGAAGATCTAAGAACAAGCATAATCAACCAAGAATTCAGATGAAGAACCCTTTCCACAATTTTGGTAGGTTTTTTAAACTGCTTCCACATTTCAGAAGGCCAGAAACTTTTCAAGACATGGTTTTCTTATGTTGTACTAGGTCCAGGTGAACCCTCTAGTTTTCAGATACTCACAAAATGTTCATGGAGGAAGTAAATGGACAACGTGCGCACAATGTCTGGAAAAAATGGCTATCGGATGCCCCAGGTATGTTGATAGTATTCACCTGGACCTAGTACAACATAAAAAACTTGATGTCTCGAAATCTCATTGCCAAATGCTGAACCTCAAATTAATTTTTTGGGATGGAAAAGCGTAGAAAAAACAGTTAAAAAAGGGCTTATAGTTCAGTTATCTTTCTTTATCTTGACTATTTTCAGTGAATCCAACCCATCGCAGATTCCTCACAAAAACAATCATGCCCCGTCAGGACAAATGACAGATGGAAGCTAACCCGGAGCATAGAAGATGCGCTAACCAAATATCCAACCGGTAATACATCAGATTCAAGTTGTTTTTTCTTTGTTTGAATAAATTTATATCTATCCTGCACTGTGGATAATTTTCTGTTACCTATAAGTATTTATAATTACCTATAAGTGAATTTCCCAAACGGCGAAAATAAAAATTACCTATAAGTGATTTGAAAATCACTTATAAGAACTTTTATTTACTTATAAAAACTTGAAGTTTTTATAAGTAAATAAAAGTTTTTATAAGTGATTTTGAGTTCCCTGTGAGCAATGAAAAATTCTTGGCATTCTGTTTCGGCGAAAGAATAATTTTTTGCTCCAACACGGCGGTTTCACACAACAGAAAAGCGGGAACTTCGTTTTGTTCTTTTTTGAAGCGGGGGCGCAGCTCGCGGAGGCAAAAAATGACGTTTTTTTACTGTAACTTTTAAACTAACAGTCGAATCGAAAATCGACCAGGTATTTAGAAAATAGAATTTGTCTTTTATCTAGTGACGTATTAAACACATTGCAGAAGTGAAATCGGAGACCAATTGTCTGTGGCGCTAAATTTGCCTATGTTGAGGATACCGTATCAAAACCAAAAATCAAAATGGGAACTTGATATGAAGAAGTCGATATGTAAAGACATGATTCCGAGTCGATAGACACCGAAAACGTCAAAAAAGGTTGACTGAGCGAGAAGTTATGACACCCAAAAAACATGCTGATTTTTGACAATTTCGAAAAACTACAGTATCCTTCGAACAAATAGTCGGATCAAAAATCGACCAGGGATTTAAAAACTACTTTGTCTTAGCTATATTTTGGTATACAGCACGGCTAAGTAGGTGATCAAATGAAGAGACTTGTCTGTGGCCGAAAGTACATTGGTCATGTTGTAGTAGGTCAAAGTTGATCGTGAGACAAATGCAAAGGTGGTTATGAGGGGTTAGGGTGCTACTACAACTCAGTAAGCAATAATCGTTTAGAATCAACGTCGATTTTGCATTAGCGAGGACTTGTGGTACAGTACCCACCATCACCTTATCCACTTTAACTATCAAGGCTTACGCTACTAAAAGACCATATATTGCGCTTAGACTGTGCTCCTCCATCTCTGTGTTTATAAATTAAACATTTAACAATTATTTTAGCCTCATATAACCACAGCTGGTTTTCATCGGGTATGCCACTATATGTACAATATTGCTGTAAGCAGCGTTTAAAAAAAGTTTCGGTTTTTGTTGGTCCCATAGGTTCTAACGCTTCCTCTACATCTTTAAACGGGTTTGCTTCCTCTGTTTAATTAAAATACGGCCTGATTACTGTTTTAATATTCATTTAAGTAATCATGGTAACCGTTACCTCATTTGATGATTTTAGAAACTTTAATGTGAATTCTAAGTTAATTATTGGTCTGAAAAGATCAAGAAAAATGTTTTTTATTCTTTTAGTATCAATTACACCACACTTCTGATGAAACTGTACGATTTCTTCCTAGACATGTTTCATCGTATACCTTCCTCTGCAAGCTGCGCGTACTTTATTTTTTTTCATACCACGAAAGAGACCTTTGAAACCGCCGTGCCAAAGATAACCTGATTACACGATGAAGATGGGGTAGAATAGGGTTATTGCATACATAAATTTGAAGCTGGAGTCCTGCTTAACCTGAACATACATATTTCATATAAAAAATCGGTCGTCTTCTATCTGTTTGAAGCCTAAACTAACAACGCCTAAAAAATGTTACGATTTCGAGGATTTCTCTAAGATTTTCCCTCGCCCCTATTTGAAGTTTCGTGGAAACATAGTCTGGAATAAGGCGGATTTTTTGAGCCTAAAACGAAAAAAATCAAATGAGCCAGTTTCGAGATAGAAATCAACTTGCGGCCACCGGCTCAAAAGTTATGGCTCCAACTTTGAGACCTACTCTAGGGTTTGGATCGACAAGAGCGGTTTTTCTCTCGGACTCTCTCGCTAATTCGAGATCTTTTTGCTTCTATGACTAAAAGCGTACGGAAAAAACGTACGCTCTGATAGTCGGACAGCTAGCTCCCTGTGAGGAAATGCCCTTTCAGCAAAAAATAGAGCGAAGACGTAAAAGGGCGCTACGATTAATTTCCGCGTCTAAACTGAAAAAATAAGGTTTGCTCATTACAAATGAGTCCTAAATTTGCTGCCATTTTGCGTAGAGCCAAGAAATACAGCTTAAAAAAGGAAAAGATTTTTGAGATAGTCCCGTAGAATTCTTTTGGCTCGCGAAGGGCCGGACGATAAATAGGACTTTAAAAATGGCAGTTTTACGACCCCCTGCGGTACTGTTTGGTTCCAAATCTTGCTCATTCTGGCCCCTGTTTCGTTTGTTTACCCCTTTTTAAACTGAAATCTGAGCTTAACGATTACTCCAAACACCAAAGAACTGTTAGTCGTAGGATAGGCTGAGATCACTGCCTTCCTTCAAAACGTTCAGCATGAAGACTTTTCATAGCCTTTCTGATGGCCATGCCTTTTGCTGTCTCGTCAGTCTCATCAAAAAACGATCCATGTATTTACTTCGACGCTTTTTCGGTCTTTTTTATGGGCGACCCTTAAAGTAAATAAGATTTCTTTGCTTGAATTGTATTATGAGTATGTCTAGCCGTAGATTATAAAAATTCGTGCAAGAAGGGCAAATATATTATTTATAGGGCTCAAAAAGGGGCGTTATTTCCTGAGAAGTTTGGAAAACAAATTTTGGATAACCAAATATTTATATTTTTGGCAAAACTGTATTTATCAGATTAATTGAAGCTCATATATATTTGTTACAGTCCCAAAAACAACTTCACGATTAAAAAAAATAGTGCTTTGGTCTTCCTAAAGAACCGAACATTGATGACTAAAATTTCACAAATTTTTTTCTGTTCTTTGCCAACAAAAAAATTGACCTCATTGTTCGAGCGAGTCTCGTTCCTGAGTAAAGAACGCTTCAAATTCAATGGAAAAACGTTTGAAGGGTAGAATGAGGAGGGCAGAGAGCAGGGTCTTGTTTTCTACCCAGGACAAGAGTTCGTTAGAAAATCAGAAAACTGCACTTTGGAAACATTACGTCAGTGATAGTGCAATTATAAAAATAAGGAAGTAGAGAGCCGACAATACCTCTTGGGAAGTTGGGCATTTTGAGGAGACTTTGGAATATTGCAACAACAAATGCAAAGTCATCAAAAATGATTGGTTGCAAGATCTAAATTTTAAAATGAACAATAAAGTACATGTCAAATGGTATAAAATTTGTCTTATTGTAAGAAAGTGATAAAAAAAGTATGATATTTTGTTTTCAAGCAATCAAAAACCTCTGAAAAAAGGGCTACATGGCTATGCAAGACGTTAGGCGTTATTTAGCTTTCAAAAACAAAAAAAAATTATACCTATTTCAATTTATACTTACCGGTCCCCTCCCACATAATCAATGCCAATTTTGTTCACACTGTCTTCTCAAATCTCCACGCTCTTTTTCCCCCATCCTCCTCATAAAAATCGCCCTCAAATACCTCAAATACGCAAATGACTCAGTATACGTACGTTTCAACGAACTTTTTGTTGCGTTGTCTGCCTGGGGTTCGTAATATACGTTTCTTTCTTTCTGCACAATGTTTTCACGTTGTCTAAAGTACGTGAAGTCTTGGGTTCCGCCCTCTTTTCGGGTGTTTTTTTTCAAGGGCGTCTTGTTCGAGAGCAGTGTTAAAGCCGTCTGTTCGTGCGTTTTCGGTATAAAATGGCCAAAAGTTTGTTTGCTGACTTGAAAGTAAAGGATGCAGTATAAAATAGAAAGATCGGTAGTACTTTCGAGGGGAAAGATTAGGTTCGGTGAGAGCTTAAGGCTGGACAAAACATCGTTTTATTTTTGGGTGTTATCTGCGACTTGTTCAATTTAGTTTTTCCCATCTTTACAGTGATTCTTGAAAGGTCAAGAATCCTTTTGCGGCACTGGATTCGTTCCCCGTATAGCCTTATTTAGAGCCAACATTTAGGGACTGAATAAAATCGAAGGAATTCCCTGAATTTATATTTCCCTTAATTTGCCAATGTTTCCCATTGCTGCCGCTTTCCTACCTAACTCCGCTCATCATTGCCTACAATTATCTTCATAGACCAGGCTAATTTTGAATTTCAGTGATACGCTTTAATCCACGAACCATGGTGACTGCTCGATTCAATCGTCTCACCACTCTACTCGTCCTCACTCACCGCCAATTGGCAACGTTTTCCGGTCCCCGCAACTTACACACGTTGCGCGCTTTGATGAATAATCGAATGGCCCCACAATCTTCGTCTCTCAGAGCTTTTTCGGCTTCAGTTTCGCAGCCTCACACCCACCTGACTTGCAGCCACGACGAGGCGAGGTTTAAGTCGTTGACGGAGGACCAGGTGCTGGCTGAGCCGATTCCCAGCACTCAAAAAGCCGCTGTCTTCCACAAATTTGGCCAACGATATCAGTTTGAGAAAATTTCGGTGCCTGAGATTGGAGATGATGACATTTTGGTGAAAGTAATTTACTCTGGAGTCTGCCACACCGACATTCACGTCTGGCTTGGAGATTTCCCTATGGAAGCGAAAGAACTGCCAATTGTCGGAGGTCATGAGGGTGCGGGAGTTGTGGTCAAAGTGGGGCAGAATGTAAAGGACTTCAAGATCGGGGATCGAGCCGGCATTAAGGTGAGCCTAACGTTAATTAGGATAAAATAAAGGCCATTGCCGTCAGAATCATTTATTATTCCCTTTTTCAACGATGACTTTTCCTATATTATTTCTTTTTTTAGTGGGTAAACTCGTCATGTACGACCTGTGAGCATTGTAAAAAAGGAAACGAGCCAAATTGTGGTGACGTCGTTTTAAGTGGATTCCACAGAGATGGATCTTTCCAACAATATGCGGTTGTAAACGGAAACGAAGCAGTTAAAATTGTTGATGGAATTGATCTGGTCGAGGTTTCACCCATTCTTTGCGCTGTAAGTCATTTCAAATTCTTGTAGCCGCCATGGAAAACCGCTCAAGATCTAAACAGCCCGCAGAAACAATATTTCTTGCCATATTTCATTTATATTTTCAAATTTTTTAGGGAGTGACCGTCTACAAGGCCCTCAAAGATTGTAATATCCAAGCCGGCGACACTGTGGCCATAACCGGCGCCGGTGGCGGCCTTGGCTCTCTTTGCATCCAATATGCCAAGGCCATGGGTCTGCGGGTGTTGGCGGTTGATGCGGGCGAAAAGCAAATGCATTGTCGGCATCTGGGCGCTGATATGTTCATCAATCCGTTTGATAGTCCAAACCTTGTGTCCGACATCCAAATGATGACGCAAGGAGGACCTCACGGTGTGATTAACCTAGCCACCGCCGTGAAGCCAATGGAAGACGCAACTCACTACGTTCGCACCAAAGGAACCGTCGTCTTGGTGGCGTTGCCAAAGGACGCAAAAGTGCCCGTGGACGTGTTCTCTACGGTGACTAGGTCGGTCACGGTGAAAGGAAGTTACGTGGGATCCAGACAAGACACCGACGATGCGCTCAAATTCCTTCAACGAGGCCAAATCAAGATCCCCATCAAGGTGCTGCCGTTGGAATCGCTGACTGAAGTCTTTGACAACATGATCAACCACCAAGTCACTGGAAGAGTAGTGTTGGACTTGTGGAAATGAAGGAGCTTTAGAAACTATATATATTAATATTGAAACAATGTGTAGTTTGATGTATAAAAGATGCAACGTGCAGTCAGTCATGAGCGGTCAATTTAATTTTTGCAGTAATTTCCATTAGGCCTATTTGAAGGGGAAATGGTGCCGGAAAATGGGGGAGATGACTTCTCCGCAATTTGGAAATAGAAAGCACTTTAGATTTGGTTGCACTCTGACATTATCCCAGTCATCATTTCCTTGCTTTATGTTTCATATTTTGTGTGCAATTTGATGGATAGAATAAATATAATTCTACATAGTTTAGAGGGGAAGTGCTCAAAATGTGACGCTCAGATTTTGATGAAACTTGGCATAAATTTAGAATTTTCCAAAATTATCCATAAGACGCCCTCACATGATGATGTTTGTCGCCGAATCGCAATTATTTTTTTTACGGTAGGAAACAAAGTTGGCCTCAGGCTGTTTTTTTGCGTCTTGGATATGAAAGGCCCGCGTTTTTTTTTGTCATCCAATATTGTGTAATAACGCTGTTCTTGGGGAACAGAACCCATATATTGGATATATAATATCCGGTTCTTACGATTATACAAGGTTATTAGGTCGTTTCAAGCACTATCTACCTCAGTGTAGATTATGGAAATATTGGGGGCTTTTAAACCGCCAATATCAAATGCCTTAAAAGGAAAAAAAGCTTCGTGGGTTTTATTATTTATCACTAAAATTAAATAACAGTTTTGCCAATTTCCATTGTTTGGCCGAGATTTTTCCCAGGAGGGCGCTTCATTTGGGATGCCAGACGCATCCTAAATTCTAGTAAGTATAATTTTCTTTGGCTGTGCATCGATTCTTGAATATTTTAGCTCGCGGTTTGCCGGTTCAAATATTCAATCGACTTTGCTGACGAGGCAGTGATACAAGGCGTGATGTTTAGAAGGGTCGCCCGCTCCGGTTGTCATTTAGAAAAATGGTCACAGGGCCCGACTGTTGAAGTAGAATAGGATGAAACTTTGCATAGCTTATTCTTAAAGGCTGAATCACATTTCTGTAAAATTTCATGACATTTGGAAAAGAAAACCCCGGAGATATGACCAAAAAAGTAGAGTGGAACCAAAAACCTGGGACCCACGGTATATAACAGTAAATACAGCTAGAGTTACAGCGCTGATATTAACCCCTTGTGAGGCAAATACGAACCGCTAAAAAATGATTTTATACTGTTTACAAAACGTTACCGTAGACGTCCCTCCGTCAATCAAAGAAACGTACGATTTGTCTCAAAAAGTATCCAAACTTGGCTGAAATTGTTAAGAAGGAATTTTGTCGTAGTATATATGTTTGCTAGTGTTCATCAAATATTATTATTTTTTTTTAAATTCTTCTAGGAATCTGATTTATTTCGAGCTATCCCTGAATGGGCTACTGTATTCTTTTAACTCCATTTTCTGCCCGTGCTGATGTTTCCCACTGGGTTTTAAATGAATACTGGAGAACTTGTTATTAAAATTCTTGAGACATTTTTTTGTATCATAAACATATTTTTTCCAGTAATTGTATTGTATTATAGTATTTACTGGTTTTGCTGGCGGAAAAACAATAAACAAATTTGTTGGCCACTTGCACCTATCCCAAGAAGTTGACTCGTTGACTGTCTGCGTTTTTTAATGAGAAATTGTTTTTGTAATACAGTGATGAGGAAGTAGCAAAAAAGAAAATATTTTTTCGTCGAATAATTTATGTACTTATGCCGTCACTTTTCCGACAAAAACTTAATACTATAAAGGTGTGCCAACCCGTTTCAAAGCTCCAAACTTCTATTCTCTGAGCTTTCAAACCACATTTTAATTCATCATGATCTTGTTATAACAAATCGGTTTGATTTGATTTCCCATTACGTATGCAAACCGTATGTCCTAAATTGAATCATTTGACAGTTCGTCTTCGGTGCAATGCTGCTTCTTTTAAACATTGCATGCTCCTTTTTCATAAAACACGGATCAATTAGCGAAGACTTAAGTTAGCGCATGGCAGTAACAGCCAACATATTCAGCGATCTTTGCCGCTTCGAGAGGGCATGAAAATGATGTCCCTCTTTTAGCTGGCTCTTTACATGCTGACTTTGCAAACCAGGCGTTAAGTTTTCAACCTAAAACTTTGATTTTATCTGCAAAGCGCGAGCTGCGAATCTTCTACAGCTCTAATTGTACTTGACACTAGACATGGCTAGTGGGCCGACCCGGCCGAGCGAGTTTGAAAGGCACCACTTTGCGGGCAGCTAAAAGAACCACGGAGATTCTACGGGCATGTTTGGAAATCAGCGCAAATTTACAAAGTGAAATTCTAACGATGGATTTGTCAGTCAAATTTCTATCATTACACGACGGTAGAAAAAGCGAAATTCTAATCGCTAAATGTTGGCTGCCCGCAAAGTGGTTGCCCGCAAGAGTCGCGACACCCCAAGCTATTAGGCAGTCTTTGCAGACAACAGCACAGCTAGAACAAGGCGAACAAAAAAAAGCGAAAAAATATCGTATTGTCGACTACCGTATTGACGGCAAAATTGCTGGCTCCATCAGTCGTATTCATCATCTCTTAGGCACGTGTGTTATCTCCTGATCGCCCTATTTATTTGTTTTAATCTTTATGAACCTTAACTGCCCTTATCGTTGGGGTTGTGTCTTGTCTTTTAGAGTCTGAAGTCCCGGTGGATTTAATTATTTTGAATTCAATTAAACGCAAAATTAAACGTCTGCATTCTGGAAGTATTTAAACAGACCAGTCATCTTCTTGGCGCTTCTTTATTTGCGGTGTTCTATGCTTTAAAAATTAAGGAAGACCTGGGAGGGCCGGGTCATGGGTAAACTTTCGGATTGGTCTATGATGTTTGACTTGTTTCGCAACTTGAAAACTATGGTCAAAAATCGCTTGAAACTTATTCGTGGGTTTTGCTATACACATGAGACAAGCTGCGTTGGGATGTAGCCTGACTACGTCGCTACGCGACTCGTCAGCCTACATTCCCAACGCGGGTGTGCGCGCAAAGCGCCACCAAATTAACCTAAGCCTAAGCGGCTAAGCAGCCTAAGCAAACTAAGCCTGAGCTAAGCCTAAGCAGCCTAAGCGGCTAAGCAAACTAAGCCTATGCGCTAAGCACCGCGCAGTGCACCTTATAAACTCACAGTGAACCTTCTCACCGCACAGTGCACTCGCGAAAACCCGGAGAAAATAAAAAAATTTCGAACCCGCGCGAACCCAACCGATATCGCCCTCGGAAAAATACTGGGACCCGAAATCGACGAGAAAGCTAGAGAAATTTTTGCTCTCTCACGAAAATGCAAACTCAACTTTTGCCACGCCCCTTTTTCCACGTTGCGACACGGTTTGCACAGTGCAATCTTGCCAAACGAAGCCTTTCCCAATTTGCACCGTGCAAAATTTGTTGGCGGAGTGTCGCAAAATATTTTGCAGACACTCCCCTTCGAAACCTGAAATTTGGAAAAATTTGCACAGTGCAATCAACAAAAAAGCCTACGTTCGTAGGCTTTTTTCATTTCGCACAGTGCGAAAAACACCCTCCAAACGTTTTCCCAGGCACCCCCCTTTTGATTTTCCCACTTTCCCCCCAGACGCACCGTGCACTCTGCATTTTACCCAGAGAGCTAGGCTTTTTCTCAATTTGCACAGTGCGAATCCCAATTTTGGCTTTGTCGCTGCGCGAATTTTGGCTTTGTCGCTGCGCGACAAAGCAAAAGAAAAAATCCGCACAGTGCATCCTTTCGAAAGTGTTTTTGCACAGTGCGGAGGCCCCCGCGCTCGGTCCCTTTTTGATTCCGAGAGAGCCACCCATGGCGCAGTGGGTAGCGCGGAAGTCTGGCAATCTGAAGTCCCCGGAGGTTCAATCCCCCGGAAAAAAAATTATACCACGTTGTAGTACAATTAGAGGGCCGTCATATTTTGGGTTTTTTACCCAAAAGTTTTGACTTTTTCGGGGTGAAATAATTAATGGAAAATTTGGCCAGAATTAAATTCGGCCAGACCGTATTTTAGAAAAATATGCAGATTTTTACACTCCTCCTGATCGAGTTTTCAATTTCCGAACGATTGAGCCAGGTCCTGTCTTCGTATCTCTACTCGTTCAAAAGTTACGGTACTTTTTATGTTTACGATGTTACAGTAACTCGGTTTCAAGAAATGGCGGAAACGCGTCAACTTTTGTTTTGAAGAGCTATTTAAACTCAGTAGAATGCTTTTTGAGGCGGGTGGATACGATCAAAATTGGCCGAGATACTGTATTTTTAAGCCAGATACCTTGTTACAGTAATCCCTCGTGTAGCGACAGACCTGGAACCGTGAAATACACCTTGAAAGACGTGTAATGACGAGTACTACCAGTGCTGTGAATTTTGTCCGGCGCGATTGCGTCAACGCTGAGAAAATGGCGGAAAAGCGCCTTACGGCGCAAAAGCTACCGTAACCCACAGTAAGCCGAAAAAAATCGGCGAGATAGGAGGACTATGATACCACTTGTGATGGTGATTTTTCACGTAGATTCAGAATTTGGCATCAGAATTTGAAATTTCCTTCATCTACACCTGTAGCCTAAGGGTGAAAAAATTGAAAATGTTACAGTAGCCGTAGTTTTGAATTTACATGAAAGAATCCAATTAGAAAGTTTGAAAGGAATAGAAAACACGTCCGATAAAGAAAGAATGGTACTCGGCGCTCGTTTCGCTCGCGAGATGTTTTTGAGTATGTCACAAAATCACTTCGCGAATTGTTTAGAACCGGGGACTGTAACCCGCCGTCCGAAAACCACTTCAGGCGCTTCCAAAAAACGCTCCGCAACTTTCCATGGCAGCGATTTTTGATTAAGGTCCTAGTTCCGGAGATACGAAAATCGGATTTTGGATTTGAAATCCGGATATAACCAATATGCAAATTTTTGTTCAAAAAGCATGTCAGATTTGGAGTCAGCGTGAAAAATGACCCACAGTGCATGAAGGAAACGTGTGGATAGCTGGCCGTTTTCATGTCGAATCGTTTTTGACTTTTTGGAACCTTCCAGTCCCGAGAGCCGCCCGCGATGGGGACACGACCGCGTTATGTAGAAATTTCTGAAAATCTATTTGAAGTGTTTTGCAAGAGATCTATCGGAACGGGACCTGGCTAACTATCTTTAAAAAGCCGCAAAGGTGGCTCAAAAAAGGGGTACTTTTTAAAAAGTCGGTTTTTTGCAATTTTCAAAATGACACTCCAACTATGGTGAAAAAACGAGTACCATATTCAGGTGTAGAATTTCATTCCACGAATTCTGAAAAAAAAATCGGCAGCATAGCTCCAAAAAGAAAGAAGAAAACTCGATTTTTCAGTACCGACCGGTCGATAATGACAGCCACTAAAAAAAAGTCATTTGGGTATCACAAAGAGTAAAAAAAAGAATGTATGGAAAAAAAAGTGAAAAAAATTGAAGTTAAGAGGAAACGGTCAGAAGCCCTTAATGTAGAGGGGGCGCGGCGGAGCGCGGCTCCCGAAGATACTGAAAGTAGAATGTCGGTAGCAATTCTTTAATTCATCCTATCGTATTTTAAGTTAAAATTCAGGGTCGTTGTATAGGCAAGTCCGTAGTTAAAAAATCGAAAGTTAGCATGTTTTTTCGTCAAGTAATAGGGTAATTGAGTGGGGTAAGAATTTTACAAGAAGTTTCAGCGTTTTGTATCTGCTCCTGGTATTTGATGACAAAACTTGACCTTTCGGGCAGCTACCATGAAGATTCTGCGAGCATGTCTAGAAATTAGCCAACCTGCCCACAGAAAGAAATTCTAACGATGGATTTGGCAGTTATATGTTGTGAATTAAGTTACCGGGTGTATAAGTGGCTTGAATAATTACCATAACGTTAATAAGGCATTTTTAAAAGTTCAAAAAACATTTTTTAAAGACAAACTTTCATAACTTTGAAAGCGGTGGATGAATTCAATATAATAGATTCGTATAGTTATCAGTACTAGGAAATTGCTAATGCAAAATTTCTATCATACTACGTGGATTGCGGTAGAATAAATCATAATTCTAATAGATAAATGTTAGCTGCTCGCATAGTGGTTGCCCGCAAAAGGCGCGACACGATTGACCGCACTATACCGGACCCAAAGACTGTTAAAGCTCTTGGCTTCCGTTGCAAAGCGCAAGCTTAAATCTTGAACAATTAATGAGTTAATTTTCATTTTATGTAATGCATAGCCTAATCTGTCCTATAAGACGCATAAGCAAAGGTTAATCGATATCTATGCAAAATTGAACACTTAAGTTTTTCTTTCAAAAGTTGCTTTTGAGCTCTGCAGTTTGCATTTCCGTATATGTCATCGAATCTCAACTCCAGTACAAACCGTAATACGATTACGTGTCCTTACATAATTTTCTGCAATTTCCGTAGTTTATGATGTGAAATTGCATTTTTTGTTCCACTGTCACGGCTAAATACGAAGAACTTTGGTCAATTTTTCCGCAGGTGTCTTACGTATATACATAAGTAACAAATCTCATTTCTCCGTCAGAATCTCGAGTTTTGTTTTCCTATCCGCACGTTGGGCGAGCTCGTTATGACCGTCGCCGTCAATGCCCTTCCTTATTTGCAGTTGAGACCTTACGACTTTGCACCAAAGATTTTATGGTCTTCGCGAAAAAAGAGGTAATGAATAATGGGAAATCGGTAAAAATAGATGGCGAATAGGGGTTTTGGATTGTTCTGGAAGCATTTGAGGTCTATTTCGAAATGGTTTGGGGATGTTGGAAAGTGCCGGTTAGATTTTTTGGGACGAGAAAAACCGGTCGGTTAATAGTTGTCTGTCATCAAAGATAGTAGCGGGAAAAGTTTCAGTTTATACTCGGTCGAACAGGCGCTAAAATAAGCTTGAATATGGTAGCAAAAAGCATTTTTTCAGTCTGTCATGAAAATAGTGCGGGTCATCGCAACCAAATACCCGCAATTTCTTGACGTGCGACAACCCGCCACTATTTTACCCGACAGGCTAATGGTATCAAAAAGTAGTTCACAGGCGCAAACATGATGATTTTTTGGCAGTGGAAGTTGTTGAGATTCTGCAGGATTTTCTTTGGTGACACTTTTGGTTTTGACCTTTTGCCTTCATTGATATAATTTTTCGGCTGTGCAACATATATATTTTCATTCCGTCTTGCCTTTGTTTCTACAGTTTCTGCTCCTTGGGTTGTCTTGGAAAATGTAGTCAAATATTATTGGCCCGCCCTCCAAAGATTGAAGCTGCATTTCCAAACAGCTCTGAAATGTTTGTCCGTTTGTTATTAAAAAATATTGAGTATATCTATGTAGCACATCTCGGTTACGGTTTTTATCTACAATTTACGTGATTCACTTAATCTGGAATTGAAAAAATAACATGTCAAGTGTTCAATAAATGCTTATTTATGGGGGTCTCCGCCTTTGTTAGGGCACGCGTACTATGATTGATCTCAAAGGTGCCAAAATAAATACATTATACGTATTAGTCCTTTGATCTTATGACATTATCGTGAGACTCATTCAACTCTGTTTATATCGTATTTTCTTTGTTAAATAAAAAAGCTACGACAACATGCTTTTTTGTGTCACCTTGGGTGGCAACAAACATAGCAGAGGCCGGTCTTATCCGTCCCGGGTTTCGGAAGTTTCTAAAAGGGCCGGTCCAAGCTTTTCTGGTGTCGGCCTTTAGCTCGACTTAATTTTGCAGGCCCGGGTTTTAGGCCCGATATGCCAGGGGCCCAAAAATTCTAAAAGCCCGACCCTGTAGCCATGTCATCGTGGCAATTTTAACAGCTAGTTGAAAGTCTTCAACAAGAAGAATTGCCTCTTCTGATCTTCCAAACCTCCGTTACTTTTTCCCAGTCTATCCGAAAGATCCTATTACTATTTCAAATAGTCGACCACTTTTAATGCGTTCTATTACCCTGAAAATTAACTTTCTTACCCCCCGCTCTTTAATAATCAACCAACCACGCGCTTCCCAGAATTCCCCCCAACCTTCCGTATATTCCCCATAATTCCCTTCGACATGTTATAAACGTTGGACCGCTACGATGCTAATTTCCGCTCGGTTCTGGCGAAGGTTGTGAAAGCAAATTAAGTGAGATATGAAGATAATTTCTCGGTGCACTGTTTGTTATTCATGAATGCATTCGGGTTGTTTTGGATCCGGTCGAATTTCCGCTCGGGAGGGTCAAAAGTTGAGGTTTGGTGCGCGAATCGTCAAAGCAATTGGGTAATTGAGTGGGGTAAGAATTTTGCCAGAAGGTTTAGCGTTCTTTGTATCTGCTCGTGGTTCCATTTGATGACTAAACTTGACCTTTCAGGCAGCTAGGAAAACCGCGGATATTGTTCGGGCATGTTTGGAAATCAGCCAAAATTTGCTTACAAAAGGAAACTCTAACGATGGATTAGTTTACTGGTGTATGAGAGGTTTGAATAGTTACCACAAGAATAACGAGGCATTTTCTGAGGTTCAGAAACCATTTTTTTAAAACAAACTCCTATAACTTTGCAGATTGGTTGGCCGCAAGAGTCGCGGCGCACATTTGATAGGGCACCATCACCTTTGAGTCTGAAAAGACCGGCAAGTCTTGCCGGCATGGTCAGATTTTTACCACGGTCAAGCTGAGCCAGTCAGGAATAGATTTGTATCAGCATTATGTGCTTAGAGCTTTATAAAAAGGAAAGAAGTCGGGTAAATTTTAGCGAATGGACCTGGGCCACTTAAGAAATTTTTGTTCGCCTCTGTTACGCAAATTGAAAATTTTTAAAACCCATTACAAGAGTACCAGTGCAAAATGGGACTACAAACCATTTTAAGAAATAAATAAATCTTTTCTTTCTTGGAAATTATATGTAGTGACGTATCTTCGATACTTTGCAACTTACATATACCCGTTTGGGTTCCTGAGACAAAATTAATCCGGCCTATAAGACAAATTGGCAATTGGAAGCTAGCGTGAGAAAGACATATTTGATGTTTTTGTTGTCCCCGAATATCCGGCATTTTGTTGCAAAAAAAATGCCGGATATTCAGTGAAAAATTTAGGTTCATTCAGCGGAATGGAATTTGTAGTACTGTGTGTATTCTGTTCTCTATTTGCATCTGTAAATGTAATTACCGCATTGTACGGAAATATAATTACATACAGAAGTAATATCACTTGTCTAAACACCTGTCAAAAAGTCGTGTTGCAAATTGCACGTCTCACCTATACAGATCCTTTTAACTGTGTAATTCTTTGGTTTAATTTTTTTTTATTTTTGCTCGATTACCCCATGTTTGAAACATTATGGTTAGACGGGTAATATTCTGAAGAAAAATTGTATGGCAAAGGATCAAAGACATTTTTCGGCAACCCAGGGAGTCTCCCTCCTCGTTTCGGCACTTCGCACACCCAGTATCGAACAAATTCACACGAAATGTCACAACAAAATTTTTCGTGTGGTTTTTCGAAAGAAAAATATTTTTCTCGAAATTATTTTATTGCTTTTGTCAGTTGTGACACTTCGTTTGGACGAAACTCAAAAGTGGGCGAGAGACATTTTTGTTCTATTTCGGTTTGCCGTACAGCGTTTGTTTCACAGAAGTTTCACTTTATTTAAATTTTACCCTAAACACAAGAGCCTCCAAATTTCATGTCCTTTGCGCAGTCTAATACCATCCACCTAGATCATGGTGCCTCTCCTTTCCGTTCGCCTGACCTTACGCGATTTTACTCGATCTTAAATTCACGTGGAATCAACGTAATAGAATGTAGAAGCAGTCACGTTTCAGGATGATAAAGAAAGTCTCGATCGACGCGCAAGAGCGTGTTTGGCTGACCGAAGCCACCGACGCGGAAGGTGATGCCGATACAGAAGAGACGGAAGAATCGTTGTCTTCATCGGAAACCCCAACCAGTGACCAGGTCGTCAACGAAGAGCAGATCAAGAAAACGCAGCGTCGAATCATGGGAGTTTTTGTGATCTATGTGGGAAGATTATGCGGAATTCATCCGGTAAAAGCGCCGTATTTCTGTAGCACAACTGAATGCAAAAAATTGAAGTGAGCATTTTTTGAGTCATCAATTTTTAATTTTTTGAAACAATAGTTTAAAAAATATAATAAATTCAATTTTTTCAGATTCCGCGATCGTCTGAATCTCTGGGATATCCTCATTTGTCTGATCAATACGTTTGTTTGTTTGAATCACATTTACATTCGAATATTTTCCTCCAATTCCAAAGGGCTGTGGGCAAGTAAAGACCGAGCCAAATGGCTTCAAACCCTTGTTTCGTAAGTTCCCCTGTTGATTATAGAAAAATAAGCAAATATTTCGAAATTCCCGATCTATGAAATCCCAAAGAGCTATTTACCAAGCCAAAATTTCAAAACTGACAGCACTTATTAGCGTCAAAAAGCTAAGTAACAAATTTTATTGTTTTCAGATCAAGCGCCCCTTTATTGGTGATTATGGCGACTTCCATAACTTCGCCGGGGATGGACCGGCTACTCTACCTTATGTCCAATAAAAAGCAAGACATTATCGATTCGAACAATAAGCAACGGATTCGAAGATGGACCTCGATCATGTTTATTTTGAACATCTCTTTTGGACTGGTCATGCTCGTTCATTTTTCACAGGTAAGCGCGCATTCGCAGAGTTTTCTGGCCACGCAGAGTTTTCTGGCCACGCAGAGTTTTCTGGCCACGCAGAGTTTTCTGGCCACGCAGAGAGGGCTCGTAACGGCATTACGTGAATAATGGGATATTGAAATGAATGTAATACGCGTTTTAGTACCATAGAGTAACGACGGAATGAAATGGGGATAGGTTAGTTCAAAATCCGAGCCATATTGGCCAAAAAGCGTTAGGAGCCCCGGTATACCTTCCAAAAAAATGTTAGCCAGTTGTCAAACCGACCAAGACTTTTGACGGGCTGATTCTACGCGGTAATACATGTTTCGGCATAATTTTCCGAATGGCATTAGCCGTTTTTTGATAGCTCTTACCAACCCTTAGATACATCAATTTTCCATGAGGTAGGTATACTTTCTATGTTTTTGTCGAACGAAAATTTTGCAATTTTTTCAGGTACTAACCCTCGACTTTATTCACTACAACTTTCATCGGACCAACGTCCTCGACAATGACTTTCTTTTCCTCGATGGCGAAGTCAAAGACGTCATTACTAACGTAAGTCTAACCACTAACATTGAACACTGAAAAGTCATGTTTTGCTCATTAAAATCTCTTTAGTTTCTCCTCGAAGTCGACCGACGATACTACAACTTGATGGCATTTATGGTAATGAAAGTCCCTCAGGTCATGATCATGATGATCGCTATTGAAAATGGATTGATGTTTGCGGAAGCGCAGAGGGTCATCGGCCGAAAAAAGCTGACTAAAGACAGATTGACCAAGTTTTTCGAGGTGAGAAAGTGAAAAGAAAACCCTGAATTTCAACGGGTTATGAAATTTTCTCTAACATACAGTTGTCCAGTGTCAAAAAACTTACCATTTTGCATCCGGGAAGTATCAAAAAATGTAGCAAAATGCCTCCCTCTCCAAGTGAAAAAACTCCCTTTTGAAGGGCAATCCCTTTCCCTCACAAAAAGAGCAACTTTTTTTTATGTTACTTGTACTACGGGGATTGTTTGTTGTTTGGAAAAGGGTATATATTTATTTGATACAGTGTAGAGGAGAAAAAGCTCTATCAAATAAATATATTCCATTTGCCAAGGAACAAAAAAGCCTTGTAAAACAAAGCAATCAAAAAACGAACGAACTTTCTGGACGACCTAATAGCTGAGATACTTTTTGATACCAAATTTTGGTTTGACCTTGATCTTTTATTCTATCTTCATCCAATGGAGGCTTTCACTGCTTGTGGTTAGGAAACTTTGAATTTGTTTACAAGATGTGGTACTTACAGTATTACACTTTTTTTCAGGAATTCCGACGAGTCGAGCGGATCCAAGCCCAATCCGAGCACACCTTCAACCGCACAGTTTTTGTCATCCTCAGCGCCAAATTAGCCGACATGACTCTGCGTTGGTACATTTTGATGCGCTATTTCACCAGCCCCTATCGGCCAAATGCCGAGCCCAATATGGCGAAGCTGGTTATTGGCGAGACCCAAACAGAGCGGTGGAACGACGAGTTCTGGGAATATTTGGAGTTCTCCTTGCTTTTAATCGGCTGGCTAATGAGATTTGTTTGGACGATGATGTTCGTCCTGTCCTTAATATACTGTAATGAAAAGTCGAGGGAAGCGTTGCCGCTGATTCTGAATAAATTAGCGCCGGATGATGCGAAAAATGTAGTAAGTTATCAATAGGTTAAAATTACCCTACATATCAATCTCCTAATGGTAAAAAAAACTAATTTTCCAGAAGGACCAGCTGATTCAAAAGTTCGGAGATACGAGTTGGGGCCTAACAATGGGCAAATTCATTCACATGGACCGATCTGCTTTGCTGACGGTAAGTAGGCGAGACGACAATCTTAAAAACTCCCAGAATTTGAAGCGTTGTACAGTGGCGGGCATGATCCAGTCATAAAAAAACGTACCATTTTGCTTCCGAGAAGTATCAAAAACGCAGCAAAATACCTCCCTATCCAAGCTAAATGACTCCAATTTCAAAGGCGCCTTTTTTGTGTTTTTGTGGGTGCACTCTTCGAAACAAAATTTTTTAGTTGGAGAGGGAGGTATTTTGCTACATTTTTGAAACTTCCCGGATGCAAAATGATACATATTTTGCCACTGGATCATGTCCGCCACTTTAGGTGACAAAAATACATATTGAAAAGCGAACCAAAATGACTAATTGTGATTTTTTCAGATGGTCTCAATTGTCTTTACAGTTGTCGCAGTCTGGTTGCAGATCAGCCACAACAGCGGCGATCGAGTTTAGACACTTCATCGGCACGATATTTCTACAATTACTGGTTGCACTTTTGAGAGAGTGACTTTCGGAGTTGGATGATCTCAATTACAAACGGAACTCAGTTATTGGCAGTGTTATGTACATACAAAAAAGCGGTCTTACATGTTACTACAAGTTGTTTTGAATCCGTTATTAATCGAATAAACCAAAAAAAGACCAATCCGTGTGGATCTATCCCTTCATTCTCAATCTGTTCCATTTATTCCGGTTGCCTCAAGATTTGAAAAAAATCATGATTATTAAAGAAAAAAAAAAGACTATCGCCTATTACTTTATTAGACTAATAGATAAACAACAAACGGAACAAAGTGCAATTGTCCTATTTCAGCTGACCAATACCACCTAGACATGTTTTGGACTTGACGTTGACCAAAAAAGACCTTATACTACATCATGAATAACATCACAAATACTCGGCCTACAACCTCAACCTTATCACAAACTAAACTACATAGCATTAGCTTCATTTCGCCGTAATATCCAATCTCTACACAGAAGTACGGTTGAACAATAAAGTATAATATCAAGTCCAAGACGTGTGTCTAAAATAATATAAATTTAATAGGTCTAATTGGTCGCAAGTTATGATGTTCACTTAGAGGAGCATGGTGTGTGGCTTCTCCAAAAAGCCCTTAAAGTGCTGGATCCATAACGCGCCCACAGCGCCGTCCACAACGCGATGATCACAGCTGAGGGTGACTTTGATGGTGGTGACTTGTTTGTGGCTAAAACAAAAACAAATTACAACTATTCCGAACAACTTATAAGCAATTTAATAGCTCATGAAACAGGGTCTCCTAAGACATACAAACATACAAAATCAACTCACCCATCTTCGCTAGGTCGAAGCTTTTTCTTAGCGGCTCCAACGGCCAGGATGGTGGCTTGAGGCGGATTTATGATGGCGGAGAAATGGTCCACTCCATCGTACATGCCCAAATTCGAGACACTGAAGGTTCCTCCCTACAAATACTCCATTAATCTCCCAAAATCGACAAAAAATTCCATGACAACACCAAAATTTTATAATATCCTTACCTGGAACTCCTGCGGTTGAAGTTTTCCTTCTCTGGCCTTGAGCGCCAGTGCTTTCACCTCCTTGCTGATCTGTAGAATGCCCTTCGAGTCGGCGTCGAATACAATTGGGGTCAACAGTCCCTTGTCGGTGGAGACAGCTACACTAACATCGACTTGATTGTTCTGTCGGATGAACGAGTCCATGAAGAAACTGTTGGCTTCCGGCACTCTGAGGCAGGCCAGCGCCGAGGCTTTGATGATGAAGTCGTTGATGGACAACTTGTGTGGTTTTTGGTCCTTTTTGGCTTCGGCCGCGACGATCACATTCAACTTTTCGCGGATCTTCAACAACTCGTCCACTTCGATTTCACTGGTCAAATAATAATGCGGGATGGTGGACTTGGAGTCGGACAGGCGTTTGGCGATCACCTTTCTCATGTTGGACAACGGTAAATCCTGATATGAGGCGTGTTGAGATGGAGCCGAGACCGGGCCGGTGTGGGCGGCCGAATGGGCTGGAGCCGCGGCATGGGCAGCTGGGGCGGCGGCCTGGGCGGCTGGTGCTCCCGCTGTGGCTGCTGGAGCACCAGCGGGTGCTACGCCATGGCCGGCGTTCAAGATATCACTGGCGATGAGACGTCCGCCTGGACCTGATCCGGCCAGCTGACTGAGTGGGATCCCATGTTCGGCGGCCAATTTCTTGGCATACGGAGAGGCCTTCACTCTGCCGCCTTGAGCTGGCGGAGCCTGAGGGGTTGGTGGGACAACGGCAGTGGGTGGTGTGAAAGTTTGGGCAGGGGGTGCTTGAGCTGGTGGGGGTGGTGGTGGAGGTTGAGCAGCTTGAGGTTTAGGGGCCGCTGGGGCGGCAGCGGCATCACCGGAGGCCGCGAAGTCTCTGAAGGCGGCTACATCGGCTTCCTTCTCGACAATAATGCAGAGGAGCTGAAAAAATGGATTAGTATTTCATAAAAAACACTAAAATGATACAAAAAAATCTCAAAAATGGATCAAAATTTTTAAAATGTTTAAAATCCCGTATAAACACGGATCATAAAATCTTGTTTGCTTCTCAATTCTTCCAAAAAATTTCCTCTAAAATTCAAACAAAAATCCAAAAAATCTTACTTTTCCAATGGGGATGTCCTTGCTGCCTTCTGGCAACAAGATCTTGGCCAGGTATCCCTCTTCGGGGGTTTCGAAACCCATCGTCGCCTTGTCGGTCTCAATTTCACAGAGCAAATCTCCTTCGTTGATCTTCTCGCCCTCTTTTTTGGCCCAAGAAACGATGGTTCCCATCTCCATTGTCGGTGACAAGGCCGGCAACGTCACTTTCAGATGCTCCGGGAGTTCGGCTGTAATGAAAACGAAGAGGGTAACGTCATAACAAAACAAGAATCTTTACAAAAGTACTTGAATCTAAGAAGTTTTGAATCACTATTAAAAAATATATATTAATATTGCACTAGAGGTCCAAATCAAAAAAAAAATGATTTTTTTTGCTGAATAGGACATCAAAAGTACTTGAACCCATCCAAAAGCTATTTCCAACGCTACTATTTAATATGGAAAACAATGATATCAATTACTGTCAAAAAATTATATTACACTAGATCTCAAAGACTCGGTTTTAGCCCCTCAAAAAATTCTTGAAAACTTTAAAAATAATCACGGCGCTTATTAAGCAACTTCAAAGAATTATGGCCTTTAAATAGGTCATTTACATCCGCTTATATTACTATACTGCATAAGCCACTACTACAATATCATCAACCAAATCCAAATTTCAATCCTCAAACGGCTTATCAAAACAATCCAGACCTGTTTCAAACAAATAATAAATTCAATTTCACCGTTCCTATTAAAATAACGTGTATTCTAAATATCCCATTTGAAACTATAAAACACCATAAAAAGCCTAATATTAGCGGTGATTCGAAACGGGGGCGATGCGTGGGATCATCTATATTTGTTTTATTATCCTGTTATTCACACTGCTTAACAAAACCTGTGCGAGTTTAAGGAAAGCCGAGCGAAAAAGGTACCTAAAGTAATATCGGGAAATGCAAAATTTGATACCGACTCGGTTCAAATCTGCTTACAATATGAAGCCATTCGCTAAAATACGCCCTAAACATCAACAAAAATCATAATTCAACTTACCACTGTAGTATCGTACCCATTTTCCATTGAGCAGAACGTTAGCGCTGGACTTGGTCAAGGGCTTGAATTTGTACACGTTTTTACTGCAAAAAAACTTGATAATCCTTGTTAAATCAGCTGCAGACTCTTTGGTAACCAAATACTTATCTAGTCGATCATAAACACCATTATTTTATATTCACCATGATAAGCTCTTGGAAGAGTCAAATCACATGTGAAATCCTAATCTTTTGTTGTGAAAGCATATGATTTCGAGTACTCTGAACGTCATCATTCATCAAAAACGTTTCAAATTGCGTCATCTACATGGGAGAAATCAAAACAGAAACTCAAAAAACGTCTAAAATTTGTATTATATTTTCCGGAAACTTCTCCTTGTTAATTTTTTACTTTAAAGTCGATACTACACTATTTCCCATAAAACCTAACTGCAAATGTGTTTTTGTCAAAAAATTATCAGAGTTGATGTGGAATTCGAGCATTCTTCTCCACGCCGCTTTTCCTACTTTTTATGGAATGATACTTTGACCCTTGACGAATCATGCTTTTGCGAACGGGAAGAGTCGAGAATTATGGAGGTTACTAACTGTTTTTAACAGCGCGTTGCCATCTTTTTACAATAATTCAAAGTTTTTTATAAGACTTATATTACTCATGACAAAAAATTGCTCTCTGAATTGACAGATCTTTACAAAACTAACAAAAAATGGCGTCAGCGATTCGCAATCCGAACGCTTACAGTATCACTTCTCTTCTTTTCCCTAAAATTGAGAAAAAGCAAAAAAAATCAGAAAACTTACGTTGCGATCTGACTAAAATGTGCGGCCGAAAGTGCCGAAGCCGGCTGACGGAGGAGTTGGAGACTCCGCAGAGAGCGCGCCGAGAGCTTCGACATACTTTCGGTGGGCGTTTTCGGTGGGAATCTGCAATAGGACGCCATTTATGGGAAGCGTAAGATGGGCAAGTATAAGGTCGGAAAGTTGGGAGATCCACGATGATATGCAGGAATGTACCAAATAGAGGTTGGATATGTCGTAGACAATACAGTTAAAGTGACAGATTACTGGGAATTCGGTAAAGAAATATCAAAGAAAATCCAACCGACTAGATTTTTAGGTAATAACAGCCAATAAATAAACTTTTTTTTCAAGCCTTAGAAGCTTTTATATAAACTACAGCCAACGCAGGAGACCTTAGAGGTCCTAGAATCGCCAATTTCAGCCGCCAATTACAGTAATCTCTCAATTTCTTTTTGAAAATTTCGAAATCGGGCAAAAAACTTGGCAGATCTAGTAAAACCTGCGAATAATAGTAATATTTAGTAGCCTTTCAGCCTTCACAATACTTGCTTTGGCTTCAGATGAATAGAGTGCACAGTAGATAAGAAAGCAAACACCGTTTTTGTTGTGTTCAAGCGCCCTTTCCACGGTTCTCTCTCTCTTTGATTCCCGCGAAAAATTCCAGCGTTGGGGGATGGGCAATGAAAAAATTAGATCATACCGAGAGCCGTGGCGAAGATCAAGTGTGTGTGAATGACGATTCAAGGGCGCTTCTAAGGGGTAGAGAGTGTGAATTGGAGCTAACTGGGATTAGGTTACTAATTGAAATTTTTAGTGACCAAAGCCATCAATACTGTAAAAAAAGTTGTCGAATGCGACCTCTACAGTAGGGGACCTGACCCAGAGGCAAAAAACGTACCATTTTGTATCCAGGAAGTATCAAAAATACGGAAAAATGCTTCCCTCTCCAACTAAAATTTTTCTCATTTGTAGAGGGAAACATTTTGCCACATTTTTGATACTTCCCGGATGCAAAATGGTACGTTTTTTTGATACTGCATCAAGCATCCCACTGCATTAATTTTAAATTTGTCTGTACAGAGATTCTTCGTTGTATGGAGGGGTTCTTGGCCTAAACCCTCGTTCTGGCTGCTAAAGTCGTTTGTTATGCAGATTTGGTTTGTTCCTATTTGATTTATAGAGACACTATTACAAATCCGACCAAGACACCTTATATACCCAACACTGTCTGTAACAGACGACATTGGCGAAAACAAAAAGTATTTTAGACCAAAACCCTCCACACAACAACGTCTCTCCAAAACCGACAAATCTGACCTTCCTTTCAAAATTTTGAAAGAAACATGATAAACCAGAGGTCACCGGCGTCTATTACAGCATTTCAAATAATATTAAACAAGAAAGACTAGCTCATGAGGCCAAAAATGGACGACCGACCTAGAACAATATAATCTAGACCAATCTCAATCGATTTCCAGGTGAAGCTAAACTTTGGTAGGTCAATTAAAATGTATAATCTCATAAACACCACCAAATCCAATATTCATAGCCTCAAGCATTTATAAAATCATAAAAAAATCTTCGTTCTAAAACTGGGACATTTCAGCCACAAAATTTTTCAAACACTATTCCAAAAAGTCCAAAACTTCTCGAAAAAATAGCCCCATAACCAATGGTCTGATAACCTTGGTCTCTTTTTTCAAAATTCCTCCCGCTGCACTTGATTATCGGGTGGGATTTTTCCCGAACAAACACCCCTTGGACGCATGTGAAGACAATGTGAAATGGAATGCACCCCGCTTTCTCAGACGTGAACAGACTTACGAAGAACGGAACGGAGGAGAAAAAAAAGAGGATGATGTTCAAAAGTGAGGACAAATAAGTGGGAAAGGGATGGCATTTCAGGTGAAGCGATGGATCAAAACTATTTTCAGACGAATAAAAACAAAAGGACAAATCACAGAGCACGGCATGCCGTACTTTACAGCGACAACCCATCTACCCGACTACAGAGCTGTTGTCAACAAAAAATGTAGACTATAGACAATTATCTGCTCGAATTTCAACAAAATCTACATCGAGGTTTGGATTCAACGCAATTTTCAAATTCACAACAAAAAATTTTGAATCATCTAACCCGGCAACAGTGACGGACCTGATCCAGAGGTAAAAAGCGTACCATTTTGCATCCGGGAAGTATCAAAAAATGTGGCAAGATCCTTCCGTCTCCAAGTGAAAAAACTACGTTTAGAAGGGCGCCCAAAAAAAGAGCAGGCGCGCCTTCGAAATCGCATTTTTTTCAGCTGGAGAGGGTGGTATTTTGCTACATTTTTTGATACCTCCTGGATGCAAAATGGTACGTTTTTTACCACTGGATCAGGTCCGTCACTGTACATTGTCTTTAGTTTTAAACCGCTCAAACAACTTTTCCACTTTCTCGCCTAAATCAGTATCGTCCGCACCTGATTTTACTTTTATAATAGATGCATTTTTCGGAATTTTCGAGAACAAAACTTTGATTAGACACTCCCATGACCATTGTGACCAAAACAAAATCAGTAAGAATTCAAGATTAAAGTCAGATCATAATAAAAGAATTCCGTGATTTTTTCAAAATTGGACAATAAGGATCCCGTAAAAATGGTCTCTAAATCGACCAATAAGTCCTTAAGCCTAATTTATTTTCATTCATCAGTGCCTATGCTCATAATAAAAATCATTTTTACCTCATCCTCATAGAGGGTCGGCCTCCACACGCCCTTCGGCATAACTAACAAAAATCAGCCAACAAAACAAACTTGGAAGACCAGGAAAGAACTTGATAACGAAGGCTGTTGATAGTGCAGAAAACCAGGTTTTGAAATCGAATCATTTGCAAGACCTTTTATTTCTTGATATTGTTTACTCCGCGTAGTTCACGTGGACATTCAAGGAAGTTAAGATAAAAGTTTCTACGTGAGAAATACGAGCAACCGAGTATGAAACCCCGTCAGGTATTAATATAATTATTGTAGCCACTTAAATCACCTTGATTTAAAATCACTATATTACACTTGATAAATTAGTATCCCCGACCTGATTAAAAACTATCTAACCTGTCGCTTTAGCACAGATCAAGACCTTGAAGCCAATTAACTGCAGAAACAGACATTACAATGGGCAACCTGATCCAGTGACAGAAAACGTACCATTTTGGATCCGGAAAGTATCAAAAATGTGGCAAAATGCTTCCCTCTCCAAGTGAAAAAACTCCGATTTCACCAGCGCTCTTTTTGTGAGGGAAAGGACACGCACGCGCGCCCTTCAAAAAGAAGTTTTTTCACTTGAAGAGGGAAGCATTTTTCCACATTTTTGATACTTCCCGGATCCAAAATGGTACGTTTTTTGACTCTGGATCAGGTCCCCACTGTGCACAAGGATACCATAAAGGAAATTACAAAAAACGTCTAATTCAGGCCAGAATCAAGCAAAAAATATATTTTTTTGGCTTAAGACTGTACTCATCAACAAATATAAAAATGATAGGCTCAGCTTAAGCTAAATTCAGTCTTAAACGACGACATATAGACCTGTTTTGCCATGTACCACAACAATTAATCTCGCTTGCAGTCTTTTGTCTCACCACGAAAATGAAAAGGGGTTTGGCATTCTGCAAAATAAAAGAATTTCCAAAGAATATTTTTTTTACAGGGTGTTCCAAGAATTATGGAAAAAACTATTCGTTAATAACTTTGTGCTCGCTGGTCCAATCCGAAATTTTTTTTTGCATTTTGCAGAAAAGCCTTGGAGTTTTTAGAATCAAAAAAAATTTTTTTGTTTAATCGGCGGAGGCTTCCGTAATCCGCCTTGAATTCGGCGGAGTGCTTTTTTCACAAACGAGGCTGTGAAAATGGATTGATTTTTTTCTCCGCCGATTTCTCCGCCGAATTGCTTTTTTTATTCTCCCAGTATGCCGAAGGTGTAACAAGTCGTATTTAGGCGCCATGCCACCAGGAATACCATAAGTTTTGATTTTGGCCAATTTTGACTCTCCAAAGTCGAAGAAAAATCGTACGCCGAGGTTAAAAAATGTCTCCGCCGAATGACAAAGATTTGAAATAAATGTCATGCTGTATCCTCTGAATCCTTTCCCGCCCATTTTCTTCACACATACAACTCATTTGGGAAAAAAACACTCCGCCGAATTCAAGGAGGATTACTGAAGTCTCCGCCGATCTAAGAAAAAAATTTTTTCTGATTCTAAAAACTCAAATGTTTTACTGTAAAATGCAAAAGAAATTTTTCGGATTGGACCACCGAGCACAAAGTTATTAATGAATAGTTTTTTCCATAATTCTAGGAACACCCTGTATAAAAACGATTTTCTCGCCTTCCAAGTCCTGTTTCCTAGCCAAAAGTTCCTTTAGACGTCGGCAAGTTGCCAAATGACATGGGTATGAACCATCAAAGTCTAAATTATTACATAAAGACACTATAATTGATAAAATATATAAATCTTCATGACTTTTTTTATATTTATTTTTCCCATTTGCAGAATGCCAAAAAGTGCCAAAAAGCCGGGAACTGATTTTTGTTATGGGGAAAGATTGATGTATAACTCCTCAGCCGAGTAGTAAATGTGCCGCGATTTTTTGCATACTGTTTGATAAGAATGTGTCAATGTTGACTTCCAAGTTTCATGCGATTTTTCGTTATTATAAGTCGGTTAGACCACGGGAAAGATTGCAATTGTTGAATACTTAAGGTGGCTATATCTTGCAAACGGTAAAAACTGCAAAAATTATTTTAGGTGGTGCAGATAGAGTTCTATTCCCTCCTTCTTATTTACTATTCACCCAATCACCCGATGTCCTCAAAAGTGAGAGGCGATAATATTTGTTGGACCGTGTTTTTGTAACGAAGTGTTCAAAAATTTCAATCAATAATTGAGAAGACTAGCTAAAAAAGCGCTTTTCAATTGGGATTAATTGTTGTGTACAATATCACAAAACCAATCTAAAGAAAAAGAATACGAAAAATGATATAAAATACAAAATTCTTGAGCTACGAAGTTCCTATCACATCTGCTTTCTAAATGTAGACAGACGTTTTTGTTTGTCTGAACTTTTATTTTTTAAAAAAAGTACATAAGTTGGGATAGCTATAACAACCTAGATAGATAGCTATCTCAACCTTTGCATCCAGACAGGTTGTTGATGGAAAGACAGAAAATTTAGAAAGTTCGACTTTAACATAGTCTCACATTTCAACTTACAATTTCATTTCGATTCAAAACAGAACAAATCCACAAAATTTCGAAAACAAATCATTCGAAATAGCTTGATACACTCACGGACAAAAGTATAAAATGGCGAGCTTGGCCGGGCGTCCCCGAAACCCACGTAAAAGCACGTTCGTCACATTTTATCCGTTCCCCAAAACACACGATATAAAAAAAATTTGAAAAAGTATCAGTAAAACCCGGGAAAAAAATTTCTTATCAAACGAACGGCCAAAACGTTTAGGTCAAAGGCCTAAGGGGCTTTCGACTTCCTCTTGTCTTCGGGGCCAAGCTTGTTCCGGAAAAATAAATAAAAATGGGCCGATTTTCGGGGTTTCACACCGAAAAATTGAAGTGCCAAAAAAATTTTGCGGGCTTTTGGCATTATGTTGCAACCTGTTCTTCTTTTTGTTTTTTTGTTGTTCCTTTTTTCCTCGGGGTATCCGGCAATCTTGCAGCGAATTTGAGGTAAAACACGAACTGTCAGAAACTTATAGCTGCTAATATTGTTTTTATATTATCATTCTCGGATATTAGTTCCTTTTCATATAAAATTTTGATGTTTTATCTGAATTTTTTTAATTCTTCGATAAGACCCCTTTGTTATACGGCTTATATCTCTTCTTTCACAGCACTTTTTACCATTTCTGTTTGATTTATTTTTATTGCAATTGACTAAATAAGACGAAATATTTTTAAAATCCCGACTTTTAGACAAAATGACACATCCAGCGGCAAACCTAAAGGGAATGGACTTGGTGAAGTGGCTTGACACCAAACTTGGAGACACACAAGCGCATTGGTGCAGTCGACAAGCGGCTGGAGTGTTATCCAAAGAGCTGCTCACTGAATTGGCCACTTGCTTCAGCGCCTTGGAAATGCATGTAAAGTTGAAGCTAATACAATCTATTCCGCATTTATCCCCAAAACTTCTGGATAATGTAAGATTTGGCATGAAATTTATATTGTTCTTGGTTTAGTGGAGGGAGCCCTTGGAAAATCTGCTGCATATTGCTCAAAACGACTCAAGTGAATGGGTAAAGGTGATGGCTGAATTGTACTCGCAATTTCCATCAAAAAGATATCTAAAGTCTTCGACAATGAATCCAAATGACAATTTCAGTCAGACGGTTAGCCATCTGTCTCAAAGTTGTAAGTACTACATAATTTTGATGGTTTTCTCTCTTCAAATTAGTGGCGGCGTTGGTCCCAACACTCACGAGGAAGGTGGTACCCGAAGATTTTATCATTGCAACACCGCAAACTACCAAAATGATGTATGGTTATACTGAGGACGAGCCAAAACAACATTTTAAATTGAGAAGGCCGTCGAAAGCTCAAGCACTACTTGAAGATGCCTTGAAAAGTAAGAATAAGACTCTGTATAGCTTCTGGATGTTTTTACAAGACATGGAGATGAAATTCTTAATTGAAAATTGGTATTTTAGCCGCTGAATCGCTGAACGACCCCAATAGTCACAAGAAAGCGCCAGTCACAAGTTATGTCTCAAGTTTGCCCATCCGAATGCGCAACAATCAACGACGAATGGATGTGTCAAGTATGTTTACTATTTGAGTTTTCCATTTTCTCAATTTTAGTGCCCATGAAAGGGATAAAGTCGGCAAATCCCTCAAAAATCTCAGGCGGGTTCACCAACGAACCTAAGAAATTCCAACGAAACCTCACAAAAAGAGAAGGAGGTGCAATGTTGTTGGATATCTCTGACCTCCCTCAACCCCATCTCAAAAAACGCCGCGGCCCCGCGATCATTGAGCCTAAGGCAATCAAACCGGACGAACCGAAGGAACCCAAAAAACGCGGCCGAAAGTCGAAAGCCGAAAAGGAAGCGGAGCAACGGGCGGCAGAAGAGGCAAAGAATCCGTTGCCGTCGCCCTCCGAACCCGCACCTCAGCCAGAACAGCAACCAGAAAATGAAGAGGAAAGTCCGCAACCGTCGGCCCCGAATTTCCAAGGTTTCCCGAACAACTTTTTCGATTCCGGCTATCAAATGCCGTTTTCGCCGTTCTTCCAACAGAACTCGGTTTTCCCATACCAACCCCAGCAGCCCGTCCCGCCGCAGATTGACATACCTCAACAGTCTATGAACTTCTCAAATTTTAACCCAAACCCGTCGCCGAGTTTCCCCGAGGGATTCTTTGGAAACGATATCCAATAGGTCTACCTCAATATTATTAGGATAAGATAGGTGAGTAGAGAGTGGAAGTAATGGGGAAATAGGACTTTTAGAGTAGAGTAGAGACCTTTGATGAAGAGTTGGGACGGAATCCAGGTGGTTTTTGGAAATCTAGGGCGCAGCTCGCAATTTCCAAATTTGCTGATGCAAGGTCAAAATTGGCGATAAGTATAAAATTTAGAAGTTCTTCAGTGTTGTAAGACCTTTTTCGAAGTCATTAGCTGATTGATCTTATTATTAGTAGTAACCTCGGGCGCAGCTCGCCATTCCAAAATTTGCAGAAACCTCCAGGATAGTGCAAAATTAATGGTGTTTATGTGATTCCCCAAGATTATCATGATATTACAGACACAAAACCGCACTTATTCCATGATTGTACGCAATGTTACGGGTACTCTCACACATTTCACAACCTTCTCACAATCCAGTGATGTACAGTATTTTTGATATTTTTCTTGTCTTTTATTGGTAATAAATTAACAACAAATGATTTGTTGAAGAGTTCTTGAAGTAATTGCAACAGTTTTGAAAACTATTTTTATTTGACACTCTTGATATTGTGATTATTTTTGCTTGTTTTAGAGATTTATGATGCTTTTTTTTGTGAACTTTGCTAGTCGCGATTGGACCGTTTTTCTCTGTTTTCGCGAAATTCCCAGAGAAAAATCGAAAGAAATTGGCAGAAAATCCGGGTTCGGAGTGTCTGTTTTTCCGATTGTTTTCACTAATTTCCCCACATTTCTTCAGATCTCAACAAAATTCATTCCGATTTTCTTGGTTGCCATGATCTCGGACGCGGACTTGATGAAGGAATTTGTGACCGCATTCGGCGTCCCCACCCTGCCCAAGCCCAACCTTCTGGCCTACATGTCCGAAGCGGGCCGTAAAAAGCTTCCCCAACGCGACGTCTGCGAGATGTTGTTGAACATCCCGGCACGGAGGCCTGTCAGCCCGGTCCCACCCCTCTCACCGGCCCCATTGCTGCAAGTCACCGATCCCAGAGCCATGATGAAGCCGCCCGCACCGATCGCACCCAGCGCAACCTCGGCTTCCCTTCAGAATCGACCCAATTCTCCGCATATGACATCCGCAAATGACTCGATGTATTTCTCGCAGCAAGTCCCCTCAAATCCGTCGCCAATCCCCCAGCAAATCCCATCGAATTTCGGCCAATTCCAAGGACCTTCGGACCCCATAAGGAGACGGCAAAATTTCAACCCGACTCCCCCACAAATTCAACGAGAAGGAGCTTGGCAACACCCCAACACAACGTCGGCATGGGGCCCTCAGCCCACCAATTGGCAACAAACCAACTACGGACAACCCCCAAAACTCAATCATTATGTAAATTGTTAATCAACGGGTATTATTTCAATAACTTATTGTCAACTTCGGAAATACGGGATCTTATGCAAATACGATTGTAAATTATTAACCAATAAAGATGCATTGTGTAGAAGATTGGAGTAATCTTGATGTGGGATAGAGGTGTGGGAGAGATTTTTGGGTTGGGTTGTAAAGAAACTCGGGCCCAGCTCGGATTTTTTTATTAATTTTTTTATAAAAAATCTTGATTTTTCATGAAAAAAATTAACTTTTGACTGTAGAGCAGCATAATTATTCTTTTATTCAAAAAAATACAATTAAACAGTTAGCAGTGGTTTTTTAGCAATCATTAATTTTTTTAACACTTTCCACACGTCAAGGGGCACTCGACCGCCATGAAGCTTCGGTATGTCTGCAAAATACGAAGTTTAGGGTTGGTAAATTTTCGCACCCGGGTAACTCGGGCTCCGAAAAACGTGAAAATAAATCTCCATGTTTGGTATATAAATAGTTGCCGAGCCAACAAAATATCCACTTACATTATCTTCACAGAGATGTTTGCTCTTGGCACAGTCAGTTCCACCGTCTCTGCAGCCGTTCATTCTGTTCCTGTTTTGGTCCAACTGGGAACTGTCAATCACGTTGTTAAAGTTATTGTTGATACTCCTGTAGTTGTCATTGTAATTGTAGTAGTCGCCATTCCGGTCGACATGCGCGCCATTGTTGCCTCTGGAGCGGTACTGATATCCATCCCAGTAAAAGTCGTTGACAACTCCGTAATTGTTGCTCCCAGGGAAATTGTAAAAACGGCCTTGGCTAAGAACGCATTGAGTTAGAGCTGACAGAAGCACAAGTGTAACAACCGGCTTCATGGCGAACAAGTTGAATCCCTCAAAAGAAAGACCGCAGAGTCTCTATTTATAGCCGATCAAACATACATTAAAGGCACACAAAAAGAGGAATTTAGCGATGCTGTCTCAAAAAAATGGTGACTTAATTCCGGAAAAAGTTTTTTTTTAATTTACTCAATTACGCATTAAACTACGCTTTCGTGGACGAAGCACACGTACCAGATCTATCATAGGTCACAAATATTTCATATTTTTATAACACAACCAATTTTTTGGATGGAATTCTCTGATCTAGAAGACAAACATTACAATTAAACTCCATGATACATCCGTCGTGCTTTTTGTGACATTAAAATTGAACAACTGAAAAGGGAACTGTTCAAAATCCGATTTTTAAATTTCCAAAAATTCTTGTAGAATTTTCAAATTTTTTCCAGACCACAATGTAGACGTCATCCAGTCGGCATCACTTTTGTTACAGGGAATGTCCTACCGGATCCACGCAACGAATGGGCAAACAAACCAACCATAATCCAAAGCCGAGGCAAACAATACCGGTAAAAGAGTTTCTTTGGCCTCTTCAAGTTGTTTATAATTCATTTTGACTACCATAGGCCGCAATTTGCCAAATTGACGATTCCGAAAAAATCGTGGTAAACGTCAATATCATTCTTTCGGGAAAATAACGGCGGATCGTCGCAGCGAAGTGTCTCGCCTCGCCGCTGTCGCGCACCAAATCCCAAGCCGCCGTTTTTTTCCGACAGACCGGTATTACGCAATAAAATCGACAAAAATGCTTCTAAAAATCTTTATCACACTCAATAAATATTAACTGAGCAAGAAAGCCTCAAGATCCATCAAATATCATCTCATACGTTAGCCTTCATCCTCTTCTTTTCTTTGTTCTTCTTTTTCTTGTGATCTCCGTCTGATTGGACCTTCGAACTTTTATTCGATTTAGGCTTGCTATCCTTCTTTTTGTCCTTTATTTTCTCTTCACTTGATTCGGTTGACAATTGCGATGGGATATGCACCGGAGCTTCGTTCACAGCCTTCACCAGGTCTTGGAAACAGGATTTTAGGGAGTCTGATGGCAGTTCGTCGTATTTCATCGCTGCTAGTGCTCTGAAGTTGAACTATTAGACAGTTTGAAGTTTGGAGGTGCAACTTGTAGGCGTCTTTTTCGGTAATTTCTAGGGCGCAGTCTGCCAAATGAAAAAGCACAAAAAATTTGGAAATTTCAGATTTTGATGACTAAACAAGAAGGCAAACATGTTGTAGCGCGGGATTTTAGATTGTAAATTCCCTATAAAATTTGTTAAAAAACGTTTTAAAGCGTAAAAAAACCCAGTTTTTTGTCAAAAAATAGTTTCTTTTTTAAATTTTCATTTAATTTTTTTCTAACAAATACTCTCCTAAAAAATTAGAAGCAATATTCAGTCTCTACTAGCCCTGAAACTCACTTTGGAATGTCGTTTTCAATGAAATCATTGAGGTTTTTCATCAATTTCGGGTCTTCTTTTACCCAATGTTTCTTGGTCGTTTCTAGGGCCGCTTTTCGATAGTCCTAAAAAAATTCTTTTTTATAACCAAACAAGGAGCTTACTTCCACATCAGGCAAATCAGCGGGCGCTTTTCTCTGTTTGATTCGAAATTCTGCAAACTTTTGTTTGACTCGGTCCGCGGCGAACATTTTCTGCATTCCCTTCTCATTGTCGGAAAATGACTGAAGATTGAAGAGTAAAATACGAGTTCAAAGAGTTCCTGACATGTTTTTGCACACTTGACGTATAAATTTATGATTAAAAAAGTAATCAGTAGCTTACAAATCGGCCTCCCATCATAATTGTCATCAGACCGGCATGAGTCTTGACCAACTCGATTCTTTTGATCAGATCATTCACTTTTCGACTTGTACATCGACTGACAGTTAGTTGAATCTCGTGAAAAAGCTCCAGGTAGTCTTCTTTGAACGTGTTCATGATGCTTTTCTGAAAAAAATAAAAAAAAAATTTGATTTTTCGAAAAAAAATCCAGGAAAAAATAAATTCCGATCTTTTTAAAATAAGACAAACAGCAATTTTAGAAAATTGTAGCCCGAACTTTGCAAGGTGAGCCGAGATTTTCAACAATCTGCGTAGTGGAGAGACAGTAAAATATTAAGAGGAATGGCCAAAGAAAAAAGGGCTGTAAACAGAAAAAATATTCTTTTTATCAGAAAACATTACACTCCCGTCAACTTACATCCTTCAATTCCCTCGTAAACGAGCCAATATAAACTTTGGGGACCTCCGGAGTTTGGATGACTTTGCTCAATCCCCACATTAAAGCTCCGCGAACTCGAATCATCGATGCCTCATCGACCATGTCCGCTTTGTTTAGGACAATTCGAAGCTAAAATTCAGAAAAAATAAAAAAAAAATAAATAAAAATTTAAAATTTGAAAAAAAAAATATTTTTCCACTGAAAAAATCTGCAAATTCGTATTTTACCCGAAAAAAGTCCCAATTACCTTCTCTTCATTCCCTCTCAAACAATTGATCACTTGTTTCAATTCGTCCGAGATGTCCAATTTCGTCGTATCAAACATCAAAATGACCATATCCACCTTGTCGCAGAGGAACCGCACCACTTGATTAAAACCGTACTGTCGTTTTGTTGTTTGCTCTTCTCCAGACAAGATTCCCGGGGTATCCAGGAAGCTCATATGCTTCAAAATTGGGGCATTTAAAGCTGCTCCTTGAAGGCGTGAGGAAAATGCGGAGCCGAAAATTTTTAGGGACTAAAGTACGAAGTAAAATTGAAAAAAAATACTCGGAAAAATTTTAAAATTTACCTGAAACGGAAATCGGTTGTCCTCGGTCAACGTAAGGCCTTGGACAATATGCGGCTCTTTGCCATAATGAACAGCAACGAAACTGTCAGTAGTTGGCTCCGGGCCAATCGAAGCGCCAGGGTAGTCTTTATTGCAGAGGTATTTAATCATCGACGTCTTTCCCACGGAGTACTGGAAAGATGACGTAAATGTAAAAAGATGTAACTTTGTTAACAGGTTTTGAACAAATCACATCCATTTTCCCATCTCGAGAATGAACGGAATGTCATTCTTTTGGGTAAAAGTTCCTTATTCTGGCCACAACTCATATAATAATAACTTTGCGGAAACTGGTCAGAATTAGCCCAAATTTAGCGTGCGGGCTGAATTCATCGTTGTCAATGGCAGGACAGTGGATCTAGTTAGTGAGGTACCTTCTTTTTTACGTACCACCTTGCCCTTCAAAAACGGCTGCAGCCTGCGATTTTACACTTTATACGATGAAACCAGTCCGGAACTAAACTTATTGCCTCCGTGTAAAACTAAATGAGTCGTCATAGCCTTTGTAGGCAATTTTTAAACTATAGAGCTACTATAGTAATTCAGTGCCTGCTAGATCGAAGCCTTTTTTCCCAACTTTGGCTCCAAGCTTGGGCGCAGTTCGCAGAGTACCTTTGTCGTTGCCAGAATAAGGAATTTTGTCCTTTTTTTGCTCACAGCAACGGTTCCCGTCTCTGTCCGTCTATGAAACTGTTTGTCATATTTTTTGACATTTTGATGTCATCAAATTTGGCCTACAATGTTTCCCATAGACGACAGCAATACTCAAAATCGTCTTCGTAAGCTTTTCCCAAAACTCACCTGCCCCAAAAACATGATCACCGGGCTGGCCGCAAACTCGGCCTCGGCCAAAGGAGGCGAATGGAATCGCTCAAAGGAATGCCGCTTCTCCACTGGCACCACTTTGGCATTATAGCGCTCCATGAGCCATTTGATCACATTCTCCGAGTTTAAATCTTCCTTATTCTAAAACGTCAAATAATATAACGAGTTTTAAGCTGTATTTTAACAACACATCGGCAGTATTTGCAAACTAAACTGTAGTTTTTTCAAAAAGTCATCAAAAAACCTCTGAAATAAGGTAAAATTGATGATTTTTCTTCAAAATTGATTGAAAAAATCCTCGTTTTGTGTAATTTTATGGCTTAATGGAATAATGCTAATATCGTATTTATTTTTATTCAATAAAACTCACATTTTCCACCTTTCCCTTGCACATTTCACCCGAAAATCGAAGAAGTTCTACCAACTTTTAGTCTTAAGAAGGGTAAAAAAGATCAACCGTTAACAAAAATTTGTACCGATTTGAATAGGAGAATGAATTTCACTTCCAAAAAAATTGATTGTCCTTTTGATTCCGTCAAAAAACTTCTAAAAGAATAGAAACAATGGCTGTGTTCAAGCTTTTGGCCGTTTTTTGAAAAATTTTGCGATTTTTTTTGTACTTTTTGTAATATTTTTTATGACGTCATCTTTGGCAATCATCGTAAAGGCTTTCTGATTACTTTGTAATACTTTTTATGTCAATTTTAATCATGCTTTTTAAAATTTTTTGAAAAAATTGTCAAATTTATAGGGTTTTAACGATTTTTCATATTTTTCTATGGCCATATGTCTGTGGTGTGCGTTGGTTTCTCTTTTATTTGATGCTTGCTCTTTTCTAAATGTTATCGGACATTGATTTGATTTTCAAAATTGAATTTTAAAAGGCCTTTAGAGGGAAAATTTGGAGATTTTTTGCATTTTTGAGACCTTTTTGATGATTTTTCAATATTTCATATTGAAAAAGTGAAAATAATTAGGGTAATATGTTTTTGTACGAAGGCTCACATTGTACTCTATAAAATTCACTCAGTTTTTATTTAGTATTAGTCGATTAAACCTTGAATTTAATGGGATTTCCGTCCGGAAACGCCTCCCAAACATAACTGACCTTCGGCGGAATCCCCAAGGGATTTCTCCCATTTGGAATCCCCAAATCTTTGGGCAATTTTTCACTCCCAAGAAAATGGGCCCGGCCATGGTCGGCGCGCAAATTCTCGCATAACTTTACTCATGACTTTCCGAAAATTTCGGGACTTCATTTTTCGGGAAAATTTTGGGATTTTTAATAAAAAATGTCGTATTTTCGACTATTTTTGAGAGTAATATGGAGGGTATTAGGTCTCTGTAGAGTCTCTTGTTTTCCATAAAAAAAATATTAACAAAAATTACCCAAGCTTGGAAAGGGAAGACCAAGCCGCCATTTTTATGATCCTAGCAAGAGAAGGGAAGTGCTGGAGATGCAAAGCTCAAAATTCTATCTTCTTTCTGTCCGTACAATCTATCTAGGACGTACGTCAATTCCTCAAAGTTTCAGCCCTCTCTTGGCAGGCATAGCCGAGATATTCAACCATCTTTGCAGTTGAGAGATCACGGAAAATGAAGAGAGACGGTCAGAGAAGAAACTTTTTTTTGGCTATCAGTGAAAATTTGATTGGTTAGAATGGGTCTTTGTAGACATATTTCTCTAAATCACTTCTCTGACATAAAAAATACAGCCAAAAACATTTGTTTCTCCGGCCGTCTCTCTTCATTTTCTATAGTCTCTCGCATGTAAAAATTGTTGAATATCTCGGATATTCATGCAAAATGGGATCTAAAACTTTTAGTGATTGATCTATGGACTAGGTAGGTCACATTGGCTGAATGTATGGCTAATCTGAACATCGAGCCTTTAGAAATTCTTTCTTTAATTTCTAGGTGGCCTAAGGGGTTATGACTCCAAAAAATTGCCAAAAATGTTCCTCTGTCTACACGATACCCAAATTATTATTCAGGATCAAAGAGGCTTAAGAATTGTAACAATAAGGCTCATTTTTTCAAGTGCCATAAAAATCCGACCCCACGAACTTTCGTTCGAAATTCTGCCCTACTTTCTAACAAACAAGCCAAAAAAAAGTCGGCGGGTAGTCTGTTTAGGAGTACAAATTGGAATGCAATTTATTCGAGTTCGAACTAACTCTTCCTTTTTTCATAAAACGCAAACAAAGCCCTTGAAAGCACTTGATGCGCAAATATTTGAAGTTTGATTAAAATTCCCATATATTTTTGGCCGCTGATAAAAAAAAGAGTAATAATTTTGAAAAAAATATATTTTTCAGCAATTTTTCCGGTGTTGTGATAAAATTTTTATCACGTTTTCAAAAGTTTCCACGTGTTTTTCGCCAAAAAATCTAAAAAAAGCCTTTATGATTGTAAAAAAATAAGCATGCCTAGGGGCAATAGTGAACTCATTGCTTCTCCTCGAATGGAAGTGTTCGGAAAAAGACCAAATTCCGAAAAAAGTGGGGGTGAAAAGAGCGACCCATGCGAAGACTTTAAGCAGGGGTCCGTTTTTGGGCTTTTTTGCGCGCAAATTTCTCCCCATTCTCGGTGCGGCCGCCCTCTCTTATTTTTTCCTGGACCTTCCCTCCGTTTCTGGCCACATTTCCCGTTTCCTCGAGGGCTTTTATTTTCGTGGGCCGCGCGTCTGCTGGACACGTTCCCAAGAAGATTTGGGGGGTTTTTTTGGAAAAATGGGGTGTTTTGGGTTAAACTTGAACTTTATTCCGTTTTTGAGGGATTTTATGGGAAAAGTGTTTATTTATCTAGTAAATTCAATGTGCATGCATAGTTAATTTTACAGAATTTGTTTGTAAAAAATCTAAAAAACCCGGTTTATTTACGTTTCTAGGGTTTTGTGAAAATTTCAACCCTCCCAAAAACCAACCGGTCGATTTTCCTAAAATTTTGCAAGCTGACTATAAATAGTCTATACATGAATCCCTAAAAATTTTAGCCCGCTCTTTGCAAGCGAAGCCGAGATTTTTAGCAATCTTTTTTTTTGGGAGAGAGTAGGCAAAACAAAGAGAGTCAGCTAGACAAAAATTTGTTTTTTCGAAATAACATTGTCAATTTCCCACAAGAAAAATTAGACTTTCCCCTAGAAAAAAAGACTCCAACTTACCATCAAAAATTTTCCCTTGGATTTTTTCATTATTGTGATTTTCCCTCCGGCTATTTGACATTTGGGTTCAATTTTCTTTTATATTTTTCCTTTAACAAATACTACCTTCCAGGATGACATATTGATCTCATTACCTTTCCACTATGGGCACTTTTCTTCGTCAACTCTCGTTGCAGCATCGTCAACGTGATGACGACCTACCCCTAATTGAGTCGGAGATTCTGGAACGAGCAAGTAGATGCAGTTCGTCGAGGAAGAACTCATTTGACTCATCGTTCGCCGTTTTGAACACTCGAAACTCACAGATTAGGGACTTGTATACAAGATTGTTGATCAAACATTCGTTGGCAAGAGCTGCAGCGCATCCAGACGTCGCGGCGAAAGGAGCGGCCGTTCTGTTTACTGGAAATGCCGAGCCAAGTGAGATTGAGGGTGAGTAAAGCCAGAGGAGTTTTTTGCAAAATGTATTTTGTTGTTTACGGACTAAAATTGTGCTAGGTCTGTTGGTGTTAGAATGACAACGCATTCAGCGGGTTTTTTGGGCTTTTTATGCAACCCTTCGGCAAGAAGTCGCTTTCCAGGCTCTTCTGCAGCCAGTACCACATGTTTTTGCAGTGTTTTTTTGTATACGGAACTGATCACATAAAGTAATTTTGATTAATTTCTTTCAGGATGTGTCCTCGCTTCAACCCCCACAACTGAGGTCATGGAAGCCTTCACCGAAGGCCTTCAAACCCTCAATCTAGTAGCTCCACCAAGCGGAAATGCGGCTCATTTCATCGCCAGAACCGCAGCGTTACGGTACATCCACCTTTTGGAAGACGAGATCCCAGCTGACAACGCTGATATTCCCGGACCTTCGAACCGCTTTCGCGACCCAATAGAAGCTGCTTTAAACGTCTCAGCGCTGGATACGGTAGCCGGCTGGGTTGAGGGGGACCAGCGGAATGTAAGTTCTACTTATAACACACTTTTTTGTATTACTTCATAGTCAAAAATGAAATAATATATTCTGTATTTTCAGAGGAACGAGACAGATCTCATAACAGTCGGTCTCAGTTCGACGTTTTCCGTCCTTCTGGAGCTCAATGAAAAAGACTCGGATCTTTGTGTTAGAGCGTTGCAATCCTTGTTGAATGTTTTGCAATACCTGCCACCAGAAAGCTTTGCCCATACAAGTCATGAGATGGTCAATCAAATGCATCTATCGTTGAGGCAGCTCAGACAGAAAGGTGAGCACAGAAATTGGGCCAAACCCTTCAAAAATAATTTGTTTTTACTGAGTTTTCCATATAATTCAGGGAACGAACAAGTCTCCGAATACGCTACCGCCTGCATGTTAAGTCTATCAATAGCTTGTGGCACACCAGAACTTTTGTTCGCAACGATCTCCACTTTGTTTTGCGATCACAAGGAGAGCGTTCCGTTCAATCAGCTTGACACAACGTTGAATCCATTGTCCCGCAATTTCCAAAGGCTGGCGTTGACTGTGCAAAGGACGATTCAGCGAGGACCCGCAGCAATTGCATTGTAAGTCGCTACGTAATGGATCGGGAGGACTTAAAAAAGTTTTGTGGTTATAGAAAGATGGGCAATGCAAAAAAGTTTTTTGTCGCAATTTTGGAGCAAGTTCTAGGGCTAACCGCAGCACAATGGCCTGATAGTTTGGTTGCGGTTGCTACGTGTTAGCGTGGAATTTAAAGAGATCCTACGTAAATAGCATCTTTCAAAAGATGCTACGTACAGTGACGGACCTGATCCAGTGGCAAAAAACGTTCCATTTTGCATCCCGGAAGCATCAGAAATGTGGCAAAATGCTTCCCTCTCCAAGAGAAAAAACTTTGTTTTGAAGGTCGCGCGCTTTCCCTCACAAAACGAGCGGGCGTGCTTTTGAAATCGGAGTTTTTTCACTTGGAGAGGGAAGCATTTTGCCACATTTTTGATACTTCCCCGATGCAAAATGGTACGTTTTTACCACTGGATTAAGTCCCCCATTGTAGACTGCTGACAGTATCGTTTGTTTGTTCAATCTTCAAAAAAGCAAAAGCTATAATGACGCAATTTTACTAATCTATTCATAGCGAATATGAAAGCTCCGTCCTTCTGACAACTGATGAGACCTTATGAATACTATATAACACCAAAAATTCTTCCTAAACTTTATGTATAACGTTGTTTAATAACCCCAATTCCAGAAATCCGAACCTCCAAAACTGGTGGCTTCGACCGTTGACCGAACACAACCAAATCTCCGAATTCGAGCTCGTCTATCCGGGCTGTCTCAGTCCATCCGACCATTTCACCGCCAATGATCTCAAGACCCCGCAAGGCTGCATCTGCTCGGATGGTCCTTACATCTACCTGCTCACGGTCTACGGTCTCTTCAAAATGGGTACGGGGCTGGGCGAAACGCGCGGCGGCAAAGTTATGGCACACAATGATCTCATGAAGTACAGCAACGGGTCCTCGTTGATTTATTGCAACGAATCGCTGTACTTGCGACGCAGCCATTCAACCAGACTGTGGGTAATCGACCGGCTGACATTGCGAGAGATCGGGGAGATTATGTTGTCGGCGACGTTGACGGAGGGATTACTGTACGCGGATGGAAGGCAGTTCTTCCATGCCGTGTTGGACTCACAATGGAACTTTATTGTGAGTTATTTTTTCGATGTATGCAGGGAAACTTTTGATAAAAAAGGATCTGAATGACAGTGAAATATTACAGTGGGGGACCTGATCCAGTGGCAAAAAACGTACCATTTTGCATCCGGGAAGTATCAAAAATATGACAAAATGCTTCCCTCTCCAAGTGAAAAAACACCGATTTCAAAAGCGCGCCCTTCACAACAAAGTCTTTTCACTTGTAGAAGGAATCATTTTGCCACATTTTTGATGCTACCTGGATGCAAAATAGTACGTTTTTTTGCCACTGGCTCGGGTCCTTCACTGTATAATACAAAATTTTCAGTCAATTCCCCTTGATGACACTTTTTCTCCCAGTGCCAGCAAGTCTCATCGAATTTCCTGTCGACTGATGGACATTGGTTATGCTGCTATGGGAGATTTCAATCAAAAACAATTGACAATCCTCCATTCGATCACTTCAACCCTAAAAAATGCCGCTGTTGACCTGCAACTGGGCACTGATGTGGGATTTATCCTGACGAGAGCGGGCAAAATTCACTACTGCGGGCATGGAGAGACCTTTGGATTGACGTATTCTCCTGATCAGTGGCTGGAAATTACGCTTGAAGAGTCGATAGTGTCATTTACACTTGATAGTCATGCGAATTGTTTGATAATGAGATCCGGATCTGGTTCGTTATATGCGATTGGAAGTCTGAGCAACATGTTCGAAGCAAATCCGCAGAAAAACAGCAAAAAAGTGAGGAAAATCAGGATTCCAAATCGGTGAGCGACCTATTACAATGGCTAGAAATTCTTGATCTTACAATGAGGGACCTGATCCAGTGGCAAAAAAAGTATCATTTTGCATCCGGGAAGTATCAAAAATGTGGCAAAATGCCTCCCTCTCCAACTAAAAAAAATCTCCATTTTGAACTGAGCCCTTTCTCTCACAAAAAAAGTGGGTGCGCTTTTGAAATCGGAGTTTTTTCACTTGGAGAGGGAGGTATTTTGCTGCATTTTTGATACTTCCCGGATGCAAAATGATACGTTTTTGGCCAATGGATCAGGTCCGCCACTGCAACTTAAAAAGAATAAATAATGAATTCTCCGTATTTTAGTCGAAAATGCGTCAGCATCAGCGGTTGCGGAGGTGCAATGGCATTTGCTTCGGACAACGGGCAATGCTTCCTTCATGGAAGACATATTGTCAATGCTCATTCGGACACAATCCATGCCAACTTCGGAATGGAAAACGTGGCTGTGGCCAGTGTTGGCCTTGGAAAGACTCATTTGGTCGTGATCAGTAAAAGCGGGCTGGTGTATACTTGCGGCCTGAACAATTTGAATCAATGCGGGAGGACCGAAACCGCCTCTCCCGAGCTTCGTCCGCATCTGGAGAGTCCTCATCAATCCACGTCGAGCAATGTGAATTCCCCATCTCACTCTCAATACTGCCCTCCAAATGCGCACACGTTTGTCAAGGATGTCGCTACTATCTGCCTCAAATGTGGCTGTTGTTCGGCGCGAGGCAAGAATTGCCCGTACGGAGGGAAACAACAGAATCCGAACGTCCAAGGAACTCCGATTCGCCCGCCCATTCCTCGCGGATCTCCGTGTGCTTGTGGTGCGGGCGAATCCGCTTGTTTGCGATGCGGAATCTGCCGACAATGCGGGCGACAAAAGGGGAAACAACCGGAAACCCCGTCCGAAGACACGCGCACCTCCAATCCAAGTACGAGCGATGAGAACGACGATCAAATCGAGGATTTGCCCATGGAAAAACCCCGACCACAACTGTCAAGGCTCAGCGTCAACAACAGCGAAGCGATGGCTACGCCGGGAAGAGTTGTTTTGATGAAAAAATCGAACGATATCAAAGTTTCGTCCGTTTCCGTTGGCAATTATCATACAGTTTTGTTGTGCGCCGATCATCAAGTCTACACCTTTGGCTGCAATAACAATGGGCAACTGGGAACGGGCGATACAAGTCGCCGAACCCATCCCTTCAAAGTTCCGCTGCCTTTGAACGTCCAGATTGTTCAAGCTGTCGCCGGCGCTAATCATTGTGTTCTGCGGACCATGAACGGAGAAGTAATCACTTTCGGCGCTCATCGGGCGGGTCAGTTGGGAAGAGAGTGCGAGAATCCGGAGGACCGCCAATGGTTCGCGAAGCCGGGATTTGTCCCGGAATTCGGTCCGCAAACCGGCAAAACAGCCAGCTGGGTTTCGGCCAAAGGAGATCGCACATTGATCCAAAGCCATCAAAGATTGTTCTCCCGGAACCAACTCGATGAATGTCAAATCATAGCCAACAAGAGTTGCTTGGCATTGATTCCGAATTGCGAGGACAGAGAGAGCTTCTGTGTGATGATTCCCACAAAAGGAGCCGAACGATTTTATCAATTTCAAATGCCGTTGAGACAAAATATAAGGTAAGTAGCCTCCTGTGTGCTACTTGGCTTGATAGAAAATCCATTCCTTTCAATGTAGACAAACTTATAACCTAATAAACCACCATTTCTAGCTGGTGTTTCAACCCCATCTACGACATCCTTTGGAGTTTCGACGCGGAAAGAGTTTGTATTCAAGGCTTTACGGATGGACCCTCATTGGAGCTGCAGAACGTCGAAAAAGAGCCTCCATTCTTCTGCGAGGAGCGGAAACTCCTACAGTCTACGGAACTATGTATCCCCACTGACAATACGACAAAATTCAGCGACGAACAGTTGGCCATATTCTTGATCTCCACCGTTTACGGGCTCAGCCTCAGCGCACTGGCAGCGATTCCTCAAGTCACGATTCTACAGAGCACCGATCTATCCACGACCCACGAGGAACTGTCGAAAAACGTTGGAAATGCGAATTTTGTGCCCCCAAACCCGGTGGGCTGCAATGTCATCAATAGGTTCTTGACGTTGGGCGGGGGCTGGGGATATTCAGTACATTGCCTGGAGGCTATTCAGTTCAAAGTAAGCGACTCAAAAACTACGTCTAGCAGCAAAGTCTTGATAACAGTTTTATGTACGTATTAAAAATGGATTTACAGGTCAACAAAGACATCAATCTGTACGGCTTTGGTTTATACGGTGGTCATGGCGAGAACAGCGCAAAGATAAAGCTGTTTCGCAATGTAGGGAACACGGATCGAGACGAAAACAATGTAGAGTTAATCTCGGAGACCAACGAAGTCCTTTACGACTGTCCAATCAAAGAGACGGCTTTTATTGGATTCAGAAAACCGATTCTAGTCAATGCCGATGTCTGGTATGTGGCGTGGGTGCAAATACAGTAAGTTTAAAATCTCCAAACAATATGATTGCCTGTTCAGAGGACCAAGTTCGGACTGCGGCGCAGAAGGCCAGCCCATCGTCCGAGGAGACTCTGACGTCGAGTTTGAATTCCGAAATTCCGGATATTCGAATAATGGGACAGACGTGGAAGGCGGCCAAATTCCGGAGATTTATTACAAGCCCTATCAAATGAGTTCGGACAAACAACGGTCTTACACTCAACCCTCAACGTCCTATTCATCACCTCAGCATGAACATGACGCCTCGATCTTCGAATCGGTAGCGCTAAGTGCCCAGACCGTTTTTTCGATCACTGCGGATACCATGAAGAATTTATTCAAGGTCTTGGAATGGGGAATGCATGGTTCGTTCCAATGTCGAGACTATGAAAAGATGCAAGACGATACGACGGCGCAAAAGCAGGAGCAAGCTGCTTTTGTAACGATAATTACAATGAGAATCATACGGTAAGACATTTGTATTTGTTTAGTGAAGTATACGCTTAATATTTCGATAGTCTTAATGCAGACACAAGGTAAATGGAGCTCAAATACAACATGCATTTCGATCACTAACGTGATTTACTTTCAGAATCTATCTCGGCGTTATTTTCCCTCAACGACGCGCTGACTACGATTCCCAACGACCTCATGCGTCTTCAGAATGCGTCTACGAATTCAAACGCCTGCTCGACGAACTGTTTCGGACCGCTGACGAAAGGCTCTTCGTTGAAGATCGAATTGGCAGTTTGGTGGTGGAAGAGGCTGTCGACATGTTCGTATCCTGTAGCTATCTCCTTACACCATCACCCGAGATCTTGTCTATCAGATTAAGTTCCATGATCACTAAAGGAATCAATAATTGGCAGCTCTTATCCACGTTGAAAGCGTTTTGCCGACTTGAAGAGGTAAGTCAGCGCGTTAAAATTTTTGAAATCAAAAATCCTCTTCGCTATGATAATGTCAAATTTCAGTTTGTTTTGCCGATCATGGGCATACGCCGACAAGAACTTGCCCTCAATGACATTCTCCAGAATCTCATCGACTATTACACGCAAAAGGACGGTCTTTTATTCCAGCCATTAGACTCGGAGAAGATGATTACCTTTCTTTTTCATCTTTCATTCGCTTCGGTCGACATTCGAAGCAGCGATTTACTGGGTGACCGACTTAAAACTTCAGCTCAAACATTACTGGTCATCATCGCAAAACAGTTGGTAAATAGCCAGCTAAACTTGAAGACGAACACTTCAATCTATCAGACGCCTCGACGATTCCGTCAAACGGTTTGTCAGCCGAATTGGGAGACCGGAAACGACGCTGCGGATTCGATTGCGCTCAAAGTTGATTGCCATGGGATTCAGTTGCAAGGGATTGGAATGTACCCCTCATCACCAAAGAGCCAAAGGAAGGTCACTTACGACATTGAGGTCTTGGAAGCGAAAGGGGATTCGGAAAGGGACGGCTGGATCTCTTTGGCCAGATGCAACGGTGTAGCGCATGAAGAGAGCACCGCAGAAGGAAATGAATGCGTCCTGATCAGATTAAACAAACCGATCCCACTCAAGCCCAACGTTGCTTACGCCGTCAAAGCGCTCATCGACGCTGGGAAGACCTTTTTCGGGGAGGCTGGAATCTCCGTTGTGAAGCTGCAGCGGCACGGACGAATGACTTTTCTGCCATCTTCCTTTAGCAAAAATGGGACTACAGTATCCCGCGGACAACTTCCTTTCTTCCTGTACAGTATCGAAAACAGCAACGAAGCCAATTTCAATACCAAAACGAGCGTCAGCAAAGAAGCGAATCGCCTCTTCTTGCTGATTATTCGATTGCTCTCATCAAAGCTGAGTATCCAACTCAGTTCAGCGGTAAAAGACAGTTTCCCAACGGCAAAGATGTGCTCACAACTGGTGGTTTATGCTACGGTTTATATGGAGGCGAATCCAAGCCGGGCGTATCATGTTATCGCTGCGTTTGATCAAGTTTTACCGTTGATTTCAGCGGCCAATGCCGACTTTGATGACGAGAAAGGCTCGTCAAGTACAAGTTTCAATCAAATCAAGAGCGATGGAGAAGAGTAAGTCAAAAATACCGAGCCTTCAGAGCTTCAAAAGTCTATATTTTGATTGATACCTCTCGTTTCAGCCCGGCCAAGTCGCTGATTAAACGAAAAGGATTTGTTCAAGCTGTTGTGGAGAGCGCGCATCCCTACAAAACAAACGATTTTACGACTCATTTTGTGTCATTTGATCCAACAACCGAATTCGTTTGTGTCCGTTTTCATGAAGCCTGTCAAACCGCTCATCCTGGGGATTCTCTGTGGGTCTATGGCGTAGCCGGAGACCGGCCAACGAACGCATTTTACGCCGTGGGGAGGTACTCGGTGAATCGAGAATGGCCAGAGGGCGTATTGGTGATCCCCGGCAATAACGTGTGGTTTGTGTTTGAGTCCGGCCCGGAAAGCGAAGAACGAAATAATGCTGCGGTAAATTATGACTTTTCTAATTAGATCAAAAATTTTTAGAGGTACGGATTCCGCTGTACCGTGGAAGGAATCACTTCGCTTAGAGCCAAGGGATCAACGACTTTGTCAAACCTGGAGACCGAATTTGCCTGGCTTTGCTCAAAAGCTTGCAACATAATGGTTCAATCGACCAATCGGCCAAATCGACCATCATCGGCGAGAGATTGCTACGAAGTCATCCAAAAGCACGGAGTTTTGCTTCAGAAGGGCCTGAATCTTGATCATGTTCCAAATGTCGCCGAATTGGCAAGGGATTCGTTCCCATCATTGAGGAAATCAGACGATCTCCAGTTTCTTGCCGATTTCATCTCAGCTTCGCCCGACACCCTTGGCGGTTTACTGGCAACGGCATTGGTTACCGACTCGTACATTGATGTGGCTAAATGCAAAGTCGAAGTCGAGCCGTTAGTTGGATTCGTCACCAATCAGCCAATACGATTGAGTTTGGTGCCTTTAACCCAATACGGGGAGGTGTGCTTGAAGAACGATCTCCAAGTTCAATTTACAGTCAAGAAAGGCGCTACTGAAAGTAGTCCGGTCAGAGCAAAGGATGGAGAGTCCGGGAGAATTTTCAAAACCCTGACCGTCTTCAAGGATATGTTTAAAGTTGGCTCAAAAAGCGGTGACGATTCGAAGAACGAGTATTACGAGAAGATTCGACAACTTCAGCTGGAAGAGCCATTCCGCCCAGCAATCGTCAACAACAATCGATTTATGTCCATCGGATGCAATCCCAAGCTCGCTGACTATTCTTTCGAGGAGCTAAGATGGGCATACGAACTGGGTAGCACAACAACAGAGACGTTGAAGGTGGACTACAGCTCTTCCGGAGGTTATCAAGTACAATGGACGCCATTAACTCCGGGTCGTTATCATGTCGAGGCCTCCATTGATGGCTTCGACATTTCCTCGCGGTCCGACTTCAACATTAAGCTGCCGACAATGGACGTTCCGCAACCTGTCTCTGAAGTCCCTCCCACGCCGAGACATCGGCCAAAACCCGTGGATCCGGCGAATATTCTCCCCTTATCCAAAGCAACTTGTCCTGCAGTCAGTGGATATGCCGGAGTGAGGATTCGAAGCCATCCGACATTGAATGCCCAGCAGATCGGAGCTATTCCGAGAGGAGCCACGATATCGTATGTGGAAACGCTACGAAATACGGATGGTATGTGGCTTCGTCTCTCGGATGATGTGAAAGCGTTATATTGCGAGAGGAAGAGTTCGAATCAAGCATGGAGTTTGCAGTACAACAACCATCTAAAGATCGAGCACTTGACGCTAAACCATTTCAATGGCAATGTTGAGAGCGGGCCTGTAACAACGACACGATCGACCGTCAGAAGCGCTGGAAATGTAAGCAGGTTACATTGCGTTTGAGATTCCATTTCCATTCTAACTTTCGTATTTCAGAAGCCCCGATCAAGCGATAGCACTCCTCTAAACACAGAAGACAATCCAATGCGCCCATTGACAGTTGAGTGTTTTAGAGCAGCATTTGCAGCCTTTGCTTGGCATGAACGCCTAGTCCAACAGCTGATTGAATGTGCTAACAACGTGGCCGATATGGGAGAGAACCCCCGAGAACTGCTTGCGAAAATGCAATCATCACAACTTGAAGGCCCAGCGAACCTAACTTCAGCTAGAAATCTTTGGTCTACCATGTCAGCGACACTGACCAAGGTAAGGTAATTCAGACCACTCTTATACTGGTCATGACAACCGAAACTTGAAAAATATGATGTTGCAGGTAGTGAAACAACATCTAATAATTCCATCGCCAACTGTTCTCCGCCGCCCATATCAGCGACAACGAATCAACACTGCCGATCGGATCGCTACGGATGCCAGCAACGAAAATGGAGCGCCAATCGAAGAGCTTTGCGAACTGTGCGGTGAAAACTTCCCCAAACCCGTTACGGCCCACATGAGAGTAAAACATCCAGGATGTCGAGGCCCTTGCCTGGGACACGGCTACAACAGTGTCGGGAATTACACGACCGGTTGGACGGGAATGTGCGGAGAAGGTGGAAAAGGGAATGCAGTTTGGTACCTGCTGTGCCCAAACTGCAGGACCGAGATACTGGCCAAAAAGGAGAACCAGGTTGAAGAGGTGAGTTTACTTATAAGTTGATTTGCTGACAAAATTAGGCGGTTGTGAGACTTTACAACTAATTTTAGGAAACCGACCGACGTTGGCGAGAGTTCCGGCAGATAAATGCCACTCAACTCATTTCACCCGAAGTTGTGATTCGAAGGAATTCGGTTTTCCTCTTAGGACTCTGTCCTACAGGTCAGAGGGAATTGGAAGAGGCCGAGAGCAAAAGGAAGAACGCCAAGACAAAGTGGATTGTGGATTTATACCCCTCAGGGGACTTGAATCAGACAAGTTTGGTCATAGAGAATGATAAAGACGAACCAATGACAGAAAGTGTAAGTTTTCGAGGCAGAACAAAAGAAATGAATCTGTCAGCGACTAAATTAACGTAATTTCAGAATTTAACAAGCACTCATCGACCTCGACAATTATCTCAAACCAGTGATCCTGGAGTTTCCCACCAAAATGATCTTGCAGTCTCTGGCACAGCAAAAGTTCCAACCTCATACAGCGTCTCCGGAAATGTGTTTAGAAAACCGTTCTCCAATTATCTCAGCACAATCGACGCGTTGCCCGAAGAAGACGAGGATGAAGCGAACGTCGCGGGGCCAAGTTCAATGCCAAATCAACCTCCCACTCTAAATGAAGTCGTCACAAACTTCTCAAACTCCGTTCCATCCCCGTATTCGATCCATTCGCATCCGGTTCTCGCATTCATTGTTGAGAACCATGACTTATCCGCGATAGCCCATCAATTCGAGGACAACATCAAACGAGCTGTAATCCTGGCGCATGCTTTCAAGGTGTGGAATTGGCTTCTGAAACTTGTGACTTCTGAATCCTCAGTGATGGACATTGTCTGGCAATACTTGAATACCATGTTTTCGTTCTCACCAAACTACCAGCAGTCGATGGATATGAAGTTCGCAACTAAACTTCATTTGCTCCCACATCCATGGCGATTGTGTTTCTTGGCCGGAGACCTAGTAACTCATCGGATGGTCGAAGCGATGCATTCATTTTTGGCCACCTTATATGTCATTCTCAACGCAGATAACGTCGATATTCGTCTCAAGTGTCTGTGTTTCCGATCATGGACCTTCCAGTTAACCATTCATGAGCAAGATCTCCTCTACACCTTGTGCAAATTACTCTGTAAAGTTGGCGATGTTCTGGCTGATACTTCAACTGACACCTCGCTGTTGATTCAAGACGAGCCGAGCCCTAAGGCAAGACGAAAGGGAAGCCGTCGCGAGGACACGGCTTTGCCCATTGTAAAACAGTTTGATTTGCTGAATCAACTGGTTAAATTGGATTCGTCAAGTCAGAAGCAGATCCTCCATTGTCTCTTGGACGGATCACATGAGACTTTCTGGGAGAGTGGAGAAGAAGACAACAATAGAAGCAGTTACATTACTGTCGGATGGGCAGTCGAAAGTTGCATGCCCGCAATAATTGGTGTATTCATCGACAATGTTCAAGACTCAAGCTACAGGGTGTGCCAAGTCAATTTTACGACGGCTGCGGCTAACAAAGGCGAAGGAAACATCATCACACTTAACGCTGTGTCATTGTCCCCCGTAAGTCATCAAAAGTATAGTAAAATATTGTAAATAATCAAAAATTTCCAGAAATTTGTTGGTTGGGTTCGATGTACAACATTGGGCACTGGAAGTCCATTACGGATTCACATAAAGTTCAATGGGAGATCTTGCCGATTACGTCAAATTGTTGTGCTTGGCCAATCCAACGTCGACTTGAACAACGCCGTTCCCGAGAGCTCGAACGCCAGCAAGGCGTTGAAAGGGACCACTCCACATCAACTGTCGTTTAGTTCGGCGCAATTTGATGCATTTTCTTTGTTCCAAGCAGTCGCTGCTCAGGTAAGCAACAATAATCTGAGCTAAAATATTCGATTTCATTTCTTCAGGCGTTCAGCGACGAGTTCGCAGAAGATGAGAACGGGCACCTTCGTCAACAAGTCATTGAAATGCTTTTCAACCGGGTTCAGCTTCAGCCCTTGCAAATCTACGTCTGCACTCAGATAGTGACTGCCGTAGAACGCGAGATAACAAACCTGAGAGATCGGAAGAAGCGTAACTATTCGTATGTATGCGGGCTGATGGTCATGCTCGTAAAGATCAGCGAATCCAGAAAGGGAGTCGAAGTCTTCTCAATGCGCGGCACCTTGCCAATAATGCTCAGTGAGCTCATGCTGTTTGCCCCGCAGGTAAGATAAGACCACGAACGCCGAACGTATTTTACTCTTCATCAATGGAAACTTTGAAAATTTTCCAGATTGTTCAAATGCAAGTCCTTGAAACCATGGAAAAGACTCTACGAAACTTCAAACCAACCAGCTTTGATGTCGGGGTATTTGTACAAAATATGTTGGCAGTCATCGCGAAGGTAATCACTTTGCAAGTCAAGGACAGAGTGACCAGAAAGATGATTACCGCGTCTCTTACTGTAAGTTGGCAAAAATTTTGCTCAAAGAAATGCGTTTCTTCAGGCCAACTGCACAGACATTCCCTCCATTTGGCGGGCAGAAAAGCCGATTTGCACTGAAGTTGTACAACTTGTCATTGGGACCTTGACCCATCTCGCTAATGATGGCATCAGTGCCGCGTGGTCGCAAGCAATCCGCACAGAACTAGCGAATTGTGTAATGAGCATCAACAAAATCTTGGCGGCCGCTGGATTCTTGCCATCTTCCAGCTCCAATGACCTTCCAATGAGCTCGTTCTCCACCTCAGAACACCTCGGAACGCGAGCTGTCCTATTTTTGCGGCAACCACAATTCTGGCTGGCAGTTGCGGCAATGACCGCTATCAAAGATCCCAGTTGGTTGGAGCTGTCGACTGCGTGGAGAACTTTGAAGGTGAGTAAAAATGAAAATAAAAATCAAGTGGAAAATTTTAGGCCAGAAGATCCGAAGAGCCGGAACCGCCTTGCGAAAACCACGATGACGGTGTGACAATGGCGAGGTTCCATTGCGCCGAATGCGAACTGCACCTGTGCTACGAATGCTTCAGCGTTTTGCACTTGAATAAGCGAAAGAAACTGCATACAGCGAAACTGGTTGGATCCACTCTAATGTGCCCGAAATTGGATGTTCATGAGGGCTGTACAAGACTCCGAGTCAACAACTTTTTGGTGGGTAAAATACGAATTGGTCTTTTACGCTGTCAGCTTCAATATATGATCTGTTGCTTTAGATTCTCTTCAACTGCACAAAACTGAGTGGAATGGCCGAAATTAGCGCCGAAGTTGGGTCAGTTGTGGATGCCGCGTCGGCTCAAGGTCTTCACTCTAATTTGGGTGGATCAATGACAGGTGCTGAATCCAAAGGCGCTAAATGCAGATTCTGCCAAAATCCACTCAAGCCCGATGAGACGAAAACTGGAGTTTGTGGTTACAACGAATGTCAAGACATGTTGAAGGACGCTTGTATGAAAATACTGCCTTGTGGGCATTGGTGCCCTGGAATTTCCGGAGAAAAGGAATGCTTACCTTGCTTTACTTGTCCAAGCAGCGGTATGTCGATTTCCCAATCATAACTTGCGCAAAACCATGACCAACGTGCTTATTATCCCTTTTTTCAGACTCCAAACAAGACTCCGACGATCTCTGTGTGATCTGTTTCACAGATCGATTGGGCGGAGCTCCGTGTGTGAAACTTTCTTGCGGCCATAGCTTTCATTATCAGTGTGTGAAAACGATCCTTGAGAAACGCTGGCATGGTCCCCGAATTCTCTTCCGATTCATGCAGTGTCCATTGTGCAAGAGCAATGTAAGATCCAACCTCTCTTTTTGATAATACCGCTCCTTCAGATCGATCATCCAGCTCTCCAGCCTTTGATGCAACCACTGCTTGCCTTGTACGAGGACGTCAAAAAGAAAGCCCTCCTTCGCCTAGAATACGATGGGTTGTTGAAAGTCAGCGCCGTTACATCGGAACAGAGTGAATTCTTCAATGATCCAACGGGCTATGCTCTTCATCGTTATGTTTATGTGCTCTGCAGTAAGTGCAACAAGGCGTATTTTGGTGGGGAAAGTCGATGTCAACAGGCGTTGGACTCCTCGTCCTATAAGCCGGAGGAGCTGGTTTGTGGTGGGTGTTCGGATATCTCGGGAGCGCCGGTCTGTGGTCGACATGGTACAGAGTTCCTGGAATATAAATGCAGATTCTGCTGCTCGGTGGCAGTGTATTTTTGGTGAGTTTTACTGATCAATTGAACATCGTGAATGGTAAAAAAAAGTCTAAACCAAAGATAAAACATGAAATTCAAGGTTTTGCTCACTCTTACCATCACAGGAAATCTAATCACCAATCTTTTTCAGCTTCGGGAATTCCCACTTCTGCTCCATCTGCCACAGTGATTTCCAACGTCTAATCGCGACTCCCACCAACCTTCTTCCTCAATGTCCCGTTGGGCCCAGAGCAACACAATTGGAAAACCAGGACGGCTGTCCGTTGCGGGTCAAACATCCGCCGACCGGCGAGGAGTTTTCGTTAGGTTGCGGGATTTGCCGCAATCTCACAACTTTTTAGGGCTCTTTTTATATAATTTATAGAATTTTTGAAATTTGAATATTCAAATTTTGACTCCACAAGTAGTAATTCTCTCCATTCCTATGGGTAATAACATATTTCTTGTCTTTCTAGAGCCGACTTCGACTCTTGCATCCATTCAAACCTCCTCATTCCGACAATTTCACTGTGACCATTCCCAATCTCATCAAAAAATTTCCTGATCCCTTTGAAAAACTCGTGTAAAAATCTATCTCCTCATACATTGCATGACAATTTCCTTGTTATAATGGGCTTTCATTACTAACCTAATCAACATAAACATCCGGTGACTTAAATAAATTATTAACTATTTTTGTCAATTACAATATCCAAATGTCATCAAAAACTAAACTAAAAATCAAATTCACATATCTTTTAGAGTTTATTATGAAAAACAATGCAAAATAGAGCGGGTTTACATACGAATATAGGAAACTTTCAAATACTTAAGGATACAATTTGGGCCCGTTATAAAGAGGTTATACTTGGGAATTCGTTAAGAAATTGGAAAAAAGACAGATAATAGTATACGAAAGAAATAACTGGGACAAAATAGAGGCCTAAAGGCGTATTGACAACAAAAATTACAAAAAAAAAAAACTTTCGACTTTCAGCAAAAATCTGAAAATTTAGCATCTTTTAGGCTAGGAATCTCCGTTTTGGAACGGAACACACTACTTACAGAGAAAATTGGGGAGATCAATGCATCCAAAAATTAGAATAATGGCTACGGCAGTAAAATAGAGCCCTCAAATTTCCTAATATCCGAAAAAACGTCTAGTGTAATATCGGGAACTGTTGATTTTGGCAAAGGGAATCTAAAACCGCCAAGCTCCCCGAAGTTAACCCATAATAGACCGGACAGGCCATACATCATAATCCCAATATATTGCGACCGTATTCCCATTCAAAATCCCTCCTCTTCACCCAATCGGGGACATTGGCATTTGAAACATCATTGATGGACAGGTCGGGGAAGCGACTTCCATGTTGGCGAAGCTTTCATTCAGACTCTCGAAGCGAAAATGGGCCAGGATCGAGGTGATTGGGATGGTGACATTGAGGATATTTTTTGCCGATTCCACGCAAAGTCGTTCAATTACTGGAGTGGCATGAAGAAAGTCGTTGGCAAAAAAATCATAGGAACTGTTGGTGAAGAGCTCGCAGAGGAGGAGTTTGAGGCCGAATGGGCATGGAGGGAAGGTGAGGATTCGTTCAAACATGATTCTGAAACACAAAGAATGCGTTTTGAAAAATACAAAACATATCGGGTAAACTGTTTAATTTTTTCCCTCATCAACTTTTTAACCCTTTTTCATCACTTTAACTTCATTTTCTCCCATCATACCTCGACATAACTTCCTTGAAATGTTCATGTCCGGACTTGAACAAGACCAATAAAACCCCACAAAAGAAGGCAGTATGAGAATTTGGGTACCTCAATTGGTCCATCAGAGCATTCAAGAACATGTACGTGCCTGAAAAAATTAAAAATCAGAATACCTCTCCACTACATCATGACAGATGCCATGTACAACATAAAACCCCCTGAAATTACTTAAAAACTCCTTACCTTCAGAATCCATTACTCTCAAGGCGTTCTCCAAGACTTTCACAACTCGATTGTTGGCCACAACAACCATTGACACCGATGCTTTTGCCGCTCTGATCTCACTAACACTCAGAGCTCCAAAATAAGTCAAAAAGTCGGTGATCTTGGCCAAATCAAATTGGTTGACGTCATTTTTCACGGATTTGAAGCTTTCAATGAATTCTGGAATAAAATCCGGGTTCGCTGTTTCGACCGTTGCTCTGGACGTCAAGTTTTTCGAGTCTTCCGATGCCATCATCAAGAATTCATTGTGAACTTCGGGATTTAGGTTCATTTGATCTGACATGCAGCACTGAAAACAAAAATTGCCGTAAAATAAGACTCAAAACATCTCTATCAACCTTCAAAACGGCCAAACTTTACGAAATACATGTCTCAAATAAAAAAAAATAAAAAATTGCGCAATGATGACTTTGTTTTACGCCAAAATTGGCAAAATTCCTCAAAAAAGATATCTACTCAAAATAAAATCCACTTCAAAACCCTTTCCTCATACCCCCAAGATATCCATTCAATCCAAAAATAACCAAATTCGCCTCAAATTTTTCAAAAGTTCCTCCAATCTTCCACTTACCCTATCAAAGCCCAGATTCGCTTCGATCATCTCTGTTTCCTCCGGAACCGCTCCAACGACCAAATTTCTCAAGTGAATACAGATCAACGGAACCATCTTCAAAACCACACTGTATTTCCTCACAAAAAAGCCGGGGAAGTCATGCTGGAGGTAGGAAAAAACTCTGGACAATCCCTTATTCAGATGATGAACTGCTTCTTTGTGGATATCCTCCTCCGACTCGCAGAGTTTTCGATGGCATTCGAGCAGAGGCTTTATCAGCATCATGTAGAAGTTGGCTGACTTGGCTGGGTCCATTTCCGGGGATGCCAAAATCGATCGCATCAGTTGGGGATGAGCAATAATGGAGGTGTACGAGAAGATGAAATATGGCATGTTCAGAGGGGAGACAGTTTGAATTGCCGTTCTTAAACAACAAATTACTTTTTGAGAATACTAAAACAACCTCCAAGCGACATATTCTCCCTATATCAAACACTTTTCCGACCAAAACCCACAAAAATTATATTAAACTCGCTCCTAATCTCCAAAACTTACGCAAAAATGTCAATAAACTCCTTGACATTCTTCTGATTGTCAAACCGAGTCTGAGTCGTCACAATCCAATAGTAAGTGTGATAAAAAATGGCGATCTGAAGGGTCGTTGGTTCATTCCATTCCTCAAATTTCTTCACATGAGTTTGAATGACAACTCGGATAAAATGAGCGATAAACCGAGTTCGCGTGTGTTCTCGGCGGTCCTGTTCGTCAGCAAGTCGGTCAACAAGAAGAGCCAGGGCTTTGACATGATTGAAGAGTTGACGGTCGATTTTTAGAAGCTCCATTTCAGTGGTCGCCTAAAGATGAAAAAAATAAAAACCTCAAAATGACTTACCTTCTCCTGGAATGACTCCAAATGTTCGCTCAGATCGATGCAGACTTGAAGACAAATTTCGAAGAATCTGCCGACTTCCGACATATCAGTGAGGAGTTCATTGGCGTAAACAAATTCCACAATCTTTTTGAAACTCTCCCGCCGTGCTGGATCGGGGGCTCTTGATGAAACACACCATTCTCGGAAGACCAGGAGGACTTTTCTCTGAAAGCAAATGAAAATTTCAAGATGCTAAGGATGATATAAGACAAAAAGAAGCATTTCGAAAACAATTTATCAACTCAAACCAACTGTTTACCGTAAATTCATCAATTGGTTTCTTGTCGAATTTCACTTCTTGAGAGGTCGGCTGGGGAGCAAATCCTGATCGCTGGAAAATCGGGCCTCTCTGGACTGGATTTCTTGCGGCCTAAAACAAAATAAAAAAAAGATGAAACTTTTTTCGCGATTTGTAAAAAACTAAACGCAATTTTTTCATCGAAAAAATGAATATCCAAATTTTCCTTCGGAATTCTTTTTTCGCCCTCAAAACCCTTCAAACTCACCTCCACATCCTCTCTGGCCACATCTGTGAACACCTTGGTATCAAAATTTTTCAACGAATTCATGACGTCCTCCTTCAATTGAGCCGTCAGTTTTTCAAACTCCCCATACACAAGAACATGATCTTCTGGGACATTCTTATGTCTCAGAGGTTCTGGGAGCATATCCTCAAGCTCTTCTCGGCTAGTTGGGTTGTATGCGAACCGTCGGAGGCCAATCCAATCCGGATGAACTTTCCTCTCTTCAATGAATTGGAAAAGATGCAGATCCGCCAATTCGTGGCTGAATCTCTCCAGAACCTCGCAGATAAAGGTCCCAATGATGTGAGCGTTGGCGTGGGCGAACTGTCTCGCCGACATTTGCTTGGTCCACTCCAGTTCGGCCGGCGCCACACCTCTCTGATGCGCTCTTTCGTACTCCATCGCGCGGGCCACGGCGGCTTCGATCGTGCGTTTCATGTGCTTGTAAGCGGCTTCATTGGCATTCTGTCGATAATACAATGCGAAAAGAAGAGCCTTGTAGACCGATCGGTTGATTTTTTTCATTCCTTCAAAGCTCTGGATGTCAACAAAGGCGAAATCACGGTAGAGAAGTGAAGCCGCACTGAAGCCAAGCGGTTCACAAAGCCGTTTGAGGATGGGAGCAAGCATTTCTGAAACGATGATCAGCTTAGTCGATAAAAAAAACCCCCAAAATCAAGTCCTTTCTTCCATGTATAATATAATTTTTGCTTTCAAATGGCTTAAAAATGCTTTTCAACGTCTCAACCTACTCTCGACATCCGTTAAATAGCCAAAAATCGATTCTGTGACTCGTCCTTTGGCTGTATTATGCAATTGGAACACTGGAGAGCAAGTGAAATCAATAGCGTCGATCAAACTCCAAACCAGTTCCTTGTCCTTGGCAACAAAAGCATCTGAAAACAAGCTTCTCATTCATAAAATTATTCGAAATTTAAGAGCTCTGTGACCAATAATTGCCAAAATATTTTTCTTCTATCTTATCCATGACCCAGGATAACATAACAAGGCCCAAATCCTCCAAACCCTTACTAGTTTCTTTCTTAGCAGCTGGATTCGGATCCCAAATTCTCCTCTCTTCAAAGACCTTGGTCATGTCATGACTTTCCAACGACATTTGAGGTGGTTGTTGATGATGTTGAGCTTGATGTTGGGCTTCTTGGAACCGAACATGAGGAGGTTGATAGCGGGGAGCTGGTGGCTCAATAGCTTGCTCCTGTATCGGGAAAGTCATTCCCGGAGGCACTGGAGGCCTTGGGTGAAAAGGTGGGGCTTGAAGAGAATTTATGAAATCCGGCTGAACATGTTGCTGATACTGGATTTGTTGAAGGTATGCCGGATTCATCAGAGCTTGAAGAGCCTAGAAAAAAATTACTCATACGGCTATAACCACTTTCAATTTCACATTAATTCGGAACGAATCGAAGAGACTTAATACTTATATTATCCATGGCAACATCTCTTTTTTAAGTAGCTTTTTCAACCTAAAAACAGCAGCAACAAAATAAAGTCTCACCATTGGATTATCCATCAACCCTTGTTGTTGGAATTGAGCGAACAATGGAGGAGCTTGATAGCTACTTTGACTGAAAAAAGACTGTTCCATCGACTGATCTGATAGATGCCCGGAAGTGTGAGGATCACTATAAGCGAAGCTATGTTCTTCTGGAGGTGGAGTGGGAGCTCTGAGATCATCAAAAAGTGCCTCCACTTCAAAGCATAAGGTCATTTTCATATTCTCCATGGAATGGATTCGCTTCAAAACCTCAAAAATTGGCTGAATTCGTGGGTGATTTGGCTTGAAGACCTGAAAAAATTATACTAATAGAACAAGTAATTGTTGATGTCGTCTTTGGGCACAAAAAGTCATAACATGATTACAAAAATTCGAATTAAAAATGAATTTTGTTTTGATCCCCAGCGTAAAGTAAAACAATATCAAAAAAAACCTACCTTGCTCGTCTTACACGCCCTGAGCATGTTGGCCACAAAAGGCAAGATCTTCTCCATTTTTTCCTGACCCTCTCGCTCAGCTTCTTTCAGCAATTCCAAGGGATCAAGCAGATGAGTTGGTAACTCCAGATCCCTTCCCCAAGTTATCAGTCCCAAAAACGTGCCCAGGTTGCGCAAAAGGTCTCGAGGATTTTGATTCGCCGCTGTACGAGCGCCATCCATCAACTGCGTGGCGTAATTGATGGTAACGAGGAGGAGATTAGCCTGGAAAGTCTCCGATTCCAGCGAAAGCGCGAGTTTGACGTATAAACCAACATGATTCTGTTCCACAGCAACACGTCGACGGATCAAAATCAAGGCCAGATGCTTTTCGACGTCTTCCGTGAAATTTACGGATAACTCCTTGAGATATTGCCCCTAAACATCAAAAGAATAATAATTTACTTAAATTTAGGTATGACCTCTAGTACAATGTCAAATCCTACCGTTTGCTCCACATTCTCGTCAGTGAGGTTGTTCAGCAAGAAGGATAAGTTCTCGGTCAACTCTTGATCGCTCATTTCGAGCCGGATTTGAATCCGGAAAAACTCGAAAGAGACCTGGTTCTGAAATCAGTCAATACCTACAATAACACTGGTCAAAAGTCCACGAAAATCGCAAAATTCAACGATAGAATCAACAAGAAAACAATGAAGAACAAGGTAGAGAAGATCGGCAACAAAAGCTTTGTGAACGGCAAGTTTGAGAAACGTTGCGAATCATTTCTGGCATTCCGTTTCAGTCCAAGGAGAACTTGCTGGAACTCGGAAAATTGGATGGAAAAATTAGTGGAAAAGATGTTTGGAGGTTGGCTATCGTCTGGAGAGCGTTGTATCACACGTTGGCTATAGAAAAATTTAGAGGACATTTTATTTTACGCGATTTCCCAATATTATACTGGGTTATCGTGGCAAAAACCGCTAGAGATTGGTGTTGCGTCGTCGAACCGTGTGTTTTAGATAGAAATGGAGGATTTCTGACGTTGTTTTAAGATGCTCAAGGTGTAGGTCCAATTTTTGATATTTTTGGACCTACACTTTTAGAATCTCTATTTTTGAGAAATTGAGGCTTTTTTGACTTCTCTCTAGACATTATCCAACTTTTCCGAGGTATTTATCTTTATAGATTATTAGAAATCTCTAGTTTTGTACTCCTTCTATCGGTCGATGTTCGTTGACCTGATAATAAATCATTTTTGTGGTAAAATCCCGGTCTTCTTTTTCGTGATGGACAACCACTATCATTTCATGATCCTGCGAGACTATATTATAGTCGAGAGCTTCGTCGCAACACATTCGAAATCCAGTTGTAGTCTTGTCCTTGAGATGTTTTGCTTCCAAGTAGCTGCTACAAGTTTCAACGCACTCGAAGGACTGTTCAACGACTTCTAACTTGACATGGAATCCGGGTTGAGCTTTGATTCGGTAGTTGCAACGGCCGGGACCTCGGATATTTGAGATTACAATCGTTTTGACATGGCTGTCGGAGGCGTCTAAGTCAGTGTCGCCGCAGGCTTGAAAGTCTAAAAATTGATGAAGTTTGTACTGATTTGAGAGAATGAGGGTGTGGAAAGGATGGTATTACAGTGGCGATCTTGTTCGAGTGGGAAAAACGTACCATTTTGCATCCGGGAAGTTTCAAAAACGCAGCAAAATACCTCCTTCTCCAAGTGAAACGACTCCGATTTCAAAAGTGCGCGCGCCTTTGAAAACAGAGTTTTTTAGTTGGAGATGGAGGTATTTTGCTAAGGTTTTGATACTTCCCGGGTGCAAAATGGTACGTTTTTTGCCACTGGATCAGGTCCGTCACTGTTGTGTGTTGGAGGGGGTTTTTAATTCATGAGCAATAATTAATCTTCCATTGTTCTTGTGAGGTTAGCGTGCTCTTATTGCAGAATTTGTGGATTTTGATTCTAATAATATAGTGTTTTTGTGTGCTTCAAACGCCTTCTTTTGATGTCTTACCTGAAGTTTTTACCTCGTTGCACAGCGTTCCTCCAATCCCATTCGGGCATTTGCATTTTGAGCACTCCTGTGGATCAGTGTATCCTCCATATTGGCAATCAAGTTTAGTCGGGCAGCTGTCGCTGCAATATCTCATATTGATCAGCTTCATATCCTTGAAGCTGACGTCTGCTCGTTGGCCTATTGTATGCTGGAACCTTGGATCAACAGTTTCCAACGTATCGGCCGATTCGATTCCAAAAGTATTGGGACCGTAGTGCATTATTGACCCGTAGTCGTAGCGCTCTTCGTTGTTCTCACTCTCGTTGGACCCTCGTTTGATAAAATTGTCCTTTCGGTTTAATTGGATATTTTCATAGCGAATTTTGACGAAACGGTCGCGATCTGAACGGGCCTGCTCGTGCCATAGCCCGAGAGCGTGGAGAACTTCGTGGACCGCAGCGCCGAGCTGAAAAAAAGCTCGATTTTTGTTGGTGAATTGCCTCGGATCCTCGGAAAAAGAACAAGTGTTGTTCTTTATAGGTAGTTTTTATTCTGTAGAGACAAATTTTGAAAGATCCAATCGCAAAAAAACTACAGGTTTTGTTGCGAGAACGATCGAAAAGCCCTCCAAAAGGTACCCACAACCAACCCGGTAAAGCTTTTGCTACAGTGGGGACCTGATCCAATGGAAAAAAACGTACCATTTTGCATCCGGGAAGTATCAAAAATGTGGCGAAATGCTTCCCTCTCCAAGTGAATTTGGACAGGGAGGTATTTTGCCACATTTTTAATACTTCCCGGATGCCAAATGGTACGTTTTTTGCCACTGGATCAGGCTCCTCACTGTATTATCCTCTACTTAACATTAGAATCGCTAGCATGTTTCCCGATTTTCTTACGTACCGAACAGCCATATCCCATTGAAACCGGTTGGCCTCCGCCGACTTTCCCCACCGCCGAAAAGCATCCAGCCGCATGGACAAACCGAATGTAGTCCTCTTCAGTTGTCCTTTCCTTGAAAACCAAACAAGTCTGGGCCGTAATCACTGCCATTGAGTCTTCAGCGAGCCCTCTGGCTTCTTCTAAACTCATAATTTTTTTTTATCGTAAACATTCAACTCACCATCAACCATCTCATAAGGAATCACTTTATTCCATTTTAGAGTCTCTCCAACGACGACTTGTCGTTTTTTTCGTGGTGGCGATTCCTTGTCAAGGTTCTCGGCAATTTTCCGAGCCTGCGGCAACGAGAGTATAATATCGCCTTCGAATAGGTCTTCAGTCTGGCCATTGACATCAAAAGATTGTTTTATTAAGGAGCGTATCTTGTTGTAAGGCTAAAATATGGGTGAATTCTAGTGTCCACTGCGGTAAATAAGGGATACATATTTTTAATAAAAAGGTTGTTTTGGCTATGAACTCACACTTGAAGGATGTTTGGCCTCTTCTTTTTGCCTCAATCGATTTAGAATTGATCGGACTTGGGATCGCTCGGTTTCGGTCTCTTTCCCGAGCTCAATTGTCTCCTAAATTGGATAAAGAAAAAGATGATTTTTAAACTTACGGTTAATGTAAGTAGAAAGCAAGAGAAATAGATGGCAGTTGGAGACCACATCCATATAGGCCAGGGTGAAAGGAATAGGCCTGCATGTTCGAACTGACGTATTTATTAAGCCATGTTTGAACAGTTGCGACATTGTTAATTGTGGTTCATTGTCGTCTAATTTGCAAGCTCATATAATACGCAGACACCTATTTTTGGGAGAAATTTTTCGTAAAACAGTCTAGGAATGCGCAATAAGAAATTTTATCAAAATCAGCAATAATTTGTGCCCTTATTTTGTAAGATCAACGGATTTATTTCTGTTCAATACTAGGAATCATCATCAAACGCTTTTTATTTTTAGGTTAGTTTGTCTTTCCGTCACACCGTGGGAACCAAAATTCAAGTCTTTGTCTTGCGTTGTCTGGGTTTTTTTTCGACAATCCCGCATAAATTTTTAATTCCTTCAATATCCTTGATATCCATGAGATATTCATCGTCGTATTCTTTGGATAAAGCCTGTATTTCTATGAAGTCCAATAAAGTGATTACCGTTTACTATCCCAAGACATTTCCGGCAGTAAACGAACACTGCCCAGAGCATCAGGTGTTGAGAAAATGCCCATGGCCTGGGCTTTTTGTTGAGGTAGGCAAACAGCGTAGAAAATGATCGGTATTCCAGTATATTCAAATGTTCGCCAGCTATTCTCACTACCAGATACGGCCTTATGTTAATGCGGAATTGGATGTTCTTGTAAATGTAGGAAGCCTTGCCATAGTTGTTTTTCTTTCTCGCTCAAATCAATCGTATTTTAATTACAGTGGGGGACCTGATTTAGTGGTAAAAAACGGACCATTTTGCATCCGGGAAGCATCAAAAATGTGGCAAAATACTTGCCTCTCCAAGTGAAAAAACCCGATTTCAAAAGCGCGCCCGCTCTTTTTGTGAGGGAAAGGGCGCGCATTTCAAAACGGAGTTTTTCTTATTGTAGTGGGAGGTATTTTGCCACATTTTTGATACTTCCCGGATGCAAAATGGTATATTTTTTGCCATTGGATCAGGTACCCCACTGTATAGGCGCTTTCGAATATTTCTAGGAAAACGGCGACTGGCGAATGGCATTCGAACTACTTAGAAATGGAACTATTGATACTATTGCTTACGGATTTATGAAGACTGCCATCAGACTAAAACAATACGACTTCTCGGATGTTCTATACAATGTAATTGCCACAGAACTTTCTATTATTCCAGTTTATGTTTAGTCTCCGATATACCCAATACATCGAAAGTCGTTTGGCGACACAGAGTCCACCTTCTCTTTCTTTACGATCTACGGGAGGGATGTTGTCCTCGCATTGGGTTCGATTATCTTTCTCCAAGTGGCTTTTTACTTTACTCATTCGATGCTGTTCGATGTTCAGCGCCGATCTCCGTATAACGCTGCGGTTGATGTAAGCAACTATTGATAGGACTGTGTGGCAAAAAGATGTCAAAATGCATCCCGGATTCAATGAATTGCCTCTACAGTGGTGGACCTGATGCATTGGCCAAAAACGTACCATTTTGCATCCGGAAGTATCATAAATGAAGCGAAATACCTTCTTCTCCAAGTGAAAAACTCCGATTTCAAAAGCGGGCCCACTCTTTTTGTGAGGGAAAGTGCGCGCAAAACGTGGTTTTTTTAGTTGGAGATCGAGGCATTTTGTCACATTTTTGATACTTCCCGGATGCAAAATGATACGTTTTTTGCCACTGGATCAGGTCCCTCACTGTATTTGCATCCCTTCGCTTACCGAGGATAGTGTTTCTCAGACAGCCGTTTTCGGTCAGAGATGGATGCAAAGGGAGGTATTTCATTGCATCTCAGATGCGTTTGGATGGTGTTTTTGCCACATGATCTGGTCCGAAGACTCAATTCAGCCCCCTGAAGGTTCAAATTAACCTCAAGTTGGCTTTTTTCAGTCTGTCTGGTCAGCGCTTGCCCTACAGCTTGGTCAGTCGACCAAAGGCAATAAACGTTCTCGGGCAGTCAATTTCAATCGTCTAATGTTCTCATTTATCAACACTCCAATTTTGCTCGGTCTATATTCGACATGGATAGTGTCGAATCGGCTTTCGGCGGATACTGATGGGACAATCACCTCATACCAGGACTTGATCAACAAATTGTCTAGTGGCCAAAAGTATTTGATAGAGTATACGGGCACGGTCGACTGGTTTTTCGAGGAGATTGAGTCGAGCAATGTTTTCCCGTTCAAGGATATTCGAAATACACTGCAACGTGAGCTTGTTTTTTACAATTCTCATCAAATTCGGCATATCTCTCTTTCCGTAGCTTTGTATCGACTTCTGGAAGTTTAAGCTCGTCCTAATATCATCCTCTTCCAGGCAATCCAACCCGTCGAGTCACAATAAACCAGAGTTATCAGCACCTGAACGACGGTGATGGCGTTGCTCTGTTGCCTGATGACACTCAATCTTTCCAAAAAGTCCTCGAATTGTGTAATTTGGAAAAGATTAATACGGCGATTGAAAGTATCGACCGACGATTTCTCCTACGGCAAAATCGACCGGATCGCCTGGTTCAGGACCTGAATGCTTTCATACGGAAGAAAGTGCCGGCGATCGCGTTGGTCTACAACAAATACAGGGGGCAGTTGACCAAAGGAAGGGCGCAGTGCGGAAGACGGCGTCCGGATAGTAAGTTTCGCACGGTAGGAAGGAAGCGGATAGCATCAAACAAATTTGATCGTTATACATGGAAGACGTGATCCGGTGTCAAAAAGCGTACCATTTTGCATCTGGGAAGTATCGAAAATGTGGCAAAATGCTTCCCTCTCCCAAGTGAAAGAACTTCTTTTTGAAGAGCGCGCCGTTTTTCCCCACAAAAAGAGCAGGCGCGCTTTTGAAATCTGAGTTTTTTCACTTGGAGAGGGAGGTATTTTGCCACATTTTTTGATGCTTCCTGGATGAAAAATGGTACATTTTTTGCCACTGGATCAGGTCCCCCACCGTGTAATGGTTTTGGAATATGCAGATTCATTTTTCCCTAACGTAAGAATTTCCTGGGACCTTGAGTATCGTTCATTTCAGATAGGTTTTATAATATTTCACGCGGGTTTGGTATTCTGAGAGACTGGCTGAATAAAACCGAATCTTCTGCCATTTTACTGCCCTATAAACACCCGCTATTTTCAGCCCAACGTCCCTACCGCGGTCTGATGTACGTTTGGCTTGGCCTCTGCGCCGCTTCCACGCTGGTCTTCTGCTTTGAAGTCCTTCTCAGTTTGCGTGGGAAACGTCTGAAACTCACCAAAAAAACGGCGAGCATCGAACGCGACTCGCGCTTAGTATTCGGCCCACTGGGCCGAGTGGGTGGAAAATGATGACTTAATAAAAATAGAGGGAAACTCGTTTATAGCTGGCAACTTTGCGCAATACAAACATAGTAAGAAATTTTTTTCGTAAAAGCAAATATACAATAATTTACAGCACACCGGTTTGTTTGAAGTTCTCGGAAATAATGTAGTCGATTATACTGTTCATCAGGAAGCTGAGATGCGATGTGTCGGTGGCGCAGGTCAAATGGGTGTAGATCATCTTCTGCTTGTCGTTGATCTGCTTCTCGAACTTGCGTGTTATGTATAAGGCCGCTTTTTTGAATTCGTTTTTGTCTGAAAAGTTATATTTTTTTTTTTAAATTCCGGTAACAAAATACAATCTTATACTATGTAACGGAGGACCAAAGACTTGTTATCTAATCAAAGCTTAGATTCAAAATATGACTTACCATCATATTCTTGTGGCCTCAGGGCTTTGAGTCGTTCGCAGAACACTGAAACGTTATCAAAATTACAAAAAACATTAATAACACTACACTTTTAACGCAATTTTTACTGTAAACAAAGTAAGAATAGCGTTTTGCAAAGAAAATCTTGTTTTTTCGAAATGAAAATTAACTTTGAAGACTGTGAAAACTGTTTGAGCTTACACTGGTAGGTTGGAAAGCACATGGACAATGGGATTTTGTTGATCTTTTCCGCAAATAAGTCTTGCTTGTTGAGGAAGAGGATGAGTTGAACCCGGGCGAAGATTGGGTTATTCCCAATGTTCTTGAACAATTCTATGGCATCGTGGAGTCGGTTCTGCAAAGATTGTAATATACAGTGGGGGCCTTCTCCGGTGGCAAAAAACGCACCATTTTGCATCCGGGAAGTATCAAAAATGTGGTAAAATGCTTCCCTCTCCAAGTGAAAAAACTTCGTTTTGAAGGGTTTTTGAAGTTCCCTCGCAAAAAAACTTTCCTTACAAAGGACGCGCTTTTGAAATCGGAGTTTTTCACTTGAACAGGAGGTGTTTTGCCATATTTTTGATGCTTCCTGAATGCAAAATGGAACGTTTTTTGCCGCTCGATCAGGTCCCCCCTGTATAGATGTATAAAATCTCTAAAATTTTAGTTGCATTTTCGCTGGCGTAGATTTCAACGATCTTTGCTCTAAATTTTGCAGTGAGTGTGCAAAATGCAGAGAGCGGTCAGAGAGAAAAACTTTTCTTTTTTCCATGTCTTTGTTATTTTGCTTGGAAAAAAATTTGTGGCATCGTTAATGAGGATTTTTTTGCAAAGTGTGAGCTATCAATCTCATATGTACCTTATGAAAACTATTTTGTTTCTCAAATCCGTCAAAATCAGAGCTCCGCTGATAATTCTCTTTGCCAATTTCTCACAGCCCATTTGTCAAGCTTACCGTTTCCGTGTCCTCCCTCATTTTCTGATCGTACTCCGAAATGGCGGCAATGAAAAAGATGGCGTTCACGTTGTCGAAGAGATGAATCCATTTCCTTCGTTCCGTTTTCTGACCACCAACGTCGAATATCCTAAACAAATTTTTAATTTACGCGTTTTTTCCAGATCTAAAAATTTTTACGGAAACTCTTTTTTTAGAAAACCGTTAAAAATAGCGTGTTGAAAATTTGAACGCACCTAAATTCCATTTCCTTGTACGAGTATCGTATCTCGGACACGCCAATCGTCTCCTGCCGTGCGTAAAGAACGTCGCTCACTGTGGGCACGTAACTCGAGCTTTGGAGTCGGTCAATGTCGTCGAGGAAACTTGAATCAAAACTTTAGATGTTGAAAAAAAATCATGACAAATGAAATTTATGACTATGACGAAATGTCACAAAATTTATTGGAAAATTAAAAGTGGAGAAAACAAGATACGAATAATGTACGGTAGATTCTAGCAATTTTAAAAATGTTTTTTTAACTCAAAAATACCGAAGTTTAAATTAAAAATAAAAAAAAAAATTGAAGAAAAAGAAATATTTTTAAAAAATTTCAAAACCGCTTACTATTTAGCACAGTCAATAACATGATACTCATTCCTCCTTTCATACGCTTTTTGAATCGTTTCCTCCGCCCACAACCGCTTGATGGCAAAGTAAACATTTTTGGGGATTTGATTTTCAATGTTCTTCTCATCAGTCAAAGCTTGAAAAATCAAATCCGCATCTCGTTGCAGCTCCTTTGGCAGGATCATCCCGAGTTTTTCGATTCCATGAATCAGCTGGGCAATTGATTGAAGGACATTGAGGAAGATTAGAGGGCGACGAGCCCATAATTCTTCCGTGGAAAAACCGTTGCAATGGATTATTCGCATCTGCTTTAGCACCGTGGATTTGCCGGATTCGGAGGGACCTGGAAAGTTGGTGATTAGAAATTTTGAAAAATCAAAAAAAAACGTTTTTCTTTTAATTTTGAAAGCTGACATAACAAGAAAAAATAAAAAAAAGTTCATGATGAAAGAATTTAGCGCCAACGACAACAAAACACCTCAAATCCTTACCCAGCAACAACAACTTGATCACTTTTTCCATGGCCATGTGATCCTTCACCAGTTGGTCATCAATTTTTTTGCTGATTTCGGCAGCCTTCACGTAAAGCTCGGGATTTGGAGACTTGGCGTCCACGTAGCGCGTGGGATTCTCTACATTCATGGTGGACATGGGCGTCACCGCTTGAGCGATGGATGAGGTCCGCGCCACCGCTGAACGCAACTAAAAATGGGAGTGTGAACAAACAGGAAGCATTTTTTGGACAAATCGCTTAAAAACCAATTTTTTTCATATAGACGCTAAGACAAATAACAAATTTTAATATCCTCTCCAATCCCAGTCCTTTTCAAGCCTGTCAAAGACACACATCCTTCCACCAACTCCAGAACCGCAGTCTACACGCATTACCGACTATATAAGCTCCGTATCTAAACCACTTCTTACAGTTTTCTTCTTGGACTTCCACATGGTTCGAAATGACATTCCGCAGTTCCACCTGCGACACGCGTTCGCTCAGAATTTTCGAATTACCGTAGAGAGAGGAGCAACAACATATTTTTAAGGCCGCGCCCGAGGCGTGCCCCCAAACAAAGTTAATTTGGGCCAAACTTTGTGGGGCAATTTGCGTCATTTCATTATAACCGGCGAGGGGACGCCTCGAGATTCTTTTCCGATTATTGGACAGGATTCCGCCAGTCGTTGGGGCAGATTGGCTAATTATTTTCGGTGAAACTTTTGAAGAGAAAATGAGAGATTAGAAATCCATGTAAAAGGATTAGAAATCATTGTAAAAAGATGTCTGGAAGTTCACCAATAAACTTTTAAAAAATCTCATTTTTATGCCGAAACTTGATCCCTAAACTAGTAGCTAACTAATCCTCCAACAACATTAATGCATTGAACAACTGGTCCTCAAAGGTAATTAGATGAAGTGTTCCCAAAACAATTAGATTTGAGGTGAACCCCAAATTCAAGTCATTACAAACGGGTTGATCTTATTTGGGTCGGAAGGCCTTTGCATTTTAGCCGACAAAATGCCAAAGAAGTGTACGAACTGAAGCGACATTTATCGACTAATTGCACGGTGAAAGAATAGAGTTACGGGGGACTGGTAATTAGAAAGACCATCGTTTCGAACTAATTGGCAGCTACTAAAGTGGTAATTTTGAGGTCGAAATCGATAAAAATAGAATGATTTGCAGGGAGGGGGGATGTTTAATTGGGCACTGGTTGAACAGTTGCATAACAGATAGATGCAAAGGGCATGTCAATAAAAAAGAGTTCAAACCACCGGTAAGTAAAGTTTGGACCTATCAGTGGCACTTAAATTGATATATTCAGCGCTCTTTGCAGACAGCAACGAGGACAGGTAGTCGATAAAAAAAAGAATTAGAGCCTTTTCTTTGTAAATTTCTTTAACGGTTTCTGCAAAACACAAAGGAAAAATTATTTCACATAGAAAACGATTACCCAACATTTCTCCGCATCTCGACGGTAACTCCTTTACAAATTGTATTACATAGAAACAAACGAAATATCAAGGTATTGGACTCCATGTATAATACATAAATGCCAAAGTCCATCGCGTTTGACAATTGCAATTTCTGCAAAAAACGCCCTACACTACCACAAAAGACTACAATCTTTTTTTTTGTCTGACGATCGTAGACCAATTTAGACGGAGGTCCGCGGAGTCTACTGTAAATAAAAAAATGGGAAAGGAAGCTAAAAACTCTAACCTTAACTCAATTCTCCGCGTGTTTGAAACCTTTATCAAAAGATAAACGAATTCCGAGTAGACAAAAATTTTCACACAGCTCCATCGATTAGTTGAACTTCAAGACAGGAAATGAGTGGACAGCAGGTAAACTTCTTAGAGATAAAAGTTAACCGGCAGAGGAAATACTCAATTTCGAAGATTTTGAAAAAAAATCGGCAAAATTTTAGAATAATGCTTTCTAAAAACTGCAAGACTCTTAGTTCAAACCTTGCAGAAAACACTGACGTTTTTAGAGGGTAAATTGAAAAAAAATTCATCTTTTTAGCTGTTGATGTCTAAAGCATAAAAAAAACTTGTCATCATATATAGATGTGCAGCCCAAAGAGAGCAGGTATGCAGAATTTATGGCAGATCGGAATATGTAATCCGGACTTTCCGTTTGTGGTTTCACACCCAGTGTACCTCTGAGACATAAAAAATCTCGATTTATGATAAACATTTAGCAAAAAGAAAACCAGGGGTGGCCATCCGGGCCCGTTTCGGCCCGTCTTACTTTTCCCGCAATTGCGATATCTCGTTTTGGAGAAGAGATATCAAAAATCTAATAACATTTTGAAGGGTCAGCACCCTTCTAAACCTAGGGCTAGCCGAAGTTTCAAAGCCATTCGGTTACTCAGAAAAAAGTTCGGGATAAGTAAGACGGGCCGAAACGGGCCCGGGTGGCCACCCCTGAAAAAAACTAGATAAGTTTAGCCATCCTATTTTCAAATTGAAGACGCCCATTAAAGAAACAAGTCTTTTGCGTCTCCATAAAACGGTTTGACATCAAAATATCCCTCTGCCAAGACGTTTGTGAGTAGAACAGTTTTCCTCACCAACCAAAAATCCCACCTCCCTCATCCACCCCCACCAAAACTCATTTCTTGTTTCCACAAGACAGGAAATGAGGCTCCGCTATCTCTTAATTGAACTTACGTCTTTGCTTGGCACGGCGTCCACGGCCATCAAATCAGCCCGCTTATCGGGCTGATTGCCGCTCAACTGGCAATTTCCCATCCTCCTCGTGCCCTTTGCAGCGTGTGAGCTTCGGGAAATCGAGCTCTCGTCGACTGTTTATCGCATAGTGCCCAATAAATAAATGTGCCGCTATTTATTCGGCCGCATTCGAAGGCTTCGAACTTCGGGAATCCTCGGGACTTGGCAACTTTTCCGAGAGCCCCGTAATTAATAGCGTGACGGTATGTTATTTGCCTGAAAAAACGGCGTACAAAAAAGGATGACATTGGATGAAATATCGGGCAAAACGCGACCCTCGCAGCACTTGATGCCGATCGAAGATTGGCCTTTTTTGTTGCGACAATAATGCCATATTTTCTTGCAATAAAAAGGGCGAATTGAGAGTTGAAGAGAGGTTCATTAGAGGGAATAAAATGAAGGCTGTAAATGAAAGAAAAACCCAGTAAAAAATGCGAAAAGTGTGTGAGGTATGGACGTGAAATAGATGATGATTACAGGGCAGACTTCACTATTGTGCTCAGCAAAGTATTTGTGACCAAAAAGTTCAAATGAAATGCCAGAAAAGCCTTCCGCTCAAACTAGAACAGATATTTTATTATTTTTTTTTGAGGTTTTTACAGGTTTGGAAACGTCAAAAAAAGTTTTTGTCACCTGTCACAAAAACAAAGTCGGGAAAAATGGCAAATACAAAATAATTATTTGTGCGCACGTAAAATGCCACCACAATTTTTCCCTTTCGTTCCTGTCACAATGTAGACCATGAAATTTTATAGAAATTTCGTTTCCAAAACCGTAAATAGAGAGCAAAGTGGTTGTAGTGTCCTACGGAAAAATCAGCCCTTGTAGAAGCACGGCGGACATTTCTAATTTCTCTTACTACAAATGCTATGGAGGAAATTTTTCAGGTGTGTCTCTTCTAAACCTATAAAAACAAATTAAAGAACAAAAAAATTCAAGCACTTCTTTCTGGGCATTCCAGCTTTCTACAGTGAGGGAAGAAGAACCTTGAACTCTTTTTCAGTTTAAAAATGTGCAGTGGATGACCTGATCCAGTGGCAAAAAACGTGCCATTTTGCATCCGGGAGGTATCAAAAATGTGGCAAAATGCTTCCCTCTCCAAGTGAAAAAACTCCGTTTTGAAGGCCGAGCCCTTTCCCTCACAAAAAGAACGGGCGCGCTTTTGAAATCGGAGTTTTTTCACTTGGAGAGGGAAGCATTTTGCCACATTTTTGATACCTCCCGGATGCAAAATGGTACGTCTTTTGCCACTGGATCAGGTCCCCCACTGTATGAAACAGGCTATGTAAATTTACGGACAGTTTTTTTTATGAGTTCGAGGTATGAAACAGAACTTTTCTCCTTATGTTTTATGACAATCTCTCTAAACACAATTTATTAAGTCGGCGAGGTTCCGAGAACAAGCAGCTTCTACATTATATTTATTTTCTGAAACAAACACTGCTTAGAAAGTCGTAAGCTCATAATTACAATTCGAAACAAAGTAAACACCCAATATTTGGAAAGCAAAAATTGTTAAGAAAAGAATTTGTTTCTCGACAAAACATTTATTGTGACGGATGGCACGATGAGTTGTATAATATTATATTTTGCGACGCTGATCACAAAGGGCTAAAAGTAAGATACAAAATATTTTCCAAAGATTGAAAATATATGAAATATGCATTATAAAATTGAATTCTGTTTTTTGACCTTTAGTTGCGTTATTACGACAGAGAAAGTGTATAAAAGTGACGTAAGGCTGGCAAAGATTTAGATAAGGCCTTAGTTAATTCCGAGATTTTTAGATCGCGCTTTGTAGGAACCCCAGAAAGTCATAGCCTCAAGGTAGAAAGTCGAAACCTTTCAAATGCGAAACGTTCAATCAACATATGTATAACGTGGACGAGACAACTTCAAGTTCGCGCTGGGTATAAAAAAAAGTGTAATTTTTAAACTAGCAGTGTAATAACTTGTATCTTATAATAAATGCCGGTTGATTTGTCGGCAAAAAAGTCGCATGGGCTTGTGAAATGTAATAATTGGTGCGAGTTGAATGCCTACTCGTGCCGAAAGAAACAAATAAATGGAGAACGGAGATGGATTGTAAAATTTGGAGTGACTACTATCGAAAAACTACAAATTCGGCCAGCCATGAAGCAGTATTTTGTATAAAGAAAGCGCGAAATATCTTGTATCAAAATAAATATGCATTTCTGATTTGTAATGGCCTTGAAAAAACAATAACATTTCCGGTTTCACCATACAAGTTACACACGTCGAAAAGCCATGGTAAAATGAAAAAAATGATGATTTTTTAGATACGGATTTAAAGTCTCCAAATTGGCGACCTTTGGCATAGCTGCTGATAAAAAATAACACGTGAATCACTGTCTCCTGAATAAAAACAAATAAAACGTGCTAAAGTGCTTAATATTCCCAATTATTAAATATTAATATTCCTTAAATGTGAATATTTAAAGCGAGAAACAAGAAGGCGAAGAACAAATTTTGGTATACTTTTTGTAACTTTAGATTAAAATTCTGTAAATATTTTGCTATAAATAAAGACAGCATTTTTCAGAAAATACAAACAAGGGAAGTATCGCAATTGCACAGTTTTGTATGGCTTTCCGGAAGGTCTAGTAGAAATTGTACATTATGTATATCAAAATGTATCATATAGGCATGAAACTTTTCAAGCCAAAGTCGCAAAAAAATGGTCATTTTTTCCCAGCTTTCGATTAGAGAACCTTCCCTGTAAATACGGTTACAGCTGATTTCAGCCCCACAAGGTCAAAGAAAAACACAATGAAAAGGACAGGTGCGAGGAAACCCCCAAAAATATCTCAAAATGTCTATACAACCAGACACTACCGTCCTGCAACAATTGGGGTAAAGGCCCAAGAACGGGACTCCCAACACTCCCTACCAAGGACCTTCATACACAATTTTTTTTGAGTAAATTAAATTTTACACTTTACCGCGTTTCCTCGGGGCCCTACGGGTTAATTGGGGGCTGCCAATTTACGACTCATATTTAATGCACTGTTGACGGTCCCATTACAGGGTGCGTGGTGAACAGGCATTTAAAGAAATGACGGTGCAAGGTTGTTACGTGCATAAATAATGTGATCGGCAGCATGAGTAAGTGTTATGATATTGCTTGGCGAAAGTACAACAAAAGTCGACGACACTTTTTGGCCAAAGAAAAGAGAATTACTTCGCTAGAAAAACAAATCTTCACGCAAAATTTCCCAATGCAAGTCAACCCGAAATATTTAGAACAAAAAATTTCCCGCCCCTTTTTGGTGATTCGTTCAAAACGAAATGTCACTATCCGATAAAAAGCATTTTCTTATCTTTCTTCTTTCTTTTCGAGGAAAAACAATTATTTCGGGCGAGAAAAAGTGCCGATAATTTCGCGACAGTTCGTCTCTCTTTAAAATCAATGAAAACGATACCAAGTTTCGAAACGGTTCAGGAAATGCGCTGGATTGACGTGCAATGGGCCCAATTTTAAGTCGGAACGGATGGCTGTTCCTGTAACAGGCTGACTGTATCAGGAAATTGTACGTATGTAGCAAGATAAAAAAAAAACAGAACTGAGGTTTGCACCGCGCTGGCCTGTTTTTCAACACCTCCATCAACGGGTGATAATGAAAATTTTCGGCTTTGAAAACACCCCTACAATTTTGCAAAACCTCTTGTGTTTTGAAGTGTTGTGCATAAAATCAATTATTTTTGACGGTAGAACAGCAAAATTACATATCGTGTTATGATGGTATCATCTAAGCTACTACCCTTTCTGAAAACTACTTTGAACTGGATAATTACCATCCAATGATAAATATAAAGGATATTCGTACGTACACGTACAACATGTTGTACGTTTAAATCGATCATCAAAGATTACAGAATATGGAATACAACAATATGCTTATTAAGCGCCTTTGCCATCCCAGCGGTGGCCCACACGTGCCCAATGATTGGGTAATTGCAAAACAGGCACTACTATTAATAGGCAATCAAGCCGGCGCTTGTCGTTGCAAAAAAACTACATAATTTTGAGAATAAGAAAAAACAAGAAACGGGCTAAAATAAAACGTCTATTTTACAGCACCTCTGCTTTTTGGCTTTTGGACCGTGCGACGCCACACAAGGCCTACTTCATGATGCGCAACTGGGACGATTGGGGAAAAAGACGATTGAGGAAACCGAAAAGTATTATTTTTCCTCGATGCAAGTGTCGAAATTGGGATAATCGAGGGTGCGGATTTCGAAAATGACATTAATTTTTTTAGATATTTACTTTTTTCCTTAAGTAATACTGTAATATAGTCATTTTTTGAGTTTTTTTCTTGAATACTCGATTTGGGGGTTTTCGATGGTGCTGCTTTCAAATCAGAAAAAATGAATAAGATTCACGATATCAGCAAGATCGAAACCCACCAAACCGAGTATTTTGATAAAAACTCAAAAAATTATTTCTTTACAGTACTACTTATGGAAAAAAGTACATATCAAAAAAAATGAATGTCATTTTCGAAATCAGCACCCTCGATTATCCTAATTTCGACACTTGCATCGAAGAAAAATAATACTTTTCGGTTTCCCCAATCGTACTTTTTCCCATTCGTCCTTTTCCCCAACCGTCTTTTTTCTCCAACTCCGGCACGGTGCACCGCGGTGCAAAGAAAAATTTTGCTATCGCGAAGTGCATGTCGCCAAAATCACTCCAGCGACTTTGCGGACCAACCACAACAATAGGTATAGTTTTGCCCACGAACAGTAATGAGCGAGGAGGAAGATAATGGGTTGCGGCCGGCATCACAAGCTTTCATCTCAAAGGACAAACAAGGCGGAAGTGTAAAAGTCCTGTTGGAATTTAGGTAAATAAAAGGACATCGTTCTCTACCTCTGATAATGAGCCTACGTAAAATCATTATTTAAAGCTGAGGTTTCATTGAACCTGACATGGAAATGACAAAATACTAGACAGAAAATTAATTTGTCCGGCCTGCATTTGACTGCCCTACCTCCCGTCTACAATGACGACGAGAAACGGGGAAATACGATTAGCTGCAAGTCGTAGTGACATGAACCGTCGACTACAAATGACGCCTTCAAGGAAAACATGGAGGCTCTTTTTTGAATTTATGAAGTAATAAAAATAATCGGGTATAACCTAATATAAATATGGAGCCAATTTGGCACAAAAACGCAAAATATTTACACCTAAAGCCAATATCAGGAGCTTCGAAAGTAACGAAATGTGGGTTTCTATGCCGATGAAATGGAGTTAGAGAACGCAAGCGATAATTATATTGTACTATGAAATAATTTTGGTAGGGAAATTGCTGGTCGACAATTAATGTAGTGTAATGCCGAATGTAGGATGTGATTTTGTCTTTCACACATGCGACTGTGGATGAATACAAAATCAGAAGACGGGCGGACGAAAATAGAATGCGTGGGCGGGAAATTAATTACGGGACAAGTCCGACGGCCAGAGCTTGAAAAATTTTATCCGGTGCTTTGCAGGGCAAACTTGCAGCCAGAAATAAAAAAATTAATCTGACAAGATCAATTCCACATGAGACAAAATCATACCAATTTGAAAAAATGTTGACAGGTAAAATTATAACCAATAATTGCAGTCGCTACGGCAAAAAAATTAAATAAAACCAGAGATTCTACCATTAAAATTAAAAAAATTTTAAAATGTATTAATTAAAAAATTTATTAACCTGGCAAAATTTAGGAGAAACCCGATATAATTCCTTTTGAAAAGCAAACAGCATTGATAAAGCTACAACAAAATGATGTACGGATGTCCGACAATATAAAAACTGAGAGATTTACAAAGACTGAGAACCTTGAGATGATTCGATTACTTCCGGCGTTTGAAAATGACTCGAACACAGCAAGCCGGCGCCTCCGACACCATCTCACGGAAGATTACGTCCCATGGCTGATCCTCTTCTCGCCGCGATACGGTTTCGGGCAAGACTTTGGTTTCACCGAGGACTTTGGAGATGACGTAGATGGCTCGATGGGAGAAGTTTTGGAGGGTCGAGTAGTTGATCTAAAGGATTGCAAATGCAATGAATCGTGATAACAATTTTTTGGTTTAAAGCCATCGATTTTAAAAGTGGTTACGTCTAAAATTGCGTAATTTTATAACCCCTGACCTTATTTTAGGTAAGAAGTTCAGAAAAATAATTTTGATATCTAAAATAACGCATCTCAATCGGCTGAATAACACTGACACACCGATTTAATGCCATATTGAGACTTTCAGATACATCCGACCCTTCAACACCGAATTTTACCGTATGATATTACACTAAACACACTCCAACACAATTCTGCAAAATGAAGCTTACATTATATTTCATGGCGTTGCGTTTGACACTACCACCATTAACAAGTACGTCCTCAATTGCCAGGTACTTATCAGCCACTCCGACGCGCTTTTGCAGCATGCTTTGGCTACGATAATTGTGGAACTCCAAAGATCGACAAATTCCAGCCTTCATTGCTGAAAAATTGGCAAAATTATCTCGAGCCGGCCCTAAAATGCAACAAAAAAATAATAAAAGACCCACCATCCTTGTATTTCTTCCAATGACTCGGGATATAAATCCCATAACGAGCATACTTCCGACCGTTGGCGTGTTTTCCAAGGATTGCAAAATTGTTGCTAGTTCTTTTCGATTTATCCGACTCGTCCTCCCTTCCGAACATCTGTAGTTCCGCTGATCTGGAGAGAACTTCAATTCCATCGGATCCACTGACTTGCTCATCCTCAGACGACTCAAAATCTTGAGACTCCGGAGGAGCGAACTCGTCGTCTTTTTCATCAGAATTTCTTATTTCTGGTTGAAATTTGGGGAAACTGAAACCAAAAATAGTTGAATTAGGGCTTCAACGCTCAATAGAAAAAAAATTGGTACGAAAAACAAAATTTCACAACAAAAATACCCTTAGTTTCGATAACATTATACCTAAAATAATGTAAATTCACTAAAAAATATTTTTTTATTTTTTCATTTCGAAACTTTAGTCAATGCACCTTAAAAGCCGTAATAATAGCCCTCTGAATCCAGGTATTACCTAATTTTCTTCACTTTGAATCCGGATTCGTCAAATCCGAACTTCTCGTAAATCCTGGTCAAGATTGAATCCAAGTCCATCCACTGCAGTTTGAACTGCCGAACAGCTCTTTTTTGAGTCATCCCGTGACATAATATGGCGTCGACTGCATTTTTTATCCCCGCCTTGACATCATCTTCGAACCATGACTTCTTGATAATGCTGTCCACCGTTCGTTCAAATTTCTTCTCATCGATTCGTTTGGCGTCGAATTGTTCTCTCGATGTTTGTTCTGCAACCGTTTTGAAGGTCCCGGTGCGAAGAAACTGGGTGAGCTCCGGGTCTTCAGGAGCTTCCGGATCTTCCACTCGAAAGAGCTGTGATGTCTAAAATAAGGTCGCCAGGTAAGATTCTGCAGGTTTGCAATCAAAACTGCAACATTTAGCAGAAATGTCGCACCACTTCCCCAGTTTTGACCTAAGAATTCAAAAGAAAAACGTCAAAAATTACTGTGATTCTCCTCGTTCTCGTAGCTGACTGTCTTTTTCCATTGGACCGATCAAAAACTCGCACATCTGTCTTCAACTTCTCCGCAAAATCTTTGAGATCAACATCAGAGTCTGAATCAGAGAAACTGGTAACAGTGTCATCAAACACCTTTTTCTTTCGTGGTCTTTCAGACCGGCGAACCTGCACGTCGTTGAACCTCTCGATGTTATCAAAAACTTCGTAAAAACCGGCTACAGGGGGTTCTCCAACGTCTATCTCGCTGTCCGTGTCACAATTTGTCGACAGGTTGCCAAACTCCTGGCCGAGATCACATTTAGACTGAAAAATTCCGCATTAGGCATAGCAATTTCATGGAGAAGGTAATTTTAGGTAATAAACATATAAAAAATAAAAATTTTTCCAGCGAATCCCAGAACCGACACCCCTGTGACTACACTGTCAATGCTAAAGCAATCTAGTCGAGAATGAGCTGAAGAAACAGGTCTTATGGATAGTATAACATCAGTCAGAGAACCGATAAAAACTCAAACAATCGCCCAATTGTTACCTAAAATCTACAAACAATAAAAAATCATAAAATCCTTACCTCAACTTCAGAGTTGTCCCGAAGTTCAGGCGGAGTTTTCGTCTCTTCGCAAGGGTCGTCCATGGATAATATAATATTTACCGATATAAAATAACAAGAGTAAGTAACCCCGAAATTTTAAATCTAGTCGGTAAAAATTTGGACACCCAATATTCCACAAAGTAGATCGACAATTCGAGGCAACATCGACTTACTTCGTTGGCGGGAAATCCGGTGGTTTTCAAAAAAATCAATAATCGCATTTCGACAAATATTGGAAATCTGTCGAAAATGTCATTTCGTTCGGCGACAATTTCTGCACTGTGCGTTGCAACGCGTTTGTCGCGATTCCATGGGAATCCACTCTGCGCCCTCTTTGTTTCCTTCGTTCTCTCTGGATCCCGGCAGATTTTGCACAGTGCGGTTGGAATCTTATCGCAGGTCGGAAAGGGAACGAATTTCCGCGCAGAAATTGAAAATTTTGGTTGAATTTGCACAGTGCACTGGAGATGAGTGTTGAGTGGCCTCTTTCGCAGAGATTTTTTTACGGATTGTGCACAGTGCATGCCAATTTTGACGTGATTTCTGTTTCTGCCTCACAATCAGAGGACCTTTCGAGCTGTCTTCAGATTTACCTTTTTGATGTAAAGTAGCGAGCGTGATCCAGTTATAAAAAATCTGCACGAGTTTGCTTCCTGGAGGGAATATTAATTTCGCAAAATCGCTTTGAATTGGTATTGGGATGCATTTCGTGTGTGCTGTCTTCCTCAAAGAAAGGGCGGTCTCCCCAAAACAGTGCTCTTTTGGTCAGAGAAGGGAGGTGTTTTGTGGGATTTTCATTCCCTCCTGGAAACAAAATTGTAATTTTTTTGGGCTGTATCCACACTGTAGATGAAATTGAACTTCTTTTTGTGCAGCGCTTGCATTTTTATTTCTATGCGAAAAAGATTTACCCTTTTTAAAATTTATGCGAGAATCCTAGCTTGCGCTTTGCAGAAACAACCGAGATTTTTGATCAAAAGTCGGCGAAAATTTGACACTTTTTGTCGAATTTCGGCACGAAAAGTTCCATGCCTATTTCTACCATAGAGGGTATGTTTCCACAAAAAATCAATTTTTTCCGCACAGAAATAGTAAAGTTATGGTCCAAAAGTGGTTTTCTCTCTGACCGCTCTCCTCGTTTAGCGTATTCTCTCGGGGAAAGATCGTTCATTATCTCGGCGGCGCTTGCAAAGCGCGAGCTAAAACTTTCAGGAATTGATATTTAGTTCATGACCGACGTGTCTGCAAAATTTAAAGAAAATCTGAGCGCTGCCATAAGTGCCGCCCCTGACAGTTGAGAGTTATTTTCCCGCAGTTTCTTCCTTCTCAACTTCCGAGACAAGTCATAAGCCAGAATTTATTTAAAGAGAAGCTTAGTATCGCTTCTAAAAGATGTTTGACCTCTCCTCCGTTCGGTGCGTGCTCCTTGTTTCCTTATCAGAAACAAACATTTATTGCTACGATAATATATTTCTCTCAAAGCGTCGTTGTGTTCAGAAAGGTGGTGCTACAACTTGCGTATTCTTCGAACTGGTCTGGTATTTACGGCTTACCGAAAATTCGTAGGGTATAAAAGGGATGTTTTCCCAAGTTGTGACCAATGTAATGTAATTGGTCACAACTTGCATACGATACGGGGTATAGAAATCATTGTTCAATATTGATGAATCTAGAACTTTCCAAGGCTCTTTGGAGGTTTTAAAAACGTGTTTTTATCTGCAATCATATCAGTCATGTCTTGTCTAAGTTCAAACTGTCATACAACTGCAAATATTTATGTTTTTATCCAAAAAATCCAATGTTTTACTGCTGAAAAGTCAATTTTCCTCCTGTCGGCTTTTTCCCGGTTAGATAAGCGTCTCGAGAAACTGACTCTCGATGTATCAAGAAAAATTTATTATTTTTGGGAAGCATGATCTTTTCCGACTGCTATAAAACACATTTCATTCGACCTATTCGCGCGTTTCTTTCCGCGTGAGCACCATGTTGCAGTGAATTTTGCGCAGTAAAGAGAACTGTGATCAATGAACTTCGCGATGTGGGATGTTTTTGCTTTTTACATTTGCGTTCATTGACCTCAAAAACTGTTTAAATAAGGGAGGTCTTTGCTGAATTTCGTTCTACGAATTTTGATTTTCAGATAAAATTCGGTAGCTCATTTATGGCTTATTCAAAGTATAACAGTCGGAGATTGGAGGGAAAAGTGGCGTTGCTGACGGCGTCAACGGAAGGGTATGTTTTTACTATCAGACGGTCGGAAAAATAACGGCGGATGGTCGCAGCAAAATGTCTCGCCTCGCCGCTATCGCGCTCCAAATCCCAAGCCGCGGCTTGCAGTCGCAGCGCGATGATGCGCGATTCCGAGGCGCGACGATCCGCCGTTATTTTCCCGACAGACCGATAGCTTAGACTTGAGAGGGCAAAACGGACGATCATAGCTTTTTTTAAAAATAAGTCGAAATCTACAGTGAGGGACCTGGTCCAGTGGCAAAAAACTTGCTATTTTGCATCCCAGAAGTATGAAAAAATGTAGGAAAATGCCTCCCTTTTCAAGCGAAAAAACTCGGTTTTGAAGGGCGCACTATTTCCCTCACAAAAAGAGCGTACGAGCCTTTGAAATTGGGTTTTTTTCACTTGGAGAGGGAGGCATTTTGCTACATTTTTTGACACTTCACGGATACAAAATGGTACGTTTTTTGCCGCTGGATCAGGTCCGCCATTGTATTTAATAGGCCATCTTGAAGATCAGCCAAAATCTATAGTCTCATAAAAGTCTTCAATATTCCATTGGGAAGTGCTTGAAGTGTGACGCTCTGATTTTGAGCGAACTTGGCACATATTTGGACTAAAATTATGCGAATTCTATGTATCCTCTCGGCGGAAAATACCACTGAATATCTCGGCTGCTTCTGCAAAGCGCGAGCTGAAACTTTCGGAAATTGATTCGAGTCTACCACCCATTATGTGGGAAGAATCGAAAGAAAATACGAGGGTAGCACCTGGGACACTTCCATTTTTAGTCATTATAACACTTTCGCAACATTACAGAATTGGTTACGCCACCGCTGAACGCTTAGCTCACGAAGGAGCTAAAGTTGTGATCAGCTCCAGAAACGAAACCAACGTAAAGAAAGCTCTTCAACAACTAATTGATAGCGGAATCCCCTCAGAAAATGTTTCTGGTACAGTCTGTCATGCAGGCAACCCAGCACATCGTCAACATCTGGTCGACTTTGCTTTGCAAAAATTTGGAAAGATTGATATTTTGTTCAATAATGCCGGGATCAATCCGGCAGTTGGTGAAATTTTGGATGTGACAACGTCACAGTACGACAAATTAATGGATGTTAATATAAAAGCAACGTTTTTGATGAGCCGGCTTGTTGCTGAACATATGAAACGGAATGGGTAAGTAAGAAAGATGCCCAGTACGTGGGTGAAGTTTGTAAACATAGCGGAACCTCTATAACGAATTTCCAGTTTCCATGCAGCAAGTCAATTTATAACGAATCCATAAGGAAATCATCTATGTATACTGGATTACTTTTTGCGATTTTACATGTAAATACACAGTTTTTTGATTGTACTTATATTTGCAACTTTTGCAAGACATCTACAGTGGGAGACCTGATCCAGTGGCGAAAAAACGTACCATTTGGCATCCGGGAAGTATTTAAAATGTGGCAAAATGCTTCCTTCTCCAAATGAAAAAAATCAGACTTCAAAAGCGTGTCCGCTCTTTTTGTGGGGGAATTTCCTTTAAAAAAAGTTTTTCACTTGGAGAGGGAAGCATTTTGCCACATTTTTGATGCTTCCCGGATGCAAAATGGTACGTTTTTTGCCAATGGGTCAGGTCCCCCACTGTAGTCGGGATGCTGATTCTTTTTCGCCCTTTCCTTTTTATGTATTTTTCGGATGATTTTTTTAGTGGCGGCGTCATAATCTTCAACGCAACTGTTGGCGCTTTCTCGGCCAAAAGGGGCATTCTCACCTATAGCATGTTGAAATCGGCATTGCTTGCGTTGACTCCTGCATTGGCCCATGAACTGGCTCCATACAACATACGAGTGAACACAGTGGCTCCAGGCGCAATCGAGACTAGAATGGGGAGCATTGTAAGTTTATTTGGCTTATTCATCGTTTTATTTTTTAACACTCCTAACAATCGTCTTTCCAGATGTTCGACAAAAACAATCCCCGTTACAAGTTGGTGGAGTCTAACGGAATTTTCTGGTGGTTGAATCGCCGCGGGCAGCCGAGCGACATCGCTGCTTCTGTGGCCTATTTGGTTTCAGATGACGCCAAATTTGTAACTGGCGAAAATCATCTTGTTACCGGCGGAACTGATTGTAGATTGTAAAGAAAACATACCAGAGGTGCTTGATTATTTGTTTCATGTATATTACACTATGAAAATTGTGATGAAGAATGGTGGGAAATCGTTTTGGCTGGTGTTGTTTTAACTAAAATATCAAGCAGCTTACAATCAATAAAAAAAATTCCCGCAATTTCTTCCCTTTCAGCTTCCGAAAGAAAGTCATAAGCCAGAAATTATTAATAAAAACAAGCTCAGTTGAACTTCTGAAAGGTTTTTGCTCCTCTTCGTTCGATGCGTGCTCCTTGTTTCCTTAACAAAAACATTTAATGTTATGATAAAGTGATAGATATTGTTCTTAAAACGTCGTTGTGTGCAGAAATATGGTGCTACAAATTGCGTATTCTTCGAAGTGGTCTTCTGTTTATGGCTTACTGGAAATTTGTAGGGTATAAAAGGGATGTGTTCCGGAGTTGTGACCAATACAGTCGCATACTTTTTACGACAGGGAGGTAGAGAAATCATTTCCAATATTGATGAATCTATAGGTCTCGAAGGCTCTTCTTTCCTGATTTAGCTCGAGCTTTGCACTGACAGCTGATATATCCAAAGATTTTTGCGGGGAGATGTTTTTTTTGTATACACGGGAAGTACCCCAAGTGCGACGCTCAAATTTTCTTCAAATTTTGCACACACTTCGGGCATCAACCAGATATCAATTCCTGAAAGTTTTAGCTCGCGCTTTGCAAGTGCCACCCAGACATTAAACTATTTTTTCTGCGGAGAGAGTACGCCTAACGCGGAGAGCGGGCAGAGAAAAAACACTTTCTGGCCATAACTTTGGGATTGTTTTTTTGTGGAAACAGTAGCCTTTACGATAGAAATAGGTGTGAAACTTTTCGTGCCGAAATTCGGCAAAAAGTCCTAAATTTTGGCCGACTTTCGATCTAAAAGTGTCGGTTGTTTTTGCAAAACGCGAGCTAGGATTCTCGCATATATTTTAGAAAAAATTACTCTAAATCTGTGCCAGGTTTCATCAAAATCTGAGCGTCGCACTTGGTATAGAAAAAATTACCCTAAGTTTTGTGACGTTTACAAAATGTTTGAAGGTGGCTTGTTGAGTACTTCCCTTGTAATTTCAAATTGATCACAAAAATTTATACAGGGTGCGCCAATAAAATCTGGACTAATGTTTTTGCTTGCCCTGCAGGCTGTAACAGTACGAGAACAAAGTGGGCGATTGTGGATACGTGTAATACGTCCAAGAAGCTATCTTTAAAGTTTCAGACAAAATAATCGTCTACGACACTTGTTTTGCCATTATAAGTGCTTACAACTAAGGCGCCTGAAACACGGACCCCAAATTGGTCAAAAAATGATTGCGCTATCTTTACCGTTTTATGCTATGGACTGAAATTTACTTTTTCTGATAGAGCTCCGGTTGGTTTTTATGCACTGAAATTGATTTTGCCTCATTATGACAATTAGGCTTTTTACAGCTCGCCAAAGTTGGCTTAAAAACGGGCCCTTTTTCCCGAAAACTTCCGTTAAATCAAAGATTTTTATGTAGAAGTTTCCCTGTGTGATTCCAAACTTATTAAGCACCAGAACTACTTTTGCAAGGATAACCAGAGTCAGCCTAGTCGCCTTTCAAAAAGGATTTTTCTATCTGCTGCCTCTGGGGATGAAATAGTGGCTGTAGGTGCATAATTTACTATATCCTCGCTATTCGAGTGAGCTTGGACTAGATATTTCTAAAAGTGATTTGGCTACATCAGCATTTATCCAGTATACAACTCTATGTTGATTTTTACGCTCAAGGCCTTTCATACTTGTTGCAAACTGCCAAAACGTTTCAAGTTCCGAATGACCGTGCCTTGAATTCCCCCCATGAACTTTTATTTATGCAAAAACGGTCCCCTTGTATGTGCGGATTTTCTTTTACACCATAATAATTGGCTATGTATACGCTCTGTAATCACGGAATTTTGGAGCGACACGAGCCATAATCTGGCGTTGAGATCCTTAAAAACACAAAAATCCAAATTTTTGGGTATTTTTTTGTGTCCGACACCAGCGCCGCCAGATCGGCCACCAACCCTGGTTCCGTAGGCTGTTACAAAGACAACAGCACGTACTTTATATACAATAAATTTGAAGAACGTCAGTGACTATTAGCAGAAATAATGGAAGAATTAATATCCCAGTCATCATCTGGAAAAAAAATTTCTGCACCTCCAAAAAGTTTTGATTATTTTTTCAGTCTTGCAATAGGCATCGACCTGGTCATTACTGTTGCTGTATAGCACGGTTGTTACCCTTTCTAAAAGTGTTAAAAGTTTCCGTTCTCAGGCCATCCGAAAAAGGCTATATGGAATTTAGTTTTGTCCAGATTTTATTGGCGCACCCTGTATTTTATCCAAAAAGATTCAAAGCCTTACCACTGAAAATTGAGTTCCATCTCTCTGCTTTTTCCCGTCTAGATAACGCGCCTCGAGGAATTAACCCCTGATTGATCAACAATAGAATATAAATATTATTTTTGGGAAGCATAAGGTTTTCCGACTGCTATAAAACACATTTCATTCGATCTCTTCTCACGTCTTTTTCCCACGTGAATAACATTTTGCAGTGAATTTTGCGCAGTAAAGTTAGCTCTTATCAATGAACAAACATCAGGGATACTTTTTGCAACCTACAATCGCGTTCAATGACCTCAAAAACCGCTAAATAAATCTGGATTTTTATGAAATTCGTATAATGAAGTTTGATTTTCCAGATAAAATTCGGTCGCTAACTTATGGCGAATTCAAAGTACAACTGTCGGAGATTGGAAAGAAAAGTGGCATTGTTGACGGCATCGACGGAAGGGTATCTTTTTATTAATTTCCACAGAAAGCGGGAAAACGGTTGATTGAAAAAAATCTGTCGAAATCCGAGCCATAGAAGGTCATCCTAAATCTATGGTTTCTTAAAAAAATTTTTAATTTTTTCAATATTCAACTGCTGGAAGTGTACAACTCAAATCTTGATTGCAATTTGGCAATTGCGTAACACTTCCTTGTTAGTTTTAACATTAAAATGACACTTTTACAACATTGCAGAATTGGTTATGCCACTGCTGAACGCCTAGCGCACGAAGGAGCTAAAGTTGTGATCAGCTCCAGAAACGAAGCCAACGTTAAGAAAGCTCTTCAACAACTAATTGATAGCGGAATCCCTTCAGAAAATGTGGCTGGTACAGTCTGCCATGTAGGCAACCCAGCACATCGTCAGCATCTGCTCGACTTTGCTGTGCAGAAGTTTGGAAAGATTGATATTTTGTTCAATAATGCCGGGATCAATCCGTCAGTTGGCGATATTTTGGATGTTCAAATGTCACAATACGACAAAATGATGGATGTAAATATAAAAGCGACGTTTTTGATGAGCCGACTTGTCGCTGAACATATGAAACGGAATGGGTGAGTAAGAAAGATGCCAAAAGTCTGTTGATATAATAATTGATGCAGTATCATCACGTAAATTTTGTAAATAGAGTATAGCGTCTACAACAAACTCCCATGAAACAATATCTGCCTGCAACGAACGATTTCTGATATTCTAAGAGTCAATTTTAGGCAAAGGTTAAAATTAATCTCTATACTGTTGAATCACTTTTTGGTGTTAGCGTTCGGCCAGGAAGTTGCCAAATCTTAAAAGAGATTAGAATTTTTCCTTTAGAGACTAGAACCCCAAAATAAAAAAAATAAAAGAAGACTACGGTGACGGCTCTGATCCAGTGGCAAAAAACGTACTATTTTGCATTCGGGAAGCATCAAAAAAGTGGCAAAATGCTTCCCTCCCCAAGTAAAAAAAATTTTTTTTTGAAGGGCTCATCTTTTTCCTCACTACATAAAAGAGCGGGCGCACTTTTGAAATTCGAGTTTTTTTCACTCGGAGAGGGAAACATTTTGTCACATTTTTGATACTTCCCGGATGCAAAATGGTACGTTTTTTGCCACTGGGTCAGGTCCCCCGCTGAAGCAAGAAAGTTGTCCGCATAGTACGTCACGCGTTTTTAGTGGCGGCGTAATAATCCTCAACGCAACCGTCGGCGCCTACAGGACCAAAATGGGCATTCTCCCCTACTGCCTGTTGAAGACGGCATTGCTCGCGTTGACTCCTGCATTGGCCCATGAACTGGCTCCATACAACATACGAGTGAACACAGTGGCTCCAGGCGTTATCGAGACTCGAATGGGAAGCATTGTAAGTTTATTTGGCTGATTTATCGTTTAATTTTATAATTTTCTTTGTAATCGCTTTTCCAGTTGTTCGACAAAAACAATCCACGTTACAAGTTAGTGGAGTCTAAGGGACCTACGCGTTGGTTGAGCCGCCTTGGACAGCCAAGGGATATCGCCGCTGCTGTGGCTTATTTTGCTTCAGATGATGCAGCTTTTGTAACCGGCGAAAGCCATCTTGTTAGTGGAGGAACTGATGCTAGATTGTAAAGAAAACGCAACATGTATGCTTGGCTATTTGTCTGATGATTTGAATCTGAATATTTTGGTGAAAACGTGATTTGCAATTCCTTTTTGTTTTTTTAATCAGCTGCTGTCGGAATTGTGTAATAAAACTTTGTTTTCGAATTGGTTCGGAGGGCAGTCAGTTGAGATTCCAGTAGACTGTAAGATAGGTGGTACGAAGCGTAGTTAACTGTTGACTCAACGTTTATATGACTTAAATATAGTCTGTGCGAATTGTCAATGACTGGAAAATGGATAGAGCGCGCAAGTCCCTAAATTAACCTAATATGGCGTGAGAGATGCTTGCTTACGTTAAATTCAACGGAAGACCGGAAACAAGCATTTCAAAGTTTGGTTGAAGACACACGAGGCTGCATAGTATTGAAAAGAAACCTTGAACTCTTTATCAGTTTGAAAATGTGCAGTGGGTGACTTGATCCAGTGGGGAAAAAACGTACCATTTTGCATCCAGGAAGTTTCAAGAAAATGTGGCAAAATACCTCCCTCTCCAAGTGAAAAAAAGTCAGATTTCAGAAGCGCGTCGCACGTCAAGCTGAGGAGTCCGGTGACCGGAATAGACTCTTCGCTATCGGTTTTTTACACTTCGTCCTGATTTCGCAGAGAAAGAGAGAAAAAAAGGCACGCAAAAACGTACTCTCTCGCCCCAAAAATTCCCCATTTCTTCCCCGACAAAACGTTTTTTCGCGTCTTTTTTTGGCAAATTGCCGATCCATTCACCGGACTGTTTTAGCTTATCTCAGTTTGATGTGCGTCGGCTCTTTTCGTGAGGAAACAGGCGCGCCCTTCAAAACGAAGTTTTTTCACTTGGAGAGGGAAGCATGTTGCCACATTTTTGATACTTCCCGGATGCAAAATGGTACGTTTTTTTGCCACTGGATCAGGTACTCCTTTGTATCATGCCGGTACAGAAAAGAGTCAAAAGACTCTGCTTTTTATTTCAAAATTTTGCGATCTACAGAGGCGGACCTTATCCACTGGCAAAAAAATATACTTTGGGAAGCATCAAAAATGCAGCAAATACCTCCCCCTCCAAATGAAGAGATAAGACTCCAATTTCAAAGTGAGCCCGCGTTTTCTGTGAGAGAAATGGCACGTAGCCTTCAGCGGCCTGATTTGCATCCGATTTAGCTGTTTGAATACTCTCGCTGATCCTCTGAAAATATCGGGCGGTAAGGAAGGCTAAAGTGGCGGACCCTGATCCAGTGGCAAAAAAATATACTTTGCATCTGGAAATTATTAAAAATGCAGCAAATACCTCCCCCTCCAAATGAAGAGATAAGACTTCGATTTCAAAGTGAGCCGGCGTTTTTGTGAGGTAAATTGCACGTAGCCTTCAAAGCGGAGTTTTTTTAGTTCGAGAGGGAGCATTTTGCTGCTTTTTTGATACTTCCCGGATACCTAATGGTACATTGATTTCCACTTAATCAGGTCCATCGTTGTAAACAGAAAGGACTTGTTTATTCAAACTTTAAAAGGTGGTCCTTTCACTTTTTGACGGTTTAATATTCTTAGTCTTCCTACAACTTTAGCGATGCTTGAGCAACTCGTCTTTGATCGCTTTATGTTTTCGTAAAGTTGTTCCAAAACAGTCGGAGAGAAGCTCCCTAGAATCTTCGCAGTTTTTCACAGAAAGTTTTCTCGAAAGTCGTTTTGTGTAATCAGTAGGCTGTGTCTACAGAAGCTTCTCCTAATCCCAATTCAAGAGTCAGCGGGTTCAGGGAAAACAACATTTTCAGAAAGCTTTTGTTCACGCTACAAAATCAACTTTCCCACTCGACTTTTCGTACTCCAAGACTGATTCGCCGACATTTTTCGCGTTAAGCCAATTAACCTGTCTTGTCGAATTAGTGTAACGTTTCATCAATCCCGCTGAAACATGAGAAATGCAATCTCATTGGGTCAACTGTGGCGTTGTAATTGGGGATCATGTTGTTCGAAAGCGGTGCGGAACTGGAACACCCAAATTGAATGTGATATGTTATCACACACCTCAATGCATTACAACCGAGTTGTTTCGATAGCAGGGTTCACTAATGCTATTAAAACCCCGAGACTCGAACCCTTTAATTGACTTTTATATAAACACTGTAAAAGGGTATTTAAGAAACATTTGACGGTCTCTGTCGAGGTTATTCTAGAGGTTCTGCTGGACGATGACGGATGCTAAATTGAAGTACAACTGTCGGAGATTTGAGGGCAAGGTTGCGTTGTTGACGGCGTCGACGGAAGGGTGAGCTATGTTGCTTTATTTTCTCTGGCCTAGATGACACTTTGCGGGTAGGATGCATGCGATTTGACGTAAAAGCAATGTTTTCAAAGACGTATAAATTGAGTCCTTCAACAGAAAAAGAAATTGTAAATTGTATAGGAATTGTAACGGAGAGCAATGATTCTGGACCGTGGGCAAAAATCGGGGATGCTCGAAAACCATGTCTATGATAGTTACAAGATTCTAGCCGTTACAGTTCTTGCATGTAAGAACGAAGAAATAAGGCCGATTTTGAGATTTTGAAAAATACGCTAAATTTGCTTTTCGAGCTTTTTTCTCATGTCAGCCTCATTTTTTCCATTCTATTTTTTTAAGAAAAAGTGAGGAAAGCGTTTTTAACGTTTTGCTTCGAATGACCGGTGCACCGCGGCACAGCATTCCGAACTTTTTTCGTCGCCGATCGGTGTCCAAAAAAATAAAAAATTAAAAAGTGCACATTACATTTTCATGTGTGTAAGGGTAGCCAGAAGAGATACCGGCAAAAACAAAAACTCTTTATGTAGAGTAATCAATTTCCTTTCAGAGTATGTAAGTTTTGTCTTCAGGTTGTCCGCTACCTTTGAGAAAATCGTCACTAAAAAAATGGAAATTTCGATTTTGAATGCCAAAAAAATGTACTTTCTTGGGGCCACCAAAAAAGATGTTGGAGTCTATCGTAAAGAGAATTTCAAGGGCTACAACATATTAAACTTTCAAGATTTTTATGGGGGTTTGAGTCAAGTTAGAGTGAAAAAACCCCTGATTTTGCACTTTTTCTTGTTTTGTTTGCACTTTTAGTGCAAAAATAAAAAACCATCCGTGGGCGATGGAATCTGTGTGTCATGTCGGATATGCATGCCAAATTTGAAGCTTCGCCGACGCTCCGGAGTCGCTGAATATCCGTTTAAATCCGAAACCTTAGAGTACTATTTCTATTGTTTGAAGTCGCTTTATCTGCTCCAAGATCCCTTTTGATCAAAAATATATTGTCTGTATACAGTGTATAACAACTGCATAACGACTTAATTGCAAAAGTCTAACTCAGCTTGGCGGTTAATTTAATTGGTTGTTGCAACAAAAAATTGGCTCTGTGAAGGATTATCTGCCAAATTAAATTTTCGAAATGAAAAAAAATATATCGTGAGTAAATAATAAGAAGTTGTTATACACTGTATACAGACAATATATTTTTGATCAAAAGGGATCTTGGAGCAGATAAAGCGACTTCAAACAATAGAAATAGTACTCTAAGGTTTCGTATTTAAACGGATATTCAGCGACTCCGGAGCGTCGGCGAAGCTTCAAATTTGGCATGCATATCCGACATGACACACAGATTCCATCGCCCACGGATGGTTTTTTATTTTTGCACTAAAAGTGCAAACAAAACAAGAAAAAGTGCAAAATTAGGGGTTTTTTCACTCTAACTTGACTCAAACCCCCACAAAAATCTTGAAAGTTTAATATGTTGTAGCCCTTGAAATTCTCTTTACGATAGACTCCAACATCTTTTTTGGTGGCCCCAAGAAAGTACATTTTTTTGGCATTCAAAATCGAAATTTCCATTTTTTAGTGACGATTTTCTCAAAGGTAGCGGACAACCTGAAGACAAAACTTACATACTCTGAAAGGAAATTGATTACTCTACATAAAGAGTTTTTGTTTTTGCCGGTATCTCTTCTGGCTACCCTTACACACATGAAAATGTAATGTGCACTTTTTAATTTTTCATTTTTTTGGACACCGATCGGCGACGAAAAAAGTTCGGAATGCTGTGCGCCGTGCGATCTTATTTCTTCACTCTTATGTCCGCTCGCCTGTAAAAATGTCTCTGGGTCCTCTGGACAGTCAGGTTGTCAATAAGTAAGGAAAGGTGAGGCTTCCACCACAAGCCCTTTACATGTAGCTATGTATACGAATTATTATAGCCAGAGGCGTAGCTTTAGGGTGGGGAGGAGAAGAAGGGGAGTAGAAGAAAAAAATGGTATGGGAGGGGGCCAAGGTAACCTATTATTTGGGTCACTAGGATTTTTTACATAGTGACCTTTCCTATTCAATCTCACAGGACATTTGGCTATGCCCTTGATTCTTGCCCATCGAAACCTTTATAGTACATACATGTCGCCGCTGTATAAAACTCCCATTTTGATCATCATCATTCAATTCCAGGATTGGCCTAGCCACTGCCGACCGTCTCGCTCACGAAGGAGCCAAAGTTGTGATCAGTTCTCGCAACGAAGAGAACGTAAAACGAGCCATTCAGGATCTCATTGACAGTGGAATTAACCCTGCCAACGTTGCCGGCACAGTGTGCCACGTTGGCAACCCACAGCATCGGCGGCATCTCCTGGACTTTGCTATAAAGAAGTTCGGAAAAGTTGACGTGCTTTTTAACAATGCCGGAATTAACCCTGCTGTTGGTGGTATTCTGGATGTGACAACTTCGCAATTTGACAAAATATACGATGTAAATGTCAAAGCTACGTTCCTGATGAGCAAAATTGTGGCTGAGCATATGAAACAGAATGGGTAAGAAGGGATTTGTTATTACATCTAATTTTATGTAGAGGTATCGTTGATGCTTTTGTAAGCATTTTTGTTTTCAGAGGTGGAGTCATAATTTTCAATGCAACATTTGGAGCTTATCAGCCACTAAAAGGAGTTAGAGCCTATGGACTACTGAAGACCGCATTGATTTCAATCACGCAAGCATTGGCACATGAGCTTGGCCCATTCAACATCAGAGTCAACACAGTCGGGCCGGGGTTAATTGAGACAAGAATGGGGAGAGTAGTGAGTTTAGTTTATATTTACAATATATATAGAACAGATCCAGTCATCACAAAGGTCGCATATATGGGCAAGTTTGTCATGTTTCTAGTCATGAAGGGGTTAGCATAGTAAAAATATAAATTGCAGGGAGAGAAGGACCATTTCTTATACTTGTACTGCTCTAAAACGCCTCCCACTTTTAAACAGAATACATTACTTTTTGCTTTAGCTTTTTTCTTTGCCTCATATCCCAATGTTAAACTCCGTTATGCCGTATTTTACCAAATTTTTTTCAGATGTTTGACCCCACCAACCCTAGGAATAAGCTCGTGAAAATTGAAGAACCAATTTGGTGCCTCAAACGTCTTGGACAGCCAGAAGAAATTGCGGCAGTTGTGGCCTACTTGGCATCGAATGATGCCAGCTTTGTCACTGGCGAATCGCATCTGGCCACCGGTGGAGCTGAATGTCGACTGTAACTGGAGCTGTTCTTCTTTAATTATGTATTTTTGCACTCTATATTTTTTTTGAAAATTGTCGATAAATCAAGGAAATCAATAAATATGCCTTGAGGCACAAAAAAATCGTTGTTTTTCGGGGCTTTCCCAGTTCAGCAGTGGCTTGGTGTCGTGTTCGGAGAAAGGTGTACTACAACTTACGTATCCTGATATTTGTTTGATATGGGAGAAGTTGGGTAGGAAAATATTCTAGGAGCTAATTGAACCTTCGGTCTTTGTCATCTTTTTGCAAAAAAAAATCCTTTTTCGACTACACCTTTGATGCTACCAATGAGCAAGTCGGACGTGACAGTTTCTAAAGCAACTTTAGCTAATCAAATTATCAACGGAAAATTGTTTCCATTGAGGAATCCCAATCAAATGCTCAAACACCAGCTCGTTGTGATTTGATGGTTTACAGAGTGGATGTTTCATAAAATTGATATCCGAAATGCTTTTCGTCAGAGCTGTAGAATTTGTGGGTATTTTATCTTGTTAGTTTCTCAAAAACAGTCCGTAGAGAATATACATATATCGTAAAAAAATTGGTACACATTTGCCTTGTTTGTGGCCGTTTGGGTGGCCTTAGTTGCAATCACTCGTGAATGAAGCCTGTGTCTATTACAAGCGTTTTTAAAGTCAGGGTAACATGTTCAGGCATCTTTTGGCCGGTCCATACTTATGGGTAACCACTTTGCGGGCAGCTACAAGAACCACGGAGATTCTGCAGGCATGTTTGGAAATCAGCCAACATTTCCCAACAGCATGAAATTCAAGCAATGGATTTGGCAGTTAGATGTTGCGGGTTAAGTTTCCTAGCGTATAAGTGGCTTGAATAGTTACCATAAAGTCAAACAGACATTTTTACCAATTTTTGAAAACAAACTCCCATGAATTTGAAGGCCATTGATGAATTCAAACTTATCAGTACCAGGGAAATGTCAATGCAAAATTTCTATCATACTACGAAGATTACAAGTGGAAAATCGTAATTCTAATAGGCAAATTTCGGCTGCCCGCAAAGTGGTTGCCCCAAATGTCCCTCTTTCAACCCAGCTCTTCTTTTTGGCATGACACATATTCCTCGGGATTTTATGCTAGGAAATTACAAGACTCCGTTTAAAGCAGGTTTTCGACCTTGTCGAGCTTTTTATAGTAATTTTTCGGTATTACACAACCCCCTGCTCTAAACCGAGCTCAATTTTTGCTGATTGAAACATTACCCACATTGTCATGCGATCGTCAACGTCCTTGACTTTTTCACTTTTAGCGATTATATTTAAGAACCCCGGAGAAACAAATAAATTTTTTCCACGATTACCGTTATCATTCTTATATCAGCTTCAAAACAGTCTCTTCTCTCTTTTGAAACATTTCTCCAATCGTTTTTTTGTAAACTTTTGTGCGGTGATATAATGGTCGCAAAAAAAGTTGGCTAAAAACGGTACAGTCGCTCTACGTTTATTGGGGAAGGCTTCAAAGTGAGCCGCTGATAATTTCTTCAAATTTTGCATCAACTTCGGGAATAGGCCACATATCATTTCCTAAAAGTTTTAGCTCGCGTTTTGCAGGCGCAGATATAGAACGTATCTATTCATGTTTGGTCACTTAAACAGCTTATTTTCACTTGAATGCGTCGTGAAAGTAGAAACATTTTTTTATAAATCAGGGTTCAATGAAACCACCAGTTACTTTTTTAGCCCCTGAGCTCGAACGTTTCATTTGAATTCTTCTCTTAGTTTGTTTCAACGCTATGGCATTTAACACATTGAACCACAAGTACGATTGTCGGAGATTCGAAGGAAAGGTTGCGTTGCTAACAGCTTCAACCGAAGGGTAAGATGTATCGGAGGCGCTACAACTTTTCGGCACAGCGACAGTTCGGGTCAACGATACTACGGATCGAGGCGGTGTGTCGTTGTATACATGGGGGAGGCTAGGACAAGGCTTAGTGGCGGGCGCACACTTGCGGGCAACCATTTTTCGGGCAACCACTTTGCGGACAGCCGACATTTGCGGCCCACCGGCGTTTGCGGGCAGCTTGGGACATTTGCGTGCAGCCGATACTTGCGGGCAGCCGACATTTGCGGGAAACAGTTCCAAAAGTTCCAATACAATCTGCGTGCTTGTCTTTTTTCGGTTGCCCGCAAGTGTCGGCTGCCCGCAAATGTCGGCAAATTTCCAAAATATCGCAGTAGTCATTCCACCTCCACCCTGTTACCATCAGGTGCCCGTTGCCCGCAAATGTCGGCTGCCCGCAGTGTCGGTTGCCCGCAAATATCCCAGGCTGCCCGCAATGTTTCAGCTGCCCGCAAGTGTGACCCCCCAAATTTTGTCCGCGAAGTGGGAAATAATACGATTGATCGGGTCTGGGATACCGTATCACCTATTTTGAGGTATTTTACATGTGCTCACATCAATAACATCTAGATAAAAGTTTCAATTCTTGGTTTTTGCCGCAAATTTTGATCTTTTATATGTTACAACAACTCAAGGTAAAGAAAGCTAACGTAGCAATGAATAGTTAAAATTAGAAAAAGTGGACATATTACCAGTCTCCGCTGAGCCTTCACCGAGCGTCAACCGACCATCCAAAAGCCTTTTTTTGGGTATCCACCTGCCCTACGGTCGGTATCTGTCGATTTTCTGTTGACCCAAACTGTTGTCGACCCGAAAAGTTGGGAGCGATATCGGAATGAGTGGTCACAACTTTCGCTTTCAGGATTGGTCTAGCTACCGCCGATCGGTTAGCTCACGAAGGCGCCAAAGTTGTGATCAGCTCTCGAAACGAAGCCAACGTAAAACAGGCTCTTCGACATTTGATTGAGAGTGGAATTAACCCCGACAATATTGCGGGCACAGTGTGCCATGTTGGCAATCCGAAACACCGTCGACATCTGCTTGATTTTGCCTTGCAGAAGTTTGGGAAAGTCGACATTCTCTTCAATAATGCTGGAATTAACCCTGCCATCGGCGACATGCTGAAAGTAACGCCCACGCAATTCGACAAAATTTACGATATCAACATCAAAGCGACGTTTTTGATGACTAAAATCGTGGCCGAACATATGAAACAGAACGGGTGAGTTTTCGAAATCCGGTGGTTATCTCGGATAGATCTTGATTGTTATTCATTCCTTCGTATTTCAGTGGCGGTGTAATCATCTTCAACGCAACTTTTGGAGCTTATAAGACGCTTGAAGGAGTAAGAGCCTATGGAGTTTTGAAGACGGCTCTGATCAGTTTGACTCAAGCCTTGGCGCACGAACTTGGCCCATACAAAATTAGAGTGAATACTGTGAATCCGGGACTGATTCAGACCAAAATGGGGAGAATTGTAAGTTCAAAGGGGCCGATTTATTCTTCGAGCATTCATTTTGGGGCTAATCGTCAAATATAAATATTATACAACACCCGTAATACAGTGGGGGCCTTAACCAGTCCCAAAAAACGTACCATTTTGCATCCAGGAGGTATAAAAAAATGTGGCAAAATACCTCCCTCTTCAAGCAAAAAAATCCGATTTCAAAAGCGCGCCCGTTCTTTTTGTAAAGGAAAAAGGGAGCACCCTTCAAAACGAAGTTTTTTCACTTGGAGATGGAAGCAGTTTGCCACATTTTTGATACTTCCCGGATGCAAAATGGCATGTTTTTTACCACTAAATCAGGGCCCCTACTGTAAGCCTTCTTCTAGCCTCTTTTTTGGCTAAAATCACTGGACCACACCAAATTTTGATAATATCAATCTGTCGGGAAAATAATGACCTACTGATTTACTTTTGCAGATGTACGACCCAAACCACCCACTCCACAAAATTGTCGAAGTCAAACAGTCAATCTGGGCCATCCGCCGAATGGGGCAGCCTGAAGAAATGGCGGCGGCTGTAGCCTACCTGGCCTCTGATGATGCCAGTTTCGTGACGGGCGAGTCGCATCTCGCCACCGGAGGCGCAGAATGCCGATTGTAATCCTATAGGTTAGAAAATCCATCCTAGGTATTTTTAATTTGACAATAATTGTTCTTGACGTCATGTCAGACATTCTTTGTGATGTAAATAGTGTGCTACAGTGATTAGATGCGATTAAATCAAGGAAATTCAAGAATTTTGTTCACGGTCTGCGAATTTAGGTGTTGAAGGCGAGACGATGATGTTAATTGTGAACTTGGCGAACAATAGAAGTCAGGAAAAGGTCAAATAAAAGCCCCAAAGCACACCTTTTTGCGTCTATTTTCTCTTGACAGCTTTGAATCGCATCCGCCAGGAGAGGACTAGATTTTCTGTTCACTCAAGATTCATTTGTAATTGTTTTCCTTACATTTACCAGCGTTTGATGCTCTGAAACCCCGGATTGTATTGTTATAAGTCATTCCTCCAACGCCGCTAGAGTTTATGGAACTCTTCAGAATACACATGCTCTCCGAGTTGCCTTCAATTGTCCAGTTGGTCGGTATATGCTCCAAAAGAACATTGTGATGTCTGGGTTTTGGAAGTGAGCATAGAATTTTGCTCAAGAAGTCCAAGTTCAGCAGAAACGATGGAGAAGATCCGCCGGAGTTTACTCCTTTCAACAACACGGTTTTCGAATGCAGTATCCAACTTTTTAAACATTTACCATACGAGTCTAGTTGAACACTATTTCCAAAACTATTTATATTTTAAAAAAACAAGGAAAAATTCAACAAGAATATGCAGCACTCCTTATGCAATACCGTTTTCTTGAGTCACCGAACCTCCTACAGCTGCTGAAACGTCTCTGTCTTCTTTCACATGCACGTCATAGAGCTGCCGCTTCACTAGATCTTTATAAAGCCCGTCAGTTTCCATCAGTGTTTGATGGTTCCCCTCTTGAACCACTTCTCCTTTCTCGATGACGAATATTCGATCAGCTTTCTTCACGGTACTCAACCGATGAGCGATTACAATTACAGTGCGGCCAATGGCACATTGATGTAGGGCTTTTTGGATTATGTATTCTGATTCAGAATCGAGCGCTGACGTGGCTTCATCAAGGATCAGGACAGCCGGTCTCCGCACAAGAGCTCGGGCAATGGCGATTCGCTGCTTTTGACCGCCTGGAAGAAAAAATTACAATTACTCAACCAAAATAGTGGCAAAAATAAGCATACATGTTATTTGTGTGTACGCAATGGCTAGAATTTACCAGGGCAAATAAAGCTTTTATTTACCGCTCATCTGCACTCCCTTCTCTCCGCACTTTGTTTCATATCCCTCCTCCAGCTCTGTAATAAAGCCATGAGCGTTGGCTAGCCTCGCTGCTTCAACCATGTCATCTTCAGTACACCATTCCTCACACCCATACAGGATATTGTCCTTTATCGAGCCGGAATACAATGTCGGCTCTTGACTGACCAACGAGACTTGTTGATGATAAAAGCGATGGGCGTATTCTCGAATATCGACGCCGTCAAGTTTTATGACACCTTTCGTTGTCTCGTAAAAGTACTCAAGCAACGAAATAATGGAAGATTTTCCAGCGCCAGAAGGACCAACTAGTGCAATTGTTTCTCCAGGCTTTATAGAGAGGTTGATCGACTAAAAAACGCGAAATGAACTTTTGAGATGCATGTAGAAGGATGTACAGTGAGGGACCTGATCCAATGGCAAAAAACGTCTCATTTTGCATCCCGGAAGGGACCAAACTGACTCCAAACCCTTCCCTTCTCTAAGCTAAAAAACTCCGCTTTGAAAAGCGCGCCCTTTCCTTCAATAAGAGAGCGCTAGCTTCCACTGCTTCCAACAATATTCGCAATCAAAAAGCGCGCGCCTTTTGCGCTTCTCCCTTTCTTTTGGCTTTCTGTATTTGCCGAATTTTTTTGTTTTTTTCCCGGAGAAGGAGAATGCGAGAAAAGAAAAAAGCGCGCGATTTTTGATTGCTAATATTGTTGGAAGCAGTGGGAGCTAGCGCTCTCTTATTGAAGGAAAGGGCGCGCTTTTCAAAGCGGGGTTTTCTAGCTTAGAGAAGGGAAGGGTCTGGAGACATTTTGGTCCCTTCCGGGATGCAAAATGAGACGTTTTTTGCCATTGGATCAGGTCCCTCACTGTACCTTGCAAAGCTTTGTAAAATAAGCTTTCTGTTCCTTACTTTCAACACCTCTGAATGGGGTCTGGTTGGATAAAAAAATGAAACGTCATCAAATTCAATGTTTCCTTTGACTTTTCCTTCAGCCATCCCCTCATACGGTATTTCCGGCTGTCGATTCATATATTCAAACACTTTTCGTGACGCACCAACACTTCTCATCATGTTGGCAAACACGTAATCCATATTCTAAAAAAAATTTTTTTAATGATTAACAAGAGTAACAGCTTACATAAAAGATATCAATCATTTGAATTTGATACAAAATAAAAGCCGTAATCTGCTCGATTGTCAAACTACTGGTAAATGCAAGATGACCGGCGTATAAAAGGACCAAGACAAGAACAAGGTACTCGGTGATCTCGGACAGCGTGATGTATCCAAATGACATTTTTGCTTTGTGCTGAAAACGTTTCAACTCAATATTGCTTCGTCAAAAAAGCGGTATTTTTTGTGATTGATGAAAACTTGCCTTTAGAATATTGACAATGCCAAGCAAGTGCGTGTCAAAACGCTGCGACTCCCTGGCTTCACAGGCAAAAGCTCTGACTGTTCGCACTGTTCCCAAGCACTCTTCAGCGGCCTGATTTGCGTCTGCTTTAGCTGCTTGAACTCTCTCGCTGATCCTCTGAAAATTACGGGCAGTCAAGAAGACAGTGGCGGTCCTCATCCGATGGCAAAAGACGTACTATTTTGCATACAGGAAGTATAAAAAACACAACAAAATACCTCCTTCTACATACATGGGAAAAGACTCCGATTTGAAAGGCGCGTCAGCTCGTTTTGTGAGGGAAAGGGCGCGCTATTCAAAACGGATCCTTTTCACTTGGAGAGGGAAGCATTTTGCTACATTTTTTGATACTTCCCGGATGCAAAATGAGCCATAAAACGACCGTGATAGACGACTTGGGATATTAGGAAACGAATGAAGATCAAGCCGCCAGGATTACTGTGATATAAAAAACCGGCATTTTTGCCGCATGTAACCCCTTTCATAAAACGGCCATAACTTCGCCCTAGGGCAAATTAGGCAGTTAATTTTCTTTGCGTTATAGATTATTTTTAATGCTCTTTCAAATGATATAAGTTTCGTTAAGATTAAAGCTTCCAACTATAACATTTTCCGATCCCTTTTGATATAAGAGGAAAACACTTACATCGCAATAATCTCCATAAAGTTTCGCAAAGAACGTCAATGGTGGGATGAACACGAACGTGACGACAGTCAATCGCCAGGAAACGTTGAACATAACAATTAAAGAAATGATTAGCCTTACAAAGTCTCGCAAAAACATCTCCATATTCGTTTCAATAATGGACGTTACAATCTCGCAATCAGTCGTAAGGCGGGACAAAATTTCGCCGGTCTGTTGTTTATCAAAAAAGGCAATTTCTTGACGGATCAGAGAGTCGAAAAGATCTTTGCGCATTTGCCGATTTACCAGAGCGCCGGCCCAGTTAAAGATGGCCCCGCGAAGACCGGCAAAGACGGAGCTGAAAATTATTTTGATTTTTTTGTTGACTCAAAATATAATGTAGAAAAAATGGAACTTACGTTACAACAATAAGACCGCACATTACAAGCAATGTTGTGTAAAAAGCATTAAGTTTTTCGCTATCCATGTGAACAATGTTTGCAATTACTTTGCCAGTGTAGTAGGGGATAAAGGACCGAGCTGAAATTTGGTGTCGCTCCACATTATTTTCCCGACAGACTAATATTTTCAAAATTATTGCTGAAAAAAAACTCACCAGCCGCCGATAGCACCAAGAAAACACACGCTATGCTAAACCACCGCCAGTATATCAAAGCGTATTTCATCAAGAATTTTACATGTGCGATTAATGACTTCTTGGTGAGAGGCTCTTGTCTACAATCTTTTTCATCGCGAAAACCATAGTTTTGATTTTCAGCATCAGATGCTAATTCAGCATTCTCCAAAAACACTTCAGTTTCTACTTCTACTTGCTCGTAATTAGTATTGTTGAACAGTCGATATACGATAACAGTGTTGAAGATATATAACGCCCAGAACGGGGCAATAATGTTCCATGATAGAGAGAGCCAAACACCAACAAAATGTAATTGGTTAGGGTGTTCGGCGAAACAGAGAATCTGGAAAATTTGCTGGTAAAAACATTTCATTTGTTTTTCAGTTCCAGTGCCATAATTTTTTGGACTGAAAATCGAGCCAATTGCAAGAAAAAAACCGAAGAACTTGTGTTTTGAATTTTTCAATCTGCTAAAAAGTTAAAGGCATTACTCACTTTAACCAACGAAAACGAAATTGAACATGCTGCAACACAATTAAAGGTAAAAGAAAATAGTTGTAGCGGTCTCTTGAAACCCACCAAACTCGCTCCAACAATAATGAAGAAAATCCTCAGCAAGCAAAGAATTAGAAAGTCGAAGCCACTTGTCAGTGGGTCATACTGAACTGGACCCAAATTTTTTATCAGTGTATCAAAATTGAAGCCAAAGTTTATCACATAAAATCCATAAGGAATAGTGGTAAATAATAGATCAAGGATAACATAAGTAAGCAACGCAGAGATGGCTTCAATGCTGACCATTTTGAGATCACCTTTATTAAAAAAAATAGTTAGAAGTTTTGCTTGGGCGTGGAGACACTTGCGGGCAACCAGTTTGCGCGCAGCCTACATTTTGTGATTAGAATTACGATTTTTTACCGTAATCTACGATAGAAATTTTGCATTGACAACTTCCTGGTACTGGTAAGTACAGGCATCGGTACTGATAAGTTTGAACTCACCCACTGCTTTCAAAGTTATGGCAGTTTCTCTTCAAAAAATGGTAAAAATCTTAACCCTATGATACAGTGGGTGACCTGATCTAGTGGCAAAAAAAAAGAGTGACAAAAAAACCATTTTGTATCCATTTTCCTGACAAAAAGAGCGGGCGCGCTTTTTCACTTGGAGAGGGAAGCATTTTGCCACATTTTTGATCCTTCCCGGATGCAAAATGTTTCGTTTTTTGCCACTGGATCAGGTCCCCCATAGTTCGCATCGTCTAACTGCCAAATCAATCGTTTGAATTTCCTGACGTAAGTTTATGTTGGCTGATTTCCGAACATGCCAGCAGAATCCTCATGGGTTTTCTAGCTACTCGCGCGGTTGCTCGCAAGTGTGGGCCCGCCAATTAAACCACGAACAAAGGGGAGATATCCAATTTGCTTAAGACTCCATGAAGTTAGTTTCAAATAGTCTATCCGGAAAAAATATAAATAACAAATTTTGAAACTTCTATAATGTCTGCTTCTTAAACACCAAGCATTAAGAGACGATAAACGCGGTCTTGAGAACAACAGTTTCGTTCCTCCGCTATCTTAGCGGAGCGCTATCAGTGGAAAACCCCACCCTCCCTGTTCACGTCAAGAAAAATGTGTCCTTTCAGTAAATTCAAATTTGCAAAACACCACAAGAATTATCGATCGATCTTTTTCTACGTAATGAGAATAATTCCGATAATTCATGGTGCCAGTCTCATACCTTTAGTGCAAAATATGTATGATATAATAATTGAATTTTGGTTTAATTAGAGGTCATTTCTATAATGGGGCTGTGTGGCCGAGCTCAATTTCCCAATTGAATTTTTTGTGGAATAATTCGATCTTCAAGGTCAAAACTTGAATTTATAATACGTGGGAAAGTCAAATTTTTATAACTATGAAAAAGCTAAAGCTCCAAGAATTTGTATTATTGATGCAAAATTTACATGAACATGAAAGTTGAATTAGTCGACCTAAAGATTCGGTTAAAAAATGGCCCCGCTCTCGGATTGGAGGTCGGATTGGGCCGTTTTTTCCGGCGCTTTGCGGTAAGGCCGGCCCTGAGCTTTCTGAAAATCTGCTCAGGCCCGATCCAATCACCGGGGTCGGCCCGATTGCTGCGTCTATTTACAAGCAGCCAGCTCGATTTTAAGTCACCAAGAAACATATTATATGTAGTTTGGTTGGGACTTGTAAAGGCATTAGTAATTCCATAAAGTAGGTACAACAAAATTAAACTTTTTTTTTGTTTAAATTCATCACTTTTTCTTTTTGCACGAAAAACGTTGCCATAAACACCGAAGGCGCTTCTGCGGTTCCTAAAGTAAGACTATGATTTGTGTCAAATTCCATTAAACCGCGGAATTAGGCAGGTCCTTTTGCATTGAAAATCCTACTATTATTTATTATAAAAAGTTACCTTGCTTTAGAACTTACAACTTTCACCAAAGGTTTTTCGATGTGGGAATACTTTTTTCATATATTCAATGGGATTCTAGCCGCTTCTCTCTCCGTCATGGCAAACACTCTGCTAATCTATCTGACAAAATGTGAAAACAACCCGGTTCTCCGCGCGTACCAACGCATGATTGTAACGTTATGCATCAACGATTTGATCTTCACTTTGTTTGTTTCCATTGGCCTTCAGCAGGTGGAGTATGTGGATGGGTATGCGATTTTGTTCACATACACGCCGCTGAGACACTTGGGGATAAATGCGATGCATACGATTTGTTTCTTCCATTTGGTTGTGTTGACGTTGGCATCAACTACCATCTTATTGATTTTTCATTTCAGATATCAAATGGTTTGCAAGTAAGTGGGGTAAATAATTAGAAACACTGTGTTATACATTATACGTCAGTTTAACCTTTGAAAACTCCCAAGAATGCTGCTGATTTGGCTTGAGTGGCCAGAGATCAACAAGAAATGCAATATGGGCAGATTTTGAATCATGAAAAACATGTTGATGACAAATCTGAGCCCTCAAATATTCATTAATCTTTTTTCTCTCATCTGTAATATAACAATTCACGAAACTGCGAGGATTTACATTATAACAAGCAACCGCCCCCAAAAATGCAAAAATGATGACTTAACACTATTCTCATCTTTAACCTTTTTCTTTTAGTCATCACATCATGTCGCCTTTTGAAATCTATCGATTCATGTTCCTTGCCACATTATGGGCGGTCTGGGACTCCTCGCTGGCTCTCTACGCGGGCCACACCACCAAGGCAGAAAATCCGGGCATCGAGCTTACTCTATTCGCAAATCACCCGGACTGGTGGGAGAATGGATTGCCTCTGGATCTGCCGATCATTCACAGGGTAATCGTTGGAGCACAGAGTCGCTCGTGAAGTGGTATAGCGCTCTCTCTCTCTCATTATTCAAGTTAATTTTCGCAGTTAAATTTTAGGACTCCACGGGCTTTCGAATCTTGTTGATTTCCGGGCCAATTCTTGTTGTTGGCAGCTACTCGGGCGCCCTCTATTTCGGCTACTCCATTCATGTTTATCTTCAACGCAATTTTGAGAAAATGTCAGCCAAAACGCGTCGCTTGCAGGCGTCTCTTAACAAAGTTATGATCGTACAGGCAAGTAGGTTTTAAATCAATTTTCTCTCTTGCTAATTCGGTCTGACTTTGGACTCAAACAAAATGAGATTACTGTGCTTTCCGGGCTGTAGATGGCTTGTTTCAGGTGATAATTCCGTTTATCAGCTGCCTCTTGCCAATCAGCATGGTGTTCGGGGCTTTGTTAATGGAGAATGAGTCCAGAATTCCGTGGATAATCCTGGGAACACTCCCTAATTGGATTCCAGTGCTGAATCCGATTTCGACGATAGTTTTGGTCGGCCAGTTTCGTCGACAAATAACAAAAATTTTCTGGGAACAGAGAAGGAAATCCGTGGTCTCGATAGTTACAATGTAATGAAAAGTTATACAGAAGTTGTTCTAAATATTTATGTTTAAAAATTTGAAGAAATTTTTTTATTAAAAACTCCAACAAAAAACAAAAAATTTAACAAGGTTTTTTTTACTCAGCTACCACCCATTGAAGAACAGTAACTCTTCATAAAAAAGTCGTTACACATTTTCAGCCGGCAGAGGTTTCTTTTGTATGATTTTCTTCAGTCACCAAGCCTCCTACAGCATTTGGAACGTCTCCATCGTCCTTCGCTTGTCCACCAAAGAGCTGTCGCTTCACAAGATCTTTATAAAGCCCATCAATTTTGATCAGCGTTTGATGGTTCCCCTCTTGAACCACTTCTCCTTTCTGAATGACAAATATCCGGTCAGCTTTCTCCACGGTGCTCAGACGGTGGGCAATTACAATCACAGTGCGTCCGACGGCACATTGATTTAGTGCTTTTTGGATTATGTATTCTGATTCAGAATCGAGAGCCGACGTGGCTTCATCAAGGATCAACACAGCCGGTTTCCTCACAAGCGCTCGCGCAATAGCTATTCGTTGCTTTTGACCGCCTGAAAGAAAAAACTTGTGTTATTACTTTACAGTAAAACTTCTCATAGGTATTATACCCCTCCACAACAAGTATTGTAGTTTTTCTGCCAAGAAAGCAGCCTAGCCAAGAAATTTTTTGAAATTAAGATTAATCTCATGTACAAGGTCAGAGATGGCTCGCAAAAGCACTACGTGGGTAAAGTGGAATTGAAATGAATGTAATATACTTCCTAATACTATAGGGTACACGACGGAATGAAACCGAGGCGGGTTAGTTAAAACCCGAGCCAGATTGGCCAAAAAACCGTCAGGGGTAGGTATACTTTTGAAACGGCCAAAAATATTAAAATAGTTGCCTAAAAGGCCAAAAATTTTTCCACGAGCTGATTCGATGTGTTAATTGGTTTCAAAACGTGCTCTTTCGAATGGCGTTAGAAGTTTTTTGATATCTCTTACCAAACCTTAGATACTGCAATTTTCCATGGGGTAGGTATGCTTTCGTAACGGAGTGTATATGTTTGTATATACCGCTCTACTTACCGCTCATCTGCACTCCCTTCTCTCCGCACTTTGTCTCATATCCCTCCTCCAGCTCTGTAATGAAGCCATGTGCGTTGGCTAGCTTCGCTGCTTCAACCATGTCATCTTCAGTACACCATTCCTCACACCCATACAGGATATTCTCCTTTATCGAGCCGGAATACAGTGTCGGCTCTTGGCTGACCAACGAGACTTGTTGATGATAAAAGCGATGGGCGTATTCTCGAATATTCACGCCGTCGAGTTTAATGGCACCTTTTGTTGTCTCGTAAAAGTACTCAAGTAACGAAATAATGGATGATTTTCCAGCGCCAGAGGGACCAACTAGCGCAACTGTCTCTCCAGGCTTAATAGAGAGGTTGATCGACTAAAAACACAGAGTAAACTTTTAAGAAACACGTTGAAGAATAAAGTTATATGTAAGCAATCTTTTCTTACTTTTAACACCTCTGAATGTGGTCTACTTGGATAAACAAACGACACATCCTCGAATTCAATGTTCCCTTCAACCTTGCTTTCAACCGTACCGTCATATGCTATTTCCGGCCGCTTATTCATATACTCAAACACCTTTCGTGAAGCACCAACACTTCCCATCATGTTGGCAAACACGTAGTCTATATTCTAAAAGTTTTTTGTATTGTTTCCCGTAGGAATCACTTGCATAAAAGATATCAATCAATTGAAGCTGATAGAGAATGAAAGCGGTGATTTGCTCCACAGTCAGGTTGCCGGTAATTGCCAAATGCCCGGCGTAGAGAAGCACCACGACAAGGACGAGGTATTCCAATATCTCGCTGAGCGTTATGTAACCAAACGACATTACCGCTTTATGCTTAAAAAAAAACTTTTTTTAGTTTAAAAAGGAAGTATTCCAAGTGCGACGCTCAGATTTTCTTTATATTTTGCACACACGTCGGGTATGGACTAAATATCAATTCCTGAAAGTTTTAGCTCGCGCTTTGCGAGCGCCGCCGAGATATCGAACGATTCTTGCCGCCGAGAGAGGACGCTAAACGTGGAGAGCGGTCAGAGAGGAAAACGCTTTTTGGCCATAACTTTGGCAGTTTCGTGCGGAAAGATTTGATTTTTTGTAGAAACATTATGCTTTACGATAGAAATAGGCATGAAAATTTTAGTGCCAAAACTCGGCAAAAAGTCCTAAATTTTCGCCGACTTTCGATCTAAAAATCTCGGTTGTTTTTGCAAAGCGCGAGCTAGGATTCTCGCATATATCTTAGAAAAAATTATTCTAAATTTGTGCCAAGTATCATCAAAATCTCAGCGTCGAACTTGGAGTGCTTCCACTGTTAGCCAAGAAAAGATTATTTTGTGAGAAAGAGAGGAAATTCCCTTGTCGATGATGACAACATACTTTAAGTATCCCAACAATCCCAACAAGGTGTTCATCGAAGCGCTTGGACTCCTTGTTTTCGCAAGCAAACGCTCTCACTGTTCGCACTGTGCCCAAGCATTCTTCAGCTGCCTGATTCGCCTTGGCCATGGTTGTTTGCACATTTTCGCTTATTTTCTGAAAAACTGGGGTGTTAAAGAAAGACTAGCAAAACTTTTTATTCACATCCTTCTCATTTTTAAATACGAAAATGCTACTGTACACCTACAGTATCCCAAATGTAATCCAACAACCTACATCACAATAAGTCCCATACAGTTTGGTGAACACAGCCAACGGCGGCATGACCACAAATGTGACCACAGTGAGTCGCCACGACACGTTGAGCATAACAATTGTGAAGCCGATTAACATCGCCACACTCCTCAGCAACAACTCCATGTTTGTTTGAATAATTGAGGTCACAGTCTCACAATCGGTGGTAAGTCGGGATAAGATGGCACCGGTCTTTTGCTGATCAAAAAACGCAATTTCCTGGCTGATCAATGAGTCGAACAGGTCTTTGCGCATTCGACGATTCACAAGAGCTCCGGCCCAATTAAAGACGGCTCCGCGAAGACCGGCAAAGACGGAGCTGAAAGCACTGTCATTTTTGGGTTGACTTTAGATGTTAAAAGACAATGTTTTGGCTCACTGTGTCAGAAGGAAAAAAATAATTTTAATAGCTGACTTCTCCGATTTTTTGCGGCAAAAAAGGCTTGGTTTTCAATTCAAAACTTTCAACTTACGCGACAGCAATGAGACCGCACATAACAAACAACGTCGAATAAAAAGCATCTGTTGACTCTTTGTCCCTATGAACAATGTTGGCGATGACTTTTCCAGTGTAGTAGGGAATGAAGGATCTTGCTGCAATTGGATAGTAATATACATTGTTTGCTGTGCTATTTTATCTTATACATATAAAAAATGGACCTGAAGTGCGATTTTCTTTAAATTTGCATACGCATTGGGCATAGACCACATATCAATTCCTGAAAATCTTGGCTTGCTATGTACAGGCGCATCCTAGATATTGAACGATCTTTGCCGCCGAGAGAGTACGCGAAACGCAGAAACGCAGACAACGTAAAAAAACACTTTTTTGGCAATATCTTCGCCAGTTTTGGGCAAAAAATTGACTTTTTGCAGAGACATTACCCTCTACATTAGAAATAGTCAGGAAAGTTTTTATGATAAAATTCGCAAAAAAGTGTCGCATTTTGGCCAACCTTCCACCAAAAAATCCGCTCATATCTGCGAAGCGCGAGCTAAGACTCTCGCATGTTTCGTAAAAAACTATTTTAAATTTGTGCCAAGTTTTGATCAAAATCTGAGCGTCGCACTTAGGGTACCTGCTAGTTATGATGAACATAAACCTACAAGTCGGCTAGCATAAAATATTCTCATTTTTCTGCCACGCAACTTACCAGAAGCTGTAATCAGCAGGAAAATAAAAGCCAAACAAAACCACTGCCAATACTTGCCGGCGTATTTCATCAAGAATTTGACATGTGCCATAACCGACTGCCTTGTGATCGGCTCTTTCCCGTCTTCCTTCTCATCGGTATTACCAGCGTTCTCAGACGCTGCTTCTGCGTCTCCCAGCATCGTTTCTGCCCCCTCTTCCATTCGCTCATAGTTGGCCGGATTAAAAAGTTGTTTTAGAACAACAGAATTGAAGATATATAACGACCAAAATGAGCCAAAAATGTTCCAGAATAGTGAGAGCCAAACACCAAAGAATTCGAGTTGGTTGGGGCGCTCGGCGAAGCAGAGGATCTTAAAAACTTGTATTTTTTGAAATTTTCAAGAGCAATCTTATACATAGTTGTTAAATTTTTGTGTGTTTTCAAAATTTTCTAAGAGGGAAGTACCCCAATTCCGACGCTCAGATTTCGGAAACTTTGTCATAAATTTTGAATAGTTTCTTCTAAAAGATATGCAAGCATCATAGCTTGTGCTTTGCAGAAACGACCGAGGTTTTTAGATCAAAAATCGGAAAAACCCCGACATTTTATTCCAAATTTCGGCAAAAAGTCATACATACCCTTCTACCGTAGAGGGTAATATTTTCACAAAAAGTAAATTTTTTCCGCACGAAACTGGCAAAGTTATGGCCAAAAAGTGTTTCTTTAACCGTTCTCTGCGTTTTCGCGTGCTCTCTCGGCGGCAAAGATCGTTCTACATCAATGGCGCTTGCAAGCACGGGTTAAAAATTAGTTACAGCAATTAGGTATCGGTATCTTTTACTTAAAAAATATTAAGGATTTATTTTATAACTTTTTTAAATAGTTCTTTGATAAATTTTTGCTAACTGGGTCAAATTTATAGCTCCAAAAGAAGCATACCCGAAGGGGTTTGCAAAATTCGGATACTTGGATGCAGATACGGTACATCCAATTTTTTATTGGATACGATTTTTTGGCTAAAAATATCCGTATGCGCATACGTATACGTAGCTGAAACAAAAAACAATCGTGAAATCGAAACCCACTCACCTTGACCAATGAAAACGAAATCGAACACGCTGCAACGCTATTAAGCGAAAAGGAAAATAACAACAGCGGCTTTTTAAAAGCCACCATAATCATTCCAACGAGTAAGAAAATAATCCTCAGCAAGTAATAAATTAGAAAGTCAAAGCCACTTGTCCGCGGATCGTACTCAATTGGATTCAAATTTTTTCCCATCATGTTAAAGTTGAAGCCAAAGTTTTGAGCATAAAATCCGTAAGGAAGTATTGTAAATAATAGGTCGAGTAGAACATAAGCAAGCAAAACAGAAATGGCTCCGATTCTGGCCATTTTTAGATCTTCCTGGAAAAGGTGGAGATGGATCTGAAAGAAAATTTTTCGCACCCCAAGAATCCTATAAATGAATATTCGCCCCATACAGAGTATTTCCACAAAATTTGCAGAAAATTCGCTGGATTTTTTGCATTTTTTAGCCAGAAGTAACAAAAAGAAACACAAATTTTCCCCTCCTATTGCATCATAGGAGAAGGGAAGTGTGCTCGGAAAAAGCACTCTCTTTTAGCCGGGCTCGAGCAAAGTTCCGTCTGAAGAGGTGCGAAAAACCAAAAGGAACGTTGAAGCACTCAAAACCACAAAAACAGTTTCATTACTTGTACGTTCGCAAAGTCGCTGCATTGATTTTTGCGACATGCATTGTTCAGAAACAAAAGTGCACCTTTCCCTGTGCATTTTTTGCTTTTTTCACTAGGTTTTTTTGGCTGTCGCTCGCATCCTAAAATTTTTTTACAAGGACAGTACTTTTATAGGGGCTCCTACTTTTTGACGGGACAATCTCAAAAAATCAGAAAAAATGTGCTGATCAAGGATATATAAAATGGGCAGCTAATTGAGCCCCCATAAAAGTACTTTCCTTGTTAGAACAATTCCAGCGCCAAAAACGACTCCAGCAACTTTACGAACGAACAAGTACGCCGTGGTTAGGAACTCTCTATGATGTCAGCTTCTTTTATAACAAACTTTTAAACAGCGATAAGATAAGACAATTTTTTTGTTGATTACAAATGAAACCCCCCGGAAATCGTGAAATGATGTCCGATTTTTTCTCCTCAGGCTTTCGAAATAATCCGCCCCTTTTTGAATACAATTTTTACCTACTTCTGCGATCTTGTTGAAATACAGGGTCTTTCAAGAAACGTGGAGGAAAGTAGGAGGCTTTAACTTTCGGCGGGGGCGGCGCAGAGGGTTCGTTTTTGGAATATGTATTTTTAAGCGACATTATTTCTTGCCTACGAAATAACAAGATTTTTAAGTGCAAACTGAGGTCGCTACAGCCTTTTGAAGAAGGTCTCTTTTATCCCGAGCACACCACTAAGAAATCTGGCGACAAATCCGATGCAATTCACACTGATTGAATGGAAAATTTTCATTACTTATATATCAATTTGTTGGTCATTTATGTATGATATCTCGTAAAAGATATGAAACTTTTTACTTAAAAACTTCAACAAAAAACAAACAAAATTCAATAAGTTTTTAGACAGCCACCGCCCATCGAAGAACGGTAATCGTTAATAAAAAGTCGTTACACATTTTCAGCCAGCAGAGGTCTCTGTTATATGATTTTCTTGAGTCACCGAGCCTCCTACAGCATTTGGAACGTCTCCATCGTCTTTCGCATGCCCACCAAAGAGCTGTCGCTTCACAAGATCCTTATAAAGCGCATCAGTTTGCATCAGGGTTTGATGGTTCCCCGCTTGAACCACTTCTCCTTTCTGGATGACAAATATCCGGTCAGCTTTCTCCACGGTGCTCAGACGGTGTGAAATTACAATCACAGTGCGGCCGACGGCACATTGGTGTAGGGCCTTTTGGATTATGTACTCTGATTCAGAATCTAGAGCTGACGTGGCTTCATCAAGGATCAGGACGGCTGGTTTCCGCACAAGATGTTTTTGACCGCCTGAAAGGAACTTTGAGTTATTACTCTACATTAAATGTGCTTATAGATCCTATACCCCTCCATAAAGTATGTATGTATTTATTTACCTCTCTACTTACCGCTCATCTGCACCCCCTTCTCTCCGCACTTTGTCTCATATCCCTCCTCCAGCTCTGTAATAAAGCCGTGAGCGTTGGTTAACTTCGCTGCTTCGATCAAGTTTTGGCGGCAGGACCCATTAATGAAAGTTGCACTTTCTCTTTGTCACCCTGTAAGATTGCAAAAAAAATAATTGGATAAGGTCTTTATTTTGCTAATGACACCAAAACCTTTTGATTGCAAACAATTTTCACCTTGTCTTCACCGAAAATACTCTATTATACATGATGAAAACTTAATTTTTAATGGAAATCTGCAAAACAAACGTGAGAATTTGCAAAAAAAAAGATAAAGAACACACAGCGCTTAGAAAAAATTTTTAGCCGTCGATCGGTGTCGAAAAAAATAGTGCTTACAATTCGGTGTGTATTTCGCTAGAAACAAGAGACATTACTAAACTAAAAAGTGTACGTTAGACAGTAAAGGATTGCCATTCCACGTATACAAATCGCGCCATAATAGCTTGCGTTAAAATACTGAGAAAGTAAAGATCGAAAAAATTAACCTTCAGGTTATAAAAAGTGTACTTTCCGGGCCAGAAACACTAAAGTTTTTCTTCTATTATGTGGTGAATTTAGAGAGCTATAACATATTAAAATTTTGTAAATTTCCTGGGCCTTTTAGCATAGTTATGGTGCTCAAAAAGGCCGTTTTTGTACTTTTTTAACTTATTTGCACTTTAAGGTCGAAAAATGAAAACATTGTATATATAACGGGCTGTCAAGATCATTGTGGTCATCCATGCCAAATTTCCTCTTTTTCCGACGCTAACGAGTCGTTGAATACGAATGTCAAGATGGAAACTTCGTATCTTCAGACTTGTAAGAAAAGAGTAATGAAATCTTTGGTTGGCATGAACTACAGCACTGCTGGTCTCAATGAATCTCTGGCCGAGATTACAAAGGCTAAACTCAGCTTTACGGGTGATTTGAGTAAGTGGTTGCAAGCTCACACCTCGGCTTTGATCAGAATTATCTGTTGAACTCAACGTTCGAAATGAAAAGGCATATTTTGGCTTGATGGCAAAAGGTTGGCATAGAGTGTATTTGGGCAATATGTGTAGGCTCAAAGCGCGATTTTGGAGCACTCAGCGTGCTTTTAATCAACAGAAATAGTGCACTTGGGTTCCATATTCTTATTGACGGACTCGTTGGCGTCGGAAAAAGTTGAAAATTGGCATGGATGACCACAATGATCTTGACAAACCGTTGTATATAGAATATCTTCACTTTTTGACCTTAAAAGTGAAAAAAGTGCAAAAACGGCCTTTTTGTAGCACCACAGCTATGCTGAAAGGCCCAGGAAATTTACAAAATTTGAATATGTTATAGCTCTCTGAATTTTCCACAGAAAAGAAGAAAAAAAATCTGTTTCTGGCTCGGAAAATACATTTTATAACCTGAAGGCTGAAATTTTAATTTTTTCGATCTTTATTTTCTCAGTATTAACGCAAGCTATGATGACGCGATTTATATACATCGAATGACAATCTTTTACAGTCCAACATACTCATTTTTGTTGAGTAACATCTGTTGTTGCTAGCGAAGAAAAGACCGAACGGCAAGCACTACTTTTTATTTTTTCGACTTTTCGACACCGGTCGACGGCGGAAAAATTGTTCGGAACGCTGTGAGTCGCAACGCTCCAAATTACCATGAAAATCAGCCAAGTCATCAACCACGAAGGACGGAAAGGTCCGCTAAAAAAAGAAAAGTGGAGGGCGGGTAGGGGGGAGGTTTTCGATGGTGCTGATTTCGAATATCGTATCCATTTTTTCTTAATTTTACAATTTTGCTTAAGCAGTAGTGTTAATTAGTAATTTAAAAAAAAAATTTATTAAGGGATTTAGGGGTTTTTGGTGGTGCTGATTTTGAAAATTGTATCATTTCTTCTGAATTTTTGCCTATCTTCCTCAATTCTTTAAAATAAACGTTTTAATTGGTGAAAACTTGGTCAAACTTGTATGATATTGTAAGAAAACTTATGACGCTTTTTTCGTCTTTACAGCGAAAATGACACTACTGCTTAAGCAAAATTGTAAAATTCATAAAAAAATTGATACGATTTTCGAAATCAGCGCCATCGAAAACCTCCTCCCACCCTTCCCCCGCCCTCCTCTTTGCTTTTTTTAGCGGACCTTTCCGCAGCGGACCTTTCCGTACTCAATCGTCATCAACATGTTTGCGAACGCTTGTTTTTGAAACCATTTAATAATATTTTTTGGCATCTCGAAACAACAAAATGTCACTATTGATTGGATCAAGAAATCTTTATTTTACAAAAAGAAAAAGAGCATTATTGCGCGATTAGCACTGACCCCAACTGACTTCCATCCTCGAATTTAGGAATATGCATTGCTCGGAGCGGTACCGATCACATTTCCAAACGAATTTCCACCACCCGAGTTACTGGCCAACGTCGATTTGACGTGAAAAAGGATCTTCTTGAGGAGGATTCGTTGAATACTCCGGTTGATTAGAAGGTAGACTATTGGTGGAGAGCCTGCAGATAATATTTTAATGGATTTTTAGGGGATTAATATCCTTTCGGATAAGTTTTATTTACCTTGCACTAGAAGCCACAAGATGTGACTAACTTTAGCGATCCACAAAGGTAGCGGCAAGAATTGAATGAAGGTATAGCCGGTGGCAGCTACAGTGATGCAGGCACTGATTATACAGCATTGAATGAACAGCTGAAGATAGGCTTTTTATAGGGTTTTTGACAGATTTATATTGTACTAGGTCAGGTGATCTCGTTTTTAACAAAGATCAATCTTTTATTGGGGAAAATACATTTGCCTTGTAGAAGATGGAGTAAACTTACACTGAAATCCTTTTTCGAAGCTACTGAGTGACTTTTACTCTTTAGTAAGGCTCGGTTTTTCAGGAAGAAGACGATGTAAATTGTAGGCAGTATAATGCTGAAGGACAGGTTGTCTGCATTGTGAATTGGCATGGAATACTGAAAACGGACCTTATAGGGGATTTTCAGGCGTATGTCAGATATCTTTTATTATTTTGGGACATAAATTAAATCATCGTAATATCAAGATTTTACAGTGCTGGACCTGACCCAGTGGCGAAAAACGTACCATTTTGCATACGGGAAGCATCAAAAAATGTGGCGAAATGCCTCTCTACAACTAAAGAAACTCCGTTTTGAACCATGCCTTACAAAAAGAGCGGGCGGCTTTTGAAATCGGAGACTTTTCACTTGGAGAGGGAGGTATTTTGCTACATTTTGTGATACGTCCATGTAGAACATGTTCTTACAAAGTTGTCTACATCCACCACACTCTCGATGAATGGGTTGAACGTCCAGCTTCCCAAGATGGGAGAGTACGCGACTGGGGTTCCAAAAACCGAAGACACCAGGCCAACCAGCAAGGGGATGGACAGCCAGAAGTAGACGGGATTTTTTCGGAACCAGTGTTTCTTGTCAGTTAGTGAGGCAATGCGGTTCAGCGCTAGGATCACCGCCGCCCAGGAGTATGCCATCCAAACCCTTAAAAGGTCAACTGTAATATCATTTTTGTATCCAAATAGTGTAAAGACTACGAAACTTTAAATTTAATGATTTTGTCGAAATAGGAAATAAAGTTTCCTACCAAGTAGTACAGTTCCAACAATATTATTCATCAATCTTGCATCACAATACATCACTCCGTAAAAGCTGAGAAATCCGGATAAAAGACCGGTAATTGGGATGGTAATGCAGTCGTAGCAGGCCATCTGGACCATGATCTTGTAGCAGGGATTGGCGTAGAGCTCTTTCCTGGTCATCGCGTACAAACATGGGACGTACAGTACCTGAAGTAATATAATCTCAGGTTGTTGTTGTTTCCATTTACATCTTCCGTAACTATTTCCTTGGAAACTTGGTAGTGTTACGGTAGCATCTGTAATCCACGAAATTCCAGAAATTTTCGAAATAAATAACCTTTCCGATGTTTACAAACTTAGAAAACACGTGGAACAAAATAGCGTGAAATTCAGTTTACACAATTGCCCCGCAATTTCACTTAATATACCTTTAAAATCTTGTATAATTGGAGCTATAAAGCTTGCGGAAAGATCTGGGCGTATCCCTTGAACTCGTTTCCCGACTGCAATAGATCGGGCGTTAAATGCAAAACTTTAAGTTCGTAGTCTTCAATTCATTCTCGGAAGCTTTAGTCGGGCTTTTCAGCGGCATTTCAACGATCTTTTCACGGGAGAGCACGCAAAATGTGGAGAGTGGGCCAGACAGATAAAGTTCCTTTTTGTCTGGCTGACCCTTCGGGATTTTTCGTACTCTTGTAAAGAAGCCCGTTGAACATCGCGTTGCCGTTAAAAACGGAGTAAAACTTCAGTGGATGAATGTTCACAATATGCCCTGTGATTTGACTCAAAAACTCCCTAAAATCAGCAAATTAAGACCTCCCTTACCATGTAGACCACACTGACGCCGAACAAGAACAGTCCATAAAAGGGATGTCGTCGCTCGCTCTCCGGAATCGCACTAGCGTTGTATTGCGAGCAGTTCCAATGGGCCTCAAAGAACTCATGTCTTCGTATCATCAAATCCATGATCACCGCACACTCTACCGAATTCCTAACACAATAAGCGCGCTTTTACCGGCGTTCTCATCCAGTAGCGTGCTGGGAGGCGAGTCCACGCCCCTCGGCCGAATTTAACTCGGTTTTCCTCGGGAAGTGACATATGACATCCAGTCAGTCATAAAGAGGGGTTTGCTGGAAATTGGCCCTTTGCAATATTGTGGAAACTGTAGTTTACAGCACGGAGTAAAAACATTCGATCCTATATACTTCCCTGGACTGGCCGATTGTTACTGAAAAAGTCGGGTTATTGGTTGCAAAAACAAATCCCGGATTCCGATTTTTTCTCCTCGAAGAGCGGTCGGTTTTTCCTGTCCACCCATGCCGTCGCGGGCACAAAGGGGGTTTGGGACAGTTGCCATCAACCGTATTGGAGTTCGAGTTCGTACCGTCAATGTTGATCATTTCGAACCGAGGGGAAGTTGGAAAAAAGAAAACGGTGGAGCAAATCTCGGGATATGTACTGTTCAGTTGTGGCGTTGATGCTATTGGAATGCACACCTCCTACACACACCCGCTCGGACGGTCCAGGATAAGAAGGACCAAAGCACTAAGCACTAGTTCCTTATTCTGGCCTCAACAAAGGTACTCTTCGAACTGCGCCCAAGCTTGGGAACTAACGTTAGGAAGAAAGGTTCGACCTAGCTGTCACTGAATTGCTACAATAGCTCTATAGCTTTAAGGGTACCTACAAAGGCGATGACGACTCAGTTAGTTCTAGGACAGGTCTCATCGTATAAAGTGTAAAAGCGCAGGCTGCAGCCGTTTATGAAGGGTAAAGTGGTACGTAGAAAAACGTACCTCACTGACTAAAATCCACTGTCCGACCATTGACAACGATGAATTGAACCTGCATGCCAAATTTGGGTTAATTCTGTCCAGTTTCCGCAAAGTTATAAGTTGTGGCCAGAGTAAGGAGCTTTCACCGGATGTTGCATTGACTAGAAAATTGAAACCATACTAATTCACTCCATGATTTTTACATGCGATGAGTGAAATAAATTGAATTGAAAACAAACATTCTAACTGATTGTGAACCTATTAACTATCAAATCAACCGTTTTGTTTTCAGCATAAAATTATATTGCAGTAGATAGATGTAACTAAAAAAACTGCCAAAAACACAGGAACAGTATGCTCAGCAAATATTTTTCAGCCTTCCAAGATCATTTCAGAACTGCTGATAACGACGTTGAAGTGTTTACATCTTAAATTAACTAGCATCCTATTGAACAACGAAGCATGTCTATAACGAAGCGTTTCACAGGTTTCAAGACTCAATTTAGGATCCAAATCAACCTTCGTACAACGACGCGCTTCTATAGAAAGACTCATATGTTTTTGTCCAAGTCTAGTTGGGGTATAGCTCCTGAGACAATTTTCTCCATTCGTATTTCGTATGTGTTACTATAACTTGTCTAATTTGAACCGAACCTGTTTACTTTCAATTATTGCATGATGTCATGAGGAATGAGTGAAGCCGCAGACAAAACAGGTGGATGTATTTTGCCATGAATCTTGTTGATTATGCTGGCAATTGCATATATGTAGTACATGTATATACAGGGTAGGGCCCCGATTTGAATTGGCTATAAACGAACGAAATTAAGAAGGGATAAATGCGATGTAATTCACATTGATTTAATGGCGCATTTCCCCTACTTGTATATATACCAATTCGTCAGTCATTCATGTAATACCTCGCCAACGTTGATGAAACCTTTTACTTAAAAACTGCAACAAAAACAAGACAAAATTCAACAAGGTTTTGGTCAGCTAGCGCCCATTGAAGAACGCTAATCGTAAATAAAGAAGTTCTCTGCTCATTTTTAGCCAGCAGAGGTTTCTGTTGTATGATTTTCTTGAGTCACCGAACCTCCTACAACATCTGCAACATCTCCGTCGTCCTTCGTATGCCCACCAAAGAGTTGTCGCTTCACTAGATCCCTATAAAGCCCATCAGTTTGCATCAGTGTTTGATGATTGCCCTCTTGAACCACTTCTCCTTTCTGGATGACAAATATCCGGTCAGCTTTCTCCACGGTGCTCAGACGGTGGGCAATTACGATCACAGTGCGGCCGACGGCACATTGGTTTAGGGCTTTTTGGATTATGTATTCTGATTCAGAATCGAGAGCAGAAGTGGCTTCATCGAGGATCAGGACAGCCGGCTTCCTCACAAGCGCTCGCGCGATGGCTATTCGCTGCTTTTGACCGCCTGAAAGAAACTTTGTGCTATTACTCTGCAGCAAAAGTTCTCATATGTCCTATACCCCGCCAGAAAGTATGTATACCGCTCTACTCACCGCTCATCTGCACTCCCTTCTCTCCGCACTTTGTCTCATATCCCTTCTCCAGCTCTGTGATAAAGCCATGAGCGTTGGCTAACTTCGCTGCTTCAATCATGTCGTCTTCAGTACACCATTCCTCACACCCATACAGGATATTGTCCTTTATCGAGCCGGAATACAATGTCGGCTCTTGGCTGACCAACGAGACTTGTTGGTGATAAAAGCGATGGGCGTATTCTCGAATATTCACGCCGTCAAGTTTAATGGCACCTTTTGTTGTCTCGTAGAAGTACTCAAGTAACGAAATAATAGAAGATTTTCCAGCGCCAGAGGGGCCAACTAGCGCAACTGTTTCTCCAGGCTTGATAGAGATGTTTATGGACTAAAAACACAAGGTAAACTATTTGAGCAACATGTTGAAGAATGAAATTTTCAAGCTCCCCTCACCTTCAACACCTCCGAATGTGGTCTGGTTGGGTAAGCAAACGACACATCCTCAAATTCAATGTTCCCTTCAACCTTTCTTTCAACCGTCCCGTCATACGGTATCTCCGGCAGTTTATTCATATATTCAAATACTTTTCGCGAAGCTCCAACACTTCCCATCATGTTAGCGAACACGTAATCAATATTCTAGAAAAAATAATAGGTAATGCTCGTAGCGACTTGCATAAAAAATTTCGATCAATTGAAGTTGATAAAGAATGAAAGCGGTAATTTGTTCAATAGTCAAGTCGCCGGCATTTGCCAGATGACCCGCGTAGAAAAGAATTAATACAAGAACTAAGTACTCAATGCTGTCCGAGAGGGTAATGTAACCAAATGACATTATTGCTTTGTGCTATAATAAAAACATTCCGGTTAAGAAAAGCAAGCTTATGTCCTTGTCAACGATGACAACTTGCCTTGAGTATCCCGACAATCCCAACCAGTTGTTTATCAAAGCGCTTTGACTCCTTGTTTTCGCAGGCGAAAGCTCTGACTGTGCGGACCGTGCTCAAACATTCTTCAGCGGCCTGATTCGCCTCGGCCATGGCTGTTTGTACATTCTCGATGATTTTCTGAAGACCAAGAGTATATTAGGGTGTATATATATTTTTAAAGGCCTTGAACTGCTTCATAAAAAATCTTGGGTGCGTGATTTTTGTTCAACTGGGCTTTCAGGTGGAAGTTTCCCAAAACCGAGAACTGTTTCTAACCTAGTGGCCTCAAGGGCAACACAAACCACCGTTAAACTAATCCCATCTATAACGAATAAATTGAATGACCCTTCGCCGTTATAAAAAGATTTGGCTGTACACGCCAAATCCAAGGAAAATCTGAGCGTTATACTCGTACCCCACCGGCCATAACATGTCAGCTTACATCACAATAATCTCCATAAAGTTTGGTGAACACCGCCAACGGTGGGATGAAAACGAACGTGACCACCGTCAACCTCCACGAAACATTGAGCATGACTATTAAACAGCCAATCATCACCGCCGAATCTCTCATGAACATTTCCATGTTCGATTCGATGATCGAGGTCACTGTCTGACAATCGGTTGTGAGTCGAGATAGGATCGCACCGGTCTGCTGTTTATCGAAAAATGCAACTTCTTGGCGGATTAACGAATCAAAGAGATCTTTACGCATCTGTCGGTTGACCAGCGCTCCAGCCCAGTTGAAGAAGGCGCCGCGGAGCCCGGCGAACACGGAACTACAAATTGATGTTTCTTTTAACAAGATTTTGTATCTTACGTTACAAGAATTAGAGCGCAAATAACCAGCAAGGTTGAGTAAAAAGCATCGCTTGATTTCTTATCCTGGTGAAAAATATTGGATATCACTTTTCCAGTGTAATATGGAATGGCGGAGCGGGCTGAAATGGGACAGCAATATACACAAGTTGCGGCACTTGAGGGCTGGCCCACAGTTGCAGACAGCTAAAAGAACCACGGAGATTCTGCGGGCATGCTTCGAAATATGCCAACATTTGCTTAGAACAGGAAATTCTAACAATGGATTTGGCAGTTAGATGTTGCGAATTGAAGTTCCAGGCGTACGAATAATTACTATGAAGTTATGAAGGTATTTTTAAAGGCTCAGAAAACATTTTTTTAAAGAAATAGCCATAAATTTTATTATAACACGGTAAATGAATTCAATAGATTCGTATAGTTATCAGTACCAGGGAGTTGTCAATGCAAAATTTCTGTGATACTACGTAGGCAACAGGAGGAAAATCGTATTCTAATCGGAAAATGTAGGCTGCCCGCAATGTGGTTACCCACAAAAGTCATAACGCCCACTTCAGAAAATATTGTAGCTAAACAAACTTACCTGCAGCAGAAATGACAACAAACACACCAGCCATACTAAACCAAGGCCAATATTTTGCAGCATACTTCATCAAGAATTTTACATGTGCTATGACGGACTTTCTGGTAATCGGCTCTTCCTCACCATCCTTCCCATTAATGTTGTCAGAATTCCCAGCATCTGACGCTGATTCTGCATTTTCCAAGTTGGTTTCTGTTTCCTCCGCCATTCGCTCATAATTGACAGGCGCAAAGAGCCCGTTTACAACTACATTATTAAAGGTATACAGCGCCCAAAATGAGCCAAGAATGTTCCACAGGAGAGAGAGCCAAACACCAACGAAATGTAATTGGTTAGGGTGTTCGGCGAAGCAGAGAATCTAAAGAACTTCCAATTACAAAGCAGTAAGAGATCTCGCTCACCTTGGCCAATGAAAATGAGATTGAGCATGCCACAGCACTATTAAAAATGAATGAAAATAACAGCAACGGTTTGGCCAGAGCCACCAAACCCGTTCCAATCGCCAAGAGGATAATTCTCAGCAAATAGGCAATGAAAAAGTCAAAACCGCTCGACCGCGGATCATACTGAATTGGATTCAAATTTTTTATCAGTATGTTAAAATTGAAGCCAAAATTTTGCATATAAAGTCCATAAGGAATTATTGTAAATAACAGATCTAGTAGAACATAAACGAACAAAATAGAAATGGCTCTGATTCTGGCCATTTTGAGATCAACCGTTCCTGAAAACAGTGGAGACGAAGAATTAATTTTCTGAGAAGATTTGATTATTTATATCTCCCGGTTTTGCTTTCCAATGCCCGGTCTGTCCTAAGGGGAGACATAGGGAAATTTAATGATCGTAAGGCCCATATAACTATGTATGTATAAATATACTCTAAAACGAAAATTTTGCAAGTTGAAAAAAAGTAAACATAGTCAAGTCTCCGTACAGCAAATCGGATACTATAAAATTACTTTGTTATGGAAAGTACTTGTCGTATCTTCGGCGAAAACTGACTCCTAGGAACCCTGAAAGACGTTTGTTATAGACAGGTTTTGCGGAATAGCAATTTTATCTCTGCTGTTTACAAAGTTTATTGAATATCCAAAGAACTAGGCAAGAAAAATTTAGTAATCAATGGTTGCCGTATACCGACCAACCCGCTTTACGAAACTTTACAAAAATTTATTGCACCTAAAATGCCTCCCAGCTGAAAGAGCAACAGTCTCTTCTCACAAGGAAAGTACTTTTATGGGGGCTCCTACTTTTTGACGGGACATATCTCAAAAAATCAGAAAAAATGTGCTGATCAAGGATATATAAATCTTAGCTGCCCATTTTAGGTTTTTAGGGGTGAAAATGCCCAAAAACTGGCTTAATTTCCCTACAAAAGGCGCAGGCATTCGAAACGATAAAAAGCGCACTCGGTCTCTTCCTTCGGAAGAGAGCGGTGTGGCCGAGTGGTTAGTGCCGTAGTCTGGGAATCAAGAGGGGGGATGCCGCACAGGTTCGATTTCCCTTTTGGGCTGAATCAACTTTTTTTGAAGTTGAAGGTCGGAAAAATAAATTTTTGTGCCAAGACTGATTTATTACGTCTTAGAAACTCAATAAACATAATTTTAAGCCAAAATAAAAATTGTAAACCTGTGAAAAATCAAGCGAAAAGGGGTTCATATAGGGCTTTAAGTCATCTTCCGATTGAGTTTTCACCCCTAAAAACCTAAAATGGGCAGCTAAGATTTATATATCCTTGATCAGCACATTTTTTCTGATTTTTTGAGATATGTCCCGTCAAAAAGTAGGAGCCCCCATAAAAGTACTTTCCTTGTCAAAATTTCCCCGTGGAAAAAGTGCTCTCTTCCTTTTAGTCTTGACCAGAGATCCGTTAAAAAAGCGCACAAAAAGAAAGTCCGCTGAAAACCAAAGGAACAATTTTTATTTATAAACCACACCCGAATTGACAATCTGAACTGAGAAATGATTGTGATGACAACTCCTTTTGTACCGGCCTTTTCAACGGCGATAAGAAAGTCTGGAGGGGAAACGTTTCTTACAATGTTTACCAATTACGCACACGGAAATTGCGAAATCTGACCTTTTCACCGCAGAATTTCGAAATTGTACGCCTCTTGTCGAGCACAATACATCATTCTTTAGGCAGAATGATGCAATATGCTTTTTGAAAAAAATCTCACTGTAATTGCTAAAAAAGCAATTACAGTAGGACCTCTGCGTAACCAACCTTTCTACAAGGAAATTTCTCTATACTACCGACAATTTCAAACGTCTTATCTAGACATTTAAGCCAAGTTATACAATTGTGTGACAAACGGAATTCGAGGCCTACAAGTTGCTTGTGTTTTCAGCGGATAATTATGGTTATCGGTTCCTCATTTAAATTCGATTACGGGGGATCATCTTCTATCATCTCCTTTACGACATTATCGTTGTATTGCACTCCCTTGAGTCCAATTAAGATAACAGTAGTATGCAGAACAGCACAATGTTTTTCTAACTCAAGCCAACTTAAGTTTTGAAGATTTGCCGAAACGATTCTTTTAACCTTTTACGTCCTGTTTTATCAGTGTTCTGCTGAAGCTTTAATGTTTGGATGGGCCAAAGAATCAATGGTTTTAAAAATATTATTGTAGGCTTCAGTTGAGACAATTCGGCCGATCAAGCCGTCGGTGAAGTTGCCAAAATTACAGTATTTTCTTTCTCTCGTCTTTTTTATTCCGCAAAATTGGGAGGTCGTTACCTTTGTACGGCCGGAAAATTCAGGCCAGAATTTCATTGAAGACAAGTGTGCATGTTCTTATGCTTTTCTTTGAACCCGAGATCTTTCCACCCTCCTTTTTTTTGTAAAGGTATTGACTGAATTTTGACTTACATTATAATATTTATCGTGAACTGCTTCAAGTCTTCTCCCTTTCTTTTTTTCTCCAAATCTTTTTTATTTGTCACCGTCGTGGAATTCTTGCAATGCCGCCAAAAAAGCAATCGGATTCCATAAAGTTCCGTTTGAACTTTTAGATAAAAGTGCTATTACACGTCGCTAACGAGACGGGTTACTTCTGCGGAGTTTGTAACTTCTCGTAAACCCATTGATCTCTTGCTCGCATCATTTTTCGGATTCTTCGAGGTCTTGATCTTTATATCCAAGCGAGAAAGAGACAGGTTACTAATGAAATAACAGAAAAGATAAAAAAAAAGGTACCTTAGGGAAAGAAGCTTAGACTTTCTAAAAATTTTGGAGGTACTGCTTACGTAGGCTGCAAATCAACATTTGGAAATTTGAGCCTCTGCGATGCAAGGGCGGCCAAAATATTCACAGGGGAAGTACTCCAAGTGCGACGCTCAAATTTTGATGAAACTTGGAACAAATTTAAAACAATTTTTTCTAAGATATATGCGAGAATCCTAGAACGCGCTTTGCAGAAACAACTGAGATTTTTAGATGGAAAGTCGGCGAAAATTTAGGACTTTTTGCCGAATTTCGGCATGAAAATTTTCATGCCTATTTCTACCGTAAAGAATAATGTTTCTACAAAAAAGCAAATTTTTCCGCACGAACTGCCAAAGTTACGGCCAAAAAGCATTTTTCTCTCCGACCGCTCTCCACGTTTAGCGTGCTCTCTCGGCGGCAAAAATCGTTCGATATCTCGGCGGCGCCCGCAAAGCGCGAGCTAGAACTTTCAGTTCTTGATATTTAGTCCATACCCGACGGGTGTGCAAAATTTAAAGAAAATCTGAGCGTCGCACTTGGAGTACTTCCCTTGTCAGCAATGAGTAAAAGCAGCATTCGAGGAACGGAGAGCGATCAGAAGGAGGAAGATGTTTTTTGCCATATATCAGCCAAATTTACTTGGATAAAAATAACTTTTCGTGGAGATGTCGTCTCGAAAAAAGCTGTATCTTATCATGCTAAAACTCCCAAAAAATCGATTCGTTTTGACGTACAATTATTGGTTCAGCAACCTCTGTACAAAAAAACCTGTCTAAAAAAATGCTTCAAAGGCCCAACTAGTTAACTTTATGTCAAAATGAATTTGTTCAACAAAGCTATTCAATAAAATATTTTACATTTTTTCTTCTTGTTTTTTGACTATTTACTGCTTATCATTCTGTCGGGAGAATAATATGGATTCGTTGTGATTTAGAATCGCCCATTATCGCTTTACGACGACTAGCCGCCTCTGGAGATTTTGTGCGCGACTACGGCGAAGGGAGAAATTTTGCCGCGGCAAACCCACATTATTTTTCCGACAGGAGGTTGATGCCTGTTATTGACTTGCCACTATAAGATCATTTAATCTTTGAGACTTGGTATCACACAAACTCTCTTCGGATGCCCATAAAATTTTACTGCCGTTGACCAATCATTCTCCAGCCCGTAATCTGCTATCCCGACTTTCTCCTCCATTCTCGAGATGATCTAATCCCCGTGAAAGCCGTGATCTTAAGCCGCCTCTCGATTCTGGTTTCATAGGGTTTGCGGCGGCGACAGCTTGGTATTGTAATTGGATTTACATTAGGCGTTTTTTTTTTATTATCAGCGCTTTTCAGGTTTCGGCGGCTCCGTTGTTTTTCGAATCCGCAAAAACCACTGACCCGAATCGATATGCGCGGGGGGTTTTATTTTTGCCTTTGTTTCTTCGGCTGATTTTATGCGAAAAACACGTTCGAGCACAGCCGGAGGGCGGACCGCTTCCAACGCCGAAATTCAAATTCGCCATGAGCTGTTCAGTGTGCCAGTTAGCGGTTGAATGTGCTGAGGGCGGTAAGTGAGAGGTTGATTTGGTGATTTTGGGTAGGAGGTTTCGTGTTTTGAATCATCTGTTGATGTAGTCTAGGGTGCCAATTTAATTATTAGTCTATCGGAAAAATAGTGGCGTGCCGTCGCGACTTGGAATCGACCATCATAATTTTCATTGCGATGGCTGGCCGCAGCAGGAAATTTGTTGTAGGCACCCCTTTTTCGAGAAGGCGAAAGATTCTGATGCGACGATCCACCACTATTTTCCTGACAGACTGATATGACAAAGGAAATTCTCACTTCGTGACGTTCCACCTTTAGTAAACCTTGGCACAAATTTAGATTAAATTTGTACGTAAATGTACGTAAAATACGACATGCTTATAAGCAATTTTTAGCTCACGCTTTGCAGAAGTTGCTGAGGTCTCTTGCTTGAAAGTAGGCCAACATTAGACACTGTTTCGTGAGTTTAAGCATGAATAGTTTTAGGGCCAAATTTACGCAAATCTTAAAGAAAATCTTAGCGTTGCAGGGACACTTGGCCAAGCTTACAGACTACTAGACCTTCCGGAAAGTCGCCGGGCTTGAATCGGCGACGAAAATCAAACGTTTTGTGAGAAATCAAAAGTTTTCTTTGCACCGTGCCAAAAATTACTCTGGTGACTTTCCGGAAGGTCTACTAAAAAAAATTTTTGTCTTGCTATTACGGTAAAAAGAACGTGTAAATTTTTCAGCTTACAAAGGGCTGTTTATTCTCTAAACCAAAGAAGACCCCTATCTACCTCAACGACATTATGAAGGCTAAGAAGTTGTATATTGATCCAAATCAAGGTAAAAAATCTACAATTTGCCGTAGTCTAAAAACATTCCTATTTTCGTTTTCCATCACAATTTTGCAGCCGACGTCCGAGAGCATGCTCGTTTCATCAATCTTTTCGTCACTTGCATGTTAATCTTCTTTATTGCAATGTACACATCCATCGGATACATCGTCAAAGAAGTTTCGGAGATGACGGATTACCTCGAGAAAGACATGGTTGTCATCTCGGTAAGTTGATTGTAAAACACGTAATCTTACGGTATGTAGAGTTCAATGAATCATCTCACCGACCAGATGAATGACTTGGCGTTCGGAGTCAAAGGGCATACGAGAACTCGACGAGCTGTTTACAAGTCGTTGAAGGAGGCGCACGAGAATTATTACAAGAAAAAGAATAAAAAAAACAAAGCGAAAGGTAATCACTCGTCCCAGAATTGCAGATGTCATTTTTAAATAACGTAAATAACCTACTTTCTAATCAGATTCAAGCGTATTATTGTTTCTATTAATTACTAAAAATGCTAACTCGAAAGTCCATTTCAGCACATGCCGCTCCAATCCAACATTCTCTTCCGATTTACGCTCCACCAACCGGAGTTGCAGTACATTGCGGTAAATTTTAAAGGCCCAAGTTGAAGACTTCTCAAGCTAATGTACAAGTTTGATAAAGCCCTTTTCAGAATGCGCGGCCAATTCCAAGAACCGTTGCCCTCCAGGGCCGCCAGGGTTAGCCGGAGAGCCCGGATACAACGGAATTCCTGGCAAACCGGGAATCCCAGGGGTTGATGGACAAGATGCTCACGACAGACATGATTCGCCTCCTCAAGGTTGTTATAATTGTCCTGCCGGACCGCAAGGAGCTCCGGGACCGGATGGAAGGCCAGGTAAGACATGCGTTTGATAATTTTTTTATAAAAGCTTGGGAAGACTCTCGGCTGGGCTAAAAATCATCAAACAACTTTTTAAATGACATTAGATCCTCAGGTCTCTCTGGATTCGTCTTTTTCCTATCTTGTGGGCCTCTTGATGGGCTTGTTACAGTATAAACATTACCTCTAAGTCCCTCAAAGAGACTTCTGTTATCAAAAATCACACTCTTCAGCCCATTTTTTCAGGCCGTCGCGGACCTCGAGGACCCCGTGGAGTCCCTGGAATGCCCGGCTCTCCTGGTGAGCAAGGACACCCCGGAGAGCCTGGAGAAATGGGAGAGCCGGGCAAGGATGGAGAGCGCGGCGTCAAAGGGCTTGACGGAGAGAACGCGATGAGATTGATTCCTCTGAAAGGAAGACGGGTAATTTTAATCATTTTAGGACCAATTTTAGGCTTCTTTTAGAAAAATACTAAAATCTATAGACGAACGATTATAACTCCAAGTTTTAGGGTCTTCCTGGGCCAGCTGGCGAACAGGGCCAACCCGGAGATCAAGGGAAAACAGGGCCAATTGGAGCTCCCGGCGTTAAAGGAGCCCCAGGAATGGCTGGAAATAACGGTGCGCCCGGAGAAGATGGAGCTCAAGGACCTCCCGGACAGCCAGGACATCCAGGAGCTGATGCAGCTGTAAGTTTTTTTTGATTACTCCGTTTCCACACATCATCTTTAGAATACGTTATGTTTGCATCGGTGTTGGCATGGTTTGTTAATACCATTTTTTTCAGTACTGCCCCTGCCCCGAAAAGAGCCGCTCGGTGTTCCAGCGAAGACTGGTTTGAACGCTTTAATCAACCCAAAAAAAATATTAATATCAGCCGCATGAATATATGGTATACCTAGCGCTTTACTGTATAATAAACAATGGTTATGGAGGGAGGTATATATCTTCAAAGATCGTCGAATATCTCGGTTGCGCCTGCAAAACGCAAGCTAAAATCTTTACGAATTTATAAGTGAGTTATGCTCGACGTGTGTCCGGAATTTCAAGAATCTCTGAGTTCATTTATATCACTTACCCTGTTATTGTAAGCAAGCAAATTTAAATTTTCTCTTTTCAATTTTCCAATGTCACATTTTCCTTTCCATCAAGACCTCCATAAAACTTGCTTTTCCAGACGCTTCCTCACTTTTCACGTAAATCCAATCACCCGGAACGTCCCGAACATTCAAATCACTCTTTATTTTATTGTAAGACCCCGAGAGTTTTGCTTTCCACACAAAGCATGCTTCTTTCCAAATTTCGAACCTCCTTTTTTGGCCTTAACGATTTGACCTCGAAAAATTTTTTTCGAATGTTTACATTTTCAGAATACTACCAAAGAAATTGAAATTTGGCTTTAGAATTTGTGCAGGGTAAAAGCCATGTGTTCACTGGCAAAAACTATTTTTATACTGTTATTGCTACTGATTTTGATGACTAAAATTTTTGGAGCCAAAGTAAATAGTACCGTTATTGCTACGACTGTTAGGCCACTCAGGTCACATAAATCCAATGTAACCCTTAAAAGGCCTATTAAGAATATTACTACGGCTAATACGACTTATCTTACTGCTACAAATGTCACTTCAACTACAAAGTCGAGGTTTACCACAATAAACAAAGCCAAGTTGGATAATCTACGACGAACTTTGACCAATATTATGTCCACTGACACCAGAAATGTTACTACGAGCAGTGCTAACTTCACTGCTGTGACCAGAACGGCGTCCAATGTAAAGAAGCCACAATGGAATTACAGGAAGAAGTTCAGAGATGAAAATGAGAAGAGCACTACCAAAAAGACTCCTACTGCGGCCAAGAAAGACACTCCGACCGATCGAACGCCTCGAGGGTATTATTATCAACAGCCTTACTATTACTACCCAACGTATTATGAGCCAATGTAAGTTGAAATTTCAAGCGAAAAAATCGACTTTTCGGGTCGCAACAGCTCGGGTCAACAGTAAATCGATTCATACGTAGGGCGGGTGAATACACCAAAAAAGGTTGTAGGAAGCGCCCACGAGGCTTTGCGCTGGTCGGCGGACATTCGGCGAAAGCTCCGTGGAAACTTACAATATGACCACCTTTTCTTGTTTTACTTATTAATTACGGCAGTTTTCTTTACCCAGAGTTGTCGCAACATATAAAAGACCAAAATTTGCGGGGAAAAACGAAGACCCGTAACTTTTATCTCGATAGATATTATTGATGCGAGTACATGTAAAATACCTCAAAATAGGTGATAAACTATCCTGGGACCCGATCAATCTTATTATTTCTACTATTTAAGCCTTCTTCAAGCCTCCGACCCCGAACTGTGGCGACCCGAAAAGTCTTAGCGCCAGTAAATCCATCTCATATCGGGATTCCATTAAACTGTTTTCAGATACTATTACCCGTCTTACCAGCCGGCCTACAACCCGTTTTATGGCGGCGGCGGTGGATTGACGACCGCATTTTGTATCGTTTGTATTGGATGAAAAAAAGGAGAAATTCTCACATCTTACTACGAGATCCTCAACTTTCAACAATCCTATAATCATCATTCTCTCCGCACTGCCTGAATGCCATTTTTCTATTTGATTTTTGAAAAATAAAACATTTTTACAAACTTTTGCCATGGTTTTATCAAGGTTTGAGGACGGAAGAGTCCGGAATCTCATCGGCTTTACAAAATATGTCTATAGGATAGTTCCCATCCCACTTCCTTGAAGTGGAGCTCAAAGTTGAAGGGGAATCGGGGGACGTTAGACCACCGATCGTTGGGGAACAAGTACACACACGAAATCGCAAGGTTCTTTTATTCACGGCAAAGGGAACAACCGAAGAAGATAATGAGCTCATTGGTGAGAAAGTGTTCCTTTTGTATGACTCCATGTATGCTAATTTCCGTGGGAATTGTGGAGACCTTTGAGGCTCCACAACACTTCACATACCAGATCGATAACTTTTGACTGGATATTTCTAATGTATGTATTAAAACCTCGCAGAAATAGAGCTCAATTTAACATTATAAATATTTAATTACATACAACAATTGAAGATTGATTTCTTATGGAGTACAACGTCCAACAAACCGAGGATACAAGCAGACATCGCGGACATGTTCAGTGCCTGTAAGCCAGCAAACAAATCTCTCCAATCCAAGCCCGTATCCGCCATGGGGACAGCCACCGTAGCGACGTTGGTCCACATACCAATAATATTTCTTGGGATCGATTCCGGCATTGGAAAACGCAGATAGTATTTCTTCTTCCTTCCAAATCCTCATCGACCCACCAACAACTTCGCCGACTCCAGGAATCAACAAGTCAACGGATTCGGTCAACTCCCGGTCTTCTTCGCAACGACTCATGTAAAAGGACTTGATTCCAGCCGGGAATCGGTTCAACAAAATGGGCTGAAATCAGAGAAGTAAAGAAATTTCAGCCGGGAAGCGATAAAAAAACGTTGGATCTCTTCGAAGTGTGGTCGCAATCACTTTCTAGGGAAGTGTACAAACGGATCAGTTAGTGAAATACACAGTTGGAAAGCCCTTGAAAAAAAGTACAGAGTGGGCCACTAGAAGCTTCCGTCCTCTTTTTGTAGATTTCTCCGCGGAGGCTGAGAAATCTTTCCTAAGGTTTAGACTTTTCTGGAGCTGAGACCCGCCATTTTCAACCAGCTGAATTTCAAAAATATATGTTTTAGCGGTTTCGGCACGAAAATAATTTTTCAAAAAGAAAGGTCAATACAAAACATAAATATGTTTTTGAAAATTTTGGCAAATCGGCGGAGTCTCCGCGGAGAAATCTAAAAAAAAGAGGACGGAAACTTCGAGTGGACCACCCTGTACTAGAGACTGCCTTCTATGTTTGCAGAATACCCACTTTCCAACTGTGAATATCACTCATTGGTGATGGTCAGTTTGTACACTTCCCTGGTATGTGATTGCGACCACATTTCGAGAGACATCCAACCGGCTATCATGAACGGCCTGGATCACAATTATTATATTAAATGCGCGAGATAGATGTAAAATTTTGCCTTTAATCTTTTGTTGTACAGATTTTTTTATTGATAAAGTGGGGGACCTAATCCAATGGCAAAAAACGTGCCAATGTGCATCCGGGAAGGATCAAAAATGTGGCAAAATGCTTCCATCTTCAAGTGAAAAACTTCGTTTTGAAGGGCGCGCCATTTCCCTCACAAAAATAGCGGGCGCGCTTTTGAAAGTTTTTTCACTTGGAGAGGGAAGCATTTTGTCACATTTTTGATACTTCCCGGATGCAAAACAGCACGTTTTTTGCCACTGGATCAGATCCCCCACTGTACCACCTAAAACCTTAACGAAGCCGCATCCCGAAAATTTCAGTAAATGAATAAATTTTTTCTCAAGCAACCCCTCTAGTCGGAGTGCCAATGTGCTAATTCAAAGGAAAGAAAACATACCTGATTGATCTTATCAGTCATTGCGCGTTCTGGCCCTTCAGGAATGTCTTCGCCGAACTCGAAATCTTTACCCTCTTCATTCTTGACGCCATTTTCCTTCAACCATTTGATTGCATCAGCATAAGTCATCCTCAAAAACGGTCTTTTTGGTTTCTCAAAACTCTACAAAAGCATAAAACTACGAGTCCACAACCTTACTGGATTCGATTCCAACACATAGGCCTTGGCTTCAGGATCGTCCAGGATCCTGTCAACGGTGTCACAAACAATGTCTTCAACCCTCTGAAGGAGGTCCTCAAAAGTAATGTAAGGACATTCGGCTTCAACATGCGAAAATTCTGACAAATGGCGTCTTGTCCGTGACTTTTCCGCTCTGTAAGACTGGGCAATACAATAGCAATCGCCGACTGCCGGCAAACAGGTCTCCAGATATAACTGTGAGGATTGCGTTAAGTACGCCTCTTCATCAAAGAACTTTAAGCCGAACAACGTAGATCCACCTTCCACTTGGGTCTGAACCAGGGTGGGTGGGAACACCTCGGTGTATTTGCGGCTATAAAAGTGCTCCCTCATCGCGCGGGTGACAGCAGCTCGAACCCTCAAAATCTTGGCAGTGTTTTCGCCACGAATCACGAGATGACGATTGTCGAGCAGGACATCAACGTTCGCTTCAATGTTCAGCACATGATCGACGCCTCCAGGTGGTGAGTTTCCAATCAAGGACCAATAATCCGCCACCAATTCCACTCCACCTTCGGCGGTTTTTCCCTCCGGCAACTCCTTGACAGTGCCATAAACGGAAACTGAGGATTCTGTCTGAACGGGCGAAGCGTCGTACGCGCGGCATAGCGCATCATTCATAACGGCCTGTACACGTCCACTACCATCTCTCAGCACCCAGAACATGAGGTTTTTTCCTAAAGAAATAAAAACACAACTAGACACATACCTTGTCGTCGCAGACGATGCACCCATGCGGATACGACAACTCTTTGGCCAACGTGAGCCGCAACTTCCCGCAATTTAACGTTTATTGGCGTCGGCAAAGTCTCATCGAGAACAAGAAGATTGTTCGCGGCCTCCTCAAGACGGGCTTCGGCGAGCTGATGGGGAAGGTTTTGGACAGCTTGCTTCTCCACAGCTTTCTGAAGTTTCCTCTTCTCGGCTTCCACCTTCTTCGCGTTCTTCTTTAGAGCTGCTTTGGACGCCTCTTTCCATTCGAGTTTTCCCTCCTCTTCCCTTGTCGCAACCATAAACTTTGTTTCGTTGGAGCCGGCCAACAACATGGCTTTGAACAAGTTCTTGACCGGCTTTATCATCGAACCATCTCCTTGTTCATCACATCCGCTCTCAGGATCGACGTAAAATACACCAGTCATCCTAAAGAAAAAGTGATAAGAATAACAAGAGATCGAGCCATACTAACAAGAGATCGGTGAATAGTTGCACCCTTCTTTCTTAATGAACAATATAAGGCTTCATTAAGAAAGAAGGGTGCAACTATTTGCCGATCCCTTGTAAGCAAACAGCGCAGATCCGATGATGCAATACATAACGCTTTTTTCGCGGAACTCTTGTGGCGTCACGCCACGAAAACAAATGTTGGCGTAAATACTTTTCTTTGGCTTCTTTGAGAAATTAGCAAAATTGTAATTTATCCCGGTATTGAACAAAATCTGGACAAAAAAAGCTACAGACCCCTTCAGTGAATTTTTCTTGTTTCAACAAGTGTTATGTCTTTCAAAAACACCATGTTTGAGGAGTTTGAAAATCAAAATCTTTTTTGTTGCGGAATGCCAAGGATTTTGCCGTTTTGCCAAAAGCCCGGGCAATGATTTTCAATAATTCTAATAGCAGGGAAGTTGGCTCAATAAGTCGAGTTACGAGTTGGAAAAAGTTGTCAAACTTTGCATGGTGATTGAAAATGGTGTTTTATTGCAGATTGACCAGTATTGTGGGTTTCGTGACTAAACGTAGCCCGCTAGATGACTGCAAAGTTCTCGATTTTTGGAACTTTGAAGTGGAATATACAAATATTGAATAACATATACAAATTTCTGACCTCGAACAGAGAGAACGTCTACTCTTTCCAATTCACTATTTATCAATTTATCAATGCCATTTTCCACTTGATTTTTGAAAAATAAAACCTTTTTATCAATTTTTGCCACTGTTTTGTCATGTCCAATATAAACTTATTAGATTTACCAAGAAAAATCATCGTTTTCCAATCCAAAAATGAGGATCAATCTTCTCCAGACTGAACTCTACAATTCACGTGAGGCCAAGCGAAAAGGAATGGGAAAGCGAGAGAGCGTCATGGGGTTTTCTTATTTTACACAGCTGCGAGAGAAAGGCGAACGAAAAAGCGGGGCAATCGACAGAAAATGCGTCCTGCTGCCTCGTGGTTGTATTGAATATTGACTGTTATTGTCAATTTTACCAAGATTTCGCTGGTTTATACAGAAATTTGGGATATTCCAGAAAATATGTCATAATGACACACGGATCTTGAAAAATTTTTAGTTGATTTATGTCGGAAAACCAGGGGTGGCAAACGGGCCTCTTTTTCCAAATTTCAGGCCCGGGGCCCGGCCCGGCAAAATCCCAGGCCCGGCCCGGCCCGGTTCAAAATTTTGCAGGCCCGGCCCGGCCCGGTAGGAATCAGGCCCGGCCCGGCCCGGCCCGATAAAAGCCCGGTTAGGGCGCGAGCTGGAAATTTTCCTTTGATCTTACCGCCTCTGTAGTGTGCTAAAATCTGCTAAGAACTATCCTATATGTATTATATGTTCTAATTTGGACCTTATATTATAACATATATGCAAAAAAGTACTATAAAGTAATAAACTATTGTAGAACTTGATATACTAAAAATACAAACCTATCCAAAAATTTTTCCGGCGCGAAAACATTGAATGCCAAACGCTTGGCATTTCGACAAAACCGGGCCGGGCCGGGCCTGAAAATGGCTCAGGCCCGCGGCCCGGCCCGGTAAAAAGCAGGCCCGGCCCGGCCCGTTTCAAAATTTGTCAGGCCCGGCCCGTTTAGGCCCGATCGGGCCGGGCTTCGCCGGGCCGGCCCGGCCCGGTGGCCACCCCTGCGGAAAACTTTTTTCGAAGACTGTATTATCTCCAAAAATCCAGGGTTACTCCGTAAATTTGTAGAAATAGCCATTTTTAACTGTCTGGCTGACGGAATTTCTGCAAATTGAGAAAATATTTTCCTTTTTGATGGAAGAGAAAAATTTTTGGTGTTTCTAGAGCTTCTTTTGTGATCGAGACCTCCGTTATTATATGTTTTGCTTTTAAAAACTGAAAAAGTATGATTCTTTCAATGTTCCCCCATTGAAATCGATGTTTACGTTATTTTAGGTATACCTAAATTTATATGTTGGTATTTTAACCCAACTCAAATGCAATATCTCCAATTTTTAATGTTAAAACGTCGAAATCGTTATGGTCTTGCTGTTTACCCAATAAAACACCAGTTTCTCTCAATTTATTTCTCGATTTTGTTTGTTGTTACACACTCCTCGTGATCTTGTTTTAGTGATCGCACGCGTTCGTCCGAAAAAAAATAATTGACGTTTGAAAATTTCAGCTTTATAAGCTTCCTTATTAGTCAATCGTCCTACCTCCAAATCAGTACGAATATGTCCAAACCAGAAGAAGTGGAAAATGAGGAGGGTTGGGAGCTAGTCAGGTAAGAAGATTCTGTTTTTGTTGGAATTTAGAGATAAAACGATTCAAAGCGGTATGAAAAAGGACTCAATAGGCCATTGACAAGCGAATCAAGCTTATGATTTTCATCAACTTTCAGTCATGAAACCGTACGAGCCACTGCATTTTCGGCCGCTTTTGCAATGGCCTGCACCGCCGCTTATTATGGTCTCCATGTAGCGCTCTTCTGGGCGGGAGGACCAATCTGGCTTCATGGCGCGTTGTGGTGGTCACTTTGGGGCCGACCTATTCGTGGGATGAGGTCACTTTTCTACTCTCTGAGATGGCATCTGGCTAGATTGGTGTGGAGAAAAGCTGCTCAGCGTGAAATCAGACAATAATCTGCGCGTATCGCCGTGATATTCCACGGAAACTAACCAATTTTTATGGATCTTTCAATTTCACTATGGGTAATATCAGTTGATGATAATTTTTCGCGATTATTTTTTAAAACGCAAGAAATTTGATGTAAATAAACAATGTAGATATAATTTCTGATATGTTTTTGTAAAATACGACATCTCCTTCCCTTATTTGAGAGGAGTAATTATTTAAAATATCAAAAGTTGGCCTCAATTTAACGAAAAATACTGTTTAATCTAATTTACTACGTAAACACGTATACAAAGAAGACCCATATACTATTTCTACGCTATAAAATATCACAAGTAGACTGTCTATACATAACCTATAGTTTGAATTTGTCCACCGCCTTGTCTACGACCATTCTTGCAATGGCCATTGAGCTGGTGGCACCGGGTGACGGGGCGTTCCTAACGTGAAGTAATCGTGGTGCCAAAGGGCCCACACCGTCGTCGAAGACAAAATCATCGACCAAAGCGCCTGTGGCATCAAGGGCTTGCGCTCTGACGCCAGCCCGGCCTCGGGTCACATCGCTGAATGAGATTTCGGGAATGTAGCGTTGAAGTTGCTTGACTTGAGCGTGGTAGAAGATGCCTCGATACATTTCGCTCAATCCGAAGCCCGCGTATTTGGACATGAGGCGTATCATGCCTCTGAAAAATCGGCAATGACTTTCTTATCATCAAAAAATTTTAATTTGGGTAAAAATTCCAAAAAAAAACTTACACAAAGCTGACAGCATCGATGAAATCTCTGAGAGAAAAGTCGAAATAGCTGTAGCCTTCACGCTTGTAAGCTAGGACAGCATTTGGGCCAAGAAGAACTTCTCCTCGCATGGTTGGAGTAAAGTGAACACCGAGGAAGGGGAAACGGGGATCTGGGACCTAAAATAAACAATTGGAGATAATAAAAAAGGTCATAGTGGAGTCTAAGACGTCCAGTACAACGTTTGAAAGCCATAACTCCACTAACCATGCCGACTTTTAGTTAAAACTGAAAATTTCCCCTAATTTTACAGTGACGGACCTGATCCAGTAGCAAGAAACGTACCATTTTGCATCCTGGAGTATCAAAAAACGTAGCAAAATGCCTCCTTTTCAACTAAAACGTTTTGGAGGTTTTAGTTGACTAAAACTTTTTTTTCACTTGGAGCGGAGGTATTTTGCGTAATTTTTTGGTGCTTCCAGGATTCAAAATGGTACGTTTTTTCCACTGGATAGATCCGCCACTGCAAAAATTTTAAAAATTTTTGTTCCTAAAGCAATATTTTTTATCCAATTCATCCTTGTAGCTATTTTTAACACTCTAGTTTTACCACCCAACCACATTTCAAACCCCATTCTCACCTTAAAATCCCTACTTACCGGGTAAATATTAGTGGTAACCAAGTGGTGTTTCTCGGGCTTTAAGTACAGGTATTCCCCTCGGAACGGGACAATTTTTGGCACAGATTTACAGCCCGTGAGCTGTGCTACTCGATCAGATTGGAGACCAGCGCAGGTGATCACTTGGGATGCGTGAATTGGCGCCTAAACTTCGTGTTAGTTGATATTCTCCATGCTTACTTTTCCTGGACCACTTTCAACTCTTATGGGATACTTGGGGTCTCCACTTTCTTTGATGTGTTTTAGAGGATGTGAGGTGTAAATATCTCCGCCGGATTGTTTGAAGTCGTCGGCGTAGCTGAGACAGACCACTTTCCAGTCGACGATCCCAGTGTAAGGTGACCAGAGGGCTTTGACTCCCTAAAACTCGGTTTTAGCTCGTATTGTAGGAGGTAAAATGGTTTCGAAATTGTCAAATACGATCTGGCATATAGCTGATTGCTGATTTTGATTACTTACCCTGCAGGCCGGTTGAATTTCCTTGATTCTTTCAGGGCCCACCATTGTAATCTCTTTGCAGCCATTTTTCTGCGCTCGTACGTATAATTTCTGAAAATATCTGGTCAAAATACGAACCTATAACTTTAGAGTGTCCAATTGAGGATCCCTATGTTATTTCCATCGCCATTAATTATCAAATTTCAGCCTAATTTAGCCTTTTTTTTGTAAAAAACGCCCCCAAAAAGCAGTCAAGTAAAAAAACGAGTTTATCGTGAACCTAAAAACTGCATTAATATGTATTTTGCGTACCTCCAAATTCTCGATCTCACTGTTATCCACCGCAACGATCAACTTGCCGCATTTTTTGTAGGGAATTCCTTTTTTCTGAATGTAATCGTAGGCGAGATCGATGCCCTGAACGCATAGCTTGGCCTTCAAACTCCCTGGTTGATAGTAAATACCCGCATGAAGGACGCCGGAGTTGTTGCCTGACTGATGTTTGGCTAAAACATAAAAAAATTTGGAAATTGATATCTAAATGTGTAATATAAATGCTGGAAAGTCTCATTAATTAATAGAAAAATTTGTTCGTTTCTACTGTTTCAATCCATAAATTGAGCATTTGTAAAAATTTTGAATTGTATTTTTTTCTTTTTTCTATATTATTCATGATGACTATCGCAGCAAAAAATCTTTCAAATGCTAATAATTCTGTGTCTCAACCATATCTTCGCCTCTCTACATGGCGCAAAACCTTTTTAGAGGCTTCTCTATTATGATTCACCGCCTACATTATGTAAACAAAGGCTTTTGGGCCCGAGATTGCAATTGGTTTCCAAGCCATTTGCTTTTTATGGGCCTTTTGTGGCTATGGAAATACGGAAGCAAAGGCTAATTTAGTCTCATATTGGCCTCTTTGGCAAATAATGTAAAATAATTAGCGAAATTTGCAATTCCGAAGGCTTCGCCGATTCGGCAGCTCGCGCCCTATGTTAATATAAAAAGGTGGTCGAAACGGCGATTTTTTTGTATCGAAAAGTTGGATTAATCCAGTTAACTCGTATTTTACATTTACAGAGTCCTCTTTCACGTTTTGGTAATGTTCTTGCCTAAATTTAAAACACGATCTAGAAAGTATAAAATAGCTTACAAAGTTCAGGCTCTTTCTCCAGCAAGGCTACTTTAAGGTTTGGTCTGTCCAATTTGAGTTGTCTGGCAGTCGCACAACCAACAATACCTCCTCCAACAATCGCTACATCATAGTTTAGGGCATTGCTGGAAGAAAATTGATATTACTATTAAAAACTATCGTTAATGACTTGCCTTAGTATGACGGAAGATAGTTTCATCGTCTAGAAATAATCGAATTAGAGATTGAAAGAGAAAGGAGGAATGGAATTAAGGAGGAATGGGGTTTATCAAGGATTTTGAGGGATATTTTACTATACATTAGAGTAATAAAAGAAAAATTGATGATTCTAAGGGAATTTAATATTAAAAAAGGTGGAATTTGCGATCCAAATATTGCTTAGAGCCTGATTGAGTCTATTCGGGAAAAAATTTTTGCTTTTCACAAGTTTTTTAGAGGTTAAAATACGAAATAGGTTCTTTTTTGGTCAAAAAATATCTAAAATAAGGTCCTAAATGGACGAAACTAGACATGGCAACTAATTTTTGGCCCAAGTAAAGTGTAATAAGCTCTTAATTTTATTTTACACTCCACCAGCCAACTGCATTTTCTCGTAATTCACATGAAAACGAGACAAAAATAATGGTGACCTCGAGCTGTCTGACCCCACCTCCGAACCGAAAAACTTATTTATGGCAATTCTAAAAAGAGTTTTTTTCCGGCCGTTCCTCGACTTTGCACGTATGCTAAGGGCGTTGCGGCGGAATTTCATGCCTTTTTCAGCGCTCAAAAGTAACCCTTACACCACTCTTTAAAAGCGTAAACAATTTTATAGTCGGGGTTCATGTTTTTAGTACAGGCCTTGCAAAGGTTGATAAAACCAGGAAATAGACCTGGAAGTATCAAAGAACGGATCACATTTGATATAACGAGGTTTTTTCGAGGGTTCAAGGTCATTTGTGATGATTTTTTGGAATAAAAAAGTTGGGTTTCAAATGTCCTTAGGGCATGCTAAGTTCATTATTGGCGGCTATGACTCATGGACACTTCTTTTTCCAATACTTCGAAAGTTTTCGAGGCAGAGTAAAAAAAGTCATTGATAGCACCTAAAGCAATGTAAGATCTTGTCCAAAAATCACTGTAGGCAGTGCGCAAATTTATTGTAAATACTTCTTACAATGTATTCTTCCTTTTAGATACTATCTAGCATGAATAATTCCCTCCACTTTTCCATCATTCCACTTGACCTATATTACACTAGGTATCTAATCTCCGAAACTCATCTAATCCCTCTTGAGGTCTATTACATAACCAAATTCCTTTCCCATACTCTACTCAATTCCTCTTTCATCTTCACCCTCACCTTCTTCCAGATACAATCAGTTCTAAACTTTCTTCCGTTTGCCCAACAAGATCAAGTCCAAGTTTAGTTCTTTTATCTTTTACTGCTTCAAACGAAAAAAAGACTCGTATTACCAGTAACAAATTACAATAAATAATTATTATAAATTATATCAAAATCGGAGATACAAAAATATAACAACAAATCTACACGACTAAAGGTGGTTCCGAAAGAGATTTGAGGCGACTTTGGATTGTTGGATTGTAGAGAAAAGCGATAAGAGTTTGGGGAATTATGAACAACTTCAGGGAGTGTCAGGTCATTTCCAAGATAATTCAACCCAAAGTTGAGGGATTACGCCTCTTTGTCGGGCAAAATTACCTTATCCATGACCTTCTACATCCTTAAAACGTTTAAAATGCCCCGAACAACAACATATACAACCTGAGCACCCTCTAGACCTTAAAGTTCATCGTGTTCCTTCTCCTCATCTTCTTCTTCATCTTCCTTCTCGTCCTTCTTCTCTTCCTTGGCCTTCTCTTCTTCCTTCTTTCTTTCCTCTTCCAATCGCTTCTTCTCTTCCTCTTCAAACTCTTCCTTCTTCTTCTTTTCGGCTTCCTTCAGAGGCTCGAAGGTCTCGGCAGCGTGGGCCTTGGCTTCTTCGATCGAGTCGGTGATCAGGAGGTTATCAAAGATGGTTCCGGACTTCACTTGCCACAGGTCGAAAGCGGCGATCGACAGGTCATCGAACTTGTAGATCTCGTCATCGGGCTTGTACTCGGGGTTGTCAATCTCGGGGTGGATCCATTTTCCCTAAAATTCGAACAAAATATTAGGTTTTTTTTTAAATTTTCAAAATATTAGGTTTTTTAAAAGTATGACTCCGCCGTTTTTTTGTTTTGCATTTTTTTTGTTGGAATGCAATTTTGCAATTTCTGTTTATATGCTATGAAAGGACGTTGGAAACGCTATCTAATGATATATACTCCGCCGATTTAATTTGGACCAGTCTGAAACTTGAAAACGCTTATAGATATGAACTCCATTCCTTCAACAAGTTTGATCACCAGTCGACTCTATGTTCAACTGAAGCAAAATATTTCATCTGCCACAAGAAAAACTTTTGGATTTTTTAATTTTGGCTTTCGGAAAAGTTTGGCCCAGGGCAACAAAAATTTGCATTTCTTTATCACTAGGTGGGGTGAAGCCATGATAACTTGTGAAAATAATCGTGATTCTCTGCTGGTCCTAACGATATGCCATTCCAAGGTCAGCGCTGTGTTTAAGGCCCTGAGAGCAGTTTTTAAGAAAATTCCCAAAATTCTAGAAATTGATATCCAATTAGATGTACACTATACAACTTTTTGTTCTTGGAGGATTTGTGACTTTCAAACTTGGGTTGGATGTAAAACTATTTTATAACATCATCCAATTAGATGTACACTATACTGTGGTTTCACTGAAACTAATTTAGGACGATTTACGCTTCTTACCCAAGCGCTAGGGCAAAAAGTTTCTGGAATTTTGGGAGTTTTCTTAAAAGCTCCCCTCAGGGCCTTAAACACAGCGCTGATCTCGGAATAGCATATCGTTAGAAACAGCAGGGAATCACTATTGTTTTCACAAGTTATCATGGCTTCATCCCACCTAGTGATAGAGAAATGCAAATTTTTCTTGCCCTGGTCCAACTTTTCCGACAGCGAAAATTAAAAAAACCAAACATTTTTTTGTGCCTCAAGGCAGAGGAAATATTTTGCTACAGTTGAACATAGAGTCGACTGGTGATCAAACTTGTTGAAGGAATGAAGTTCATATCTATAACGGTTCTCGAGTTTCAGGCTGGTCCAAATTAAATCGGCGGAGTATAAGCTTCGAGTTGAGGCCTTATATAACGATTATTATGAATAGAGGTGGCAATCGGGCCGGGCCCGGTGATTGGGCCGGGCCGGGCCTGAGCAGATTTGAAAAAGCCCAGGGCCGGCCTGACCGCTTCGGCCCGTCGGCCGGGCCGAGACTCTCGGCCCGGCCCGGCCCGGAAGGTGGATAAGTGAAAAAAAATTAATACTGAACCAGCAAAATAAAGCACAAATGCTTAGCAGAATTGTTGGATGGATATTAAATCAAACCTTTTTGACTTATATACTGTTTTACCACCTTTTCAAACTCTTTAAAATCACTGATTATGTATATGTAAAATCCCACCCAAATATGCAAGGATCGGGCAAATCTTCGAATTTTTGATGATAAACTTAAACATTTCGCTGTAATTTGATTCCTTGAGGTAAATGAACGCATCTACGCAGTTTTTGATTAAACATGTAGCCTCATAACGTCCATATTTTTACATAGCTAACTTTCTATAGGATAAAAAAATCGACACAATCCAACTTTTTGGCTAGGTTTTAGGTACCTGTTCGGCTGTTCCAGTCAGCCGACTAGACGTTTTAATTCCACTCATATAGACGTAAAACCCCGCTGGAAGGCATAAAAAGTTCCAGTAGAGAGTGCATAAAGTTTTATCCAACCTTTTTGCAGTATCGGGCCAAACAGGGCCGGGCCGGCCTGGGCTTTCACCGGGCCGGGCCGGGCCTGAGCAAATTTGAAAAAGCACAGGGCCGGCCTGGTCACTTCGGCCCGGCCCGATTGCCACCTCTAATTATGAAGCTTCAAAGATGACCATCTTCACCTTAAGAAAAGGTGATTTGCGGGAAACTTTATTCTGCAGTGTAATGTTAGGAAAAACGCCGATAACGCATAGAACGTTCACAGAAGCATGCGCTAGTGTCTTGTGTGAAAAAATTCGTCGGGGATGGCTTCAACGGTTCAAAAAATTTGAAGATGGAGATTATGCGATAAAAGCAATGCCCAGACGCAAAAAGAAGGTTAGTCGGGAAGCTAAAGGTAAAGCAGAAAGTAGTTTCATAAAGCTGCAACAAATGGAAAAGATGCAGGGAGCAGGGAGCTTGGTACCATATTAATTGACCTAAAACAATCTGCAAAGTTCTGATGGAAGGACAGAAAAGAAGTTCCTTTTGCCTCAATTCGTGACCGGGGGCAAACAATAAATGAATAAATATTGACAACGATTAGAGCTACCGGAATAAAACAAATTGATTTTGTTTTATGGTCACTTCTTTAAGAATAACACTTGTTTTGACCGATGAAACTCGATCTGAGGCAGCAGCGCTTCGCTGAATACAAAAATGTCCAAAATTGGCCCGATGGCTAAGTTGCCTCAAAACAAAAAAACGTTTTCACTGATAGTATTCAAAAGTTGCTCAAATTGTGGGAAAATATCGTAGTTAGTAGTGGTAATAATAATGAAATAAGCGTTAATGTAATTTTTTTGTTTTGATTAAAATTGTCGAGCCAAAAAACGGCGGAGTCATACTTTCAGACCTAATACCTCCTTTTCCATCAACTCCTATATTATCCACGATCAACTCTGTTCTAACATCCAAAAACTCGTCAAAACTTCACTTACGCTGTAGTTGGGGTTCTTGATCTCCTTGGGCTTCCATTCTCCCTTGTATTCTGGGTTGTCGATCATTGGTGGTTCCCATTCTCCGTCCATTTCATCGTCCCAATCTTCGGGTTTCTTGGCCTCCGGGTCTGGGATGTGTTGTGGTTTGTCCCAGTCCTCGGGTTTGGTGTCTTCTGGGTCGGTGATGTATTCATTGTCATCCCAGTCATCGGGCTTCTTGGCATCGGGGTCCTTGATCTTCTTCTCGGGCAGGAAGTCCCAGTCGGCTTCCAGTTCTCCGCTCTCGACCTTGGCTCCATCGATATGGACCTCGTAGGTGTTGTCGGGGTTCAGGATCAAAGTGTACAAGTGAGTGAGGTCATCGTCCTTGGCGGCAATGTTCTTCTTGATCAAATGGTTCTTGCCCTTGTAGTTGAGGATCACATGGACCTTCTTGTTGGATGGACCGCAAATATCGGGACCGAACATGATCACATAGTCCGACTCTCCGTGGTAATCCTCCTGGCTGACGCTGGATGGGGAGATCTTCAAATATCCACCTCCACAGTCAATGTTCTGCTCGTGCTTGACGGTGAACTGGACAACCAATGGCTTTCCCTTGTTCGAGAACTTGGGGAATTTGGTGGAGAGGGCGTAGAATCGGGCGTCTTGAGAAGTCTTGATTCCGGTGTCGCGTTCCTCATCGCCATACCACTTCCCTGCTGAGGCAACAAACTTTCCAAAGTCTTCCTTGTGCTTAGACTGTACCCATCGGTCTTCCCATCCTTTTCCTGCAAAATATACATACATAAGTCAAGTTCAAGGATAATATACTAGTCCAACCTATGGAAAATCAAAGAATTTTTGCCTATCGAGACGACGTAAGACCCACACTTTCTAATGAACCTGATTAACAAATTATGACGCCTCTGTTTTTAAAGTCACATCAATTTTTGTTACCCATCAATTATTGAAATTTGAAAAGAAGTTTAGACTTGCTAAACGTGTTTACTTCGAAGCCTCCGCTATAATGCTTCAATCAACCCTTATCTATGCCAAAAATTGATTTTCCTTTGTTACAACATCTCGAAGGAGTGCTATCATAATCCTCACCAAGACCTAAAGACAAAGTCCAAAGAAAAACAATGCTTACCGAATTCTTCCTTCAAGTACACCTCGGCGACGGACAATGCCGTGAGGGCCAACAGAGCCCCAACCGTAAGTTTGTGCATGGTACACCAACCTGCAAACAAAGGTTTTCAATTAACAATAAAATTAAGCCAACGCGACAAAGGAGAATATGAAACGCGTTGAATCGGGAGGGCGGCCCGTCGAAGGTTCTCGGCGTCCACCCGAAAGGTCGAGGTCAGCTCGCACCAGTCGCCACGAGGAGTTTTTGTACGCAAGGAACGGGTAAAATGGTGCGAAACTAGGCCAGCCGACGACCGCAGGCAAAAATGGACCGAGTGAAGGGAAGAAGACGCGTGCCCCCGAGGGCGGAAGGTTTCGCAAAAACAAATATGGTCGATTTGGGGAAAATGGATCAACTGCGCCGTTTCCGAAAAAACGAATCGGTTTGATAAACAATAAACTTGCAAAAGGACCCTATCTGTGTTGCACTTGCTATATTTTTGGAGGCTTAGGGAAAAACATCGGCATGTTGCAAATGTATGGAGATATAGGAAGAAAATGTTTCAAAAAGACATTCGTTGTAATAAACCTGATTCAAATTAGCGATTCTGTCGTCACCGGCTCCGAAATAAACGAAATTCTGGCCAAATTATACTTGAGGAGATCCACAGAGAACATGAATAATAATATTACATATTTTGAGGGTCTAAATTAATAATCATGACCTCAATTCCACAGGAATACCTCAATCAGCTCACCAACAACCTCACATAACCCCAGCCGACCTCAAAATATTGCCAATCGCACCACAACGGCTCTATAAAACCGTGCCTGTGCACTGGGCGCCCCCCACAAAAAGCGCCCCGAACAATCTTCTGCCGACGTGTAGAGATGTGTGTGTAAGGCAGACGTGGTCGTCGCCTCATTGGTCCACGTCACCGACCCACCAATCCCCGACCGCCACTGCACCCGCAGGCTCCGCCCCACACGCTGCCGCCGTGTAAAGGCGAATTTTCGAGAAACATCACTGATATTATGCAAATAACGCCCGGCTCCAGTACAAATTTGGTATTTGCACATGGCCCGAGGGTAGTATTTTTAGATCCAAAGCTTCGCCGAGATGACAGACAGCAAATAGTTGGCGGAAATCAAAAAGATTCCAAGAAATATTGGAGTTTTCAAAATTAGCTGGAATTTTCGAGAAACATGGATGGTTTCCAGAGCAAATTGACATCCAATATGACACTAAAATTGACCAACAGAGACTTGCGACCGTCTCCTAAATAAAAGTGCAAAATTTTCGCCGATAATTTCGGTATAACATCGAGAAAATTGTATTTATCCAATGGTAAACATTGAAATGGCCGAATTTTCTTATTTTCATGGACTTTCTCGCTGATCTAGCAAGCTGCTAGACCGTACTAGTCCGTCCGGAAAGTCGCCGGACGGAAATCGGCGACATGCACTCTGCGAAAACGAAATTTCACTTTGCACTGTGCAATTTTTGGCTTTATGCACCGTGCTATAGGCTTTTTTTTGGGCTGTCGCTCGCACCCTGACTTTTTCGCACGGTGCAAACACCAAAAATCAGTCCGGCGACTTTCCAGACGGACTAGTAAAGTGCAACCGATCATTAATTGTTCCTTGTACACAAACAGAACAAGTTTTCCTGCTGTGCTAACCGTAAAAACAACAATAATTGAAGGTTAATATCTAAAAATAAGGAAAGGACAAAAAAGAAAATAAACATACGAAATTCAAGTGTAAAATCCTTGATAATTGTACAAGAAAATGTACAAAATTTCACGTGCCACGTAGCGCTCGTAAAAGCGGCAAAACGACTTTGACAATTTTTGTCATGATATTCTGGAACGTTTCATCGTATAAAACGTCTTTTTTCGTAAAGTCTTGGGTTTCGACACGAAAAGTCAGGGAAAAAATACGGTGGAATTCGCTCCCATCAAAAAATATTTTTACTGTTTTATTTCATTTCGCTTGAAGTTTTAGGGAGTTTTTCAATTGTTTAGCTGAGGCATGTAATGTGTAATGTCGAACATGCCCGTAGATATATATAAATTTGTTTTACAAGCATTAGAGTGTTTTTTTAATAATTTTTTTAATGTAATTTTGGTCTTTTCTAAGGTTCTAGGTTCGCTTTTTATCCGGTTTTTATCAAACCTCGTGTAATATCTATTTACTGATCATTATTGATTACAGGGTCAACCATGGTGTTCGTCAAGAACCTCCAGGGACAGACCGTCTCCTTTGACGTGAGCCCAACCGCCAAAGTTGCTGAACTCAAGGCCAGAATCCAGGAGATCGAAGCCATCGCCGCTGAAGAGCAACGTCTTGTCTTTGCTGGTAAGGATTTTGGCCATTCTTTTGTCCTTTTGGTTTAGGTAGATAATGTTTTGAGGTCTGGAGCGTGCATTTCATGCCCCGATGGCCAAGATTTTTCCTGACTACAAAGCTATTGTTTTCTTTATTGCCTAAAAAATATAAAGTAAATTGTTGCATAAAGCTGACTCCCGAGAGCGATTTGACCGAGCTACTTTTCGTTGGTCGAATTTAGCTTGAGGACGGACCCGGCTAGATCAAAAATTCATTGGTTTCTATTATAGGCAAACAGCTCGATGAGGAATTGACCTTGGCCGACTTTGGAATCGAAGCCCTCTCCACAGTCCACCTTGACCTCCGCCTTCTTGGTGGTGGTAAGAAGAGAAAGAAGAAGGTCTACACCACCCCCAAGAAGATCAAGCACAAGAGAAAGAAGGTCAAACTTTCTGTCCTCAAGTTCTACAAGATCGACGATGATGACAACATACAGCGTCTCCGCTCCGAATGCAACTCCGTCTCTTGCGGTGGTGGTGTGTTCATGGCCAAGCACAAGGATCGTCTCTACTGTGGCAGATGCCATCAGACTTTGATTGAGAAGAAATAAGCAGTTTTTCGTTGTTTTTACCAATAAATTGTTTTGTTGATTCTATTTTGGTGGAGGTTTACTCTTCAATAGCTTCTAGGTTTGTGTAAATGGTTGTTGGATGGGTCCTAGGGTTGATAAAAAAAAGCAACTACAGAAGCGTATGAAGGGGTCAAAGTCGTTTGTTGTGTGCTTTCACTATTTTTTCGTTTTGGAGTCGCGAGACGATCCTCCCATTAAAAAACGGTGGCCTCAAAGGTGCATTAAGCCAAGTGCCTGCGGGTAAAAACGTTTCTCGATGGCCTCCCCCTTAAAACTGATAACATGGTCAACGAAAAACAATCTCAGCAATTCCGGAACAATAAACTAAAACTCTTATTCTTGGTTCAAGTCTTTCCTCACAAATTTTCAAGGCAAAAAATGCGAAAATCGAGTCACGTGTGGAAGTTCGAGCTCCTAGGAGATGAAAAATTTGTGTTTTAGGCTCGAAAAGAGGGAAAATTTTGCTTAGAAGTCCGCTTTTTCAAAAAATCTACGACTTTTTTCCTCGAGGGAAATGTCTGGGGAGATCGCGTGAGATCATTGGGAGTTTCCATTATGCTCTGAATGACGTTAAAAAAGCGAAAGGTTTCTGCGGCTTGTTTTGAAGGAGCAGCGCAAAGCCTGGAAGAGAGAACAGACTTACGCAGGGCTTTTCCTGCTCTTTTACCGCGGAAAAGTCTGTGTAATTCTCACTACCCCGGGTTTCCGAGGGGTTTTTCTTTTTTGACATCTGGTTTTTTCTTGTTCATTTTTTGGCCTAAAGATTAAATTTTTGTTCTAAAACAAGGTACGAAATTGAATATTATTTCCTAAAATTGTTTGTAATTGAAGTTCAATCCATAGTTTTGTATGAATTTTAGTTCAGTTATGAGTAATCCCTCAAAAATCCTCTAAATCTTTCTGCTTTCCCTTTTTTGAGGCGTTTTGAGTTGTTTTTCCACCTGTATTTGTTTGCAGGTAACTAAAAACAGCGAAAACTGTCCTCTTAGCTATTACTAATACTATTTTCCAACTAATCACTTCAATATTAACATTCAGCGCGGCGTATTTGACCTGAAATCCTTCGAAAATCTGTGAGAGGAAGACTTGACCCAACATTTTTGAAAGCTCCAAAAGTGTAAACATGACCTCTTTTTGGAGTTCTAAATTCTTCTAAAGGCACTATCGTATATTTATTTGGCGAATTTGTATTCTTTTTGGCAAAATGATTACTAATGCGAGCATCGATTCCATGTCGGTGATTACAAATGATTCCGTTTGGATGACTGTAAGTCTGGTTTTGTTCGAAAATTTTGGCTGTTTATTTGCAATATAGTCTCTAATTCCATTTTTTTATAAATTCCACAGAAATTTCATATCATTCAGATATTATTTTATCCTCAATTTTTGCCCAACATTTTTATTAGGCTAGGCGAAATCTCTTCTTCTGGTAGTGAAACTAGCCCCCATTTGTCCATAAAAAGGCCTTGTCACTGCTGTGTTTATATCTGTGTGCTCTGTTCTCGCCACTAACAATGTTTTTGACTTGTTTTCGCTCTTCGAGAGTCCACGTTTACATAAAAAATCTTACAAAAAGAGAATTTGAGGGTATGTTAGAGTCCGATTTGCAAATATTTTTGGAGTTTTATTGTTATAAAAAAGTATAACTGTTCAGATTTCAAGGGTTTTATTTGGGGATTTCAAGGAAATTTTTGGTGAAATTAACCTTACAATAGGTATAGTTTGAGGTTCAACGCTTTGCTTCATATTTGGCGTGAATCATCTGTCTAGGCTAGATAACTATTGTTGTAGATTTTAGGTCGCGCATTGCAGGAATAGCCGAGATAGTCACCGCTCTTGTCGGACGAGAGAGTGTGGAAAATGAGGAGAGATGGTCAGAGAAAAAAAGTTTTCGGTCGTATCTTTTGAAATGTCGCCGAAAACGATTACGATTTTCCTCATGTAATCTGCGTAGCATGATAGAAATTTTGCATTGACAACTTCCTGGTACTGATAAATTCATGAATCTAATGAATTCATTCGCCGCTTTCAAAGTTATGGGAGCTTGTTTCTAAAAAAATGGTTTCTGAACCTTTAAAAATGCCTGGTTAACCTTATGGTAACTATTCAAGCTACACCTATAAACTTACGTAATTTGCAACATCTAACCGTCAAATCGGTCGTTATAATTTGCTGTTCTAAATGTTGGCTGAATTCCAAATATGGCCGCGGAATCTCGGTGGTTCTTCTAGCCGCCCGCAAGTGTGGGCCCACCAATTTTTTGGCTTATTCCATTGATTTTCTAACACGAACGAATAGTATTTTATCTAGGATTCTATTTTCTATTTTTTGTTTTCTGCCTTCCCCTTGTATTAAGTGCTGATGACTGTTTTTTCCAAAATTTCCGAAAAGGACCTTTAATTACTCGACGGTTGGAGCGTGTGATCTAAGGGTCTGAACTCGCTATCTTTAGAGTTGTCTCTTTATCTTTTTAATTCTTTTTGAAAACAATTCAGAAATAGATGAAAATTAATTTTTCGTGGACAACGCCAAGTTCGAGAGGTCAATTTTCAGCCATTCTGAATTTTGAAAAAATGTGATTTTTAAATGATTGTTTTCAAAAATTGCAACGAAAGTTGCCAAAGGTGTTTAGTTCGTTCAGAATTTTAAACATTTTCCGACCTTTTAAACGTTTTTTTTGAATTAAAAAACGGGATTTTTCATTTTCCAGCGCCGTGAATGGCGACTTCGCACATTGTTCCGTCGTAATCACGCGCGTCGTTTAATGGAGGCCAACAGAAGTCGGCTTCATCGGCCCGACTCTTCCCACAGCTCCAGTTCGACGCGAAGGAAATGCTTCGGCGCCAACTTGGAACCCGCGATTTTCCTGTACAGTTTTGCCGCCGGCATTCTGATCCCCATCTCGTCCTTGTTTCTGTTTTACGCTCGTTGTGTGGAGATCCTAAACGAAGAGACTGCGGAGGTGAACAGAAATTTTTTGATGATGGTTTATTTGGGCATTCAGAGGAGGTCTTGTAAAAGTTTTTTGAATTTCAGCTAGGCCTTGACAGCTCCAATGTCTCTGAAGTTTGTATGAATCTGGATAGGCTAAATGACACAAGATTAATGGATCAGGTGGAAGCCGATGTCACACAATGGAGGATTTACACGCAGGTAAAAGCGGATTTATTATGCAAGGGATACTGCAGTGGAGGGAAATGATCCAGTGGCAAAAAACGTTCCATTTTGCATCCGGGAAGTATCAAAAATGTGGTAAAATGCCTCCCTCTCCAAGTGAAAAAACTTCGATTTCAAAAGCGAGTCCTCTCTTTTTGTGAGGGAAAGGCAAAACGAAGTTTTTTCACTTGGAGAAGGAAGCATTTTGCCACATTTTTGACCCTTCCCGGATGCAAAAGGATACGTTTTTTGCCATTGGATTGCGCCCGCCACTGTATGCTTTATTAAAAAATGCAAACATAAGGAGCGATTTTAATTTAATTTTTTTCCGGAGCAAAGGTCTGGAAGGGGGAACTTCTGACAAGGGAAGTACCCCAAGTGTGACGCTCAGATTTTGATGAAATTTGGCACAATTTCATGGTAATTTTTTTGAAAATATATGCGAGAATCCTAGCTCATGCTTTGCAGAAACAACCAAGATTTTTAGATTAAAAGCCGGCGAAAATTTGAAGGCTTTTTGCCCAATTTTGGCACGAAAAGTTTCAACGACTATTTCTACCATAGAGGGTAATGTTTCCACAAAAAATCTATTTTTTCCGCACGAAACTAGCAAAGTTATGGCGAAAAAGGGTTTTCTCTCTGACCGCTCTCCGTGTTTAGTGTACTCTCTCGGCGACAAAGATCGTTCAATACCTCGGCGGCGCTTGCAAAGCGCGAGCTAAAACTTTCATTAATGGATATTTGGTTAATGAGAGACGTGTGTGCAAAATTTAGTGAAAATCTGACCGTCGCACTTGGGGTACTTGCCTTGTAAGTCAGAATTTGGTATTAAAAAGTATCCTTAAGATACAGCTTCTGGTTTGAGGAGGACGATTGCTTTCACTTTCAGGTCTGCGCCAACATATTTTAATTTGGCTTAAAATTGGCCTAAACCCTAGTTATACCCCTTTGAATGTTTCGAATAAAATTTCAGATTGTTGCCACAATCACAGTGGTGATAAGTTCGCCAATAATGGGCGCTTGGGCCGATTATTCGGGCCGCCGGAATCCTATAATTGTCTGCGCATTCGGCGGTGTGATTTACGTGTTCCTCCAATTCCTCGACACTTTCATGATCGCCAAAATGAATGTCTTTTACCTTTGGATAGCCTCCGAACTGTCATGCGGAATGGTTGGAGGGCTCTCCACATTAATGTCACAAAGTTTTGCGGTGGTTTCGGATGATGCAAGGGCTGATCATAGCTTTGTAAGTTTGCAGGCGTTTTGCGTAGACTTTCGAAATTTTTAAAGGGTAAGGGAATTCTGCTACATCATAGACGATACTAATATAGTAATTATTGTCCTTGAGCTACGACTTTGATCTTTTTTTATATTTTGCTTACAAATTGCGCATAGGCCACATATTGATTTCCTAGAATTTTAGCTCTCTCTAAGCGAGAAAAATAATATTTTTGCAGCCTTTACGGACGAGGTAATGTATCGGACCTGATTCAGTACACAAAAAAAACGCAACTTTTTGCATCCGGGAAGGATCAAAAACACTGCAAAATACATCCTTCTCCAACTAAAAAATCTCTGTTTTGACGGGCGCGTTTTTGAAATTGGAGGCTTTATGAACTCCCGTAAAACGAAAGCCTTCTGTACCGAGAAGTTTCAAACGTCCCATAAGTCAATTACAGTGGGGGACCTGATCCAGTGACAAAAAACATACTATTTTGCATCCGGAAGGTATCAAAAATGTGGCGAAATGCTTCCAAGTGAAAAAACTTCGTTTTGAAGGGCGCGCTTTTGAAATTGGAGTTTTTTCACTTGGAGAGGGAAGCATTTTGCCACATTTTTGATGCTTCCCGGATGCAAAATGGTATGGTTTTTGCCACTGAATCAGGTCGCTCACTGTATAGGCCATAATGAACTTCCATAGAGCAAAAAAATCAATAGCAAATAATTTTTCGGTCCCTCCCGTTTCGTCGTACAAAGTTTTACTGTAATTTAAAAATGATCATTTTCGGAGTCATCATTCCCATTTCAGCACTCCGACTCAGTCCCTCTCCGAATAACAATCGCATCGGCGGTGCAGGCCTTTGGTAATTTGATGGGCAGTATGTCCGTATCGGCCATTGAGGGATTGGAGTATAAGACAGCGGCGGACAAAGTGTTCGCTTACCAATTGTGCTTCGGGATGTCCTTATTCACAATTTGCTTGGCATTTTCATACATGATCTTCTTCATGAGAGACAGTTACAAAGAAGGTAGGTGCCAGAAGTAAAATTTTGAAATCTTTGATCTGAATTTTTTAGTTATCGACCGAAACGAGGGATTATTGGTAATTAACGAAGAGGTGGATGAGAATGGAGTTCTGAGGGAGGAATCACCAAGAACTTTTAGTCCGTTTAACTCAATAAAAGGCTTATTGGAAGTGGCTTGCATGAAGAGGGAAGGGTACCTTCGGTTCTGCTTGAACTTTATTGTGGCCTCGATCTTCGTGGAAATGATGCTGTTTGGTAGGTTTTTACTGAAAATTGAAGTGTCTTCTATATATGCGGTGAATTTTGTGCTGGCTTCAAATTCTTTATAACGTTACTACATTACAGTAACGGAAATGATCCAGTGGCAAAAAACATACCATTTTGTATCCAGGAAGTATCAAAAAAAAAGCAGCAAAATGTCTCCCATTCCAATAAAAAAGCTCCGTTTTGAAGGCCTTTCTTCCCAAAAAGAGCGGTCTCGCTCGTGACATCGGAGTTGTTTCACTTGGAGAGGGAGGTATTTTGCTACATTTTTTGATACTTCCCGTTTGCAAAATGGTACGTTCTTTGCCACTGGATCAGGTCTTCCACTGTATAAACGCGGCCTTTGTCTTCTATTGAATCAGATTTTTATTGCACTTTTATGCGACTGCGAGGATTTCATCTCGCGCTTTGCAGAAACAACGAAGATTTTGTCCGAAAGTTAGAAATTTTGGTTTCCATTTCAATGACTTTTCATTTTGCAAACAAACCTCACTCAGGACCACGAAATTTTTCGGTCCTTTCCGGTTCGTTGTACAGAGATTTAATTCTCCATTGTCAAACCTCTGTACAATGCATCGAAGAGGCACAAAACTACTCACTTGGTCCTGATATGGGCCTATACCTGATGTGTGTGCAAAATTTAAAGAAAATTCGAGCGTCAGGACTTCTTACTTGTATAATAAGCCAAAAAATTTCAGATACTCAAATAACATGCCTGTTCGTGAAACGCCCTCCATTCGAGTGGTCGGATGCGACATTTTCCAACTTTTTCCTGATGCGCTTCATCTTCTTGACCTCCGGCATGGCCCTGTTGCCATTCATCATTCGGCAAATGAGCTTCTTGGGCCGGGAATTGTACATGGTCATTTTTGGAATTGGAAGCAATGTGGCGATCAACATGATCATGGCATTTGCGAAGAATAGTCGGCAACTGTTGTGGAGTAGGCTTTATTTTTCAATTTATAGTCAAAAAGGTCCAATTTTAAGGGTGAAAAAAATTCTAAATTTTGGCACAGTGCAGATGACAAAGTATAAATTTTGAGTTTCGAAAAATGCTTTTTTGATTTTTTTTTTCACTTTGAAAATTGTTATGTTTAAAACCGATTTTGCATATCTACACGGTGCGGCTGAAACGCAACTTTTTTCTTGCACAGTGCAAATGACAAATTGGGTATAACGCACCGTGAAAATAAAAAAAGAAATTTTTTTTTCATACGAAAATTCATGTTCTGATTTCTTTGCACAGTGCATGCTATTTTTAGATTTTTTCTTGTCCGCACAGTGCAATTTGCAATTTCTTTTCTTCGCACAGTGCAGTCGAAAAAAATCTGCACCGTGCGGAGACAAAAAAAAATAAAAAAAAATAAAAATAAATTTGCGCACTGTGCGATCACATTTTACTTTCCGGAAAGGTCCGTCCGGAAAGTCGCCGAACTGATTTGGGGCGCTTGCACTGTGCGAAAAAAGTCAGAGTGCGAGCGACACCCGAAAAAAAGCCTATTGCAAGGTGCAAAAAGCGAGAAATTGCACAGTGCAAAGAAAACTCTTGTTTTCGCACAGTGCGTGTCGCCGATTCCAGTCGGGCGACTTTTCGACAGAACAAATAAAAGAAAATCCTTTTTTTAGCCGTTCCTCTCTCCTTTCCGGCCGGCGCTATCGCTCCCGGCTTCCGAATCCTGTTGCCGAAATTGGTGCCTCAACAACAGACCTCTCGGATGTTCTCAATGGTCACTTGGGTCATGGTGGTGGGCCCAATGTTTTCGGCGTTGATCTTCAACAATGTTTACAAGGCCACCATGGCGAGTTGGCCGGGATTCGTCTTCTTTTTGCAGGGAGTGCTTTGTGCTGGAGTGGTGGTGGGATTGTGGTATGTTTAAAATACGATTTGAAAATTTCAAAGAAAAGTTTTTTAGGGTTGTAAAATACGCAAACACATCTTTTTGAAATTTTTCAAAACGCGTTTTATTACAAATCGTAGTTTGGCCCGGACATTGTTAAAATCAGTGTCTCAGAATTGAACGAAAATTGGTCAACTTAATCACTGATAGGCACAAAACATTCGCTTTCTTTGTTTTTGCCCAAAATTACCGTATGACGGCATACTGTAACATCATTTTTAAAAAAAGATATGCCCTAATCGAGAAAACGAAGCGCTATTTCAGCGCAAATTGAGTTCGGGTATATGTTTTCGATCATGTAGAACATTTTTGTAATTGTCACCGAAAACTAAAAATTACATCTAAGCTATGTTACACTTGAGACAACATACCATTTCGGGTATAAAAAATGCAGTTCGGACGAGGCGCAGATTTTGAAACCGGAATACTAAACTTCAAGCCTCGTCTAACAAACCATAAAAATTTCAGAAAGATCAAATATATAGTTTTTGAGATATCGGACATTCAACGTCTCATGTGCAAGATCACCTTGACCCCGAAAAAAACTGGCATTCTTAGGGTTTTGGCTAGGCGCAGATTTTGAAAGTTTCCAATACTTTTTTATGAGATTTTAGGGGGATATAGAAAGTTTCAGAGGAAAAAAATGAATAGTTTTTGAGAAACCGGCCAAAATACCTTGTTTTAGGTCATCAGATGCCCGAAAAAATCTGGCATTCTTAGGGTTTTGGCTAGGCGCAGATTTTGAAAGTTTCCAATACATTTTTATGACATTTTAGGAGGATATAGAAAGTTTCAGAGGAAAAAAATGAATAGTTTTTGAGAAACCGGCCAAAATACCTTGTTTTAGGTCATCAGATGCCCGAAAAAAACTGGCATTCTTAGGGTTTTGGCTAGGCGCAGATTTTGAAAGTTTCCAATACTTTTTTATGAGATTTTAGGGGGATATAGAAAGTTTCAGAGGAAAAAAATGAATAGTTTTTGAGAAACCGGCCAAAATACCTTGTTTTAGGTCATCAGATGCCCGAAAAAATCTGGCATTCTTAGGGTTTTGGCTAGGCGCAGATTTTGAAAGTTTCCAATACATTTTTATGACATTTTAGGAGGATATAGAAAGTTTCAGAGGAAAAAAATGAATAGTTTTTGAGAAACCGGCCAAAATACCTTGTTTTAGGTCATCAGATGCCCGAAAAAATCTGGCATTCTTAGGTTTTTGGCTAGGCGCAGATTTTGAAAGTTTCCAATACTTTTTTATGAGATTTTAGGGAGATATAGAAAGTTTCAGAGGAAAAAAATGAATAGTTTTTGAGAAATCGGCCAAAATACCTTGTTTTAGGTCATCAGATGCCCGAAAAAATCTGGCATTCTTAGGTTTTTGGCTAGGCGCAGATTTTGAAAATTTCCAATACATTTTTATGACATTTTAGGAGGATATAGAAAGTTTCAGAGGAAAAAAATGAATAGTTTTTGAGAAATCGACCAAAATACCTTGTTTTAGGTCATCAGATGCCCGAAAAAATCTGGCATTCTTAGGTTTTTGGCTAGGCGCTGATTTTGAAAGTTTCCAATACTTTTTTATGAGATTTTAGGGAGATATAGAAAGTTTCAGAGGAAAAAAATGAATAGTTTTTGAGAAATCGACCAAAATACCTTGTTTTAGGTCATCAGATGCCCGAAAAAATCTGGCATTCTTAGGTTTTTGGCTAGGCGCAGATTTTGAAAGTTTCCAATACATTTTTATGACATTTTAGGAGGAAATAGAAAGTTTCAGTGGAAAAAAGTGAATAGTTTTTGAGATATCGACCATGGTGAACCTGTTATAGGTCAAGTTGCTGGAAAATTCGACCAATTTTCTTCGGCATCTCTTTTTTTCCGAGATATATGTGTGTTACTGTTTTTTTCTCCAAATTGAGGTATTTTGGCCGATTTCTCAAAAACTATTCATTTTTTTCCTCTGAAACTTTCTATATCCTCCTAAAATGTCATAAAAATGTATTGAAAACTTTCAAAATCTGCGCCTAGCCAAAAACCTAAGAATGCCAGATTTTTTCGGGCATCTGATGGCCTAAAACAAGGTATTTTGGCCGATTTCTCAAAAACTATTCATTTTTTTCCTCTGAAACTTTCTATATCCTCCTAAAATGTCATAAAAATGTATTGGAAACTTTCAAAATCTGCGCCTAGCCAAAACCCTAAGAATGCCAGATTTTTTCGGGCATCTGATGACCTAAAACAAGGTATTTTGGCCGGTTTCTCAAAAACTATTCATTTTTTCCTCTGAAACTTTCTATATCCTCCTAAAATGTCATAAAAATGTATTGGAAACTTTCAAAATCTGCGCCTAGCCAAAAACCTAAGAATGCCAGATTTTTTCGGGCATCTGATGACCTAAAACAAGGTATTTTGGCCGGTTTCTCAAAAACTATTCATTTTTTCCTCTGAAACTTTCTATATCCTCCTAAAATGTCATAAAAATGTATTGGAAACTTTCAAAATCTGCGCCTAGCCAAAACCCTAAGAATGCCAGTTTTTTCGGGGTCAAGGTGATCTTGCACATGAGACATTGAATGTCCGATATCTCAAAAACTATATATTTGATCTTTCTGAAATTTTTATGGTTTGTTAGACGAGGCTTGAAGTTTAGTATTCCGGTTTCAAAATCTGCGCCTCGTCCGAACTGCATTTTTTATACCCGAAATGGTATGTTGTCTCAAGTGTAACATAGCTTAGATGTAATTTTTAGTTTTCGGTGACAATTACAAAAATGTTCTACATGATCGAAAACATATACCCGAACTCAATTTGCGCTGAAATAGCGCTTCGTTTTCTCGATTAGGGCATATCTTTTTTAAAAATGATGTTACAGTATGCCGTCATACGGTAATTTTGGGCAAAAACAAAGAAAGCGAATGTTTTGTGCCTATCAGTGATTAAGTTGACCAATTTTCGTTCAATTCTGAGATGCCGATTTTAACAATGTCCGCCCTCTGTTAGGCTAAGCTCCAAAGTGTGGCAAAACGCGTTTTAAAAACTAAAATTTTTTTTATGTCTGTAAAATACGGATTGTTTTGAAGAATTTTTTTAAATTTTTAAAATACGGTCTTTCCAACAGACTTTTTTGGCTTAAAAAATCCGAAAATTTTTTTAAAAAAATATTTGTAAAATACGGCGATTATTTTGTCCATAATTTTTTACCTTCAGTATTGTCCATTACCTCCTTCGTCCTCTGTGGCAGAGAGATACAATCTTATTGGATCAAGACCTCCTCCTACCGGTCGATGATGACATTTTGGACGAGGATCAAGGAATTGTATTCAATCCAGAATGTGAACGATCCCTCTCAGTGACGGCTGTAAACTCCGAGGAGGAAGACAGCGCAGAGCGAGCGAGACCTGTGATAAACAGTATTTAATGGGTATTTATGCACATATGTACATCATTTTTCGAAGGTATTGTTATCCTCTAAATTCCAAATTTTTTTGTATTCCACAAAATGAAAATTATAAAAACTGGTAACATCACTTTTAAAGGCCTTCACACAAACACCTCTATAACTTTTACGACATGTCTTTGACATGATTTTGTACATAATCTCCAAATAAATTAATAAAATAAATTAAATTTATTCTCCCGTTTCTCTTTGGCTTGAAATGTTTTGAAAGACCGAGGTTATGAGATTCTTTTTGACATAAAGAATTTGTCTGTATATTGTACATCTAGACGGACGTCGACTTTACACTTGAATGTGTAGATTTCTCATTGCCATACACCTGATTTGGAGACTCCACTGGTCGCATTCCCATTGTTCATGTTCTTCTTCCTGGGCGCCTGATAAATAATGCCCATCAAGTAGAGGGCGTTGAGAGCGAACTGAAAAAAGTATTTATTAGCATTAGATAGTAGACCTTTTTTGTGAGGATGCAGTAAATTTTTTTGAAAAAATTTCAATAATTTGTTAAATTCAAAATTAAAATTTTTTTTTCAAAAATGGTTGAACTGGTTTCTATTATAGTAAGCATTTTGCAGAAAGCAATGAATTTTTTGTACCTAAAATCATCGTTTTGCACAAGTTTTGGCATAAAAATCTTTAGTTTTTTTTCTGCTACTAGGCCGTTCGCAAAGTGATTTTCGCGACATGCACTGTGCGAAGACCAAAGTTCACATTCGCACTGTGCAGCACTATTTTTTAATCCGTTCACAAAGTTGCTGGAGTGCTTTTTGGCGTTTGCACTGTGCGAAAAAAGTCAGGGTGCGAGCGACAGCCAAAACAAGCTTATTGTACGGTGCAAAGGCAACAAATTGCACAGTGCAACGTGAACTTCTCTTTTCGCACAGTGCATGTCGCGGAACTGAAATTATTTTTTGCACTGTGCAGAAAACGTCAGGGTGCGAGCGACAGCCAAAAAAATCCTATTGCACGGTGCAAAAAGCAACCAATTGCACAGTGCAACGTGAATTTTTCTTTTCGCACAGTGCATATCGCAAAAATCGCTCCAGCGACAAAGGACTCTTTGGCTTTCGGGCTGGCTCATAATTTTTTTCTGTCGGTGCATACGCCAGAAATTATGTACTCTAGCGGCTTTACAATCGGAGGATAGTCTGAGAGGTTTCCAAAAAAAGTGAAATTTGTTTTCAAAAAAAAATAGGAGATCTCGGATTTCTCTCTGCACTTTTCATACTTCCTGGTCTTTTGTAATCTCCTGTGTACCTGCAAAGTACGTGCGAAACTATGTAATAATATTTTTCAACTTCCCAATTTCCTCAAAAAGTACAAAAATTTCCTACATACCTGTGCAAAATACAGCATTTGACTGAGATCTTGGAAGAAGGCAAACCACGCTTCATTTGCGATTTTCTCCACCGTCGAAATGTCCGCCATTGTAAAGTAGAGCCTCAGCAAATAATTGGGCAGGTTCATGCCCAAATCGAGAACCGAAATGCACAAGCACCTCTTCAGGATGCGGATTTGTTGAGCTCTCCGGTGCGATCGAGGCTTGGCGTTCCTCGCTGACAGCGAAGTCTTGGATTTGACGGAGAGAGAGGGCGTGCAGGGATTGCAAAGCGGCATGGCCAGAGGGTTCTGTGGGGAGTCGCATTTGTCGAGTGAGTTGTTGGAAGGGGAATAGGCCGGCTTCGGGATGGAATCGGTGGAATGAACGGTCTTGATGTACAGAGCTTGGGTTTCGTCGGACTGGAAACAATGATATTTATTATAAAAATAGGCAATAAATAAACTCTGTAAAGCAAATCGCAGATGACCAAGAAAACTTAAGTTTTGAAGGAGTAATTTTTGAAAAATTCAACTAGAAAATTTAGAAAAATTTCGTATTTCGATTTTCGATGTGATCTCTGTCTATTAACGGTTCTTTTTGACCTCAAATTTGAGCTCATTTCCACCTCACACTCTATGATATCGCCCATCCAAAAGTTTACATACCGTCGCTGGTTTCGACGGCCTATGGCATTGCGCGTCGGTAAAAGCGGGATCAAAGTCGCTGATGCTGGACGGGCCTCTGCTTTTCCAAACCGAGTGACAGCAGAGTACTCGAAAGTCGAGCACTGTGATCAGCACGAGCGGCAGAAAGTAGCTCCATGTGATCTCGGCCAACTGTATCCGGAAGCCCCATTCTTCGGGCAGAGTTTCGACGCAGCCTCTGGCACGAACATCGAATTTGACGTCGAAGAGGATCCAGGCCTCAAATAATCCGCACATAAGGACGACTGTGGCCTGGAAGAAAGGGAATTGTATAGTTAGTCGGTAGCAATGCAAAAAATTTTATAGTTGTCTAACGTGTCAAAAGAAATTATACATAATAAAGTCAAATAGGGTATCAGAAAAACGCTTCTATTCAAAACTTTTTTTTTAGTTTTTTTGTGATACTTTTGATACATTTTGATACCAAATTTGGGCTCTTATAAAATTCCTTTTTGACCTGCTCCGTAAAACGCAATAGTCCCACTTACCACAGCGAACATTGGCTCTTTATTCAGCCGAAGATGAGCGTATGGCCGATAAATGGCAATGTAGCGTATGGCTGACATCACCAGCCAGCACCATATTGAGAATGCGGACGCTGCATGGATTAGAAACAGGTCTATCTGCAAGCAAATTATCCATAAATATCAAAACAAAAACATCCGAAAAATAAATGAAATATTATAGATACTGTAAAAATTACTATGCTAAATCAAACAAAAAATTATTATTGATGGTGCCTACTTTGCAGACGACCGTCATTGTCTGCGGATTTCGCAGACCGAGGTACTGAATGGAGAGCATCAACAACAATGCCCCCAGAGAGATGGTGTCTGCCATTGCCATCAACGCCAATAATCGGAGGGAAATCCGAGTGGTCGAAGCTTGTCGTTTGCTGCAAATAAAAGAATGTATTCTTGCTTGTGTATGTTTGGCGTAGTTTTTTTCACATCGAAAATTACCCAATTCGGTGACTTTCAGAAATAATTTCATCGTTCTTTCCGTCTGTCGGGAAAATAATGCGGATTTGTCGCGTCCAAAGCTGCAAAAAATTTCTTTCCGACTACTGGATTGAAAATCTCAAGCTCATTTACTATTATAGTGTAAAAACTTTGCACAAAAAATCAGATTTTTTTCAGCGGAAACAAAGAAGTTATAGGTAAAAACCATTTCTCGCCTGGCCAACTCTCCTCAATTAGCGTGCTCTCTTAAGAACAAGAACTTTGGATATTCGAAAACAGCAAGCTAAGAGCATTAGAGCTGCTCATCAGAAGAGGTATAATAATTTTGGTGCTCTAATGACTCTAATAACAACAAAAAAATAAAAAAGTTTCAACCCTTACTTTGTTCGATTCCCTTTGCAAAACACCAGCACATTGAACGCGATCCCAAAGACGCATGTGGCCGACAAAAAGATTCTCAACGGTGAAATGGAGGTAGGTGCGTGCAGTTCCAGCTGTAGCTCCTCTTTCTCGGAGTAATTTTGCATCGCGTAACACCCAAAATCTTGAGGATATGAATTGCGGAAAGGCCAAGGGAAAACTGAAAATTGAATTAAAATAATGACGAGTTATAAAACAAACGCGATAAAATTAACATGCGACATGTGCGTAGATAGAAACCTAATTTTACAAGAAATCAAATTTTGACATGCAATCGTTCGGAATTGGGCTAAAAATGGATGATATAGAGGCGAAGTGGACAAGAACTAGATTTTTCTGGATTTGGGCGGAGCCAAAAAATTAGTTTAAAATAAAAATGATTTTTGTGAAAAAACAAGAAGCAATAGGCAAAAACACTTGGCTATGACCCTCCAATTTTATACAAAACTTGTCGCGAATTACTATGGAAATAATTTTTTAAGACGTATTTTAAATTTTTAGCTCACGCTTTACAAACCCCACGCGTTTTTTGAAAATTTTTTAAGTTCAGAAACATTTTTTTCCACACTTGATACCTAGTGTAATATAAAAATTGCCCACCCACCGGCGAACTCCCAAAAAATAGAGAAAAAATCTTGGGCGATAAACAACTGGTGCCTTTGGCTTCAACTTACTCTGACTGGACCTGTTTTCCGAAGCCCTGTAGCATGATGACATTCGTTCTTTCTCCACGCACTTCTGTCGGTTCTCAGGAACCGCGAATGATGCGTGTTCATTATCAAAGGACAGGGATTAAAAATTCTACACCTTCGTGCGAAAAAACATCAAAAATGCACTTGGATGCTCAAAAGTCATGGAAATCGGGAAATTTTAAAATCAAAATAGTTCAGAGTTTTAAAAAATCGTTTTTTTATGTTTGAAGATTATAGAGAATATATGATTTTACCAACAGACTAGTATTTATGACATAAACATTAGCTGTGTGCTCCCAAAAAAAGATTTGTTCATATTGCTGAATTATTTTTTCGACCGTGTGTTCCCCGCCTCCGGATTATTTTCCCCCCATGTTTCCTCGAACATTATGTATATTTCAACCAGCCCTAATCGCTCTGAAAAAACGGCTTATCGACTAAATCCAGAAATATGCAAGATAAAGGAGACGTGGGATTGAAAACGGTAAAAGACGAAAAGGGAACCAAAAATAACGTATGTAAATATACGTGTAGATTGATAGGTCCGGCGGATAAAGGGGCTGCTAAAGAGACAAGAGAAGCCCAAATTTGGCATCAAAAACTATTGCAATGAAGTAAAAATTCTTGTTTTGAAGAAAGAAAACTTTTAGGCGCAACTACTTTTTGGGTCAGCGACAGGTCCAAAAATCGTAAAAATTATCAGAATCTCGAAGATTGCGCTTTTCAGACTCGAGCATTGCGCTTTTTAGACAGTAAACAGTTGAGTCATCACATTAGCTTTTCACGTCCAAAGAAGGATATACGCCAACTTAATTGGAAAGTCTTGGGAAATCTTGATAAATCCGGCTTATTGTGTGATTCAACTAATTTTGCCGCTGTTTTGATTACTGATGAATCGCCGATTATTCCCGTAATTTGAACATCACGTGCCAACTTGGTAATGTTGGATTAGGCGGGAAAAACAATGAACGACGACATTGATAAACATATACATGTATTATACATGTCTATACATGTATAATACATGTATTAGAAAAATAGAGGAAGTATGAAAAAAGCTGTTATCTTATTCCTAGCTACTATACCTCAAACGGTCAGTGCCAACAAATGCAAGGGACCGGTAGTTGCAAACTCCGTCATGGCTACGAACAAAAATTATTTAATTTTGGCTTTTTCGACAACCTTGTTACATTATTTGCGCTTTCAACCCAGCCCCAATTTACCTCTACTTTTTGTTCCTAAAAAAGGTTTTACATTTACGTCAGAACACATTTTGCTACATAAAAAATTTAACATCAGGCGTCTACTATAGCCTAAGACAGCATGTCTAAGCATTCAAACTACACAACAAAACTTTACAGGTTCTTTTTGAAACTCCTAGATCAAATTTTGACGACCTTGAGCATATTGCAAAAAATGGTGACTGTCACGTATGTAGGTATGTTTTCAAAAGGTTTTAATCGCTATTCACAGGATAATCCCAAGGTTTTTCTGTTTGGGAGCCTTTGAAAAGGTTGTGCTATTTGGGTGACAAAAAATAAGCACGTCAACTTACGATAAGTCGATTTGGTCGTTGGTAGAAAATGGCGTAACCGGAAATTTGTGCAGTACATAAAAATCAAAAATAAGGTAGGCGATTAGTGACCAAGTTGGGCAGATTTGTTGGTCATAAGTCACATTTCCGCTCAGCCAAGGCAACTTAAAGTAAAGCTTTAAAAACAGAAGGCAAGGTAAATTTGATTGATGGAGAAATCGAGAAAATAACATTACGGTTGTAGTGTTAAACAATGAAACTAAAAAAAAAATTTTTTTTGAAAATGTGATGGTGCTATATGAGAACGCTTTTTTACCGATAATACATAGCTCCTTGACGGACCCTCGGCCGCAAAAATCATTGAATATATTAACCGATCCAATAAATCGCGTGCTAAAATTTTCAACAATTGAGATAGCGCCTATTCAGATACTCTACAGAAATCTTGCGGAAAATCAGAACGCATTGCCCAGGACATCTTTTAGGATATTTTCATCGCTTTTATCAAATGAAAAAGACTTCGATTTACATAGTTTACCAGTCTACGTGTCGAAGAAGAAAACTTTTTCCGACCCTATAAACGTTTCCTTTTTCAAGTCCAAAAAACAAGATCTTATGTAATTCTAATCTTTGCCCAATAAACATTCGTTTCTCGCTCTATGTTCGCGGTATGTAAGTTCATCCTTCCTGTTCACATCTGAAATGGAATTCATAAAATAATTGGTTGCCCACCCAAACGTCGTCCTTAATAACGCTGCGAAATTAATAAGACCGAATCGCGTGAACATTGGGCTTACGTGTGTTTCTATGTACAGTATTGCGAGTAATGAAAGTAAAGGAAAAAAATTAACCTTGTTGGTCGTTGGCACTTACGGTGTCTTAGAAATGTTATTGTAATCATATATTATACCATACGTAGTCAAAAATTGAAAAGACGCAAATCGAAAAGGCTGCGGGAATTGAAACATGATGATTTAGATGAATTGAAAAGCTGCGTTTTGAGCAGGAGTTGGCTGTCAGGGAATAAAGCTAACATTACAAAAATGTGCTAATAAACTCATATTTCAATGGCACTTGGAACAAAAAATGATTGAGACTTTTTAAGTCTACCGCCACCGTTAAATATTGGTTTAAGCACCAATTTTAAAATTGTCGATTTTTTACGACCTTTTGACTTAAAAAACCACGGTATTCTCTGAATAATTAGAAAAAATTTATTCAAAATTTCATTAAAATCTGGGCGTTACAATGATCACTCGTGTCCTAAAAGTGTAATGCAAATTTTCAGAAATTACTAAGTGGTTTAGGTAGCTTAGATGCGAAGAATTTAATCGCTGCCAAAGCTTCTTAACTCCAGTACTATCCACGTGAATGTTCTGGGAAATTGGCAATTTTCATTAGCGTCGGTAAAATGGGAGTGTATAGTTAGCTTCTGAAATAGCCAATTTTCCTCTGTTTCGCCACATTCACATTTAGAAAAACTAATCATTATTTTGTCTGGGTCGCCGAAAACTTCTTCAGACAGCAAAAAATAAATCGGCAAACACTTCGTTACTTCTTTGGGCGACCCCCTCAAGATAAATATCAGATTTGAGGCTCAACGATTGATACCTTTGTACCATTTCTAATACTTAAATTGCTTTAAACTCCGGCAAGATTTGGCACAAGGAGATCTCAAGTCTTGACAAATTTACGAAGATGGGAAAACCGGGATTTTTAGATTGAAAGTCGGCGAAAATTTGAGCTTCTTTCCGAATTTCGGCACGAAAAGTTCATGCCTGTTTCTAATACCATAGAGGGTAATGTTTCCACTAAAAATCATTCTTTCTGCACGAAACTAGCAAAGTTATGGCCAAAAAGTGTTTTTCTCTCTGACCGCCCTCCGCGTTTAGCGTACTCTCTCGGCGGCGCTTGCAAAGCGCGAGCTAAAAGTTTCACGAATTGATGAATACAGTGGTGGACCTGATCAGTGGCAAAAAAAGTGCCATTTGGAATCCGGGAAGTATCAAAAATGTGGCAAAATGCTTCCCTCTCCAAGTGAAAAAAGGGACGCACTTTGCCATAATTTTGGTGCTTCCCGGATGCAAAATGGTACGTTTTCTTGCCACTGGATCAGGGCCGTGACTGTAGTTCATGACCGGCGTGTGTGCAAAATTTAAAGAAAATCTGAGCGTCGCACTTGGGGTACTTCTATTGTAAACCCAATTCACACTTTGTCCCAGGTCTTCGCCAGATCTACCGTTGCGCTTGACCACCTCCTTTTTTATTCTAATTTGGATTGAAAACATACAAAGAAGAAGAATTCAAGTGTACTTACTAGACCGCAAGTTCAAGGGCACCTAAAATAGGTCTTTTCAATCGCCTTCGCACGCACTAATGCTGCAAAATAAAAAATATTTGCCAAGTCTGCGCCGAATCTGCACTCTCTTTGAGGATCGTCTTTTATACCAACCCATGCTTGAACAAAAACAGAGGCTGGGCAGGATTGCGGAACCGTTAATTTCAGGTCTATAAAAGCGGTGCGCTGCGATTAGAACTACCCGTAAATTGAGAATATTTTTTTTTTTGGTCCTTAACCCGATTACGGCCGTTAGCCCCCACAAAGCCTGACTCGATTACTGGAAATAGTCGCACTTCAATTTGCGTAAGAGTGCACTTCAGATGAGAGGTGGAAACTAGGGTGGACGCTACGAATTTGAAAACGGATTTGCACAATGTTGTGAAAGAGTTTTTCGAAAATCACATTTGTTTCTGAGTAAGGGGAATTTTTGTGTTCAAAAATTTCATTTTACGAGCATCATAGAACTGGGTCGCTACAAAAAACAAGGCTCAAACATTAAGGCGCACGTTTGATCACAAGCCCATGACCGAAAACGGTGTATAGTTTTACAATGCTTAAAAGGACAAGTACTTATACAAGGGATTTTTCTTGGGAAGATTTTGGGTTTCAAAAAGATTGTAGAGTTTAATGAGTTACCGAGTAGTCCAAATGTCGTTACGAAACTAACTCGAGAAAGGAGCTCTTATCAGTCTGCCGGGAAAATAACGGCGGGTGTTTCCAAGGCGCGAAGACCCACCGTTATTTTCCCGACAGATTGATAGTTGGTTTAGTGTATTCTCATCTCGAAATTTATCGGAAAACTTTCTTTTTTCTTATTTTGCCTATTGTTTTTCAGCCAAAATGAGTCGTAATAGTTCGAAATACTTGAAAATGGTCATATTTGTAAAAAGACCTTATTTTTGCCAAATATTGGGCTTGAAATCGGTCAAAAAAGATTCCTCGGACCCCATTTGTGACAAAAATCTAAGAGTTCCATCCCTCTTGCTTCTTTCAGCAATAGTCAAGTGGACGTGCTTTTTTGCGTTTTTTCTACAGTACCTTTTGATGCGGAGCTTCACGCTCCTTGCTAGCTAAGTAGGCCTTTTTACCGATTCGAGGCTGCACCCGTAATAAGCAATACAAAAAATTTCTTCTACAAAGCCTCTTGACAGGTCCGCTGACTTATTTCATAAGTCCCAGCAAGACTATAATCTCTCAAACTTGTCTTTAAATCTTCTGCGACTAATAATGACTAAGCTTTCCGAACAAGTCGAACAAGATTGGCATTACCAATACTCGTGTTTAAGACGCCGCTAATCCCCACGTAATAAACCCGATAAAAACAAATGATAAAACAATTTTACTCAGTACTACTCTATAACTGTTTATGAGACAAATAAAGAACTGTGGCTGCTACGAAAGAGACGTAATGAGGGCAAAAAATGTAGGACGGAAAAAAGTGACTATAAAATCAAAGGCTCATGGTTCAAAGTTCGTAGTATTGGAACAATGGAATCTGTAAGTCGCTGACGGTTCAACGTTCAGAGATTTCAGGGAACAGAATCTTGGAATGCATATTTTACGAGGGGTCTTTCAAGGGGAATTTAATTAGATGTAAATGAGATTTTTTGTTTTGGCTAAAAGTCGAGGAGAAAAAGGGAACATGGAGAATGACTTGAAGGAAGCCCCGGCAATCCTTCAAGTCAAAGTGACGAGTGTTGGACATAAAGTCAAATATGCAAGGATACCGGGTGCGGGTAATCAAATTCGTAAATGGCACACCTGTTATTCCAAATTTCATTTTGACCGACTACGACGGAAATGTATTGTACAGCGAAGAAAAACATGGTGGAGTTCTGATTGTAGGCTAGCTCTTTTATATGGTCGAAACCCAATGACACTTGCAATTGAAAAAGTTGTAAAGCCTAGAGTTGCATAAAAATACGTGTGTGGCATGCTAAATAGATATTCACCGTTCAGTATTCGCTTTGGAAAGGAAAAAGTTTTGCCATCCAATAGAATGCTGATTCATACATATTTATAAGGCTTTTTCAAAACATGGTTTTTGTGGGCATAAAACTTGTCAAAACTTTTAAACGGTAATCTATGTACATAGGGCTCAAACCAGTGCTGGTGGAAAGTGAAAACCAGGAAAAGGTTGATTTTTCAATTTTCCAAAATTTTTGCTCCGAAAACAAATATGTACTCTAAGAAGGGTGAGTTCTACTTCATTTAGAAACCCGCCATTTCTTGTCTGTTCATACGATACATCTTCGCGTAGAAAATTTTTGTTTTTCATCAGTTTCAGACAGAAACCTTTCGTGTTTTGTCCTTAGCCTGCACTTTGAGATTTGTTGGGCACGTGCTCTCATATGGGATCGAAAATACTGGGTGCCGATTAGTGTGGATCTAGTCTGCCCTTTCATGACAGTGCTCACAAACTGAAAGCCGGCAATTAGCAAATGGGATTTTCACAAACCTTTGAATTCCCGTAAAACACCAGTTTTTTATACGAAACTGACAAAGGTATATGGCCAAAAAGTTTTCAAGTCTTTCGTCGCCATTTCTGAATGGAGAGGTATCAAAAATGTGGCGAAATGCTTCCCTCTCCAAGTGAAAAAACTTCGTTTTGAAGGGCTAAAATCGGAGTTTTTTCACTTGGAAAAGGAAGCGTGTTGCCACATTTTTGATACTTCCCGGACGCAAAATGGTACGTTTTTTGCCACCGGATCAGGTCCCCCACTGTAAGTGACCCCAAATTGCACTTTTACAGCCTAATCCGGGGTCCGAGAGCAATTGTCCTTTTATCTCAAAGGATATAAGTGCGGAAATGAGCATTAGCCTTTTTTAGAAGCCATTACAGACCCCAAAGTATGAAAAACAGTAATGCCACTTAACGAGTATTAAAGCGGCCATACAGTTACGTTCGAGTGCACCTTTAGCGGCTTAGGAGAGCGAAATGTCAACCAAAAAATTTGCGGGGTTTCACAAAAAGCCAAAACTCATATTTATAGTTTCTTACCGTCCCAGACGGTATTACCATAATGAGGAATAATCAAACAAGATAACACCAAAGCAGACGGAAGATAATCCGAATAAACGGGCAATCAAATCAAGTGCTCAACGAGTCCAAGAGTCGATTCCGCCAACAATATTCATCAGAATAATGGGATTGCTCCGAAACAAGACCCGATAAGTCTGACAGCAAACCGTTTATGTTTTAAGCGTGCAAAGATGGCTCGACTGCACGAAAGATTACGGTTTATTACAATAAGCGCGCTATAAACACGAAAAAATTTCATAATGAGAAACAATAAAGTTGCACGGAATGGTGTGTGAAAAGATGCCAAATTTTGGGAAAATGTTTACAAAGTTTTGGAATTCGAGAAACTGCATTAGAGGTCTTCTAAGTAAGTACTTTTTTTCAAAAAGCACAAACTCCGGAGGTCGAAAAACTGATATTTTGTTTTTAACTTATAAGAAATAGCCTTTGCTCTGAATGGTACTGCTAATGACTTGTAGAAGTGGTCATCTTGGACCGAAACAATCATTTCAAGACGTCGCTGAAGAAGTGTCCCAAGTGTGACGCTCAATTTTTGACAAAGTTTGGCGCGAATCCGAAAATCAGAGGCACGGCATCACAGAGAAGTCCCCCCTCCCCATTTCGGCACTTTATCCATCCAGTATCGGTTGTATTCAAACGAAATGTCAAAAACGAATTTTTCGTATGGGTTTCCGACCGAAAGATTTCTTTTGTTTTTTTTTATTTTTGTCAATTTCGACACTTGCCTTGGACGAAGTTAAAAAGTGGCCGGTAGATATTTTTGTTCTATTCTGGGTTGCCGTAGGCCTCAATCCCTCGAGGTTTTTAGGCAAGAGTTTATAGCATTGAGTATGAAACATTTACCGCCTACAAGGGCCTCAGAGGGTTTCGTAAAATTTTGAGAAAATTTGAAGGCAAGTGTATCACTAAGTAAAATTAGAGAAATTGGGTGGTCCGAGGGGACACCCACAATTTCTGCGGTTTTTTCTAATTGCAAAACAAACCCGAGTTCTCAAAAATGCGCGTTGTTTCTGCCTTTTTTTACCAAAGAGTTGCAACATTCGAAAAAATATTTGTTTTTTGCCACGCAAACCTTCCGCACTTTGCATACTTTCACAGTGGGCAAGTTCGCGGAATATTGCGGCTGTCTCAGCGAAGCACCAGCTAAAGTTCGCTGCAACTGATATGTGATCTTGCCCTAAAAATTTTGAAGTAAAAATTTTAAGTCCCATCGTAGTTTGCGCGTCCCAAGTTGAACTATATACACAACTACAACCCCTTTATGTCGGAGACTGCAAATCAAATATAATAAATCGTCTCCGCTCTACAGTAACACAACCAGACAGTCACTTGCGAAAAAAATCAAATAATATTCGGCTTCTCCTGAAGCTTAAAGACAGGAAAATGCGAGTACAAGGAAGTTCTTTCATTGAAATACTATTTATGACCGAAAATTCAAAGGAAAATAAAGGGCATCAAGCTTACGCGATTAGACTGGCCGCAAAATTTTTGTCGTAATTTTAAAGGAAAGTTATAGAAGTCATGCAACTTTCTGAGAAGCTCTATCATGTGGCTATGATAAATATTGACGAACTAAAAGTCGCTTGTTCCACGCCTCTTATTTTGCAATTACCGTAACAGAATGAAAGCCAAGAAATTTCAACCAAAATTCGGCATGTTTTAGACTAGGATACCCTCTGCTACAATGTGGCCAAGTATATTGGTCTCACAATATCAGAGATTCAAAAAAAAGGACTATGGATATGAATACAGGCCAAGTTCGGCGGTCACCTGCGGCTGGCGACAACGTCCAAAAAAGCATGACCGAGAGCGATCCAAAACTGAAATTATACGGACTAGGAGAGCTCCTTGGGTTCTCTTTTACCACGAATGTTGACCATATCGGCTGGGAAAAGTGTGGAAGTACGGCCAATTTGATCCGCATGAACTGTCGAGGTCGCACGCGCTAATTGTTTTCTCACGTCAGCTTTTGTCGTACCGTCGCACGGTGAACTGGCTGACCTATATTATTACTAGTGACAAGGATAGTGATGTATGCAGACCGTACCCGCAAAGAGTCAATGGCTTGACTGCCCTTACGCTTTGACTTGAAATCGTTAGAAATCGGTCGTTGTGGAAGTTTATTGGGTATAGTTTGCGGACAATAAGCCAGAATGCAAATCTTATAATTTATTATTGTTTAGTTAAAGCTATGATATATACTGAAATAAAAAATCGGCAAAAAATATCATATTTACATACATATGCTACCAACGAAGCGGAATTCCTTACACCCTCCTTAAATTCCCAAAGCCGACTAATGTAGTAAACAAACCACATTACGGTCCGGTTCTATTTTCAAAGAAAAAAATGTTACGCCCTGCGGCTCTCTCCGCCGTCTTCCTAATCAAATGGGTTTACAAGTTGTTGTCTTACGCATTTAATGAGGCCAGAATTGTTCCTTTCTTTATTGTAAACATCTCTTCTTCATTTAGATCCCACCCTTTCTTTGGCAGCCAAAATAGGGCTTTTCCTTGGAAAAGATGAGGCCAGAATCGTTCAACTCGTATGAGTTGAACGTAATTCTGCGGGTCATTTGCATAATTAATCATCGCATTATACTTTTGAGGAACTAGACGGGAATCACGCGTATTCGAAAGGGCAAGAATACATACAGTGGGGGACCTGATCCAGTGGCAAAAAACGTGCAATTCTGCATCTAGGAAGTATCAAAAAATGTGGCAAAATACCTCCCTTTCCAAGTGAAAAAAACTCAGATTTCAAAAGCGCGCCCGCTCTTTTTGTGAGGGAAAGGGCGCGCCCTTCAAAACGAAGTTTTTTCACTTGGAGAGGGAAGCATTTTGCCACATCTTTCATACTTCCCGGATGCAAAATGGTACGTTTTTGCCGTTGAATCAGGTCCCTCACCGTAGACAAAAATTTTTTTAAATAGAAAAATTGAAAGCAAAAATTTAAATTTTGTAATAAAAGGCGATACAAATTTTAAAAAAATACGCTAAATAAAGCAAACATTTATTATTCGAGACTTTGAGCTTTGCAAAACCAACAATTTTTTAAAGAATTATGTAGTCACAAATTTCCAAAAAAAGTGGTCATTCTGTATTATTTTGTACCTCAACGTTTGATATCCTCTTTACACCAGAGTGATAAAAAATTCTGTGAAGGGATCATTGCTCATCAGGAAGAGCAATAAACTCTCCGAGATATAAAGACCGCAAGAAACCAAAAAGTAAAGTTCTTATATAAAGGTTTTGTTATACAAAGAATCATGTATGCCTGACAGTGGCCCCTGTTACTCCTGAAATTATTTTTTACAGCCAGGTTTTGTTGTAGGGGGGGGGGCTTCATGTAACACCCCGAAAAAAATTACAGAAACTAAAGGAGAAAATGATACTTCCTTAATTTTTCGAAGGTATAAACCATTTCGAAGTTCAAGGTACGAAAGAGAGAAGATTATCCGAAGAAAAACGGTGTTGAGTTCAGACAAAAAAAAACAATGTTTCATTTCCAAGAATTTTGAGTTACCCCTCAAACAAAGGCTTCCTTCTGCGACACTTTCAATTCAATTCAACTTATCTACTTCATTCGTTGTGAGACAGGAAAACATGACCGTTAGTCCAGAGGAAACGGAACAGAGTGTGCAATATGTCACGTAGAAGAACATGATAAGGATTGAAATTACGTATGTGTGATAAGGTAAGAACCCAAGGAAGTCAAAACCAAAGCCATAAAAATGCACTAATTTCCGAAATCTTCATTGTTTAAAGGTGGGTCATGCTCTTAAAATGCCACCAACAATTTGATTATATACTAATACAACGCGCCGATTATAGTATATATAACGCTGACATAACAGGTACTTTACAAAGTATTTAATACCTCTAAATTTTGTTATTTTTATATAATCCTATTCTTAATATTGTACTTTTACGGCCAAAGGTTACAACTGTAGATTAAATTACGCCAGCGTTGTAGGCGTAATTTAACTTTTCACCAACATAAAAATATTATGGTGACATTTTCTAATAATTTTTTATTGTTTGTTTTCGAGACAAAAAAAAACATTTCCGCGGTTCGAAGGTTTCTGTAAAATTGCCTGTTAAAGGCTGAAAATTGGCGACTTGCACCAACTAAAAGCCTTCCATGTTGCCTTCAAAAAATGGCTCTGACCTTTTGCCAAGTTTTCCTTGAATACACGTTGGCTTGTCAACAGAAAGTAGACAACATCGCAGGTCGTCTATTTTCTGCAATAAACAAAAATAGAATGTTGCTCTAAAAATATATTATATATGTATGTATATATACTATATCCCAACATTACCCCACCCCCATCCCCATCTCCTACCGTACTCCAGTAATCCTGAAACACCCTTCTAATTATCCTTCAAATTAGCAGTCCGAATTGCTAATTAATCGCAGAGAATGGTGGTCACTAAAGTTCTCTGAATATTTTTGGTGTTGTGTCGAAATTGAGTGCAAAAATGGGCTGACATTGATTTTGAAAAATCAGTGGAAAAAAATCGAAAATTTTGAAAAAAAACCAGTGCAGTTTTTGGAAAATCGTCGTATGACAAACACAAAAAATGACTGATTTTCCAAAATCAATTTCAATCCATGTGTTCACCGAAACTCTACCCATCAACAAAAATAAAAGTCGAGAACTCCTGCGACCACCTTTATACGGTTAGACAAAGGGTCGCACGCCGAAAGACCTTTTGCGGCCAAACAAGATTTTATATACATAGACTGTCAGACTTTTTCTATTCTCAGGAATCAAATTTAATTATTACTAATATGCGCTGAGACGATAGAATAGCGGAAACTCGCAGATGCGCTGTATGTAAATAATCGGCTAGACGAGTAAATGCGAAACAACCCGGAAGGATTCGCGGAAAACGCCGGAAATTGCGGTTAATGTACTCGGGATACGTTTGTGCGGCCAGAAAACCGTCATATGAGAAGAATTCCGCATAAGAAGCATTGAAGAAGGGCATGCGGGAAGAAATGTTGTTTTTGGTGGTGATTTCGCAAGGCTTACACAGTAGTTTGGCTGTTTTTAAGAAACCGAATTTGATGGGTAAGCGGACAGCAAACATAAAAATTAAGGTTGTCAGAATCTTCAAGAGGCATTTTAATGTGCAACAATGAATAGGAAATTTCAAAGATTTGAGAATGAAAACTCGTAAGAAAGTCATCAGAAATGTTATACTCTCACCGAGATTCCTTGCAGTTTCTAAAAATTGAGACAAAATGGAGAATAACACGTTTGGCAACAAGTTCAATGTACCAGATTAACATGCGTCCCGGCGAATTTCTTGCAAGCCTCAGCGCAAAATGAATTGAAACATGCCCTGACTTCGCCGATGGCATATGCGAGACTTCTATCAGTCTGTGGGGGAAAAACGGTCGATCGTGGCGCCTCACGGCATCCCAGGGAGTCTTCCGCCTCGTTTCGGCCCACCTAGTATGACTGCAAGCCGCGGCTTGGGATTTGGTGCGCGATAGCGGCAATGCGAGACACTTTGCTGCGACGACCCGCCGTTATTTTCCCAACAGACTGATAGATTGCGCTTTGGAGAAGCAAAGCAACCTGGACTTTGCAAGTTCCGGGTGTACGACGATCCTATTTTCCCAAAGAATCATCAAAAATTATACGGTTTAGGAGGGTCTTGTTGGCTATGAGTTCATTATATTATATGTACATACAAAGGTTCCACTATAACAAAAAATAAAATATGATCGTGGAACAGCATGTTGAGAAAATTTGAAAAAATTTCTTCGCCGTATTCTGAGTTTCCGTATGCCTACAAAACGACACAATAAACTCAAACAGCCACAAAACTTTTAACAACTGGAACATTCCGTTATAGTTTCACCAACGGGAAGTGTAAAATAATAAAAGTAAGAGTGCAATCTCAGAATTCCAAAGTCTTCCGAGAAAAAAGCGTCCATCTTGAGGACAACGTGACTGCAAACGACGTAAAAAAATGCAAATCAAAGTGGAATTTTAAGGGATTCCGGGACTTCCGCGTATTCGTATAAGGTCAACGTGACCTGGAATGGGAGGGAAAGGGTTTAAGATTAGTCCCGGGAATCCAATTGGTCCGATTGAATGTTTTTTGGTTGTTTTTGCCAAAAAGTACCACAATACTAGACAAAAAACACATTGAGGCCAAATTTATTATACCATCAAAAAGAAAACCGCTAATTTTGGTGATGAATTACCAAAATTAGGGGTGATGCCGTTGTGTTTTTCCCAGACAAACTGCTAGGAATCACGCGACGAAGGTACGGAGCTCTTTTTTCTCCATGTTCTTTTGCCAATCTTGCATGAAAAAAATCGATTTTTACAGGGGAAGTACTCCAAGTGCGACGCTCAGATTTTGATGAAACTTGGCACAAATTTAGAGCAATTTTTTCTAAGATATATGCCAGAATCCTAGCTCGCGCTTTGCAGAAACAACCGAGATTTTTAGATCGAAAGTCGGCGAAAATTTTGGACTTTTTGCCGAATTTCGTCACAAAAAGCTTCATGCCTATTTCAACCGCAAAGGATAATGTTTCTACAAAAAATCAAAATTTTACGCACGAAACTGCCAAAGTTATGGCCAAAAAGCGCTTTTCTCTCTGACCGCTCTCCACGTTTAGCGTGCTCTCTCGGCGGCAAAAATCGTTCGATATCTCGGCGGCGCCCGCAAAGCGCGAGCTAAAACTTTCAGGAATTGATATTTAGTCCATACCCGACGTGTGTGCAAAATTTAAAGAATTTCATCCAAGAGATAAGTAATAAAAATCAAAAAAAAAAAAAATTTTTGTCAAATAACGACAGCGTCATTATTACTCAAGCCCTTTCCTGGAAGACCACCAGCGCCAAATCTTCCCAACCCTCCTACGAAAACAACAGCAGCATTTCTTGTCATCTGTCGTCAAAATCTATGGCTTTTCTCTAACAAATTGGAAAGATTGTGGCCGAAATGACCAGACCTCAGCAGCTATTAAAATTTTTTTATCGCCGTTCCCCTCGAATTTTCGCATTTTTTTACACATTCGCCATGGACAATTTGGGTAATTATTTTGATTACCCAAAAAGCGTCACTTCAGTCTGCGCCCGAAAAATGTTAAAGCCGGTCCCGTTAAACTTAATCCAGGGCTATTCTCGCGGAGATTTTCACACAATTAATTTCTAAATTCCAATTTCCGCATTAATTTTTTTTTGAATACAAGGATTTTGAGGGAATTAGGCGAACAAACACATCTTTTGTGGAAGCTCTCTACAGAAGAAATCGGTACAATTTTTTTCAAAAAAAGCCATACTAAGAAATTTCATCCCAAAGTCATAGTCTAAAACCCCTCCTTTCATCGTTTCCAACTTAATTTACCGCCCCTGAAACAAATAAAAATACTCCGAAATTGCATTATTTCCCTTATCCGAGACCCATCCCGAGGGTGTTTACAGAAGAAGCACGCGGCATTCCCGTCCATTCCGCTATTATTGGCCAAATTACACTATGCCTTGCATTAGAGAGCAAGTATCTTAAAGAAAAATGTTAAAAAATAGAAGAAATTTAAAAAAGATGTAAATATTTTTTATGGAAAAAACGCTTAATTTCCATACTACCACACTGTGTCGAATTCTATTAGAAAACTTTATGGGAAGTAATTCAATAAAGCAAAAATTATTAACTCAATATCGTCTACTTTAGTCTGTTACAAGGTGATTAAATTAAATTTAATTTTTACCCAGAATTGTTGCGCCATTTTTGATATCAAATTCGAACACTCGACCTTTTTTGGATCTTTTGGTCAAGACTACTTCTTAACTTAGGAATTAACAAATGCCAAAAAAATTGTTTAAAAACTCCATCAAATTCCTCTAGACGGTATGATTCTTAGTCATCCTCAAGCTACGTCAAAAATTTTCTCGTCAAATGTTAGGAACACTACTAAAAACAATTCCTACTGGTTCAAAAAAAAAACGCGTTTTAAATCTGCACCCCTCTGAGCTGAGAGTCATCTGTTTATTTTCACCGAAAAACAGAGCCGTCTTCATAAATCATATAATAAACATTTTTCGCCGTACAAAATGATCATACAACTTTTTTTGCCCTCCTTCCGCCGTCTTCTTTAATCTCCGATAATTGGAAACAAAATTAAAGACGAAAAAAGATACTGGAGCTTTTCGCACCCCGTGAATAGTGTTGCATAGTGTTCTAAGACCATTACAAAACATTAGACGAGTAATTCCAAGAAAGGACCAAAAGAGAAAAGTGCAAAGTCCAATAAAAGAACAATGTCTAGGCATCAAAAATGAATAAATAATTGTTGCAAGACTTCAGAGACGTTTATGGCAAGAGTTCAAAAAACTATGAGTGACTCAACAGGCATCCCTTTTATGGGAATTTTAAAAATTTTTTATTTAAATTAGGTTTGAGTACGTGAAGATTGAGATATTGGGAAAAAAGGACGATTAGATTAGATAGGAATGCAAATGCTGTTCCAATAATGACCAAAAATAGCCATTCCGAGAACCAAAAAGTTTTAGCCGACAATAAAGTCGCAAATCGATTAAGACAATGGAGAATTTGGTATCAAAAAGTATCCCAGAGAGACGGAAACAATAACCGACAACTTTTGGAACATCGTCGTGGACCCCGCACAAGCTGATAAGACCTAAAATAAAATTCAAAGGCATTGTATCTTCGTCAGTTTATAACACTTCTTCTTGGCTTAAGGCGTGTTTTCAAAGCTTTGGCCATCTCAAGATTATAATTAATCAAAGAATTAAAGAATGTTTAATTTCCACGCCACAAATTGCAATTTTTCTGTCAACAATTTTCAAATGCAGATAATTACGCAATAAAAAAGCCGAAAGCAGAAAATTCATGTCAAAACAAAGCAGCGCAGAAAATAATCAACTAAGCAGAAATAAAAACAAATCAAGGAGGGGTATATAAGGCCACGAATTTATCAAACTTCTATAACAGATTGAGTTACATCTCAATAATTGACCTCCTCTTCCTCCTTGTTCAAAATGTGCCGTGCCCGCAAAGCTACCGCTGCTAAGTCCGCCAAGGCCAAGAAGGCGATTCAGAAGCCGGACACTTATGCCTCATTGATGAAGAAGATCATCAATGACAAAATCATTGAAGAGTTCGAAGAGGATTCGAAAGAAAATTGTAAGTGATTTTTTATCTTATTTTTAAAGGATTTATTTAAGTATTTCTATGTCATAATTCTTTTAATTCCTTTTAATTTTGATGCTATTTATTACCTACGAATATTTCTTTTCAGCCAAGCCTATAACTCGCAGTCAGAAGGCAATCAAAGCCGAACCTATTGAAATAGTTAAAGAAGAACCGGTACAAATCAAGGCAGAAGTCGAAAATGTCAAGGAAGAACCGCTCAGCCCAAGGAAGCCCTCAATCCTGCTCTGCGAATGTTGCTCACCGCCGATGGAGAAATATTCAACCGAACACATGCACCAGTTTTACAACCCGGCATCGGCCTTCAATCAGATGCACCGACTTCCCGTTTCTTACGATTGGGAATAATATTACATTTTAATACATATTATAAATGTTTATAAAATTGTAAATTTTGTTGATTTTGAATATAAATAAATATCGATATTAAACGTCCGGTTGTTTGTTGTTTTTGTTTCGCTTATTGTCTAGAAAAGTTACAGATCCAGAAAGCTGAACTGAGATTTGTCCGCATCGCTATTTCCGAAGAGAAGCTAAATACGAAAATCGGGTTCCCGTTTATGTTACTGTCCTGGTTCCTCTAAAAATCTAGTAAATCTAAAGATCACGCTAATTTTTATTACATCCACAATCAACCCCATACAAAAAATCCATGTGTTATCCCTTCCTATAGTAAATATTATACATATAAGATTTCCGCTTTCAGTACCAAACCCTGCATTCACAAAACAAAATCACACCATGCCTACACTTTTTGTAGGTAGCCTCTGGGATTATACATATTTGACGCAGAACCTTCCATTTTCCAATTTCGCGTTTTAATTAAATTTATATAGATTTCTCCGTAATTTATTTTGTCTGATAAATCAAATGGTAAATTCCGGTAAACGAGGATTTTGTTCGCCATGGGGATTATGCGCTAATAGATAAAGATGATTGGCTATTTTCAGAGATATCAGCGTATTAAGCGAAGGATACCATATTCGTAAAACGTTGCAAAATTTGGAAGAAACTCTTGGAATTTGAATGTATACTTAGGGTGCTAAATAAATTGAAGCACGTGGAAATGAAAAGCACCGCACGGCAACCCGAAGTGTTTCCTGGCTCCTTTCGACACTTCGCCCATTTTGTATCGGTTGAGATCAAACGAAATGTCGCAAAAGAATTTTTCGTGGGATTGTGCGACCGAAAAATATTTTTCTCGGAATTATTTTGTTTCTCTTGACAATTTTGACACTTCGTTTGGACGAAACTCAAAAGTGGGCGGGAAACATTTTTCTTCTATTTCGGGTTGCCGTGCACCGGGGATACACGTTTAATGAGGGGCCGTAAATAGAGACACAGTCTTCTGGGAATGGATCTCTTTCAGGAATTATTTATTCAAGTCTTCAAACAGAAGATTCTCTTGTAATGCCGGAAAATGTGGAAAATATTTAACATAGAATAAAGCATCATAACCCTATACTCTATTAGATTGCTTGCAAGGAATGTTTGGTTAAAACTTCGTACAATTTATCTTTTAAACCTGGTCAAATTTACGGCTACTGTAATCAAATGTGAGCTCATATCTAATCTTATCCCAAAATCATGAAAAATCCTTGTAAGAACCTCTACAGTACTTTCAAACCGAATAATTCCGACTAATTAGTTCAATCAAGTTCAATCTCGTCCCAAATTCGACTTAAATAATGGGGAATCTGTGGAAAAGCCTTCGGTTTTTTGGCCTTGACATGGGCCGACTGTGTGATTCAATTTGAGGACAATGGAACCTTGGCCGTGCCAACTCTTTTTGAATTCTTTGCCCGGAAAAAACTGAGTAATCATGTAAGAGTGCGTCCTTCGCACTTTTGTGATTACTCGAATTTTTTACTTTCGCAGATTGGGAGTAAACTACAGAGTGTCGGGTATTGTAGGATTGGGGAAAAAGAAGATAAGAACATTGCGAATTAGAGAAATGAGCCCTGTATCTGCGAGTCGCAAAAAGCATAAAAATGTTTATTTTCCCACTGCCTACGGGTTACAAGCTCCGAACCAAATCGCATATAAAGAAGCAACATACAAGCTGTGTAAGAAGCAACATACAAGCTGTAACTCCATTACAGTTGACTAAACAGAATAACAGCTAGCGCCGATAGTGATCATCTTGTTTACTTATATACGCGGAACACAAACTGAGAAAAAAGGCTCGCTCTTCGTAGCGAGCTGTTCAAGGGCTGGGTGAGATTGACATGTTGCCAAGTGTCAGGGCTTTTTTATATTTTATGGAATTTTTTAGAATGCCAAAAGGAAAAAAAGATAAAAAACTGCGGGTCAAGGTAAAAGAGGGCAAAAACCAACAAAAAAGTTTTGTGCTGCAACCCAGTTTTTTTTCGCCAATAATTAACGGTAAATAATAATTCATTTAAAACAAAAATCTACTCAAATCATGAAAATTCAGCACAAGCTTTGGTGAGCAAGATTAGCTACAATTGGAGACTGCTTTGTCTCTCTCTCTAATGATCTTTGATAATTTTTTGTCAACTTCAAACTACAAATCATTCGATCGAAAAAAGGTTAAAACTGAAGGACTCTGTTTCTTAGATGATCAAGATCTTCATGTGACCTTTAGCAAGTGTTGCGCTCTTTGTACTTCCTGCTTTGGTACGGTAGCGCTGTGTTTATGAAGAGGAAAATATTTTGCAACTTGCCGAAAAAAGTGGAAATTTTAATTTCCAGATTTTAGTATTATAGTTTCATAATGGAGAAAACCTCGACTTTTGAGCGTCTTAATAACCAAGAAGTGTCAGCAAAAAGATGCAAAACTATGCCTCTTTACCCCCAACATTTTGGTACAAAACAATAGCCTGACATTTTTTCTTGCCTTTTTTAATTTTAAGTAGTCAACTGGGAGCTGCTGCCAATCCAGCTGCAAAATTTATTAATAACACCTATGACTTATGACCATTCTATTTTGGTTGTTAATTGACATCAACTCTACAGTAATAACTTAAATTTGCGGATAAACAACAAAATTGGGCTTCGTACTGTCGCTAACATAATTAACGAAGCAAGGAAATAAATTCTCGAAATCCCGGAAATTTGTTAACATTAAGAAATTGAATCAAAGCTCAAGTAACAGTAGAACCCTTGACCCGCGCAATTTCCTGCCGTCGGTTTTTTAGACATTATAAGAATTACGAATTTCAAGTCGAAGCTGATCTCTAAACCTAAACGGAGCTAAGAAAAAGAGGCTGAGTGTTCCAAGATTGAAATGCCTTTGGCTTGTCAACATCAAGGCGATCAAATGAACAAGTGCAAGCGCGAGGGGGATCACGGGATGGTAAAAAAATTTGATGAAGATTGGAGGTCAAAAGTTAGAAGTTTTTTTTTTTGATTTTTTGGATAGGAATTATAGTGATTCGAAAGCAAATCCAAATAGGAAATCTCAAAAATTTTCAAGCTCGTAACACTATACATACATATTATACATTACATACATATTATACATTACATGCATAGAAGATATCGTATGGCTGCTATAAAACAGATGAAACAAACTGGAATAAATGTAGTTTGGCTTATGTGTGAAAAAGAGAAGCCAAAAGGACATAAACGGATTGCAATTTACACGCATCAGAAATTCAGAACCCTGTTTGGCAAGAAAACAAAATCCGAAGAAATTATGCGTGTTTTTATGCGTTCTCAGGAGAAAAAGAACTTGGCCAAAATTTAGTGAAGTGCGAGGGTCAGATTTTCTTTAAATTTTGCAATTGATGTGATATCAGTTATAAAAAAAATTGGCCCGCGGTTTTCATAGGCTGCCGAAATGCCGACCATCTCTGCCGCAAAGAGAATACGCAAAGTGCGGAGATCGGTCAGAGAAAACCTTTTTTGATCATACTGCCGGACTTGCATAAATAAAATTGCTTTTTTGTAGAAAAATTGCGCTTTTTGAATGAAGACCTTATTTCTCTGATCATCTCTCCTCATTTCCCATAATATCCCGCTGATTTTTGAACGACACATCTGCAAAGCGCAAGTTAAAATTAGGAAAATACAACTGCTTTCTAGACGTACTACGGACACGAAAATTGGTGAAAATATTAGCCCTGAACGCGCTCCGCTTTAAGTTACAAAACACTGGATGCAATCTTTGGCCGAAATTTTGCTGCAGGCTATGAATACCATTTTTGCTATGAATATTCATTTATCCACTCGACTTATTTGTCATCGTGTTCTCTAATCCCTTTTCCAACCCAATTGACTACCGTTTTCTGCGACGCCGGACTAAAGGCCACAACGGGCCATGAAGTGGGTCAACGGTGTTTACAACAAAGTAAAACAAATGCCATTCCGAGAAAGCTTTTCCTTTAATTAAGTCAACAAAAATGCGAGAGAAATCTGTTCAAGGACTGCGAGTGACGAGGAGGGTTGCTACTTTATGCACAGCTTTGAAGTAATATTTTGGGAACGGCAAAATGGTACTTTTAAAGCCTGTTGCTAGAGCAAAGGAACAGGTTGCTTCTGCAGGGTATTTTTCCGCATGTGAATGTGAAAAGCGACTAAAAACACTAAAAGAATATACGGCATGCTTGAGGCACGTGAAGTCGCACGTACAGGGGAACAGCCAGTCAGATTTTTAAATTTGTCTCTAACAATAAGATACAAAAAATTTTTCAATTAAAAAAATGTTGGCCATGGTCGAAAACTGTCAGGCATAAAGTTTTAGACCCATCGTGCAATCACCCGGCCCATGACAACGGCCGCTTTATAAAACGCAAAATGTTACAGAAATCCCGAAAGAATGCAAATTTTGGGAAAACGTTTGACACTTTTGATGTGTGCCCTGTGGGTGTTCTATGAGCCAAATTGGAAGAAATTCGGTGATGATCACCGGAACAATGTCCGGGCCATGCTTCACTTTCTAAAAAAGTCCGTTTTAAATCATGATTGTCTAACAAGGGAATGGTCTGAAATTCCCCCTAGGAAAATTACTTGTACAGGTGTATAGAGCAGGTCAACTTTGGTAAAAAGAGTCATTTTTTAACTGCGAAAGACGAGAAAAATCGACCGAAAATTCCACAAAATCTCCCTCTTCCTCTTCCCTAGGAAAATTTGCAAGACATATACAAAGCCCCTATAAAAAAACGCCGAATGTGTTGACTGGCTCTGAAAAATGCAGGCTAATATTTTTGCGGAATTTTGGTCCAAGAAAACTTGTGTGTCCTACTTCATGAAGCTCCATTGCTCGTCTAAATATACGCTATAATTTATGGACGTCACATTTGAGGCTTCTCCGAACAAAAAGAGGATGATCCAACATTGTAATTTGTGAAGTGTCGCCCTTTCCATTCCGTGAAGGATGTAGGTATAATATTTTCGCTTTGCGTACGTGCAAAAGGCAAAATTAATTACCGTTGTATCAACTCTGAGCACTAAGAATGTTTTGGACGTCCTTGCAGAATCCAATCTGCTAGTCCGGACCTTCCCGGTAAATTGGAGGTGGTTATACGAAATAATAAGCAGAAAGAATAAAATTTTGAAGTTTCTCTGGGAATTCCTACCGTAAAGAGAATGTCGAATTAGCACCGGGTTCCGGCATCATGATGGCTTGGATTGTAAAAATTATAGAGCCGTGTTTTTTTTTAGCCTTTCCGGAAAGTCGCGGGATTGTTTTTTGGCGCTTGAAATGTGCGAAAAAGGTCAGGGTGTAAGCGACAGCCGAAAAAGCCTATTGCACGGTGCAAAAAGGAAGAAATTGCACAATGCAAAGAAAACCTGTGTTTTCGCTTAGTGCATGCAGCCGATTTCAGTCCGGCGACTTTCCGAAAAGACTGGTACGCACAAAAAGACAAAATTTCTTTACCTGTTTATTCTTGGGTTTTCTAATTCTTCGGTTTTGACGGCCTCGGAAACCTAAAAGACTATACTCAAGGATTATTGCATGAACCAAAATATGGTATCAAAACGTTTCATACGAAGAATATGTAATGCTTTTTTTGAAAATAAAAGTTGTTGGACAATTTCTGAGGTTTTTTGGCTCTGGCCAAATTTGCAAAGATATTGGTTATCCTTGTTTTCAGCCTAACGAGGGAATGGTCTGAACTTCCCCCAGCGTTTAGGAAAATGACCAGTACAGGTGGGTCGAGCAGGTCAACTTTGGTAAAAAGAGCCATTTTCCAGCTGCGAAATAAGCCTAGCCGACGAGAAAAATCGACCGAAAGTTCCTCAAAAATTTGCTCTTTCTCTTCCCTCGGAAAAGAAGAGCGGTGTCCAGTGGTTCGGTTAGCCGAGTGGATAAAGCATCCGCTCGATATTCTTTTGGGGGTTGGTTCGATTCCAGGGTCTCGCGAAGGACCGTGATAAGGCTTTGATGAGCAAGATGAAAGCCTTGTGATCCAAAAAAAAAATTATTTTGCGATTTTAAAACCTTCAAGAGATCATAAAGCACATAATAATAAAGGATTTTCATGTAAATTTCGGTGTTTTTTCTACCAAGTTCCACGTTGAATCCGGAATTTTAACAATAAGGAAAAATATACAACAAGCCAGTGGCATCTGGATTTCTTTTATCGTAATGTTCAACGCCCTCCAACCAGGACTAGATTATTGGAGTATGACTGGGAACGTTCTAGAATCTTCCAGAAAAAAAGTCACCGGAATTTACTTGAAAATCCTTTACGTGTTTTATGATCTCTTGAAGGTCTTGAAATCGCAAAATATTTTTTTTTTGAATCACAAGGCTTTCATCTTGGTCACCAAATCCTTATCACAGGCACTCGCGCCGCCCCGGAATCGAACCAACCCCCAAAAGAATATCGAGCGGACGCTTTATCTTTTTTCCGAACGCTAGGGGAAGTTCAGACCATTCCCTCGTAAGGCCGCTTTAGTGACTCTGCGATACTTTTTGATACTTTCTTTTTTTTTGTAACGAGTTCACTATGTCAACGACACAAAAGTAATCCTTTCTCTACAAATGTCGCCAGTTCTCAAATTTTGTTTTTCTTCGAGGGATTTCCACTCATTTACTCACATCAGTAAATACCGTACTGTCAAACAAAAAGCGTCTTCGTCTCCAATTTCAAATTTCTAGCCCCCCAAAAAAGGTCTATTGGCTTCAAAAACCGCTAAAATTGAGTCAAAGATCAGCATGATTGTATGCAGAAAAATCTCCCCTAATCTCTTCTTCCATACAATTGCCCTTCGAGGAAACGGAATGCAAATTGGCAGCTGTATTATATTTATTTTTGCGGCATTAATAATAAATTCCAGGTTTGTGCATGACATGTTTGTGTGTGAATGTTTGTGCTGTTGGGCCTATTAAATTAGCGTTATAGTAAAGAAGGAAACAAAAGTTTGATGTACAGGGTGTTTCAAGAAATTCCCCGGAAAGTAATCGCCGATTTCTCGGCGCTCAGTCAAGATATTCAAAAAAATTCTTTTGCATAATAAAGAAGAATATAAAGCGGGAGATAAAAGATTTTCTGAAAAATTTTTGAAATTTTTCTGTTTTCACTTTTTTTTTAAAAAAAAAGTAAATTTTGAAAAATTTCCGGAAATTTTCGATTTCGGAAAGTCAAAAAACATTCTTACTCCGAACGACAAATTTTTGGAAAGTTGGATCAAAAATGGCTCGCCAAAAGTTCGATCCGGAAAGTTGAAACAAAAATGGCTCGCCCATTTTGGCTGGTGAGTAAGACGCCGTTTTTACTCACCAATTTATTTTCTTCAAAACTATTTTTGTGAGCTGCGCCCTTGATCACCCGGGAATTCCCAGATGTGTCAAATTTCTCCCCCGTAAGAAAATTATTTTTCCCCTCTTTTCGATATAGCCTGTTTCTACATGAAGATGGCATGAATACTAGACAAGTAAGTTGTTATTAGTAAGAGCAGGTGTTCTTCTTTCAATTGACACCAAATATTTTCCTTTTATTTTACAGAATTTCTCCAATTCGGGAGTTTTTCACGACCATGGATAATGTAAGTGCGCTTATCTCGTTTTTGTTCCGTTATTGGAGTAAACAGTTCTAGGCTGGGGGGTTCTAGAGGACACCGCACTCTTTAGTTTTGTTATATTCTCCATCTATCAAACGCCATCAATTTCGATTTCTAGGTGTCATGTACAATATCGAAATCCGCTCAGATCTGCCGGATTTTTGCCGCGAAGGCGTTCTAAACTGAGGTCATAACGTAATAAGGCTCAAATAACGTTGTTACAATAACTTAGTATTTGAAATTTTTACGTCGTTATTCCTCAAAATTGATGGGGTTTCATACATGGAGAATATACATGAGAGTGGGGTCTCCTCTAAACGTTTCCCGACTTAGAATCTTGACGTCGTAGCAAAAAACGAGATAATCTCACTTACATTATCCATGGTCATGAAGCTTTACGAATTGGAAAAATTTTGTACCTTTCTCTGAAATAACAGGGAAATTTTTGGTGTCAAATGAAAAACGTACATCTCCTCTTGCTAATGCTAACTTACTTGATCACTTTTCAGCCCATCTTCGTAGAGAACATAGCTTCACAACATCGCACAAACATAAAAATAATTTTTTCGGAAGAGAAAAACTTGACACATCAGGGAAAGACTTGGCGTCAACCTTGCAACCTGCAGTGCGGGGCCAAAAAGAGGAAGAAAGTAAAAACAAGCTCTGACTTTCCTCGACTCCGAGCGGGGAGTAAGATCCGGTCCTACTCCCGACCTTGAAGTCGGAAAGCCAAACAAAAAATTGACTTTTTTTTTGCATTTTCCGGAAAGTAAACTGAAAATTTACTTTTTTTTTAAAAAAAAAGTAAAAACAGAAAAATTTCAAAAATTTTTCAGAAAATCTTTTATCTCCCGCTTTATATGGACGGTTTTTTACCTATGAAAACCATTTTCTCCGCCAACGCGGAAAGCAGTGTATTCGGCGGAGACTTTTGGGCTCTTTTTTCTTTATCACACGAATTTTTAATGCTTTATTGCGACACTTAAGCATCCAGTAAGTCTTCAAATTTCTTGCACAATGGATCAGATGGCCGGCTACAATGCTAAGCGATCCGATTCAGCGGCCGCACGGTGCAATGCAGTCCCTGTAACGTCGATAAAGTCGGAGCGCACCGTGCGCATTTTTGAAACAGCATGGCAAAGAGAAATTTAAACAAAAAATATTTTGTTGTTTTCCAGTCAACCAAGTCGTTTCTCGATGGCTAAACGTCTAACAAGGCTTGGCGACAAAATTTTTGAGGGTTTACAACACCTGCAGAGAATGCTTGCCAGACCATAAGAATTGCGTTGGGCCATTTCTTGTCCATAGCTGAGTTAAGATACGGCGAGCAGCTGCCGTACCTTCACCAAACGCTTGATAAACACAAAAACCAGCAAAAATCCTGATTTCAACCATCAGAAACCATAAAAAAGCGTCCAAGATGGGTGTGATGACCAAAAAAGTGCTCAAAAGTGTCCGCCGAATACACTGCTTTCCGCGTTGGCGGAGAAAATGATTTTCATAGGCAAAAAACCGCCCATATTCTTCTTTATTATGCAAAAGAATTTTTTTGGATATCTTGACTGAGCGCCGAGAAATCGACGATTACTTTCCGGGGAATTTCTTGAAACACCCTGTAGAATGTTTCAAAAGTTGTGTAAATTATGGAAGTATAATAAATGGAAAGTGCAATGTTTATTTGTCAAGATACAAATTTTTATACATAATAAAGGCCAAAGTGAAGGCGACAACGATCAAAGCGAAGGTGATGATGACACAACAAACATGGACACAGATGAATTTGAACCATTGCTTCCTGAATATGCATTAAAAATCAATAGGATTTTTTGTCTCGTTTCGTTCAATTCTTTCCATAACGAGTCGGCTAACAGATGAAGTACCCCAAGTTCGAAGCTCAGATTTTGATGAAACTTGGCACAGATTTACAATATTTTTTCCAAAATTATATGCGAGAATCCTAGCTTACGCTTTGCAAAAACAACCGAGAGTTTCTAGATCGACAGTCCGCGAAAAATTGAGACTTTACGCCGAGTTTCGGCACGAAAAATTTCATGCCTATTTCTAGCACAGAAGGCAATGTTTCCACAAAAAATCTATTTTTTTCTGCACTAGCAAAGTTATGGCAAAAAGTGTCTTTCTCTCTGACCGCCCATCCCGTTTAAAGTGCTCTCTCGGCGGCAAAAGTCATTCAATATCTCGGCGACGCTTGCAAGGCAAGAGCTGCAACTCTCAGGAATTGACATTTAGTCTATGCCCTACATCTGTGCAAAATTTGAAGAAAACTCTGAGCGTCGGACTTGGAGTACTTCCCCTATTAGTAGCAAAAAATGCCTAAAATAAGGTTTTCAAATCTACTATTTTTTGGTCAGTCCGACTTGTTTCCAATTTTTTATTTGAGCTACCCTTGGGTATCCTAACAAAGTGTTGCAAACAGTTTTCCCGACTTGAAACTTTTTTTTGTGGTTGATGTTCACCGTGCATTATAGACACAAGTTTTTCCGGCAACAAAAAAGTGAAAAAGCGATTCAAAGTTTTAAAAAATCATATCATTTCTAAATATCAGGGATGTCGGGGAAATAATGTGGATTTTCCTCACACTTTCCCTGTCATCATCACCAACAATCCTTCTCACTCACCAATCCCACCTCGCCCTTTCGTCCCGCACCGCGACTTCTGGCAACAACGGAACCGCATCCACATGTCCACCATCATCTCCGGGTATTGAATTTGAGGTCAGATCGGAGTTGCTTCCAGCACTACTCACATTGGTCCCCGTATGGCTGGTTTTCGATTTACTGGCGAATTTTTGAGACGTCCGAACTTTGTCGGCGGACTTGATTTTTTTGATTGGTTCATTTGATTCTATCGGCATTTTAGAAGGGGGAAGCCGACCGGTCGGTGAGAGATGTAGGAAAAAAATGAAAAAATGGAATTTTTTCATTTTTCAGAGGAAAAAAAATCTTGTCGAAAAAAAACTTTGGTAATTTTTTGGATTTGAAAAAATCGACCGGTCGATACGATGAAAATTTTTTGGATTTTTTTAGTAGGCTAATTGATTTTTTTGCCGAACGTTATTTTTTCTGGTTTTTTGGATTAAAAAATCGACCGGTCGATAAGAAAAAACATGAAAAAAAAGTTTAAATCGAAATTTCTTGACCCTGTGGGGGCAAAATCGATTTTTATAGCATTTTTTGAACAGTAATTTCTCACATCATTACTGTGTAGGAATCAAACATCTCCAAGTCTGCATTAATTCAATTTCTCAGCCGATTGCGTTGCGCAATTCTCGAATTTTTAAAAAGCCGGGAAACTCAGACGCGATAAACGTCTATGATCCGCAAAAAAGTTTATTTGGAAACTAGTTTTCATGTCGTGTGATGAGTGCTTATGTAACTCTTTTTTTTAATAGCTGGTTTGATGGGCATTCTTGGGGTTGAGCGGCGATTACATCAACGTTTTTTATTTGTAAATAAGAAACAACATTGGGAGTTACACAATATTACAACATATGTTATTATGTGGACTGTAGAAAGCATGCTTTTTTAAAATTTACAAACGTCTGAGCTTTTATCAACAAGTCGTAAAGGAGCAACAAATTTGTTTGTAATAAAAGATTTCATTGTGCAGAAATTCAACTTGGCTTAAAAAATTGGCTTTTGGGCCGTTCGAAATCGTTCGCCGTAGAGAAGTGGCGTTCTCGCCAGCAAGAATCAAGAAATGGATGACCTTTTTCAAAACAACCTTTTTGCACTGTGCGGTGTCGCATTGCACCGTAAATTTTACTTGTCGCCGCGCGACAAATTTCATGCACGACGGCGCACTGTGCAGACATGTCAAGACTAGTACTTCTATGGGGTATGGAGTTACAGATCGAGGCATATACCAAAAAAATCGCAAAATTTTTCTGATTCAGAATAGTTAAAAGTTAGCTGCCTAATTTTGGTTTGTAATTGCGAAAAAAATCATCAGAACTTTTCTCGCAATACCACACAAATGCCCCTTTTTTATATATTGGAACTATTATACTAATTAAGGTATAGTATTAATCAAATTTGATATTTTAAGGCTTTTTTCAAGATGCCAGGGTTTAATTTCACTCAAAACTGAGCTTTTGAATTGGTAAAAACATGGTCAAAAAATGGCTTTGCATGGTGTTGCGAGCAAAGTCCTGAGGATTTTTTCACCCATACAAACCAAAATTAGGCAGCTAACTTTTGCATATTCTGAATCAGAAAAATTTTACGAGTTTTTTGATTTATGTCTCGAGTTGCAACTCCATACCGATAGAAGTACTTTCCTTATGAAAAAACCGCTAAATATCGTATTTTACAAATCTCTGATGCGACCACCAAAACTAGAATTTTGGTCACTCCTTATAACCTCTCAATATAACCATCGTTGGTTCCCATTTTCGAATTAAATCTCCCATAAATCTCGCGATTTTCCAAAAAACGCCTCAGGTGACGCGAATTTTTTTTTGGTCGAAATTCGAGTGAAATTCGGAATTCTCCGACGACAAATGGGGGTTCACTCCCTACGTCGCCGCGGAAACCTGAGGTTCAAGAGCGCGGATGATTGATGAGATGGGAGATGAGAGGGAATGGAGACATTTATGAGGATGATGTAACTTTAATTTGACGGGGAAGGCGATTACAATTGTAATATCTCGGTGAATGTAGATTCCTTCCGTTCAATTTTGATAGACGATCAGCGGAAATAAATTGAAATTGAAGTTGAAATTGGTGAATGTAGAACTTCATACAAGAAAATATGAACTACGTCAAAAAGATTCCTTCAGAAAACTGAAAAATATGAAGCTCCGCAATATTTATTTTTTGGCGAAGCGTCCCAGAATTATCGGCCCAGAAAAATCAATTTTGCCTTGCCAGGAACCTGAAATAAAATGAATACAAACAATCTGGATAATTGTTAAGCTGTCCCCAAATTTCCCCATTCTGTCCCCAACGACCCGTCCCCAAAGCTATATATTGAAAACAACATATTGAAACGGCCTGAACGTGTTATTAATAAAGCTCCATTTTACTGATATTCATGGTTACTTTTGTTGAATTTATTGTAAATGGAAGCGGCGACCCTCTATATTATGCTTGTAATGTTTTGTGACTTGTAAATGGGGTTCTTAGATTGCCAAATTATGCTTTTCTGCCGGGAATGACGATCCATTTGCACGACTGATGACATAGGCCGGTCTATTTACACGCTTGCAACTACGTATGCCATGACCTCAATGGGTGTCCTGCTTTTTTGTGTGTTGGTCCTACTGTTTACTGAACATGTGATCAAACAAGGTTTTGTACAAGAGCTAACGAGTTTAAGGTGAGTTTAAGGTCGTGGAAGTCATTGTGTTGGATAACCCGTCCATGTGGCTGTGTATTCTTGTTCTCTCATTTTTTTATTATCATGGCAATGCTGCTATCCCCGTCTTGGCCCTTACAGATGTCGAGATCAAGGAAGTGGCCCAGAAAATGAGAGATGCCGACGATGAGAGACCCAAGTTCTGCGAATTTTATGTGGATTATCAGCGGCACTTTGACGGTGGAGAGTCGGATTATGCCGAAAAATCGTGGGTTCATGATGGTGATTAATGCAACCCTTACAGTTTATTCAAATGGATCCGACCTTCCGTCTTGAACTGGCCCAGTTTTAAAGCCCTTTTGGATCTGGTACCCTTGTTTAATCCCCAGACTGGAATAGCCGAAGTCAACAGTCCGGACAAGCAAAAGAAGCAGAGGGCGTTCATTACGGCCGTCTTTAACAGTGGCCCATTCAAACAATTGATCGATGTCCTTCGGAAAAAGAATCATCCTTTTGCCAAGACTGTCCTCAACCAAACCATGCATGATCTCTGGTTTGGACTGTTCTCCAGAGCCAAGGGAAGGCTGGATTCCTCGGCTTTCGAGCACGTTTTCATCGGCGAGGTGAGCTGAAAATTATTGTAAAGATTCTTGATTTAGGCCAAGAATGGAGAGGTTTCTGGGATGCATAATTGGGCGGTGATCAATAAGTTTGAAAATGATCCAAAGAGTACATTCAATTACAGGGGATTCATCATCAAAAGGGCTGTAAGTTGTGTGTACGCAATGATTACGTAATTGTGCAGGATATAATTGCATCGGCAAACTTTAAATGGGGAAGTTTTGGTTAAGAAGACTGGCAGTTTTTTGATGGGAACATCGCCGGCCTTTGATTTCTCGCTTCTTTCAATGTGTTTCTTGGCCAGGAGGGGCAATAAGAAATGTGAAGTAGGTTGTGGTTTGTATGATCTTTACCACAATAACATTTTAGACACTTATTGATGGATGCCCTGTCAATGTGCAAAGTTATGATCTAAGCCAGAATGGGAAAGACTTCATCGGGACCGTATATCCAGAACCCGGGCCCTCGGCTCCTACTTGTATGGCCAACTTCAAACAAAGAGCGACGGTCTCCAAACAAGGATGAGCTTTCTGGGACACTAAGACATTGCTAGACAACCAAACTTATATATTATATTCATTATATTCATATCCGCTCAGTTTTATTTGGGGAGAGTAAATAAATCATATAAGCATTTCTTTACAGCTCAATGTGTGCAAAGATGTTCTCTTGAGGAGCTGGAGTTAACGGGATGAAAATATTTTACAAAAAGGCTTGATACTCGTAAACTTTTCTTCTTCCTCACCTTTGCTTGCGAGTCTCTAATCCAAGGTTCCTCGCTCCCGATCCTACTCATAAAACTCTAACCGAACGACCTTTATCCATTTTATTACGAAACCAATGAGATACCCGATTAACACGTTCTCCATTGTTTATTCTACCTTCTTATTGACTGACCTTGAGCGGAAGCTAAAGAAACTTCGAACAGGATCTCGAAAAAGCAGACAATTTTTTTGTCTCGAAAAATTGTTACATGCGCCGTGAAGAAGCCAATTCCAAAATGGCGCAAGAAATAAATGGGAATCCCGTTTAGTAAAGTGCACAATTGGATAAAGTTGATGAGTAGAAGAGTGGGAAAAAATAAGAGATCAAAAGTCGGAAGACTCCTCAAGAATTTTTCATAAAGAAAATCGTGATGTCACATCAAGAGTAGGTAAAATAAGGTTGTAAAAAGTTGCTAATAGTAACTCTTTGAGTACAGGCGAGGTCGACCGTTGAATGCCCGGTTAACATCAGCCAAAGAACAGTTAAAATCTTCAGGATTTAAAATGCTGGACAATTGCAGTTTTACACATCTAATTTCAAGGTAATGGTTAGTTTGAGACTCAATAAATCTCTATTTTGTTAGAAAAAGCCTAAGGTCGAACAACGACATAAATGCCTTGCCCAAGGGCAACAAAAGTTACCGTAACCTAACTCATCCTTATCGAACCTCGACAGCCGCTGTCAACGTGTTTGTTTTACGCCGCTGAATTTTCTTTGAAACCGTCTCCCCCCGGGATATCGGCAATATTCATTGATAGCATTGTCTGGCGGTGAAAGTTTTCAATTAATCTCCTGGCGCTTCCTTCGCCCCTAAATCAACTGCGTTCCATCTTCAGCGTCGTCATTTTTTTGGTTGGCTCTGAGCCAGCCGGCTCCCGAGTCAAAGAGCTCAACGAAAAGGAAAGAAGGCGTAAAGTGGAAACATTCCCTCCTCGACGACGGCGTCGACGGTCTTCGTTTTTTCGTCCACGGAACCACCCCGCTTTCAGCGACGCGAGCGTGGATAAAAAAACTCGCTTAGCGCCCGCCCGCTTTCCCGCTGGCGCTCCAGCTGTGGGGGTTTATAAGGCCGGGCGCAGTACCTTGAAGGCACCAGATCCCCTCACGATCCGAACAATTATGAAGACCGCCGTTGTTGTGCTCGCCTTGATCGGCTCTTGCTCGGCCTTCTTGTTCCCCAGCGCCGGAGGCGGCGGCGGTTGCTGGTAAGTGCATTGCATGAGGTTGTCGGCTTGAAGCTAACCTTAACGGCCCTTGCAAGTCCATTTAGTGGCCTTTAAATTGCTGCTAAAGATGCGGCATCACATTTTAGCCTCTTTTTTTACCTCTAAAAATTCATATTTGAGAAGTATTGACAATCTTTTTTGGTGACTGTTTCATATTCTCTATTTTTTCAGCGCTCCCCCACCACCACCACCCGCTCCATCCTGCGGATGTGCCCCACCAGCCCCATCTTGCGGCTGCGGCGCCCCTCCACCACCCCCACCCCCACCACCACCAGCCTGCGGAGGATCTTTCGCCGCCGTTAGCGGCTGCGGAGCCCCAGCCCCATCGTACGCCGCCCCAGCCCCATCGTTCGCCCCAGCCCCAATCGGAGGTGGATACGCCACTGCCCCAGGCGCCGGAGGATTCGGCGGACCAATCGGCGCCGGAGTCGGCGGAGGAGTTGGCGGAGGATACGCCGCTGCCCCAGCCCTCAACTCCGCTCCCGCCCCAATTGGAGGCGGATACCAAGCCGGACCCGCTCTTAACTCGGCCCCAGCCCCCATCGGAGGAGGCTACCAATCCGGCCCAGCCCTCAACTCTGCTCCAGCCCCCGTCGGAGGATACCAGGCCGCCCCCGCCTTGAACTCCGCCCCCGCTCCAGTCGGAGGATACCAATCCGCCCCAGCTCCAGTTGAGGCTCCCGTCCAACAACAGAGCTACCAAGCCCCAGTTGAGGCCCCAGCCCAACAGCAGAGCTACCAGTCCGCTCCAGTCGTCGCCCCCGCCGCTGGAAACAACTACGCCGGACGCAAATAAGCGCACCGTCTCTTCGGCCGCAAGGCCGGCGCATCTCATTCTCAGAACGGTGACTTTAACTGAACTTGTTTGTATATTTTTGGAAATTGCAATGTTTTCTCCAATCTTTCGATGACGTTTTTACTTTGACTGACTTGTTGTTTTAACTATGCATGGTTGTTGATCCATCCGGTCGAGGAATAAACGCTTTTACCCATTATTCAGCAATTCAGGCTATTGAGAACCCCTAAATTACATTGATTTTCGGCAGGATATGGCGGAAACATTGAAAAAAATCAAGCTCTCATGGAAGCAATGTTAAATTTCTTATCGTAGCATATACACTTTAATATTAAATTATTAAATTAAGGCACACTTATGATAATTTAGACACGTTTTCTCTCCATTTCCACGGCAATTTCGGCATCAGTCATGGAATTAATATTGTACCTGGAGAAGAAGGGGTCGGTTTCTCGTACTAACGGAATCAAAGCGACTCTTTCAAATCGCTTGTCCACCTCTCCACCGAAGGTCTTCAGGTCCGATGGGAAGAAGAATGAGCGGCTGGAAATGGGCTTGATTTATTTCTGGTCTGGATTGGTAAACTTTAATAATACAAAGTTTACCAATCTAAACAAGAAGTGTTGGATTATTTTTATCGGATTTAAAGGTTATAAACTTTGCTATTTACGTATTTAAATACCCCAGATTTCATTGGAGATTAGGATTAAAAAGTTGTAATTCAAACGAACTCTCGTTGTGTTAGGCAGAAGCCTAGTGGCGAAAAAAAAGAACGCGAAACGGATCAGAAAACCTTTGGAATATTGAAACAACTTTCCCCTTTGACTTTTTATGATCATACGTTTTACTATTCAAACTTACTGTTCTTCGGCTCGTGCACTTCCGTGAACCTCGACAACAAAATTTACAGCCAGCCTTCCGGACGGATCTCTGAAAGTGGTTGAGATAATAAAAGAACATACATACTGTACCGCGTATTTTACAAATTACAATGCTTGACAATGCCTTGGCCCGTTCTTTATTTCGAGGAGGTTGCGAAATACCACCCAAGATTTGCATTGTTTTACTTTGCAGCGGCCATAGGCGTAGCTAAGATCTATGAGCAAAATGAGCTCAAATAAAACTGTTAAGAAAAGTTGCTAACAAATCATATGTACGTAAATAGAATAGAGCAAATTGAGTTTGCGTCATGCCTTGTTGCGAAATAATAAAACGACTAATTTGACTGGTGGCTCTCTCAACTTCTCACATGTTATGAAGTTTTGTTGATTCTACAGTGAGGGACCTGATCCAATGGCAAAAAAACGTCTCACGTTGCATCCCGGAAGGGACCAAAATGACTCAAAACCCTTCCCTTCTCTAAGCTAAAAAACTCCGCTTTGAAAATCGCGTCCTTTCCTTCAAGGCCGCCCGCCGTCGACTACTGTACGTCATCGCAAAAACCAATACCCACCTTGCTCTTCTCACATGAAACTCTAGATTATTCGCAAAGTATGCAAAAGGTTGGTTAGAAATGGTGACAAGGTTGATTGGATTCGTCTGGGCACAGAAACGGTCCTGAAAAGGTATAAAAAAAGTTTAAAAAAATAGTGGCTTCAACAAAGTATTCTATATAATATCTTCTGATAAACAGCGTACTAAGAAAGAGACCTACCGGCTTGAAACACAACTCCATGGTCAGCTGAATGTCATCGCGGAGTTTGGACTTTTCAATAGGCCTTAAAATGGTCTCATAGAATTGTATCCATACATACGAAGAATTCGAAAAACTTATTTTACAACTAGCACTCACACTGTTCCTTTCAAGCCTCTTCCAATGTACCCATCGTTCATTCCCAACTGAATGAAGTGTGTTTGATTTATAAACATTATATTGCCGTACAAGTAGGCGTGAGAACAGTCAAATCCGGAGGGGGTTTGAAGACGGACCATGCCATGTCTGAAAATGCCTCAAAATGTTTCCAATTGTCAGTAGTACTGTTTTCTTTTACATATCTTTGAGCTTTTCCAATGTTTCCCACAAAAAGTTAAGTTATTTCGTCAAAAGCAAACAAACAGTTTTTTACAAAGATTGTTTGTAAAAACTGGACAAAGGAATGTCGTAACGCGTTGCTTACTCTTCAAAGTAATAGAGGAACCGGTCCGTGCATTGAAAGATCCGCGCCCTCTCCGTTTCTCGGTCCGGTAAATACCAAGTGTTTTTGAGCCACAAATTCGCATTGTCGTCATCGATTATGTAGGCGATATGCGGTCCCTCCGTGATATTTTGATCGAATTTTGCTGAAAAAAAGTTGGCGGAAAATTCTTTAAATGGAAAAATATCAAAAAAAATTTTTGATGATATTTCTGCATAACGCGATCTAAAAACCTCTAAAATGCCGTAGAAAAATTCAAATCACATCATTTGCCAAATTTAGGTAAAATTTTGGCATTTTCTAAATTTCTCCATAAAGGAAAGTCACTTTTCCCAAAACAACTTACTAATTGCGTAATACATGACTTTAATGTCCGTATAAGTGACGGTAAAGAACTCCAAATACATCTCAAAGTCTCCTGCTTTGATCTCCTCAAAACTTTTCGTCGATGAATCTAAAATCTCCTCTCGAGTATGCCGATCTAACCCTCTGTGTGATCTGAGTTGAGGGCCAAAGAAGTCGAGGACTTCCTGTTGTGTCGGCACCTTGGCTTTGGATCTGATTTTGTGAACTCTATGGGCGACTTCCATTTCCGCCGGCTGAACCTCTTCTTGATGAATTTGTGGAGGCGTATTTGTCGTTGTGGTGCGTCGACGGCCTTTTGTGGGACGCCGACTTCGGACGGTTCCATTTTTCCTCCTACTGCCAACCCTTGGACGGCGACTCGTTTTCTTGGTGATTGAGGGGGCGATTGTGGTTGTAGTTGTGGTCGTTGTTGATGTGTCCAGCTCTTGAACCTCCTAGATATTAATTTTGGGTCAACAAAGCATGCAAACAGAATAATGAAAACTGGATTGTAAGATACAGCAGACAATCGGATCTTTTTTAAATTCGTATGTCAGATGTAAAATTTTGCCTATAGTTTTCTGTTTTACAGATTTTATTTTTTTCATTGATACAGTGAGGGATCTGATCCAGTGGCAAAAAACGTACCATTTCGCATCCGGGAAGTATCAAAAATGCAGCGAAATACCTCCCTCTCCAAGTGAAAATACTCCGTTTTGAAGAGCGCGCCTTTTCCCTTACAAAAAGAGCGGGCGCGCTTTTGAAATTGGAGTCTTTCATTTGTAAATGCAGGTATTTTGCCATATTTTTGATAATTCCCGGATGCAAAATAGTACGTTTTTTGCCACTGGATCAGGTCCACCACTGTACTCTCAATTTTCAACAAACTTATTTACCTGAAACAGCCCAAGCTCAACGGCATCTACATCCACACTTTCTGTGGGAACCATCACAGTCGTTGTTGTGACGCTCTGCAACAGCCGCGCCTCCGCTTTTTGTTCTTCCACAAAAAATCTATTCAGCATATCATGAGGGCTGATTGCCGGAGGCATTGCGTCTTGCTTTTCGTCCCTTTCCTCCTGCCGCGATGCCTTGACAGCGCTGAAAAGTTGGCTCAACGCTTCGCCTTCGAATTGGATCGACGAAAGCAACGGCGGAGACAAAGTGTCGGCCAGGGATTGCGCCGTCACCGGAAACGGCAGAGGCGGTGGTGTCGGGCCGTCAGAAAGTACTTCCGGATTTTGTTTGGCGTCGCCGACTGAACGACGTTCGTGCTGGAGGGTTTCGTTGGATTCATGGAGAATGGCGTTGACTGGAAAATTGAAAAAAATGTGAAAGCGTGCTGTCATTGAATTTTGCGTAAAAGAGCTATAAGAGGCTACAGAAGGGCCTTTGGAAAGTGAATGTTTCAACAGTTAAGTTAATTTTCTGTAAAACGAATCGTAAAATAAATTGCCCGACCGTAAAGAAAGCTTTACACAGAGAGAGAATGCTCACAGTACGACGCTTATATTTTGATGAAACGTTTGCCAGCTTGACTTCTAGAGAGGGTATGTTTCGTTGAAAAAATATTTCCGTACACGCATAAAAACGTAATGACCACTCATTATTTTTTTCATTTTTTTGGACACCGATCGGCGGCGAAAAAAGTTCGCTACGCCATGCAAGGCTCGCAGAGATAAAGCAGAAGTCCTTTTCTCGCTGATTTCTCATCAAACAGCAAGCTCAAACATTCAAGAAGAAGTCTGTAACTTACAAAGGAGATACCCCAAGTGCGACGCTCAAATTTTATTAAAATTTTGTACGCACGTCAAGAATAGAGTAAGTATCATTTCTGAAGTTTTTAGCTCACGCTTTGTAAGCCCCGCCAAGATATCCAACAATTTTGCCGCCGAGAGGGTACGCTAAACGTGGAGAGCGTGAAAAAACACTTTTTGGCCATAACCTTGCCAGTTTCGAGCGGAAAACATTATTTCTTTTGTGAAAACATTACCTCTGTGGTAGAAATAGGCACAAAACTTTTTGTGCCAAAGTTGGGCACAAATTTTCAAAATTTTGCCGACTTTTAAGCCAGAAATCTCGGTTGTTTCTGCAAAGCGCAAGCTAGGATTCTGGCATATATTTTAGAAAAACGTATTTTAAATTTATGCCAAGTTTCATCAAAATCTGGGGGATGAACTTGGGGTACTTCCCTTGTTAGGGAAATCATACATATGCGATAAAATTTGAGAAAAATCAAACCGTCGCAACTCTAGATAAATGTCTCATCAAAGATTTCTCAAACATCCGAAAAAGCCCCAAATATTCAAAATCTTACCGTAGCCCGTAAATAGAACCAATAATAAGCCCGACCATGCGTTCATTTCCAAATTCGTCCAACTCTTTTGATCCACGCGAACCTGAATTTATACCCATTCCCGGAGGCGCTGCGTATTTTGTCGCCGTTTTTACAGCCCGGCCCCAACTTGTCCCCATTCCTTCATTGTCTAATTTCCGTCGGTTGTAAACCGAGTTTTCTCGTATTCCAATTCCTCGGCGGCGAGGGGACGTTTTCTGTTGAAATTCGGGGAAATTGTTTCAAAGGAGTCATAACGAAAAAAGCGCCGCGAAAACAAGTTTTGCGGGTTTTATGGTCAACAAACGTAAATAAATAGTCGTCAATTAGCTGGAAATTACATTTTGAGGTGTAATATAAGGGAAAGGGAGAAAAAGAAAAGATGGGATTGTAAAATAAGGGAAAATAAAAATGGTAAAATACGGCAAGTCGAAATTTTAGATATTAAAAATTTCACTCACAATAAAAAAATCGTAGATGTTCAAAGCATTTTAAACCATTCTGCATTAAAAAGTTGAATGGCATTATGATCCCATTCCATTCCATGGCAACAAGTTTTGATTGCTTTGGCAGCATTTTTTTGATTTGAATTTGAAATTTTTGAGATTCCTCTTATCATACGTATTATCTGCTGGCAAAAAAAAGCAAAAATCATTTCTAAAAAATCCGCCTTGGTCCGCTCCTTACCATGTCATTTCTTCGTCAAGGTGCCCTCTTCGCCCAGGTTCCCTCTTCTGGGTGCCTTCTTCGTCCAGATTCTCTCATCGTTCAGATGGCCTCTTTGGATACAACCTTACAAAGTCCTCTTATAACTAATATTTACATATTTATATATAAACAAATTGTTTGATTCTTACGGCTAATTGCACAGAACAGAGATTCCATCATATATCGACTTATCTCATTAGTGGTTTCAACTTACAGGGGAAGTACCCCAAGTGCGACGTGCGACGAGATTTTTAGATCGAAAGTCGGCGAAAATTTAGGACTTTTTGCCGAATTTCAGCGCGAAAAGTTTCATGACCATTTCTACCGTAAAGGATAATGTTTCTACAAAAAATCAAATTTTTCCGCGCGAAACTGGCAAAGTTATGGCCAAAAAGCGTTTTTCTCTCTGACCTCTCTCCACGTTTAGCGTGCTCTCTCGGCTGCATAAATCGTCCGATATCTCGGCGGCGCCTGCAAAGCGCGAACTAAAACTTTCAGGAATTGATATTTAGTCTATTCCCGACACGTGTGCAAAATTTAAAGAAAATCTGAGCGTCGCACTTGGGGTACTTCCCTTGTTAATTGATATTTAGTTCTTCAATTACCTTGTCCATTTTACTTATTTTAAAGCTATAATTCTCAAGTTACAAAAGCCGGAATTTTCCATACCAAACTGCTCAATTCCTCCATTCCACCACACATCACACTTTCAGCCCAACATAATAGCTTGGGGCCAATTGATCATCCCCAAAAGTGTGACTTCCAGTTTATTCATCTGCTCTCTTCAAAAGTTCATATTCCATTTTTTCTGGCCTTGAAACATCGTCCACGTCTATTTTAATCGGATTTGAATTCAAATTTATTATCCAATCTGTCACAATATTTTGAACTCTCGGGGAAGGAAGCATCTGAACACACAACGAAGCGTTCGGAATTTAGAGGAAATGACAAACAGCAGAGCGGTATAAAAGATTAGCAGGCAGTTGGGGAAGGCATCATTCGGAACACTCGATTCCATCATGAACACCATTGTTGCATTGGCACTTGTTGGGTTGGTGGTCGCTGACGACACCGGAGTTACGACTAGATATTGGTAAGATAAGGAAAAGGTTCGGCTAGAGCGTTCTCTGAGAAAAAAATGGTCAAATCGAACCATAGTGCATGCTGGTTGAAGATTACTGGATTTGTTCTTACTATATCTTTACAGGGACTGTTGCAAGAACTCTTGTTCTTGGCCAGGAAAGGCCTCTCTCAAGGAGGGCCCTTCCAAAAGCTGTGATGTTAACAACAACCCCTTGAACGACGGTGGAAACACTCAATCCGGCTGTAACGGAGGTAGCGCCTACTCCTGCTCCACCGAACAGCCCTGGGCTGTAAACGACACCCTGTCCTACGGATTCGCTGCTGTCAATATTGCTGGTGAAAGCGAGAGCGACTGGTGTTGCGCCTGCTACGAACTGACCTTCACTTCCACCGCCGTTGCCGGCAAAAAGTTCATTATTCAAGCGACCAACACCGGCGGAGACTTGGGAAGCAACCAGTTCGATTTGGAGATCCCCGGCGGTGGTGTTGGCCTCTACAACGGCTGCACAGCCCAATGGGGCGCCCCATCGTCCGGCTGGGGATCGCAATACGGAGGAGTCAGCTCTGCGTCGGACTGTAGCCAGCTTCCGTCGGCGTTGCAACCCGGCTGCGAATGGAGATTCGGATGGTTCGAGAATGCGGACAACCCAAGCGTCACCTTCAAGAGAGTCACTTGCCCCACGGCTATCACTGACAAGAGCGGCTGCATTAGATCTGATGACTAGATGGGTGTTTTGAGCACCATTTTAACTTATTTTTGAAACATCAATAAAACTGCGCAGTAAGATTGCGAAGGATTTATTGTTGGCTTTGATTGGAACTGCTCTAGTTTACAGAAAGGTTAAAACGGTGTCAAAACAAGGCCATATTAGGTATCAAGGAGAACCCTGGAGCAGAAAGAGACTGCTGTTTTGATGATGGCATCTAAATATTTCCTTCAACATTGTCGAATCCCGAGAAACATGTCAAAAGGTATCCCAAAAACCTTATTTTTTGAAACAAAGGTCTCTTTCGACACTTCCAAAAATTCAAGGCTTCACTACCATTTCTATCTTCTGCTGTATACACCTTTGTGATGTCATTATCTACCCCATTCTACACATAATTTCGAACACCGAAGTCTTCGGTAATTATCACCGATTACTGAGGATTATCCCGGATTGATTTGTAAGGCGGAGTAATACTATAATGCCTCCAGTCCAATTGCTTTCATCCCTGGAGAGCATGAGTATCTACCTGCTACCTGACTTTTATTACTTTCTACTAGCAAAAAACACAGACTACGGTGTGGAAATTGAAGGATTTGAAGACATTTTTGATGATTTTTCCAGCGCTTTATGTACTTACAATGTGACCATTGTCTTTGCTTTTATCCAAACACCTCAATTTCCTCTGAAGCCCCGCCATTTTGCTTTCGGAGATTTGTATTTTGTCACATAACCACCGAAACCGAAGATACTCGCATCCACCCGTACGTTGGTCTGTTCCGTAAAAGTCTTCGAGTATTTATGTGATCCCGCAGACAAAGATAGATGTATTGTGTCTTCGAAGCGCCCTCTCTTTTTCTCCTTCAGCTCGCCCCCCTCCCCTGTTCCACATCTGGAATTAATGACCTGTGGACATGCCAGGGGCCCTCGTCCTAAAACGGCCCTCCCCGACTTACAAGAAGAAGATATGTATTTTCCATCAGCTCTGATGTTGCTTAGCTTAATCGACTCGGTTCGTATGCATTTCTGGGTCCATCTTCGCGCTGGTGATGTTGCTTCCGGCGCGCGGATATTGGGAATGGGTTGTGGGTTGGCGCAAAGACTTGAGGATTGAACTGGAACGCCGGCACTCGCTGGATGACGTTGTAGAACCGAAAAGGGCAGAATGATGCTAAAGCCTCTGCTTTTAGGCTTACAAGGGAAGTACTTGAAGTGTGACGCTCAGATTTTGATGAAACTTGGCATAAATTTAGAATAATTTTTTCTAAGATATATGCGAGAATCCTAGCTCGCGCTTTACAGAAACAACCGAGATTTTTAGATCAAAAGTCGGCGAAAATTTAGGACTTTTTGCCGAATTTCGGCACGAAAAGTTTCATGCCTATTTCAACTGTAAAGGATAATGTTTCTACAAAAAATCAAATTTTTCCGCACGAAACTGCCAAAGTTATGGCCAAAAAGTTCTTTTCTCTCTGACCGCTCTCCACGTTTAGCGTGCTCTCTCGGCGGCAAAAATCGTTCGATATCTCGGCGGCGCCCGCAAAGCGCGAGCTAAAACTTTCAGGAATTGATATTTAGTCCATACCCGATGTGTGTGCAAAATTTAAAGAAAATCTGAGCGTCACACTTGAAGTACTTCCCCTGTTAGCCCTAAAAGCACAGGCTTCAGCATCATTCTGGTGATTTTTGGGCCGTAATATTTTAGTCACTTTGCATGTATAGGTGGTCATATAAATATTAAATTTTTTTTCCCAAATCGCGATTTTCGGTCCACAAAAAAAAGAAGTCGACGTGCAAACCAAAAAATTGGCGTCGACATGACTTTTTCAGCACCGAATTCCGAAATGCGGTGCTGACTTAAGACTTTGTGCACCCGATTTCGAAAAGCGGGCGCTGAGTTTAGAAAAATTCACCAGATTTCAGAATTTGGTGCCGAAAAAATGAGGTCGACGCCGATTTTTCGATTTGGGCGTCGACTTTTTTGTTCACCGATAATCGCGATTTGGCAAAAAAATTTTTTAATATTTATATGACCATCTTTATATTTACCGCACTACTTTGTATATAGGGCCTTCTCTTGGCGTACTTGACTTTTCACTTTTCCAGAAATTCCATTATTTCCCCTTCTATCCGATGACGTTCCATTCCCCTAAATTTTCATAATGTTGCACTCATTTTTTCGTTGTTGCACACTAACAGCATCATTGGACGTAATTTATGAGCCTCGTCGAAATTGAAGAAACCAACGTTTTGAACTACTTCCTGCAACCTATTCGTTTTTTTCATTTTGGGGTCGCAAACATAGTCATTTCTTATGTAAAAGATGGCAGCAAAGTTTTTTGTAGGCTTCTTGATCTTGCGTTTTTTTATCGAGTTTTCAAAGACGTTGACTTTTTTGGGTTTGCAACAATTGCAGAAGATAGAAAACTGCAAGAAGACTGCTCGGCCCACTAATTTCATTCCAAGAAAGGACATTAAACAGGTTAAAAATTTTTTGAGGTTTGCAAAAAAGGGATGCAAATCTCAAAGCGAACCGCTATATCCATCTAGAGATGATTTTTCGTTGTGAAATAGCCCACTTTAAGTAAGTGCTACGGTCAGATTTTGTTTAGTCTTTTTACATGATATGCTTCGTGACAATTCCTGAAAGTTTTACCCTGCCCTTTGCGGATTTTTTCACAACAAAAATTCCCAGAAAGTAAAGCCTCTTGGCCAACCTTCAATCCACAAAATATAGGTTGTTTTTGCAACGCGCCAGAAAGGAGTCTGGCATTTAAAAAAATCAATAAAAATACGTGCCAATTTTCATTATAATCACTTCCGCCGTCAAAAAACATCTTGTAAGAAGATTCAAGATATCGTATTTTCAAAACAAAATATTTTTTGCAATATACCAGTGATACTTTTTTATATCTGCTTGATATTGTTTTCAACTATTCGGCGTCGCGACACTTGCGGGCAACCACTTTGCGGGCAACCAGTTTGCGGGCAAATTTTTTGCGGGCAGCCACTTTGCGGGCAAAATTTGGGGGGTCACATTTGCGGGCAGCTGAAACATTTGCGGGCAGCTGAGACACTTGCGGGCAGCCTGGGACACTTGCGGGCAGCCGACATTTGCGGGCAACCGGCACCTGATGGTAACTGGGTGGAGGTGGAAATATTACTGCGATATTTTGGAAATTTGCCGACATTTGCGGGCAGCCGACACTTGCGGGCAGCCGACATTTGCGGGCAACAGGAAAAAACAATCACACACACTGTATTGGTACTTTTGGAACTGTTGCCCGCAAATGTCGGCTTCCCGCAAGTATTGCCTGCCCGCAAATGTCGGAAAACTTCCAAAATATCGAAGTAATTTTTCCACCTCCACCTTGTTATCCTCAAATGCCGGTTGCCCGCAAATGTCGGCTGCCCGCAAATGTCGGCAAATTTCCAAAATATCATAGTAATTTTTCCACGTCCACCCTGTTACCCTCACAATCAGGTCTCGGTTGCCCGCAAATGTCGGCTGCCCGCAAATCTTCCAGGCTGCCCGCAACTGTCGACCCTGCCCGCAAATGTTCGAGGCTGCCCGCAAATGCCGGTGCTGGCCGCAAATGTCGGCTGCCCGCAAATTGGCTGCCCGCAAAAAATTTGCCCGCAAACTGGTTGCCCGCAAAGTGGTTGCCCGCAAGTGTGCGCCCGCCAACTATTCTACTGATTGGTTTTATAAAGCTGTTTTTAATTTCCGTTCTCTTTCATGTTCTTCTCTTCTAATCCTTGCCCAATGTCCGAGTCAATCCGAGAAAGAAGTGGGTTTCGAGTCAGATTTACATATTCCTACGTCTAGACGCGGATGACCACCAAAAAGCGGTTTTCGTGCGCTATGATGCATATGAAAAAAACGAATTTGGCGCAAGAATTGTAGGCCTTGAGTGTAATGGCAGTACTTATTCTCTGCGAAAGCTTCCACTTGTCTTCTAAACAACGCAAATGGGCCTTTTCAAATTGACATTCGTTTTTTCTTTATGCGTTATATAAGTGTATATATATAAGATTAATTAGTCTAATTTTACAACCCTCTAAGTCGTCCTCAACCTCTCACGGATTAGACAGTTGTAATTTCCCGATTAACACTATGAGATGCGGGGGTTTTCAGTCTCGCCAAAACACCTGACCAAGAAAAAATAAATATTTTTTATTACTTGTCGTATTTGTTAATGAGGGTGTATTCAGCACGGAATTGTAAATTCATATTGTATTTTGGGTCTAATATATGAATCTTGGTCGGTCTGATACGGGGTGAATAAGGACATGTACATATTTTACAATTTCTTGGCCTCAAATTTTCATTATTTTTTTTAAGCAGTCAGATTAAGTCTTATAATTTCTATTTTTCACCTGCGTGCAACCACTTTACCACTACACTTTCCGATCAGAATTACGATTTTCGTCCCGTAATGTACGTAGTATGACAGAAATTTTGCACGAACAGCTCCTTAGTATTAAAACTGGTGTTAAAAATTATACTCATCGTCCTTGTAGGTCCCTAAAGATTGCCTTAAGAGAACTGAAGCATGCCGTTTACTCAAGGAGAAAGCTCTAGTTAATTCAGGTGATCAGAAAGTTTTGTCCACCAATTTTTGGAAAACTTGCATGACTCACCTAAGGACAAAGATACAAAAAAAAAATTTTACGTGGCAGGTTCTGCTTGCCATGGCTAGTATACATGCCAAGTTTCAAAGTGACTGAGTTAGTATCACTTGAGATATGGGTGGTCAGAAATTTATGTCAGGGAATGTATTCAATTAATCCACTGCTTTCAAAGTTATGGGGTTTGTTTTCAAAAAATAGTAAAAATGCCTAGTTAGCCTTATGATAATTATTCATGCCACTTATACACCTGGTAACTTAATTCGAATAATTTAACTGCCAAATCCGTCGCTTGAATTTCCTGTTCTAAGAAATTGTTGCCTGATTTCCAAAGATGCCCGCAGAACCTTCGTATTTCTTTCAGATGCCCGCAAATGGTTTCTGGTAAGTGCGGACCCTCTGGGAATCGGTACTAAAATTTTTTTTTAAAAACTTTGCATCAATTTAGATTATTTTTTTTTTTTGAGACAAACGTGACACTTCTGGCCCGCGCTTTGCAGAAACCACCGGCATTTTTGGCCAAAATGGTGGAAAGAATTTGGCTTCTGCTTCGGCTTCATTTGTCAGCCTAGCGGGAAAATAATGAGTATTCTGTCGCTTAAAAAGTCGCATTGTCACCGAGAAAATGAATTGTGTCGCGGCCGGAAAATATTACTTTTCACTTCAGCGATGCAATCAGTGCAGCGACAGATCACTTATTATTTTTCCCGCCAGGCTAATAAGAATCATTTTTTTGTAATTTCTGCAAAATTTTATGGCTGTTCCTACCGTAAAGGGATATCTTTCACAAAAAGTTTCACTTTACAAAAATATGCTACTTTTAATACCCCAAAATCTTGATACTACATATAACGGCCAAAAAAATTACAACACCACCGACCGACATGCTTTTCCCCCTCCGTCACGTCGAACTTTAATTAATGACCGCCGGCACAAATGTTTAGATAAGCCCTGGGGCAAAAAAAAAATACATAAAATTCGTTTGAAATTGGCCGCTGACGCACACTGCTAAATATATAATCGGACAAGGTGGCGCCAGGAGGATGTGATCCGCTCTGTCCGCCGCCGTTGGGGCTTTTATGACGGGATTGGGGTTTTGTTCGGATGACTTTACACTGACGAATTGTTATAATACAGATTCATTCCAAGAGGCGGGAAAAGAGGTTTTGGTTTTTGTTTGAGGACAAAAGTAACGTCAATTTTAAGGTTAAGGTGGAGAGGTTAGGGCTACCGTAAAGGGCTGGTGGCTGTTTTGGAATTGCTCTTTTGGACTGTGAGGACTATAGTAAATAAATGATAATTTGTTTTCTAAATATTCAAATGGCACAAAAGTTGACCGAAAGGTCGAGTAATAAGTTGTTCGTGTTTTCGAGCTTGACATATAGATGGTTCATTTTGAATAGAAATTTTTAATATTAGGTTGGCTAATTTTTTTTTAAATTTCTTCTCTGGATCACAACAATCTTTTTGGGGCAGTTGAGCAAGGACAACAAAGTATAACTTGTAGTAGAGCTTGAGTATTGTCAAGTAGAGAGGCAACCAGGCCACTGTTTTCGCTAAATTCTTACAACAGCATGTTAAAAAAGGTCATATTTTGAGGTGGCTTCTTCTACAGCTCTTAAAGAGGTCTGGTTCCCACCGGTTCTATAGCCCAACTAATCAGTATTTAAGGCGTGAACATTGTCAACAATTTCACGGTAGTGCATTGGTCCGGCAGGTCCACTTTAACGGCGTAAATACACCTTTAATTTTTGCTTATAATTTTTACACAGTAAATAATAATAATAAATCCCCAAGATTTTAGCTTTCATTTGGAAATGATTATGTAAACACGGTCGTAGGGAAAACATCTGGCTTTATGAACTTTACACTGCAAAATTACTATTGATTTACGTTTTTTTAGCAATAATCTTTGAAGCTTTGAACTTCCGCCTAAAAATCCAAATACTTCCTGCAAAGCGCGGGCTAAATTTTCATAGGTGGAGAGCCAAAAAAAAATACTGCAGGAAGTGCCTACGAGGCCTGGAAAAGCGGTTGGACGGACGGCGGATGGTCGGCGAATGCTCGTGATAGATGCGGCGAAGACTTTCGATATGATCACAATTTCTGATTTTAGCTCGGAAATTGTGATGACAGCTATTGCTAACCTTAGTTTTCTTGACCCTGAGTTATTGTAACATAGAAACAACAAAAACTTGATCCAAAAAACGAAAATCCATAAGTACTAGCTGGATATTATTGGAGTAATACATGTACAACACCTCCATCCACAAACCGAGGTAACGCAAAAGTATGGTCGACTCAAACTATCGCTGACCCAAAAAACCGTAGCGCCGCTGCTTTGCCTATCAACCAATTGTGACTGTAACTGCCTACATGTCAAACAGATATACTTTCTTAATCCAATTTTAATGAAATTTGTCCTATTAAGGCTAACGTGCGTATATTGCAGGTTCTTTGATTTATCCCTTACTTCGCCTACGCCGCTTTTAAGGCCCAGACAAAGAGTGTCGGAGGATCTGAATCACTCTTCCGTCAACATCATGCGTACTCTTTTCCAGAGATGATATAAGCCTTCGAGCTCAGCGGAAGCGCTGAGATTATATGGATTTTGTTTATTTTTTTCATGAGGTTAGCGGAAACGAAGGGTGGAACATCCGGAACTGGAAGATTTATTTTTCGAAATAAATACATGGGAATACATGGACCAAAATTATTAAAAATCGTGTTTTCGGTGTTTTTGGGACCCATAGAGTTCGGGGTTTTTGTGTGCTATGGTGCTTAATTTAAGGATATTCGTTCCTTGACACGCCTCTCGATATTTCGGGTCGCCGACAGTTTGGGTCAACACAAAATCGAACCCAAAAAAGCTTGTGGGCGGTGCCTACGAGGCCAAGCCGTCGGATGGTCGGCGGAGGCACGGCGAAGACTCGGCGGAGACTCGGCGAAGACTTGCAATATGCCCACTTTTTCTGATTTTAGGTATTACTAATGTTAGCGTTTTTTATCCTGAGTTATTGTAACAAAAATTTCCGGCCAAAAGCGAATTTCCGTAACTTTTACCTAGATATTATTGATGTGAGTACGCGTAAAATACCTCATAATAGGTGATAAAGAATCCTAGGACTCGATAGATCTTTTTTTCTACTAATAACGCCTTTCTCGTGCATTAAACGCCTCCTTCATGCATATAACTACGAGCCGACGCGAGCCATAGTATCGTTACCCCGACCCAAAAGTCGCTGACCAGCAAAGCTGTAGCGTCTCCTTGACTATGCGACTGATTATAACAACATTTTCTTTGTTTTTACGTGTATTACAAAACGCCCACTGTACAGTCCATAACTCGCATTTTTAACATGTTATGGACTCCTTAATTTACGCAGTTCCAACTATTCAATTTGTCAACAAGTCTCAGTCAATATGTCTTACAGTCATTAATTTTCGCAGTCGAAGTTCAGGCTCATTACGTTCAGACCGTGCAGGTGGGAATATTCAACGAACTTTGTCCAGTAAAAAATATTTACAAAAAATGCTGCATGGGGTCAAACAAAACGAGTTTTGGCCAAATTTTTTGCAATTTGCCATGAGTTCAGATAGTCATCTTCAAGCTTTTCATGCTAAAACTTGCATAAAGGCGATAAATTTTCATCAAATTTCAGCCAAAAGAACTTCGATTTTTTCCGTAGGAATCTCAGAAATACAGTGGCGGATCTGATCAAAAAAAACGTACCATTTTGCACCCGGGAGGCATTAAAAAATGTGGCAAAATACCTCCCTCTCCAAGTTAAGAATCTTCGGTTTCAAACTTGCCCTTTTTTGAGAAAAATGGCGTTTTTTAAGCTGGAGGGGGAGGCATTTTGCTACATTTTTTAATACTTCCCCAATTCTAAATGATACGTTTTTTGCCACTGGATCAGGTCCGTCACTGTACGCCTTATTTTTAGGAAAGATTAACCTAACCTTTTGCCGAGTTCCAAAGTCTGAGCGTCGCCTACTTTTGCTGTGTTTTAAAAGAGAGTTTTTTACAGATTGAAGCTTCTCATAACAAGGGCCGGACATTTCGAAAAAACGACCAACTCAGAATCTTTTGATATTTTGCATAGTTGTTGTACTATGATAGCTGAACGACAGCACGAAATTTTAGTTTCGGAAATTACCGTATACGGGGGTTACGGTAGGTACAATTTTTACAAAGATTGGGTTCGTATGCAAAGACCTCAAGGAGTAAAGGCACAAAACCTCGCTGTTTTACGTTTTTGACCATGGGGAACATTTTCATAATTGACAACTTTGCCGTAGGATGTTACCTTCGACTACTTTGAAAAATACCAAGGTACCATATTGAATGTAACTTTTTTGCAGAGAACTTGTCTCAACTTTTGAAACCTCTTAAAAATACTTTGACATTTATGTAACGACATATCAAAAATGCGCGAAAATAAAAGGGGGGGGTTTTGGAGTTACGGTACTTTGAATGTTGCCGGTACGGTATATCAAAAAATAATTTTTTCCAAAATCGGTGTAGAAGACCCGCAAAAATTGCCAAAATCCGTTTTCGACCATGGCGAACATTTTTGTAATTGACACTTTTTTTGTAGGATGTAGTCTTCGCCTACTTCGAAAATGACCCACATACCATGTGTAATGTAACTCTTCGGCATTCTACTTGTCTCAACTTTTGAAACCTCTCAAAAATACGTTGACATGTATGGAACAACATATCAAAAATTTAGAAAAATAAAAGGGGGGGGGTTTTGGAGTTATGGCAATTTTAACGTTGCCCGTACGGTATATCAAAATTTCATTTTTTCTAAAGTTGGAGTACGACAACCGCAAACCTTGCCAATATACGTTTTCAACCATGGGGAACATTTTTGTAATTGGCAGTTTTGTTCTAGGATGCAGCCTTCGACCGGTTTGAGAAATGTCGAGATACCATGTTCAATATAACTTTCCGGCATTCAAGTTGTCTCAACTTTTGAAACCTTTCAAAAACACCTTGACATATGTGTAACAACATATCAAAAATTTAGGAAAATAAAAGGGGGGGTTTTGGAGTTACGGTACTTTGAATGTTGGACATACAGTACACTTCGATTTATTCTCGGCTTAACTTTACGTAGATTATTTTAAAAACAAAATATAATGTTTTATCTGTGTTGTACGACCCTCACAAACTATTTTCACTAGGAAATTCAAAAATTTTAGTCCTAAGCATACTGTAACATATCGTGCGCAGATGACTGGTTACTGTAACAGCAAGATCAGTGATTTCTTAATTTTTTTGTATCAATTGCCACGGTTTAGGGATGTGTGTGCCATACGACGGTGGAATCTATCAAAATCGGATGTCAGCATCACAGAAAAAGTTCGGTGTACTGTATGTCCAACATTCAAAGTACCGTAACTCCAAAACCCCCCCTTTTATTTTCCTAAATTTTTGATATGTTGTTACACATATGTCAAGGTGTTTTTGAAAGGTTTCAAAAGTTGAGACAACTTGAATGCCGGAAAGTTATATTGAACATGGTATCTTGACATTTCTCAAACCGGTCGAAGGCTGCATCCTAGAACAAAACTGTCAATTACAAAAATGTTCCCAATGGTTGAAAACGTATATTGGCAAGGTTTGCGGTTGTCGTACTCCAACTTTAGAAAAAATGAAATTTTGATATACCGTACGGGCAACGTTAAAATTGCCATAACTCCAAAACCCCCCCCTTTTATTTTTCTAAATTTTTGATATGTTGTTCCATACATGTCAACGTATTTTTGAGAGGTTTCAAAAGTTGAGACAAGTAGAATGCCGAAGAGTTACATTACACATGGTATGTGGGTCATTTTCGAAGTAGGCGAAGACTACATCCTACAAAAAAAGTGTCAATTACAAAAATGTTCGCCATGGTCGAAAACGGGTTTTGGCAATTTTTGCGGGTCTTCTACACCGATTTTGGAAAAAATTATTTTTTGATATACCGTACCGGCAACATTCAAAGTACCGTAACTCCAAAAACCCCCCTTTTATTTTCGCGCATTTTTGATATGTTGTTACATAAATGTCAAAGTATTTTTAAGAGGTTTCAAAAGTTGAGACAAGTTCTCTGCAAAAAAGTTACATTCAATATGGTACCTTGGTATTTTTCAAAGTAGTCGAAGGTAACATCCTACGGCAAAGTTGTCAATTATGAAAATGTTCCCCATGGTCAAAAACGTAAAACAGCGAGGTTTTGTGCCTTTACTCCTTGAGGTCTTTGCATACGAACCCAATCTTTGTAAAAATTGTACCTACCGTAACCCCCGTATACGGTAATTTTCGAAACTAAAAATTCGTGCTGACGTTCAGCTATCATAGGACAACAACTGTGCAAAATATCAAAAGATTCTGAGTTGGTCGTTTTTTCGAAATGTCCGGGCCATCCTTCGATTTGTAAAAAACTCTCTTTTAATTAGTACGTCTTTATGAATTTTCACCCCAAATTTTCACGCGACATTTCCCCGTAAACTTGCACTTTTGACTGTCTATTAAAAAATTAAGTCTAATGTCACCAAAACGTACAAGCGTCGTGATTTTGACAATTATTTTTTGCGCCACGAGGAAGTAATATTCTTGTGCACTTGGTGTAATTTTTGGTCAAGTGCAATTTTTATCCGTTTGCAAGGGATTTCCATTTTTATTGGGCGCATAAAAAGTTGAATATCGGATAATATTGGCGATAAACATTTTTCGTTTGATTAGAAAATTTACAGATGTTTGTTTTTTTTTTTGCTTTATAGCGGAATTTCCCGAAGTGCGAGGCTCAGGTGTTATTCGAAATTGGCGAAAATTTAGGTTATTTTTTCATGGGAGATTTCTAGCTCGTACTTCGCATAAACGACTGAGAATTTTGCATTCTAAATTGGTCAAGACGTACCAGTTTTTGCGAATGTTGGCATGTGAAATTGGCACCTTTTTCTACCAAATTTCTGTACAGAAAATTAATTTTTTTTCACAACCTTTGCACTGTGCAATCTTTTGCTTTCCGCACCGTGCAATAGGCATTTTTGGGCTGTCGCTGGCACCCAGACTTCTTTTGCACACTGCTAACGCCAAAAATCAGACTGGCGGCTTTCCGGAAGGGCAAGCATGATCGCCTAGGTTCAAATACGTCCCTTTGTTGGCCCAATTTTTCCAAAAAAAAATTTTTAAAAAATCTAAAAATTATACAAATTTTTTTAACGCCACTTTTTGAAAACGTATATTTTGCGATTTTCTTAAAATTTTCCTTTCCCTTCTTACTTCGTCATTCGTAAAGACTGCGTAACAACGTCTAATAGGATTGTCGTTGAAATCACTGTCGAACACGTCATGTTCGATTGTGCACCTTTAGAATAATTAAAAGGTGACTCGATGGATGCCGTGTTTAATCCCTCGGCGCATTTAAGCCCCTTAATTTTAAAGCCGCAATGTCTTCCTTACATTTGAGAGCAAAATTGTTAATGGTGCTTGTTTCGTCGTGATTTTTTGCCTTTTTCACAGTGACGTTTTGTACAGTTATAGCATGGTCACGGCTGTATGAGGAGGTCCGAGCCTCCTCATTTAGAGTTTCGAGCCAGTTTTTTAGGCCAATTTTTGTCAAGTTTATGCGAAAATGAACCTCAACATAACAACGCCCATCTAAACCGAGGAGATTCTTTGATCACTTGCTATTTTTTTGATTTGACTGTATGTATTAGGATGGCCCATAAGTCTTGAAGCACGGAGAGACAAAATAGACTTATTTGTCCGCTCGCAAAGTCGCTGGACTGATTTTTTATCCGTTTTTCGGGAAAATAATGAGCACAATGCCGCTGCGCCGATCGCAAATTGAAAAGCGATCTGATTTTGCCGCAACACAATTCATTTTTGATTTTCCCGCGACACAATTAATTTTCTCGCCGGTTATGCAATTTTCAATGCGACCGCATTATTTTTCCGACAGACTGTTCTTTGCACCATGAAATTTCTTGATTTTTTCATCGTGCAATGGGATTATGGGTTGTCACTCGCATCCTGACTTTTTGTGCATAGTGCAAGCGCCAAAAATCACCTGAGCGACTTTGCGGACGGACTAGTCTTTTTCCAATTGCGTGTCTCCTCACTTTTCATACTCTCTCGTCGACAAATCGTACTCTCTGTCGTTGATTATCTCATCAGTCCCCAAAAAACGTGCGTTGGCTAAATCTAAAACAATTGAAATTTACCGCATTTCGAATTTCTCTACAATCATTTCGGAGGAAAAATTTCCACATTCTTGTTTTAATCTGCCGTTTTTCATCACAAAATCCTCCAACTTTTCCCGCTTCAAGACCCCAAAATAGCGGCCTTATTATTAGAAGAAGTTAATTCGCTATATCCCCTGCAATTTCCCTTCAATTATCCAGCCTCCCGATTACACGCAATTAGCTGACATTACACAGAATGTCACCCTTTTATCGACCACTCTTCGGAATTGGGAATATTGGAGCTGGGAATTATTTAACGGATTAGATTCAAATCTCCCCTCCAGCTTTCGGAAAACGTCTAAACGCGGAGTTTTTGACACTTTTCCGAGCCCCACAAACAGCTTCTTTAACAACGAAACTTTGTTTTTATGCTCTTTTATGGGAGATTGTAAACAACTTTTGTTTTATTGTATGTCCTGTTGCGAGATTATTTGATGTCGCAACATGGCAATAGTTTTGTTTTAAGACATTAATGAGCCGATTGTGATCTCTGTAAAAGTCTTAATAAACGGGGCAATTGTTTGTGTCCATCATTAGAATTGTTGTAATTGTAAAATCGGGGTTCGACTTTGTCTCTGCGTTAGAAGGGAAGCTCTCTAGGCAGGACGCCTTTTGTTATGGTGAAATATTAATAAAACAAGGGGATTTGACGCTCAGGTTTTAACAAAACTTACAAGGGGAACACCCATGTGCAACCCCCAGATTTCCTTTAAATTTTGCTCACGTGTGGAACCTAGGTGACCTTATGTGACCTAAGTTAGGTCACATATCAATCCCCAAAATGTTAGCTCTTTTGCAGGGCCATGAAAAACTCCTTGGCTCTATGTATGTCTGCCAGCGCGGAGAAACTGTACAGGGTCTACCAATTTTGTGGCCCGATTTGAATTGGCTATAACTTCTTTAATTTTGGGCCAAATGTTAAAATTCTTTTTTTCCCTGAATCCTCAAACGTCCCCATTTTGTGTAGTAGCAAATATAACATACCTTTTTAGAAAACTACAGTAAAAAGTAACAAACAACAAAAAACTAATATTTTCTTTAACCGTTTTCGGTTGTATTTTTTACCACAAAAATGCGATTTTTCTTTGCAACCCAAGCCTTATTCACTTTGAAATTTCAGTTCAAGTCTTTCTAAAAGCCATTCTGAAGATCTCTGAAACACAAAGCCCAAATTTTGTAAAAAAATTCTGCATCGATATACCACGTTATTGCAATGTTTTTTGACCCACAGGTGGCATCCAAATGTTCGGTATACATTTAATGCACATCTAACATTTCAGAATGTCATAGTATTTTTGACGTAAAAAAATTAGCATTTGATAAGGCTACTTTTTGTTTTTTTAATTATTAGCAACATGGTCAAATGTAATATCGGGTAATCCCACCTGGTCAACTAAAACCGCCCACCAATGCAAGAAATGGCTTTATAAAGGCTCAAAACCTGAGTGAAACTGTTTAATGGGCTTAGACAGTAATTGAAGTGGAAATTCAGTGGTTGTTGCAGAATGCCAAAGTCGTGTTTTGCTATTCTCCGACTTGTGAAACTACGGCACCTCCAAGAAAGCCTGTATCGTATCTGTCTCGCCCCCGCGCCTTCTCCGTAACCGTCCCTGTGATATTACACTGCTCTTTGAATCCCACACCATTTTTCTAATACTTTCAATGGCACAATTTTTTTACTAGTGCTCGGCCACCAAGACCACAACCCACACTTTACAACCCGTCTTGGATTTATTTTCAGTTACTCTTTAAAACTTTGTAAATTGCGTCTCTGCCCGCTTTCCCAGAAGCGTAACGGAAATACGGCAATCGAGTCTAATCCGGGTGAAAATATTTTATAAATGCGCCTGACCAGATTACATCTGAACTTGTATTTTTCGGATTTTCGAAATTTTTGGACTTTCTCGAAATTCAAATTCAAAAATTTGTGCTTTAAAATTTTGCAAGCACAGAAGCAGCTAACGTATTTTAAATTAAAAATTTTTAAAAAAATTTTCATTTTTTTCAGAATTACTACAAAGCAACTTATTTTATCCAAAAAAATGTCTTTTTTTGATCGCGCGAAGTCTTTTGATTTCGAACCCGACGAACACCGTATTTTACATATACCCTACAAAATGCATGTTTTCAGATGCATTTATTTCGCACAAATGACTCGATAACGCGGAGTTGTCAGCTAAACACTACAGATTACACCGATGCATTTCGGGTGGCATTGGTTGGAATTGTCGGGTCAAGTGTTGCCACGGTAAGAGTCAAGTGTTTCTCTTGGAGGAAAAGGGGCAAAATAAGACTTAAAAAAGTGCAAGGGTGATTTGTTTTAGAATTCTGAGGACTTTTTACTGCATTTAAGCTAAAAAATCTGTAAAAAATTTTTTATTTTTTTTTTGCATTTTTTGATGCAAAAAATAAAAAAATTACTTCGAAGTAATTTTCAGATATCATTTGTTGAAAATCTCCTCCTCTTCTATGTATTTTCAACGTCGCGAAAGCTACGACGACAAAATTATGCGAATCCGGTGTTATTGGCCTTCTTTGATTCGGTCGTTTCGATTTGTTACATGTTGACTATTTGTGTCCCTGTTATCGGCTATACAGTGCACAGCGAGCGAGTTATCCGGATATGGGCCAATTATATGAGAGTTACGTATGTTATTAAGGTAAGTTTTGAGGTGAAAAATACCTTTTGGCTGAGTCTTTTTCGGTTGTTATTAATTTTTAATTTTCAGCACTTCGCCTTGAACGTCTCGAATTTCTTGTTGGTAGTGGCGAGTTTGGAGAGGTACTTGGCGAATGGTCCCATTCTAAAACAGGTAAGAAGGTAGTTCGACCGCAGTCGAGTCATCATATGGTTAGCAGGGGTAGTCGAAAAGTTCAACACATTTTCTCCGCCGAGAGAGCATGCGAAGTGAAGAAAGCGGACGGAGAAAAAAACAGTTTTTGGCCGCTAGTAATTTCGCATATGTCTTTAAAAAATATTGGATTGATGCATAATTATCCGGCGTTTTTTCCAACAAATTTCGCGATCTGCTTTGTTGTTGTCGGAGAGTTCGTGAGGGACCCATCCAGCCAATTTTCATACCTTTCCAAGCTTTTTGAGACGTCGAACGATCGTTGACTGGTTGACATTGAAGTCGTCGTCAGGTCCCTCACTGTAATCTAAATGTTATCTATAACTTTTATTTTCGTATTTTACAATCCCCTTTTTTTCAGAGCTTCCAAAAGCGCCTTCTCGTTCTGATTGTGGGCAACAAACCTCTTGTCATTTTCATGATCTTCCTTCTCGCCTTCGTCTTCAAAGCCACCCTCTACTTCGAGACCGATCTCCTCGAACTGGATTGTCATCCCATCGAACGGATTCATCCAATCTGGCTGGACGAAATGGAACTCGGCTCCACCTTCAACTGGGCCGCATGGAGGTTTTGGATGCGGAAAGTCTTCACAATCATCCTGCCCTTTATTGTTCTGGCGTTTTGCAACGCGCATATTGTTTTGCATCTGCGAAGGAAGCGGCGCAAGTCCGAGAAGCAGCACTTCACCCATCCGCCGCCAACCATCGGCGTCACCGTTACGCGATATCCGTTAAAAAAGTTTATGCGAAATTCGCAACGGACCATTTCGCAGACCGATTCCGGCAAGTCCTTCAAAAGCCGGGGATCCTATATTATGAGGCAGCGGTACAGTGAAAAACGGGGAGTCCGAGTGGCGACAAGGACTCTGGTTATGGTCGTCGGATGCTACTTGATTTCGAATTCGGTGTCTACGATTCTGAACATCTGGGAGTATTTTGACTCGCTGTTCTTCAGATACGACCATTACTATTTCTATTTGGTGGCATCGGATCTGGCCGCATTGGTAAGCGAGTTGTGATTAGTTTTTGGTCAAAAAATTTAGCTCTTCTTTGATGCGTAATGCGCTCTGTTTAGTCCACAAACTAACAAGTAGTCTGTATATCATTTCATTAAAATTTTAACTCAGACTTTACCGGAGCAACCGAAATTTTCAACGACCTCGAGAGAGAAGGCAAAATTGAGAGTGGCCTAAAGAAAACGCCTTTTGGCCGTATACCTGCCACTATCGAAAAGAAAAAATCGGCTAACGGACTTCCAAAGGTTTCACAAAACTACCGTTACTCTAATCTTCTTACACAAAGAGGCTCTAGTTTTGTTATGATGTTGAATTAATTTTGAAAAGGAAGTATAATTTCTATCCCTCCCGAAAAAGCTGATTAACGTTTCTTTTGAAAAATGCGCTAAAATTTGAGAAACAAAATGTAAAGGTATGTAAAATGATAGAATTTTTCGATGACAAAAAGGCATGAGAGCAGTTAAAGAAAGACCAAATTTTTATTGTAACTGATGAGATATGAGGATTTGAAAAAACTCGGCACAAATTGAGATAATTTTTTCTGACAATAACAGATACAGTGACGGACCTGATCCAGTGGCAAAAAACGTACCATTTTGCATCAGGGAAGCATCAAAAATATGGCAAAATGCTTCCCTCTCAAAGTGAAAAAACTTGGTTTTGAAAGGCGCGCCCTTTCCCTCACAAAAATCGGGCCCTTTCCCTCACAAAAAATTTTTTTCAACTTTATAAACGCATCGAAAATTTCAAGCAAATACGGTATCGGGACAAAAAAAATAAAAAAAAAAACTTTTTCGAAATATTGTCATGTTTTCATCAATATTCCAGTGCACCTGTAGAGCACTTTCACAACGCATTACCGCTTTCTTTCACCATCATTTTTCAGCTCACCATCTGCGGTTGCGCTCTTCGACTTCCGATTTACGTCATCAACGACAAGCGCATTCGAAATGCCCTTTATCGGGCTTTCCTTCGGCTCCGCTTCTGCTGCCGCAAACCGGATCTCAAGGACTTTGATCACGGGAATCTGGAGAAATGGTCGATTGTCATCGTCTCCAACAGCCTGCGCAGCAATGTGACCGGGATTCCGATCACTCAGGAGCGGAAAAGTTTGGACCAATTGGCATTGCTGGTCCAGAATCGTCGCAAATTTTTGGTGCAGATGACTGTGAATCTGGGCGCGAAGGGGATGCATCTTGAAGACGGGTCGTTGGATTACACAACGTTCTTGACGGATATCGTGGAAGAACAGTTGGAACTCACCGGAGATTCAAGGTAAGAGGTGTTTATGAGCTACAGTGGAGGACCTGATCCAGTGGCAAAAACGTAGCATTTTGCATCCGGGAAGCATCAAAAATGTGGCAAGATGCTTCCCTCTCCAGGTGAAAAAACTCCGATTTCAAAAGCGCGCCCGCTCTTGTTGTGAGGGAACTTCAAAACGAAGTTTTTTCACTTGGAGAGGGATGCATTTTGCCACATTTTTGACCTCAAGTATGCAAAATGGTACGTTTTTTGCCACCGGATCACCTCACTGTAAAAGAAGAACCAGGGCTGTTGAAAACCAGGCGTATTTTACAATTCAAAGCTACTTAAAATCTAACATACTAATTCCAGACGACTTCTGGATACTCCGTTTGAAAATGCTGTGACTGATATTGTAGTGCCCGTCTCAAGCCGAAGCTCGTATCGGTCCAAACGCAAATCATCAAATAAGGAAGAAAAAGTTGACGAGAAATTAATGGGTTAACATCTTGTTATTACACTTTGCTTATACTTGTACAAAAACGTTAACAGTGCCTGTTGTTGGAATTTTAACATATTCACATATGTATTTGGCAAAGTTCTATGTTGAAAAGTTTGGAAATAAACCGGTTATGAATTGAGATGAGTCCAGGATAGGATCACACTTTCCGGGCAACCACTTTTTCGGCAGCAAAAAGAACCACGGACATTCTACGGGCATGTTTGGAAAACTGCCAAGATTTGCTTACAACAGGAAATTCAAACCATGGATTTGGCAGTTAGATGTTGCGAATTGAGTTTCCAGGTGTAAAAATGGCTTGGATTGTTACCATAAGGTTGTCAGGCGTCTTTTTTGAAGACTAACTTCCAAAACTTTGAAAGCGGTGAATGAATTCAATAGATTCGTGTACTTATCAGCATCTGGAAGTCGCCAACGCAAAATTTCTACCATACTACAGTGGGGGACCTGATCCAGTGGCAAAAAACATACCATTTTGCATCCAGGAAGCATCAAAAATGTGGCAAAATACCTCCCTCTCCAAGTGAAAAAACTCAGATTTCAAACGCGCTTTTTTTGTGAGGAAAAAGGGCGCGCCCTTCAAAACGAACTTTTTTCACTTGGAGAGGGAAGCATTCAGCCACATTTTTAATACTTCCCGGAACGTTTCTTGCCACTAGGTCAGGTCCCCCACTGTACGTAGATCAAGGGAGGCAAATTGTAACTTTAATCGGAAAATGTTGGCTGCCCGCAAAGTGGTTGCCCGCAGGTCTCGCGAGGAAGAGTTAAATTGCCGGGAGTGGTAAGATAGACCAGTGGTTTATGATTTTTCTCGAAATCGGCTGTTCATGGGGATATTTTTGGCATAGAAAAGAGATACGCCGTATCCAAATTTTAAAAGTCTGTTCGATAATATTTTATTTTTGGGGCAAAATTTGGTTAAAGCTCCCAAATAAATTGATCGAAAAATTGTTCAAAAAATTTCGTAAAAAAGAATTGAGCGCAGCATTTGAAACGTCATTGAAAATAACTTTATTACCAGGTATTTCACTGTCCACTTCACTCACGGCCGGATGGCAACATGGAGAAGATCTTTTCGACGACATACTGAATGAACATGGATACCTCAACTTTATATCAAATTGCTTCCCTCGACCACCCAAATAAATAAAAAATGTTCCTCCATCGTTTTCCTCGCAATTTAGCGATTTCAAATGACATAATTCCGATTGATTTTCGATTGTTTCTGCTCCACTTCAGCGCCTCCTTTATTAACAAAACTCGACCTTGTCGACAACCCTTCATTTCTCTTAAATTTTTTATCTCTTTGCTGGTGATCAAGTGGAAAAAAGATGAAATTTTTGAGACTGGCAGTCGTGTTCATGTTGTTGATAATCATGAATTTTGGAGTTGAAGGATTCAGCGAACCGTAAGTTCAGAGAGATTTTACAGAAATTTGCAAAGTTTTCCATCCAAAAATGAGGGGAATGCTAAATATATGATTTTTGCATGAAAAAAAAACTATTGTGATTGTAGTTGAACCACAAAATAAGTAACATTTCGGATTTCAGGCGCGGAGTGCATCATGTCGAGCGTCAATTCAACATCGAACTTCCGCTTCACTTGCGACGCAAATAATGGCCTTCATGGAGAATATTTTCATGATTTTCACGAAAATTAATGGCTTTTTCAACATTTTCTGTATATAAAATGTGATAAATATTGCTGAACGATCACTTACATTGCATAATCCTGAAAAAGATGAAAAATGGATACCAAAATTACCTTATTTTATCCTGTTAACCTCTAGAAATAATAAAAACTCTAAAATGAATAAAATGAAGTGTTTATTTTTATTATGTAATATGCCATGATCCAGTTCGAAACGTATTTTACACGAAATTCGACTAAATTCCTGTTTGGCGGTAAAATTTCTTTCAAATTTTACAAAAATCAATAGTTGCCACCAATTTATTGATTTTTTGCCTAAAACTTTTTTTCTTTGAACGACTGGTCAATTTCGACCTCCTCGCCTTGTTCTCAACAACTCATACCATTCCTCATGTTCTCATCGAAGAAAGCGAGCGTTGTCCGTCGACCAAAAGCCTGTTTTACCTATTGGAAAACCGATTCGAACCTTGGAATATCGTATCTGACGTTTAGAAAGCTGGAAGACGGGCCATTTAAATGTTTTGTTCATTACTACACTAACGCCTTTGAGGTCGACGATGCTAAAATTGTATTTTGGTACTATACCGACCGAGTCGTAAGAATTATGGTAAGGTTTCGAACTTATATTGTACTTGGTGTTTAGGGACGTAGGAGCTGAATTTTGCGCTGGAAAGACGTTTGTGGCTGGTAAAATTAATGGTTAAACCTGTGGTCGGCTTTTTTCAATAGTCTAGTGAGTTTTCGTTTGAAATTTCATTGATTTTGTTCAAAATTACCTTATTTTAGATGTTTGCTTGAATTATGCTGAAAAATGCGTTGAAAATAACGTTTGTTTCGATTTTTTTTGCACTTGCGTGGGTTTAATATGCGTTTATCTTACATAAGAAAAGGTTATGTGGCAAATTGTGACTCATCTAGAAGATGAGTTATATTATTAATGCAAAAATTTCCGTAGAGGCGTAAAAATTTTTAAATTAAAAGGTTTCTTCTTTTCAGCGAGCTGTGCCAAGGTCCTGTAATCTGATTCTAAATCGTGCTACCTCAGTCGAAGTTAGAAATGAGTCAAATCAGTCCAATATCTACATAGAGACGACCGAAGTTTCCGGGGAGTTCCGTTTACTCGCATTTCCAGCCCATCCAATGGACATCCTATTCTTGAGTCAAAAAATTACGTCATTAGAGCTTGCTCAGAATTTCAAACATTTTTCAGCCGGAAATTTCGCTCGGGGTATGTTTTTTGCCCGGAATAATAAAGGGACTTATAAAAAACTCTCATGTTATATTGTTTTAAATCTTGCAGATCTTAGTTTGGTAGATGAGAAGATCTGTTATGCAATGGATAAAACGTTGTCTGGGGCCAATCTCCAAACCATTAACTGTCATATTAATACATTTCAAGTAAATATGAAAGTAATCCTCGAGACGAAAGTGAAAAAGCTGCATTTTGTGGTAGATCGCCTCAACATCAAAGGGTTTCACTTTCTAAAGTAAGTATTTCATTTTTGTTTGAGTTTTTAGGATGAAGACATAATACGCCTAGTGTAATATGAGAAATGTCAAGTTGGACTCAGCACTCTAAATTTTTGTTTTACAGCGTAAATACGACTGTTGAGGAGCTTGGATTCGACTTGTCAGTGGAATTGTTTAACAAGAACCACTGGTTTTTCCAATCTTTCATCAAGTCTTTCCCAAGTGTAACGTCTATCAATCTTCACCTCGAAATGGAAGAAAACTTTGGCCATAATAAGGTGTCCAAATGGGAATCGGTGATGAAATTTCCGGAACGTTATCCAGACATTGCGTTTTTCTTTGAAACCGGGAATATCGAGATTTTACAATGTTGCGATGACTTGGAAAAGCTCGATGTGGGTAAGTTAGTAGGCCGCATTTTGGGAAAGAACTGACTAATATTGCCGCAAGAGTCTCTGTAGACCGGCTGATAATGGATCTATTTCCAGAGGACCCGAATTACGATTATTATCGCCATGAGAACATCAACATTACCTTTAAAAGGGGGAATCTGGCACTCCCATTCATGCAGGGCGCTCCACTCGAATAAGAACCTATTTTGTTGTTTACTAACATCTTTGTTATTTATTTCTCTAACCATGTTTACACGGTCATGACATCATATTATCTTTGTTAATAAACGAAATGTAATATTGTAATGGATTTGGTGCCCATGGGCGTTAAAAGTGGTCTGAGATGCCATACAATAGTAAAACGTCGCTAGTAATCTTCCCGTCGGCTCACATAATACTGTAACACCGTCTCGAGAAAATCTTGGCATTGTGTGCCAAATCAATATTGCTGGCAGCTTGCGCCCTATGTTGTTTTTGGTTTCGCAACAAAAGTTGTTGTCGCAAGTGTGCGCGCACGCCAATTTGACGTTGTGGTCGATTGTTGCTTCTCCAAAAGACTTCAACGATGCAAACCTTCGATGAATATGTATATATTCGCAACGGGATCGATTTCCGCAAGCCACGGCCATTTCCAAAGCTCTCCACTAAACCAAAACTCGCTGCGAAGAGTTGTTTGCCGCTCTTTATCGATTATTACATCAACAAGGTTGAAGTGAAAGGTAATGACGTCATTTTCCGTCACAGCACAGTCCGAACTTTCAGAGCAATTGTGAGTTTTGACATTTTTTATTGTTATTGTCGCTTTAGGTGGAATTGATTAATGGTAGTGTTGTATGGATTTCAGCGCGCTTTCCCAAGAGCACGTCCTTTCATCTTTAGCCGGGTCACTAAATGCGACGCCAGGTTGAGCGGCCAGGAGACTTTTGAGATTTTTATGACCATGGAGAGGTTCAATGGAGAAAAAGTTAACATAAGGTCGGTTTTGCCGGGAATTTTCAACTGTTTTAATCTCTGTAGAAGCTATTTTTTACTTTGTTTATTGTTTAGCCTGAATCCGAAGCCTTTGGACCTCTTGAGCTTTCTCGAAGCCCCAATGGATCTGGAAATCCCCTCGTACTTCAGCCACGTCTCCAAGAACAAGAGATTCAGATGTAAGCTTTATTTTCCGTGAAATCACTCGAAATTTAGATCTGGACGATCATGATGTGCAAGTCAGCTTTGCGCTCCATCTCGTGCTTCAACGCGCAAAGAAAATTCAGTCGATTTCTTGTGGAATGAAGACTTTTCAACTCAATCACAAGGTTATTTGCGAGTCTCGAAACAAAAAGTTGACCATTTATGTGGAAGAAATGAAGAATTATCCTGGTTTGGGTCAGTTGGGGTAGGTTTTTATTTCCCTTTTATATTTTCCGAGTTTAGAATCTACCGTCGCGTTGAAGAGCTGAATTTGTTCGTTGACTTGGATGACGTCATTCATTACGAGAATTTGTTCAAGAGGATCTTCCAGTCTCAAAAATCGCTGAAACGCGTCAAGTTTGAGATGGATGTGCTGGGAGCACCTTCGGAGGTTTCCAAAAAAATTGCTGCCTTGATTAACTTCTGCCGAGTCATTCCATATCTGACGTTTGAGTGCGTAACCGAAAGAAAGATTGATCACAAATGTTTCCCCGGGTTTTCTATGGCCCCTGCTGGTAAGAGTGAGTTTATTTTCACGTTAAACTTTCCTTTACTACTGGGAATTTGTTGTTTATCAATATTTGTCTTCAGAATCTGGAGCTGTCACTTATACTAAAGGAAATACGACCATTATTACCTCAAAAGTCAAAAAGTTTGGTATTCCATCTCAACCCGCTCCATATCCGGTTCCATTCTACTAAATTCCGCAACCTCCCATCATAATAACATATTTTGTAAATCTGATATCACCTTATAGCATGTTTTTTGATAGCTTTTCTTCATAACAATATTTTTTCTCCAGTAAATTGAAAGATAATCGGTGAGCTTTGAAAAGTTTATAATATTTCTGTTGCGATCTAATGCATTACTGATAACATTTCGTGAGTTGTACTCCTTTATTACCTTATCATGACTTGGGCTTTTAAAGCAAAATTTTTTGCCGTTCCGATGTAATTCGCCCCATTTTTAGACCTCCCATAAAATAAATCCTCTTTCCTTTCCCTTTATGACACCAAAGTAGCCTTGTATTTATAACATCATCAAAATTCTTGGTCTTTTTGAACTTTTTGTATTACACTCTTTAGGGCTTCTCTCGAATAATTTTTGTTTATTTTCTAAATACAAAAGAACTCTTGATTAATAAAATTAGATGTTGAAACTCTAATCTAAACAAAAAAATACGGATAAAATTCTCAATGGGACGCAAAAATATTAGGGCGGGGGATTTAAGAAGAGGATGAAATAATAATAAGTTACTAGTCCACAATGTGTTTGTCCAATAAAAAAGAAGAAATTTTACGTGGGTTAGGAGGCTTGATTAAATTATTGGCCGATTTAAGGGGCTGGGCTACTGTATTTTTTGAAAATTTGGGAGATTAAAAAACAATTAAAATGGCGAAAATGTATAGCCCAGTCCCTAAAAACGGCCTCGACGAAAATGCCAAGACTTTTGCAACAAAACTTGGAGGTTAGTACAACGGGGGGATAAAGAAGTCTACTCGCCTAATGTACAAAAGCTACCGATATACATATGTGTTTCTAGAGAAATTCTAATGACAGCTAGCAGAATAGAATCTATCAACTACATCACTCTCGAAATTACCGTATTTTCAACTCAAATCTTGGCCGAAAATCCGGATTCGGACAATTCAGAGAAGATTTTTTGGCGAAAATAGCAGGAAAATAGAGAATCACTATCAAAAACAATAAAATAATCGTCGAAAAATGGACGAAAAGCTGGCTGCAGCAGCTTTTCAAGTCCGCAATTTTCGAAGAAACCAACAAAAATTTTGGAGGGGGAGGCAACTCCAGGGGAATATTGAGCCAAAAACAACCGACTTATTACTATTAGACCCTATTACTACTCATCTTATTTTGAAATATTTGAGCTTATTACGAAAATAACAATGAAGATTTCGAGTTTTCACTGGTCGCAAAAGTCACCGGATTAGGGGGAAATATTGGGGGGAGAGCTGGTCAAAGAACGAGTATTACTATGGGATTACTACGTAAGAATTTCGAGTAGCTAGGCAGTCCTGGAGATTTTCGGAAAATCTCTGTAATCCCAAGGCCCTAATTGTTTCCATTTTGGGGCAAAAGGAATGAAAAACTTCTTCGAACAAAGAAATTGATCATTCCTAATGCCTCAAAGCTTCTTCTGCAAAAAATTGAGTCGTTGGAAGACGGCGGAAATCAAACAATTAGGGCCTTGAGAGAAAATTTCGCAAATTACAGTAAGATGGGGGCCATTTTTGAGGATTAATTTCGTTCTACCGGAAAATGCAGGTATAAGAGGAGCTAGACGACATTTACAATTATTTGCTTCGAATACGATTATTTGCAAAATGGAGTTGACCAAAATTAAGATATAATAATATTATAATAATATAAGGGGCGAATTTTCTCTCTTAAATAGGCGGGTGAAAGGCATTTTAGAGTGGGGAAACCTGACTTGTGAGGACATGAAACTTACATTAGACATACATTAATTTAGAACCTTACAAATAAACCTTTAGTATGAACCGAGTTGAACTTGAAGCATTGGGGTTAATGGAAATAATATTAACAAAAGAATTATTACAATATTAGAATCCTAGCCAATGACGGGTTCCCAGTCCGATCGTAGAGTTCAATTGGTGTAGATTTGAAGGGAATAATTTTACATCAAGTTTACTCTCGCTCGGACCGCGGAACCCATCCTTGAGCCGAGAGAAATACGAAAAACTTTGTAGAAGATTCGAAAATGTTGTTAGTTTTTGTTTTTGAGTATTCCGATGCATTGGGGAGAGATGACGATGGGTGAAGGGTTGAGAGCGATAGGTTGGGGGCTGTACATCTACACAGATTCTGTACAAAAACTACAATTTGATTCAACCTCCTAAAGGAGAGTGAGATTCCACTTGGCTGATCCCGTGGCCCACTCTACGGTCCATTGGAGAGGCGCTCGAAGACCGGCAATCGTCCGGCTTGAGTGGGTGTAGTTCCTGTAGACCAGGCCGACGCAAGCGGCGTGGTTCCAGTTGGCGGTGATCCGGCCAACGGCGACGTGGACTTGTTTGACGCGATTGACGAAGCCGACGACAAGAATCCGCTTTCAACATCGCTGCTCAAAGATGAAGGAAGAAGATTCAGTGGGGCCATGTCAGGACGCTGCTGTTGGAGCCCTGGTGGAGGCGCTATGCGATTATAGGACTTAGGACCATAAGGCGAAAGTTCGGAGAACTCTTGAGCCAACGACCACTCAACGTGAGTCTGTTGAGTCATCTGAGGGTAACATCCAACAGGGTTGTACTTGACCTCTTTGCGGTTGTAGAATGGGTCTTCGGCTTCAAATCCCGGCGAGAAGGAGCCAAGTGGGGATTCGGTTCCAGAGTCGTTCGAGGATGGAATAGGGGAATCACCGGTAGATCCGAGGGCATCAGGCTGCTTCTGGGCTGGTTTTGGTGTAACAGAACCTTCGCTGAACATCTGAAAAGCAACAGGATTTTATATCTTGTCTCAAAGATATTTTTTGCAAAATTTCTGTTGGGATAAACAAAAATTGACAGAAATTACCTGAAGCTGGTTCTGGAACTGTCGGCTGAACAATTGCGGTTGTTGACTGAAAGCGGCGGCGGCCATGGCAGCAGCAGTGGCGATAGCATTCACATTTCCACCGGTTCTCGTCACTGAATTCGTCCTACTCAAGGCAAACAGAGAGTTTGGTCGTTGAGGGGAGGCGTTGCTTAGTTGGGCTTGGCTTCGGGCCTGCTGAAGAGTCTGTTGTTGTTGGGCCTTCGATGCGGCGGCAGCTGCGGCATTCTGGGCAACAAGTTGGGCTAGAACATGGGGCTCTTCGTTGTGGATGAAATGACAGCGAGGACCATAGGGACAATAGCCGGACTGATGATAGGACTGGCACGCTTCGGTTTTGTACTTGGGATGGCGGGGGATTGGTCGTTTCTCGTTTTCTCCGTGGGCATATTGACATCTGAATGGCGCACGTAATAAGAATATGCGTGAAATTGGGGTATGAACGGTTCATTTATACTTTTTTGATCGCGAAGGGTTTTAGGATTTTTTGTTCCAAAAATAAGAAAGGATATGTTCACAAAATTTACCTCTCTCCATAGTTACATCGGCCACTCTCCATCCACGATCGGCACAACTCGGTCTTGTACAATTTGGGGTTCTTGGCCGAGTTGTTAGTTTGTTGCTGCAGTTGTTGGGCCATGAAGGCCTGCTGTTGTTGGACGCCCATGGTCTCTGGCTGGGCGCCGTACGTCTGTCTCAGTGTCTCCGCCAGGGTTGGAGCTGAAAAAGAAACCGGTTTTATTCAAATTGCACCAATTACTGTTATTCAACAAAAACCACGAAAAAAATTGTGAATGCAAACTCGGAAACAACACTTGTAATGGTGGTTAACTCGGAAAACGAGTCAACTGAAAGTGAAATCACTATTACAAGTATAAAATACGAATCACGATATGCAAAAGCACAAACGGAAATTAAAAATGAAACATGCAAACAGAGTTTTAGTCTGGGCCCCCCGTAATTCGTAGCATTTTAGTACAAACGGCTAATCCTTTCGTAGTTTCTCCTTACATCTGCGGTCAGGCAAGATGTAAACAGATAAATTCTGACCCGCCAATTGTCAGTTGCGTATTACCTAGGGGTTTTGGCAGTAATTGACATTGCTCATAAATGGATTACAAATTGTTTTCGAGTAGTAATGAGAAAGCAGCAATCGCTGTAATTGGAATTACTATAAAATATAGATCACTTTCTAGGTCGTAGTAATGTTTTGACCTCGCGTGAACCACTTCAGAGTCCGCTATTTGGGCCGGCCAATGTTTGGCCTCTCGTTCTGAGTGAAATTTGTATTTTACCCAAATTTGTAGGTTCCACAACCTTTAAGCGCTCAAAAACTCCTCACAGAACAGTGTAAACCGGAATTGGGTGACTCCAAAAAGCAAATTGCCATTTCCCAGGCCATGTAAATAACGAAAAACCTTGTCCACGCAAGACGAATTTCTCAATTCATCACGATAAGCCGCATAGTACCTTCAATTACGGTATAACAACGAGACAAATTTTTTGAGGATTACATCAACCCTCTCAGGACGAGCCGGTGGGATCTAAATTGACCCTAATTGCATGTACACTTTCCACCACCCACTCGGATTTATTCTACGCTGCGTTTTGCCTGCCTGTTTTGGCCGCGAGCATTTTTGGAATTGGTAGTTTACAAAAAACCGAGCGGAAATGCGGTTGTAAAGGAATCCGAGGGTTCACTGAGCCAACCTTTTTGAGATTATGGCTCCGAAAAAAACGCGTTATGTTGCAGGAAACGAATATAGAAACATATGTAAAGCAGCAGGGGAAGTCCGATAATTAGAGGGGATTGAGTGCCAAAATGTTATCATACAATTCGGACTTTGTATACTGTGAAATTTGGCAATGAAAGGTTGTAATTTAGTCGAATATAACAATAAAAAAAGTTGTATTCAAGAGGTAAAAATATAGTCTTGCGTTGAAAAAAACATAGTTTTCTTAGTTTTAAAGGCGTGGCCAACCAAATTTCAGGGAAATTTGGGAAATTTAATTAGACTATTACATCTTTCGGAACACTTAAAACTATTTTTACGTTCCGCGAAACCTGAAACTTTTTCGCTTTCACGTTCAGTTCGAAAACTTTACAATGGCCTGGCCGAAAACATTTTCCCGTCACTAGTCCAACTGTTTTCCCCAAAAAAATTCGCCAAAAAACGTTTAAGCACGACACGATAAAAACCCGCCAATATGTCAGCCCCCAAAAAGTTAAGGGAGTTATCAGGGCTGATAAACCGACCTTTAACGAGTAAAAACCTGGGTAAGGTGGGGCGAGAAAACAAAAAGTTCAAGAAAAGGACGAGCGATACAACAGAAATACAAAAGTGTACACCCAGAGCTGTTTTCGGTTATTCCCGGCGCTGATTTTGATCTGATAAGGTGGATGGATCGGCTTCACGGTGGGGTGATCGTTGTTTTCAACGTTACTTCGCAACAAAAAATTTTTAGGAACGCGGGTTTTTGGGCCAGAAGAATAGGTACGAAATTTGCTGCGGTTCGCCAAAACTATGAATGTTTTCAAGGTTGATTATGAAAAACAAATAGGCTCAAGGTCTGTTATAAATTATTCTTCCAATAAAGCACTTTGAATCAAAAATGTGAGGGATTATAAAAATAATTCCTCTATTTTGCTTCATGTTCCACAATCAAAACCACTACGGTCAAAACAACCTGAAAGGTTCATGGAGTTCGTGAGACCAAAATTTTAGTCCATGATGACTAAATTTTGCGTATCCGAACTTCTGGAATTAGGGAAGCCCGCTTTAGAAAATCACGTTATTTCCGGACCTATGGATGATAATGTGAGGCCCCACTAAACCTCAAGCCCTGAGGGCTTAATGAATTTAACACCCTCTTGAAGGAGGAGGCCTCCACTCTGCCCTCTCCGCATGCCCGATCCACCTTTTTGCGATTCGAAAACAATGACAAAACAGCTTCTTTTTTGCCTTTTTTTCTCTTCACCGGTGCCCATCCATCCAAAGTTCACTCAAAAACGGGAGAATTGTTTTTTTGGAAGGAGCACACAGAAAACAACATAAAATCACAGTCTCGCTCAACAAACCTTGAGCCGACATTCGACTTGGACCATTTGCTCGGCGCTGCAGCGGCGATCTGAAAAAATTTGAATAAATTATGAGTAACAGTGTTTTTGGGAGCTTGTGTAGGTTCTAATGGAAAAACGCAGCATGACAATTTTTTTAATTGGAAGATACAAGCCCTGATGACCGAAAAGTATTGTTTTTTCTTGGACATATCAAACGAATTGATGAGATCTATTAAGCTTTGGAAAATTTTTGGCCAAAAGTGCGCTAAAATAAGGTCAAATCAACTTGCAATTGCCTGAAGTCGAGTCGAAATTACTTCTACTTTAAGGGGAAGTCATTATTACTGCATACCTTCAAAACCACAAACTATAAGCAACCTCTTGGTAACCAAAAAAAAAAACTCTGGCTCGCCGTTTCCTACGATAGTATCAAAAAAGTAATGCAAGATTGTGTAACGTCTGCAAGCCGGGCCTAATTTGATCCCCTATGGCCTATTAGGATACACGAAGTATGTCAGTAAAGAGCGAAAAAAATAATGCCGTTGTTCCGGTTGGGAAGTGACGAATTATCTTTGTCTTGGAAGTGGCACTTGGATTTTCGATTAAAAATAGCTTGGATTTGGGATAATTTGGGGTGAAAGGGAAGGACAAACACGTACTTTACCATGGCTTGCGAGAATTTGGAGAAAAAATAGGGAAATTTCGAAGATTTAGAAAAAATTTTTTGATTTTTAACCCGTTTTCTGTAGCTCTAGCGGCTATAGAGAGTGTTAAATGCTAGGTGCTATGAGTAATGGTAACTCTTACTTTCGATCCGCGCTCTCGAATCCCTCATATTGTGAGCCAAACTGCCGCGGATTCCCAGCCAACAGGCTCGAATTAAGGGCCGGCCATTCCTCGCTGCTCGAGTTCAGCAACTCGCTGAAGTGTTCGGGATGGTCCCTTGCCGAGACCATCTTCCTTTCCTCTTGGTTAGAGTTTTCTGAACGCTGAAAACGGCCAAAAGTAACTTTACTACCTTGGCGAAAAAAAGCGAAAGTAAAATCGATTAAGTTTTTTAGACTGCCTTCGAATTTAAACAGTACTTTTTCCCTACTAGAGCTGGAAATTTTTTTCACGTTGGTTTAAACTCACCCTCTCTCCAGCGGGTTTTTTTTCTCCAGGCGGGCCCAAGAATTACTACGACGCTAAAAATCGAGGAGCGCGAAGAACGTGTGGTAGTTCTTCGGGATTCTTGAAGATTCTAAAAAATGTAAACTGTTATTTAACATCTCTCAAAATGACGGGCAATCGAGTTTCAAACGCGACAAATATTGAGGGAAGTTGTAAAATACGAGAGTGATATCTTCGTCTTAGAAATAGCAAAAATGTGACAAAGGGATTCAGAATTGGGGGAGAGATATAAATGTAAGGCCTAGAAATTTTGTTGTCAACAAAAATTATGTCCAAAATAATCGAAAAGATTGATGATACAGTTAATTTTGTATCTTATAAAATTCTGAATACCTCCAAAATCTCAAAAATCCTCTGTTCCATCTTTTTCTCCCTTTCCTTTTCCGCCTCAACATATGCGTTCATCATGAGCTGTTGAGCACAAATATTAGGGGTTTGGGAGCAATTTTATCACATGTTTTGTCATCAGTCGATGATAAGAGATCGCTATAAAATTGGAATATATTTACTCTTTGGGGCGCTTTTTTTACGAAAATAAAAAGTTTTTTGCAATCGGTTATAAAAATCTTGGGCGATAAACAAAATGGGAACGGGAGATCGTGATAAAAATATTGTAAAATACGAACCTCTTTTGGTTTGTCCGCTCTATGATTTCGCATGTTCTCTCTCGGCCTCAAAGATTCTTGAATATCTCAGCGCTCCCTGCAATCTGCCTGCTAAAATTTTTAGGCCTTGCAATGTGACCTAGTCAGATTGTACGGGCAAAATTTGAACCAAATTTGAGTGTCACATCCCGAGTTACTACAATTTTTTGGAAATATACTCAAATTTGAGGTCGCGGTGAACTTTTACGTTTTCCCCGAAAAAATTGGAAACTTATTTCCCCTCTCGGCTTTTGTCACTTGGTAAATCACACTCAAGCCAAAAAGTTTGCATTTCATCAGTGGCGGGACTGCCTCCGGCCCTCCCTTCCCTCAGCTGACCATTTGGATGGACAGCTATTAATGAAATTAGTTTTTGACTGGAGAAAAAACAAATTTCCTCGGCGGAAATGTTAAGACGGATAAAAATTGGAGAGGACTTTTGACAACTTCGGATGTCATACCGTAATCGGATAGGTCCGGAATGTCGGAAGCGCATTAAACGTATTGTAGGACGGGGATTAGGACTAAACGATCTGCTAAATGTGTGATTTTCGAGGAGGCCTGCAAATGTCTGTGAGCTTACGTTGTAACGCGTGTAGGGACAAATTAAAAAGGGGAATTTTGGCGTTTTTTTGCAAGGAGTTTGGGGGTTTTTTGAAGGGATAATAAATTGAGAGCTCAGGTCGTAAAATTAAGTCGACTTAGATTGGTTACAACCAAGTAGCAAAAATTTTGGGAAAAAATGGATGGTAGTCGCAAAAAAAATTAGAGTGTAAAAAGAGGGATGCTCGTTTGTAAAAGGCACATCTCTCAGAAATTAAGGCCAAAAACAGTCGGAAATTTTTCAGGGAGTAGAGTCGGCGGACGTCCCTCTTATTGGCGGTGACCGTTTCATGGCCACTTGCTTAAAACGCGATTGGAAAATCGGTTTTTAAGCCAAATGGTCGTAAAGACTTCTTGAAGCAATCATACTAAATATACTAGTCGATAATTCCGAAAATGAATAAAATTTTGTTTGGCCAAAATTTCACCTTCAAGCCGCTCCACGACCTCTAAAACAAGGCTCGCATCAACCCCAACATCCTTAACCCCCTCGAAACCTCTTTGGTTAATCAGCTCAGGTACCGCTAAATGAGGAATCGTCCATTCTCCCTCAACCCCACCTCAACCTCGCTTCCTTTGCGCACTTTGCTAGTCCAGCCGCCCCCCGTTTCCCCTCATTTATCACTCTTATTTTTGAGGTGAAAGTAGTCGATGGAGGAAATACAAGTTTTCACTTCGCAGATCTCCAACCCCTAAGGCGGCTTACCTGCCCATACATTTTTTTTTCAAAAAGTCTTTTTTCAACCAAAAAAAAAACTTGGAGCACCATGTATGTACTTTTTGTGTACACACAGAGGCCCTGTGTTGAAACATACAGAGGGAGCGCCGTTTCGAAGCGGATTTCTGCCCGTTTTTTGCCAAAAGTTTGCCAAGATGTGTTCGAGAGTACGGAGGAAAAAATGGATATAGTATAATATTTGACGGAGTAGGGCGCAACGGGAATTATGACCAAAAATAAAATGAAAAATAGAAGTTATAGGTTAAAAATGGAACAAACATGGAACCCAAAGGTTTTAAATTTCCCCAATTTTTCCGAAATATTGATAGCTAAAATAGCCATCTCAGCTCTTTTCAAGGCTCTTAGATAACAACTCACAAAATAATCATACCTCTCAAAACATGAGTTTCCGAAAAAATGCAAATTCAATCTCTGATCGAGCTCAAAACCCAATGGATTATAGCGAAAAAGCGGGAAAGACTGTTCCGACGTCAGTTGACACTGATAACAGCAACGTATTTCCATGTGATATGAAAGATACCATCAGTTGTTATGAGTACCGTAAGCCCTCCAGCCAACAACAAGGCCTCGGAACGTGTGGAGGGGTCAAAACAAATAATTAATGAGGAAAATGCTGTGTTTATTTCGGACCTTTAAGAAGTAGTCTAAAGCTTAGAGCTGTTAAAGCAAGTTAAGGGGTTTTACCAAGCCTTATCAAACGTCAACACCGCTGTAAAATCGAAAAATTTGTCATCAGAGACCAATCATCGGTATTTATGGTAAAATAAACTCCGATGTTTACTCGAATTGTAAAGTAATCGGAAGCTTGTGGTAGCCGGAAAAAACTCGAAATGCCAAAGGGGATATATTCAAGGGAATGCCGAGACAGCCCTAATCCGGATATATTTTGACGCCGAATCGTGCAAAGATTACCGAAATTGTTTAATTATCAACGAAATTCATGGCGAACATGCGCTTAGAAGGTCTGGCTACGTGAGATCTCTGAGGAAATGATATGATACGATAGATCATAGGATAATTGGCTTGTATTTTGTTCGAAAAAGCGAACGAAAATTTAGACAATCTGAAAAGTCGTTTCATTCGACATGAAGGTTGGAAAAAATCGAGCTGACTTTGAATTTGGTATCAAAAAGTATCCTCCGATTTTGGCATCAAAAAGTGCCCTCAAAATTTGGTATCAAAACGTATCCTCAAAATTTGGTATCCAAAAGTATCCTCAAGATACAGCTGCTGGTTAGAGGAGAACGATTGCTTTCACTTTCTACGAGTTCGGCTTTGGTTTCTACCCTAACTAGCCAGCGATTTTTCCTTTCGATTTTTTTATCTAAATTCGGTTCCAAGACAAATGTTGCATTCAAATTTGCGTCTCCACGGTCTCCTACGGTTTTATTACCTTCTCTTTTCTCGACCAGCCCGCTCCCATTCAGTGAGGTCCAGAACAAAGAAATGCGTGGAGGGAGATTAGATCACGCCTCAGAGCCTCGGACCAATTTCACCTTGACGATCGTCGAGCGACGCAAAAGATGATATATCCGGGTGGAGATCTCTCCTCTCAAAGTGGAGAAGATTCTCCCATTTTTTGGCTGAATGTCAAGTTGCGTAATTGGCTTTAGTCATCACGGGATGCTAATTCCGGTGGCGATATTACTTGGTAATCTGATTATGAAAGTGATAGAAAGTGGGATTCGGAAAATGAATGGAGACATACGGAAGGAAAAATTTGAAAGGGAAAAAGTAATACTGTCAACCATAGAATGAGTCAAGTTAAGCCGCTTAAAATACGGTGAGTTTTGCGAAAAGTTGATTAGGAAATAATTTTTTTCAAAATCATCGGAATTACGAATTGCAATTACAGTATCTAAAAAGGTTGCTTTTTTAGATACTGTAATCTAAAAAGGTTGTTGTAATAGGGGTTTTTGATAGTCAGGCCAATTTCGGCATAAAAATTTGGTTTTCAGCCGGTAGAATTCGGCTATATAGCATTATCTTTCTATTACTGATAGAGAGATAACGCCATGTAGCCGCATTCAAGACAGCAGTCACCCCACAGCTCTTTCAGTAAGACTTGTAAGCACTAATTTTTCTAGAAGAAGCTTTCCAAACTTTTTAAGAATGGCCAAAAGCCGACTTATCGAATCTTCATCGTCGATTGGTGATATCACAATCCGATGTAGTCGAGGAGTCCATTTTGGAGATGTACATGGGAATACAAGATTTCCGCGGGCCTACGAAAGAGTCAGTAAAGCTAGGGTTAAGCCGGTTATCGTTATTGTTTTGGAGTAAAAGGAAGGAAATCAGATTTGATATAAAATAACTTCTACGTCATATCTATGCTATAGATGTGGCGTAGAAGCTGGAAATAGAGAGGTACTGCAATTTCACATGGTGCTAATGTATTTATTGAGGTTAAAACAGCAGACTTTTCGCCGATGTTTTGTTAATTTTTATTGTAGAATTTGATCCCTAAGAGTGACTCGGTATTAAAAAATCATGAAGCTGGCATCCTATTAAGTGATAAGTGACATCTTATTGGATTAAAATGCAATCTTATTGGATTAGAATCCAATCTTGTTGGATTAGGATCCAATACCAAACCGATCAGCATCTATTATGTTACTTACTACAATGCCATCAAAAACTCAAACGATGTCGAAAATAAAAAAAAAATTTACTTACCACATATACCCGTATACTATCAAAATTTCGTTACGCTCCATGTAACCGCTCTAAAATGTGCCCTTTGAACGCTACGCCCGCTGAAATTCGTATACGATACGTCCGTAAATGAACTCATAATGCCCCATTTCAGACCCCGTCTACCCAAAATTTCGGCTGATTAGCTGTTTCTGTCCTCTAGTTCTTCAAGTCAGAAAAATTGCAGACCTTTTTACTACGTTTTTGACGTAGTGAAAGTTCGCTGTGATGCAAAAAATCAATAATTTAGTATCTTGAGACTACATTTTTTGCAGGGCGAAACTATCTTTTGGACGGCTAGAGGTGAGATTTCTGGTTGTTACAGTATTGCCAGGTATACTAGTAATGTTACAAAAACGTTTAGGAAATAGTAAAAAGTGAGAAACCAGTAATAAAACGTGGTAAATTGAGAAAAAAAATTAAAAAAACGGGCAAGAAAGATTTTTTGACTGTAAAAAGTTTCTGGGCCCAAAAAATGGAATTTCCCTCGGGCTAAATAATTCGTTATAGGCTGCTTTTAGAGTATACAGGCTCTCTTGGATTTAGCTCAAAAGTAAAGACCAAAAATCGTCGAATAGTTTTTTGGGAAAGGGCAGAAAAATATTTTTTCGACAATTCATAGAACATGAAAACGCGTTAGAACGCTCGATTAAACATTATATCGAATAATACCATATAACGCAACAGTCCAAAAGAGCTCCGTCTATCGAAGGTTATGGGCCCAAAAAAGGGAAAAATTGCAAGAAAAAGATTTTTAAAATTTTGCAAAATTTCATGCATTTTAAGATCTCAAAAATTAATATGTACCAATCATAACAAATCACAATTTTAATCCACTGCAGTGGCCACTGCAAAAGTGCAGAAAATGTATTCAAAATTGGTTTACAATCTAATCCATGAACACTTTATAACGCCCGAAAATTGGTCCACACGAATGAAACTTCATCGGGCCAAGAGAGAAAAATGTCTTGGACTTTTCTTCTGCTCATTCCTCTAAATTCGTTTTTTCTTCTGGCCCCTCGGCTTATAACCAAATTCCCACACTTCCTTTTTTGAGGGCGATCAACAAGAAAAAGACGAAAAAAGTGCAAAAAATGGGTATTTCTTGGCCGAAAAGAGGTGGGAGAGGGGGCTGGAAGGCGCGTGGAAAGACTTGCAAAAACAAAGTAATTCATGTAGTGATGTATGGGAAGAAATTTACGTTGAAGCAAAGTGGGAAATGTGAAAAAAAACTTTTTTTGAAAAAAAAACCAAAAAAGTTGAATTTTTAAAATTTTTGAAAATTTTCAAAATTAAAATGGATATCCTACGGGCTGTGGAGTATAATTTTTACACGGAAAAGTTCATTTTTCCGCTTAAAATTCACAAAAATATAGGCAAAAAAGTTTTTTCCCCGCTCTCTAGTCTAATTTGCATAGATTTGAATATATTGGCAATATCTTGACTAACCTTGCAAGCACAAAGGTGAAACTTCGCTCAATTAATATTTGGTCTACACACAACATGTGTGTTAAATTTCAAGAAAATCCGAGCATCGAATTTCGCGAAAAAAACTGCCAAAGTTCGTTTTCATAAAAACTGCCTTCGACCGCCCAAGATGAGCCTGCAAAAGCGCGTGAATGCGTCACACGTCGAAAACACTATTTAACATGCAAGATTATACTAGGCCAGATAACACGAGAAAATCTTCCGTTTCGTAATTGGAAATTGCTCCCGGATTAACAAAGGGATTACTCGGTCAAAATAATTGTTGTATTGTGGAGCAAAAGTGTGGTTACGGGCGAAATGAGTAAATAATAGTAAAAAATATGGTAGCTAGACACCGAAAAAATGGGGATTACAAATTTGAGGGAATGAAAAAAAATTTGTGTTACTGAAAAATTGCGGCTGTAGCTGCAAAGCGCGAGCTAAAATTTCCTGAAATTCGTATGTGACCTATGCCCGGAGGGCGTGCGAAAAAGAAAGTTTGAACGTTGAACCTGGGGTAGTTTGTCAATTTTTTTCCGAGTAATCCCCTCTTCGATCCCAGCGAAAGTCATAATATTCGACACAAAGTCTCAGCTGTTTCGGAAAAAAGAAGGGAGAAGAAAGGCCTTCTTCAAATTGGTTATTGTCGCAAAATGATCGAAATCGGCGAAAACGGCCAGACAAAGGCCGATTTATGGGCCTTCCGACGTGATGATCGTCGAGGCCTCGGCTAGCCGAAAGGTGGGAAGATTTCTTTTGAGAAGGAAATTTCTTTGTCTTTATGCAAATTTTTGGGCTAGACTAATTCTTTCGGGTTAGGAAATTTGTAGTTCATGCGTTTAAATTGTTAAAATTAATCTTCGTAATACTCACATTTTCAGAAAAAATATGCAATTTTTAAGGTCTAAAATTTGCAAATGTCTGCTAAAACTTAGGAATATAAAATAAGACACCGTGACATTTCTAAAACTAGTTCCGACGTTAGTTAATTTGCATAATATTCCAAGCTTTTAGCTAAAAAAGTCTCAAAAAAACTTGTCAAAAAATCATGATTATTATGCAAATTGTAAGCCCTCCAGCCAACGACAAGGCCTCGGAACATGTGGAGGGGATTTTGGAATCAATTTTCATCTTTAAAAAACACAGTAATCTTATAATTTTTGGAATATACGACAAATTAACTTGCCTAATTTTGACCTTTAAATTCAAAATCGCCTAAGGTGTTAGACTGCGAAAAGTTATATAAATCAGACGAAGCCTAAGACTTTAGCGGCCCAAACACCAACCGCCGAGAGCTCTTCGCGTTTTAGTCGGCATAATTAATGAGTACATTATATAAAAGGTCAAAAGCAATTCGGGCTTCTGTAAGACGTAAATAAGAGGAAAGGTGGGCTCGTCGAATCGGATATGAGATAATGAAGCCATTTATTCTGCGTCCACTGGGATTAAAATGAATTTTTTTTTGCAAAAAAAAGGATTCTTCGGAGATTTTTCAAGTTTTTAGGGGCAAAAATGAGGGAAATGGATGCATTAAGGGCTGGCATGGCGGAGAATACATGATAAATGAATCAAAAATTCGCGCATATCCAAAACAGCCCCAAATTTGCGATTTTTGTTGCAAAAAAATGAAATTTTTAAGCTAGAACAGAATTTGAAAACAAAAAATCATTGATGGCAAAAAAAATTCTATGCAATCCGAGATCAATTTTGGCCCTCTACAGGTCGCATAGAACTCTGATTTTGCTAAAAACCCCCCTAAAACTCGGTCAAAATTCCCCTCCAATTCGTAATCCCAGACCCCATCCGAAACAGTTCGATGATCTCAAATTTACGGCCTTTTTTCCCATTCTGGCCCCGAATTTCGTCCTCTCCTCCACTTATCGCTCGTCTGGAATTCCCCTCGCCCTTTGTTTCTTATGCTGTAAGACTTTTTACAGCCCCAGAAATTGGGAATTCTAACGTTTAGACGGCTGATCTTATCAAACTTAGGTGTTTTGGAAATTTTCGAGCGAAAAAACGATGAAGAATTGCGCTGAGAGAAAGAATTGGTAGTAAAGCTGGACGTTAAAGACATTATTTTTCTTTACGTGCTGTTTAAAGTAGTCAACAATCGAAAAATCTCAAAAAGTCATGTAAATTTTGCGTTTTTCCCAAAAATTTTGTTACAATGAAATGCATTGAAATCAAACCTTTTGTGCTTTGGAAAGTTTACTAATTCCGCATTCGAAAATTTAATCGCCAAATATAACCCCAGCCTCTCCCAAAAACGCCTCGTTTTGCCCTCCGGGCTCTAATCTTCCCCTCACAATTTGGACTGATAAAAAATGGTAAAGAAAAGATCAGACAACGGGACCTTTGTGGAACAGAAGTCGGCTAATCAAGCCCCCGACTGTTACTCTTTTTTTTACGACAAAAGTAATGAGAGTGCCGGAGGCGAGGGCCCCGATAACAGCTGATTTCGAGATCGTAAAACGGCCGCAAAAATAAGCTCGGCCGCACGATTCGGGGCGGCTGATCAGACGGCCGCGGATCGGCGATATCAGATCTGATACGAAACAAAGGCGATGTCTGGTCCTGAGAATTGGATTTTGTAGCTTTAAGACGATGGATTTATAAGATATTGTATCGGGGATCAAGAGATTATTATGCGAAAAATATGGAAGAATGGCCTGTGTTTTAAATCTTTCTTAAAATAAAAGCATAAAATGACATCAGAAAGCTCCATAGGTCATTATTTTTACACTACAATAACAGCCGACAATGTTACACAAGAAAATTTTTCAAAAATTTCGATGAATGAAAATCGTCGTATTTTACAGGTAGCCAAGCAAATCGATAAAAAATCGCGTAAACACGAATTTCCACTCACAATCTACAATACCAATACAACAAACAGGCCATTTCTACCGCAATTCCACTTGAAAATGCATGATTCATATTATATAATGGCCTCCGCAACGGCATAACTATCGTATTTTCCCCCACAGCGAAAACAATAAATATCTTCCCGAAATAACCCGTATTAACCAGTGAAAAGCCCATTAAAAAAATTTATCAATGCATGTCATGGGGGGAAGAGGAAGCGAGAGCGCGGCCATAGACTTGTCTTATCTTATCAACAGAAAAAAAGTCATCGAATGTTCCCCGTAAACGGGAGAAAAAATCAGGCGCGATAGGGTGGGGAAATCTCGGTTTGGCGGAGACGTCTAATGTATGTCCTCGGTCTACGAAAAGTTCAAACAATGTTTAGAAAAGTTGAAAAATGTTTGAGGACACGACACCTGGAGATCAAACTTCAGACCCAAAAATCAGCACTCCAGTTCTCGGAAATCCCTTGAGACGTGAGGCAAAAACATTACAGGCCTTTGTCCTCTTCTGATCTTGGTGTTGTACAAACAACTTGGACAAGGGATCGCTCCTCTGGATAAGTTTGAAAGAGATGTCAAGAGTAAGATAAATCTTGATCTATTGGATCTATATATGTATGCTAAAGGATAAATAAAAAGAGGTAGCCATAAAGTAAAATAAGACGGTTAAGCCTGCTAGCAGGCCAATAAAGATAATCGAATTTGGCTTATGAATGACTTTGCTTTCAGGGAGATATCCAATTCTTCATGGATAATTAACTGATCCCGTCCTGAGCCGTCTAGCCACTTATGGTGTAAATAAAGTGCAGCAGGGCAATATAAAAGCCTCTTTGCTATATCCCGCTAGACTACTGACAAGGATTATCAAGCCACGCGACTTGCACAAACACTATCTCCACCTACTGTACTAATTATTTTTAACCCAAAACTTGTCCCCACCTGCAAGGTCCTCGTAGCATGCCCGAGACACTCATCCCATCCCAACTCTCACCCGATGTCCCAGTGCGTCTTCAGGTCCTCTCATTCATTCATATATATCCGAGTCGGGTCCGTTTTCCGCGTACCCGCCGACCATCATTTCCCTCTGTGATCCGCGGGCCCAGACGTGATCGCCGAGTCGGCGCTCAAAAAATGCTTGACGTGAGGGCGGAGAGGCGACGGGGGAAGACAGGGGCCGCTCTTCAGCCTTCGGCCGTGAGCCAATACCGCGAAAACCCCCCTTCTCTCATGCAAAGACTCGAAGGAGATCCGCCAAGAGTTTGCGGCGATCAAGGAGGCTGGGTGAGGGGGCGAAAGAGAAAAGGTGAAAGGTGAGGGAGTATATAGATCGTTTGGAGCACTTGGCAAATATTGGACGCTAGCTGACACGGAAGATACATCTACCATTCTAATTTTTGCGGTATGATGTTTTTACGGTGTTTGTTGTAAAAAAGCAAAAAAAAAACATCGAAAAAATCACAAATTTTGTAAAAAAGTTCAAGAATTTATTTCAGTTGAAATCATCTATGAATGTATGAAATCACAGGATATTACGAGGGTCGTCAAGCCAGATCAAGGCTGTCTGAAGATCAGATATATCGGAAAAATCCCAAAAATTCAAATTTTAATGTTATCCATGGCACACTAGTCTTTGATGGCCCAATTTAACTTATTTCTATTTCAATTTTTTCGTTAAACTACAAGAAATTGTGCTCTATTCTCTGCAAGTCAGTAAGATGTCACAGACATTCCATGAATCCCCTCAATCTCAGAAATATCATCAAAATTTGCGGAGAGCGCCAGACAAAACTCCCGGCATGTCTTGCGGCGAAAACGGAACAAAAACGACTGGCCCGATCCTTGACGAAAGCAGGCCCCAGGAAAAACAAGGCCTCCCCGTCGATCCTACCGGGACAGCTGTTTGACCTGTTATCAGTGTGTATGTTTATGTGCGTCTTCCGCACAAGTAGTCGTAGTCGATCGTTTGGAGAGGTTGAAGGGCGGAAAACGATGGGGCGGAAGATGCGGTGAAGAATGCAAAGGGCGGTTCAAAGAGTGCGAGGACAATGGGACACAATGGCCGTGATATTATCGTACAGTAATTGTTATTACCGCAACGCAAACAAAAAGTAGGGTATATTTAGTAGGGGACAAAAAAGTCTTCGGGGACATGATTTGGCCATTTTATAACACATTTTTTTGGCAAAAAATGACAATGTCATCAAAAAATTTTTACCCCAAGAAAATGATTTAGTCTCTGTATAACGTATAATCAGCAGTAAAAAACGTTTGCTTCACATTTTCAACCCAAAAAATCTCAAAAACGGCCAGCTAAAGATGTTTTTTTCATCTTTTTCTCGGATTGCCTAGACCTGCCGAACTCTTTTTTGGCCACATGCTTTTTCTCCAATTACCAAGTCATTTGCGGAAAAAGAAAACGTAATAAAAATGCTTGACAACAACAGCTTCAGCAGGTATTGCTAGACGAAACAACAGGCGTTCCTGCCTGCAAATCTTGAGACAATGTTTTCCGATAAACAAGACTTTCTAGACTTTTGCTTCAGAGATCTGGGTGGATAAATTCTTTAGTTTTGAGGAGATTGTTTAGCGAACTATGTGAAAAAATGTTCCGGCTTTGGCTGATTTGCATAAGCGGTTAAAGAAAGTGGGAAAACGCTAAAGATATGGGAATGTTAAGTTCTCTAGTCAAAGATAAAGCCTCGAAACGTGTGAAGGGAAAGTTTAGGGTCATAATTATCGTATATCACGGTAAACCCTTTGTAAAGTAGGGGTAATGTAGTGTTTTCTCCTTAATTAAATTTTTCGAGCATAAATTGCCTTACTAGGGAAGTGTACAAACGAACCCTCACCAAATGGCAAGTGTTATACACCATTGGAAAGCCCTTGAAAAATGGTGAAAGGTACCATTTTCATTTTTTGCAGAATGCCTCAGGGCAAAAAATTATAAACGGTTGATTTGTCCCTTAAGTAGTTACAATATCTGCTGTGGAGCAAAATAAATCTTATTACAAAACGCTAAATGGTACGTATTGCTACCAGGTTGGCCTAAGAATCATTATGAAGTTTGGCGCTTGCCAGTAAAACTATTTTACATATGATATTTAGTGGTTTTAAATATCCCTAACGTGAAAAAACACTTTTCACTTTTTTTAATCTTGAAAAACATGTAAGTTTGGTGATTTTAACCGTAATAGACCGTTTTCTAGAAAAATTAAAGCGTTTGTAAAAGTTTAACTCAAATATTTTCCTAACTCTAAGAACGCAAAACGTTTTTGCCAAAGCTGGGAATCGAACCTAGCTTGGCTTGGCTTATCAGCCTGCTCGGAAAACCACTGCACTATTGAAGCAACCCTCTTTGAGGATTTTTATCCGCTCAAGAGAAAGAAAGATTTTTGTTGCAAAATGGCCTAAAAAGAATACAATTTACAGTATGTCGTCGCGGAAAGGCATTCTGCAAAAAATGAAAATGGTATCTTGCACCATTTTTCAAGGACTTTCAAATGGTGTATATCACTTGCTATTTGGTGAGGGTTCGTTTGTACACTTCCCTAGTTAGGCAAAAAAATAATGACAGTCAAGTACGGCCAAAAAACGCATTATTATTAGGAGATACTCGGCAACTCTCGACCAGTCAACTTTCCATCAAAAAAATCGAAAAGTTCAAGCTTTGCTAGGCAAATCTCCCGTCCCAAAATCTACGTACCACTTGAGTCCAAAATCTTTACAATCTTCCATTTCCTCCCACTCGTCGCTCGTTTTCTTAAAGTCCCTTTAGTTTACTCTTGAAAAACTCGCTCTTGCCAAAAAAGAATGTCAAAGATGGTGCACATCCGTTTTTTGAAGCCCCTTTTCTCCTCAAGTTGTCTTTAAAGCGCCAAGGACAATATACAAATAAGCTTTTTGTGTTCCTCTCCGGAAAACTTGCGGCGTCTTGGAAGTCCAAAAGCTTTATGAATTTTTTGATGATGTCAGAGAAAAAACAAAATTGAATAGAAAATAAAAAAAAATCGACATTAAAAAAATTGGATTTTTTGTTTGTAAAATATTTTTTGGTTGACCAAAAAACTCGAGATAAATCGAGAAAATATGTTACGCGAGCTTAACTGTGTATGACAGGCGCGCCAAAATAAAAAGGGGGGGGGTTAGGGGAACAAAAATTACATCAATCTTGGGAGCGACAAAAAATTCAAAGTCCAAAAAATTTTTTTGAAAATTTTGCATTTTTCTGCGGGTTAAAGACCTCAAAAATGTTGTAGAAAAGGTCTTTTCTAATTTGAGCCGAATTTTATTACCTTATGATTGATAAATTTTACATTACACCTTATTTTGAAAAAATCGAAAAAATGTAAAAAAATCAAAATAATTCCCAAATACATCCAGCAATTTCCCACTTCACCAATCTACTTTCTTAATATTCCCTCAGCTTTCGGGGCTAGAAGACAAGGAAGCGTCGGAATGAACCTTTGAACAGAAGGAAGCGGAGCCCCCGTGGATAACAGAGATCCCTCTTCTTTTCGCCTTCGATCGGAACAAAGACTTTGCAAATTGAGACCGAAGCAAGATCCCCCAGCCGCAGATATTCAGCCCGAAAATGATCCGACGGTTCTTCTCGCCGCGGCCCATCAACGCTCGGCCGAGACGAAAGGAGGGCAAATATTGGGAATAGAAGAGGATACGGCCCGAAATTGATATCATTTCGAGGTCAAATCGGAATAGGTAAGACGATGAAAGGGTGTTTAATTTTTAAGTTAGGACTTAAAATGCTTAAACGAGCTTAATTTTGCTATATGAGACAGATTTTTGAGAGAAAAATTTGAATAAAAAGAGAGAGGCACGGTTTTTAGGAGTTTTGGACGTTTTTCAAAAGTTTTAGGTCAAAATGCGGCAAGACTATGAAAGAAAAAATTCAAAATCTTGTAGCATATTGCATAATCAATCGGCCGGAAATAAAGACCCTTTCCAGAATAAATTTCAAAACCCTTAAAAAATACAAAAATCAACAAAAAAATATATTGTTTCCAGTATTTTTCGAACAAAACAGTACAGTAAGACCTTTCACAAAAAATTACAAAATCCTTTGTCATCTTACAGCTTATTGTCTGAAGATCTGATATGAATCTAATTTTCACCGGAATCGCCATTCACTCCCACAAAATTCTCAAAATATTACACTCGCTTTCGTTCCTCAAGTCCAAGAAAGTACAAAACGAAAGTACGAAAAAAATAAAAACGCCTCACTCTTCCCGTTTTCGGCGGCGCTCCGACGTCTTTACGGACAGCCAATTTTTCCGACTTCCGCCGTCCCGCGGGCCGCCGTTTAAACGCGGCCGAACTTTCGGCCGCCGCCGCCGACACAGAACAGGGACCGCCTCGGGGGCCCACCAATTTTTCCCAATCAAAACCATTTTCGCGCCAAATGCCCTGGAGGGTTCTGCCGGCGGAGGAGTGCGGGATTCCGATGAATTTTCGAGACACTCAGGTTTTCGTGGTGGGACCGGGACAAGTGGGTGGAAACGATAAGAAGAGGATGTAAAATACGGATGCAAAAAAGTTTATGATGGTAAATTGTAAAATACGCTGGAATTACTGGGTTTTATTGAAAATATTCGTAAAAATCAAAAAAATTTAAAAAATCAAAAGAAAAATTCATTTTGAAAATGGACTGAAAATGATATTAAAATGAATACAAGACTGTAACAACCCCAATAAAACCAATCCCATATAATTCACTTCCGCATTACCAGCAAAAATCTGCCCTAAAGCTATAAAACTATATATCATAAACTCCCAATTGCTCCTCAATAAAATCACTGTAGAATATTGTAAAGTCAGCAGTTTACAATACGCTCCGACCTAACTGTAAACCAAGTGCTCGCAAAAAAAGCCAACCGGCTTTTGTCCGAAGATGGATTGAATGTCTCGTTGATCTATTGCGCGGCTAAAATTTACTTTTGCAACGTTGAGGCGAACGGTGAGCCTCGATGGAATCAGAGGGAGGAAATGGAGGAGGTAGAGGAAACATGTATAGAGGTGATGGGAAAAAGTTTTTTGAGAGGAAAGGGTTAAGGGATGGGATGAAAATTTGGGGAAAGCTTGGGAAAATGAGGAAAATTTGATGGGAAAAACGATTTCGAAGATTTTTTAAACAATTTTTATGCTGGATTTATTATTTTAAAATTTTGACAACAAATCTTTTTTTCCTTCGAGAAAGAGGCCTTTTTGTTTCAATTGATCATGTAAAAAATGCATCCTCACTTGACAAAAGATCACCAAACCTTTACAGGTCTACAGAGTCCATGTGCTATTCAAAAATCCAAACTTGTCCCCATAAAATCCCCAATAAATCGAAAAAAATCTCAAAAACCCTTCCACTCGTCATTTCCGGATTGTAAACACTCTGCTACAGTAATCCCCACCTCATATCCCTCGGATCTACACCCAATCCAGCCCGGTCGGGATTACCCATCCGAACAGGCCTGCAACGCTTTTTTCGGCAGATCTCCGCCCGAAAAACCGAGCGGATTACGTCGTTCGGCGGCGCGGTATTACATAACGCGCGGAAACGAGGCGCAAAAAAAACAACATGCCCATGTTTGCAATGGATGGATTTACCGTGAGTAAGTGTATCATGCGAAAAGAGCTTTGCCTCCACCGCGAAAAAATATGACGTCATTTGCGGAGAGCGCGATTTCGGCGAGGGCCGGAAAGAGAAACGCGAAAGATCGGAGGCGGGCGGCGACAAATGCCTGAGGCGGGATGTCGCGACGGTCGCGCGGAAAGACGGCTTTCGGCGTCAAAGTGGCTCTTCGTTTTTTATCGCCGCACCAGACGGCTATAACAACCGGTTGATCGCGATGGAGACCCGCCGAGAGGGCAGGCGCAACGAAGAGGGTGGGGGAAAGAGAAAAGGAAACGCCGACGTGAAACGAACATTTCAACGGGCGCTGCAGGGCTGAAAGGAGTTCTCAAGGGGTGGTGGAAAGAAAGGGACGATTACGCCATCGATGGCGCAATAGCAATACATAACATGAGTGATAGAAGGGGGAAGGAAGTGGGAGGGGACGTTCGCCGTTCCGTTCAAGAATACAGGAAGTTTTTTGGGCGGTGGGGAGGAGAAATGAATGGGCAGGGGGGCTTTTGGAGTGTAGAGTAAGGTGAAGCAGACATATGGAGACAAAATAATAAATAATTGTTGCAAATTCACCTGATATACGTAGTAAAAGGCAAAACTGTAGTGATCAAGCGAAACGTTTGGAAATAAAGGGATGGCTATCTGAAAATTCAGTTCCGTCTAAAAAATACGACCGAGACCTTTCTAAAGGGGAATGTGAATAAATTAAGCTAGGGTAGACCGAATTGATATCTAAGAATGATTTTAGGTCACTAGAAGCCAAAGAATTGTCGCTACTACAAAAGCCCTGTATTACGACGCCTTCAGATACCGCACACTTATTTTTTAGGACATCGAGGAGTCGTTATATGTCACGTTCTCTCTATTACAAACAAAAACTTTAGGATTACCCCATTTTTTCGGGAATTCTACAATTTTTTCCACTTTCTAGTTTTTTCTCAATTTCTGTGACTTGTTTCTTCGTTTTGTGTTTCTAAAGGTACCTCAAAAAATCCACAACGCCCCCATCTGTCTTTCAAATTCTTCTCATGTAAATTGAAACATGATTAAAATTGATTAGTTTTACAAAAAAATTACAATTTTCGAGCCCACGGAAAAAGGTGAATATTACAGAAGAGTATTTCCGAGGCTAGGATAATTGAAAACGGATATTACGACGTTCGTAACGGTCTCGCTTCTTCACCGTTGGAGATCACATTAACTACAGAGAGTATAGTTAAAAGCAGTCATTGTTAACATGTAAATGACAAGTTGAATTAACGTATTTTGCTTGAACAAAACATAAATTGAAATGTATTTGAAACGCATGAAAAAATTTGAAGTGGTATGAATAGGAAATTTCTATTGATAAGTCAAAGGACAGTGTGGGATATTGTATCATGTTTGAAGTAAAATTTGAAGTTTCGAGTTGTAAATGAATGTCAATTGGGCTGACGGTGATATAAAGATACATAAGAAGGGTTTTCAAAAGTTTAGCACACATTCCCAAATAGCCAAGGTTTTGAAAAAATAATTTTTGACAAAAATTGTCTTCAAATCTCTTTAACTTGTTCGCTATAGAAAGGTTTGGCATTTAGAAAGCCTGATAGGTTCGAAACTAGTAAGATTTTGGCGTCGTTTCCGTTGAAAAAGCTTTGTTTTGTACAGATTATCCAATACGTTGCATGATGAGTAACTTCAAAAAATGGTGTGACCAAAATTGATGTCATCGCCGACGGAATTGCAAGCCGAATAAATATTTTTTTAATCAAGGACTTCTAAAAATTCTTATCGAAAAATGTCGCGCCATCGTACTAGTCCTTCCGGAAAGTCGCCGGAATGATTTTTGGTGTTTGCACTGTGCACAAAAAGTCAGGGTGCGAGCGACAGCCAAAAGCCTATTGCACGGTGCAAAAAGCAAGAAATTGCACAGTGCAAAGAAAGCTTTTGTTTTCGCACAGTGCGTATCGCCGATTTCATTTCGGCGACTCTTTTTCTAACAAGAAAAGTACTTCTATAGGGTATGGAGTTACAGGCCGAGGCATATATCAAAAAAAAAACGCAAAATTTTTCTGAATTTTTTCTGTAAAAACTAGCTGCCCAACTTTTTGTAAGTGCGAAAAAACCCAACCTTTTTCGAGACACCACGTACAAGTCCGTTTTTTGGAACTATAATTAAGGTGTAGTATTAATCAAATTTGATTTTTAAGGTTGTCAAGATGCCAAGGGTTTACTTGAGCTCAAAACAAAGCTTTTGAATTGGTAAAAGCTTGGTCAAAAAGGCATTAAAAGTTCCGAGGGTTTTTTCGCCCTTACATACTATAACTGGGCAGCTATTTTTTACATATTCTGAATCAGAAAAACTTTTTTAGCGATTTTTTATATATGTCTCTACCCATAACTCCATACCCCATAGAAGTACCTTGCTTTTAAAAAACATTTTCCCATGCTGTTAAAAGCATGACTACATCCGGAGTGGATAAAAAATCAATGTCCAAAGCCATAAACTTATCACTTTTCCTCACAACTCACTCACTCTCCTTACTCCTTTACTCTCTGACTTTTTTTTGCTGAACCTGACGAGGCTGAGGCTGTTCCCCCTTTTTCCTGATCACACCAACGGAACGGAAACAAAACCAAAAATCAAACAAAAAAGATTGCGCGGAATTACAGGAGAGTAAAATTGAAAGGAAAGGAGACCTCGGGGTTCAGGAAAATACAATCATTTGTCAAAGGGATTATGGGAGGATGACAAACAGACGTGAAGATGGAGATGAACTTTTTTTAATTTGGTGGAATTACCGTATTTTTTTTTGGATGTTTATGTATAATGTATTTACAGTAAAACGATGGGTTTTAAACCTGTCAAAAAATTGTTCGTTTTAGAAAGGTTTTGTTATGTGGAGGTTTTTTTCGGCAAAAATTTTACTCTTAAAGCCTCTAAAATCGTATGTTATAGACAAGTTTTTTGATATGTGAGAGGTTGTTGTAGACTGATTTGACACCAGGAAACCTTACAATTTTTGGAAAAGTAAACAATTAGCATAACAAAAAATTACAATATCGCTGAAAATCATATTACTGGCTCGTTCGCGTGAGGATTTTCAAAATTCGTTTCCAATAAAAAAACGGAATTATACATTTGTAGTTTTATTTCTTGTATAATGGGAATTTGAGAGCGTACTTTGTAGGGAGGAGGTGTACAAAAAATTTTTGCTGACAAAAAATTTTGGGCTTTTTTTTATTTTTTAAGTTTGATTTTTAAAAAAACATTTTTTAAACACATAAAAACACAACTTAAAATCCAGAAAAAAGCAACGTATTTTACAAAAAAATCCTCTTAAAAAGTCAAACGATCCTTTGGACCCTCAAAAAAATCTCACCGGCATTCCATTTCCTCATTTTTTCGCCTTCTCCATGGCCTCCAGAAAATTGAAAAGCTTCTTCCTTTGATTCGAATTAAGCATCCAAAAAATGATTCCGGTAAATTTTCGCGTCTGGAAAAGAGTAAAAATATAACCTTGAGGAGGCGAAAAAGTAACAAAAAACAGGAAACACGAGACGACATTAGACATGCGCGTCTGGGACAGTCGTCGCGAGAGGAAAAGGTTAATGGGTAATCAATGGGAGAGGTGGAGGTGATGGGTACTCGGGGACTGTTGGAGGGTCGGAAGGGTCCAAAAAATACAAATGTTTAGTACAATAATAAAGGTTGAAAATTGTGTAATTGTCATACTGTACCATGCAAATTCCGGTAGATAAAAAAGACCGAAAATGTTCAAATGCTTCGGTATCAAAAATTATCACTGCTACCTATGAAAAATCAGTCAAGATTCCCTCCATGAAACGCACGGCGCCAAAAAAATTTATTCGCTATATAAAGGTTTTGTAGTAGGAAAACTTCTTGGATAAAAAAATTGAGTTTTGAGATTTTTGACAGAGCTGGAGGCAAAAAAAACGTAAAAAAGTTTATAAGATACATAATTTTTGGCTGTAGACATTTTTCCCCAAGAAAATCGCGTTTTTTAGAAATTTTGCCTCTGATTTTCAACAGTTGCCAAACGTGGCCAGAAAGTCCAAATCAGAAATTCTAATGCTATATATCTTTTGACAGCAATATCTTATTGATTCCTGCCAAACGCAAGCTAAAAATTTAGTATATATGTCATAGCAAATGCTAATCTAAATTTGTGCCAAGTTTCACCAAAATTAAAAGTTCGCAATTAGAACAATTTCCCTGTTGATTGTGACCGCCGATGCGCGATATACCACTGATCACTCCCTCTGGCTTCCCTCTCATCCGAAAAAGCAAAAGCAAAACGTATACAAAAAGTTTGCTCACGGACAAAAAATTATTTATTTTTTGTTGAGATCACGGGACTTGAAGAAGAGTAAGGAAGGGGGGAAGGAAGATTCCTCTCCAATAAAAGTGAAAGTATCAAGGAGGAATAAATCAAAGGGAAGAAGGAAAAGAACAGCTGGGCGCTTGACGTGAGCAAAAACGACGCAATGGCCGTAAAATGGAAGGACGGCAAGGAGGAGGAGGAGGAGGTCAGAAAATGAAAAAAAGTTCAAGGTACAGCCCAAGAATGCAACGATTTGCGACAGACGGAGGCTGAGTGTTTCAAAGAACCATTCGTTGAAAAAGCTGTATATCACTCTGTCGGGAAAATAGCGTGGATTTTTCGCATAAAAATGTATATCTCGCTCATCAAATCACCAGCCGCGCATAGCCGTGGCAAACGATAATGGGCGATTTTAGCGCGCGATGATACCACATAATTTTCCCGACAGCCTGATAGGGGTTTTTATTAATGGCGACAAAGAAAATGGGGGGAAATCAGAATGTAATGAGTAGAAATCCGGATTTTATAAAGAAAAAAGAGACAAATTTAAAGACAAGAACAATTGTTTAATCTAAAAATCTCAAATAACGTTAAATTTCCGACAATTTTCAACGTACAAAATCTCGGCTTCTCCATGCAACCTGCTTCAAGTTTTTGTCAAAATCAAGGACCTTTTGTTTAAAAGAAAACTTAAATCGCAGAAATCATTGTCCCCGGGAATTCCGTGGGCCTTTATGTCAGTAATATCACGAAAGTTTGCCCACAAAAAGCAGCAACAACACAACGTCTGATTCTCACTTGCACTTTAGTCATCGGACCACAAAAAAGGGAAAGGGAGACCCTGAAAGTCGCCCTCCTCTTTGATGGTTACCCTATACAAAGTCATCCCCCCACCACCACCACCAAAGAAGAATGGGGGACAAGAGTGAAAGTGATGGAAGAGGAATTGACGGGGTTTCGGCCGCGCGGAAAGAATCGTCTGCAAAGTCATAAATTCCTTGTCTCCCGTCTCCCGGGATCAGCTGATCTCTGCCGGTGACCTTGAATCTTCCGAATTCCCCATTTTTTGTTACTTTCGGAATACTTTTTGAAGAGTGTTAAGAACGAGTAAGACGAAGTGGCGAAGGATCAAAAATGAAGTAAGGAAAGTGTAAAGTTGAGAGAAGATTGGGACTTAGGAAGGTTTGAGTTGCGAAATCGAAAGCTCTTGAAATCGTATAACAGCGTATTCACAATTAAACCAAGCCAAAAAAATTACTGGAATTGGTAAAAAGTTAAAGAAAAATCATCAATTCTCGATCAGAATTGATGACCAAAAGCTTTATATTACCGTCAAATTTTGGATATAAGCTTTATACAGACCACAACCCCACTCCTTAAAATTTGAGCCAGGCCTTTGCAAAGACAGCCCAAATATTTTGTGAAATTTGCAACTCCAAAAAGGCTGAGTTTCTGGAAATTTCCGACTTAAAAATTTCAGTGGTTCATGCAATGGACACTCTGAAAATTATGTTTATATCGCAGAGGAATCTAGTCTTTAGTAGTGCCAAATTTCATCATGATCCGAGGCCTGAACCTTGAGCATTTCCTAACTTATAGTTTCGCCACTCCCGAATTTTTGCTTTTCCTCCTAAAATCAAAAAATAAGCTCATTTGGCCATCGAAAATCACCCCTGTCCTAACCAGACGCCCTACCGTAACATCCAAACAATGACTTCAAAGATCGAAAAGTTCACGTGATTTGGCGGCAGTCCAAAAAGGATCGCCCATCCCGCATCCCGCATCCTTCATTTTTTGTCCTCACGAGTCTGACGAGCAATTTTTTGTTCGAAAATGGCGCGAAAAAGTGCTCTGCTGTGGGCTGCTATTCAATTCAGAAGGCCCTTGTTCCTCCTAAACCTCTTTGGCTCACGTTGAAATTCCGGGGCGAAAGTAAAAACCAAACAAAACTTAAGACTTCTCAAACAACCGCCGAACGACGGAGAGAACGTTCCGCAAAAACAAATATACTAAAAGTGAAGGAGTTGAGACGGCAATAATGGGGAAACGTTGGGAGCATAGAGTAGTGGGTCAAAGAAGGTAAATTTTGTCGTATTTTAGAGGGGTGTTTGGTCCAAGAAGGGCGAAGAATCACGTGTAGGAGAAGGGTCAAAAACAGTCGTATTATTAAAAAAAGAAATACGTATATCTAAAAATTACAGTAAGATCTTGACAGATTGAAAGGTTAACAGCAATGTAAAGCCTTTGGGTATCCTTTAAAACGTCCGGAAAATTTTTTGGGCTAGTTAAAAGAAGTCTCCTTTAACAAGATTTTGATCCCTTCTTCGACCAAAAGTATAATATCAGAAAGGAGCCCAATAGTCTGGTTTCATCAATGCCTTCAGTGGAAGGAGAGGGAAAATAGAGTGTAATAAGATGTTGAAACACTGATCATGATCGAACTATCACACGCAAACTCTAGACGGGTTGGAAAACTGTCGCATGTGACTTGAGATTTGAACTAATGGACAAAAAATTACCTTAACGATATTTAGGTATCATCTGCCACATGCAATTTGTAAAACATAATGTTACAAATTCACGTCGCCAAAATCACTCCAGTAACTTTACGAACGGTCTAGGATTTCGCTACGGCAACTTTTTTGGAAGATTCTAATTTTTCCCTGCTTATAAAAGGAGCTTTGTAACATACATATCGGGCTCATAATTTCGTCATAGGACCCACTTCTATTATATATTATAACAGACTTCATTATGAAAACATATGTATTTCTTGGGATCCCTGCTTTCAAGAGCTTTGAATTTATCATAATCACAATTTGGAAATAATATATAGTTAAGCCCTTCCGCGGCTGATGAAAACTGTACTTTCAAGCAAATCGCCTCTACTGAAAGTTCACATCTCCTAAAGTAACTTGTTTTTTCAAAAAATATAATAACAAACAATACAGAGATCCTCTTACAAAACTATTCCTGGTCAATCTCTTATCATAAAATCCGTCTCTTAAAGTTGTACGGTAGCAACTAAGCCTTCTGTAAGAGGAAACAGAAAGCTGACTCATAATCGGATAAGACTTGTAATCTACAAATGAGATAAACGATGGTTCCTTGTGTGTCTACGTGCGGTTTTGACAAAGTCTTTGCAGAGATTAGCAAAGCAACAGTATGTGGAATTGGGAGGGGAGATTGCGGTAGCTTAAAAAAGGATCAAAGTGCGACGCAGAAAGTTTTCATATAGGCTACAAGGTTTGCATATAAAAATGGTCTAGATCGGATGTCAATTCCAGAAATTTTAGCTAGCGCTTTGCAGGCGCAACCAAATATTCAACGATTTTGGCAGACGAGAGAGTACGCAAAAATGATATTTTTAGCTAAAGCTTGGTCGATTCTACGCCGCAGTGAGGGACCTGATCCAGTGGCAAAAAACGTATCATTTTGCATCCGGGAAGTATCAAAAATGTGGCAAAATGCTTCCCTCTCCAAGTAACTTCTCTTCAAAACTTCGTTTTAAAGGGCGCGCCCTTTTCCCCACAAAAAGAGCAATTTTGAAATCGAAGTTTTTTCACTTGAAAAAAAGGCAGTTTGCCACATTTTTTGATACTTCCTGGATGCAAAATGGTACGTTTTTGCTACAGGATCAGGTCCCCACTGTACATACAACACCATTTGCATAGTGCCAAGAATTACCGAGTTAGAAAAATTATTTTTCTGTTCGAAAAAGAATTTTTCTCGAAAAAAAAACTTTTGCTTTGAGAAAGTTTTTTTGTGACTCGAAATTCGGCGACATTTAGTCAAAAATCAATCATCCGAGACTCCTTGTTTTTTTCACTGTTAGTGGGCCAGTGCTTTGCTTTCCACTGCACAAATAGTAAAGGTCAAATTTAACTCGATTTCACCTAGCCTTTTCCAAAAAACAGCTAAAAATAAAGGCCGAAGCCAATCACTTGAATGACGTTGTACATATTCGCCTTTCACTCTCGCCTCAACCCATCCACAAAATAAATATTTTGGACAGTGTATTGAATATTATAAAGGCAAAAATATTTACTCAAAATTTCCGGAGAAAAAAGGTAAACATTCAGATAGGGATGATTGCTATCTGCAGTTACTGAAGGTAATTATTATTAAGACTTTTGGGGATTATAAATGTAGAGAGGCATCTTCCAGATTGCGGGGGTGGGATGAGATAAAAAATATTTGTCAAAATTGGTGTTGTAAACAGGGGATTTGTGGGTTTTATGCAACGATTTTGACATCGGAAGCCACAGGATTTGGATTAGAAATACGGTAGGAAAAGGGGTTATATGAAAGATGCGGAAATTGTTAGTAGTGAGTTCACAAAGCCGCTAAAGTGATTTTCATAACATGCACTGTGCGAAAACAAAATTTCGCTGTGCACTGTGCATTTTCTTGCTTTTTGCACCGTGCAATGAGCTTTTTCGGGTGTCGCTCGCACCCTGACTTTTTTCGCACAGTGCAAATGCCAAAAATCATTCCGGCGACTTTCCGAAGGAGACCTTTCCGCGACATGCCTGGACGAAAGTCAGGGTGCAAACGACACCTGAAAAAGGCCTATTGCACGGTGCAAAAAGCAAGAAAATGCACGGTGCAAAGCGAATTTTTGTTTTTGCTCAGTGCATGTCACGAAAGTCACTCCAGCGGCTATGCGAAGGACAACTGACAAATAGCAAAACAAAATTTTTTCTAAGATATATGTGAGAATCCTAGCTCGCGCTTTGCAGAAACAACCGAGATCTTTAGATTGAAAGTCGGCCAAAATTTAGGACTTTTTTGCCGATTTTTGGCATGAAAAGTTTCATGCCTATTTCTACCATAGAGGATAACGGTTCTATCGAAAATCAAACTTTTCCGCACGAAACTGCCAAAGTTATGGCCAAAAAGCGTGGTTCTCTCTGACATTTAGCGTGCTCTGTCGGCGGCAAAAATCGTTCAATATCTCGGCGGCGCCCGCAAAGCGCAAGCTAAAACTTTCAGGAATTGATATATAGTCCATACCCGACGTGTGTGCTGAATTTAAAGAAAATCTGAGCGTCGCACTTGGAGTACTTCCCCTGTTAGCTCCAATTTTCAAGAATCCGCCGAGGAATCCAACAATACTTGCAACCGCTCGAATGATCCGCTAAAACTAAAAAAAGTGCAGTCCAAATTTCTATGGCCCAAAAAACGTTTTACTTGTCAAAATCACCGCTCTTCCATTTCTTTTTTTACACCCTCCTTGTCCCAAAAATAGCTCGTACGGCGCGCCCAAAACAAAGCAACATTTATTTGGCATTCTCCCAACGTCTGTCGCCTTCGATTCCCAATGTTTTCCGCGGACACACATAAGGCGCGCTCGCGAAGGCCATGTCTGTTTTTTGCAATTGGAAAAACAATTTTTATGAGTGTGGAGGGAAAAGGATGACAAGACAAAAAAAAAGCAAAACGCGGAAAACATATGGATAAATGTGGGGAAAAACTGTGTAATTTTCTACAAAACAAAGCAAAAAATTTTTAAAATACGACCGTCCGTTCTACAAGCTGCAAAATTTTAAAAACTCCTCTTATCCGACATTGATAATAAAGTTTTGATCAAAAAAATAATACAAATAAATTCAAGAAAAACAACTGCATTAAAAAAACAGGCACGAAAATAGTTTTACCGGCCCATTTCATTCCACCAATCCGTTTTTACAACTAGAAAATCGTTAAGGGTCACATGTGGTATCGGGAAAACAAAACAAACAAGTAATGGGCGGAAGACGATACTATAATCATTTTTTACAATCAGAAGGAGCGCTTGTCATGTTGTTTGGAAATTCGGTTTTTAATGGAAATTTTTTGTAAAAAAACTTTTTTGGAGCGAAAATTTGGTATGATAGAAAATTGAGATTTTTTGATTTTTCTAACAATAAGGCCGTATTTTAAATTAATCTCAAAAAAATTGCACAAATTACCAAAAATTTGCATAAAAAAATTTTTTTTGAGTATTAATCTCTAAAAAATTGCATAAATTACCAAAAATTTTGCTATTATTACAACAGAAATCCTTCAAAATCCGAGAGCTTTAAAAATTTTTTGAAAAATTTGCATAAAATTTCAGACTTCCAAAATTTGCATAGCCTACCAAGATGCAAAAATACTGCCTTCTCAATGAAAAAGTCATGTAATTTGAAATCGAAAATTCTCAGAAAAACATGTGGTTGCATCAGAGATCGTTGCAAATTGGATTCCTTTCTTTGATTTACTCGGAAGACTCTCCTTTTTCATGAGCAAAGAAAGAGCCGACGACTCCAATTCCAACCAAAAAAACATACCCTAAACATATGTTTTGGATTTCCAATTCCGAAACAAATCCTCTACACGTGACCTCGAATGTAGAGGCCAGATTTAGACTGGGCTTTGTTTCATTTAGAAACTATACGAAATCCAAAAAAAAACAGCCTCAAAAACTGGCGAAAATAGTAAGAAAAATTGAATTTAGATAAACCAAAAAATAGAAGTCACTCTGTCAAAAATTCCATCCGAATGAATGCGTAATATTGACTCATTCCCGCCGCAAACTTAATTTAATCTACGATTGGAACGTCAGGGAGCGCTGTATTCGCAATATGTAATCATTTTAGCCTCGGAGTTGAACCCGTCAAAGAAAGATTTTCACTAAAGAATCTCGCCTCATTGTAAGCATCAGGAAAAAATTATTTTTTTAGATCAAGGAAGATGGGTTTTATGAAAAAATACGGTAAGTTTTTGCTGTAAAAACCGGCTAAAACTAGCCAGGAAACTGTTCAAGTTGGCCATTGATCCTAAGATTTATTGGAAAAATAAATTCAGAATTTTCACTCTAGGTTTTACTTGTAAGCTTCTACAGCCTCGCTTTGATAAATTATGATAGCGTGAAAATGATCAGCTTGATTAAAAAACACATGACTTTTGTCAAACTGGTCAAGAAGTCGGTCACAAAAGACGTCTCGGACCCCGTATTTGTGACGAAAATCCGACTTGGAAAATTCCACATCAATACAGCGTAGTGAAGTCTTATTTCCGGACCAAGATTTAATAATCAATGTGGCGTAACATATAAAATTTTTGGCTCTTTTTATCTTGGCTAGGTGGGAAAAAAACCCTATTTTGTGGTCGCGAAATAACGTCCTATTATAACATGAGCGTCGCACTTCAAGCATCTCTATTTGAAGCTTAAGATATCCACCTACGTCTCCTCTACTATACCCAACTCAACCTTAGAATCTGGACACAAAAACATGGCTCGCAAAAAATTCTGCCTTCGCACCTTGCAAAGTCATCTTCTTATATCACCACAGCCGGATACTCATCCGGAAATTGACTTCTTTATCTTCGTTTCTCCCTTCTCTTACGCTGATTTAGCGGCCAATATCCTGGATAAAGAAGTTTTGTTCTAAAAGGACCAAAAAACCTTCTAAAAATAAACATCCGGATTTACAATTGGGAACGGATATCAGACGTCCGTACGACCGCGGAAAACTCTGGTTTTTGGTGGACAAATTGCAGAGCAAAAAATAAAAAACATGTGTGATGGATCCGATTAACTTGTGTATATAGGACCACAAATTTGGAAATTCTCACGCAACAGACTTGCATAATTTATCATTGACTTAGTGGTGTTGTAATCGCATTAGAAATAACTGGTAACGGAAAACAATCGGGGGATCATATGGGATTTTTGTGATGAATTATTCACATGGGAAATACCCCAAGTGCGGCGCTCAGAGTTTCTTCAAATTTTGAGCACGCTTTGGAGATATACCATATAACAATTCCTGAAAACTTTAGCTCACGCTTTGCACATGCTGCCGAGATATTGAATGATCTCTGCCGCGGAGAGAGGACGCTAAATTCGGAGAGCGGTCAGAGAAAAAATATTTTTTGGTCACATTGCCAGTTTCGTGAGCAAAAAAAAATGATTTTTAAAGATGGTAGAAAGTCTCTATGGTAGAAATAAACGTAAAACTTTTTACATCAAAATTTGCAAAAATATTTCATATTTTCACCAACTTTTGCCCCAAAAAGTCTCAGTATAAATCGCAAGCAAGGCGTCTCGTACATGTCTTATAAAAAATTACTCAAAATCTGCCCCAAGTTCCACCAAACCTTGAGTGTCGCGCTTGAGTACTTATACTGAAAAAAGAAGATCGAAAAAGTAAAAGGCAAACCATTTCTTTCAAAATGGTATTACCAACTAGCCGTACAAGCAACCTTTTAAAGACACAGACAGACTTTTAATAGTCTGAATAACAAAAACCACACCGTTTCAGAGCTTGCTGGGAGCAGTGTTCAACGAACAACATACAGACTAACACCTGTCCAGGGCAAACAGTCTGGCTCACTTTTAAAGGTCATAATAAAATCTCTGTGGAATAACCTTTATGTTCAGGGAGATTAAAACAACAAAGCTAAGAGCTGAAAAAACGCTACTTTTTCAAAGGGCACGTACCTTAATAGGCCACAAATTTCTTCAATCAACCATTTACAAAAGAGTTCTTTCAGACGTCTAGAATGCCTGTCAACGTAAAAAAGGTTCTTTTGGAGTCTGCAGAGTTTAAAGTCCCGGAAAGAGCCATCCATAAAAGGAGAAAGGTTTGATGAATGGCAAAAAGTTACAACAATAAATGACATCGCTAGCTACAAAAAGCAACCTTTTTCTAGGTAAAATTTCCGAAACTTTGGCCAAAATTTTATTCTTTGGCCAAGGCAAAATTTTTTTCCAAGCTGCGCTAAAGTCTCGGGTTCACATTGAAGGAGGTCGCTAGCTGCAAAGATAAATTTTTTAAGGACAGAATTACAAAAACTTGGCCAAAATTCAATTTCTCGGCCCGCCTAATTTTCGACCTGCGCCCGAGCCTAAGTTTTACAATAAATGAGATGACTAGCTATATGTAGAAATTAACTTCTTTTTTGACAGTAAAATTTCCGAAACTTGGCTAAAATTTCATTTTCTGGCACAGCGCAAAAAAATTTTTTCAAGCTGCGCCCGAGAATTTAACCTCGACCTCGTTTTTTATCTAATCCTCAAGTTTTTTTTGTTTTTTGTCTACCCCAAAAAAAGACGTAAATATGTATTCAGCTGACCATTGAAATTCCAGTCTACGTCCTGTTTTAGGCAACTTTAGACCTTTTTTACTATCACTCCGCAACAACCAGCGGTAAGGACAACAATTTTTTTTAAAAAGGGGCCAGACGAAATTTTAACTAAACGTATTTGACAAAAAATTGTAAAAAAAATTCAAGCGGATACAAATGCAAAATGCTGTTTACGACGCCAGAATGTGAATTTGTATTTTGTTAACGACGAAAGTAGAAATAAACCAATGAAAAATTAGAGTACGAAAGTTCTCAGTCCCACTGCTTTTGTTGTTCTATACATACTACGTTTTCTAAAATCTATGTTTCCTACTAATTTATGTTTGCAGCGGCGTTCGTATGTTCTGTGCAAAGTGTATTCAGCCCACAAGTTTTTCTAACATAAGTGCACACTGACATGTCTTGAGAAAATAAAGTTCGCTTAATGGGGGCAGCGAAAGCTTAATAAAGGTCAAAATATAATAGAAGCCTAATTTTATTAAAAAAATGTCGAAATAGCAATAATGCAAACTATTTTTATTTTTATAAGATAAAACTCGACTTCTTAAGGTTTCAATACACAGATGAAACCAAAAAAATGAACCTCGCTCAGAAATGTGCTGTCACAAAAGATATTTTATTGCATAGATTAATCTTACTGTAAACCAAGAAATATTTTTTTTATGTTAATCAGGTGTAAGTGAGATGTTTAACCATTTTTTTGGAGCCAAAAGGTCATAGAAACGAGGAGAAACAGACAGAGAAAAATTTTACCTGCGCTTTGCAGAGACATTCAAGCTTTCAGCCATCGTGTTTACAAGAATATATAAAGCGGTCGTTTTAACAAGATATAAAATATAAAGTTAGCAAGACTTTTCATTGAAATTTTACAAATATTTTCCAAAAAACTGTAATTGGACAATGAAAATGACAGAACAATTTGACAAGACAAAAATAACGACAATTTGGTCAAGTTGACGACTTAACCTAATTTTCATTTTCCTTTTTTGGCAAAAATAAAACTGACCTTCTTTGCGCCAACCTTCCAATTAATAAAATATATTTTCCTGCACTTTGCTGCTGTCCTTTTCCCTGGGATCAGACGAATACCAAAGAAAATACGAAAGTAAAAAAAAATGCACGTGAAAAGAAGAAAAAACTTCTAAGGACTGTTCAAATAAACAGTCGAGATAAAAGTAAATCTCCATTGAATTGGAGACGGCTGAAGAAGACGGTCCAAGGGGGATCAAGACGTATGATTTGCACAAATAATACGGCCTTTACGATAGGCTATAATATAATGTTTAAGGTATCGAAAGCTCGGTACTGAACGATTTTTGCCGCCGTGAGAGCACGCTAAACGTGGAGAGCGGTCAGAGAGAAAAGCGCTTTTTGGCCATAACTTTGGCAATTTCGTGCGGAAAATTTTGATTTTTTGTAGAAACATTATCCTTTACGGTAGAAATAAGCATGAAACTTTTCGTGCCGAAATTCGGCAAAAAGTCCTAAATTTTTGCCGACTTTCGTTCTAAAAGTCTCGGTTGTTTCTGCAAAGCGCGAGCTAGGATTCTCGCATATATCTTATAAAAAATTATTCTAAATTTGTGCCAAGTTTAATCAAAATCTGAGCGTCGCACTTGGAGTACTTCCTCTGTTAGTATAAAATATCACACTGATTTATAGCGAAAGACCATGGAGAATGACGAGAAAAGGAAAAACTAAAAAATTTAAAATTTTTTAAAAACGCTGCCATTTTTGCGTTTCCGCAAAACGCAAACTAAAACTCTCGTCAGTTTCTTGAAGAGTCATACCCGTCATATCTAAATAATTTTTTAGTGGTATTTTTACTGCAAATTATTGGCTTACTAAAAAAATCCAGATCAAAGAGCATTCCCAAAAAGGCCAAACAGGACCCCAACAAATGTACAAATTAAACGAGTGGAAATGGAACTCATTTTTGACGGGCTGTACAAACTCATAAACGAAAAAACATTTGTTTTGCATACACATTTTGTTCGTTTTTTGGATTTGCCTAACCATGTACAGTTGGAAGGAGCAATGGGACAACTTATAAGAGCTTCCTTTTTTGGCCAATAGAAAAGTTAAAAAAGCTCTGCAATTCTTAAGAACTGGCATCATAAAAATCATAAATTTCAAAATTAAAAAAAATATATATTTTGAATACCAGTCTGTCGGTAAAATAATGAGCACAGTGTCGCTGCGCCGATCGCGTCGCTGAGGAGAAAAGCAGTGTTCGATTTTGCTGCGGCACAGTTTCTTTTCTCGGCAAGTTTCGTTGTGACAGAGTGTTTATTATTTTCCCGACAGACTGAAAAAAATTGTCGAAAAAATCAAAAATAAGACGAAAATCTACTCGATTCTCATTCGTGTTTTGCAGAATAATGCCAAAAATAAAAGCTCAACAAGTCGTAGAAACAACATCAGTACGAAAAAATCACGATCACAGAGGATGTAAATAAATTGCAAAACTTTTAAAAATCAAAATTTCCCTGTCCACAAAAACTTCCAACAAAAAAATGCGTATGCCTTTTCCGCAGATATTTTTTTCTATTATATTTCTCATGCAATCTGCAAATTTACGAGCAAAAAGGTTGGCGGCCAACTGGACAAACGCCCCCGTCATTGATAGACATTTACCGGGGGATTCGGAAAAGGATTTTGGGATTGGAAATCATATGGCCTACGTCAATCAGGGTTAAGCAAACAGGAAACGGAATAGTGGATTTGCAAATACTTTGCAAATATGCTTATTACTAGTTATTTCCGATTGTTTCTTATCATTTTCTATGGCATTTTACGTCAAGCTTTCTGTCTGTGCCAGTTCCAAAAAAAATCATGTTTCATAGAGCCATTACCTTCTAGTTTAGAGACAGGTGCAAAAAATCGCAAAAATGGTGTACAATTTTATAGATTTTAATTTTTCCAAGGTATGTTTTCGATATGCTATACGACTATCGCGAGAAATTTTTTTTGTGTAGACACACAGCGTTACGAACAGTTTTTCCGCCGCCGATCAGTGTCAAAAAAACGAAAAAATAAAAAGTAGTGCTTACAATTCGGTGTATATCTCACTAGCAACAACAGATATTGCTAACAGGGGAAGTACCCCAAGTGCGACGCTCAGATTTTGATGAAACTTGGCACAAATTTAGAACAATTTTTTCGAAGATATATGCGAGAATCCTAGCTCGCGCTTTGCAGAAGCAACCGAGATTTTTAGATTGAAAGTCGGCAAAAATTTAGTACTTTTTGCCGAATTTCGGTACGAAAAGTTTCATGCCTATTTCTACCGTAAAGGATAATGTTTCTACAAAAAATCAAATTTTTCCGCACGAAACTGCCAGAGTTATGGCCAAAAAGGTGTTTTCTCTCTGACCGCTCTCCACGTTTAGCGTGCTCTCTCGGCGGCATAAATCGTCCGATATCTCGGCGGCGCCCGCAAAGCGCGAGCTAAAACTTTCAGGAATTGATATTTAGTCTATTCCCGACCTGTGTGCAAAATTTAAAACGCGTTTTGCCGCACTTTGGGGCTTAGCCTAACAGAGGGCGGACATTGTTAAAATCGACATCTCAGAATTGAACGAAAATTGGTCAACTTAATCACTGATAGGCACAAAACATTCGCTTTCTTTGTTTTTGCCCAAAATTACCGTATGACGGCATACTGTAACATCATTTTTAATAAAAGATATGCCCTAATCGAGAAAACGAAGCGCTATTTCAGCGCAAATTGAGTTCGGGTTTATGTTTTCGATCATGTAGAACATTTTTGTAACTGTCACCGAAAACTAAAAATTACATCTAAGCTATGTTACACTTGAGACAACATACCATTTCGGGTATAAAAAATGCAGTTCGGACGAGACGCAGATTTTGAAACCGGAATACTAAACTTCCAGCCTCGTCTAACAAACCATAAAAATTTCAGAAAGATCAAATACATAGTTTTTGAGATATCGGACATTCAATGTCTCATGTGCAAGATCACCTTGACCCGGAAAAAATCTGGCATTCTTAGGTTTTTGGCTAGGCGCAGATTTTGAAAGTTTCCAATACATTTTTATGAGATTTTAGGAGGATATAGAAAGTTTCCGAGGAAAAAAATGAGTAGTTTTTGAGAAATCGACCAAAATACCTTGTTTTAGGTCATCAGATACCCGAAAAAATCTGGCATTATTAGGTTTTTGGCTAGGCGCAGATTTTGAAAGTTTCCAATACTTTTTTATGACATTTTAGGAAGATATAGAAAGTTTCAGAGGAAAAAAATGAATAGTTTTTGAGAAATCGACCAAAATACCTTGTTTTAGGTCATCAGATACCCGAAAAAATCTGGCATTATTAGGTTTTTGGCTAGGCGCAGATTTTGAAAGTTTCCAATACTTTTTTATGACATTTTAGGAAGGTATAGAAAGTTTCAGAGGAAAAAAATGAGTAGTTTTTGAGAAATCGACCAAAATACCTTGTTTTAGGTCATCAGATACCCGAAAAAATCTGGCATTCTTAGGTTTTTGGCTAGGCGCAGATTTTGAAAGTTTCCAATACTTTTTTATGACATTTTAGGAAGATATAGAAAGTTTCAGAGGAAAAAAATGAATAGTTTTTGAGAAATCGACCAAAATACCTTGTTTTAGGTCATCAGATACCCGAAAAAATCTGGCATTATTAGGTTTTTGGCTAGGCGCAGATTTTGAAAGTTTCCAATACTTTTTTATGACATTTTAGGAAGGTATAGAAAGTTTCAGAGGAAAAAAATGAATAGTTTTTGAGAAATCGACCAAAATACCTTGTTTTAGGTCATCAGATGCCCGAAAAAATCTGGCATTCTTAGGTTTTTGGCTAGGCGCAGATTTTGAAAGTTTCCAATACTTTTTTATGAGATTTTAGAGGGATATAGAAAGTTTCAGAGGAAAAAAATGAATAGTTTTTGAGAAATCGACCAAAATACCTTGTTTTAGGTCATCAGATGCCCGAAAAAATCTGGCATTCTTAGGTTTTTGGCTAGGCGCAGATTTTGAAAGTTTACAATACATTTTTATGACATTTTAGGATGATACAGGAAGTTTCAGAGGAAAAAAATGAATAGTTTTTGAGAAATCGACCAAAATACCTTGTTTTAGGTCATCAGAACACAGAATCGTAGCCATCGGCGTACATTTGACAAAAGTTTTGCAGAGAGCTCGAATTTATTTGTGACAATTTGGAAAAAAAACAGTAACACACATATATCTCGGAAAAAAGAGATGCCGAAGAAAATTGGTCGAATTTTCCAGCAACTTGACCTATAACAGGTTCACCATGGTCGATATCTCAAAAACTATTCACTTTTTTCCTCTGAAACTTTCTATTTCCTCCTAAAATGTCATAAAAATGTATTGGAAACTTTCAAAATCTGCGCCTAGCCAAAAACCTAAGAATGCCAGATTTTTTCGGGCATCTGATGACCTAAAACAAGGTATTTTGGTCGATTTCTCAAAAACTATTCATTTTTTTCCTCTGAAACTTCCTGTATCATCCTAGAATGTCATAAAAATGTATTGGAAACTTTCAAAATCTGCGCCTAGCCAAAAACCTAAGAATGCCAGATTTTTTCGGGCATCTGATGACCTAAAACAAGGTATTTTGGTCGATTTCTCAAAAACTATTCATTTTTTTCCTCTGAAACTTCCTGTATCATCCTAGAATGTCATAAAAATGTATTGGAAACTTTCAAAATCTGCGCCTAGCCAAAAACCTAAGAATGCCAGATTTTTTCGGGCATCTGATGACCTAAAACAAGGTATTTTGGTCGATTTCTCAAAAACTATTCATTTTTTTCCTCTGAAACTTCCTGTATCATCCTAGAATGTCATAAAAATGTATTGGAAACTTTCAAAATCTGCGCCTAGCCAAAAACCTAAGAATGCCAGATTTTTCGGGCATCTGATGACCTAAAACAAGGTATTTTGGTCGATTTCTCAAAAACTATTCATTTTTTTCCTCTGAAACTTCCTGTATCATCCTAGAATGTCATAAAAATGTATTGGAAACTTTCAAAATCTGCGCCTAGCCAAAAACCTAAGAATGCCAGATTTTTTCCGGGTCAAGGTGATCTTGCACATGAGACATTGAATGTCCGATATCTCAAAAACTATGTATTTGATCTTTCTGAAATTTTTATGGTTTGTTAGACGAGGCTGGAAGTTTAGTATTCCGGTTTCAAAATCTGCGTCTCGTCCGAACTGCATTTTTTATACCCGAAATGGTATGTTGTCTCAAGTGTAACATAGCTTAGATGTAATTTTTAGTTTTCGGTGACAGTTACAAAAATGTTCTACATGATCGAAAACATAAACCCGAACTCAATTTGCGCTGAAACAGCGCTTCGTTTTCTCGATTAGGGCATATCTTTTTTTAAAAATGATGTTACAGTATGCCGTCATACGGTAATTTTGGGCAAAAACAAAGAAAGCGAATGTTTTGTGCCTATCAGTGATTAAGTTGACCAATTTTCGTTCAATTCTGAGACACTGATTTTGACAATGTCCGCGCCAAACTACGATTTGTAATAAAACGCGTTTTAAAGAAAATCTGAGCGTCGCACTTGGGGTACTTCCCTTGTAAGCTAAGAAGTGTATGTTAGACTGTAAGAAATTGACATTTCACGCATACAAACTGTGTCATCAAAACTTGTGTTAACACTGAAAAAATAAGAATCGAAAATTATAAAATTTCAACTTTCAGCTTATAAAAAATGTACTTCTCGGGTCATAATGATATAAGCACAAGAGAATTGGACAGTACAGCGTCTATAGGCGCATGAACTCGCAAAAAATCTCTAATTTTCGTTAATTTTCGGATTAAAAAAAGACTTATAATTAGAGAAAGTAATCTACACGTGCGTCAAGTTTCTTTAAAATTCGAACGTCTCGCATCAAACAATTCCGCGGTTAGCCCACTAAAAAAGGAAAAAATATTACTCGCGTTGTCGAATAAATCTTGATCACTGACCAGTGATCGTTTCCGCTGTCCACGAGCGCCCGTTTCCCCGTCCATTCTCTCCCCCAATCATCTCTAATTACCACTTGTTCATCTTTCTCTCCCTCCCCGCAGCTTTCGCACGAACTCATCCGCCCGGTCCAGACTTCCAGGACAATTGGCCAACTTGAACCGGAAACGGCCGGTGCGCGAGACAATACGACCATTTGACCGATACCCCGAAAACACAAAGCGAAGAGGGTACACCGGGAAAACACCGCAGGGAAGGGGTGTTTGCATGGTCGGCGATTATTTGATAGGGCAGACGTTTCCCCCATTGCAACATAAAACCCGCAGGGGTTTTTGTTTTCCGTCCGATCACAACGAACTTTTGTATGGAGGCGAGAGTACAAAAGGATGACTAAATTTGGATAAGGGCCTAAATATAGAACATGACAAAGGGTTGTAAATTTCGGGGAAAGGGTATAGTTTGGGAATGACGTCATTGACCAGAAAAATAATAAAAAATAACGATAAATTTTTACTTTTATTGGCTTAAAATAGCGCAGGAAGTTCGAGGCTCAGATTTTGAGAAAACTCATAACAAATTGAAAACCGCTGCAGAACGTAACCTCTTTGCAGCAAAAAAATTTCAAAGGGCCCAAGGAATTTTCGGCGCAGAAGTTTGAAAAATCCAACAATTTTTTTGGGGATAATTTTGGCATGAAATTTTTTGGCCTTATTTCGACTGGGGAGGGCAAAAAAATCTACTTTTTTGCCCGAATTGGCAAATGCGTAGCCTCTAAAAAGCTTATTATTTTCATCCCCGCCCGATCTCCGCATTTCATACGCTCTTTCGTAAGAAAAGATTGTTGAATTTCCTGCGTCATTTCGAAAAGGTCATCCAAGTATAGAAAAAAATACATTTACCACTCCGTCAGGAAAACAATGATCAGTCTGTCGCATCGAAAACCGCAACACCACCGGTAAAATTAATTGCGTCGCCGTGGAAATAAAGTTGATTTTCAATGCAGAGATCGGTGCATCGACATTGCGCTCATTATTTTCCGGACAGAGTCACAAACGAGTGTGGATGATTTACAGGAAATGCAAGCGTCGCATTCGGAGTACTTTCTTGAATGTTCAAAAGCGTTGCGCTGTGTATTTTATACGGTAAAACCTGTATACAACAAATTCGTGCAACAGAACCATGGCTCTATTTTCCGAGAGATTTTTCAGATCTGGGGCCAAAAAGGACCTACGTACAACGAAACCCATCTATAACAAAAAAAATTGTCTTGACTCTATGCAATTCGCTGTACATGGGTGACTCTATTACCACCTTGCTCTGTCCCCAACCCATCAAATCCCTCGACAGCTTTTAAAAACAAATAAAAACAGACGAAAACCGCCACATTAAATAAAGGCATTATCAAAATTTCCGCTCACCTGAGCAGGAAAAACCAAAAAAAATTTCTCTCTCCCGCTCTCAGCTGACTGAAGATCAAGCCCTGGGGGCTTTTCCCCTTTTTGAAACAAGATTCTCTGATGCTATTTGTAATAAACATATGCTTGGAGCCCATGTTGACGGAGGTGAATCATTTGGAAAACACACTGGATTCGGAATTTTTTTTGGGGAAATCAGGCGGTGTTGTGTCTAAAAAACATTCCAAGGAAATGTCCGGAATTCAATTTTCAAACACTTTTTGGATTGAATTTTTATGTTTCATTCGAAAAATTAATGTCAATGGCAAACGATAAAAGCCATGTAGGGTTTATGACAGCTTTGGTATTATCTAAACTTTATACATTTTTTAAATGTACATGTATTACACAGCATTAAAAATCTGGCACAAAAAATCTCATGTCTATTTCAACTGTAGAGCGTAATGTTTCCACAAAACTTCAATTTTTTCGCACAAAATTGGCAAATTTATGGGCAAAAAGTGAGAGCTTCCTCTGTGACCGCTTTCCACGTTTTGCACACTTTCTCGGCCGCAAAGATCGTTGAATATTTCAGCTGAATTTGCAAAGGAAAAGCTAAAATTTGTAGAAATTATGGATTGGCCTAGCCTCGAAGTCTACAAAAAACTTAAACAAGATCTGAGCGTCGCACTTATGGTACTCGTCAGTCCAGCCCGCAGGCTCAATTGCTAACAATTGTAAGCCCAATTTTAAGCCGATTATAACATTAAGGCTCAAAAACTATGACTAGATTATTGTTAGTCGTTTCGGTCGAAAGGCGCCGCCAAGTTTGAGAAATTTCCTTAAAAGGAAGTCTCAAATCTGCAAGATGTATAATACATATTTAAACCTTCGTAGCCCTCACAAGTGATGAAAATTGTATAGCCAAGAAAGTTTAACGACAAAATCTCAATGACTAACCGAACTAAGCCAACAGTTTTTTCCTCCAAAAAACTATGAATAATCACCCTATGTGCAAGAATGACAAAGAGAGCAACAAGAAAGACCAATATTGCATAACAAAATAATAAAAATTATTTTTTTTTTCGGACGAACAAAAACTTTTTTACAATAAAACGTGCACGAATATTGCAAGAAAAACATGATTTTCACCTCGGAGATTCGCTTGTTGTCCAAACAATCCGAAGATTTCGTGTTGAAACCCCTTAACGTTCCGAGCCGTATTCAAAATTGCATTCAAATTGGCTCGAGACGCCTTCCCGCGGCTTTAATGGCATTGCGTTTGTTTGGAAATGGTGCTGACGACTTTTTGCAAAATGGGAACAATCGTCGAGGAATGCCAATTAGAACATTGGCATTTGAAAAAAACCCAATTACAGGAAAAGTAAATCTAGCCTCTGAACAGTATCTGATCGTGAAAAATCAAGTATTAAAAATAAAAAATAAAAAATTGTAATTTTTTCAAAAAAAAAACTATTTTCTGACAAAAATCGAGCATGATATGATGATGCACAACATACCTTGTATAGATGCATTTCCTTTCCCGTGATTTTTCAGGCTCAAAATAAACAAAGGCTCGCCAATTTTAGATGTTTCGAGCGTTTCAATTACGTCGCAGCCGTTAGAAGAAACGAATATACAATTTATGGGCAACAATACAATAAAGGGCCTGAATTTTGCGCCTACGATTAAACCGCTACACTTCAAGATTTTTTTCAACAAGTTTTTACTCGAGTCGATCAAAGAGTCCGTGACTTTCATCTGGCCCGTGTAGTGCTCCAGATCTTGCTCACTCGCAAAGCCATTGAAAATCTCAGCGGCACCGTTTTCAGTAGTGTTGATGTATGTATATCTGGTAAAAAGTTATTCCAAATACAGTGGGGTCCTGATCCAATTGCAAAAACATACCATTTTGCATACGGGAAGTATCAAAAAAGTTGCAAAATACCTCCCTCCCCAAGTGAAAAAACTACGATTTCAAAAGCATGCCCGCTTTTTTGGTGGGGAAAAAGGGAGCGCCCTTCAAAACGAAGTTTTTTCACTTAGAGAGTGAAGCATTTTGCCACATTTTTGATACTTCCCGGATGCAAAATGGTGCACTTTTTGCCACTGTATCAGGTTCCCCACTTTATTATGAATGCCAGGCTTCTTCGAGCTTTGTGCGCACTTCAGCAACTTCTCTTGTCAAATCTGGCGTTTTGACACTTGGAGGCTACCATCCGTGCAGCCGACATTTATGGATTATTATAGAAGCACGATTTATTCAACCGCAATCTACGCAGCATGATAGAAATTCTAAAAATGGTTCTTGCGCCTTTGAAAATGCCTGGTTAACCTTATGTGTAGCAACTATTCAAGCCACTTATATGTCAGCAAACTTAATTCACAACATCTAATAACATCTAGCTGCCAAATGCATCGTTAGAGTTTCCTGTTCTAAGAAAATGTTGGTTGATTTCCAATCGTGTCCGCAAAATCTCCGTGGTTTTTGTAGCCGCTCGCAAAGTGGTCGTCCGCAAGTGTGCGTCCACCCAAATTTTTATCTTATATCGTCCTTTATTATTTCCCAGGCAACAAACTTATTTTTGGATATGTATTTTTGAAATGTATTTTCTATTCCAGAGAACACTTTGGTAACTCACCTACACGCAATTGACCTCACTGCACTGTCGAACAAGTTGATTTAATTTACTGCTGTGAAAAGATTTGTCTCCGTTTTGTTTGACCAAGTTCGCCACACGTGTTTCGCCGAATTGGATAAGTGTAAATTGAACGGCCACGCTACAAACTTGAGTATTTCCCTTGCACGTAATGCCAGCTATACCGTAATGTAACGCCAACCCAACGTTTTGTGATTTCGTTTGTTTTACCTACGGCAACACGCACTTAAGGTTCATTTGAGCCGTATATAGAGGAGTGCGGGCCGCACTTTAAGTCATTATGTGAGTCTTGCCGGGACACGAATGTGTTATACACTACCTTCTTTGTGGTACATATCCTATCCTTTACAATGCAGTTTACTCCGGAGAATATTCCAGCTCTTGAGGAGGCGGCCAAGATCCCAAATTTGTTGCTGATGTTTGTCAGCTTAATTGGGATGATTGGGAATGCAAATATTATCAGCGCGACATACCGACGAAAGTAAGTGTCTTGATTTTATTGCGAAACCTTCGTAGTCTTGTTGAAGCGCATAGTTTTGTCGTTCGACGCTCTTTAAACTTTCGGACGGCAGGATAATTGCCACTTGACCAAATTGTTTCGTAACCATATGTAAGTTGCATACAGGCTCGACTGAGAAGTGCCCAAATGTTCTTTAAGTTCTGCACACACTTTCCGCATGAACCACATCCCAACCCCTGAAAGGTACAGCTCGCACTTTACAAGGGCAGTTCAGATACGCAACGATCTTTGCGGCGGAGAGAGTACGCGATACAGCAGAGAGAAGAACACTTTTTGATCATAAGTTTCGTGGCAAAAAGTTTGGTCTATGTATGTGGAAACATTGCAATCCCATGACAGAAATGAACATCAAACTTGTCATCTCAAAAGTCACTAGAAAGACCCACAATTGCCATGTTCCGGCCTTAAATCAGTCTTTTTCTGCAGAAAGCTTAGCAGGAGCCTCGGATATACAGAAATTAGAAACATTTACTCGGAAATTGTATAATTAAATGTGCAATTGCTAGGCCCATTTTTCTTTGGTTACTGCTACAATGGCGGACCTGATCCAGTGGCAAAAGCGTACAATTTTGCAACCGGAAAGTACATACAAAAAATAAAGGAAAATACCTCTCTTTTCAAGTGAAAAAGCTCTTTTTGTGAGGGCAAGGGTGCGCTATTTTTTCGATCAGAGAGGGAAGTATTTTGCTACATTTTTTTTGATACCTCCAGGATGGAAAATGGTAAGTTTCTGCTACGGGAACAGCTTCGTCACTGTATCTGCCCGGCCTTCTCATTGACTTCCTCACAAATTTTAGCTGTGGTGTTGTAAATATCTTGGTGTATTTTGCTATGCTTTGTTTCAGATCTCTCCGCTCTCCTTCCAATATTTTCATTGCATTTACTGCATTTGGCGACTTTCTACATGAAACTGGTAATATTGTTTCGGGTTATCTTGCCTTTACCTCAAATTGGGTATTGCCCCTCGACACTTGCTTCAACATTCAATTTGTCTTCACTTTCGGCACAGGTATCTCTGCCATCATGTTGTTCCTGACCGCGTTGGATCGGCTGGTCTGCGTTCTCTTTCCTCACAAGTACAACAAGTGGAGCAAGTCGGTAATTATAAGCGGTGGAATTACGATTTCGTTTCTGGCTGTTGCGCTTTACATTTTCTATGGGTATTTGCACGTGGAAAAAGCATATCGCTATTGCAAAGTGTGGTCGGAGCTTCCGTTCGATTTGTCAACAATCTTCTTCGTCGCAGGCACCATTTTCGTTTTGCTTACAATTATATTTTACGTTGTGATTTGGGGCGTCCTGCGGTATAGAAACTATCAAAATTCGAAGCAAATGCTCCGCTCAATTACTGCAGTCAGCATGTGCATCTGCAGTGGATGGTTGAGCAGTATGCTTATTATATCGTATTTCCTGGTGGTCCAACTGGCGGACGATTACAACACCGTCTTGTATTCGGGGTTACCAATGGAAATTTCGGTTGCATTGAACTATCCGCTGCTTTACAGTATGAGGTGTGTGTTTTGTAACTAAAGAGGTTTGGTATCTTAAAATCTGTGTGATTATAGTTTTTTTTAGCCGAGAGTACAGGGCCGCATTCCGACGGCAATTGCATTCCTTCACACTCGGGTTCCTCTTCATCGAAACGAAAACAGAATCTCAGGTCATTGCACTCTCATAGTATAGACTTCAAGAAGGTGTTTTTAATCTTCGATGGGCCAATTTATAGTTGCCAAGCCACAATGAGACAAAACGTGTTGTATTACGAACGAACATTGAAGAAAAGTTGAAATAAAGGAGCTGTTGAACTTGCTGATTTCGCGCATAAAAAAGACTCTGGACTCGAACTTAAGAGCCACAACATACTTGTCGCCTTGCGCTGAAGTGTTTGTTGGCTTGATTGACCGCCTACAGTTGTCTTAAAATAATCGCTGACACAGTGAATTCTACTCCTACTCGATGCCATCTTGACAGTCACTATAAATAACTGCACGTGAGACACTATCTATCAATAGAAAATCGTATTGCTTTAGTGGTAGACTTGACACGGTGGCAAAAAAGGTACCACAGTGGCGTCCTGATTCAGTGCCAAAAACGAAACATTTTTCAAAATGAATGTATCAAAATATAGTTAAATATCTCCCTCTCCAGGTGAAAAAGCTCCAATATCAAAAAGCGTGCCCGCCCTTTTCGTGAGCGAACGCTCTTCAAAACCGGTTTTTCTAGAAGGCATTTTGCTACATTTTTGATATTTCCTGGATACAAAATGGTACGTTTTTTGCCATGGATCAGGGCGCCACTGGATCTGCATTCGAGAAGTATCAATACAAAAATATCGTTTAAAAGGGAGCGCCCTTTCCTTATCAAAAATAGCGTTTTAAAATCGGAGTCCTTTCACTTGAAGGGTGAGGTGTTTTGGCTGTGTTTTTGATACTTCCAGGAGGCAAAATGATATTGGTCTTTTGCCACTGGATCTCGCCACTTCCACAGTGCTTTGTCGTTGATGACATCTGCTGGCTGCTCCGCTCCCGCAAAATTTTTGCTCCTCTCTATTTTGAACTTTGAAACAACCCAGCAAACCTTCATATGACCGTTTGCGTATAGCAGGTTTTTTCTACGTATAAAATGTTCAACAGCTCCTTCATTTACAGCCTCATGTTATGTTTGTTCGTATTACAACTTATCTTGTTTACTTGTAGACAAGATAAGCAGTTCTATGTAAAATGGCCTATCGAGGAGTAAAGACATCTTCTTAACATTATACCCAATCTCTCATCAGAATGACGCAGTCAACACTAGCACTGTTTATTCCTGAGGAAAACTTGTCAAAAGCTTGTTATGACATATTATGTATACAATTGGTAAAAGGCGCTACATAAATATTATGAAACTGCCATGACCTGAGATTCTGTTGTTTTTGCTTTGACGAAGAGGAACCCGCATGTAATGGAACGCAAATGTTCGCGAAATGAAGCTCTGTACTCTCGGCTGAAAGAAATGATCATGTTCAAATATTAAAATTCAAATGCTTGTGTTCGCAAAAATGTTTTGGTGATATCTAGCTCTGGGTTACAGTATTTGAGGAAACGTTTTGGACGAATAAATGGCGACCGTCAAACAGTATGTTCACGATAAGAATATGGGCATAACTTTACGGAAACTTTTTTTCTCGGAGGCTCAAGTTGACCATGTCCCGATGGCAATTCTCAAAAGTTCACCATTCGAAAAGCTAGGCATCCCTGCCTCTTTTGCCGTCAGCACTCACCTCATTCTGTAGAGCAATGGATAGTTCAATGCAACCGAAATCTCCATCGGTAACCCCGAATACAAGACGGTATTGTAATCGTCCGCAAATTTGACAAACAAGAAGTACGCCCCAGCAAGCATACTCGTCAGCCATCCGCTGCAGATGCACATGCTGACTGCAGTAATGGAGCGGAGCATTTGTTTCGAATGTCGATAGTTGCGATGCTGGAGAAGGCTCCAAATTACAATGTAGAATAGAAGTGTAAGAGAGATGAACATGAAGCCGAAAAAGAAGAAGATTCTTAACAAAAAGGTGGGAAGCTCCGACAGAACTTTGCAAAAGCGATATTCTTCTTCCAGATTCAAATATGCGTAGATGCCGAACATGGCAGGAACACCAAACGAAAAAATAGTTCCGCTGGTTACAATCGTCGATTTACTCCACTTGTTGTATGTGTGAGGAATACCCACGCAGACCACACGATCCAACGAGGTCATGAACAACATGACGGAAGAAAGTGCTGTGCCGAAAGTGAAGATAAACTGGTATTTGAAGCAAGTGTCGAGGGGCAATACCCAGTTTGAGGTAAACACAAGATAACCCGAGACAATATTACCAGTTTCATGAAGAATGTCGCCAAAAGCAGTAAATGCAATGAAAATATTGGAAGGAGATCGGAGAGATCTGAAAAGAAGCCATAGAAATTACACCAAGATGTTTACAATACCATGGCTTGAATATTTAAATAGCGAGCATGTCTTTGAAATCGGCGTTTTTTAGGGAGGCATTTGACTACATTTTTCTATCAAGACTTCTATGACATCACAGCTGCAATTTATGAATGCCAGAGCCAATTTCAACAACCGATAACACGTCCTGCTTTGGTCGTATTAAGGCAACTCTTAGCTTTGATAGCAATGCACAGCGTTTCGAACACTTTTTCCGCCGCCGATCGGTGTCGAAAAAAGAAGTTTGTATACGTGGAAAGGCAATCTCTTATAGTCGAATAACCACTTTTTAGTTTAGTTACATCTATTGTGGCTAGCCAAATATACACCGACTTGTAAGCACTACTTTTCATTTTTTCCTTTTTTCGACACCGATCGGCGGCGGAAAAAATGTTCGAAACGCTGTGCACGGCAGCCCAGGGAGTCTCCCGCCTCGTTTCGGCACTTCGCCCACCTAGTATCGGTTGAATTCAAACGAAATGTCAAAAATGAATTTTTCGTGTGGTTTTCCGACCGAAAAACATTTTTCTCGGAATTATTTTATTTCTTTTGTGAATTTTGACACTTCGTTTGGACGAAATTCAAAAGTGGGCGGGAGACATTTTTGTTCTATTTTGGGTTGCCGTGCTGTGCAACGTGACGAAACTACCTTTTTTTGACATGTAACTTTCCTTTTAACGCACTATTTCAAGGTTGTCAGTGCCTTCAGTTGAAATGGGTGTTATTGTGTCATACGTTCCTAACAACCTTTCCATGGGATGAACAACTCCGTAAAGTTACTCAATACGGCAACCTCCCCTTCCCCGTGCCGATTTTCCAGTTAGGGTTAAAAAAAGCCCGGCGACAAAATGGATGACACTTACCTCTTTCGGAATGTCGCAATAATAATATTGAGATTTCCAACAATCCCAATTAAACTGATACCCATCACCAACGAGGTCGGAAATTTGCTCGCCTCTTCAATTAATGGAATGTTTGCCGGGATAAATAACATTGTTGAAGAAAGGCTTAAGTGTACATCAATAAAAACATGGTAATTCATTCGTATGCCGACTGTAATTCACACAAGGACTAAACGTGGGTTCCACATTGTTTTACTTGTGTTTGTTGCCATAGACATGACAAGTCGGAAAGGCGTTACATTGCCACTGGCATTACCAAAGGAATTCAGATTTGTAGTTTCGACGTTCAATTGACACCTAATCTTTTCTCGAAGAATGTGCGTTGTTAACGTACATTTTTTCGTATCCCATGGTTCAGGCGTCGATAAATTGTGGACCTAATTTTGGGTCGCCTTAAATCAGCGTCTTGCCGGATCGAAAATTTGTGGCCAAATGGAGAATTCTGTAGGCCGTTATGGATCCAAGACCTCAAGCCAGCGTCAAAAATAACAGGAACATTCAAAAACGGCTTTTTTAGATCAATTCATTCATGTCTGGCTCACTTTTCTGACTCTTCTGTTTTCTGATCGTTGGTGTCCGCTTCTTTTATGTGGAAAGCCTCTTTACATATTTAGCTACCGTGCTATGATCCCTTTGCTAGCCCTTCCGGAAAGTCGCCGGATTGATTTTTGATGGTTCCGCTGTGCGAAAAACGTCAAGCCACGAGCGACAACCGAAAAAAGCCTATTGCGAGGCACGTCAAGCTGAGACAACCCAAAAACGTTCCGGTTAACGGATTGGCAAATCGCCAAAAAACACGAAAAACTAAAGCTTTTCGTAGAGGAAGAAATGGGGAATTGTTGGGACGAGAGAGTGTCTTTTCTCTGACTTCTCTGTCAATTCAAGACAAAGTGTAAAAAACCGATAACGAAGGGTCTGTTCCGCTCACCGGTTTCCCCAGTTTGACATGCAAGGTGCAAAAAGCAATAAAATGCACAGTGCAAAGAAAGCTTTCGTTTTCTAACAGTATACGTGTCCCGGTTCCACTCTGATGACTCTCCGGAAAGGGCTAGTATCCCACCGCTTTAACAGTTACGCGTTACTTTCCTCACAATTGTCAGACGCATTACAAAAATGTTTTCCATGATGCTTAATTGACATTTATTGCCATAAATCAAAAGTTTTGACAAAAAAAGCATTATAAATAATCATCAAACTCTATTTCAATAAAACCACAATTCCTCATTGATCTTGCGAAAAATTGCGCCGTAAGTTTTGCCAATCTCCGACTCCTCGTACCGCTGCATGTCCTTTACTTCCATGAAGTTCTTGTTGTAAGTTTCGGGGATTCGCATGTCGAACAATCCCATGCAGGTTTCACTCTGAGGGTTGTGTGCATCAAATATCTTCTCCTCCTTGTGATTCCGTTGAATAAAGTAGTATGGAAGGAAGGTAAAGAGCTTCAGGATCTCTCCAGAATACGGGCAGAACACGTTCATGTGGTAGAAAACGCATGGAAGAAATTGGTCGACCAATGGGCTGTAAATTATGTAAAATTGCAAATTTAAAGAAAGTCTTCCAAGTGCAATGTTCAGATTTTGTATAAATTACAAAGAAATGGCGCTACGTGTTTTCGGGTCAGCGACTGTTCGGGACAACGATAACTGCGCCGGTTCGCCGTTGTATGGAGGCCAGGAGAAGGCTTAGTTAGTCGAGATAATAAGCTTGATAGGGTCCTAGGATAGCTTGTCACCTATTTTGAGGCATTTTACATGTACTGACAGCAATAACACCTAGATAAAAGTTACGGATTTTCGTCTTTTCCGCAAGTTTTTGTCTTATACGTCAAAATAATAACTCAGGATAAAGAAGACTATCATTAGTAATAGCGAAAATTATAAAGAATACACATATTGAAAGCCTTCGCCAAGTCTCCGCCGAGCCTTCGCCGACCATCCAACGGCTTTGCCAGGCCCCGTAGGCACTTCTTACACCGACAAATTTAGCAATCTTACACTGTCCTTTTTCTTCCCGAGACAGGTTTAAAGTCGGGTCCCTCTGTTTGGCACTTAAAACCAAGATGATAGTAAATCGGTATGCGCATGAAAATCTAGGACTAGGACAGAAAAACAAAGAGAATTTAATGGTATGAAAAATATTTTGCTACACCTAAAAGTTTTCGCGGCAGGACCCATGAAAAAGGTTGCATTTTTTATTTTTCACCCTGTATACAACATTTTTAGGCGTGCACCTGTCCTACGCCCCGTATCGATCGATTTTGTTGTAGACCCGAAAAGTCGAGACGCGAAAAAAATTGCTGAATTACAGATAATTTGGCTACGAACGTTCACATTGACTTACAAACAAGCTTCTTTCAAAACTAGATTGCGAAGTCGCTTCAATGTCACACCAACTTTTACCGCGCACATTTGCTGCACATCAGTGAGATATGTGAAGTAGCACGAGTCTAGCTCTGAATCACGTCGTCGAATCTCCATGATCTGATGACAAGTCCGGTAATAATCGTTGCTCTTGAAGTGGACTGGAATAAAAAAAGCAAAATTAGGTGTTGACGCCAACTTACCATCGTTTACCGTGCAATCCTGCAAGAAGTTAAAGACCCGCCCATTGCGCCTGAAAAAATCAGGGTATTAAATTTTTAGGGGTATGTCTCGAAACAAAATATATTTTTTTTCAAATTATGGCCTATAAATGTACCAGATCCGTAGCAGATAAATTACCAAAAATTTTAGCTTCGCAGGAGCAAAAATTTGTGTCGCAAAAAAATTCAATGCGACACTGTTGCTAAATTTGAGCAAAAAATATTATTTTGAAGACCGCCACGTCTTTAGTGACTAATCGCCCAAAAGAGATGATTTCTTCATGGACCAGGCCAAAAATTTTGAGATTGCCTTAGCACAACATTAATTTGATTTATAATAGACAATTTTTTGTAGGAACTCGTTTTTTATCCCCTCAACTTACGAGCAAATCCGCCTGAATTCGTTCCTGACCAGATTTTGCAAGGTGTAGACAATCTCGTATTTCAGAACACTGCAATTGTCCGGGTAGAGCGTCGCTGTTGTAGCGTCATTAACCGTTGCTGGAGTTTCATTATTTGTTGTTGCAGTTGCACTAGTCGTTCTTACAGTTTCATTAGCCGTTGTTGAAGTTTCACTAGTCGTTAATGTAGTTTCACTAGTCGTTGTTGCAGTTTTATTAGCTACAACTGGAGTGACACATTGAGCTGGGCCAAAAAACACTGTAAATAGCAGAATAGTAGAGAATAAGGCCTTCATAAATACGACCGAAATGGTAGGGAAATGAGAGAAAATGAAAAAGATAATTTTCTGATTTTAAAAATTTTTGAGTCAAATAAAATTTTGCAAGGCGCGCTTTATTGGATTTCATTTTTTGCGGTTGCTTTCCGTGGACTGAAATTTAGCGAAAGATTTGACGAAATTTAATTGTAAGGCAAAAAAGAGTGTAGGAAATGAAGAGAGGCGGTCAGAGAAAAAATTGAGTTTGGGGAATATCTCTCTTGACAAATTTCCTTTTTAAAATAAGTTTCAGATACTTTTCCCGGCTCTTGTTTCTGTTGATCCTGGTTTGCTAGACATTTTTGCATTTTTTTAAAATAATTTAATGAAATTTAAAAAAAGAATGACTCTATTCAAAAGTATAATCACTTGAAAACTTTTTGCCTTAATCTTTGATATAAACGACTAACCTTTAAGCGGTTTTATGCCTTCTACTTTGTCCCACAAATGAACTTGATTCCTCAAAAAACTTGCCGCAAAAATGCCATTTCACCCCGTGCTGTTTATATTATTTACCTCAACAAGCCGCAACTTGGTGTAGTCGAAATCGTATCACTACTAAAATTAACTCGAAACGGTTCCGTTTCCAGCTGCTCCCCAACGATTTCCCTCCGTGTTATCACCGAGTTTCCGGCCTAACTCCTCCCTTCCCAAATGTTTGTGGAAGGAACGCCTTTATTTTTGATGACAAGTCAACACACTAGGTGCAAAGATAATGGCGGTGTGCAGGAGTGTGGCTTTCGTTATCGTCGCTTTCTTCTTGGGGTTTGCGAGCTTTATTTACTATAAAAGTGTAAGTCGAAATTTGCTGGTGGTCACGGGGTAAAAAGTGGCGCTAGATATGGTCTTTGGGCCGGAATGGGCCGATTTTGGTTATTATGTAAAGGTTTTATGTAAAAGGTTCTTTTTTATGATCCGAAAATCGCTTGTATCTTGAATCAACGGGTTTTGCGCATGAATTTCATGAAAAACGTCCGTATTTTCTTATCTTCGGTGGACTTTTGCTTTTATCAGACATCGAAAATGTCGGCTGTGCCCCAAAAAAATCAGAGAGGAATCTATTCGGTGTAGATATCATGCTAGAACATAAGAATCAGATCTGGTTGCTGCTGCTGCCGCTAGAAAATACCAGTAATTTTCCTTTCTATTTATAATAGATGATGAACACAATTTAATGTTTTGTGGACCTACAGTGGACCTTCCAGTGGCGAAAAACGTATCAGTTTGCATCCAAGAGGCATCAATGTGGCAAAATACCTCCCTCTCCATGTGAAAAAAGTCAGAGTTTAAAATCGCTTTTTTTAAAAGACGATTTCTGAGTCAGTGCGTCAGCCGTGGACATAGAAAAAAATCGATTTTGAGTTTTTTGCACTAAAATGGCTGTTGGAAGGTGCTAAGCAAAAGCGAACAATATTTTTTCCCAAAACCTTCATCAAGGTATATTTTTTTACAATTTACTGTTTTAGAAGTAACCGCGTCCAGCTGTCGTATCTTACCTTACTGGACGATGATTTGACGGTTACTGAAGTTTTCGACCCTTGCGATGACGATGGTATCATTATTTTTCCGATTTTCCTACTGTAACATGCCGTAATAGTGTATCGACCGCTAAAAAACGACCGTAGAATCTTTCATTCTGAAAATTTCACAGGCGATTTTACGATTTTTGGAATCAGCATAAAATTCTGCTCTAGAGGCAATCAAAAAAAGTTCAAAAAAAGCTGCGACAAATTTCGTGGTATAGTGGTTAGTGGTCGGGACTACCAATCCAGCGACCTTGGTTCGAGTCCGGCTGGGTGCGAATATCGAAAAGAAGTCGGAAATTAAATTTATTGTGATTCAGAGGATTGTATATTTTGCCACGAGCAATTATTAATGTCAATGGTAGCTGGATTCGAGGTTAAAACGGGATTTATATAATTTTAGGGGCTCAATACATGAAAAAATAAAAGTGCTTCAAACCGGTTGAAATTGATAATACTTATTCTAAGGGCTATTCTAAGACACTTTCTCGTTAACTTTTTTTGGTAGCTTACTGTTCCATGCACTACAGTAAGATAAAGATTTTGTACTTAAGCGGGATTTTCTTCAAGATTGTTGTATCCAGTCTCGAGTTTTTTTGACTAGGTCGTTCAAACAGCAACGAAGGTCCACTATAGGTATACAAAATAAATTTCCGCTTCACCTCCAGTGTGTCTTGATATCATCGCTATCTGACAAAACTTCGTGAAATAACCCGGTTGTTTCAAACTGTGCGGCCATAAAAAAATTTTGTATGCAAACCAACTCGTTATTAACCATCTCTATCAAGATGGCCACAGTCCGAGCTGTCTACGCCCCGTGGTATGCGAAAAATAAAATTGGATTTCATGTCACAGTAATCCATGTTACTGTAAGTTACGAAAAAAAGTTAACGAGAAAGTGTCTTAGAATAGCCCTTAGAATAAGTATTATCAATTTCAACCGGTTTGAAGCACTTTTATTTTTTCATGTATTGAGCCCCTAAAATTATATAAATCCCGTTTTTTAAAATTAAACCTCGAATCCAGCTACCAATGACATTAATAATTGCTCGTGGCAAAATATACAATCCTCTGAATCACAATAAATTTAATTTCCGAATTCTTTTCGATATTCGCACCCAGGCGGACTCGAACCCGGGTCGCTGGATTGGTAGTCCCGACCACTAACCACTATACCACGAAATTTGTCGCAGCTTTTTTTGAACTTTTTTTGATTGCCTCTAGAGCAGAATTTTATGCTGATTCCAAAAATCGTAAAATCGCCTGTGAAATTTTCAGAAAGAAAAATTCTACGGTCGTTTTTTAGCGGTCGATACAGTATTACGGTATGTTACAGTAAGAAAATCGGAAAAATAATGATACCATCGTCATCGCAAGGGTCGAAAACTTCAGTAACCGTCAAATCATCGTCCAGTAAGGTAAGATACGACAGCTGGACGCGGTTACTTCTAAAACAGTAAATTGTAAAAAAATATACCTTGATGAAAGTTTTGGGAAAAAAAATATTGTTTGCTTAGCACCTTCCAACAGCCATTTTAGTGCAAAAAACTCAAAATCGATTTTTTCCTATGTCCACCCCTAACAGACGGCTGATGCACTGACTCAGAAATCGTCTTTTAAAGAAAAATGGCGCGCCCTTCAAAACGAATTTTTTCCACTTGGAGAGGGATGCATTTTGCCACATTTTTGATACTTTTTTGCAAAATGGTGCGTTTTTTGCCGCTGGATCAGGTCTCTCACTGTATTACAGTTTTTTACACATGTGCTCTATCCTTTCTAGGAGATCATCCTCTCCACCAATCTATACTACAACTATGACTTGAAAAGTCTCAATAACGCAATTCAAGACGCGTTTTTGCCAGATATTGAAAGTGAGGCTGATGATCACATTGAGACTGCGGTAACACCGTCAAATCGGACTTCTGCAACAAAGAGGCGAAGGTTCAAAGATAAAGTGGAAATTCTGATGTGGACGCATCGAGGTCGCTTTGGAAAAATTGAGGACTATATAAAGGATGTCTATCGGAATTGTGGGAAAACTTGTCATGTAACGCCCGATAGAGGCCGCTTGAATCATTCTGATGCTGTCGTGTTTTACCCGTTTTACGCAAGTAGGTGTTAACATCTAATTGATAAAGGTTTAGCTATGTTTAGTATATTATTTTTTTTATTTTTAGAGTATTTCAACGTAACCTATCCACCGCATGCCAACCAAGACCAGTTAATGGTATTTTGGGAGCAAGAGTCGCCAATGAGATATCTGGAGAATAAAATTGAGTAAGTAAACTTTTGTTTTGTGTAATCGCTGTGAGATGCTCAAATTTCCCTAGGCAACTCTTGAACTTTTTACCGTATCCCTTAAAAATCATCTTTTTTTGCCGAAACAAGGTATGTAAAGCTTCTTCCTGACAATCAGCTCATTTTCAAAACACAAAACAATTTTTATTAGAAGCACATTTTATTAACATCAACGGAATTTTCTTTGTTATGCTACATCTTTCTGAAAAATCTGTGTTTTTTTGACGTATTTGTCATTACGTTAATTTTGCAATTATAGTCACTATATACGGCAAAGAAACTGTTGCCGAAAATGGCAAATTTCAACGTTTGTGAACAGAGAAATGTACTTTTAATCGTAAGTGTCTACCAATCACGGCCACCAGACAACACCAAAAAACGTAGGGACCATTTTCGATTTTTCAATTTTTTTTTCGAAACCGGCTCGTGACGATCAAGAAATGTTATCTTTGAATAAATTCTGAATGGAAATTCGTCATGAAATCAAAATAAAATAATAGTGCAAGCTTCATGAAATTTATCAAAAGTCCCTTTCAAGTTTGATGACGATGTTTACAACAAAAAAAATTGTATTTTAGAATCCCAGAGGACTACTTCAACACCACCGTAACCTATATGTCCACTTCCGATGTCCCAATCCCATATGGCCGCTACGTGAAGAAGCGACAAGAAGGAACAGTCAGTTTTCGTTGAAAAGTTTTATGTGTTTCCTTCAAGTCTTTATGATCCAACGTCGGACTTTTAATTTCCATACTAGAAAAGTCTAATATGACTAATCTTTTTGGGTTGGAGAATACATTGAAGGGATTATAGTAAACGTCAACTGAAAACATAAACTGTGTTTCGTACTATTATACCTAATACATAGATAGAAACATCGACAAGACGCTTATTAAAGCATAAGCCGATAAGAAGCGAAACTAGATAAGTTTTCAAAGAGTACACTTTGTTAGGATAGGTTGTAGGGGCGGAGAATAAAGTCAACAGGGGAGTGTTCAAGTGCGACGGCCAGATTTTGTACAAGCTTGGGACAAGTTTATAAATCATTGGCATATTGAACCTTTGTGCTTAGCTTTGCTAAACAGGGCAGTACTCCAAGTGTGACAGTCAGATTTTCCTTGAATTTTGTACAAACGTCCGAGATAGACTAAATCTCAATTCCTGAAAATTTTAGCCCGCGCTTTGCAGGCGCCGCCGAGATATTGAATGATCTTTGCCACCCGGAGATTACACTAAGCGCGGAGAGCGGTCAGAAAGAAAAACACCTTCTGGCCTTTCACTTCCTTTTTTCGTGCAGAAAAAATTGTTTTTTTTTGTGGAAACATCACACTTTACGGCAGAAATAGGGGTGAAACCTTTCGCGCTTAAATTCGGTAAAAATTCTCAAGTTTTCGCCGACTTTCGATCTAAAGATTTCAGTTGTTTCTGTAAAGCGCGATCTAGTATTTTTGAATATATTTGAGAAAACATTTTTCTAAATTTGTGCCATGTTTCATCAAAACCTCAGCGTTTCGCTGTGATACTATCTTTGTAAATAATTGCAAATACTTTTTCATCTTGTTTCGTAAGATGAATTCACAGCTCACACTCCTCAATTTCAGCGTGAAGAGTTTCGAACAAGCATCTTGAACCAAGTGAAAAATCAAAATAAAGGAATCTACAAAGTCTTCTCGCATTGCAAGACCTCCGCCAAACGAGAAGAGCTCATAAAGCAAATACAAAAGTAATCTATCTCATCCATGTCTTTGCCGCCATAACCTGAGCAATAAAACGTAAGAATAAACACGCTTTCAATTTCAGAGTCATGCCGGTGGATCTCTACGGAAAATGCGGAAACATGACATGCTCCAACAGCTGTTTCCAAAAAAACAAGCTACTGTATCGCTTCTACCTCGCATTCGAAAACTCAATATGCGTGGATTACATCACGGAGAAGTTTTGGCAGTTCAATACATTGGTGCCGATTGTTGTCAAGAGGAGTATGTATCCCAGGCTGCCGGAAAAGTCGTTTATCGCGCTAGATGACTTTGGGTGAGTTAAGGGAAAGATAGGGCCTCTCAAAGGTCTTCTAGGTCTTTTTTATGGGGACCTGTAGCCTTCAAATATAGCTCCATTATTGGCATACCTTCCAGTCTTTTGCCTAGACGTTTTGATGACTAAAACTGCTCCAAAAATTCACCCAATCATCCAAATTTTCAGTTCTCTCGAAGAGTTTGCTCAATATATCAACGAATTGATGAGAGATGACCAAGCTTACTCCGAATACCTCATGTGGAGATACGATTATTATCGAGATAGGATCCAGCCAACAGCTATGATGTGTTGGCTATGTGATTACGTCAGGAAGAATGAAAAATACAAATGGTACGATAAGATTGAGGGCTTTTCGGATGCTTCTCAATCCTGTGATCTCAAGGCGAATGATGGGTGGTTCAGACGGGCATAAAGCTATTTATTTTCAACCTAATTTATTTGAATAAATTTCTATTTTTTTCAATTTTTCTCCATGAAAGAAAAGAGCTTTCTGTTACGTGCTGTTTTCCACGTCAACTCTGTTGAAACTCCCGAAAAAATACCGGGATTTTCCATTGAAAAAGTCCGAGATTTTTCGAAAATTTTCAATCAAAAAATACTGGGTTTCGAGGTAAAATGGCCCTACTTCAAACGGTTGTAGAGACCTCAGTTTGCACTTTAAAATCTTGTTCTTTCATAGATAAACGTTAATCTCGCTTAAGAATACATGCTCCAAAACGGAAGCCTCTGCGCCGCCTGCGCCGAAAGCTATAGCATCCGACTTTCGCTCGCGTTTTTTGCAAGACTCTATGCAATCCCTGCACACTTATTTTCCACAATTGAAAATTGGCTGTGACCCGTTTCCTCAGAGCCTAATAAAAATTTCATTTTGTGAAATGTGTGCAAACCAGCGATTATTATGCAAATCGGATTGAACCAAAAAAGGAGCACAAGAATCCATTATCTTTGCTTGTCAAAACAGAGCGGTGATTTGTCTTTTTAAATGCCAAGATGTTGTCAATTCATCGTCTTTTCGATTCTCCTGCTCCAATTTTGTTCTGTGCATTGCCAAGTCTTTGGTGAGGACGATTGGCCTTATGACAGAATGCCAAAACGTAAGTGAAAATTCTAGTGCTAAAACAAAAGTTGCGACATATCTGCACACTGCGCTGTCGTGCATAAAATTTGGACCGCCTAGTACAGTGGGGTACCGGATCCAGTGGCGAAAAACGTAACATTTTGCATCCGGGAAGTATCAAAAATGTGGCAAAATGCTTCCCTGAGAAAACTTCCTTTTGAAGGGCGCGCCCTTTTTCCTCACAAAAAGAGCGGGCGCGCTTTTGAAATCTGAGTTTTTTTCACGTGGAGAGGGAGGTATTTAGCCACATTTTTTGATGCTTCCTTGATGCAAAATGGTACGTTTTTTGCCACTGGATCAGGTCTCCCACTATATCTCATTTCTATTTTGTTTTTTTTTTTTGCTTATTTTCTCCGTTCCAGTGGACGACCAGCCCTGTATCGACAAGAATTGCGAAGTCGCGTGTCGCTTATACGAAGGGAAATACAGTGGATTTTGCCGTGGGTTCGACCACATATGCGGTTGTGTTGGAGCTCCGCCTGGAGTCGATTGGCCATAACACTAATTACCATTGTATTAGAGTGTATTTAGCACCTATAAAAAGCGTAGATTTTAAATTATCAATAAAATTCCTATCTAAAACACCAATTTTTTAAATTTCTCATCCCAAAAGTTCCCCTAACAAGGGAAGTACCCGAAGTGCGACGCTCAGATTTTTATAAAAATTGGCATAGATGGAGATTAGAATTTTCTTATTCGATTGCGAACATCCTAGCTCGCGCTTTGCAGAATCCGCCGAGAAAGAAGGGCCGAAATATCGAAAAAAATCTTCAAATGCCAACGAATTTCCCTGCAAATTCTCTTGATCTTGGCATTCCGTTCCAGGAGAAAAATATTTTTTCTCGCAAGAAATTTTTTCTTGATAATTTTCAAGACTATTTTGTTGCTTTTATGTGGAATATGGTGTTATTTTCACTTTTTTTTACTCTGGACATGATTCTAGCGCTATTAATTGGATTGTCGCCATCCGAGGGATAAAATGTTTCGTCCTTTGACGAATTTATACAGTTTTTCCTCTGCAGATGGGCAAACCACTCTAATAGTTGCTTTAAAGCTGTTTAGGAGACATGCAAACGTTCTACGGTTGTGTATGAACATAATCTTAAAGTAAGTGTTACAAAAACTTTATTATTTTTCAGTAAGCAAATTCTGAACAACAACAAGAGCGAATGTACACCATCGGAACACTGACGGAACACCTTGGGACCTTTACTTTGTTTTCTGAAATGGCATAAACTGAAAAATAGTGAAAAAAATAAAATTTTTGTAACACTTACCTTGTGACTACATTCCTACACGACCGTAGAACGTTTGCATGTCTCCTAAACAAATTTAAAGCAACTATTAGTGGTTTGCCCATCAGCGGAGGAAAAACTGTATAAATTCGTCAAAGGACGAAACATTTTACCCCTCGGATGGCGACAATCCAATTAATAGCGCTAAAATCATGTCCAGAGTGTAAAAAAGTGAAAATAACACACAATATTCCACATAAAAGCAACAAAATAGTCTTGAAGATTATCAAGAAAAAATTTCTTGCGAGAAAAAATATTTTTCTCCTGTAACGGAATGCCAAGATCAAGAGAATTTGCAGGGAAATTCGTCGGCATTTGAAGATTTTTTTCGATAATTCGGCCCTTCTTTCTCGGCGGATTCTGCAAAGCGCGAGCTAGGATGTTCGCAATCGAATAAGAAAATTCTAATCTCCATCTATGCCAATTTTTATAAAAATCTGAGCGTCGCACTTCGGGTACTTCCCTTGTAAATTAAACTTTTCAGCTCTTTGCTGACCATAACTTACCCTTCATTACATATCTAATTCGATTACAATATATTTACAGCCCTTTTTACCAATTAAAATCAACTGACTCACAATTTATTTTGGCTTTAATTTTTTTTTCAATTCTTCCCGTATTTGAATATAATAACATTTTAAATATATATGATGAAAAAAGAGTGGAGAAACCGACGCCATTCTCGGTGTTTAGACCAAAAACAAAGGAAAGGAGAACATATTGGACAAGATACCATGTATTTGTTCGGACATGATGTACCCATTTCGCACTGTAAGAAGACGATAAATAACATGCAAGATTGGAAAAAAGGGAAATTATTCGCCTATGCACACGTATTCGAGGAGTTTTTTTCAAGAAAATCCATAAAAAATTCCGATTTTTTGGGAAATACTACCATTATGACAAAAAATTTCAAGATAACATGGTAAAAATTTGTCATGATGACGGATTTTTTAAAATTTTTGATAGTAAAAGTTCTAGGATCCAAAATAATTTCAGCGATGCTCTAATTAGCACGCTGCTTTCCCAAATCAGCTCGCAGTTTGCAAAAAGCCAGGGCGCGAGCCGCGAAACACAAACTCCTCTGAATTTGAAAAAAATCGTTAGAAAATAATCCCCACAGCTATTTCAGAGTCGCACAGACTGCAACGGTTCCCAATTCCTACGAATCCGTTCAACAAATCACTGAAAGACAACAATTTTACCATAGGTAAAATATTTACTAGGAAGACCCCGAACAAACAGTGCGCAAACTGCGGATGCGACGTGATCTCATATGTTGACGTTGCGTGATGCGGTTTTGGGTCGGAAGAACTCGTGTTGCGAGAGTTGGAACACATCGGCCCGCTCTTCTTTTCGGTATTGGAGACAGGCGCGGATAAAGTCTTGCGCGACCTGGCTGACCCGCGGATTCGATGGGAAGGAGACCTCGGAGGCGTTGAGGATTGTTTTCTCTTGGAGGATCTGCTGCTGGGTCCTTTCGTGACCAAACGGCTAAAAAATTGAGAAATTAATGTCAAGTGTAAGATAGCTTAATAAATTAATAAATAAAAAAACTTCTGATACAAGCTAAAACATTTTCTAAAACAACATCTCAATCGCAAGATATCCAAAAAACCATTTACCACAATTTGAACACCGAATTTTAAAGTAAGGTTAGGGCGCAGCTCGCCAACCCAATTAAAACCTTACGATTTATCCTTTATCCAAAAAAGTCCCAAAACCCCGGCCCACCACACTTACTCTCTTCCCATACAAGCATTGATACAAAATGACACCAACACTCCAAACGTCCACTTTCGAGTTGATCTTTGGTGTGTAACCATGGGAGTAAGATTGGAAGGTTTCTGGTGGCAAATACCTAGAAAGGATGGTGATTACTTATTTATAGATATTCACTATCAACAATTTTTGAAAAAGTAGACCTTTCCAATTTAAAATCCAAAAACTTTAAATTACACTAGGCAAAAAATTTAAAAGCTCATGAAATTTTAGCGGCGAGGGTGTTGAAGAATAAAAACTCCGTAGAACAAAATATTCTGTAATGATACAGCTCTTGGATTTATGACGAACTTTTTTCAACCGCAACTCGATTAAAAATTCATTTTTTTTCTAAAATCGTCTCCATCTGGCCTAAAATCAAAACAAAAAATTCCAAAATGACCTACCAATAAGTTCCAGCTCCTTGTGAAGTCAGCTCGATGCTGTCTCCGTCATCCGAGTTCTCCATCGTCTTTGAGAGCCCAAAGTCCGTGATTTTAATTTCCCCTCCGGCAGTTCCGGACTGCAATAAAATATTGGCCGGCTTCAGGTCATAATGTATAATCGGATGCTTCCGTTCGCCGAGATACTTCAGAGCGCTCACAATCTGCATTATGATGGATCGGGCCTCCTTTTCCGTGATCTGTTTATGTTGTTTCAGGTAGAAGTCCAAGTCGTTCCCATCACAATACTCCAGCACCGTGCAGAAGGAGTCGTTGTCGATGGTGAAGAGGTCGAACAGTTGGACGATTCGTGGATGGTGGAGGGTTTTGTGAATGTCCTTTTCTCGCATCGCGTGTTTCACATAATTCGCTTTTTTGTCTTCTTTCCATTCCTTGTTCACATGATGAATCTTGCAGGCGACGTAGCGGTTCTCATCCAGATCATAGGCCCGCCACACTTCGCTGAAAAAATTTCGACATTAACTTAAAAAAATTTCAAATTCTGCTATCTAATGGTCGTGAATACAACATAATTTCCATCATAAAAATTTGGATTTCATCTTGATTACCGTTTTACATCAAAAAAAAAATCAACATTTCCTTATTTTAGGTATTAAATTTGCCAAAAAATGTCCAAATTTTTTAAGTCAACGCCTCCTTCCCTAAAATCCAACAAAAAAATATTGAAAACACATACCTAAAGCCTCCTTTGCCCAGCAATGACATCAACAAATATCGTTCATTCAGCACAATATGATTCTTGAACCTCGACTGCTCTTCACATTGAATCCTTTTCATCTCTCTGATGTGCAGATTCCTCTCTCTTTCCAGCCGATCCTTCTCCATGAGTATGTCGGCTTCATCTCGCTTCAGGTGCTCACGTCTAAGCTTCAGAATTTCCTCCTGTTCATAGATCTCCTGCGTTGTCATTTCTTTTGGTGTTTCTGGTCGAAGGAAGGTCCCATCATCGAATGTACCACGTGGAACTTCACTGGGAGCTGCTACAGACACCGAGGGACTTGCTGGCTCCGTGATTGCTCTGAAATATGACGAGCTTAAATTTTTTCACATTTGATCTCATGGATAACATAATTTTGTGCATTTTCGAGAGGACTCCATGCTTAAATTGTTCCAAAAGGCTTTACCAAGGTCAATTCTTATTTAGAAAACAGAAACCTCTCGATTTCCTCTTATGCATTATTCAGCACTACATTAACCATGGTCAAGGTCAACCTAAACTTCGAAAAAATCACGTAGAACACTCACCTTTTTGATTCCTTTGCTCCTTTTCGCTTCCGCAGGTTACCAGACATGTTCTGGATTTCATTTTTCTCCTTGTTCAGCTTCTCCAACTTCATGTTTATCTCCTCCATGGCATACCCGTCTGTCCATTGGTCCTTGAAATGCTCTCCTATCCTAGTTGGCCGGAATTGCCCAATCCGCAGCTGATCCTCCAGATTCTTCTCTCTGGCATCTTTTCGAGCTGCCTTGGACTTCTCCACGAGCAATAATCGAATAACTTCCTTGTATTGGGTTGTTCTTCGTTTCTCAGTTTGAAGTTCGCTGGTCAATCGATGGATTTCCTCGCCAAGATGCTTGACCTGCCGCTCGTTCTGATAAGCTGTGGAGGTGGAGGAGGAGGAAGAGCAGGTGGGAAGGATGGAATTGTCGTTTCCATCGGCTTTACAATCTTTACAGTCGTTCGTTTCCAACAAGGAGTTGTGATCCTTGGAATCCTGGGAAAGCGACCGTTTTCGGAAAGGAACTCGACCATTCACCGAGGTGGGAGTTTGAGGATCCGATGGCAAACTGCCGTTGTGCTCCTTGACGTGCTTTGGAGTCTGAAATCAAAGAATTGAAGAAAAATAATATTTTAGGTAGCAGCAAAATAAATTGATCCGGAATAATATTTTTTAGTAAAACTAAATTCTAAAATTGATTTCTATTAGCTAAAAAGTCTGTAGGCTTACTAAAAATACCAAAACCGGCTGGTTTTCTTTATCTTCCAAGAAGTAAAAAATAATTTACCCACCAACACCTGGAGCATGATGAAGGTATCAGTTTTTTTGTAAAATTTGATGGGTCTGGATGCGAGAAAGAGAAGTAGGACCTAGAACCACCAGTCTGCTAGGCCTGCCACCACAGTATGGACGATATTAAACCTTACCCATCAAAAATCCAAAACCCCAAAAAAACCAAAAAAAAATTGTACCCCGAAAATTTGAATTTTTCAATTTCCCGCGAAATTTCGGAACGTCAAAGAACAGAAACAAGTTCTTTGACCCGAATGGTTAGATAAGAGTGTTCTACGGCCAGTTTCTCCCGACAAAACTAAAATTCAAAGCAAATAATCAAGAACTCACCCGATCTCCCCGTTCCTTCTTCTCACTTCTGGGCGTTTTTGCTTTCGTTTCGCCGGATGCGGCTTTCCGTTTGCGTGGTGGCTTCACACTGACCGGAGTCGAGGCTCCGGTCGCGTTACCCGTTGAATTTCCGTTCGGCTGGAGTTCGGTCGGCCGTTTCGGGGTGTTCTCCGCGTTCTCGTGGGCCGACCCGCTCGTGGAGACGGAGTTGTTGGACAACGACTCGTTGCTACCCGTTGGAGCGTTGAGACTGGGCTGGGGAATGTTTTGTGGGACAAGCTGAGGATGGGTGGGTGTGGGTGGAGTGCGATTGGGACGGTAGTCGGGCGGCCCGACACCGTAAATGTTCAGATTCTCGTTGGAGGTGGACGGGATGGCTAGCATGGGGACAAGTTGTTCCGTTGCCGGCTTCACTGGGGTTTGATGATTTCCGTTGGAGTACTGAAACGGAGATGGATTAGTAAGGATATTTGGACGGGGAAAAGTGGGTCGGAAAAGGGATTGCGCAATAAACAGAAATCGATATTATACTTGATGACTAAACCCGGAAGTCAGATGAATTTCCGACACAAATCAATGTTTAAACTTAAACTTGTGAGACTGTTGAATCCAAAGACTCTAAAGTGTCTAGAAAAGCTCAAATCACATGATCAGTTTATATTAAATCAGACATAAAAATCAAAAACAAGGCAAAGTCCCACTATCATATAAACCTATGCCCGGAAATGCGTCTCAATCCCCTCAAAATTTCTCATCGACCTGCCTCGTCAGGAATGCAACCACCAAATTGCCAAATCTCAACCATACTGCCTAACACTCGCCATCAAAGAACGAAAATCGAATAGAAAAAAGGTCACGAATTTCGGCTAAACCCCCAAAATTATAGGAAAAAGTGCGGTCAGAAAAGGGTTCGGAAAAACATGTGATATAAAACGGTCGGCGTCGGGAATAAGAAGACAAAGAGTTGTTGACTATGGTACTTGAAGGAAATTTATACTCACCAAAAAAATGGGGGGAAAAATAAATTTTCTCTTCTCGGAACAAGAAATTGATGACTATCATTGTAAACAAACAGTGTTAGAGGGTGGCTAAACGTAGAGTGGTAGAGATGGACTTTAAATTATTTCTAATGAGTAATCAGATCAAAATCTATGTCTTGGCCAACCATTCTTGACCAAATTCGGACAATTTTGACCTTATCTTACCCTCTAGACACCATGTGTGAAGATTAATATCAAAAATCTTAAATTTTCCTTTCAAAAGTTCCCAAAAATATCAGAAACACGTCTAGCAAGCCATCTTAATGTCGAAATGGTGAAAAAGAAGTCAACAAAAAGGTCAAAACATTATCTACGAAACGCTCATCACCTTCAACGCCAAGTATAATATCACCTCAATTTATGTGATTTTCCGAGCCCTTTTTGATCAGCAGACATTCTGTTGGTCCCCCCTATGACGTGATCGAGCAAAGATCAATGTCCCAACAAAAAAGGATGGCCTTGAAATTGTGGGAAATTAAAGAAAATAGATGATATTTGTATTTTGGGAGGGATTAGGCTTTGTTTTTTCGAAAATTGTAAGTTATTCCTACCGTATGGCCAATTATGGCTGTTATTTTTCGGCGCTCTAATTCACAGGGAATTGGGAATTCAAGAGGGAGGCAGAAAATGATTACGAAAGGCCGGCAAAATGGCCTAAAAATCGAAAAACGAAAAAATTTCTTGTTCGGGAAATAGTTCGAATTGCGGCGCGCAGATTTTTTTTTCAAATTTGGCGCGCTTTTTTTACTCACCCATCCTTTAGAACTCTGGCCTTTGTTTTGCAAAGCCTACCGAGATATCGAACGGTCTTTTCAGACGGACACCAAAAACTGGTGAGAATTGGCCAGATTTTAAAAATCGAAAAAAATCAAGCTTTGGGAAAAAGCATAAAAATCTCGGTAGCTGTTAGACAACTGTAGCCTCAATTTGAGCCAAATGTCATCAAAATTTTATCTTTTTTGTGGCCTTATAAAAAAACTAGCACGAAGTTTCAAAATATAAGCAATTATCGCCCCAAAAATTTTACTTTTAGGAGCAATCGACCTCAGAAAAGACTACGTCGTCTAAGACCTCCATAAAAATTGCCACAGATCCCAGAAATGCCGAGAAAAAGCCAGCAGTTTCCAGAAAACGCCAATCCTTTTTCGCGGGCTAATCTCGCTGCTCCTCACTAAATTTGAAAAACACAACCCAAAAACTGAGACCCACCTGTAAGTGCGGCTGCGCGACCGCCGTGCGGAACACACAATGCGGCGGGGTTTGGAGGAGGGGCGCCGACGAGTAGGCCAGTGTGTCCAGCGACGCGGGCAACGAGGGCTCGTCGCACTTGAAGGCGCTGGAGCCGGCGCCCGCCACGATCTGCTCACCCGATTCGGTGGTGGCCATCCGGGCCACGCTCTGCTGCTGGTCGTGTTGCTGCGGCACCGCGTTCAACAACAATGCGGAGTGACTGAAAATGGGCGAATGTAAGGTTGAAAAGTGGCCGGAAATTTTGTGAAAAGTTGGAAAATCAAAAATATTTTTTTTGGAAAATTAAAAATACATTAATTTGGATGAAACTTGGCATAAATTAAGACTAGAATTTGCTACAGCGCAGGCTAGATTTTCAGCTCGCGCGATCCAGCGGTTATCGAGATTTTTAAATCGAAAAAATCCCAAAGAATTAAAAAAATCGCCTCTAGTCTATTATAAAAAACATCGAATATCTCGGTTGAAATTACAAACCACGAACTAAAATTTTCAGGAATTGACCTTTCACCCACACAGAAAGACACTGCCAAATTTGGAAAAAATCGAATTTTCCGCCCTCGAGAAATTTGAATATAAAAAAAAATATTCGAAAAACGGTGTAAAAAACAGAATTCGCAAGTCTTATAAAAACCAAAGAAAATGGAAGAGTAGTGGGCTGCTGGAATTTGGGGGTGATCCGATTCAAGTGTCTTTTCCAAAAGAAAAATTCGAAAAAAAGTTTTTTGTTCGCGGCGAGAGAAGGAAAAGGGTGGAAAAACAATCTAACAGTGGAGAGTTTGTTTGTCTCATCACGTGTCATGCAAGCCCAATATGTCCGAGGGCCCTTTTAGTGGCTAAATTTTTCGATGACAGCGGATTTGGAAATTATTTTTGGAAAAAATAAAATGGGTGAAAATTGGAAAAAATTGTGAAAAATTGAAAATTTAATTCTCAAAAATAAAACAACCGAATTTTTTCATATTTTGCCCAAATACTGTATGCACTTATTTTATGAAGTCCTGAAAATTTTAGCAAATGCTATGCAAGTAGCACCGAGATATTCAACAATCCTTGCAGAGGATAAACCCAAAAAAATGATGAGAAATGGTCTTTTATGTCTTCAAAAATATTAATCCACTTTTTGCCAAGTTTCATCACAACATGTCGAAACAAATGTTTAGCTTAATTTCGCGTCCAACGAAGCCAAAAAATCAATATAAAACGCGAAACAAACGGCTGTATAAACAACCTAATTCCAACTAAACAAACTAACACCTTCCAAGTCTCATTAAAAAATAAAACTAAAGTAAAATCTCCCCAAAACCCTGAAAACATTCATAGTAAGAGGACGCGAAAATCGACTTCGAAAATTGAAGCAGCCGTCTCATGAAGCTGGAAAAACTCGCCCCGAAAATATTGTAAGTTAAAGAAACGAAAGGGCTTCGAAAAGCTACGTTTCACCCCGATTCCGCTCTTGGTCAGCAGCACTTTGTCCTGCACACCTTCCATCCTCTTTTTTCTTCTTCTTTCCCCCTTCTCTTTCCCCCAAGTTTTTATTTTTCCACTTTTTTCGGGGCGAAAATCATTCTCGATTGAGGGGAAAAGAAAACAACGGGTGAAAGGATGCGGAGAAAAAGGATTGTGGCCTGGGCCAGAGAAATTGAATAGCCGAGACAGAAGGTCCAGGACGTTCAGAAGACCCCGTTCCGTGTTTTTCACAGTGTTCGGAGTGAACGAATGGATGACGTTGTTTTATTTCCTACATAAAAAATTGAAGAAATCCCCTGTAAAAACATGTTTTTTCAGGTGCAGGATCTTAGAGGGGGGACATCGATTTTTTTCAAAATTTTAGTCAAAAAATCAGCAAGAGTTAGAAATCAAACTAGCCTAATATTAAGCATTGATCTAGAAAATCCATTGATTAATTCAAACCTCAAAGGCCCTCGAAAATCCCTCTCAGTTCTTTTTGTTCGACTAGTCGATTTTTACCAAAACTCTAGCAAAGAATCAGCATACACTCCTGATCAATGGCTGAAAATTTGAGCAGCTGCATGGCAAATCCAGCAAAGATATTGAACAATCTTTTCAGAGAAACCTATTTTTATAGGAGATTTTATAGCCAACATTTAACACAACGCTCCGTAGAATAAATACTTCTTGTTTCAAAAAACAAGAAAAACTTGAATTCTCGTCACCATTCGAACAATGAATTGCAGCAATTTTTGCAAATCTCATGTTAAAACCTCGGACATGTCTTTGAGAGTCCTAACCTAAATTCCCCCCAGATTTCATCAAAAATAATCAAATCCAAGCTTTTAACTTGAGCATTTTCTTACTCAACGATTGAATCTTTTATAATAAATCTCTCCGAACACCTAGAATTTTCCGCCAGAACAGTGTTGAGAGAAGCGGAGAGGGTCGATAACAAGGGCCGAAAAGGACGCCCAAGTTCCTGTAGGAGTCAATGGTCTCATGCGCTTTTGGTTTTATAGTCTAAACGGCTTGTTATTGAGATTGTTTTCTGTTGGCGTTCGAAAAAATAAATTCGGGGGGAAGCAAGTGAAGATTTAAACATCGGGTTGCTATGGAGACTTTTGCTATATTTGGTTGATAAATTAATTGAATTGGTGTTTGAATAAGCGGTTTAGAAAGATTTTAAAGGAGCAGAAAATGGCTTGGCTTACGTCTTGGCCGACTTTTTTGAATGCAAAAATAATGAAGTACGAAGGAGAAAATTGAAAAATGATGACTAAAAAATCAAAAGGTAATGCTGAGATTTTTATGGAATGCGAGAAAAATTAAAATTAAGATTTTTTATCATCCATCCGAGAATTTTGACCCCCGGTTTTCGAAAACTGCCATGATTTTTGGTCAAAATCTTTTTGATTTTACTTGCTAAAAGAAAAATAAAAAAAAAACTGCCAAAGAAAAAAATGGCTCATAATTTTTCAGAGGGAACTCCAAAGTTTCTAGCCAAACTTTCTGCTCTTTCAATCCCCTAAAATCCGAAGAAAAGCGGTAAAAAAACGTTGTGGACGCACCTTTTCTTCTTCGCTCGCCAATGGGAAACCGGAATTACAGCGGGTTGAGGAATGGTAGTAGTGGCCGAGTGAAGAATCTTTTAAGAGGACGAAGCCTTTCGAAGGCCGGTTTCGGAGCCCACAAAAACACTGTGTCGCTTTTCCCGGGCCTAGGTTTGTGTGTGTGTGTGTGAGCCGGGGGGAAAGGGGGCAGCAGGAAGAGTTCTTGTTTCACCCTCGGCTTTCTTGTTGTGGTCGTCGGTTAAAGCCAAGAAGGATGCCGTACTTGTCCTGGCATTCACCCGTTTGGTGTGTGAGGTGTGTGACGTGTTCCGGGGCGATCTTGGATGTGCGGCGAGATGGGGAGAGAGAGGAAGTGGAGGGCCGCTAGAGATTTGTGTGTGTGTTTTTTTTTGAGAGAGGTCGAAACTGAGCGTCGACAAAATGGAATGGATTCTTTAGGAGACTCCGTAAATACCTGCAAAAACCGAGGGGGTTGGGGTGTCGTCGGAAGGGACGATTAATGAGTCGCGAGGTGAGTGACGATAATATCAGTAGCGGACTGAAAAATTATACGGAATATGGGAGCTCGAACTCTATGATCCTAATGGAAATTATTTGAAATTACAGGAAAAAGGGCTGTTTTTGATTTGCAACACCGGGGTTTGCAATGCTTAGGCAAAACATGGCAGAAACTGGAGAAACCCTTCAAAACAGCTGTTTAAAACGGTTGATGCTAACAGAAGAGAAGACTATTTTTTAACAGTGGCTTTGTTTACCTAGTTTTTAGGCCCAAACTCACAGAAGATACCATCCAAAAATCATCAAAAATGACTTCCAAGTAAAAGCCTCTTCAGCCCTTCATGACCGAATCTCTCTCTCTCAAAGCATAGGCCTTATGACCATGCTCCGAACTCCAAAAACCCCCCGTTTGCACCCCCAAAGCAGTCCCATCGTTTTGGTGGCGACGGAAATCTTTTAGACGGATGTTTAAAAGGGTCAAAACTATGTTTGGGGGACGAGAAGAGGAAAGAGAGAATTTCGAAGAGGCAACGGCTTTTTTCTTCTCCGCTCTTCCCCACACCGCTTTTTTGACAACTTGAGTTGGGGTCGACGAGCCTAGTTGTAGTAAGTGAGCGGAGAACTCCGGCGGAAAAGCGTCTTTAAAGGGCTGGGGCGAAGAAAAATGGGGAAAAAAGAGGCACCCAAATGAAGAGGGAGCCGCATTCTCGTTGAGGATTGTCGCAATCGGCGGAGACGACGGCGAGAAAGCACCAGTGGGCCATAGAACGCATAGTGATGGGAAAAGAAACGGCTGATGGCCGCTTTTTCGCCGCGAAAAAAAGAGTGGACTCCCGATTGAGGAGGAAGTGTCGATTGGAAGTTGGGCTACATCTTGCAACATAGAGAGAGAGTGGAGGTCCGCTGGAGACGGGCGTGAGGGAAACGGATCAGCTAGCGGTTTATGAGTGCGAAAGAAACGGATATGTTGACGGGAAGGGAGGAGGTGAGGGGCGATGTTTGATAGGTCTTTATATGGCGGTTTAACGGGGCAGGGGGGGCTTAATGAGCGGGATGAATGGGTTGGAGGAAGGGTAGGTTAAGAGGAAACATACATGGATTTTGGGAGTAGTCAGATCAACGGCTAGAGTCATCATTCGATTGGAAAAGGAGTGTGAATTGGTGTATAATAAAAATTTTGGGACTAGGCTCGGTTTCTTGTTCTAGAAACCGTCTAACTCTAATATCGGTCAAATTCAGACCCTTATATAGTAAAAGCGCCCTACAACAAACAATTTCAAGTATGTCCCAATCAGCTTCAAAGTCTATGGACAACATTAACAATCGTCATTCTTCCCTTTTGGACTGGCAAACAGGCCGAATTTCAAATTTATCCCCGGAAATCCAACCTAATCCAGGCCCTACTTCTGACTTCTTTGAAACACTCTCAAACCTTCCAATTCTTTTCCCGCAAGACAGCCAGCATTCTATGATTTCGTAAAATCCCTCACAATACCAATAAACAGACGGGGGATCGAGGGCGTACGCCTCAGAATCAACCCTTTTTGCTAAAACCGGCACACAAAGAATCAAACGAGGGAGGAAGAGAGGTGAAAGGGTGCAGAAATGAGCTCGGACTTGTCTTATTTATGTTCAGAAGGGACATTAAATGGCAGCTTGGACTTGCGTATGAAGGGAGACAAAGAAGCGAGGAAGAAATCTACAGGAAAGCGAGGGCTGGCGTAACAAATTTACAGCCGCTGTAAATAAGGATTAGATATTTAGAGGCGGACAAGAAGATTTTACCAAGCTTGGATGACAAACTGTTAAGCCAAGAAACGGAGAAAACGGATGCTTCAGTTTCTGTCATCAAAAATTGCGGACGGAAAAGCCTTTGTTTTTTGGCAACAGCAGTGTGTAATTGGGCGAGTTCTTGGTGTAAAACTCTCCGCGAGAAGTTGAAAATCCAAGCAATTAGTTCTAATGGATTGGGGGTCGAAATGGAAAAAAACGGATGAAATTAAGGGATCTTGCGCGGATTAGGTCGCTAAACAACGTGGAACGAAAGCTGCGACGTCTAACCGATTTATTGTCGATCGCTGAGGTTTCATGTCGGATTTTATTCGGAATGACACATTAAAGCGTTGTAAAATCTTTTGGCGATTTTGGAATGGGATGGGGATTTGAAACGGCAATTCCGGGACCATTAGTCGCAGCATTGGGAATCAATTTTGGCAAGGTTTTATATGACAGAAAAAAATCATTTTTCAAAGACATGTAGGTCCAAAATTCTCAGGTAAATTTTTGTAAAGATTATCGAAAATTTTGAGGCGGAAGTTTCCCTAATCTTTTTGATTTTTGCGTTCCTACAGATAAAAATTGAAGTCGTTCTTGCAACGTGCAATAAAATCTTTCAAAATAAAATTATAGTTCTCGAAGGTTCAAAGATTTTTTCTTTGACCGTCTCTCCCACTATTTTCTAAGGTTTTCATCTGCAAAGATCGTTGAATACACCGACGGTGTCTGCAAAGCCTGATCTAAGATTTTCAGAAATTATTTTTGGGACCCGTAGGTTTTTGGGATAAAAACGGAGGAAAATTTCAGGTTCGCTAAACTTTGAGTTCTTTAAACTTGGGCGAAGTTACCTACTAGCCCTTGCAAAACTTTCATAAGGCTCCAGTTTTGCTATGTAAAGACTTGCTGCACTGGAAAAGTCATATTGAAAAATCAAGACCCCCAAAAAAGAGATAAAATTCCATCTCGCCCCAAAGACAAGACGCCGATTGTGACGAACGTTGTTGGAGAAGATATATAACCGAAGAAAAGGCGAAATTCCCATTTTTTCGATTTTGGGTACAAACCCAAAGCGCTTAAACCCCCCATCCGAAGAGCAGGGGCAAGAGGAGGAGGGGTGGGGGCAGAGCGGAAAGGACGGACCTTGCTGGTACGTCTCCGAAATTCTGCAGCAGTGGCATGGCGGGGCTTGTGTATAAGTTCTTGTGGGGGGTGCTTTTCTCCATTTTCCTATACTTTATTCACCCCCAATCCGTTCGCCATCTTCTCGCCCCTCCAACACAAAAAAATAATAGTTTTTGGTCCGGCTGTTTCCACTCGCACTTGCTCTTTACTCCGGTGTCCGAAATCGCCGCGGTTCTTCCGCGGCTTGGTGTGTATATTACGGCTAGTTCGAGGAGGAGCGGAGAGGGTTTTGGCTGAGAAAATTTGGAAAATGGAAACAACACGTCAACTAGGAGTGAAAGGAATCGAAACATTTCGAAATTCGAATTTTGATGACAAATGCTCAAAAAAAAAATGTCACGATAATCATAATGTAGCTGAAACAATGAGAATTGAAATTTTAAGGTTCGTATTTGGAAAGCACTCGGAACGAATTGAAATTAAGATCGGCTATGAAACCCGGCAGATTTTTGAATCGCGTTTTGCAGAGACTTCCGAGAGTTTTAGGTGAAAAAGTGCCCCAGACTGCAGCTTTTTTGCCATTTTCGGAATAAAAAAATCGGTCTCTTACTATAGGTATCAACACAAAAGCCCAAGCCATGATAATGATAGATTTTCTAGGTTTTTATAAAACAGTAAAAATTTATAATCAAAAAAATCCCATTTTTTCTTAAAAAATTCAGTGTTAAAAAGTTTTCTCAGGCGTGTAAAACCTATAACTGCCATGACACCTCCCTATTCCCCACAAACAGCTCCAAAAATAAAAATTTCCATCGTAAACACACGCAAAATGCCAGATAGGCCTCGAAATTTCCACTCAAAGATTATGACGTCATGCTTTGTTGAGCCCTCCCCCTTCGAAAAAACAAACAAGAAATAAATAGTCCACTGTTCAAGGGATCCATTAACGATAAGACCGGACTGGGAGAGGGCTGTGGAGAGAGCAGAGAAACGAGAGAAAGCAACAGGAAGATGTTCCGATGACTGTTTTGCATGAGAATGTTCTGTTTCGTGGATAAATTATTTCTTGTGGGACCGGAGGGCGAGTGAGTGTGAGAAAGGCAGAGAGTGGGAGTTGGAGAACAGATGGAATCATAGCTTGCGTAGAAATGATTGCGGAGAACTTTGAAAAAAGAACGTGTTCCGACGGCCCACCTTGGCCTACAAAATTAAAGCTTCAAAAAAAAAACAATGAGAGTCATCCGCCTCTTACTCTACCAAACGATATTTTTAGGCCTAAGCCGACCATGGCGTATATCAAACAATATTGGAAACATGGGCAAAGTATAAACGTCTTTATTTCAACAAAGTAGCGGCATATTCCTAAAGCAAAGTGTATAATTATTTCGCCAATTTCCCATTTGAGATTCTGAACTAGTTCAAGACTTGAGACGATCAATTTTTTCCATTTTTTCCGCGTAAACAAAATTTGCGTCGTGAGCTCTATGCCTTATAGTAAGACACATTAATAAACTGCAAAATTCGTAATGAGAACGACGGTATGCGAAAAGCCCTTTGTTGACAAATAGGTAAAAAAACGTGGTCTAAAATCAGTCAAAAAATCAATTCTTGATAAAATTTTAGCTCTGCCAGCTTTACAAGGAAGAAATTAACTTCTTGCGGAAAAATAGCCTTTCACGTTAGTTCATGCCAAAATTTACAAAAAAATTCCGCATTTTTGCCAACCTTTTACCCAAAAATTTCGGTTGTTTTGGCAAAGAGAGAGCAAGAAATCTCGTGACGTTGCAAACTTTTACTTTGTCAGCTTTCCCCCCACCTTTTGGTCGTTTCAAGTCTAGTAATGCGATCAGTCAGAAAATGAATTCGACAGAACATCTATATATCTCCCTCTCGTCGTCTGGTTCTCTCCGTTCTCAGGTCATCGCGATGGAAGTTTATGAAAAATTTAAACGGACACTGGTTGAGGCGAGGAGCGAAGAAAGTTAGTTCTTGTTTGTCATGAAGAAGAAGATTGTTCGAATAAATAAAAAATGCGGCTGAGGAAAACTGACTGCAGAGCCAGTAATGCTCCAATCTATATGTAATGTTTACGAACAAACGAGTTGTTTTGAGGCCTGGTAAAATGCATCGAATGTTGAATTATAACAAGGGAAGGGTGGAGCTCAGATTTTCTTTAAATTTTTTGGCATTTGTGCCAACTTTCATCAAAATTTAAGCCGCACTTGCAGAATTTCACATGTAAATTCAATTCGATCTCTAAATTTGGCCAGAAATCGAATTATCACAATTAAAATAACCGATGTCGTCGAAATATGGACAATTTTGCAAAACGTGATGATTAATGATACTGGAATCGTGGCTTGAAAGCTGTAACAGAAACGCAAGAGCAAAACGAATTGATTATTTTTTCCAGTGTACCAGAAGGGTCAAATTGCTTTTACGACTTCATTTTTGCCACGGTTTTCTCTGCAATAACTTCTGAAAAATCCTACATCTCCAGCCTACATTCGGCAGCATACGTGTCGAACAGATCTGCATTTCAAAATGCTCACGCTGGAATTCACAAACAACATTTTCCCGCAACTAGTAGGATTAGTGGGATCTAAAAATATTTTCTCAACATTTTCGAACTTTAGCCTTAGCCCTTAACAATGTGAATTTGATGTTCCCAACTCAACGTGCCGGGCAAAAATGAAGCGTTCAGCAAATTTATGCTAATCTCTCAGAGCCATAAATACGTCGAGAACCGCGGCGATTGGGAAATTCAAATCGTTTCGAGAGAAAGCTAAAAGCTTGTCGACTGTTTTCAGGTGTCCTATTGCTGGCATTTTCTGGAATTTACTTCGGATATTGTACTTTTGTTTAGTTGTTATTGCACAGTTTTTTACGGAATACGAAGGTACGTTCTGGGGCAAGCCGTTTATTATGGGTTCAGCGATCAAACAAGTGTAAAGGTTCAAGTATAGTAACAACCAGAGATTACCCCGCTCCGGAGCCGGCTCTCGACTCCGGCTCTGAGCGGCTCTAGCTCCAAGCCGGCAGCCTGAGCCGGAGCCGGAGACCTTTTTAAATTTTGCCGCAAATTTTGGCCGTGGCAATCTCTGGGAACAATAATCCACATATCATTTCCAAAAAAATCAGTTTGTGTTTTGCAAGGAACATAAAAGAGATTTAACTGCCCTTGTAGAAATCAGAACATGCAAAATGTGGGGAAGCTTTGGTTCTTAAATCTTTGTTTCTGCAAAGCGCAGGCCAAAACACTGAATTTTGTAATGGAAAGATATATTCTCAATTTGCGGCAAAATGTTGGCCACAAATACCGCTGTTTGTACCGCAGTTTGAGCACTTCCATCTGTTTTTGAACCTTTTTCGGATGTCCAAAACTGATCCATAGGGTCAGTTTTGGACAAATTTTCGAGCCTTGACTAGGGCCTTGTCTAGTAATGGTTGGATGGTCCTTTCAGCCACCAAACAATTCATCATCAATATTTTCCTTTGACCATGCAACAAACCCGCCAGCTTCTGATCTGTTTGCTAATGATCTGCAGTAAGTATCCAACTGTTTACCGAAAACATTAATTCAGACATAATGATCATTGTGGCCCGACCTACCTTAAGACCCAACCCGACCAGTCATGAAGGCTCGTGGGAGGGAGATGACGACCCGGAGGCGGTTGGAGACTACTTGCCCGAGAGCACCTTTACCAAAAAGTTTTTGGAGGACATTGAGCGCTTCATTGCGTCCATTTTCGGGTTCAATTTGGACAAGTAGACCACTCGTCTTGTCTTACTGTATATATGGTCCCATAAACCGGTTTAATATTATTTATACTTGTATGTTTTGAAGACGCCAATCTTCTATGTGATCACGTTGAGACGTTGATGAAGATGCCCACTTTATGCTTTTTCTTTCTAGCCTTTTTGTTAGGGAAATTGTACATATAAATAAACTATAAAACGATCACCTCTTAATAACGTTGGGATCTTATTAATGATTCCTTTATTGGGCATGCTTATTGATGAGTTAGGAACTGATGATGTAGAAAGCAATTTGTCTGGATCATTAATTACTAACTGTAGGAAATTTTCCTTGAAGCCAAGATATCCAACGGTCTTTGCCGACGAGAAAGTAATGCAGAGAGTGATAACTCGCCTAAGCCCAGAGGTATGAAGAGGTTTTTACAGAGTCTGCTTGTCATGACTAGTATATACGCGATGTTTCAAGGTAATTTAGTTATGCTCGCTTTGGATATGGTTGGTGAAAAAATATGTCCGAGAGGCAACCTCTAGCCGAATGTGTCCAAGTTTCTATTAATAAATATATGAAGCCCTAGGTGTTTCTTGACTGCAATAAAAACCAATTTGGACATGGAAATCCTTTTTTTAGGCATCACATTTTGCCCAAAACCATAGGTGATATTTGTAACTGATACAATTACAAACGATATTTCATAATCGCAAATTTCACGTTTGTTTGAAATGTTCAGTTCCTGAACTCTTCTAAATTTATTCAAATCCCAGGTTCGCCGAATTCCTTCCAGGTCCCATGTAGTGATCACCAATCCTCCGTTTCCCGAAAAAACATCCACTCGCTATGAACAGTCTTCAACTGTGGTTTGTTCTACTGATCATTTCGTTGCTGGTCAAACGTAGGTGTAGCTCGGACATCACTGAAAAAATTTTAGGCTGTAAAACCTATCCTTTGCCGGTATATTGGGAGGAATGGTCGTCCGAGGAGTTTGATGTAGTTGAGCCAGTTCCGGTTTACGCGCCGGCGAATGCGGGCTATCCATACTACGTTCCGGTCGTTGTGGATCCGTTGACCGGCTTGCTGAATACGATTTTATATGCCGTTGGTTTTTACTAATGACGCAACGTATAACTTTGTAAATACTCCTTCTATTTTTATTATTCATGTTTGAAACTGCTCAATAAATACGATTTTCTTTGTCAGCGTCAATCAGAAGATCTACTTGACCATCCTGAAACTGTCAGAAGATAGCGAAACACGTCTTATGCTGTAGTAAAGTTCTTGTAAAGCTTTCATCAATATGTAATGTCTGCGTCAAAATTTCATTTTACTACTTTGCTCTATGTTCAATCAAATAACCTATAATACATAATATGTTGCGCCTTCCTCGCGCTGCTTTGTTTATTAAACTTGAACTTGTGTGGTCTGTCGCTAAATCGGTCAAACTGAACTTGAAACGTCTGCGGTATCCACGACAGTCGTTAAGGTTGATTAATGGGTCAAATTGCCAATAAATCGTTTCAGGTTTGGCATTGTGACAGCAAATGAGATTCAGAAACAAAAATTTAGCTAGTTTTTTCGCTGTTCTGTCGGCTGTTATATTAATCTATAGCATCAAAGATGCTATGCAAAGATGAAAAGTTTATATGACTTAACACTGAAAAAGGCTAATTTCTTGGAACCTTTCCGAGTTCAGCCCCCCAGGAAAGCAGTTCAAACCCCCACTGTTTTGCCCTTCCGCGGCTTGGTGTGTATATTACGGCTAGTTCGAGGAGGAGCGGAGAGGGTTTTGGCTGAGAAAATTTGGAAAATGGAAACAATACGTCAACTAGGAGTGAAAGGAATCGAAACATTTCGAAATTCGAATTTTGATGACAGATGCTCGAAAAAATGTCACGATAATCATAATGTAGCTGATACAATGAGAATTGAAATTTTGAGGTTCATATTTGGACAGCACTCGGAACAAATTAAGATTAAGATCGGCTATGATATCCGGCAGATTTTTGGATCGCGCTTTGCAGAGACTTCCGAGATTTTTTGGTAAAAAATTGCCACAAAGTGCAGCTGTTTTGCTTCTTTTTGGGGTTCAAACCCACAATAATGAAGAAATTCGAATAATACAAAAAAATGTAAATTAGAGCTCTAGTATCCCTACATGGCGTTGCACGGCAACCCAAAATAGAACAAAAATGTCTCCCGCCCACTTTTGAATTTCGTCCAAACGAAGTGTCAAAATTCACAAAAGAAATAAAATAATTCCGAGAAAAATATTTTTCGGTCGGAAAACCACACGAAAATTCATTTTTGACATTTCGTTTGAATTCAACCGATACTAGGTGGGCGAAGCGCCGAAACGAGGCGGGAGACTCCCTGGGTTGCCGTGCGTTGGTGTTCACATTCAGGGCATTGTCGTATATCATTCCCAAACGTTGTTCATCGAACCCCCTACTTTTTAGATCAAACCCCCTACGTTTTAGAGCAACGACGATCGGTTGTCTGGAGCTCCGACAGCATTCAGTAAAAAAAACTTACTGGCGACACCCTTTTTCAGATTGGATGAAGGGGTTGGTACTGGGTTATGGGGGTCTGAACTGGACTGCGCGTTTGTACTACATTAGCCCGAATTTTTGAGACTAATTTCTTTGCAAGGTACGTCCTAGACAATGTATTTGGTAAGATCTATGAACATATCGGCTCTTAGGCAGAAAACGAGATAAGGTTTAAAGTGCGCGCATACATATCTGCGGCTTAATGAGCTTTAGTACTCAAAAGCCCAAAAAATTCAGAAGCTTTTTTCTTTTGGGCCAATATCTTTTCCCAACTGCTTCTTGCAACATCATTCTATCCGTTTGATCTTATTGCAACCTTGTCACATGCCGTCATTCTCTTTATTTCCAACAACAACCCTCACGTGAGGTGTTGAATCGATCTCATTGTGCTTTTCATCAGACTGGAAACTCTGATTGACCCACAGGGTCAACCAATTTGGAATGCACATACTAATGTGGGAAGGAAGTTGGCTTCGCAATATTTCGCATCGCTTTTGCAAGCAGCTGGTGCACATAATTTTGCCAAGAGAAATTTGAAGGGGTCATTAAAATTTTGACTTACTTAGTCCGGTATATCATTTTATTGTTATATTTACAAGAGACCAATTGCTCAGGAAATAACAAAAGAAGGTCTTGGGACAATAAAAATACAGGTGTGAATTGTGATGCTACAAGAGACTATTGAGTGGTGCCGACTGAAGGCGGAAGAGGTTTGCGTTGTGCGGCCTTTTGCTGCGCGGCTTGGCCAATCTCGTTGATGAAACGATTCTCTTTGCCGAGACCTCCCTGAAAATGAATAGTCATGAGAGAAATTTTTCATATTTATATATGTATTTATATATGTGGATTTGAGCAATTTTTGGAGTGAGAAATCAATTGAACTATCTCGATTTTGCCTACAATTTTTTGGCAAAATTCTGGGGATTCCATGTTTGGCATAGGCCAATGATGTGGGCTAAATTCATCACCTTTCATTACAAACCGACCATAAATTTTTAAAGAGTGTAAAAATAGTTTCTGTTTTTTCCAAAAAATGTTCGCTATCCCCGGTACTTCCTTTCACCACCACTAACATTTCCACATTTGCATCCCTGTTCCCTTCTGCTTTAATATTCAACTATGTGGGTGATACTATACTGCTTTATCCGACCTTGCGTCCAATCTGCCCAATTGATTTCGCCACTCATGCATTGGAAATCGTAAACAGGTGTCTGTCGATGAGTGACGCTTCTTTTTTTTGAGTGTAAAAAGTATTTGTTTTTCCGATAAATTTTTTTCGAGTGTAAAGCTCTGAATTGTTGATGGTGATGGTAACTATAAACGGAAATTTTGTGTTTAGGAAATAGAATCGACCTTTTGTTTGGGAATCAATTATTTAAAATAGACGATGACTCCACCGATTTTACTGTAGCTTGCAAATGTGTCGGAAATTTTAATAATGAAAGGCTCGAAACAAATGCAGAGATCAATTCTAACTGTTAGGACGAATGTACTTGCTAATTAAAAGGTCTTGATAGCTCGCAAATGTCAACAAAATATAAAAAGAACAAAAATATCGGTCAAAGTGTTTTTGACGCCTAGACAGAGTAGAGCCCAAATTTTGAAACAATTTCTCATCAATCAGACGCTTGGTAGTTCGAATTAAGTTTATATTTTAAGGCTTTGTGTTTTATGATCAAAATATATATAATCGTTTTCGGAGATGTTGTACCCCTCACTAATCATTCAGCTTTAAATTTATACCCCTTAAAGCTTCAGAAAGAGCTCAAGCTGTATAATTTTTAATAAAAAATCTCGACGTGTTCTAAAGAGTGGGAGCTATAAATTTGGTATATTTTGGCAAATGGCACTTGTGGTCATAAAATGCAAAGACTGCCACACGTAAAAATGAGGAGTTCGATGACCGGAATAGTCCCCTCGATATCGGTTTTGTACACTCCGCCTTGATTTCACTGAGAAGTCAGAGAAAAGAGGTGCAAAACGTACTCTTTCGCCCCGAAAATTCCCCATTCCTTCTCTGACAAAAAGTTTTTTGCAAGTCTTTTTTTTTTGGCGAATTGCCAATACATTTACCGGATCATACTAAAATGGCTTATCGCAGTTTGACAACCGCCTTTTGCCCCACAACTTACATGGAAGGTATTGTCTCCGGCGCTGACGTCACTGTCGATGGCAATTCCCTTTTGCTTTTCGAATCCGAAGGTCGAGTTGACTCCATAGTTTTTGTTTTTCACCAAGATTTCATTTCTGGCTGAAAAATTTATATTACTGTTTTAAATGAATTTTCAAGCGTTTTTCTACCGTAATCCGGAAATTTTTTGGTGTTAAAAATTGATTTGGAGATCCTAGTCAATATTACTCAGCATTTCCCTTGTTTTGTCACCTTATCAATCCGCAAAAACTTATGATTTTTACTCACGTTCCAACGTCAATCCTCCATTTCCGCCCTTGACCTTGAGGCCGGTGTTGGCACCGTAGCCAAAGAAATTGAGGTTGCTAAAAGTGTCAACGGAAGTCTCTCCTCGCTCGTTCTTATCAATATTGATACCGCCAAAGGGAAGGGGAATTGTGAAAGCGTCTGAAATTATAAAAGAATTTAGGAATAGAGGTCAGTTTTGACATTTTTACAGGCCGATAAGAAAATGGCTTAAGAGTCGTATCAGTCTAAGTACGATGACTTACAATATTGAGCAATAAAGAGGGCAGCAATTATCAAGATCGACTTCATTTTTGATGACTTTAGAGGTAAAATGCGGAAACAATCGTTGATTCAAGTTTAAAGCTCACAGAAGAAATCGAAAATAATATAAACGAGCAGAAAGTGAGATCCTTTTATATCCAAGGTCGGTATGCAAGGACTCTGAGCGCTGAATATTATCGCTTTTCATGACAGATAAATCTCTTCTGTTGATCTGCACATAATACAAAGGGACTTGTGTTTGTACGCAGAAAATGTTTATGGTTCATGACTTCGAGGGAATGTTTCAAAGTTAGTGATGTATTTGCATAACGTTGTCAGACAATATGTCGTAAAAATGGGGTTAAATAGGCGGTTCCTTTGTCTCCCGATGTTGCTAAAATTTTCTGGAAAGGCAGTTGACATTTAAGGAGGCTATTGAAGTTGAATTTGTAGGCAAAGTCAGAGATCAGAAACTTCGAAGAACTTTTAAAAAGGATGCTTGTTGGAGATGCACGTTATAAGAATGTCCAAAGGAATGGCATCAACTTTGTACAGTGGGGGACTCGATCCAGTGGCAAAAAACGTACCATTTTGTATGCGGGAAGCATCAAAAATGTGACAAAATGCTTCCCTCTTCAAGTGAAAAAGCTTCGTTTTGAAGGGCGCGCCCTCTCCCTTACAAAAAGAGCGGGCGCGCTTCTGAAATCAGAGTTCTTTTCACTTGGAGGGGGAAGCATTTTGCCACATTTTTGATACTTCCCGGATGCAAAATGCCACGTTTTTGGCACTGGCTCAGGTCCCCCCACTGTAGCTGGTAATCATACGTTACATATCAATAAATAAATATTATAATCAAGCTTCCCTATTTCTATATGTATCTCAGAGTAATAATAGGACAACCTTACACTGACATTGAAAACCCGGGATTGAACCACAAACTCATCTTCCTCTTTCCTGCAACATTTTTGCAAAATTTGCTCCAAGCACCAGGGTATGAACATGTAGCCACTCCAGGCCGCAAAACTTGGCAATGTCTAATTTAGGCTTAAAGTATTTTGATCTCTTCTGAGCATTTCCCCGGCAAGCTCTTTTCCTCGACGTGTTTCATCCACTTCCTGCGTTTCTTTCTCAACTAAAAAAACCATGATTTCATCAAGAAATTATGGTTTTTGCATCGTTCCAGACCTCCCATTATAGTTTTTCACCCCGCAAATATGCATTCCGAATCGACGTAGTCATATACGTGCCTTTCTTTGTCTAAAAAAATGTTTCAAAATTTATTGCATACGTCAGGTTTTATTACCCTTAACCGAACCAATTCCGCATACCGTCTATATTTGTATTTCAATTAATTTTTTTTGCCAAAGTAAAAAACCCATCTAAAAAATTGTTTTCTTTTGAAAGGGGTTGGGGTCAGGAGGAGGCGTTCTGGAATTTCAAAAAGGTCGTAAAGATGAGGAAATGGGGTCAGGTCAGGGTTCAAGCCATTAAAAATTATACTGTAACACTTCTTGATGATGCGTCACAGATGGTTTTTACTTCTGCGAATTTGTGATTTGGTTGGAATTGGGACTTGTGACTTTTTAGTCATGAAATTTGAAAAAAAAAACAGAATTGAAAATAATGTCAAGTTTCGGGGTTTACCTGGCCTATGGAAATAAATAGCAGACGGCCAGAAATCACCTGGTTCAAAAAAAAAACTTTACAGTCTGAGTTTTTTCATTCTGTATTATACCCAAATAAGGATTGTTAGGATTGTTTCTGCTTCAAAACAATCAAGAAAAATCCGAATTTACGTGCTAAAAAACATCTTTTTAATCTTGAAATTCCGACAAAAAACCCCAATTTGAAAGTGGAGAAATGCCGTTGCACGAAACGATTGGGATATTCTGCTATGTACGTAGCCCAGAAAGATGATTAAAAAGGTTGGCAAAGAGATCAGAAGTGGCGCAAATTTGATAAAAAAATGTGTCACAGAGACACAAAAATATGGCCGGTTTTTGTGAAAGCGTAGATTTGCTCAATCTTCCCATAGCCGCTTCGGAGATTTGGAATCACAAGTTTGATCCCAGCAAATCTCGTTTACAGCCCCTTCAATAATTGTCGTGGCCTCATGTTAGAGATCACCTTGACTGCAATTTTTTAATTTTCACACGATGCAATAGGCTTTTTTCGGCTGTCGCTCGCACCCTGACTTTTTTCGCACGGTGCAAACGCCAAAAATCGGTCTAGTATCGAAAATAAAAATTACGGTTCAATTGAGACCAAAAATTTTATTTTTCCGGGATTCTTTTCACAAGGCGGCATAAATTTCGCTTCCTTGATGACATAAACAAGTTGTTCAGCACATTACCTGGCCATTGTTTTAAGAATTAGAAGCGCGCTTTAACATAGCATGCGGCTCCACCAGTTTCTTCCCAAACAAAAAGAAAAAAATATCATGCCTTTGTGATCCCACAGTACCAAAACTTTATTTTTACAGCCAATCTGAGAATTATGTTTTTACATCTCACGTATCCTTCCCAAAATTGCCAATTTTCCATCTGCCTTCAATTCCTCAATCTCTATTTTTGACAGGTCGTAAATCAATTTTGGCCTTTTCTCTCCTCATCCGTCCAGATTGGTCGTAAGATGACGTTCCGAGAGAACCGCGGCTTCGTAAAGCGTTTAATTTGGGCGGGCGAGAGTGTCATTAAAATTCTTTTTTGGCACATTCAATGATTCAGACCCGCATTTTTAATGCGTTTCCTTTGTGTGGGTGGTGTTCCGCGGGTGATTCGCAAGTAATGCCGGCTCCGCCCATCGCTTTTTTGATTATGCTTCAATGTTTCTTTATATAAGGGAAAGCACAAGTGAAGCGCTTTTCCAACCCTTTTTCGAGCCCTCCCATTTCGCCGGCAACACCAATTTTTTCGGTGGGAAATATAAAACGTCTGTGAATAGGGACTATATTTGAGATTTGGCTATCAATTGATCGCTACAGGAACTACTGTTCAATTAAGAAGTTTATTCTGAAACTCAAAGCAAATCGTCGTTACCTAACGCTTTTTGGAGCTGAGAGTTTCTTCTTTTACCGCGTTATTTTAAGTCTAATTTATTCAAAATGACTATGCGGATATTACTATGGAGGTTATTGCTAATAACACTACTAGGTAAGAATTTTTTTATTTTTTATTTTTTTTTTGGGTTGACGTTTATTTGCCAAGATTTCCGAGCGTATTTTGCGAATTTCGTGTTACTAGGCTCTGTAGATGCGATCTGTATACTTTAGCTTCTCATGCGGAGAATTTTTACAAGGCTAGGCTCAAATTTTCGGTAAATTTTGAACACACGTCAGGCATCTTTCACGTATAAATGCTTGAACATGTTAGCTGTTTTATCAAGATCATTTTACTTGCTGCAATTCCTCTTTAAATCGACTTTTCGCCTTCCTTAATTAATCTTTTCAAATCTTCTTGCATAAGTTCTATTCTCTCGAGCCCTTTATTATGATATAATTGACGCCAAATGTCCTCTGAATCTCCGTCTTGCTTCTCGTTCATTGAATTGATCGTATTTTGCATTTCCAATTCATTAATTCATTGTCTCCGGGCGTCAGGGTCAAGCTTGAAATCGAGCCTGGGAAAAGCGTCATCTTGTATTGTAATGAGGAATAGAGTTGCGTAATTACCGTATGTGTGATGTTGGCGGATGATTAGTAGGCATATTATGAGTCTGTTTTTTATTATGCATAGATGAGCTGATTCTATTTTGGCGTGGGAATCATTTTGAGGCAGTTTTCTAAAGCATTGTATGCAATATAATAGTTGCAGCAGAAAAAATGTATTACAAAATTTATACGCCAAACATGATTGGAGGTGCGACAAAAAACCCGGGTAAAGATTGGAATAGATCAAGGTTTGGATTGGGTGAAATGTATAAGTGATTTTTGGTGTGCGCTTTGCAGAAATCGTCTAAAAATTTCTATCAAAGGGCGAAAAAGATCATCCAACTTTTTGGCGTGCAATAATAATATTACATATAATATTTATGAAGGGCGACGTATAATATTCCTGAAAAAATCAGTCCTTGCTGCGCCAAATTCAAAAAATGCGGAAAAAAAGGATAAGTTTTCGACAGTCTCTCTTCATTACCCATGGTCTGTCGTACACAAAGATTGCTGCATATCTCGGCAATGCTTGCAACGCGCGGGGTAAAATTTTCAGCATTAAAAAAGCGATTCATACGAAAGATTCTCGCAAAGTTTAAAATTTTCTGTTGCACTGTTTCACATATGGTTTGCTAACTTTCTGCTTTTAGCCTTAATCCTTGTAACGACATGTGACGCCCGAATAATCAACATCCGGCCACTGAGGATACGAAGAAGTGACAAGGAGAAAACGGACGATGACTATGATTCAGATGTGAGTTTCACTTTTTCACACATCTAAGTTGGCATTTGGAGATTAGAAAGGCATATCCTACTCATAATTCCAGGGCTTGTTTTTTCGCTGAAAAACTTCAAAATTTCCCTTGATTTTGCTCACTAGATCCAAATGTTTAATTTTTTCACGTTTTCCGTGCCATTTTTATCCCTGTTTTTTCAGCCCCTGCGATTTGGATGAGCAATACTTACTTAACATTTCGTTTTATCTTCGAACAATCGGCCTTGCATACAACGAATAAGCGGCTCAAATCCCTTCTTTTCTTCTGATTCAAGGAATTGTCGCCAGTCGTTCAAAACAATAACTGTATATACCGTCCACATCCACCTTTATATCCGATGTTTTCCTTGTGATATCAGCCCAAAAACCTGTTTCTTCTAATCATGTAATCTACGTCTTCCTTATCCTACTACAATGTCGCCAACTCATGATCCTCCATTCTCTTTCACGAGAGGTTTCATTATTGTAAAACCATCCCAAAGGCGCTTATTACGATAGGTCTTTTCAGTCTTTGTTCTCATTTTGTAATATGGCATTCTAATCGCCTTCCGATGTTTCCATAGTCTTTGCTTCCGCTCCGACACGCAACAGATCTCCCCCAAAACTGTGTACATATTCCCGCAAAAACATATGAAAATCTCAGAACTTACACATTTCTTCACCCCAGCGCATAATTTATTTTCTTGCGGTAGTATTGCTGTTATTGCCATTACACAAGTTTTTGTGATATTTGAAATAAAACGATGAATATGTAAATTTTACAATCGTCTTTAGTTTCGCATACGTGGGCTTGGCGAGATCTCAATTTCTGAAAATTTTAACTCGGGTTTTCGAAGAAGAGATTTTCAATAATGTTTACCGCAGAGAGAGCATTCGAGATGCAGAGAGTGGGCAGAGAGAAAAATCTTTTTGCGATATCTCCGAAAATTCCAAGAACTTCCTGTAATAAGAAAAACGTGCGGTCACTGTGTTCTAGAAACGTTTTCTGCAAACCCAGAAAATTCCCTATTTATACGGTATTCTGATTTCTTCATTTGTAGTTTCTGAATTTCTCACCGCCTTCCTGCTACGTGTATATATCGGCTTATGCGCAAGGAACATGGCTCTGTGGCTTGGTCGGTCCGCCCGAGCAAATTAAAGATAAAACACAGAGCAAAGACCGTTGTGTTTTTTGCAAGCACTGTAGAGAATGAATGATTGGTAAATTTTCGTTTAAAAATTTATTGTTAATGTTATGCAGTATCTCGTAATGAACGGAGTGCCATGTCTATCTGCGAGAGCCCCTTTCCGATTTTCTAGTCCCGAACCTTGAAACACCAACTCCTATCCCTTTACCATAACATAACCTAGTTTCATTTTGAAATCTCATTATCAAACCAAGTTTAAAGAACAATGTTGCCAACCGACTTATCTCGCGTTCAACTTCCAGAATACTCCGCAGTTTTAAGCAAAAAACTGTTTCGAAAACAGACTAAATCAGAGTTTATTGGGGTCTAGTTTAAAGTAGCTTTAGTCATCGGATGATGTGGTCGTTTTTTGCAGGCTAATGGAGCTTGGCCAAAAAATAGTGATGTTTCTTGTTTGTGAATTTTGGAGAGAAGGGTCAGCTTAAAATTGTGCGAATTTAAGGCACATAAAGCAAAGGACGAATGTTTAAAAAATGCTTATTGTTTTTTAGAAACACTATATGCAATAAACGAAGCAAGCAATAAACGTATTGTCAAAACTTGGAAAAGCTCACTTTTCTATGTTCATGGTGCGAATTTTAGCCCGGAAGTTGACTATACATTTTAGGAGATTGTTTGTTTTGACTAAAGCACAATCAAATTAGGTCAACTTGGTTTTCAACTACAAGCAATCCGCTATTTCCACAAGGGATTTACAACGGGTTCATTTTCCTTAGAAGGCAACTCCACCTCCGCAGATGACAGATTGAGTATCAAGTCAAGCATGGAACAATTCGCTGTGATATTCATTATTATTACCACTTTTTTCCTATCGTGGTATCGGCAAGCTCCACTGATTCTTCGGCCTCACGCAGAACGCTGTTCTCAATATGAGACAGAATTTGATCCTGTAGGATTTGGCCCATCGCCCGGCCCTCTACCTGGGTTTGGCCGCAATCAAAACCACTGTTAGTCTTTTCGTAGCCTGGCAGCTCGGCAGGATGGTCGCCTTCAAGTATAAACGGCTTTGATCCCCCTGGTTTTCGCGGGAAACAGCGCGGATTTTTCGTTCGAGGCCCACCATGGCTTTGAAAATGAACTATCACCCGGTCCGCTTCCAGGCTAGGACGATTTTAAGCCGCAGCAAGAGCATAGATAGCATTGTAAAAATTTTTATTATTATTGTTATTTTTTCAAGGAGGAACAAATTGTGGTGCTGACTAGTCACCGTCAGCAAGTGCGGCGATTCTCATGCGCACCAGCATAGGTTACATAAATTAGTTAGCCGGCAAAGTCAGCGATGTTTGTAGCCGAGAGATCACGATGGACGGACAGGGCTTTCACAGAAAAAATCTGGCAATTTTTCGCCACTTTCACAATAGCTATTTATCTTCCGTTGGAAACATTATTCTCTGTGATTGAAACAGGCATGAAGGTTTCGTGTCAAAATTCGCAGAAAAGCGTTAATTTTAGCAAAGTTTTTTTTCAAAATCTGAGCGTTACACTTGCAGCACTTCTGTGGTGAAACTGCCAACAGTAATCGAAGAATTTTTAGTCCACGATATTTTTGCAACAAAATATTACTTGAAAATCTTAAAATACCAAATAAAATAATAGTAAATATTTATTTTAATCCCATTAATTAATAACCGAACATAAAACATGTAAAATCAAGCAAACTATCAAATATTAAACACATTAAAAGATCACTTCTCATCAAAGAAGATAGGAGACCGGTTCATCTGGTAGTATGTGGAGTTGGGGTTGTAGAACTGGTGCATGTGTTCCTCGGAGTATTTGTTCATTGGTGGAGAGCAACATTCGCAAAGTAAAATCTCAGGAACAGGTTCAGTGGGCTCGGTGGGCTCGGATTTGAGATCCTCAGTCTTGATGACTTTTGGAGTTTCAGGACATGGGGGAACTGAAAAATTGAAGTTAATATAGTCACATAACGATACGATAAACACTGTTTGAAAAAAGGAAAACTGAAGGCAAACAATTACTAAATTCTTCTAGGCCAAATTATAACGAAATAAAATAATGACTTACCATTTTCCTTTTCCTCGCAGTCGCTTTCATCAGCCCATTTTTCAGGCCTGTCGTTGATGATTTTCTTCATCAGACTAGCATAGGTGTCCTTCTTGATCGTCACCTTTGCCTTGGCTCCCTTAGCGGACTTAGCGGATGATCTACGGGCGCGGCACATTGTAGAAAGGAGAAAAAACGAGGAGATAAAAGGGATCACAGCTACTCAAAGGATAGCAGATGAGAATGTATGAGAAATTCTTTGACAAAGTTTGTTTCTGAATTTTCTGCAGAGTGCGCAGAGATTTTTCTTGATTTTATTGCCTGACGTAATTTTCGAAGTTTTTGAGCAGAAGGTTTATTTTCTGTATTGGTTTATTGCGTAACAAGATCTACGATAGCATAGCACCTATTTTGAGGTACCTTACATGTACTCACATCAATAATATCTAAATAAAAGTTACGGATCTTGGTTTTCTGCCGAAAATTTTGGTATTTTGCAAGTTACAAAACTCAGAGTAAAGAAAACTACCAATAGTAATAGCTAAAATTAGAAAAGGTTGAAATATTGAAAGTCTTCGCCAAGTCTCCGCCGAGCCTTCGCCGAGTGTTCGTTGACCATCTAACTGGTTTTTTTAGACACTGGTCGCACTTGCTACAGCCTTTTTAGGGCATCAACCTTCCCTACAACCCATATCGATAGGCCTTGTCGTTGACCCGAACTGTCGTCGACTGAAAAAGTCGGGACGTGCTTTTTTAAAATCAATTCCAGGCCCTTTTTACCATAATATACGACTTTCCTTAAGACGATTTTATGTGCTCTTCAATATACCGAATTCTTTTCATATATTTTACATATTTATTTGGTTTTCTAAGGCGACTCAAGGAAAAAATTATTCACAGATTACAATCAAAAAACAAAGAGAAATTAAACCGAGAGAATAAGAGAAGTTGTGGGACACAAACCGAGAGTAAAACTAATATCAGATATGAGATGAGTCGACGAAAAAATATTAACATATTCAAACACAAAAATATTAACCGAGGTAGAGCCCAGGCCGACGAAAAAACACGGAGGGGAGGGGTCAATTTGGGGTGGAGGATTTGAACGACAAGGTAGAAAAGTGGTTGTATAGCTAGAATTGGGGTGAAAAAATGAATAATAACATTGTAGAATGGGAGAATTGTGTACACAATTGCACAGGGTGTGAAAGAAACTGCTATATTAGAGTGGAATCTGAAGGAATGTTGTGTGATAAGGTCGTATTTTAGGGGATCCAATTTTTCATATAAAATCCCAAACTTTCGATAATTTCTCTCAAAAAAATGTAACAATCAAAATGTTTCTTTACTTGAAAAAAAGGAAGAAAGTAATCTGGAAGGTGCTACATAAAGTTATCATTCAAAAAATAATAAATAATCAGCCTTATCACACGATTTTCCCTCAAATTTCCGCAAATTATGGGTGTTTCAACAAAATTAGAGGTAGATAACCGGTTGTATTAGTCATAAACAGTATTACTACCATACATTTGCATCATAGAACAGGTTTGGAAGACATTTACATTTTAAATATTTGGGACATTCAGGTGGGAGCTGGCAAACTTGGGACAAATTTCAGTTCTTAGGGCTCGTTCGATGTAAAACAATACAAGTTCAAATATCAGAAAAACTATTGAAATAAAACCAGTGTGTATACAATATTATGAGACATCATACCATCCAAGATATTTTGTGGTGTATAGGGAAAGGTTTGGATAGTGGATTATCATTTGAGTTCAGTCCTAACTAAGAGTTATTTGGTTATTCGGATTGACAAATATTCGGTGACAACTTGCGCTACTATACGTGCAATATAGTAGGGTTTTGTTGACATGAAAGACAGTGTAAGTATGTGGACAAGACGACATTGAAGTTATTTTCGTTGAGACTAGGAGCTATTTGATTGGGAGAGTGAGTTCGATGGTTAAAGCCGTTGATGGCTAGCGGAATATCCGGGTTATTTGGCTGCCAAGGCGGGTTCGTGGACCAGGTGCCTTTGTTGATTACTCGAACCAAAAATCAGGGCAGTCCAGAAGGGGTTTAGACCACATCAACGTCATCGTTGGCCTCCTCGTCTTCACCACCTTCCGACGATGAATGCTTATCCGAAACCATTTCAATGTTGTCTCCAATGAACTTCTTCAGATCCTCTGGTGGAGGACTCAGCTGTTGGACCGGCTGTGCTCCGTGTCCGAGGTTCGTCTGATTCATTGCCGCCATTGCCAGCAATTTTTGCAACTGCTCTTGCATATCAATCATGTTTGTTGGAGAAGTTGGGGTCGAAACGATTGGTTGAGGAAGGGTTGTTTGCGGTAAACTTGCTGGCTGCTGCGCCAGCCCCGCCGACTGCTGCGGGCCCTGTTGACATAAGAGGAGGAGCTGGAGAAGTTGCTGATTGTCCAGCAACCCTCCATTCGAGCTGATTGGGGTGTTCATCGGCATGGAGTTGATTGGGATCGGAGCGGCAAGGCCGGCCGAATGGGGCGGTGTTAGGTCGGTGGAAGAGGTCGATGAGAGCACCGGAGAACTGGCGTGAGAAGGGATCAGGTTGAAGGAGGGTGGTGACATGATTGTGCTCGTCTGCGGAGACGCCGAAGACACCGTAGCCAGACTGTGAATGCTCATCGGAGATGCGCGGCCGTCATGACCGTGGAAGGAGGCCATGTCCAGTCCAGACATGCCCATGTGGGCCAGAGTTGAAGTGGGAAGGCTGGCGCGAGGTTGAGAGAAGGCGGAGTGGTTGTTGACACTGCCAGTGGCGGCGGCGGAGTCTGAAAAAGGTAAAATAACCATCTGTAAACCGTAAATAACAGGTTAATCGTCATTGTTCTTTGCGTTAAATGCGTTCACTTCCCCTTGTTTGTTCCCAAATTATTCCCTCAGCACAGAATCTCTTAATGGTCCGCCAGCAGCTTAAAAATTTTATAATTAGTGCGCCTTTCACGGGGCCAGACAGTAAACACCTTAATTTCGATCCGAATGTTTCCACCCCGCGAATCTGCACTTTCCCCGCCCTTTTGCGTCAAAATAGAGACCAATTCCGGCTGCTGCGTGTCACACAGACATTGTAAAAACATGAAAGTACAACAATCTGCAGGCAAAACAAGCACCCCTTTAATATCGGCTCTACATTCATTCATGAGAGGCGGGTACGGTAGGAAGTAACCAAAGGGTGCTTGAAAACTTGTCCTATGTATACAAAAGTGACGGTGAAAATTGTTTGGCGTTTTATGAATTGATATCAGTTATTAGAATGGAACAACGGAGTTTAGGACGGAGTATTGTAGAAAGGTTTATGGGTCGGTTAAAATTTTGAGGGCAATGAAACACAATACATTTGGAAAGTAACCGGAATGGACAGGGAATTTTGTTTTATATAAAATAGAGCCAGAAAGTAAGGAAAACGTAAAATACGGGAGCTTAAATGGAGTAAAGATTTTATTAAAGCCATGTGTGACCCAACAAAAGCATGACAAATAGTTCTATCGGCAAAAAAATCAAAATTAACACAGCTAACAGGTTCAACCGCAGATTCACCCAATGTTTGTTTCTCGCCCAAAAACTTTTGCCCCAACTTACACAGCGCACTCAGTTGCGGGAATCCCGGCACTGGAACCGCAGCAACAGCTGCAGCTGCATTCAACGTGGCCGTAATCTTCTCTCTGGTCAAGTTCATCAACGTATCCTTGCGCTGTCGGCGACGGATCTTTATCTGGTCGGCCATCAGCTTCTGTCTTTCGCTGACTACTTGACATTTCGGGCAGTTGCAGTCCTTGAACGGGCAGACCCGCTTGTGGCCCTTCAGCCGCGACTTTCGGCCGTGCTGGCCGCATTTCTGGCAATTGGGGACGCGTTCTGAAAAAATAAATCGTATAAAATGGCAGAGAACACTGTAAAGGCCTGAAAAATTGATTAGAAGGATTTTAAAAATTTTTGGGCGGTATGGTATGAGATGATTTATATTATCCATGACACTCATTGATGGTTTGTGTCATTTATGATAAAATGTTTCGCTGAAATTTCGAGTTAATGTTCCCATCCCACTTTTTGACTGATACATGCGTTGATATTTCATTTTGAGAAAGAAATTTTTGATTTTTTATTAGAAAAAAGAGATTATTTTCAAAATTTTCACCTGAAATTTTATAAAATTTGCTGAAATTCGATTTAAAAATCAGTTAACTTCAAACTCCACTTACTCGTATAACTGACCCCCTCTTTGTAAGGCGGCAGACTCAGGAACGAGGCAGCATGGTTCATGGAGGGCGCCCCAAATAAAAATTGCGGCAAAGTCATGGCGATGGTTCAATGTTCAGATCAATGCACAAATTCTGAGATCGCGCTGGGGATGGCACTTTGTGGGGAATGTCACACAAACGCCGGAGGGGTTGTGTCACACAATGTTGAAAGATTTTTGTGGGACTGAAATTACGCCTGGGATTAGTCAAGAAAAAGGGGCGGAGTCGCGAAAAAATACGTGAAATCACGGAAATTGTTGGGGAAAGTGTCAAGGAAAAAGTTTAAGAATCAAAAACGCATGATCAAAAATCAATTGAAAAATAATAAAAAATATAAAAAACATTTTTTAACATGCAAAAAATCAAAAGAGAAGTTAACAAAGTAAACGCTTTTCTATTTAGGTCCAAAATAGGCCCTAAGGGCACAAATTTTTTTTTTGCAAAATGGAGGAGCTATTATTTCCGATGTTTTACATAGTGTATTTTGTAACTTTTGTTTTACCACAACCAAGATATAAACTTCGAAAGCCAAAAAAATAGGCTCCGCCCACAAAAAATGTCTATCATTTCTACGCCAGCTGGTTTTGTAGGTTTCAAAAAATCGTCTTCTTTGGCATTCAGAAGCACTGATTATCTCATAAAGAAAACGTGATGGGTTGAAAAGAAAAGTGACACTAATTCATGGGATTAATTGGATGATAAAACAAATAATCGAGGATATTTGGATGAATGAAAATCGTCAATATTTACCCGGCCTTTTGATGAGGGAGCCATTGAGCAGGGGAGAAGACGAATTGTGTTGTTGCAAACCGCTGCACAACAAACTGGAGATTTGGGAAAACGTCGGGTTGTATTCGAGTTTAATACAAAGACTGGCCGGAAGCCGCAAAGCCCCAAAGGTTTAGAACGGGTGGTTGTTCTTCGCGGATTTGGGCGCCGGTTTATGCACCGGACGCTATCGTATGGCATGGGATTTGGGAAAGAAGATTTCTTGTTCTTTTCAGGAAACACGTAAGCGATTTCGGTGAAGAAACGTTGCGAATGAAAGGAATGGTGAAATTGACTCGGCATTTCCGGCATGACAGATTATTGAGAGTTTTGCCATAGTCATTTTATTGCCATAGATCAAACTCAACTCATTTTAGAGATTCATCTTTTGGGCTCTGCGCAACCAGGGTATTTAGCATTTTTTACAGAAGAAAGACTAGAGAAAATGAAGAGAGATGGTGAGAGAACGAGACGAAAATCCGAAATATGACATAGAAAAGCCTTATCTTAACTGATGCAAATTTTCATCTAAATCAAATCATCTTCAAAGCAGCTACAAATTTTGGGGAGCAAAAATCATTTTTCGCTTTTTTTCAATTTCAAAATCCATTTTCATAGACATCATAACAATTTTAAGACTACTAGGCTTTCGATTGATAAACGACTAACATTTCAACCAAACCGCACCACCTCCTACATCACGAACACCATCAACAAACATGCATCGCGACCATTGCGTAACCAAGCCCGGTAACCCGGTTTCGCCGCCGCCGCCCCAACCAACACCACTACCACCACACAAAGCGGGGCTGTAAAAAACAAAATTCAAGTTGCCGCAAATTTGCGAAAACAGGCTGGCCGAAACTCAACACGCTTTTGTTTCGCGCGCACAATGCGGGAGGTGTAATATGCGAAAACAGAAAACCGTTACAACAAAAACGAAACTGGTATGCGAACAGTCTTTATGTGGGGTTTAATTGAGGGTGAATAACGGGGAGGAAGTTCCTGGAAAAAATTTTAAATTTCGGAAAAATTTGAATAAAAAATAAAAAATTAAAAAAAAATTCAAGTACCATGAAAATTAAGTAAAGTTTATTAAAAAACTTGGCATAAAGAGATAGCTTATGGTATGGGTTTTCTCCTCACTTCGGGATTTTTTGTTATCAAAACGATTTTTTAAAAATTTTAAATATTTTTCGGCAAAAAATTGGTTTAATTTTGAACCTAAAACATCATAAGTACTCTATATGGCTACCAAATAGCAATAGTGCAAAAAAATCCTTATAAATTGCAAAAAAATCATCAAAAATACAAAAGTTATGCAAAGTGGAATATCTACTTAATACTGACTCCCCATAAGCTCATGAAATGTCACAACATCCCTCGATCCATGCTCAATCGCACCCACAACCCGCACCGACCACCTGTGCCAGCCAGACGGTACCGTACGCCGTGCGGCGGTGCCGTAAACAAAGCCGGGAAAAAAAGAATTAACTGCAAAAATGCGTCTTCAACCGGCGAAAACACTCGACAAAAAACTTTGGATTGTGCTTAGTATAACTGTTACTCTCCCTCTCTCCTCCTCACTCAAACAAAAAACAACAGACTGGCTCCGCCCACCCGAATCTTTGACCCGTCCACTCCAAAAAACAAACGGCCGAACACCCGCAGGCACTGACTCCGCCCACTTTTTTTCGTCTTTGTCCATTTCTCTGGACCCTCCTCGAGGCGTGTTGTGTCTCCGGTGGCTCTCCACAAACCGCTTCGCCGCTGCTTGGCCCATTATTTCTCGGGCGCCCTCTTCGATTGGTGTTGTCTCTGGAAAAGCGGAAATTTTTAGTTTACGCGAATTGATGTGTTTTTGTATAGCGAACGTTTCTTTCGGGGGCTTTCAGAATGTTTTTTGAGGACAGAATGAGTCGAAAAACGGCCAACGGAAAGGGAGGAGAGGGGCGAGAGAAACAAAGAACGTGCGATACAATGGGAGACCGGGAATGCATTCGAAAAGGGTACGGTATTCAAATAAAGCAAGGTAGTAAGGAAAGCGCAAAATTATTGTAAAATACGAGCTTCTATTGTTTGTAGAAAAAATCAAAAAAACCCCTCGAAAAACCTCAAAAAGTATCCAAAAAAATTTCACTTTTGAAGTAAAAGAAATGCGTCTTTGGATCAAATTTTAAGAGAAAATGAACTTCTTGTATGTCAAAAATTTCGCTTCCATCAAAAAATCGCTTGTTTCAGAAGGTCTTTTCTTATCTTTCCTACCGTATTCTTCATTATCTTTTTTTTATTTTGACCCTACTAATAACTAATCCTTGTCGAGAGACGGCCGTATTCTTTTCTTTCCATCCGAAACATTCGCAAACATCACAATGTCTGCCGTTGTGCGGAATCCCGGCGGAAAACAACAAGAAAAAAGCAAAAGTCTGCAGACGGAGATTAAACACACAGAATGTGTCAATTTTTCGCGTTTTTCGGAACGGAAAGGCACGGCCAGACGGGGGGAGGGAAAGAAGAGAAAGACGATGAAGGGCTCAAAGATCGGGACGAGTTCACGTGGACTGATGTTTATCGCGTTTGGGAGTGTTGTAGGGTGATACCGACGCGGAATGTTATTGATTTTTGCTGAAAAACATCGCTTATCGAATCTTCGTTAATTACCCAAAAAATTGTCTCAGAAAAATTGTTAAAAAAATCAGTCAGTTTTCTGTCTCTGTGATACTTTTTGATCCCAATTTAGAGCTGAATTCGATCGTATTTGGTCCCTTTTTTGACATGAATCTCTACGACTTTGTGAAAATTTTCATTCTGTTTTAAATCGTATCTTAAAAAAACCTTTTTATGTCATAATGACATATTTTTTTATTTTTGGTCACTATCTCAACACCTATCCCAAAAAAACCTCCAAAAACTATTTATAAGGTCCACAGCACCTAGCAGTTGTCATCACTCTGCAAACGAGACATCACCCAGCTCAAGGAGAGAGCAAAGAATGCCCAAACGAGACGAAAATAATCAAAAGAATTGTTTTCGCCGCAAAACAAACGCCCGGATTTGTTCTCCAGGGAGAACAATTCATCTTCCCGTACCGATCAAATAAACATGATACCAGCACTGCATAACAACTCTGTTATGCAAATATTTAATTGTTTTTTGGGACCATGCACGTTTTCCGGTAAATTTGGCAAGAAAGGATCATTTGTTTGAGAAAACAAAGATTTTTCAAAGTTTTTGAAAATTTGCATATTTTTTCTCACTAAAATCGCAAAATCACATAAAGAAGGCCCCCAAAAATCATCAAAACTCCCGGACACGGGGTTTTGTCGATGATTTCACGCAAATAAAAGTGATCAAAGCTCTCGAATAATATGTTTACAATCGAAAGTAAACATATTTTTGAGAACAGTGTTTCAAGTCATGTTTCAAAACACTTTGTAATTTGTGCTGATCCTACTCCTAAATGATCATCAAAAAGCAGAAAGGAAGTGTGTCTTTTTCGTAAACAGCAGCGATAAATTGGCATTGTAACAAGAGAAGTGATCAGAATGCGTCATAGAGGGAGATATGGGGGAATGATGACGTTTACAGCTTGAAGCGATATTGTAAACAACATAGATGGAATATGTAGGTCACAGTGGGCGGTAAGGAAGGAATTTTCTCTGCTTTTAGGCTGCGGGGCTACTGTACCGCCAAAAAATATATTGTTTTAAAAGTGTTAAAATATCCACATTTTCTATGGGCAAAGAAGTATTGTAAGTATAAAAATTGGCACTCTATGATACCGTTTGCCGCACAGAGACTAATTTTAACTCAACTAATTACTCAATAAGTCCCTAAGTCCGCCAGATGACACCTCAACGATCAACGAACATCCCCGGAGTCATACCCCAACGCCGAGTTGCCTTGTGTTCGCTGATCTCCGACGCCTTCAAGTACAACAACCGACGAACGGAGGTCGCGGGGACGAACAGACAGTTTGCAAATCTCTGAGTATAATAAATAAAAGTGCACGTAAACAGCGCCCACAGTAACATCATATTCGAACGGGAGGATTGAAGAGACAACGAGGGTAGGGGATTAAACGGATGATCAGATGACTGTATGCTGATATCTAGTTGACAAAAAAAAGGAAACGGCTTACTGTAGGAAACTAAGAAACCCGGAGTGTAATGAAATCGGCACAAGGGAGCTTGTCACTTTATCTGGGGTGATTTACCACACGTGGGATTTATTAAATAACCGGAAACCAAAAGATAATTGGAATTTTTACTCGAAAAGACCGTAAACTTGAAACTACCGTAACTCCTTTTGTCTGAGGACAAACAGGACAAAACTGGGGCATGTCGCACTACATTTCCGGTAGTCCCAGTTGGTAGAATGAATCGATTTTTCAACAATTCAAAACAGAAATATGACAGCTCCAAGTTGGGTATATCTAATCAATAAAATTTTTGGTTTCCATAGGTAAAAAGTGCTTTTTTCGCAAACAACAGGTTCACACAAAGGCATAAGGTATTCCCTAGGTAATACTACGTAAATTACTACCCAACAGCCAGAAAAAATCAGGTTCAAACCACCCTCAACGCCTACCGTAACCTCCTGAAGCAACAACACTTCCGTAAAACACCCCCGGAGGGAGCGCCACGAGCTCGCAACTCGAAAACAGCCCATGAAACTAGGCCAGCGACAAAATAAAATTTGTTTTTGTCGAGTGACAAAAACTCTTGCGACTCTGCCAAAACACTCCAAGCCCCGCGCCACACCGACACGCCCATTTTCAGCAAGTTTTGTGTGGTTGTTTTCAGTTTCATTCGGAGCGAAACGGCACCGAATTCAATGGGGGGCGGGGCCGGCTGGGGGGATTTTGTTTTTCCTCGGCACCCGAACCACCGTACGCCGGTGCCGGCGGGGATAATAGGAGGATAATAGATTTTCGCAGCGAACAAAAAATTTGCAGACTGAAAAACAGTAGAGCGTTAATGGGTTGGAGATAACTGTCAAGGAAGATGGAAGGAAGATTAATGGTTTTAAAAGAGAAATGCGCAGAATACAGAAGCTAATCGTATTTTAAAAGCGCCTGGATCGCCTTTCCAGAAGTCAGGAGTGCCTTCTGGAAAGGCGAAAGTGCCTCAAGTGCGACGCTCAGATTTTGATGAAACTTGGCGTAAATGTAGAACAATTTTTTATGAAATATATGTGAGAATCCTAGAGCGCGCTTTGCAGAAACAACCGAGATTCTTAGACCGAAAGTCAGCGAAAATTTGAGACTTTTTGCCAAATTTTTTGTTATGTTTCCCAAAAAAAATATTTTTTCGGACGAAACTATCAAATTTATGACTTTTTTAAAATTTTCATTTAAAAAACCTGCAACCATTTGTTCAAAAAATCTTAAAACAACAACAACTTTTGTCCCCAAATCCCATTACTCGAACTCGCTAATCTTTTTTCGATGAAAACAGAAATGCAATCAATGGTACGTGGAGACGAGTAAAAACAAACCGCAAGGATACCCCGGGGCCCCTTCATTCGTTCATGTTTCCGCACTTTTCTTGCCCTTTTTCGAAAAAATATTTGGGAACTGACGTTGATGCTGATTTTGTGTAAACAGTTGGAATTTATTGGACCATAAAAATGTTTGGCGATAGTACGACGAAATACTACATAATAAAGCCACTGTTTTTGAGAAGTTGTTTGGGTGGGCACATGGGATTCTTGGAGATTTGAGGCTCAAAATTATTTACAGGGGAAGTACCCCAAGTGCGACGCTCAGATTTTCTTTAAATTTTGCACACACGTCGGGTATGGACTAAATATCAATTCCTGAAAGTTTTAGCTCGCGCTTTGAGGGCGCCGCCGAGATATCAAACGATTTTTGCCGCCGAGAGAGTACGCAAAACGCGAATAGCGGTCAGAGAAAAAACACTTTTTGTCCATAACTTTGTTAGTTTCGTGCGGAAAAAATTGATTTTTTGTAGAAACATTATCCTTTACGGTTGAAATAGGCATGAAACTTTTCGTGCCGAAATTCGGCAAAAAGTCCTAAATTTTCGCCGACTTTCGATCTTAAAATCTCGGTTGTTTCTGCAAAGCGCGAGCTAGGATTCTCGCATATATCTTAGAAAAAATTACTCTAAATTTGTGCCAAGTTTCGTCAAAATCTGAGCGTCGCACTTGGGGTACTTCCCCTGTTAGAAAAATTGGGTTTTTACATACAAAAGTTTTGGTGGAAAATATGGCAGTAAGATATCATTGTTGTTAAAACAAAAAAACAAAATTAGAAACTTTAAATTTGAAAAATTTTTCAACAAATTTAAGATATTCAAATTTTATCTTAAAAATAAAAAGCTTTTTAAAATCAAACCGAAAGTGCCCCCTTTCGCAATCGCAATAATCATAAAACAAGAACAAAATCGACCTCCTTTACGCCCACAACTCCCGCCAACCTCAACAACAACTGCCGAAAAGTTTACAACATTCGCGAACAAAAAAGACGTTGCCCTCCAGCGACAACTGATTCGCGAACAAAGTAACCGGTAAATGTAAACGTATTACATTGTTCCGACACCGGTTATTGAACTTTTTTGTTTGGAAATGACCTTGAACGGAGGGAATGCGTAATCAGACATTTCGGAGGGGATCAGACAAAAAGTCGACGGTTCAGGCGACGAAACATCGAAACATTCAGCGAAAAAGTATTTAAGGAGTTTTCGAAAGGTCGGGGATTTTTTTGGAGCGATTTTTTTGAAATTGCAAATTTTGAAAAAAAAATTATGTAAAGCTTGAATTTTTGTGATTTTTAGAATTTTTTCAATAAAAAATTAAAATTTTATTTACTTTTTAAAAATTAAAAAAATAAAAAAAATCTCAAATTTTTTAAAAATATTAAAATTATTTTTTTTCCCCAAAAACCCTTAAAAATCGTCAAAAAATTTTACTCCCCTTTGATTTCATTATTAACCATCATTTACCCAGCTCATTTCACCCCAAAAAAACCCTTTGAAACGTCTTCAAAAACCCCAGCTCAAAAGTAAACTGTGTGTTTTCGCTAACTGATCACTTGAAGGGGCGCTTACCTGCGACGACCAACGACTTTTTCGCGTTTTTTATGCGTTTTCGTCGAAACACGTTTTTTTTTTCTCATGCCGGAAAATTTGAATTCGGAAGAGGATCCGCCATTGTCTCCGAATTGCCCACATAAAAAGACTGTAATGGGAGAGGACGATGGGGACAGGTAAGGGCCAATTAAAGGGAGTTTTGTATTTTTAAACTCCGATTTGAAGTGATTAGGCTTAATTTGGGTTCTTTAAAAAAAATTTTTTTTTTTTGAATTTTTTTGTTTTTTTGAAATTTTATAACATTTTATATATGAAAATAATAAAAAATTGTCCAATTTCAGATTTTTCAACAAAAAAATCATCAATTTTTCCTTCCCAAAATTACAGATAACCCTTGTTCTGTACTGTAAACCATCTATCTCCACTTCATGAATAATTAAATTCGTCGAGGAAGTCGTTTTCTGCAGATCTGACTCAAATTCGAAAAAAAAGATATCAAGTGTTTTTTGGTACGAAAACAATTAAGTATGCCGCCGACGGTGTGTGGCAAATTTAGATGAGCTGAAGATGGTCAAAACAATAACAGTAAAAAGCAGACAGGGTAATGCGATCGTTGGGGATTTTTGGAGAATTAATTTCACAACATTCAGCAGATTTGATATGAAAAAATTGTTTTTAATTTTTGTAATCTTGTTTTTATGTGGTAAATTTGATTGTTAAGTGGGTGCATTTGTTTAGTTGTAAAATTTTAAAAAATTATTTTTTGTCATCAAAAAATTTTTTGATGACTAAAATAACGTCCGAGCCTCCAGGGATGAAAAGATTGATAGCTAATGTATTTTAGATATGTAGAAATTTACCACGGTAAAAATTTTTCATTTTCAATCCAACCGGAATCGCACCCGCGACCTTTCTTCTCCAACTTCTACCTCACTGCCTCTACACCACAGAAAAATTTTTTGGAATTCCCCAAAAAGTTACAGTACTCCCCATTTCGTAATAAAAATTTACTCGATTTCATCGACTTCTTCAAACGGTATTCAAATAACGACCAATTAAGAATCGGAAGCTCCCCGTTTAATGGTCCGTTCCCTTTCTCTCTTCTTTGTCGAATTCCTTGTGAATATGTAAAATTCGCAATCTTTTCGTCGAAAAAACAATCGCAGAACTGGATGGGTGTAATGTTTTTCCGCATTACCAGGTAACCTAGTTTAGGCAGGGGGTTGTTTTTACGCTGAGTTCCGAGTAATTTTTTTTTGTACATATTGTTATTGGTTTTTTTCGGGTTTTAAAATTGACCGAAAATTGGGCGTTTCACGGGAATTATTGAGCGCTAAATTTCAACTAATGTTAACTAACGTACTTCAAAATTTTTCTCTAAAAATTTCAAAAAAAATCCCTATTTTGTCAAACTTTTCATATAGTCCAGAGGTAGTGAGTTTGACTGGAATTCAAATCATTGCAAGTTCGATCCCGGCTCAAAAAAATCCCAAAATTTTATGTGTTTTATAACCTGCTCAGCCGTATTTTACAGCCAAAAACTAATTTTACACTTCCCGCTCACCAACTGTATTTACTGTAAAGACGCAATAAACGAACAACCATCAATTTTGTCTGAAAAAACAGTTTCAGCCCAAAAATTCGAAAAAAGTTTTATTTATGACGTCTGCCTTCGCCTTTACAATGAGCGGCGAAACGTCTTATCAACAAGTCAACTGCCCACAGATTAAAAAATTTTAGACACCCTAACATTAATTATGAAACATTAATCGATCAGAGAGCAAGGACACTGATTAAAAGTGCTGCCATTTGATTAAGTCTCCGGCTAACAAATTATAGAGAATGCGAAGATGAGAGGAGATGGGTCAGAGAAAGCTATCTTTGCAACATTCTTAGCGATTTCTTCGCGGAAAATTAAAAAATTTTATAAAAAAATTTTGTGGAGTATTTTCGTCATTCGACCAAAAAATTGGTAAAAAGACTAAATTTATAACCAAAATTATACTATTAATTATATTAGTCTCTATAAAACGCGATCAAAAAATCCCAAATTCACTCTAAAAAAAGTGTAATCCGCATCCCTCCCAATTATCATCAAAGTAAAAAAAGTCCATTGTTCTCACAAAAAATAACAGTGATTTAACTATAACTAGGCACAAAAATTTCTTCCACATGTTCCTCTCAGTTGCAACACTACCAAAGGTCAATTTGGTCTGCAAAAACCCCAGTTATAAAAAGCCGAATTAGACAAATGAAGTCGAAAAATGGGTGCGGAGTCTGTGAAAAAAAGCGGAAATGTTTCTGAGAACACTAATAGCGAGGTGTTTCTGAAGTCACGTATAAAAATGTCTTGTTTAGGATCATTAACAAGACAGTGACGTTCCGAAAACCTAACGTTGAAATTTTCGGTGGGTTTTGTGACTTGTGCCCTGCGGCTAGGGTAGACAGTTGTAAGGTATTTTTTAGTGACTTTTTACTGAAATACGGTGTCCCAGTTTCAGCGGCAATAAGCTACAAAATATCCAATTTTTATAAGAAATCCAAAAAAGGCAAATTTGGAATCAAAAAGTATCTTTTTGAGGATTGTTGACCCTGAAAAAATCCTTCAAAGTAATCTTTAAGCCGTTTGTTTCCAAATCAGACATTTTTTTATTTTTTCCGAGATACTTTATGACACCAAATTATGGTTCTTTCTGATCGCTTTATCGACCTTTTTGACTGCAAAAAAGAGTCGATAATTTCAAGGCCAAGTGAAACAGGCCCCAGGAATTTTGTCATCCAGAAGAACGACCCGTCAATTACAGTACTACACCTCTACCTTCAGAGATATTCAAATAAAAAAAGATTTCAACCAAAAAAATTACGCTTGATCTTTTTGATTGGAATTCCATTTTTTTGATGGACTTTTAGCGGTTATGGTAATCTTGTTTGGGCCATTTTATTATACACGTCTCCTTTACAACACGTCCAATTTGTTATGGTCCAGGGAAAGTGGTCGACTTTCCAGACATTCCCACCCTGTCGGAACCCCCTCCGAAAACACTGCACTTTTCTGCTGATCGACTGTAAAGTGAAAACAGCCTAACAAACTCTCCCAGTCCGGTCGCTTTTGTCTGTACGATAACAGAAAGTGCACGACTCTCCATCTTCCCGCCATGTTTAATACATTGTGCTATTTCGGGGGGCCTTATGTGCAATGACATTTTGTTTATAGGTCAAGTTTGCGGTCGCGAGGGCCGTAAACAGACCGAAGCGTAAGATATTCATGGATCTGCAGGCGAGCGGGCTACGGTAGAGCAGAGAGATCGAAAAGGTGGAAGCGAAAAGTTGGGCGAGGAAGAGAGTCAGATTGCGCCAAAATTTGGTGTCAAAAAGTATCAGGGAAGGAGAAACAGATTGTCTGCGGAGAAGGCAGCGTCTGATTAATTGTTTACTAGCCGCTAAAGATTGAGGAGATCCTCTGACGCCTTCCATTCGATTTGATGGAAAGAATTTTGAAAGCATGACCACTGGGATACCTTTTGAGGCGTTTTTTGAGTATCCAAATTAATCAAAAAAGTATGAAATGCAGTTATTGTCAAACAAGCAGAAATTTTCTGTCCCAGCGATACTCTTTGATACCAAATTTGTCTTCCTTTTGACCTCTTCTTTCACTCCTTTTCTGCGCTTATGCCTACACATCATGATGGCCAACGATTGTTTTCTCTACGCCTGTTTTGCGTCAAACTCGCCTTCCGGGGCCCTAATCGCCTCGTTATTGGCATTTCGAAAGTTCATTCTCCGCCGCTTTCCAATATCAACCTCCAATTTCCACTGAACCCTGATCCCTCTCATTTCCGAATCCCCACTCTGCTCCATTAATATACGTTCATCCGGCATACTTGTTTACGGCCCGTCGCATATCAGACATCAAGTGCAGCGAAAAATTCTTTTGGCGAAAACAGGGGACACAGTAAGAAACGTCTGGCCACGCATGAAAATTAGCAAAAGGCCGGAGGGCGGGGGAATGGGCCAATCAAATTGCAGCCGCGTTTCGGTTAATAAAGAAGCCCGCCACTATGTTATAATTAATTCCATTCTTGCAGCCGGTAATCAGTCTGGCTGCGACGGGCCTACGGTACGAGCAAAACAAAAGTTGAAAAATATGGCAAAGGGGGACCAAAGATAAAAGTTGAAAACCCGGGAAAATGCTGCAAAATCTTCGAAATGGCAATGTTTGGCGGGATCGGAAAACACGAAAAAACGCAGAAATCGTTTATAACCGATACGTTTGGCGGCCTCGTCTGTCATCGGGCTTGTTTTTGCAATCCGACCGTAGACGGTAAACAACTTATAAACAGTCGGCTTGAAACTCCCATAAACTGTTATCAGCCATCGCTGTAAACTTCAAAGACCATCAAAAACACTTTTTTTGATGATTTTTGTGTCAGTGGTGTATCACTAGTGATAATTAGAGGCCCATATTTTTTTCCGTGAAGGTAAAAAAGTGGATCAAAAGGTTTGTGGGCAATGAAAAAAGAATAAAGTCGCAAAACAAAAAAATTTTTTTTTTTTTTTTGTTTTACCATCCAATTTGCTACATATTACACTGCAAAACAAACAGTAATATAATTTGCAATCCAAATTTTGATTTCCCCTCTATTTTTCGCCTTTTTTCGTACACACGATCGCCGGGTTTCCAAGTGTTTACAGGAGTTGTTTTTTGTTTTCGCCCTGTGCCAAGAAGACTCAACGCGCAACCTCGAAAACAAACTAATGATTCCTCTCTCTTTCTCTCGCCTCTCCCCACTCCACCATGCTCTCTCAATTTTGCTCTCCTTTTTCCCACGATTTTTCGCTAGCATTTTCTCTAGGACCCTCCGATTTTCATATTGTCTCTAGGTTGCGTCCAAAAAATCTTTCTTTCTCTAACCCCCTCTTCTTTCGCCGCACTCTCGCGATTGTTTTCGCCTGTGCGCCGGCGGAAAGCCCAGTTTCCAACTAAAAAATGTTTTTCACGATAAAATCGTAGCGCTCGCTATAGTGGCTATTGTATCAAGCGGAAAACAATTTTTTTTTTGTTTTGCAAAAAAAATTGATTTTTTTTGAAGTTGCGGAAGTAAATATGTACACAGTAAAAATAAAAAATGGACGATTGTAAATTAGGCTTCGACCAAAGTTAAAGAGGTTTTAGAGACCAACTTGCGCCGTAAACTTGGGTAATAAATCGAAAATGATGTTTTTGAAAGGACCAATAAACTGAAACTTCCGTGATACAAACATTGTAACGTGCTGTGATTGGCTGTGGACAAAAAGCGTGGGTAAACAATTTGGGCTGTAAAAGGAAGTAGAAAAACAAAAGTAAAAGCCACAGCGGCCAAAAAGAATATTGTTGGACAAACTCTCCCACCACAAAAGACGTTACTGTTAAAAGGCATAACTATTAAAAGGCATAACTTTTTTGAGTCGATTTCAGTCTGCAAAAAGTTCTGGAGAAGAATCAAACACCAAGATGTTATATCAGAAAAGGGCACGTACCCTCTAAAGCGCACGGTTCAAGGCCGCTTCAACTCCTCCTCAGCCAGGCATTGTTCTCGAATCGGGTCGCCTTATCTGCCTTACAAACATGAAACAGAAACTTTGAAGGTTTCAAAAACTCTGAAAGATACGATCTCAGCCTCATCGAGAGCATGACATCAGCAATAAAACAACCCCAAAAAAACGGCTGTGCGCACGGCACGGTCGGCTGACCTGGATCCGAATGGCGGTCAGCTGGACTGTTTTCAACAACAAACCCACCATATCCGGTAAACAGTAACGGGGGATAAGTACCGGAGTGGAAAACAATGCCAGCGCCGTTTATCGGCTCGACCCATCTTATAGCGGACACCGAAAACAGGCGACTTTCCGACTCTTTGAAAGTTTTGCGGGTCGCGGAATTTGCAAAAACAGAAGCGGAGAAGTGAAAAATGTTGCCGAGAAGATAGAACCAAAATGCTAAGGCGTTCGCAAAGTCGCTGGAGTGATTTTTTTGACATGCACTGTGCTCAAGCAAAACTTCTCTTTTTATTGGGAAATTTTTGGCTTTTGCTACTTTTTTCAATTTATTCCCAGATAGATATTGCAAGTATACGGACAGTATATATTTAGCGTTCCGCTACACCAACATCTTCGCCACTACTCACCAGCGACCACTCGTGATTTCCGCTCCTCTAAAGAGCAGAGATATTACGATTACAAATACATCTTGCATCATACTCAATAGCACTTAGCGGATTACGTGAGTGGATACGGTATCGTGCAGATACAAAACATAATATTGAGAGGTATTGCGGCTACGTGAGGTGTGTCGGAAGAAGAGGAAAAGATTTTTTGGCAGAAAAGGTCTTGAGAATTTCTGTTTGTGAGTTTCGGGCAAAAGATGAGAGTATAGGGTAGAGAACATGACTAAACCACGTGGGTTGCCTACGGTGTTTCTCGGCTCATAAGTTGGCTGGAAATGTCGAAAAAGTGCGAAACCGTGTTTGCTTACTGTGCTCAGGCAATGCCATTTGACAAAAGTATCAAAATTTTGCTTTTGTGTTCAAATTTAGGATCAAAAAAGCAAAGCAAACTCAAACAAATGCATTGGCTTTAGTTGTAGAGTATTGTGATCCTTGTTGTGGACACTCTGCTGCATCAAAAATGCCTCAAAAGTTATCCCAGATACCTTTTTTAAGAAACGGTCAGTCTTGGCATCTCTGTGACCTCATTCAGTGTCAAATTTGGGTACTATGACCTACATTTTGACTGCTAAATCTTACAACAGCCTCGTTGATCTTTCCACTTCATTACTGCCTGCTATGACAAAATTTCAGCACTTTGCAGACCAACAGATCCCGTAAACCATATTTTTCTCAACTTTTTTTACTTCTCCTTATTTTCATTTTGTTTCCCGAACTCTCCAATCGCATTACATGTACATCGCTACTATGTGCACTATCCAGCCCCTCAGCATGCCGGCTGTTTTTCGTCGCTTCCCCAATACATAAAGCTTCAGTCCAAGCCGGTCCAGCGGAGTCAAGAAGACCGCGAAAACAGCGGACCGAAAACAACCCAAATCCTCAGAGTGAAAAACAAAATTTTTTTTTGTTTTCGGAACGTTGCGACGAGTGTTTTCGACACAGCGCCATGTATACGGATTTGAGGTCGAAAATAACATTTTTCGTGGATTTTACGACCAATCCGCGAAAATAACCGTGTTCAAAATCACAGGGATTTTGCGGTATAAACTAGGAACCAAGAGGCAAAAGTTGAGTCCTCCACAAGTAACTCGCGATCCTCTAAAGTCTCTCAGACCCTCAAAATTATCATCAAATTATCCAATTTCCCTTAACAGCCCTGACAACGCTCCAAATTTTCAAATCCTTCGCCGCATCCGGCTCGGAAACTTGCTCAACCTAGCTAATGGGCTTCTGTATCCCAAATTGTTTTCCAACCAGTTCTCCCAACGTTGTTTACAGTGCCTCTCGTTCGGCTAGTTGCCTTCTGTTCGGCGGCGTTTCCTTTCCTCGCGAGCTTTTCGATTCTTGTTTTCAACATTTTGAAATTAAACACCGCTACAGTAGGAAGGATTGGAAGTGGGTGGAAAAAACAAGTGATCATGTTACGAGCAAAAGTTTTGCATTGAGATAGGGCTTATGTGGCGTACGGTACTCGAAAAAACTACGATCAAATCTCTGCAAAACGAAGCCTGGCAAAAAAATTGTTGGTTAAAGGAGATGTCCGTTGTTCGGAGGCTCATTTTGACCCAAACTCAGCTCTCCCGACCTCTGAGACTGCTCGCTATAAACAGGTCTCATGGTGCTGAAGATTGTGGTACAGAGATTACACTGTATGCTCATCAATTAACAAAAAATTTCCTTTTATCTTCTAATCCTGTTTTTCACTTTCGCCCAAGTGCATCGACGCAGCTCCCAAAAGATCTTCACGTACGTACGAACGTTTGTGTTGGCTCATTTGGAATTGTGCAAAGTGCAACGTGGTGTGTATACATTGAAAGAAAAGCAATTAGAATTGCGCGTCTACGGTGGATTTCATGCGTTAGCCGTGTTTACCGGTTGTGCCGCAATGCACTCGTTGTAAATGTTAGATTGTTTATAGTCTGCGTTGTGAAATTTTTACTGCGTGTGTGGAGTGTGGGGACAGGCTTATATCTCATTGAGAAACGTCAGAAAAACTTGGTGTAGCTTGTGTATTGGAGGGCTGGAAGAAACGGCGCATAGGGCAGATGGATACCCGAAAAAAGTTGTAGGAAGTGGCAAAGCCGAGTTGCCCAGTTTCTCTATTTTAGCTATTACTAACGTTAGTTTCTCCCTGAGCTATTGTACCATATAAAAGACCAAAACAAAGATCTGTAACTTTAGAATATGACATAAATCTTGTCATGACAAAACTGTTCGATAAAGCGTTGAATCTCGTCCAACATTTGGCCAAAAATCTCAGTCCTTTTTGCAAAGCGACTCTTACAAAAATTCATCATATTCATTCGCCAACCTCCCGTCATTTCCTCCAACTTTACAGTCACCAAGCCCCCTTCGCCCTTTTCGCAAATCGCAAGTCACCGAACATCCATGATACAATCAACATAATAACAAGGACTGTCCTTTGGTTGATTAAAGGGCTTTTCTGCGTTCTTGCGACAACGACCAACTAGAGTGTGGTGAACTTTTTGTTTACCGTCTACAACCTAATAAAACCGAGGGCTTGTAACTCCACAAAGGAGGGCTGATCATTGGTGTGTAATCTTTGGATAAGACGGCTGAACCATACGAAAATCTAATTTTTAGCGCTGCCATAATGCAACCAATGATATCACCGGCAATGATAACACAACTTATCTTGTGTCTAGCCGTTTTCGTTACAATTACAGTACGATAATCCGCCGTTTTCGTGGATTAATGCCAGACATTGGAAACACAAACGAAGCCGGTGAAAACACCGGTTTTCATTAGTTATATCGACAAATTACGGTGTGAAGTACTTCCTTATTGCAGTGTTATCAGACGCAGTATACGGTTGTCTCCTTTTATGGAGGGTAGTTTTTAATTTGGACAAATTACAGTAGTTTTTCAAAACGATTCAATAAAAAATTTTTTCGGCCAAGAAGACGTTCAAAACGAAGTCATATTGTTGGATGGTATCTTGTCAATATATGTAGCCTTCATTGCCCAAAAATGGCAATTTGAAATTTTGATTTTTTTTCACTCAAAAGATCGCTTGACTTCAGTCAAAACAAAGCTACTGTGTACAGGAAAGACCACGCTATCATTCTCTACCGTAACCCGTCTTCAAAATTCAACACCACACCTAATTTCTTGTGTCCTGTCACTCTCGCCTGCATAAACACCATTTTAATTCAGTATAACCCATATTTTTCGCATTTTGTTTTCGACTTTGGCCATCAACACGTTCTGGGCCGTATTCGGCCCAAAAACAAGTGGTGGTCGGAAAACACTTTCCAATTCCCATCATCTCCACGACCAGAATTAAAGGCCGCTGTACGAAGGGCCGGGGTGGTAAACATCGATGTTATTGTAAATGGTGTCTGCGGAAGTGCCACCATGGTGATCAAACTTGAGGACACGCGGCCATCGGCCTTGAGGGCATCGATGTTTTCTTTTCTTGTTATTATTGCCCCCAAGGTCGAAGGGATTAACGCACATCGCGGCCAAAAAGGGCACCGCTCATGTTTATCATAATTTATGAAGTGGCAAAGGCGTTCACGAGTACAGTAGGACTGCGGACCGACTGCACAGGGCCTAAAAAATAAGTTTTCCGGCTGTCTTTTGCAAAAAATATTGTTCTTTCTGCTTTTTATTTTAGGTACAAATTATTAGTTGTTTTCAAGTATATTAACGGGATCCTTGGGGCAGTAATTTTTTTTTTTTTTTTTTTTAGATTAGCGCAATTTAAGAACTTTATGTTGACAAAATTGCTACTAGCAGTACCTAGAAGGCCTGTAGATTTGCTTAGTTTCTCATATTGTCTCAACCTTTGCCAATATTCGAGAATTTTTCCTCATCTACTGCTCCCACGTCTAATATAAACAACATACCAAAATCCGGCCTACAACAGCCGATAGAATTCTGTACCATACTGTAGCACCGTCCTCCGGCCTTTCCACCACACTCACAAACAACTTTGCGAAACTGGGCAACGTTCGGAGCACGTTGATTGGCTCCCTTCTCTGAAACGAGTCGAAATAAAATGTAAACCCGGGAGAGTGCACTTTTACTTTGTTCGCGGCGAAAACGGAAAACAGAACTCGAGAAAAACAGAAAAACGCGGCCCTCGCGGTGAGAGGAGGACAGCGAATAAGGGAGACTTAATGAAACTGTAGGACAAGCGGGGAGAATTTTTTCGTTGCGGGATGAGAAATCAATGTCGAATGATTGAAATGTTGTTTGGGTGGGGGATTCGAAGAGGTCAAAGCCCATGCCCTGAGGGGGCATTTGAACTTTGTTGAGAAAAAACAGAAAGTTAGGGACATAACAATATGGATATACGCAAAAAAATAAATAAAAAAAATGAAAAATTCAAAAAAATCTCGTTTTCAAAGATTACAAAAAAATATTGAAAAACAAATACACTCGCCGTATAGTCTACCGTAATCGGCTTTGAGAACTCGTTAATGCTATTGTTATTCTGTTTATGACATTGGACAAAGAGAAAGTTCCAGACATAAACAAATTGATATTGAAATAATGCCGCCAGGTCCAAGACGTAGCGATGCATGCATAAACACGAAATCTCGAACTGACTCCAAAAATATTGAAAATAGTACAGTATGCCAGCGTTTGTTTTTGTAAAGGAAAAATTTTAAAACAAAAAATGAAGTTAATTTCACAGGGGTTAAAGCAATCTTAATAATTTGGCTACAAATATTGCTATTTTTTTACTTTGATGGCTCTATGTTTTTGATACTGAAGCCGAGATAATTGTGGCAAACTTTCCAGCAATTTCCGATATCCGGATGTAATGGAAAAATTAGATTTTGTAAAACAAAGAATTCTGGCCATACTAGGCGTAAAATTGCAATTTATCCTTCCGTAGGCGCTAAGCCTTTGCAAGATGCGATCTGTTCTTCCTGACAGCTATTAAATATCTGTCAGAAGAGCCACAGTGTGCAAGTTTAGCCCAAGGGCGGCTTAAAACGAGATTTTTATTCAAATTTTTGTATTGTTCCATTTTTGATGTCCGAAATTCTCTTTACGAGTGTATTTTCCGTTAAACAAATTGTAAGTGCCTTGAATCATCAGGGATACTGCCCTTGGGCTATAAGCTACTTGTTTGCATACAGATTAGCAGGATTGATCACACACCGACATCCCAAAACATCTTCTCCGCTTGCCCTTCCAAATATCCCTGGGGAACGTAAACTCTGCCCATTCATCTCCACACCGTACCCTGTTCCTCCACCGGCATTCATCCATCCTTGCAGCGCGTTTTCCCCTGCAGCTAATTACGCGTGCCGATGACTGCTTTCGGAGCGTCGAGTACGGAAAACAGACAGAGTTTTTTCCCATACTTGCGCCAGAAAGTCTTCGCGCTGTACACATTTGTTGTGTGGCCAGAGCGGGGACGCCGAAAACACACATTGTCGTAAACAAAAAACAACTCCGGGTTCGCCGACTTCGCTTCTTCCATCCGCTTCCTCGAGGCTAGGGGGTCCAGGATTACGAAATCAACATTGATCATGTTACAGTAGGGGAGATGTTTAGAAAACAATAATACGACGGGAAATTTGACCAAAGTAGGGACTTTTACAGGGATTAAAAACATATATGTACATTCAAGCCCCCTTACAATGAATCGCAAGTGATAAAAAAAAATAAATTGTAGAGCTCCTTCATTAGAGAACTTCAATCTTATAAAGAAAGTAACCCACGTGTGATGCTTATGCAATATTTTTTAAGGTTTTGTACGCACGGGCCACACATCAATTCCTAAAAATTTTAGCTCGTGCTTTTCAGAAACGGCGGAGATATTCAACGATCCCTGCGGCCGAGAGAGTACGCAAAATGCGGAGGACGGTCACAGAGAAAAACATTTTTTTGAACAAAACTTTGCCGGGGAAAAATGGATTTTTTTGTGAGACACCGCTAGAAACAGACATAAAATCTTCCGCAGAAAGCTGCCATTTTTAGCTCAATGTGAAAATCTCGGACGTTTCGCAAAACACGAGCTAGGAATATCGCATATGCTTTTTAACTTTGTGAAAGCTTTCATCAAAATCTGAGCGTCGCATTCGGGGTATATCCCGTGCCAGTCTGCGCCAAGTTTTTTTCCAAATCCACGCTATCCGTCTCCCCATAAAATTACAGCCGCATTCCTACCAGAAATCTACATAATATGTAGGTGTGACCCCTTCAAAAATCTCAAAATCTCATCTAGACACCTCAAGGTCCAGCAGTGACTACAAAAAACAGGTCAAAGAAGACGCGACAAATTGCTGACACATGAGTAACAAAGTGGATGTTTTCAACTTCTTAAGAGATGTTTGTTTGTTCGTGCAACCCTGTGTTTTTCGCATTCGGTCATCAGAGAGTGATGGTAAGCGGTTGTTTACGAATGGATCATATAGGGACTTGGATTAAAATCGAGAGACAAGACTCTGAATGGGGCTCAAGAAGGCGTAAAATGGAATTTTCTTAAAATTGAAGACGGGATTTTAAAAATTTGAAATTTTACAACTTATGATTCAGGGGTTGCTTTCAAATTTTAGCTTTTTTCGGGGACTGGGCCGTATGCGAAAGTCGCAAAATTTTTGGTTTTATTTTGCATGTGCCGCTGAGATATTCATCATTGAAGATAAAACTGTATGGTAAATGAGGAGAGACAAGAATTTGGGTGAGAGAAAATTTTTTGGAGGTTTCGGTGTGTCGAGAAGAGTGATCATTATTTTCCCGACAGGCTAATTTATTTGAGGTTTTGCGCCTGGGAACCTGAATCTTACCTGCAAACTTTGTCCTACTCATGAAAAAAATATAAATTCCAATTTTTGAAAATTTCGAAAAATTCAAAAAATTAAAAAATTTTTTTTTCAAAAACTTCGCCTATCCAATAGAAAACTTAACCCTTCATTTGCTGCAAGTTTTAGCAAAATCAGCACAAAAAAACTGGTTATAAATACAACGTTTTCTGTTGACCAAAAACAACCCTGCTCCACAAAAACTTTATTGTCACAAAACCAGGTCGAACAATTAACCCCGATCATTTCAATTTTATTTAAAAATTCCGTAAACAAACTTTTCCCCCCCCACTGTATTTTAGTCATGAACAATAGTATAGTGGATGTCGTTTTCGAAAACATTTTTTATTTACCGCAGAAATGTTTTTTCGCTGCTCTGCAAAAAATAATAATTATGTTTTCCAGACAAGGGAGAAGGAAATTTGTGGTACGGAAAATAAATTTTTACGATAAAGAAGTCGTCATAGGCTGATAAGCGTGTCAGGAAAAGTAGTTGAATTGGCGGGAGAATTAGAGAAAAAAAATTAAAAATTGTCATGTAGAATGTTATATCGCTCATTTAAAAACCCGTATTTTACAAACAAAAAAAAAATAAAAAATCCCACATTTTTTTTAACATTTTTGTAAAAAATATTAACAGGGGAAGTACTCCAAGTGCGACGCTCAGATTTTGACGAAACTTGGCACAAATTTAGAGCAATTTGTTCTAAGACATATGCGAGAATCCTAGCTCGCGCTTTGCAGAAACAACCGAGATTTTTAGACCGAAAGTCGGACAAAATTTAGGACTTTTTGCCGAATTTCGGCTCGAAAAGTTCCATGCCTATTTCAACCGTAAAGGACAATGTTTCTACAAAAAATCAAATTTTTCCGCTCGAAACTGCCAAAGTTATGGCCAAAAAGGTGTTTTCTCTCTGACCGTTCTCCACGTTTAGCGTGCTCTCTCGAAGGCAAAAATCGTTCGATATCTCGGCGGAGCCCGCAAAGCGCGAGCTAAAACTTTCAGGAATTGATATTTAGTCCATACCAGACGTGTGCGTAAAATTTAAAGAAAATCTGAGCGTCGCACTTGGAGTACTTCCCCTGTAAGAAATTTTCTCTTATTTTTTTCCTTTTTCTTGTACTAGAGTTTTAAATAAAAAACGTATTTTACAAACCAAAAATCCCAAAAAAAAATTTTTAATTATTTTTTCACTGAAAAGTCAAAAATTAAAAAATGCTAATAGCACGCGTTCGAGCCTTGTACGAGATTGCCTTTGCCACTGTGTGAGTCAAAACGCAGCGAAACTCATCGGATGGATACTATTAATAAGAATGTTTGAGGGAAATGTCAGGCCAGACATTCGGATGGTTTCTTTTGTTTTCAATTTTCGTTCGCAGAGAGAGGGATGATTAGTAAGGATGGGATGGAAACAGGGGTTACTGTAATTAGTCTGATCGGGAAACGGAAGGGATGAGAGGCTGAATCGTGTCAAAAAATATTGATAAAAAAACCAAAGATTGCTAATATCAATCTGTCGGAAAAAATGAAAAAAAATCTACTGCATCAAAAATTGCATCGGGAAAAAAATATATATTTAGCGCTCTGCCGCATCGAAAATTGTCGAAGAAAAAATGAATTGTATCGCAAAAAAATAAAGTTTCTTTTCAGTTCGGCGACGAGACTGGAACAGCGATATTGCGCTCAATATGTTCCCAACATCTTAGTTCCCCAAACTTTACATATAGGTATTGTATTTACTTAGGTCATATACCATTTCTCAAAAATTTTACCTCGTAGTTTGCAGGTTCAGCGGAAATATTCAACAATATCTTTTTTGGGCCAGAGACTGTAAAAAATGAAGAGAGCTGGCGAGAAAACACATTTTTCGATCACCTTTGTGGGACTGCAGGGCGCCAAAGCAAATTTTGCAACAATGGCAATCGTTACGTTTGAAATTCAACGTAAACTTACTATTATATAAAGCTGAATATGGTGTTTTTAAGATTTTTAGACTTAACGAATAAAACTTTAATTTGTTAAGACAATATGCATAGCCTAAATCTATGTCAAATCTCATAAAAATTTACTTTCCGTGCTCTAGTCATTTTCTGCGTCAATTTTGAAAGCAAAACCAAAAAAGATTTCTCGATCAAGTACACCCATCAATCTTAATTATCTTTGTAGCTGAAATTAAAATCCAACCCACAAATTACATTTGGAAACCCCGTTTCATCTTCGTTTTTTACACTTTGTCTCTCTCAGCTCACCTCGACCCCATTTAACACAGTTCTGCCTAAAAAAAGATCGAACAATTCTCACGTCACTAAAAAAGTATAGCTTCGCTTACAGCATTACAGTATACCATTTTTCAGCTACAATTTCTCTTTCCAACTTTACTGCGCACGCCGGCTTTTCAAGTGTCAAAAAACAGGCGTTTTGTACGTTTTTAGCACTTACTCGATAAACAAATATACGTTCCACTAAGAGCAATATAAGCGTTCTTACAAAGTTGTTGAATTTCTTTGGCAGTCCTTGAAAACATACGAGGAATATGGGGAAAAAGTAATGTTGCGGACTATTGGTGTAGTCAAAGGATTGTAAGCACTTGTACGTAGATAGAAGTGTTAAAAACATTCCAGAAAAATACTGAATGTTTTAGACGTACGAAAATATTGTTTCATTTATAGCGGGGGACCTGATCCAGTGAAGCCGCTCTTTTTGTGAGGGAAAGGGCGCGCACTTCAAAAAAAAGTTGTTTTTCACTTGGAGAGGGAAGCATTTTGCCACATTTTTTCCCGGATGCAAAATGGTACGCTTTTTGCCACTGGATCAGGTCCGTCACTGTAAAAAAATGTAGATTGAAAGATGCAGCGCTGATTTTTGGCTGCCAAAGAAGGTCTCAAAAGATTCTGCACTCACAATTTTCAAATTAATAAAAGCTTTACTATATGTATGCAGAGATTAATTTAGCCACCAACTCTAAAAAAAAGTTTAATTTTAGACATAACGAAAAGAACACTCATCATAGTATGTTAAATTTTAACCCTTATAAATAGCCCTTATTCGAGTCGCAAGGGTATTTTGGGACTCCCACGCCGTATCAAGAATGCTTCGCCAAAGTCAAGTGGACCTTTGGCATTGTGCAACAAGGAGGGCATCAGGTCAGATAAGGTCGGAATAATTATTATACAATCCCAAGTCTTGAGGGGAAAATTGGGTTTGATAATGAAAGTAAAAATCCCAAGAAAAAATTGGTTTTTTTAGATATTTTGGCTTTTAGGCAGCTTCGGAATACAGTACATGGTGCCCAGAGAAACTCCCGAAATTCTCCGGAAGGCTTTACCAATTTCAAAAATTGTTTTGGCAGTAGAAAGAAGGAGATGGACGGTTTTTTGCAACCTTTTTCTTCGCCGATGGGTTTGTATTCGGCAGAGACTTTTGACCACTTTTTTGGTCATCACAAAGCAAAATTGAAACAGACCGGGCCGGCCGACTTGCCATATCTATTATACATAGACAAGTAGAAGGCAAACTTTCAGGACACGCTGGAGGCCGGAAATGAAAGTACTGTATAACATACCGTACTGAACTTTTGGCTTGGATAAACAAGATCTACAGGCTTTGACGTAAGCTATAGTAGGCAAAAACCTCCTCTCAGGACAGAAGCGGGCCTGCGGGTTCACAATTGTGTACTCTGTCCACACCGTAATCCTCCAAACACTACAAGAACAAACCAAACATGTAACCCGGTGCAAATCGTGAGATAAAAGAAATCTTTTGAGCATAAAATACAAAAAATTCTAACCAAACATCTTCACCTTTGTTTTTTGCGAACGTACCCGCGTAAAACTACAAACCACGACACCAACCGCTTGACTGTAAAAATGTAAAAAACTTTGTAGTGTCTTTCTAAACTTCTTCGTCAACAATTCAAACATTTTTTTTGGCGTCTTTCGTTACAGTTGTGAACATCAAATTCCGTCGTGAAACTTGTTCAAGTGGCGGCCCAAATGACTTAATTATAGCCGTCCTTTTGGGGCCAATTTTTCGCATACAATGGCGGAATTGTAACTGAATCTTGAGTTCGAATATTTACCCAAGACCATTGAGACTGTAACGACGCCACCGTTTTCGGCCCCAATTCAAAAGCAAAAGGGAAATTTGAAGTGCAAAGTTACGTCGTTTTCTCGGAAGTCACAACAATAATTTGTGATGTAACCCAACACCTCAATTAATAGCTATCTCTTGTGGCGTCGCATTACAGTTGAAACATTAAACCCGATGTTTGACATGCGCTGTGGAGCAAACATCAAGGGCGAATTATGATGGGAATTCCGGGTAAATAAAAGGTTAATATAGGGTGTCTACGTGGTCGGAATGACCAGTAAGTGTTGGAAGGTAGGATTACAAATACAGTTTGAATCAAACAGCGAGAAGAGCTGTTAAAAACATTGAGAAAAAAAGTTCAAATGGGTGTAATTTTCACGCTTAATTTTTCAAATCGAATTACAGCAAAACTTCGCTACAATCAATTGCAAAACAATTTTTTTAAATGTTGTGAAAGGGCTTTGTTTAATAGAGGCTTATTTTTTCCTAAAATTAGCTGCCGACACCACCGAAATTGTTCGTTATAAAAAGGTGTTGTTATACTGGCCGTTGTAAAGAGCTTCATTTGTAATAAAAGTACAGACGGGCAAAACGAAATGAAAGGAAAAATGTGTCCTACCGGAAGGATAGTCATTCCTCACTAGTCATCGTTGCTACAAACAGTAACCGAAAAAGTTGTTATACCTGAAAAAAAAGAAAGTAATAAAAAAATAAGAAGTTTTTATCACGAACGGATTATCCAACATATTACAGCACTAGCAAAAATTTGTCAAAGATAAGGAAAACTCAAGAAGTTTTTGGCAAATTCTTATACGAAGAGCTTCATACTTTTTCCTACCGTAAGAGGTAATAATTGAACAAAAAAAAGGTCTGAAATTGGCGACGCGCAGTGTGAGGAAACAAAAGTTTACTTTGCACTGTGCAATTTTTTGTTTTTTGCACCGTGCAATAGGTTTTTTGGGATGTCCCTCGCACGTCAAGAAATTGCGGGCATTGCAAAGGTTCTCACAGCGAAAAAAAATTCATAAAACCTGTCATCCAAATTGCACATAACAACAATTTTTAACCTAATTTTTTTAATGGGAACTCTAGGGAGTACTACTAGTCGTATACAACTGTTTTTTATACCGCTGGTACATTCTAAATGGGTGTCATCGTGACGCATTTTCTGAACATGGTTCGAGCTAGGCTAAAAATAGTGCAAATTTCAAGGCCAACTATCAAAAAAACTGTCCCATCAAGCGGGACGGGACCGGTGTAGATACTCGAAGAACAGTTTAAGGATTTTTTTGACGTGGAGCCTATACCTCCTTCCAGTGCTCTCTGACTCGGTATCGTCGATACAAACTTTTATTTAGACGTTGCATTCTTCGCCATGAAAAACTGTCAAAATACTACGATTATGGGTATATTTTGGTTCTATTAGCTTAAGCAGCTCTCGAGCTTTCTATTGGTATCAATATCTTGTGATTTACTATTAATCTTTATGTCAAAATATTGCAAACCATTTGGACAAAAACGGATTTGCACAGGGCAGAATGCCAAAAAAAATTCTAGGCTTTTTCATTGGGCGCCCGTTTTTCTTTTATTTTTTCTTGACGTGCCTCGCACCTTGAGTATTTTCGCACAGTGCAAACCTCGAAAATCAGTCCGGCGACTTTCTGGAAGGACTAGTAGTACCACCCGCGCTCAAAAGTCCCCACAATTTTCTTGTTTTGAGAAAGACTGGTCGCGCGAAGAAAGCGGAATGTTCGGCGCAAAAATCCAGGCACTTTATAAAAATGTTAATACTAGTGAAGGACATCTGAGCGTCACACAGACTTGAAAATTACTTTTTGATGACTTTTACAATTGTTTGTTATAGCCAGTTTTTGTTTTGCGACCGTTTGTTATACTGAGTTTGAACTGAACTTTTAACAAATTTGTTGTAAAATTTATCTCCCAGCGAATTAAATTCTAAACTTTCTGCCCCACGCAAAACCGCACTCCATTTTCTACGGTAGAAAGCAAGGTAGTTTCGGTGAAACCCGATTAATTCCCCGTTAAATTCGGGCGTTCATGGCGATGAAACCTTCGAAACAATCTTAAAGTGCAAACTTTGTTTTCAGTTTGTGTGTTGCTTGATCATCTGCTCGCAACCAGACGAGTTTAATCGGTTTTAAACAATACGGTGAGTTTGGTACGTGAAAATTTGAAATTGTGGGAAACAAAAGTTGAGAAAAAAATGGAAAATTTTTTTAAAAAAATCAAGAAAAATATAAAAAAATGAAAAAATCAAGAAAATAAGACAATCAAAAAACGTTTAAAAAAATTTAATTTCCAAAAATCGCGAAAATTTTGCATTTAAAAAATTGAAAAAAAACCATTATATACTCTTTTTGTCATCAAAAAGATCAGCACACTGTAGAAAACCTGCAACGCCTTTTTTCAAACGCCTATTTCAAAAAAACGTCGAGATATTCGCGTAAACAAGGACGAATTTTGAAACAGTTGAAGTCCGCTGACTTGCTCACCATTCAGCTGCAAAAGGTCCATAAAAACGTTGTAAATGGGCGAAGAGACATGTGGTTATTACGAAACGCTAAGATAACGAATGGTTAAATAAATGCAACATTTGAAACAAAAATGTAAAAAGCGGAGTTCAAAATTATTTAAAAAATTGGGTTTTTTCGTAAATTTTGGAGGAAAATGAATTTTAAATAGGTAAAACATGCGTTATTCAATTTGATCTTGAAGTTTTAATCAAAAATTATCTACTTAAAAGGCAGAAAATCACTATATCGAAGATTCCGCCCAAGAATTACTGATAAAACAACATTATACCGTAATACAGCGAACTGTATAACTTTGCTGTATTACTTGAGAGAAAATCGCTATACAATAGCCCCTTATAATATAACCCAAATTTTGTCCGTTTTGGACAGAAATTATTCCAATTATCATCTTTTTCAGATCATAATTCGAAAAAATGGTGATTTTTAATACTTTTTCACTTTTCGACACCAAAACTACACCTAATTTTCAGTTTTTCAGCGTTTACAAACCAGCGACTAATTTCTTCACGCAACGGTCACCATTTTCCGGCCATGAGTCAAGTCTTTCTGTGCGTATTTCATTATTTTCCTCACTCTGCTCGTTCTTCTCCGCACTCGGCGCTCACTCTGCCCGCACCTTTTGTTTTGCGAGGAACGGAAGCGGAAGAGAAAAACTCGCAGGCCCCGCTTTTCCTGGGGCTTGTTTTTCCGTCTCCACCCGCTCTTTTTACGTCCGATGGAGCTCAGCCGACCCCTGCAGCGTTCCACTGACCAGCACGGCCAGTCGGCGCGGAAGAAATGAAACGTTTCTCTGTTTTTGTTTCCAAAACATCCCAATGTGATCAAGTCGCATAAAACCGGGAGGGAGTGAGCAATTTGGAGAGAGCGGTGAGACGGCGAGGAGGAAAGGAGCTCGTTTTTGGGAAGTTTAGGCTATAATTGACTGTTTTCGAGAATGTTTCGATGGCTGCGGATTGTCAAGGTTATCGAAAGCAAGGTTGAAGGTTGTGGGATTACTGTGTGGAAAGTTTAAGGGTTCCGAGAATTTTGAAAGCCAAAACAATGAAGAAACTCACTTAGAAATAATAAAAGAACTCTAGAGACATCAACTACACAAAACTACATTTTTGCTTCTTTTTTTTGTAAAATGGCAAAGATATCAAATCGCATTTTGCAGAATTTTCAATTTTTTTTTATTTTTTTTTGAGCCAATCAAAATATATTAGTTTAAAAAAAATTGAACCAAATCTTCAAATACTCTAATAAAGTAGAAAAAAAATCCGCGTTATGCAGAATCCAAAATATTTTTTTGATTTTCTCTCCTAAAAAGCCAAAAAAAATTATTTTAAATAAACCTCGGCTGACCAAATAAAATGCATTTTGAAAAGTTAAAAATTTAATATTCATCACAAAAATTTCGTCATTTGCACTCTAGACCCCATTTCTATGATCAAAACATTAAAATATCCACCGTATCCGGATTTTGTAAAGTCTGGATCCCCAAAAAAATTTTTTTTGACCTAAAAAATTTTATTTAAAAAAAAACTTTGATGTTTCTTTGTCTAGAAATCAGATTGATGGCTTTACAAAATCATCCCAATGCAGAACTCCGAGAATTAATCAGTCTTGTTTCGGCTTTTTTGAAGTAAATTCTTCACATCATATTTTTTCGGGCCGCTGTTTTTTGTTTGAAACATTCGAGACCAGAGATTTGTGCCCTCGGGGGAGCTTGTGGCGTTCCGCGAAAAACACTGCAGGATGTTGTTTTTGCCAGCGGAACTAAATTTTTTCTTCTAGCGCATCACTAAATGGCACCGAAAACAATTGATAAATTCCGTTTCCACATATTTTTTTGCGAAGGGGATTAGTGAAAAAAAGAGCTGGAAAAGATTTGAGAGACTTCAAAAAAAATCAGAAAATTATAAAAAAGAATTTTTTGCGTGTTTAAAAAATGTAAAAAATTACAAGTCAAAATCTCAGCGGGTATATGAATCATTTTTTTCTTGATTTTTGAAGCAAAAAATTTATTATTCATTCTAATTGCAGAATTCGATATATCTGCAAAAAATTGATGATTTTGATGCAAAAATCATAAAGGAACAGGCAAAAGAAATTTCTTTGACCATCTCTCCTAATTTGCCATTGTCTCTCGTCTGCAAAGATTGTTGAATTTCTCGCCTCTCTCTGCATAGCGCGAGCTAAGATTTTTAGAAAATCGGTATGTATTTATCTTCAATCCGGAGACATATGCAAGTTTGAAGGCAATTTGAATCCTACACCATCCTAGCATAGCTTTCATAAAAAAAGGTCCCAAAATTTCCTCATCAAAGAATGGATTCTTTTTGTCACACTACTTTCACGTTTTTTAGTCCTGCAATTTTTAAACACTCAAAAAAATCATTAAAACTAATAAAACCGTTTTTTGATAAGCCCAAATTACCAAAAGAAGGAAGTTTTTTGAGTCAAAACATCAAAAACATCTGTAATCAACTCGGAATCAGCTCAAACTTTAGTGAACACATGATCAATGCATCCTGAGGACATATGCATTTCTTGTATAATTATAGTATTTTGATTGATTACTGCCTTCCAAAGTTTCAAGACATGTTTGAAAAATGAAATTATGAGATTTTAATTAAAGATTATTGAAAGCGTTCAGATAAGCAGAAACGAACGTCATCGCCGTTAAATTTTAAGATCCGTGAAGCAGCAGATTTCACGGATCTTAGATTGGCGGATTTTTAGGAGTGAAACAAGGATGTTAAAGTTTGGAAGTTAATCGGCGTTTTGGGAGAAAATGGGATTTTTTTATTTTTGATGAAATATTATAAATTGATTTTTCCTGGACTTGCAGCGTCTAGTTTTGCTTTGAATTTTGTATGAAAATAGATAGAGGGGTCCTAAGTTTTCTGTTAATTTTGTGCCTGGGGCATAGGCCATATATCAATTTCAGAAACTCTGATATTCAGGAACGATATTCAACTACATATATTACCTTTGTGGCAAAAAAATGTTTTTTGATTTTTTAAAAAGGCCCCAAATGTCTCCGCCGAGAAGTGGCCTCTCCGCCGACGGGAAAATTTTTTTTTTTCAGTACAAAACCGCCCAATACCAAGTTTTAGAAACAAACAGAATTTCTGCGATAACTCCCAAGAGCTCAAAGATATTCGCAAATAGTTTCTGTCATATTTCTTGAAACGCCCTGTACAGTGCAAGCTGCCAAAATCACTCCAGTGATTTTACGAATGGACTAATACTAGTCGTTCCAGAAAGTGCGTGCACTTTTTTCCGCCTTTTTTGCACCGCACAGTGCAAGTTTTCATGTTCCCCGCGCGACGCGATCCGTTTCAAAACATTTTGCACTGTGCAATTTCTAAAAAATCGCGCCGCCTCCGTTGAGAAAAGCCTGCGTCGCTGCGACATTGCAATTGCACGGTGCAAAAGGTCAAATGCACCCCGCAAGAAGGGAATTTTGTGCACAGTGCGGCCCACGACAAAGAGTGCACGCACTTTCTGGAACGACTAGTAGAAGGGTCCCAAGTGCCACGCTCAGATTTTCTTTAATTTTCAGAGCGGCAGAAAAAAAATTTTTGAGTAAAAATGGCGCTCTACAGTAAAATTAGATATGGAACTTTTTTATCTCGAAGTTGGCAAAAATGGCACGTTTTTACCAACTTTTGATAAAACAAAATTCTCGATCGTCTCTGCTAACCGTAAGCGAAATAAGATTTGCCTTTCCGTTTGCTGTCTAGTCATATCCGGCTATAATCTCTTTTGGCTTTTTTTTGGTAATTCTCATTCTCATTGCCCTTACAGTCCTACCGGTCCTGTTTCCACCTGTCCTTCTGTACTTTCAAATCGTATTATTTGTCCATGACACGGTTCTTTGGGCTCAATTCTCCCAATTTCTCTTCGCTCCATCTACAATGTTTCACTCCCTCACCCCTCCGACAAGACGACTGTCGATTTTATCTTCGAGTCACCTTGCCGGCGCTCCTTCGATTTGCGCCCGTTTTCCAACCAAATTACAGTAGGGTGACCCAGCTCAACACGTCAAAAAAAAAAATTTTTGGGAGCAAAAACGACTTTTGGTCGAAAAAAGAAGTTTTTTGGACAATTGCAGAAAAAAACATTTGGTGATTCTATAAATAAATTTTTTGTTTTTTGCGGAAGGGAAATAGAATTTTTGGAATGTTTGGCCTTCAAGAAGCGGAGAACGATGTGGCACTAAAAAATAAACCTTTCGAAACACTGAAAGAGATAAATTTCGAGACTATGTTGCAAAAAAGATGGCCTTATGGCGATAAAAAAGCAGAAGGCGTTTTTTGAGGCATTGTAAGCATTTTCCATTGAATAGATTGACAATTACGGTAGCTAGATTTGAACAAAGCTTTGTACGAAAAAAGTGGAAGTTCTGTGTAGAAAATTCCATGCAACAAAACCCGTCTATAACGAATATTTTCAGAGGTTCAAAGAGCCTATTTAACCAAAAAATGAGCCTTCGTTTACCAAAATTTACACATAATTTTGCTGTAAAAAAATAAATTTTTTGGGTCCGTCCGTGATTCGCTGTACTGACAGGGGAAGTACTCCAAGTGCGACGCTCAGATTTTCTTTAAATTTCGCACACACGTCGGGTATGGACTAAATATCAATTCCTGAAAGTTTTAGCTCGCGCTTTGCGGGCTCCGCCGAGATATCGAACGATTTTTGCCGCCGAGAGAGCACGCTAAACGTGGAGAGCGGTGAGAAAAGCGCTTTTTGGCCATAACTTTGGCAGTTTCGTGCGGAAAAATTTGATTTTTTGTAGAAACATTATTCATTACAGTTGAAATAGGCATGAAACTTTTCGTGCGGAAATTCGGCAAAAAGTCCTGAATTTTCGCGGACTTTCGATCCAAAAATCTCGGTTGTTTCTGCAAAGCGCGAGCTAGGATTCTCGCATATATCTTAGAAAAAAATACTCTAAATTTGTGCCAAGTTTCATCAAAATCTGAGCGTCGCACTTGAAGTACTTCCCTTGTGAGTTTTGACTTGACCCTAAAATTCAAAATCTAGCCTAGCAATTCTTTTTTGAATTTATAAAGTAATTAAGACATATAAAAACCAATCACTTCCGCATTTTTGAGAACTAAGACTGACCTACAAATAGAGCAACGACCAAAAAAATATTGTTTGATTATGCAGAGGAAATGGAATAAAGGCAATTTCATCGCACTTGACTGAAACGTTTCAAAATTGAATGGCACAATGTTCCCTTTCAAAAAAAAAGTTTTTCTGAAACATTTTTTGACCAAAGACCGGCGCCTCAAAGAGAAGGAAGAGAGTGTTTTTCCAAGAAATTTGAGTTTAGAAGTGTTTTTAAAATCAAAAAAAATAAGTTAAAAATAAAAAATTTTATCTTACGTTAGATGAGTAAATTCCGAAATTTCTTTTGAATAATTTTAAAGGTAAAAAAAGATATTTTAAAGTAAAATGGGCCTCAAAAACGCTCTTTCTATTGAAATCCCCCCTCTAAACTTAGTTGGTTTACATTTAATTCTGTCGTTGATTTAATTACAGTACCTAAGTGCGTTATTATTTACAGCTGTTTAAAAGGGCAGTCACTTTTTTTGGGATAATATGTTTCCACAAAGTCAGTTTGTGCGGAGACAAAAAAAAAATTGAGAAATTAAAGCGATGAGAAATGGGGTTCCGACTTGGGCACGTTTCGTCAAAGTCGACAGGTGTAAAAGGGAGACGGTAGGGGAGTGATTAAAGAAAGCAAAAAGTTTGAATTAAGGGGGTCACAAAACTATGACATCTTTTCTTGCGGTCATGATTTATTTTTGTGGTCCGAAAAATTGATTTTTTCGGTGCTTTTCACGACACTAGTGTGAACTCTTGGCCATTCACAGAACAAAAAAAAAATATTCCGATTTTTGCAAATCCTAAAAATCCAGGTTGTTTCGATAGAGCGCAAGCCAATAATCTCAAAATTCTCGTTGAAAACTGTCTCAAAGGCTCAGAGGTCAAAATTTGGAATCAGCAAATTTCTTAAAATTGAAACATCCAGTACACTTCGGGAAGGCATAGTAAAGCCAATTCCGAATATTTTTTCCTGAAATTCAATCGGTTCAAAATGACGAATCTCAGCTCCAGAAAAATCTAAATTTTATGAAAATTGGCGGAGTCTCCGCGGAGAAATCTAAAAAAAGAAAACGGAAGGTTCAAGTGGCCCATTCTGTACTTGAAATTCGGTTTTATACTGTAAGAACGAGCCCGATTTCTCAGATAAGGCAAGAAGAAACAAGGTCAACGCATAATAGAAGTTGAACTTTTAGAAATTTTTAGAAGAAGACAAATTACAATACTTCCGGTGACAGGACACCGAATTACGTGGTAGTGGCTCTCACTGGCAGGCAAGATAATAATCTTTAAGAAATACCATATATTTTGCCTTTTCAAGGTTATATATTTCGGAGCAACTATGTGAAGGCTATGGAAATTTTTGAAAAAAATAGTTAGGGGGGCTTAGAATAAGGTAAAATAAATTTGTCGCAAGTCCAGCGCAAAATTTCAGAATCACAGCTGAAGGCGAGACGTAGTAATTTAGCGTCCCTAAAGTTACCGTAACCTCCATAAAATTCAATAAAAGCACTAAACTTCCTTCAAAATCATCCCATAAAAATTTTGTGTCAATCCCTCCACCAATTCCTCGCCATTTTACGGCCACCGAACGTGTGCACCTCCAATCGACCGTTTAATGTTTCTTGTTTCAATAATTGATAGGGTTGTTGACAGTCGCTGGAGAGACAGCATTTATCACCATTTAAAAGGTCAATTTTACGTAGGGAAACGTTTTAAAAAGTTGATTAAAAAGGGTTCCGTGTCTGATATTCGATTACAAAGTAACAGGTTGTAACAGTATTGAAAAATTGTTTCAAATCACATCAAAACCTAATAATCTGCTGTTCCGGGATACGAGGGTGATTATATTTTAGTGGTAACGCGAGTAATGCGTGTTACTTGGGACAGAAGTACGAAACATGTTCAAAGGCTTGTCCTCGGAATTTGAGAGAGTAAACTACAAAGGGAAATTAAGTTTGAATCGATGACGGCCTCTTGAAACCATCGGAGTTTTTAAAAAATAAAAATTTAACAATTTCCCCACAGAATTTTTAAAAAATTTTGGCGCAAATTAAGACCACAACTGTCTGAGACAAAATAATGAATTTTGATGGGAAAAGTTTTCCCGAACTTCGAAAAAAGTTGTCATGTTTCGATAGTATTTTTTTCTAGCCACTACTACATACAATACTGTTGAAAGAAATGGAATTTTTTGTTAAGAAATGTTCAGACATACGACTGAAAATCCTTTTTCCTTTATCGGCTTATTCTAAATCCATACAATGCCATAAAACCTGTTGAATACCTTGACTACATCGAAAAAGCTGAAATTTTTGGCAGTTAATCGACCAATCTGAAGACAACGGGACACATTTCAAAAGAGAAAACCCTGAAAAAGATGTCCAGATGTCTCCAGTAACTCCAAATAGCCGATATTTTTCTTCTGGCTTTCAGTAATCACAAGAGACAAGAGAAATAAATATATATATCTTTATCTTCTTCCTGAAACATTCCATTTTTCCGCTTTCCCATCTTTGGTATCTTTATCTTATTTTGAATATGTTTATATTCGCCATTTCCCAAATATGTTCACTATATTTATTTTTTCTTCCGGTTTTCCTCCAGCGGACATTGCCATGCCAAAATCTTCGTAGTTATCCCACATCCGCCAAAGAACTTCAGGAAACAGATTAGGACATCAGAAACATGTCGATATACGCACTGACTGTATATGTTGGAAATATCCACCTACAATACTTCCCAGGAATCTTCCAGACCTCTGAGAAACCGCGATTTCGCGACAAATGTGGCTTATTTTGATGTGTTTTCACATATAAATCCACATATATCTCTCTTCCGGATCAAGGACAAAGAAACGGATATTGAGATTTCGTAGACGATATAATCGAAGGAAACAGGATTGCGGAAAAGATTAAAGATGTGGAGAAACATGGAGGAAGTTTCAGAGCTGAGGTTACCGTGTTTCGTGTCAAGCAGACGTCAAGATGGCGGCAATTTAGCCCTTGCAAAGAACGCTGTAATAGAGCTTACTGCAAAAATAAGTTGCTCGCAATGGATTTTGAACGTGCTCGTAATGAGGTTCCAACGCCTGAGGGCATTTTGGGCCAAAAGTAATTTTTGCGGCGCTTCTTTTCTTCTAACTGCATTTTAGCTATAAATAAGGTATCAAAAAGTATCACAGAGCCAAATAAAAGCTTCTGAATTTAATTAGGCATTGCTTTAACCGCGATCTCCGGAGATTAGCTAGATATCTCATCTTCCAGAAGCCCTACAAGGAGAGCAATACTATCTCTATACGTGATTTATTATTACATAATAATACAAGCCGCTGAGGACGTAATAAGCTTTTCTTATTAACGTTTTTTGACACCTTTTTTAGGACTCAAGATCTCCCAAGTACGCAGGCAACTGAGCAATACTCTTTGATAAGATATTATGCATTTCTTTAGTAGCTTCTTCAACTCTTGATTTAAATTCCAAATTCTGTTTAAGACCAATTTTCATTATGATTTCTTGTCTGATATCCGGCCCAAAAAACCTGTTCCAAAAGAAATAAATAAAAAATGAAGGGGCGATTTAGAAACTTTTTTGATCCCCAAGTTGGTTGAGTTTTTGCGACAGGTGATGTTTCAAGGATGATCAAGGCATGTCAAATCCCAGACAGCAAATGTTTCGATCAATGATGAGAAGGGAATTGGTCAAAAACCAAAAGATGGGTGGTCTTTGGAAAAAAGGGTTTGAAACAAACTCTTAAAATATTAAAATGTGGGTGTTCAGTAATCAAAAAAAGATAAAAATTTTTTGATGAAAAAAAATTAATTTGGAGTTCTTTATAATCTATAATTTTAAACCCTAGTTTCTGCAAGACGCGGGTCAAAAATTACAAAAACTCTTTTAAAAATCATTTCTGAGAACTTTCATTAATGCATGTTCATAAATTTCTCCCAAAAAAGCGATATTTCAACGGCAATGCAGCAAAAAATCAATACAAATTTCGAAAAATTGTAACTGGTTCAAAGTACACCTTGCGGAATTAAACTTTGGTTCAACACAAACGTCTAGAGTCTTATCAAGTCACAGAATACGGGAAACTTGAGAGACAGCTTCGCAACCAGCTATTTTCGGCGTTTGCACTTTTGACGGATAATCCAATAAGTTTTTAAAGGTTTTATAAAACGGTGTAAGCGGCATGCTGTTGACAGACAGCTTTTTTGGATTTGCGGTAGGTGAGAAACCAAGGTTATGTGTAGCCGAAACACCGCACTGAATTGAAGGGATCAAAAAAAAGTAATGGGCATTTTAAGAGATCATTTTAAAACGTGAAACATTGTGGGGCTTTCGATGGGATTTTCTTCAACTCTTACACACAGAGGATCAGCCTTTTCTAGCGGCTGTATGATAAGTTTAGCATTCGTTTTAAAAGTACAGAAGAGATATTCAACAGGCTTTGCGAGTGCGATATAAGTCTGTCGGGAAAAAAATTAATAATAAGCACACAGTCGATCGTGTTGATGAAATGGAAAGAAATTTGACTTTGCAGCGATGCAATTCATTTCCTTGGTGGCGATGCGATTTTTGATGCGACATTTTGCCCATTATTTTCCCGACAAACTGACACTATGAAACCAGATAAGAGACAAATAAGAAAGATGGTTTTTAGCTCTAAATTTATCGTTTCATGACTTGATTTTATATACAAGGCCCATTTTGTGAAAAAAAATTTGAACTTGCAGAATATTCCAGCTAAAAATAATGACGGCTTTTGCAAACCACGAGCTTCAAATTCCTCACACGTCTTGGCAAACGGGATTCTTTATCTCCCTCAAGTTTCATCTAAATCTTTTCATCACACGTCGAACGCTCGACCATACATTCATGTTGATGTAAAAGTCCGAAAAAGTGTTTTGAAACTCCTCACAAGGAAGTGTGACTCAAATGTTTGCACGATAAGTGATTACAATACCTTCTCCCTATCTAATCGGTGATTTCGGACTGTTTCCGCAGACATAAAAGTGCATTTCGAAAAGGTTTTAAAGTAGAGAGAGAGGCTGATTAGCATTTATGTTGGGGACCGATTGTTCCGGAAGACAGAGGTCGATGCTCGATTTGCAAAGAGAAACAAGTTGAAGAGTGACCTGGCCATGTTTGTAAAGAGCCCTCTCTCGGCCATAAAAGGTCGTTGAAAGTCGCAGCTGCGTCCGCAAAGCGAGAAAAAAACTTTCTGAAACTGATACGTGAAGTATGCTCAATCTGCGTGCGAAATTTTATAGATGATTTTACTACAGTAAGCGTCCAAACCCTTATAAATAAATGCAAAAAAAATTTATTGTCTCATCTGCCTCCGATAAATCACTGTTTACTAAAAAAGATACAGTATTTTTGTCTCGTAAAATGCACTTTTATCCACGACAAACAATGCTCCCAGCCCAGACCCTCCTAATGTACATTTATCGTTCCAAATGCACTTATATGTTTGCTTCTCATCGTTTCAAGCTTCGTTTGGACCCCACAAGCCTTTATCTGCAAAATCAGAAAGAAATTCGTCAATTGACCGTCGGCTTAACGGTCATTTTGATTGCAAGTGATTTAGCGCAGAAAAGTTTACGGATGAACGGGTTTGAAAAAAGCAAGTCACCGAAGGTTGAACACTAATGATCATCGACTTTGAACCTTTTGTAAGAAGTGGGATACTGTAAGGAAAAAAAGACCTAAAAGAAATCGCAAAAGAAGCAATTTTAAGCATAAATTTGGTATCAAAAAGTATCACAAGGCATCACAAAATTTTCATCAAAGATTTTAGAAGGATTAACAAAATCGATGATGCTGAAAGACGTCAAAAAAACCTCATAAGATTGTGACAAAAACAAAGATATCACCATAAAAACCAATTTTACCGCGTATTTTCCTCATCACAATGTGAAATGTGTCTATCAACCAGTAAAAAATCAAAAAATCTCGTTTGTAAAAGAAGCTGAATTTTCTTTGCAATCAAATTTACAGTAAATCGGGGCCCAGACGATCACCAAAGATTGCCGCGAGAGAAAAATTTTTTTACAAAAAAACGAGAGATTTTGTTTTCGATTTGCGTCTTCATTTTTTCGGATTGCACTCTTATAGGGTCAAAAAATGTTTCCAACGTCTCTATCTAATCAAATGTCAGGCGCCGATATTTGTGAAACGTTTCGCTCAAAATAATCTTTTTCCTTCGATTCTTCGAAGGAAGTTGGACCCAATAGTATTTACAGTAGGATTTGTCGGAGAAAAACCTTTTGTAGGGATGCATTATCGAATTTTTTAAAGGCGGATATGAAATCTGCAGTCTGGGATCTTGCGAAATTCTTCAGATTTTTGGACTGAAATTTAGAATCCAAAAGTTTTTGAGGAGAAAAAATGGATGACTTATCCAAGTATTAAGATGGCAAAAAGCTATTTTCTTTGACCATTTATCCTCATCACCCACGATGATGAGGCAAAGCGCAAGCTAAAATGCTGATTTAAACCTTTTCTAAAACCATAGCTAAGAAGGCTCATAACCTTTTTAAAATTTGGTCAATGCCCCAAAAATAAACCATCTTACAGACATTTTATCAAAAAATATAATAAACTAAACCCTTTCCAGCCTATTTGTTCGTCTAATTTTATTGTGACTTAATTACAATGTAAACCATCCCACTTCTCAGTGATCCACGCCTACACGAAAGAGACGGATCATTGTGAAAATTTACGGAATACAAAATAAAAGATGGAAAGTAATTAAAACCGAGGGTTTGTAACAACGACTTTCGGTCCTACAAACCCCGGCTCCGATCGACAGGATCTCAAGTAACAGGGGAAGCAGTCCAAATGGGACACCCAGATTTTGGCAAAGCTTGGAACAGACCTGTTGAATATCGTTTTCTAAGACATAGTCTTAGAAAACTTAGAAACTTTTGACCTAAGAAATGACCTATGATTCACGTGACCTACAGTTGAAAAACATATGATTCTTTTTTGCGCGTAAATTATTCAAATAATTGACTGCAAAGCTTTTTCCGCTCTGGCCGCTCTCCACGTTTCGCGTACGCTGTAAGTTCCGAAATATTTTAGCAAGATGCTCACAGATTTTTTTGTAGTTTTTTTCTCTGATTGCTCCCCGTTTGGCGTATTCTCTCGAAAAATAGCGTTGAATATCTGAGCTGCGCCTGCAAAGCGAGAGCTCATACTTTGAGCAGTTTATAACGCTATAAATGGCTGATACGACACGCCAGAGAACCCCTATACCACCTCAAAATAAGTCCCAAAAATCCCAAAATTAGCGCCTTCCAGCCAAACGTGGCCCTCCAAACGACCATTCCCGAGATTTCGTCACATCTTTAAAAAACATTAAGCCTACAGAAAAAATGAAAATTTTAATTAAAAATCCCAGACAAATCAACAATTAAAACAATACTCTTCAGCGCTGATTTGAATTTATAATTTCGCCCTGAAACGTTGCCCTTCCGCCACGACAAAAGTGCATTTGTCTACGTTGTTTCATTTACAAAAAAGGACCCGCTTATGAGAATAATTAACCCGACAGACAGCGTCCGATCTTTGGTCAGATTATTATAGAAATTGGAAAGGTCATTGGGATCAAGCATTGATTAGGGAATGGTTACATTTCCTTCATTTTTTTGATATTGTTGTAATAGTGGAAGCGAAAGTTGGCATGATAGAAACTGGAATTTCAAGAGGCTCAGAGCACATGTTTTTCGAATTTTGAACAGTTACGTGTAATGATCTATCTAAACAACTGATTTTAATTTAAAAATCCAAAAAATCAAAGCTTTGATTTTGAGATAATCAACGATTCTTGCAGACAAAAAAAATGAAGTGACGGTCCAGAAGAAAAAGGTGTTTAGATGACGTAATTTGTGAATTTCGCTTAGAATAACTAGATTCTTCGTCGAAATTCAACTGATTTTATATTTGAACTAGATTTTGCGGCAATTGAGTTCAAACCGTCATCAAAAAATCCCATTTTTTACAATTTCTTCTATACTTTTTTACTGAGCTTTTCTCTGATTTTCCACCATCTGTCGGATAAAGAAATCGTTGAAAAACTTTGCTTTCACATCGTGGCCCGGTTCAAAAGTAATTCCTAAAAGTTCTGGCCCGCTTGGCGCTCAGATTTCCTTTAAAGTTTACTCAGATATCAGGTGATAAGCCACTCATCAATTCCTGAGATTTATAGCTCCAGATTTTCAACGGAAACCGGACTATTCAACAGTTTTTGTGGGCGAGAGCGTGTGTGAAAAATTGAGAGTTGTTAAAGAAAAAAACACATCTTGTCCGTAGCTTTGGCCGGTTTTGCATTGAAAAAATTGTTTTTTATAGAACTATTTACTACCCTCTGCGGTAGCAATATGAATGAAAGTTTTTTAGAAAATTTCTACAATAATTTTTGGGTATTAAAATTTTTGCCAATTTTTGAGCTAAAAATCTCTGTTTTTTGGCAATGTGCAAACTAGAAGTGTCGCATATGTATTAGAAAACCCGAGCCTCAATTCGTGCCAAGTTTTACCAAAATTCTTTTGCTGCAAGTGGAGCACCTTACGCCAAAAAAAAGTGAAAAAAAAACAAGAAATCTCGGACCATTTATTTTTGACGAAATATCGAGTCACAAAAGAAAACTTTCCCAGAGAAAATATTTTTTCGAGAACTGTGGCACTTTGCAAAAAATCAATGATCCGAGATGCCTTATTTTTTTCACTTTTCCGAAAGAATTTTTTCACGTCAAGCTTCTGCCAACGTTACCATCTTCTGTTTTCAACAGTAATCTAATTCCTCTCTTATCAGCCGACATTTACACTCAATTTGTTTATCAAAATCTTGTCCAATTTTTCGTCGAAACACTACAAACCCGTTTTTTTTTGTGCCAGACACGGCTTATCTCGTATCTTTAATTAAGTTTCGGCCACCAAAAAATATGTTTCTTTCACGAGAAAAGTTGGTTCCAAAAATAGAATTTTCTTTAATGTTTCCGACTATATTTCCCAAATTTAATGTAATCAGCGGCCGTGCAGGATATATGGTACGAAAATAGGTGTCACTGGCCTTTGGTTGGGTGTGTAGTTTTTGATAATGTTTTAATAAAATGATTTATTTCGGGAAAGCATTGCTGAGAATTTTGGCAGTAAAGATTTTTAAATTTATGTGACAAAAGAGAGTAAAAACATGAAAAAAAGAGAATTTACGACAATTTTTTTCGAAAAAGTTGTATGTTAAAGTCCACTTATGCTATGCAAAAAAAATTTTTTTTGTGAAAATAAAAAAAAAATTTTGCAAAAATAAAAAAATTATTTCGTATTTTACACCGGAAATTTACAAGGCTCACAATTTTCCAACACTTTCTCGGTATCAATAATTAAAGGCGTAATAAAAGTGCATCTCCCCCATTTTCCGTATGTTTTTGACCAATTACGCAGATTTCGCAATCTGTTTTCCCACACAAACAAAAAATCTCATTTTTTCGGAAGTAAACAATGAAACAGTGAAAACATTACGCTACAGAATCCAAGAAAAGGCCGTAAATTAAATTTTGAAATTTTTAAAAAATAGAAAAAAATAATTTTTTTAAAAAAGGCGAAAAATCGAAAAATGAGATTCCTGGAATTGTTTATAACGTTGCTTTCGCGAGAAACTATGGTTGTTTTTCGATAATAAAATAATAAAATAGTTCGGAAGTCAGATGGCGGTGATGTCATTAAAAGGCATAAAAGTTGGAAAAATGAAAAACAGTGTTTTGGAAGAAACCAGTAATTTTAAAATTGAGTCATCAAGAAGCAAGGCAAGAAAAGAAAAAAGGTAGTGAAATGAGAGGGGGTAATTAGCAAAAATAATGCATTAATATGTTAAAATTGTAGATTTTGTAAATTATATCAGTTATAGAGGCCTTCGAAATTTAAAGACCGCTGACTTTAATTAAAAAAGGAAATAAAACAAAAAAAAATTATTTAAGTTTTACTTGGGACAGCAACTTACGCCCTGCAGAAGACGAGAAAAAAGGCATAAAAATGAAAATGAATTGATAAAATTTGGCACAAACTCAGCTTATAGGTAAATTTTTATAAGACATACGCAAAATTTATAGCTCAATTTTCAGGTATTTTGAAGCTGAAAAAATGTGGCACTCTTGTCATAAAAAGTGTCATGTTTATTTCCACCATACAGGTCAACGTTTCAATAAAAACTCAAAATTTTTCACACGAAACTGACAAAAATATCGCCGAAAATCGTTTTTCCTCTGACCCCTCTCCACGTATTTCGTGCTTTCTCGGCCTCATGGACTGCTAAATACCTCGACTGTCCCCGCAAATCACGAGCTATAACTTTCAAAAATTGATGTGTGGACTATCCCAAATTGTGTGCCAAATAAGAGACGTTGTCGTCAATTCCCTTGCTATGTAAATTATTGAGTTTTTAAGACATAATGCCAAAACATATAAAATTTTTAGGCGATCACTATGTGGCCAAAACGACCCCCATGACTTTTCTGATTATTCCCAAATCAAACAAAAGCCCAGAAACCTTTCATCAAACACCACAATCATCATTAAAAATGTTAACTCTTGTTGCGAAACATTTCAGAGCCCAAAAAAAAGTAATTTGCATTTTGCAGTTTTACGAGAAATTTCGAAAAAAGATTTTTGTTTCAGTTTCACCAAAATTATTATGCAATGACGGAGAGCGGAAAAAAAGAGTTGATAATCCGTCAACGATCAAGAGTTTCGCACTTGAGACTTGGGAGGGAAAATTCGATTTTGGAAGCGGACTTGAATAAATTAGGCAATGGCGTGATTGTTTGAAAAATGTGGAAATACGGTTTTTTGGAAATTAAAGAGCTTAATACCGATTTTTCAATGATTTTGGTATTATGCAGAGTCCAAATTCGCGTTGTGCGGAAATAAAAATCCTTTATGCGCAGATGAAAATTGTACGTTGAATAAAAAAATCATGTTGTGGAGAGGGTAAAATCGAGTTGTCCAAACGACAAAAAAAATTTTGCATTATACAGAAATAAAATCAGCGTTATGTAGAAACAAAAAATAAGTTTGAGAGGTACAGAAGAATTGACGATTAAAATACTCAAAAAAAAATAAGTCTTCAATCCGCATTATGCAGGAACAAAAACATATGAAAGAAAAAAGACAAAAAAACCCGTTCTTGCAAACGAAGACACCACTTTACATAATTTACAGTACCCCAAGCCCAAAAGTAAATTTATTCTTTATTCCAAGGAAACAAATCTGTTTCGAAACCTGCCGATTTCGCACTCTTTAAATTATTTATTTAAGAACCATATACGCAAAAAGAATGACTCAATCTTGAAAACTACGTGCAAGGGGCAACCCTGTTATTTTCGAAATTGTTTCTGAAACAATAAAAATGCTAAGAAAAAATGGGGAAGGGAGATTAAGGGGAGGTGAACAGCATTTGCAGAACTTTTTTTTCTTTGACATTTTTAATTCGCACTTTGCAGAATATGTTTCATAAAAACGACATATTTTGTAACGCAAAAAGTATGATGTTCGTTGTATAGGTATGAAATTTATATAGAAGTAGAGTATTTTCCAAAAAAAAACTCACAAAAATTAAGATCCTTCGTTTCTACAAAGCGCGAGCTAGAAGTCTAGGTATTATGTAGTAGGCATGTCCAGGGCTGGGCTTCCAAAATTTTCCGGCCCTGGCCGGATTGACCAATTTTTACGGCCCGGCTTTGACTCTCAGCACCAGCCAGGACCGGCCCAGTTTTACAGGAACTTCGGAGTTTTGAGAATTCTCAGTAGAATGGCAGAATATACAAAAATGATTCGAAAATGATTCAGAGCTACATTAAGAAACGAAAAATATTCCTCCAGAAAAAAGCAAAACAGAATTCCGAGAGTTTCTTGGCATCCAAACAAATCCGGTTAAGACGTTTTTCAGAGATTGAAAATTTTCAAAATCATTAGATTACACCATAAATTTTACTCGAGCCGACCGGATCGGTCTTGGAAATTGAGGCCCGGATCACAGTCATCCAACAAAAAAAAAAATCGATCTAAAGTTGCGCCATGTTTCTTCAAAGCCTTAGCGTCGCACTTGGAGTATACTTTTCCCATGAACGTCACACCTGTTTCGGCCCCCTTTCATCGGCTTTCGCAAAAACTCTGGCAATCCGCCAAATGTGTGAATTTAGTGTAATTCGAAAGAGCGTGAGGCGATAATCTGGCACGCACTTTTGCAGGAAGCTGAAACATTTACGCACGGAAGGCGGAAGGCGTGTTTAGACATTCGCATTTCGGCAACAGTCTGATGAGGGATTACTGTAATTTTTCGGAAAAACATCTTTTATGTTTATCGCAAGGTCTGTGGGATGATGTTTGAAGAACATAATGAGCATAATATGAAGGGTTGTTATGTAATTTTCTGTTGATAAAGCCGTTTGATACAGGATCTTTCAAGAAACGTGAAGGAAAGTCAGACGCTATAACTTCAGGCGGAGGTGGCGCAGAGACTTCATTTTTGGAATATGTATTTTTAAGCGACATTAGTTTTTCTCTATGAAATAACAAGATTGCAGAATGCAAACTAAGGCCACTATGACCTTTTGAAGTAGGGCCCTTTTACCCCGAAAACCATCCATCCTTCCGACTTTCCTTCATGTTTCTTGAAAGACCCTATAAATAAATCTACCATCTAGTCTACCGTAGCTCACCCCGCAATGTATATTTTTACATTTTCTTTCATCACAAACTCAGTATTCTAAAAATAGCCTTTTCCTAGACAGATAGGGTTTGTGATATTATAGCTGGTCTATATCTTTGTAAACGGTGTCTGTTCGTACCGTCAGAGATGTTTTTTCTTACCCCTCGAAACACGATATTTACAAAGAAATACAAAGATGACAGCTGCCAAAAACCACTTTTCAACAGTAAACAGGGAAACAAAGAGAGAAGCCGCTTACGGCGGGACATTCCAATGCAGATTTCACTGAAATCAAACGTCATTTGGGAAGTGGAGGATGCAGAAGAAGTATTAGTAGTGTTTGTGGAAGCGAAGGGAATGAACAAAATTACTGTATGAAAGATACGTAAAAACAAAGAGCTTAAGACGTTAAAAATAAAGGTTTTTGGGTATCAAAAAGTATCACTGCGATAGAAAGGACCTGTTAGTTAATAAAAAGCATCGCAGACTTTATACTCAATCTTTAGGATATGGAGCTCGCCTTTCGGTACAGATCTTGCGAACTTATGGTACATGTTTGTCATCAAAATTCTTGAATTTTACTCTAGTCAAAAGAAAAGGCCTTTGTTTGTTTTTTAATCCCCAACAAAATTTATCTTTTTTTGTAAAAACAATCAAAACAAAGAACCCCAAAAACTCTTCAGAAAAAGTCTGCCAACTCCAAACTTCGGCCAGTCGAAACCGCACCCATGTCTGATCTACAATTTATCAGATTGGCAGGCCCCCCAAAGCAAGGAAAAACAAGAAAAAATGCAACTATCCATCTCAATCGGACGAAAGTGTCATAATTACAGTAACGTCAAATGAAAATAATTTCTTTGAACCCTACAATTGGTAATTATAACCATCTCCGCCTTACTTCCGTTATAAACGTTATTTTGACCTCTCAAGTCCCGGTCTTTATTGTGAAACATGTAAACACATTCTGGTTCCAAAGCGGGATAAGAGTGCATGGATGTTTGGGAAAAAAAGAACGTTGGCTGTTCCAAGAAACACCGTAATCATTCATTTTTTTTGTTGAATCCTCTTTTTTTCTTTCACGCGCTCTCTCTCTCTCTCTCTCTCTCTCTCTCTCTCTCTCTCTCTCTCTCTCCCTCTCTCTCGCTCTCTCTCGCTCTCTCTCTCTCTCAATCTCTATCTCTCTCTCTCCCTCTCTCTCTTTTTATCCAAAAAAAAGTTTTATGAAACATTTGCCAGCCCAAACTTTGGTCCCTTAGCAAACATTGTTTCCGGGCCGCGCCGAAGTAAACAAATTGTAAAGAGAGCCCCACAGGCTATTGGAGTCAGCCCAAATTAAGTGACCAATGGGTTGAACTCGTGCCAGGAATAAGTGGCTCACAATTTACGCATGTTGCAAAATGTCATGCACGTCGTGTAAAGAAGTATATGTATATAAAATGTTGAGAAATGCGGAAACTTGGGAAAGAATGAAAGGCCAATTTTAACGTCATGGCATAGGAAGATGTAAGGTTTAAAGTGCAGATTTATAACAGGAAAATAGTAAAATTAAAAACAAGGAAACTTTAAAGATTATATTTGATATGTGACCTACAGTGGAGGAACTGATCCAGTGGCAAAAAACGTACCGTTCTGCGTCCGGGATGTATCAAAATTGTGGCAAAATGCTTCCCTATAGAAGTGAAAAAACTCCGATTTCAAAAGCGCGCCTGCTCTTTTTGTGAGGGAAAGGGCGCGCCTTTCAAAACGAAGTTTTTTTCACTTGGAGAGGGAAGCATTTTGCCACATTTTTTATGGTTCCCGAATGCAAAATGGTACTTTTTTTGTCACTGGATCAAGTAGCCCACTGTATGCCCAAAATGTAGGCAAAATAGAAAAAATCCGAGCGTCGCATTCGGGGTAAATGTATAATAATTTTCGCGAAGTCGCTGGATTGATTTCGGCGACACGCCGTGCTCGAAAAGTCATGGCGAAGCGACTCCAGCGACCTTGCGAACGCACTGGTAACAACTAATTTTCTTCAATTTTTCCGCAATTCCTTCGAGCTCGGAATGCTTTTTCAACGTAAAATCGCAAATGTCATCTGCTCTTTGGTTAACAAAAAACGAATCAGCTAAAAGTACAGCTGATTGCAATGCCTTCCACACACATTACGGTCACCTGATACCCTCGTAAAGTGGTTTTAAGGTCATGCGAAGGAGCTTACAGCGTGTTAATCAGCGCTTAAATTTGTTTCGGGAGATCTTTTTCAGTCAACGTTGGATAAAATTTTAATTTCAAAAATGGAAGCTGAAAAGCCGAAATTACTGTTTCAAGCGCCTCAAATATTACATATGTACAAATTTTTTTTTATTTTTTTCTAACAGTAAAACTGCGTTTTTTTGATCAAAAAATTAAATTTTTCGTCTGATTGAAGGCTTTGAAATTTGTCAAAAATATTCATAGGTTACTCAACTCTTTGATTTTAATAGGCGATGTCTCCCAAGTACGACGCTCAAGTTTTCTCTTACGCCGTGCTCAGACCATACATCAGTTCCTGAAAGCATTAGCTCGCACGTCAATCCAACATACTTTTGACCTGTTTGGACGTCGCGTCAGAACGCGGAAGAATTTTTTTATTTTAGATACCAGAGATCTTCGAAAAGAATTGTGGGTGGAAAAATGGGCCGCAAAAACCAAGAATTTGACTTTCAACAGAGCAGAGTTTTCTACCGGCTAGAAACAGCCAAAGATTTCATTCACAATTGTAGCTGTAACGAAATACCTACATCAATCTTGGTAAAGAAATAGCTTCAAATATGCTGGATTGACGTGGCTCCCGCTAGGTCCAACAACGTGAAATGATTTTTGTTGCCGAGCGGATGAAAAATGTAAACAAGACCGAGATTTCTTTTTTAACCCTGAGGCTGAACAAGGCCTAATAGAAGGCTAACTTTTAAGGTAAGCATGAACGAAACCTCAGCTTCGTTCTGTTATGCAACGCCAAAGTGTTTGATAGTGTAGTCAAAATAGTGTGTCGTTGCTGTCTTCGTACCATTTTGCAGTTCCAAAGCCGCCATTTTTCAAAGTAAATTTTGAAATTTATCTTAACTCTGCTTTTACAAACCTCTTAATTTGCAGAAAACAGTTGCCAACTGTTTATCAGCTCTTTCTATTCATAGTTTCGTCTCAAACTTCACTCTTTTTTTATTGCCTCAGACCATTGTTTTTCCGGGTCCGAAATAGCAACACAACTTATTGATGGAAGATTGAATCAGCAGACGGATGTTTCAAATCGGAGAATAAAAAACATTCCCTAAGGCCAAGCTTTTCGCCGAAAAGTCAGAGTCCTCTCTTTTCAAATGTTTTCGTCTGGCCATAAAAAAGAGGGAGATGTCTGGAATCCAATTTGCAACGTCTGCGCGTAATCAGATAAACCAAAGATTTAGAAACATGCGATGACGAGAGGTGGACAGAAATTATAATGGTATAATAATTTCTTTACAACAAATACAGCAAGAGACCTAAATTTTTTATCTTACATGTTAGAGAAGGGAGGCATTCCGCGGCAATTTGGTTCCTTCCTGGATGCAAAATGGGACGTTTTTTGCCGCTGGATCACGGTAGAAGCGACTAAAAAAATTTTTTCGCTTTAGTGTCCTTCTATTCTACGGAGGTTTATTTTGACCTATGATCTTGAGACCATAAAAATGTTCACTAAAAACAGAGTTAGTCGTACGGAGGTTCGCTTTACAAAGGTTTCACTGAGGATACATAAAGTCACAGAGAAGTACAAGATGGGCCACTCGAAACTACCAACAGTATTCCGTATATCTCCGCCAATAATGGACCAATTTCAATAGAATTTATACCGAACTGAGGCTGAGACACCCCATTTCTGGTCCACCAAGTATGATATGGCTATGTTGACGGAAACACCCGCAATAAAAATCTGAATTAAAAAGTATCCAAACTTCAAATGAGGTATTTTCCAGAAGCGAATGAGCACAAAGCGCCATGCTAAAAGCTGCGTATATAACACCTCTGTCACACCTTCACTAAACCCAAAATTAATCCTAGAAAAATTTAACTCCCGCTTTACAAAATCAAATGAATTTCGCCGCATTCACTGTGCAAAAACAAGACTTTACTTTGCACTGTGCAGTGCTCGGCCAACGATGAAAGCTCAAAGATATCATAGATAAAACGGCTGTAAATGAAATTACGCACACTTATCGGTTGTTTCAAACGTTTTGGCACCCAATTTTCCCCTTCAATAAGCTTCACTTTACCGACAGTTATTTCATTTCCAACCTCTGTTCCGAACACCAAGAATTTTTTATTTATGACGCGAGAAAATGTGTGGCTGATAATTATGGTAAAATTAAAAAAAACAAACACATTTTTTATGCAAGAGATCATACATCACATCGGATTTTGTTCTGGCATTCGTGCACGAAAGCAAGCAACGTTTTTGCGGGAAGGTTTGGAATTAGATCAGCTGCGGCGGTCCCTACAAAATCAGAAATTAGTAACTCTGCTTTACTCGCACTAAGACGACAGCCAACTGAGCAGTACAACACCTAACAGCACTCTCACAACACACATAAAGTTTGTAAAAAAAATTTACAAGTCGAAGAGAAATGATGACAATGTTTTTTTATAAAACTGTGAAAGGTTGCAGGAGAAAGCGGCCAAATGTTTGGACCACGTAAATAAAAGTTTCATCAGTATTACGATTTCCTCATTGAAGCTTAATAGTAAGATATTAGGTCTAAAAGTATGACTCCGCCGTTTTTTTGTTTTGCATTTTTTACAGGTTGGAATACAATTTAGCAATTTCTGTTTACATGCTATAAAAGGACGTTGAAAACGCTATCTAATGATATATGCTTCGTACAGTGAGGCCTTATAGGAAGGTTTTTATAAAGCTTCAAAGATGATCAACTTCATCTTAAGAAAAGGTGACTTGCGGGAAACTTTATTCTGCACGTGTAATGTGAGGAAAAACGCCGATAACGCATCGAACGTTTACACAAGCTTGTGCTAGTTGTGCCTTGTGTGGAAAAATCCGGCGGGAATGGCTTCAACGGTTCAAAACCGGTGATCTTCACACCCATCCAAAAAAATTTAAGATGGAGATTATTCGATAAAAACAATCCCCAGACGCAAAAAAAAGTTAGCCGTGAAGCTAAAGCTGACTTAGAAAGCAGTTTCACAGAGTGTGCAACAACAGTGAAAGACGCAGGGAGCAAGGAGTTGGGTACCATATTAATTGACCTAAAACAATATGCAATATTTTTATGGAAAGACAGAAAAGAAATTCTTTTTGCCTCAATTCGTGACCGGGGGCAAACAATAAATGAATTTTGACAACAGTTACAGCTACCGGAATAAAAAAAATTTTTCCTGTTTTTTGGTCATTTCAGACTCTATGTTGAAAAACTGGCCAAGGCACGCTACAACACCTAAGGTTAAAGGTCTTACCCTACCCGCTATACTCTTCTGACACCACACTTTCAGAATAACACTTGTTTCGACCGATGAAACCCGATCTGGGGCAGCTGCGCTTCGCTGAATACAAAAATGTCCAAAATTGGCCCGATGACTAAATTGCCTCAAAACAAAAAATCGTTTTCACTGGTGGTATTGAAAAGTTGCTCAAATTGTGGGAAAATGTCGTAGTTAATAATGGTAATAATAATTAAATGAGCTTTAATGTAAAAATTTTTTGTTTTGATTAAAATTGTCAAGCCAAAAAAACGGCGGAGTCATACTTTTAGACCTAATAATACTCGAGCAGTCTATGTAAAGAGGAAGTACCCCCAAAGTGCGGCGCTCACAAGGGAAGTCGTTCAGATCGCAAATGAGTTGAGCTGTAAGAGCGGTATATTCTGATTTTCCATATTCGAAAACGGTAAGAGCTAAAACAGTTTTTCCGTCTGGGCCCTAGTTTTCGAGAAAATCGACCGAGTTTGACCGGAAACCCAGCTAACAGGGGAGATACTCCAAGTGCGACGCTCAGATTTTCTTTAAAATTTGCACACACGTCGGGTATGGACTAAATATCAATTCCTGAAAGTTTTAGCTCGCGCTTTGCGGGCGCCGCCGAGATATCGAACGCATTTTGCCTCCGAGAGAGCACGCTAAACGTGGAGAGCAGTCAGAGAGAAAAACGCTTTTTGGCCATAACTTTGTCAGTTTCGTGCGGAAAAATTTGATTTTTTGTAGAAACATTATGCTTTACGATAGAAATAAGCATGAAACTTTTCGTGCCGAAGTTCGGCAAAAAGTCCTAAATTTTCGCCGACTTTCGATTTAAAAATCTCGGTTGTTTCTGCAAAGCGCGAGCTAGGATTCTCGCATATATCTTAGAAAAAAATATTCTATAATATAAATTTGTGCCAAGTTTCATCAAAATCTGAGCGTTGCACATGGGGTACCTCCCCTGTAAGTGACAGTCTTACAGAAGCCTACACTGGCTTGAAACAGCCCAAGTTCTTACGACCTACAGCTGTTTTCTTTCTCCGACTACAAACCCTCATTGCCGTTTCCAAAGAAATTCCGAATAATTTATGCACTCAGCGTCAGCGACGGAAATGCCGCGACCCTGCTGTTTTCGGCCACCGGTCGGGATTACATCCAAAACAAAATTTTATATTTTATTTTTCGGGCTGAGAACATAATTCCGCTGCCATAGCCGGTAAACAATGCCAACCCGCGCCATTCGGGGGGGGGCTAATTATTCGCCCGAAAGGTGGTGTCAATAAGGAATGCGGAGTAATGAGGCCTGTATATAGTCAAACCGTTCTATTTTCAGTATTCAGAAGGAAGATTATTGTGTTGGGCGAAAGAGTAAGTGCTATGTTGGTGGAAATCGGGTGTAAATGGCCATTATAGCTTGTCGTGATTATGGACACCGCAGACAGAAAAGGCTTTTTTCAGCTCTGTGATGCTTTTTGATACTTTTTGACACCATATGTGGCGCTTCCGGTGCAACGGTTTCAACAATGTGCAGCTTTTATCAGCACTTGATTCCAACCCAACGAAATACCTCTATAACTGGAATGAAAAGTCTCCCACACTGATATTTAACCCACGGTACAAAACCTACGCAGAATTGCTACAAATTTTGTCAGACGACTTGAAAATTTCCGTAGTCTATTTCGCAGTTTTGCTGAAACTCACTTTGTAGGAAGAAGCAGCAGCTCTGTTTTATTTGTATTTTATGGAGGTGGATGGGCTTTTTAATCATTTCTCTGTCTGGTATCTGTTCGTTATAAAACTTGGCTTGTATTAAATCAAGAAATATAGTTGAACAAGGGCCACTTAGTTCTTCTTAAAGCTCTTTTTAAGCTCCAAAGACATACGTGTTTGATCCCGAGCATGTTCTGAACCTTGGAGATCTGAACTCGCTCTAGTCGGGACCATCACAGGTACGCAATGGTCTAAAGTGTGGCTGCGACGTCTTTCTTAAGCCGAAAATCGCAACGTTTTAAACTTGACGCTAAAGATCTTTACAGTTTCTGCAAGCAAAGGCTAATGTGTATTATCGAAATATTCTATTTTGAACTAACCTTTGCAGAGTTTAAGCACCTCCTCTAATAGCCAGAGGGCTGTTATTTTCATCCGCTTAGAGCTCCCTCCACCTGACGCTGCAAAATCCACCGTATAACTTTCCCATGTAATACTTGGTCTTCAAAATATTGTGTGGCGTTCAGTTTCTTCACTTTTTGCAAATTAATATATCTGTATTGTATTTAAAACCCACAATTTTTCACAGTAAAACTTCTTGTTTTTCAGTACCCCAAATGCCACGCTGATTGTCGGATTTTCTTTCAATTCTGCACATACTATGGGCATAGGCCAAATATCATATCATTTCCGAAAATCTCAGCACGCGCTTCACAGAGCCAACAAGTTCATCGATCTTTGTTGCTTGTTGAAAGGCGGAGAGCGGTCGCAGAACATGATATTTTTTTGTTTCGAATTTTCCTATTTTGTACGGAAAAATTGTTTTTTTCGAAACATCTACGGTGGAAATACAATAAAACTTTTTGTAAAAAATTGGCTAAAAAGCATGAAATTTTTCCCCTAAACACCTCGGTCCATTCTGTAACGCACGAGCTATATAGAAGCCTTGAATACGTCTTTCAAGAGCTTGCACTAAATTTGCACCAAGTTTCATCAAGACTTTAGCCTTGCACTTAGAGTACATCCCTTGTCCGTTCGATTCCAAAAATATCTCGGACAAGAGGGCAGCGCCTTGAGGGCTCATCTCCGGCCGCTTCGGGCGGTTACCATGGCCCAACCTGCCTATTATACTAATTATCTGTGTGCGATGCGGGCCCACCCTTCTTGAATACCGGCCCTTGAGCAGGTGTAAAACTTTAATTCGAGCGGCCGCCGAATGGTTTTTGAGGTCCACTTAGAGGGGCCGCTGTAAAGTGTAGGACGGCCGTCTTACGTTGGCCTCGGCGCAATTATTTTAGGTCTTACTTTGGGTTCGAAGGTGTGAAGGTATGTATCATTGTATCTGTGGGGAATCTGCTTCTTTAAAGGCGGGAAGAGTACGGTAAGAACGTGAGACAAGTCTGAGATCTTTAGAGAATATACGTACATGTTGTACCCAATATGTAGTCGCTGCAGCCTTTAACAATTTCAACGGTCTGTAGCTGACAGTGACAATGCTTTAGGTGATGAAACCTGACGCAAATTAAGATTTATTCTTTTTAAGGTTTTTACAAGACTCCTATCTCGCGCTTTGCAGAAAAAGCCGGGATTTTCAGATCGAAAAATAGCGAATGTGTTACCCCTTTTTGCAAACTTTGACACAAAAAGTTTCCTAGTTATTTCCACTGTACAGGGTGCGCCAAAAAAAATGGACAGAAATAAAAACGGTTGTGTCTCGCCACGAAAACCGTAACGAGTACGGAAAAAGGGGCGATTACGACCGCAAAGGACCCATTTGCAAACCCTTTAAATCTCTTTTTTCCTTTACCACCAGTTTTTGCAACATGGACGAAAAACCAAAGAGGTACCTAGTTGTGCCTTTATTTTCTATAGAATTTTCTCGGAAGAAAATAGTTTGACGTTGCGGTTCCCTCGGTACAACTGTAACCCGAGCTTCGGATAAGTTCGAGGATGTTGATAGCGTCCAGAAGTTTGCTAGGGAGTGATAAGCCCAGGACAGAAAAAACTCCGGCTCGGAAGAAGAGCATCGGAAGTCGGAGTGACCCAGATCCTTGCAGATCTTTGGAACGAATGGCTTCTGAATTGAATATCTCGGAGTTGTCGGTCAGAAGAATTGCAAAAACCGACATGAGGTGTTCCTCATATTTTATTCTACGCGTGCCATGCGTTGATTCTACAGAAAAATGCAAGGCGCGGCTCCAGTGCGTCCAAAACTTGAGAACAGAAGCCCCTGACACGGTCGTTTTCACGGGTATCCACCGTTTCCGCTTTGAGCCCTCGGCTCTCCGCCGAAAACGCAGGTTTAAGCTTGAAACTTTTTGACGCTATAGAAGAGACATAGATTTATTCAGAAGAGGCTGTTTGAGCCAATTGGAGTTAACGGCGGCTTTGCAGCGTAACTTTTGATAAAATCATTCATTTTTTGTCCAAAATTTTGAAATTTTGTCACTACCTCGAAGCATGATGATGTCGGAAAGATAAAAATCGGTGTGTTTAGTACGTACTCGGTCGGGTAACAACCCAAAGCTTAACAGTTATCCAAAGCCTAATCAGTTTCTCACTACAAATTTTTTTCTGGTTTTCGAAGTTTTGAGTTTTATTTTTTTACCTCAGCAACGCAAGTTTGGATGTCCGCGGCATTGAAATGGAAAGTTACTATTACTATTCCTTTGCATATCTGATAGTACTCGTCTTAACGTATTCGGCAACTTTTATTTGAAGTTTTGGTTACGGCTCAAAAAATATTTATGCCTGATTTCCCAAAGGACCCATTTTCGAGAATTGTGATCGGGACATGGTCAACTTGAACCTTCGAGAAAAAAAGTTGCAGTAAAGTTATACCTCCATTCTTAACGTGAATATACTGTTTGAACATCGCTATTTATTGGACCAAAACGTTTCCTCAAATAATCTACCCAAGAGCCAGATATCTGCAAAAAATTTTTGTCCATTTTTTTTGGCGCACCCTGTAGACAGTAATGTTTCCGCAAAGAATAATTTCTTCTTTGAAAAAACTGGTGAAGATATTGCCAAAAGGTGTCTTTCTCTTGATCGCTCTCTGCGCTCTCGTACGATATCACGGTTTCAACCCCAAAGCGCGAGCTAAGACTTATACGAATTGATATATAGCCTATGTCCGAGATGTACGTTTAAAGCAGGCTTGGCCGTTCCACTTGGGAACCTTTCTTCTCAGTCAGTTAGTATGAACAAGATGAGGACCCCTGTGCAACAAGTCTTTGCTAGCGCCCATGTCACATTCTCTTGAAAACTTGTCTGTCGTATTACCTCGTTTCAGACTCCTACAGTATTCCTAATCTAACTAAGCAGAGCTCTAACAATTTTTTTGCGCTTTTTTTCCGTTTTAGTTAATTTACGACCGCTTGTTACAACGCGCTATGTAGAGAAACGCCGGAGCCCGCATATATACATATTTAATTAGCTCAAACTTTAACACGCCATGCTATTGAGGCAAAATTGAGAACGACTTATGTGTACTTTGAAGACTGAATGTCAGAGAACATAGACGACTTTACAAGAGCGTTGTAACAATTTTTTTTGCAAGGAAATAGTTCAACGTCCGGAAACCCAACCAATTTTTGCCTTGCCTTTATATTTTTGCAAATACCATTGCATCTAATATAGGAAAATTTTGATCCATTACGCTGCGTTCTAAACTTTTATGTCATCGTTTAATCGCACGGTTCTCGTCTAAACCTGTAAAACTGCTGTCTAAATATCACACTCGCTTCCATTTTGAATAAATCCAAAACAAACTGAAGACTTTATAGCGTCATTTTATTTACATTGCAGAAGTTTAATCACATGCATGAACTATAGACAACGCGTTCTTTGAAATTGTTCATTAAGCACTTTGTTGCACGAAAATTCCACCGGATCCTTTGTTGCGCAGGGTTATCACAATCTTTCCAGGAGGTTTGGCTCTGCCTGCTCTACCGTTCTTTTTCTTCGCTGATTTCTTCTGCGTCTTAGATTTGCAGAATCCGCATGTCTTTGAACAATTTTGCTCCTTCTCGAATTTTGTGTAATATTGACTTTCGCAGTATCCGTTTTTCATCCATATCAAGCATCTGAAGTTGAGAACAAAATTGGAAACGATTGATGTTTTTGTATAGTCAGAATATTGATAGGTTAGGAGATTACATTATTGTAAAATAATGATTAGATTTCCTAAAGTCTATCTAACGCCGCAGATCCGCAAATTTCACAGCGAAATCTTGGCAAGGGTTTTTGGTTCGGTCCGGAAAATTGGGCTTGCTTACAAAGAGAAAAAGTTGTAGCACCCAAATTGCAAAAAATGAGGGGGAATTTTTACGCAAATGTAGCATGATATGGTGACGGTAACACTGGGTTGTGCTAACAGTCGTTTTCATATACAGTTATTACATATTTTATGCTTTCAACATGCTAAAATCAATCGTGCCAGAAGCCACGGCTACTAGCCCGTTTGCAAAGTTGCTCGAGTGATCTCGGCGACATTCAGTGTGAGAAAATAAAAGTTCACTTTGCACTATGCAATGTTCAATTTTTTGCACACTGCAATCGGCTTTTTCGGCTGAGCTCGCACCCGACTATCTTTGCACAACGCATGAACCACTCCAGGGACTGTTGAAACGGACTAGTGCCTTCGAGTGCCAGTGATTACTCTTTCCGCTCCATGCCAAGATTACCTGTCAGTTCGATCCTCACAACTCTTCTTGCAGCCGCATGTCTTTTCGCAAAACTGTTTTAGCACCTCGCCGAACAGCAGGGAATTACATTCCGAAGCGAAACGTTCGCAATGACTCCCTTGGTCCTCGCATGCGAAGGCTTGACGAATTGAAAGCCACAGAAATACCATGGGAAGCGTGAAGTTAGACATTTTGCATTTAATCATGACATACGTTCTGTTTTAAAGGCTGCACGCCGTTAAACCGTTATCGGATTTGATGGAGATGCGAGCGGCTGAGAAAACAAATGTTTCGCTGCAGGGAATGAACTGTTTCCGATATAAGCTTGATCATTCCTGGCAATAAAGGGGTGAGACTTGTATTTCCCAAGGTTTATTTTAAATTCTACGAAGACCTTTTTATAATGGTAAAATCTTATAAGCTTCGGAATTAGAATACTTGAAAAAGTCACCAAAATTTACCATTGGAACCTGTTTTGTGCGGATCTATGAAAACGTAGTTTAGACGGCGTTTGTGCTTGCTTATCATAACGTTTGCCTTGCACACAAAAAATCAAAGAATTTCCCGCAGAAACGTCAGAATTTTTAATCGATTTCGACACAGGATAAAAAAATTGTAGAGTGGTCGTCTGTATGTAGTATCAGTTGTCGGGAAAATAATGAGCGTTCTGTCGCATCCAAAACCGCATTGTCACCGGGAAAATGAATTGTGCCGCGACAAATCAAAGTGTCCGTTTTCAGAGCCTTATACATGACCATTTTTTGATTCGTTTCCCTTTCCATAGTTGTGATCAAAGTGAGAGTCGTTGTGATTTCCTCTGCTTGTAGAGTTAGTCGCGTTTATTTGCAAATAAAAAATTATATTTGATTGAACAGCGATTGCCATGATTAGTGCCTCGATTGATGTTGAATTCATTGTTTTGATGATGGCATGTATTGATCATCAAAGTAGATGGAGTCGTTACAATTCTCACACTCGAACGCCTTTGTATCTGTTTTTTGGATTCAGGGATTCTTCAAATTCAATTATTTACGCGCTGTGCAACGTTTCGGCAGAAAAATTAAAATTTTCCATGCAGAACAGTTTTGGGAAAAAACCGTTTGTTGTCCGGTCATCTCTCCTCATTTTGCTTTCTCTCTCAAAACGAAATCCGCTTAAAGTCCGCCAAAAAAAACTGCGGAGGCTAAAGCTTTCAGAGAATAATATGTGGCTAGTTGAGAACAATGCAAATTTAATTTTCTTGAAAAACTAAGTGCATCCCCTAAAAGACGTCTGTTGTCAGTTACAAACATAAACAATAACAGCGATTACAAGTCTACACAACTTCAATTAAAAGCTGACAATCCGATCCGCCTGCATTTGCTTATTAACACCTTGAAGATGTAATCTCCGGCACCCCGCCAATTAGGCACATAACCTTTTAGGTTATTAATAAAGCCCCACGCAATTTCGGATAGTCATACGAATCGGCTTATATTGACAGTCCAAAGGCTTTGCAAAGCGCTACAAGGGCTTCTTCATTTTGAATTTTGGCTTTTGCCGGAGGGGAAATCTAGAGATCACTGTTTGTATTGCATAACTATTTTTATTTTTAAATTGAAATAGATATAATGTTAATACGTATTTTACACTAAATTTATTACTGCATTACCCATTTATTTTTGTATTATGCACCTAAATATTTCTACTGTGACTACTGCTACTGATTATTATAAACGGCGACTCTTTATTTTCTTGAACGGCGATCACACGGGCTTTGAAGCCGGCTAAAGTTTGCGACGGTGGCAAATAGCCGGTGGAAAAAGAAATGGTCCCGTTGTTCGCCTGTTTGAGAACATAAAATGGTCGCTAATTATATAGAAGGACACATAGGTAAGTTAAGGAACGGAAACGGTTAGAAGACATGCTGATCGAAGTCCAACGCTCAGGCTTTGATAAAACTTTGCGTGCATTTATAACATAATAACAGGTTGCCCAAGAAGTAATGTCGTTTTCGAGAGGGGCAGCTTCCAAAGTCTATAAAAAAGGAAAACGACAATAAAATCTAGAGATATTAAACTGTTTTGTAGCTGAGAACTCAAGCTTTCGTTCGGTATAATATTTGCCATATTTGGATCAAATTACTGTAATTTAGCCTTAATTTTCCGAAAAGACGTACCCAAGATTCATGTCGTGCGCTTTGCAAAAACAACCAAAGATTTTTAATAATATTTGTATTGGAAAGGGCATTTTTTGTGCAAAAAAAAATTGGCGAGGAATGGCAAAACAACGTCCGTCTCACTGACCTCTCTGACCTCGCTTATTCTTTCGTCGTCAATGGTGGCCTCAGCTGTCCCTGCAAACCGCTAGCTAAAACTTTTAGTCAGGTTTGCAAACTAGGCCCGACAGATCACTGCAAAGCGCGTGGTAGCACTTTCCGAGCTCAATAGCCGGCGTCGCGACACTTCCGGGAAACCACTTTTCAGTCGACATTATCCACGATTTTCCTCCCATGATCTACGAAGTATGATAGAAATTCTGCCTTGACAACTCCCTAGTACTGACAAATACAGGAACTTATTGAATTCATCCACCGCTCTCAAATTTATGGGAGTTTGTTTCCAAAAATGGTGAAAATGCCTGGTTAACTTTATTGTCACTGTTCAAGTCACTTATGCACCCGGAAACTTAATTTGTAACATCTCACTGCCAAATATTTACTATTGTAAGCAAACGTTGGCTGATTTCCAAACATACCGGCAAAATCTCCAAGGTTCTTCGAGCTCACCGCAAAGTGGTTGCCCACAAGTGTGGGCGCGTCATGTGGCCTAGATGTTTGTGTGTTGTGTCTTGATTTTTGTGCTAAATTTAGGCAAATCTAAGCGTCGTACTTTGGACAATTCTCTTGTACGGAGACGAAGAATTGGATTATATTTGCAGGCCAGATGTTATGGAGGTTGAAGGTGGAGAAATAGGAAAAAAAGCCTCAGAATGGAGGGAGTTCTCCGATGAAACTTGGCAAAATTTATTATAGATCAGACTATTATGAAAAGTACGTATAAAGTTCGACTTGCAGAAAACATCAAAATTTTTTTGACTAAAATTTACGAAAACCGTAAAAACTTTTTTGACAATTGAGGCATGAAAAATTTCACTTTTAAATAAACAAATAACAACATAAATTTCTCAAGTGCGTCTATCATTTTGTGTACCCCAAAAAAATGGAAAAGCTGTCACACCTCAGTCAAGACAGAATGTTGTTCCAAAGTTGCTAAGGGACATGATTTCTCGTTTAATTTGCCACATTTCATCTGTTGAACATTTTTGGCTATCATTCAGTATAAGGAAGATAATCGCTAAAAATAGGGTGCGTCTATCCTTTTGTGGAGCAGTGTATTTCCAGCACAAGAAACGCATGTTTTCATCAGTCTATTTATTTGGTTGCCAGCAAAGTTCTTAACGATTATTGAATTCAGTTCCGTCAACCTTTTCTTCTCCCCCATTCTTCCCGACGCCATAATTAATTTTCCATCGATTTTCCCCGCATGTAGACAGTACGAGGCAAGGGGCACATTCCCGGGTTCAGACAGATTAGCCAAAGTGCATTCCGAGGGGCTTTTTGTTATTTTCTCTGCAAAACGAATTCACAAAAAAGGAATTCGAATGCACTTTTTGTTGTCCGCTTTTCGTGTTTTTCCGGCGGACCCATGAATTCGGCGCCACGCGGTCGGACGGATCACTCGGAAAAACAACTTGCGATTGAATGAAATTGCCATGAAACATGATTTATGTTGCATTGCAAGACCCGAGGGATCGCAAAGGTTGGGCTGATGAAATAGAGCTGGCCGTATGCCAGTAGAAAGCAGTGTTAATTAAACTGTCGGAAATTATTTTCGGCAGGTAGAGTTGCGCGAAATACGACTTTCAGAATTTGATGCGGTCTAGTGAAAATCGAATGAAACTTGATCTAGATTCAAGTTTCCTAAATATGAGAGAGCTAGCTCGCGCTAGCATAAACAACTGACATTCTTGGTCGAAAATTGGAGATAATGTAACAATTTTTTCGAGTTTACTCATGTAGAGTTTCACGCCTATTTCTACAGTAGAGGGTAATTTGCCCATAAAAAAAATAATTTTTTTGTGTGAAACTAGCAAATTTATAGCCTAAAAACGTCTTTTCTTGATGACCGCTCTCGGCGTATTGCGCAATCTATTCGCAGTAAAAACCTCTGAATTTTTTTCTAGCAGAAATTGGCCTATTTTAGGATCTAGCTCATAGAGAAGGGCTAGCTCTACGTTAGCAGCCATGAAATGGAAAAAAGAAAGGCCACATCAGAAACGACATGAATCAACTTAAAACACCGAAGAAGCCGTAAAAATTTCAACCCACCTGCAAGTTGCAACAATGAAACAAGAAGTTCGACGAAGGCATAAGTACCATGACTGACATAATAGACGTATTATTTTGTCTGTTTGGAGCTAAAAATAAAACGTTTTTAAAATTTAAAAAGCACAAAGAAAATCTCGTGTAAAAGTAAACCGCTGTAAAACGGATAAAACTCATAATGATTCGTCTTTTTGCGGTATGGATCCTGCCATAAATTCCAAAACTTACACATCAAATATTTGACGAATTGTCACTGCAGTAGCTCAGCAATTCTTCAACTAGTTCAAGTTCCTTCAAAATGACGTCATAGCTAGTCATCAATTTAAATTTCGTTAGATGTTGGCCCATCGTGCCTTCAAGGTGCCTTGCGTTGACGTTCCGTTTAGGCCCACAACTAACTTACAAAGTTGCACACCGCTTTCAAGATTTTTATATACGTTTCTCACTGGATTTTTAAAAATTTCTCAACGCATGCATCAGTCATAACCCAATTTTTGCTTTTTTTTATAAACTATCTACAGACGACGTATTTTACCAGAAATTTTCCAACGCTTACCGCATAAACTTTCCATTTGAGGTTACCATCAGTTAGTTTATAAACGTGATGAGGACACAGTCAAATCAACCAACCATATGAAGGATGATTAAAATTGTTTCCATACGACTGTCCGTCCAAACAAAACGCTCATACCATACCGCCCTTTCATCATGCTTACCTCATGATTATCAACATTTTTATCCCCAGAACCCTCGCTTTCTCACACTCACCTCCTTTCAAACGCATCTCATCCGCCTGCAGATCGTCCTCCTGCTCCGGGATCTCTTCCAGCTTCACCAGCGCCGCCGAAGCCGCAGTGTCTTCCAGCTCGTGGAGCTGAGTGTTCAACACTCGCCGCTTCTCCACGAGAATGCACTTGTTGCATTGGCAATTGATGAACGCGCATTCGCATTTGTGGTTCTTCCGCGGCTCCAGACGGCCGTGATTCAGACAACGCTGACAGTAATAGACGCGTTTGTTGACGCCTGAAAAAAAATATTTAGTGGCTGGCTGGAAAGACAGAAAAAGTTCAAGGCCTTTTTGTATCGCCATGACTATCGCATCTTTGCTGAGACAGGGGTGCTAAAGTTGGCGTTATGGTCAAAGAATAGATCAAGGAAAAATCCCCGACTTGCTACTAGTATCAAGCTAAAGAAATGCTTCAAGCGCGACGACCAGGTTGTGATCAGACTTGACACAGATCTGGATGTATTCTAACACGTCTGTGAAACATTTTTAGTCCGCGCTTTGCAGAAACGGCTGGGATTTTTAGATCGAAAGTTGGCAAAAATATTACACTTCTTTGGGAATTCTGCCATGAAAAGCTTCATGACTATTCCTACCGTAGAGCAGGTATAACGCGGTCACAAAAAAATACATTTCTTTCGCCCGATAATATCAAAGAATAGCCAAATTATTCATACGAAAAATGCTGGGATTTTGCAAGTAGTCTTTATCTCTTTTTTACGGGCAAAAATATTCAAAACTCACCGCTAATCTTGCTCGCCAATTGGTTGACGTTGAGGGTGCTCAAGGCGCTGACGGGATTAAACATGTTCATCATTGAGTAGTAGGTTGTAGTTGGATGATTAAGCTGTGAAATACGTTTGTACCGTTGTGTGCTTTTATAGGCTTGTATGTGAATTTGGTTTGGAAGGTTGTGCTGTCTGAAAAGCAAAGATATTAGGTCTAAGGGTTACAATACGCGGTTATATCGATTATACGATGATGTGAGCACGTATTATTATCAAAAATATTGTGATTTTAAAGTAGCATGTAGGAGAAATACAAGAGTAAATTTTAACAAAAAGACCTGTTTATAACGAACGATTTCAACGGTATCAAGAGTCAATGTGTTCCCAAAATAAATCTCCCTCCCACAACGAATTTAAATAATCTTTTGGTCCACTGCAATTCGAGATGACTGTAGGTTTAAATGAGGTTTTTTCGAAGATAATTATCGCACCCCCAACGTTGACATTCTGCGAAAAAGCACCCAAAAATAACACTTAAAAATTCCCCATTGGCCTTCGCTAATAGGCCCAAGGCCAGGGTGGCTTTCCGGCAAGACAAAAGTGGAAGCTCCTCTTCCCACGTCTGCAAAAGCGACAAGTACTTAATACAGATGACAAAACAAGGTGCGGACCACATTCCCTTCCACTTTCTTTTTTCCGCCGCCCTTTCGGCCCGCTTCCGCTCCACCGTAAATAGCGGCGAATGGCGGGGCCGCGTATATTATTGCAGAACGAATAACTGTGCACTTCCTGCTCCAAGTGCAGTTTTGTTATTTTTTTTTTAGTGCCCGCTAGACAGTCACGGTCTTTGAGGCATTCGTGTGCCGAATGGCAAAACAAACATCCAACAAGCGGAGGTGCAAGTACCGTACTCCGCCGTAGCGCGACGTGTTTTATATTTCTTTCCGTTTTGGCAAAGGAATGGAGAGCAGGTCAAAGCCAGAGTCAGGTATACGATTTGTGAGGCGTAGTGAAGGTTTTGGCATTACAGAGTCTTATAGAATAGCATGGTGAAGTTAAATATGGGTCCCTGTAGAGGACGATATGTGACAATAGCCAAGAGAACTACAGGACAGCCAATAGTACCACAATTGCTACTTGTCCAAGGACACCATATATGATAGCATGATAGCTCTTCACTATAACAGCCATGTATTTCTCGATAAACTCTGGTGGAAAGCCGCTGAATTCTTTTGCTACCAAAGCTCCAATTTTCTAGTTTTAACTTGAGGATATTCTAATATATTCTAAAGGTCAAACAAACAAAACGAAGAGACATAGGTCAATCCAGCGCATTTCCTGAAGCGTTTAGACTTTTCGTCCACACGCTATCGATTTATCAAAAGAATTCAGACATCAAAAAAATTTTTGGAAAACCTTTTGGAGGACAAGTAGGTCATAAAAGATCAAGAAAATATCATAGTATTACATTATGAGCAAAAAGTAAATCTTTGCTCCGGCTAGCCAAGGAAAGATAGCCAAGGATCTTCTCCAAGATTATATTTGCGACAAAACGCCACATTGATTCAGCCTGGAAATAGCCCCCGACTATGCTGAATTGACGTGCCACAGGAAGTCGGGGAATGACCTTTGCGAAAAAAGTCTGGCAGTCCCAGACGCTTGTGTCACGTAAAAAGCGAGTTGCACTATGGCGGATCGCGAAAAAACGCGTGACGAGCTCGGTTGTTTACCAACGCAGTTACAAACAAAATTACAACCAGCGTTCCCAGAGGAATTCGAAATGCATAAAACGTGGTGAGTGATACCCAAGGGTAAGAAGCAAGATAAATAAAAAATGGGGTAAGATGGGACCAAGGAGATCATGGAAGGATAGCGCGCGTTTTTTTTAGCGAAAGTAAGACTTGCAAAATGGGATGATACAAAAAATTGTTGAAAAATGGCTTATCATTTATGAGTATAAAATACCAGGATAGACAAAGATTGAAGGTTAAAAATTTGCCAAAAATAAGCTACATTTTCCGTAATTTTTGATCTAAAAATCTCATTCGTTTCTGTAAACGCGAAAATCGCATATATCCTATTTTTCTAACAGTAAGGTATATGCGCGTATACCTTATACCTTACGGTTAGAAAAAATAATCTATTGGTGCCTACATCAAAGTCTAACCGACGCACTTACTGTTAGAGCACTTACCCAGTTAATATTGTGAAAATAAAATCATAGTACGTCCATCCCCTCCCCCGCTATTCAAAAATTATCCTTTTTGTAGCCCTTGTTAAATTTCTGCCCCATTTAGTGCACTCAGATTCGTCAACTTATCTGCAAACAAATATATTCGATATAATATTCCGTCTATGGCATGCTCAAGTATTACAAGCACGATATGCGACAAACAAGACTACTGTAGGCACGGAGACCTTCCATTGGTTTCTCTTTTAGCCCAAAAAATAAGCGCTAATCTTGTTTTTTACAGGACCAAAAAAATATAAAATGGCAACTTGTAATGAGTCAAAAGTAACGAACGATGCGGTGTTCGAGGATGACAAATCACAACCCAGAAGAGGGGAATCGTGTCTTTGTCTTTGAGAGGGGAGAAAGCAATTTTTTGGGTACTGTATCAAGTCTGAATGGTCAAAAATGGTTTCAAAATTTTTTAAGAAAATACTTTCAAAATACTTTATTTTGAAAAAAAAGGGCTGTTGAGGCGTCACATTGTCTAATTGTCATGTCAAATTGAGCTTTTTAAAATAACTAAACTGTTATTTTTCGTCAAGGAGGCCGATTAAATAGGAGGTAAAAATAGTTGCGACAAATATTCACGGTATTCACCATATGTAATGTAATATAGATGTTTGACAGCCTCGTATCTTAAAAAATAAGATTTGACCAAAATCATGGTAAGCTGATCCAATCAGGCTAACTTTTTAAAAAAAAATTGTCAACCTCACCACCTCAAAAAAAAAATTTTTTTTCTAATAAATTTATTCTGTTATTTCCATATTTTTAATCCCCTATTCAAAATTACCGCCTCTCTTTATTTGCCGCAATGTTATACTATGTGTTTTCTGTGCTCGCCGTATCCAATCCCAATTTAATTAATGTGAAAACAAAAATAACTTGAGACATGCACTCAAAACAACCGAGTTCGGAACCAGTAACGGCCCTTTCCTCGCCAACTTTTAGACCGTCTGCGTGTCCCATTCGACGAATGGAGAGGTCGCTGGGAAAAAAATATTCAAATGCATTCAAACATACATATGCATACTTTATGTGTATAAAACAAGAAAATTTTCGTCGTCGATTTCTCTAATATTCAATCATGGGACATAAATCTGCTCAGATTTTGATGAAACTTGGCACAAACTTATAATAGAATATTTTTTTTCTAAGATATATGCGAGAATCCTAGCTCGCGCTTTGCAGAAACAACCGTGATTTTTAGATCGAAAGTCAGCGAAAATTTGGGATTTTTTGCCGAATTTCGGCACGAAAAGTGTCATGCCTATTTCTAACGTAAAGGATAATGTTTCCACAAAAAATCGAATTTTTCTGCACGAAACTGCCAAAGTTATGGCCAAAAAGCGTTTTTCTCACCGCTCTCCACGTTTAGCGTGCTCTCTCGGCGGCAAAAATCGTTCGATATCTCGACGGCGCCCGCGCGAGCTAAAACTTTCAGAAATTGATATTTAGTCCAATCCCGACATGTGTGCAAAAGATAGTTTTACATACTGTTGGATAACAAATCTGTAAAAGAATGTGTTTTTTCAAAGCAAACAAAATTTACTCTCATAAATCTATAAAAAATAGTGCTAGTCCATTCGCAAAACGCTTACGGAATTTTTGCTATACGCTACTCTTTTCTTCAGCTATTTTTTGCACAAAATTCTGTATTTTGTCCCCTCTCACAGCCCAAAAACCAAAATTCCCGCCATTTCTCCACAAGTATGACCACACATCCAAACGCGTCGTATCCCTTGCTCAATGATTTCCAAAGGGCGAAGAATTAGCCAAATACGGTAGGTCGCACTCTAAATTGTTGCTAGCTACAATTTTTTTGGGCTCTCTTGTTATTGTAGATTGGTGTGGTAATAACAAGGGCTATTAAAAAAGTGAAATATATATATTTTTTTAAATCTAAACGTTTTTGTGTATAAAAATTAAAATTGTAGGAAAATTTTGCTCATAAAATACAGGGTGGGCCACTAAAACCTTCCGTCCTCTTTTTTTACATTTCTCCGCGGAGACTTCGTCGATTTTCATGAAATTTAGATTTTTCTGGAGCTGAGATGCGCCATTTTCAACCGGTTGAATTTGAGAACAAAATATCTTGTATTGATCTTTCTATGCCTTTCCAAAGTTTTTGAAAATTATTTTCGAGCCGAAACCGCTAAAACTTAGGAAATTTTTGGAATGATTTTGAAAACTCGCTCATTTTTTCGGGTTTTTGGGTGAAATCTTACTTGGTTTGCCTCATGTATTTGCAAAGTACTGTTGTAAAAACTAATCTATTTAACAATTTGAATATTAATATTTCTATCTCAGTTCGACGTGTCCACCTCCTCTTGCAGCACGAACTTGTAGGGGCTTTGAAAGTTAAGAACAGCTCGAATTGCGGATCGTGAACATGGTTTAACCTCAATCGAGCCTGGATCCAAGCCTCAATGCGCCAAGCCATGGTTTGTAGCCTTAATGTGGACTTTTTCACTCTTGTTGAAAAAAAAATTTTTTCGACATTCATACCCTAAATGTAATACAGACAACACTTTTTTTGCTTTTAACTTGCTTTAAACAAAGTTTAGAGAAAGCGTACGGAACTTTTTACTCCACGATTTTACCAAAAAAGCCCGAAATTTTCCAAGTCCGAGAAAGGCAATTGAAAATCATTCCAAAAATTTTCAAAGTTTTAGCGGTTTCGGCTCGAAAATAATTTTCAAAAACTTTGGGAAGGCATAGTAAAGTCAGTTCAGAATATTTTTTCCTGAAATTCAATCGGTTGAAAATGGCGAATCTCAGCTCCAGAAAAACCTAAATTTCATGAAAATCGGCGGAGTCTCCGCGGAGAAATCTAAAAAAAGAGGACGGAAGGTTTTAGTGGCCCACCCTGTACACTGTTTAAATTTTGAAAATTTTTTTTGGTGATAAAAAATTTTTATTTTTAAAATACGATAATATTAATTTAAAAAAAAGTTTTAAGAAAAAAATTTTCTAATTTAAAAAAAATTCAAAGATTTTTGTAATTCAAAAAATCCCAAAAATTTTGTGTAAATTGTTATTCCACAAGTCTAAGAGTCCCTAAAATCTTAGAGATGAAAGTTCTCGCACCTTGCCCTTTCCCTTATTCATAAATTTTTTGGGCCTTCATGTACGTTTTGTCGAGCAAAAATAGGCAGCGTATTTGCGGATGTACTAAAAAAGAAATTTTTCGAAAGTGCAGGATCGGGGACGGAGTAAACAACAAATAGTTAAAATGGAATGGCCCAAAAGAAGATGTGAAAGTGTAATGTAATGATGGAAAAAATGGTGATGGAATTGGCAAGGGGGCGAGGAGTTAGGGTATGGGGAGGAGAAAGTCATGATGACATCTTATTTTTGAAATTTTGCAAAAATATTTCGCAATTTAAATCTTTTATAAAATTAAAACGTTGGGTCTAGGTCATGTGTCAAAAAGTAAAAATTTTAACTCAAGGTTTGCAGTGTTAGACACTAAGCATCTCGCAATATTCAGGCACACGTCAATCCAAAATAGAAGAAAAAATTTCCCGCCTCACTTTGGTGATTCGTTCAAAACGAAATGTCACTATCCGATAAAAAGCATTTTTTATCCTTCTTCTTCCTTTTCGAGAAAAAGAAATTATTTCGGGCGAGAAAAAGTGCCGAAAATTTCGCGACATTTCGTCTCTTTTTTAATTCAATGAAAATGATACAAAGTCTCGAAACGGTTTAGGAAATGCGCTGGATTGACGTGAGGCATGGCTCCGGGCCGAGCTATGAAATTTAGGCCCGGAACAGGCCAGCCCAGATTTCAGCCATGATTACTGAGAAGCCGATCTTTATCGCCGATAGAGCATGCAATATTCGGAGAGCGATCAAAGAAAAAGCGCTTCAGAAAAAAACGGTTTCCCACCGTTTGCCCCTAAAATCTTGGGGCTTTCGACAAAAAACTAACTGGTTACGTCCCAACTTGACAATTTTTTCGACGACACAAAATGAAAAAAAACTTCATTTCGCTCCGAAAAACCCACACCCACTCCATTCCACAGTTACCGCTTATAACCCCCAATACCCCGCTCATAACAAGTTACTGTAGCACAACTTTCATTTGCATACGCACTACAAACAGCCGCAAGCACCGTCGCTAGCTGTAGAGCAAGGTTTTACAGCGATGATGTCTGAACTTTTGGATATTACCATAATATGTTAAAGTAAAGTAACGGAAAATAAACAGTCAGGAATGGAGGGGGTGTCCTTTCCGGATTAAATGTAAAAACAAAAAATAACTCAAAATAGGAGGCTTTTGCAACGATGACAAGAATGGTTTATTTTTGCAGACTTTAGAGTCTAAGTGTCCCATTCAGTAAGATTTTTTTAAAGTAGTCTAAAAATGTGTCGTCATGACGGATTTAGTTATAAAACGTAACCTGAATGTCACGATCGTATTTTACAAATAAGCAATACTAAATAAAATTAAAAAACTTTTTCAATTTCAAAGAAATCTGTCGGATGACGGATTTTTCGGAATTAAAAAAATCAAACAAAACTTCGTATTTTACAACAAAAAACAATTTTTTGCTTCTTAAACTTACGCTATTCACTGATTTTTTAATAATTTGGTCACATATGTCATTCTGACGGATTTTTTGGATCTTGAAAATTTTTGAAAATCTCCGTATTTTATGTAAATTTGAGACCAAAATAAAATCTGTCATGAATTTTTCAGTTGTAAAAAAATCCGTCATGATGACATATTTTTCCATAAACCATAGATAACCCCCATAAAGGTCGCAAAAAAGTTCATCCCGACCGAAAAAGGGAGGCAAAAACAAGTCGGGCTCCATCGTCCCGTTCCGAACGCTCCGTGCCCGCTTCTCGTCCTTTCTATTTTTGCGTCTTTTTGCTACAGGAGTGCACTTTCCTCGGAATATCTGTGCACTTTTTGTTTTCGTCCCCCTAGGCATTATGTTGGGGGGCAGGATGGAGCCGATGGTTTTTGAGACATTAAAGACGAGAGAGGAAAGCCTGTACACGGAAAGTTCGGGAAGCGACTACAAAAGGCAAAAAGAGGTACTGTAAAAGGGCAACGCTTTGGCACGCGACCTAACCAGTTTACTGTAGAAAAACGAAACAAATATAACGTGAAAGCAGAGAGCGCGTGAATCCAGCGTAGTTGAAGCTGCTTTCTGAGCGAGATTGAGTCAATGTGCGTTTCTTCACAAAGAGAATTTTGGAGAAAATCTTTGGCTGTGTTTTTCTTGGCTGGCCGAAGCAAAACTTTGCTTTTTTGGTCAGAAAATAACATTCTAAATTTCCTTTATTTTTAAGGCCAATTTTGCCCTTCAAACATTCTTTTGACAGAGTTCTGATATCTAAAATATTTTGGTCAATCGATAGTATGTGGGCGAAACGCCCAAACAGTTCAGGAAATGCGCTGGATTGATAGAATAAGATATAAAAGAGTAAGATATAAAAAGTCAAAATCGATTTTACCCAGTGAAAAGCATTATAAAAATGAGCCTGCAGAAAACAGAGTATGATTGCAGTTTGCAATTTTACTGCTGCATTGTAATTTCGCCCCTAGGCTTTGAATCGGTTACAAATCGAGAACTTAAAAATGAGCCTGCCCTTTGCAAGCTCAGACGAGATATTTTCTACAGAAAGTAAAGAGGTTGGTAATAGGGAATGAATCCGAACACAGCTTAATTTGCTGTCCAAAACGACCTTTACCACCGTAAATGCCTTATTGGCCTATGGCAGCTATTCGGAGTATCTCCGTGGCTTAACAAGACCTGCGAGCAACCCGTAAAGTGGTTGCTCGCAGGTCACTATTTTTGATTTCATACTGCATTTCGCTTCGAAAAGAAAGACCGCTCAATAAAAAATCATCTATGCCCTGCCATGTACAGCACCCGTCCAAAATGCCACCTAAATTCAAAGCCGCCCCACAATGATTTGCCATGCCCACCGCATCATTCAACGCCACATTAAGCCCGCACCAGCTCGGAAACCCCATCCTCGATTTGCGTCATGTTTTTGCCCGCAGTCCGCATGGCGAACGGTTGTTTGTGTTGCGAAAAGGAGGCAGGCCGGACTGCGAACCGTATGGTCCGTATGCGGGGAAAAAAGTTCATTTTGTCACCGGTCGAGCCCACAAAAATAGACATAGATCGTTCCGCTGTTGTTTATGGATAACGAGAATAATACAAAAAAAAACATATTTCTGGTCACTTATCGGTTTTCTGATGTAAAAGTTCGCAGGTTGGTTTTTGAATATGTAAACAGGGGTACTGTATGGAAAAGAGGCGGGAATTTACACGATTTGGTGATACGAACGTGGAGTACATTAGAGCGATGTTTTGTATCGGTCTGTCGGGAAAATAACGAGCACTCTGTCGCGACAAAAATTATCGAGAAAATGTATTGTTAAAATCAAACTGCTTTTCGCTTCAGCGACACGGTCGAAATTGTGCTCATTAATTTCCCGACAGATTTATTGACTAAGTATTAGGTATCAAAGACTGCAAAATTGTCATGTGAAAGAAGCTAGACGTACTGAGAAGAATTCACAGTTAAGAATTTGATAAGAATTGGCTCAAATAAAGAATTAAATTTATTAGAAATCATCAAGGCTTTGATGCCAAGAGTAAAGGACAACACACGTCAAAAAAATTCTTTCAGAAAATTGAAAAAACAAGGAATCTCGGATGATTGATTTTTTGCGAAGTGCCACAGAATTATCGAGACAGATCCTCTTCGAAAAAACATTTTTCTCGAAAAAAAAACTTTTTCTCTGGGAAAGTCTTCTTCTCGATAATTGACTCGATTATCGTGACTCGATAATTCAGCGACATTTCGTCAAAAATCAATGATCCGGGATTCCTTCTTTTTTTTACTTTTTCTTTGACGTGCAACATGACGCTCAAGAAACTTTTTCGTGCTCAGACATCCCTTCAAGTTATGAAAAAAATCTGGACGTTGAATATCGACAACTTCGCGCCGAAGCAAAAACACACACACACACACATGTGAGATGACTAAATGCTAAAGTATCACTACTAGTCGCGCCATAAAGTCCGCGGAATTTTGCACAATGTGCTTTCTTCTTTTCCGACTTCCTTTTTGGCATTAGCGACATCCCCTTTCAGCGAACTCACCCCGTGGCGCCGTCGAAAAAATTCTACAGGCTTCACAGCCTGACTGGTATCCCAATTCATTCTAAACGTCAACAGCCTCCCAGACTCTTTCAAAATCGTTGTCCATTAAGCTTCATCGTCCCCACGCCGATACTGTATCCCATCCTACGCATCACCTTCCATTGATAATCTCGCAATCCCCTTAAACTTCCTCGTTTCCGCAGACACATAGTCCCTAAATTGAATACTCCCCTTTTCGACAGACATTCCTTCTCAGGCCCACCCAGTTTTGGGGGCCACGATTGTAAAGTACAGAGGCGATTTTGTAGAGATTTTGCAGACGCTGTTTTTCGTGCGTGTAAATGTAGACGATATTATTAAAAAACGAACAAGTGCATCATATTATGATTTGATTTTTTATGGCAGGAAATGAAGTGCGAATTTGGGGGTATGGTAGAAATTGTGATTAAGTTACTGCAAAATGGTGTGCACAAGAAATGCCCGTACTGTAGAAGAAACAAGAAGACAGCTGGATGCGATTTTTTGGGCATTCTGATTTTTTTTTTGATCAGTACCAAAACTGCTTTGAGCCATTGTCGCAGGCGTTTTGTAATCATACAGCTTTTTGGATCCGAAGGCAATTTTTTGCTATTTTATTGATGATCCCTTTGGCGTGCTGTGTGAGCAATACACCTCTGCGGCTCTGCTAATATTCACCAATTCCTGGAAGCCAGTTCCCGCCTTTACATTACTGACCGAACTTCCTCATTTTCCATTCTCCGTTCCCTGCACGAGAGATCTTGGCTAGACTAGACATGACTCTGGAGCCGAAACAGTTTGAAAGGATCCAGGGGCGGCCCAACCACGGGCCCCGGCCCGGCTCCAAATCGTCCCTGGATGATTAAAATTCAGAGTCTCAAAGCGCAAATTGGGGCTGCACAAAATGATAGAAATAAAACGCAGCGCGAAGAAGCGATTGGAGTTTTAAAAGTACTTTAGGCAATGGTTAGTAATTTTTTGTTTTAAAAATGTATTGCTGATAACAAACAACTACGCTACACCTCGTAATGCAACAACACAGGCGTTCAGACACTATGCCAATTATCGCTTTAGGACCTGCTCCCACACTCTGACAGAGTTTTTCAGACAGTGATTACAGTACTCCCACGTCCCTAAATTATTTACCATCCATTTACGATCCCAACAACACGCCATGAAAACCTTGGCCGCGCCAGACAGTGTCCCTTCACACCGAAAAACGCATTATCACTTCCTGGTTTAAATATTATACTGTGAGCGGAAAGCCCTTTCAGCATTCCGCACGTACTGTAAACAAGAGCGAAATTGGCAGGCCACGGAAATTAGCGCAAAAACAAAGTGCAGACTCCGACTGTAATTGAAGCCCATAATTATAGATTTATGGTGCGAGTCCTGAAAATAGTGCATGCTCAAAGATATATTTGGGACATGGAATAATTAAAGAAAAGAGAGAATGAAAGCAAATCGAAAATAACGGAGGGATATACCAAACTAACTAAAAATAAAAAAATTTTTTTTTGTGAATTTTTGATTTTTATATCGTATAAACGAAGAGCAAGGATATTAAAAAATTTAAAAAATGGAATAAAACCTTTAAAAAAAGTTTTTTTCTAACTTTGGAATTTATAAAATCAAATTTTTCACCCAAAATATTAATAATTTTTTCAATTTTCCCCAAAAAAAATCGATAAAGAATAATTTCACACAAAAAATCGCCTAAATCCTACCGTATTCCGTTATATTCCCATTGAAACTTCACAAACTTAACTTTACCTACGCCAAATTCGCCTGTAAAATTTTGAAACCCCCCGTAAAATGTTCCCGACCTTGCCCAAACCGTCCGCCAGCCATCCGCCGTTCAAGGCCGTGCCCCGGGTGGTCGGCCTTTCCGAAGCTTTCTTATTGTCACATCTCTCCATAACGTTGCACTTGGGGTTTCACTTTCGGTCCGCTTCCCTTTCCCCCAAACATTTTTTGTTTCAACCAATCAGCGCAAAGTGCATGCGCCCTTTTTACGAACGGGTGTTTTGGGTAAAACAAAACTCGAAAAACAATAACCAACTTGTTGGGCATGTGGAGGAAAGTTCATGAAGACTTCGGAATGGGAAGAGGAAAGCAACGTGAAATATAATAACTGAGCGTGTGGCGTGGCTATTTATCACGATTATTATGAAAAAAATTTATTTCCTAACATAGCTATATTACTATGACAAAATTTTGGACAATTTACGGCGGGTTTTACATAGAAAGACGCGAAAATATGATTCTCAGAGGCTCTTTATAACCTGGCTACGTATAGGGCCTAGGCCACATATCAATGACTCAGAATTTTAGCCCACCGACTGCAAGGACTACCGAGACCAGTAGAAATAAAAAAATAAGGCTTTTTGCCAATTTTCGACCAAAAAATCTCGGTTAAATCAAATAAAAAAACAGAAGGTTAGAAGGTCAAATATTGCAAAAACATTGGCTTGGCGATATCTATATATAATCCCTTACTTACAATGCTTTTTTAGCAATATTTCCAAATCCAGAATTACTTTGCAACGATGACATTTAGCCCTTTCCGCCGGTCCGGCCTATTCATCCTTTCTATTCCGGCCATGATTCAAAGAGAAACGCCGATTCGAATTGCGCGCGAGGAAAGAAAACGGAAAATTCGAATTTATAAGCCATACCGGTGCTCAAAACTATACTACCAAAATTTACAATACATTACGATGTTTTTGACAGTCAAAACTTCTAATTAAATCAGCGAATAGAGAGCATGTAAAGAACTGAATCATCCACTCTACTCATTACTCAAGAACAATATCTTTTGACCGTTCGAAGGTCGAGGATTTGGTGGCATTTCTCGGATGGAAAGGTCGGAGAATAATAAGTCATCTTTTCTATTCTAATAAGCCTCGGGTTTGCTATTCCTGTAAGATTCGGGAGGATGATTCTACGAAGAATCAGTGAGTCAATCTAAGACGAATTCTTTGGGGAATACGGTCGGAAAAAATGCAAACACATACGTATTTTAAAAAATACGTCTATCTTTGTTAGTGCAAAGTTTGGACATGATAAATGACAAGTCGATTTACGTCATTCGTGGTTAATTTTTAAAAATGAAAAGTGAGGTAATGTCTACGTTTCTCACAAAGTTTTCACCATTTTCCATTACAGAATTTATGAGTTACGCTTTACATAAACAATTTTACATATCTTAAAATTTTCAGCGATGTTTTGCGGATAAAAGACTTTGGAAATAAGGAAAAATGGTAAGAGAAAAGAGGATCTTTGTCTGTCTCCAGACAAATAAACTATTTTCGAAATTACCTACTTAGCGCGTCGACAGAATTCGACAAAAAATCACAAAATTTTTCTGTAACAAACCAGGCTGAATTTGTCAAAAATACCCCTAAAAACTTTTGTTGTTATTTTCGCAAAACAGTGGAATCTCTGTGCAACGAGCTCCCATACATCTACCTTGTATAACTGGAAATTTCAGCGGTCCTAAGGGTCGATCCTAGGCCATAATTACTCCTCTAAATGACCAAATCTTTTTAAAACGGATAAATTTTGTGGTTCCTTGCGATTTTTTATTAAAACCGCAATAAACAGAGCCTTGAAAGTATTCCAAAACGGCTGAAACTCCATAAACCCAAACCACGGATTTTACCCACTTCTCCTAATCCATCAAACACCTCATAAAAAAGTTCTCACCCAGTTGCACGGCCATGACTTCCTTTAAAATCTCCTGTTTTTCACCTCCAATCCCTCCCGACTCCCCATTATTTCAACCTCACTCAACTCCTACCGTAATCTTCCACCTAAAATTGGGCAGGTAAAAAACAACCGTCGCATTTTTTGATACCGATTGTTACGATAAAGAGACAATTTTTTGAAACGAGAAAAAGAAAAAAAAAACGATTTTTTGTTTTGGAACAGGGGTCGAATCACAGGCGGAAAGACGTGTTTTCGAAAACATTCCACTCCACAAAAAACAGCTCTGGAAACAAAAAAGCGGCTCGGGTGGCGGAGACTGTAAATAACGTGATTTTGTGCGTGAAAGAGAGCGGCAAAACCGAGGAGAGCGCCGGAGAGCAGAGAGAAACATGATCAAAATGGGGAGAATCGATTAGAAACTGGGTTTGGAGAGGAAGAAGAGTCATACAGATTGAAAACAGAGTGTAATAGGAAGGGAAATTGATGTGGTGGAGTTGGGATAGCGGTGAGAACAACTGGAACGTACAAAGATTCTTTTTTGAAGGAACATATGAGATTTTTGTAAGATTTTTTAAAGGGAGCGTCCCGCAAACTGCAGTGTTCATGTGTTCCTAAAATTCTGCATACGTAATCTGCTTGGGCTGCAAATCAATCTCTGAGAATGTAGCTTCGGGATTGGCGGTACAGCCGAGATATCACAAGTCCTTATAGACCATGGAATATAAAGCGAAAGTAGCGATTTTTGGACGTAAAAATCTCCATAATTTCTTCAAAGCATATGCTTAAAAACCTCTCAGATATGTGTCTTATACAACAGCATTCTTATTTTTTCTCAGCCTTCGTTAAAGATCTTATTGTTAGCTTCTCGCTTTGGGCATTTCCCGGACCCAATGCACTATCACAGGTCAACAATCAACTCTCAAACATCTCAAGGTTTCGTCCACCAAACACCTACAGTTACCTTCGAAGCCCCTCCAACAGTCCCTGTTCGCTTTTGTCGCTTCGAATTCACCTCTCACTCAACCAATCAGTTGCACTCTTACCGATCAACAGTAACCGGTAAACAGCGGGCGTTCGCGTCGATCGGCGCTTTCGCAATGTCATTTCCGTCATGATCGATTGCCAACAGTGTACTTTTTGTTATTTATTGAGACATAGCCAGACGGAGATTGTTGTTCGATCCATGCGGCGTATTTTGTTTATGTGGGGCGATCAGACAACATGCAGTCAAAACAACAATGTCAGCGGAGCGAGAGCTGGGAATTAGAAGCGAGAGAGACGGATAACAGCTGATGATAAAATGAAATTTGCAGGGAAGGGCCTAAAAACGGGACGCTCAGGTTTTGAAGAAAGTTGGCCAATTTTTTATCTGATATGAAAATTTACACCTTTTTCATATTTTAGCTTCAAAAATTTGAGACTGATTTCTACTCGTGAGAGGGCCATTTCTACAAAAAATCAATTTTTTCAGCGCAAAATTCATAAAGACATCGCCAAAATCCGTCTTTTCTCTTACCACTCTCCGCATTTTGAGTACTCTCTCTTCGAAAAACTTTTGAATATTTTAGCTTCTCCTACAAAACGCATGCTAGTTTCAGGAGTTGATTTAAAGTCTCCACGCAATGTACGGGCAAGATTTACAGAGAGTTTACGGTTGGGACACTGCCATTTTTATAAAAAATTAAAGTTTTTTTTGTGACAAAATTTTCAGCCAAGAATCAAGTGAATTTTTGCAATCCTCTCTCGGAAAAAATATATAATACTAAGCGCTCATAAAAGCAGAAAAACAAAAAAAAAACATCTGGGAAGTAACACAAAATCAATCGGAATGGATCCGCAGTGCCACGAGTAAACAACCTGATATATCGGAGCCTCCATAAACAAGTCTAGAAGGGTTGGGAACAAAAGGACGCTGCTTAGGAGTGAAATAACAAAGAAGTAGCAAAAAATGGCTGTAAAATTGCAAAGAAGTACGATTCATAAGTGGGACGCGCAGATTTTGATCAACGATTTCTAAATATGCAGGGGCAGCGGAGACAATGTCGTTGGAGTGATATCAGCGACATGCACTGTGAGAAAACAAAAGTTCATTTTTCATTGTGCACTAGGCTTTTTTGTGGTTGTCGCCCGCACCCTGACCTTTCTTGCACAGTGATGGAATCACTCCAACGACTTTGCGAACCGCTTTCCCCAGCCTTTAATACGTTTAAAACAATATTCTTTGTTTTTTAGTTATTTTGATGTAGGCAGAAATGAAAAAAGTGGTTTACTGCGTGAAAACTTAATGCCTAAACTGTCTAAGCTATTCTGCGAATAGTCCATCAAAATATGTATGTCCGCGAATAGGGTGTCCGCGAGTTGGGCGCCCGCGAATCGAGATGTCTCCGAAGTGGCCGACACCCAGACTTTAGACTGTATACATCATACAACACAACAAACACATGGTTGTAAAAATTACTATTTTAAATAAAAGCCATAAGGAAGTTGGCTTGATGTGTCCTTTCTATCTCTCTAAATCCGCTTTTGTTATGGACGCTTTACCGTACTTTACTTGAATTCCAAAACAATATCCAAAATGGCCTATTTACAAGCTGTTGGAAAAAGTGGTTTAAATTCTAAAACCGTTTACCGTAAGAAAATATAGGCAGCGAAGCTTAGACATAGGCCAAATATCAATCCCTGAAAGTTTAACTCGCATTTGGCAAGCACCGTCGAGATATTGAGGGCTTCTTTGCGGCCGAGAGAGCATGCAAAACGTGGACCGCGGGTAGCGAGAAAAGCCTTTTTGGTCATAAATTTGTCATCCTCGTGGGGAAGAAATTGTTTTTCTTTTAGAGCTTTACCATTTACGGTTCGGATAGACATGAAACTTTTCGCGACAAAATTCGTAAAGAGCTGTCACATTCTTGCCAAATTTAAACCTACAAATCTCGACAGTTTCTGCAAAGCGCGACCAAATTTTAGCACATGTGCGATAACCCTCTATATGCTCAAAAAATTTTATGCAAACAAGGGTCAAGTCTCTCAAAAATCCGACACTAGGAGTGCCATTACCTCTAATTGATTGCTTAAAAATGGCTTTTGGAGTACCGTACTTTCTACGAACTGTGCTTTGTGCAGAGCGAAAGCACGGTGCAAATAAATGAAAATGCCCTTAGGAACTAATTTGTTGTCGAGGCACGTACTTACCTGCCGTTTAACCGCGTAATTTGAGGCATAGACATTTTCTGTTACGGTCTTTCTTTATGCACTTGGCAGAAAACGTAAGTAGACACTTAGACTTTTCGTCGGAACTGTGGAGACTTTGAGGCCAGGAAATAGCCGTCAAATACATTCTCTGGCAATGTTGCATCACTTAGATGACTTTTTTAAACATAGGACATATTCGAGACTCCTAGATGCGCTTTGCAGAAACGCTCGAGATTTTAACGCTTAAAATTGTCATAAATGTGCCACTTCTTTGCAAATTTTGGCGCGAAAAGTGTTAGGCTTATTTCTGACGTATTAGAAAGTCATTTTTCCACAAAAAAATCAGTTCTTCGCGCAGGAAACTGGCAAAGATATGGCTAAAGCCACGAGGAATCAATATGCAACCTATGTCTGATATGTGATAAAATTTAAAGAATTTCTGGGAAACCTTATCTTGTAAATATAAAATTCCCGCAAAAAATACCCACGAAAGTCAATTTTAAAATCAAAGACAAAAAGTCGCTGTTGACGCAATACCCAGCCGTACAACTCAAGGCGACGCGGATGGGCAATGCAAATAAACAAAAAGCCACATGGAAGAGCTATCGAGAAGACGAAACGGCCTGATTACACATTTATCTTGAAGATTAGTACGTCTTACTCCTCTTTGAGGTAACAAGATTTTCCACCGAGAATGCGCATTGGCTCGGATAGCCAAAATTTGTCATACCATATCATCAAATTCACAGAGAAAAACTGCTGATAAGAATAATGAGATTTCGAGTTTCTAAGACGTAATAAGTAAGTCTTGGTACAGAAGCTTATTATATTTTTCAAACCTTCAATTTCAAAAAAAGTTGATTCGGGCCAAAAGGAAAATCAAAGTTGTGCGGCGTTCACCCCCTTAATTTCCAGACTTCGGCAGCCACTCGGTGTCTTCCAGAGGAAGAGATCGACCGGTCCTTTCCAGAGGACGAAACCGACCGCGCTTTTTGAGGTGGGGTGTCTCTGCTCCTACTTTATCATTGCAAGACCTTCGCGTTTTTGCTGACAAGTTTAGCCAGTTTTTGGGCATTTTGACCCTTACCCAAAATAAAGTAAAATAAGTGCTATGAAAACAAAGTTTTTTGTATGTCTTCACACAGGCTCATCGATTGAATTATTTATAATTGAATGTCAAGTGGAGGCCGTAGGCTTACATTTCAGCTCCCAATCATTGTTCTATTTTAATTATGGGTTGTCCAGCTTTCACTTTGGGGGTGCCAAACTTGGGACCACCAAAAGGTCTATCAAATTAATCTTTTTGGTTCCCTTTGATAAAAATTTTACGCTGGCAGTTTCGCACTCAGATGTAACAACAAGAATTCTCTACAAAATGGCGTTTGCTCCGTGTAAATTGCTCCATGTTGAGCAGAGTTACACAAAAAACAAGAAAATTGGCACCTTTTTGGCAGTTACTGTATATCGCGCCTTTTACCCAGAGAAATGTCAGCAAATTTACATGCGTTTAACTTGTTTTCATCCAAACACGTCAATGAAGATGCGGTATCGGTCGGTTACAAAATATCTGAAATTACTGAAAACAAAAGACTTGGCCGTCAAAGGGAGCTATGCTAAAAAAAGGAATATGATCAGCAAAGTATATTTATATTCATTCAAGGACCACAACAACTCCATTTGAACCTTGTTTTTACCTCGTTTTTTTGCGGCTTGAAGGACGAAACATCTCAAAATTTTTTTATTCTCCCACACCTCGAAAACAAAGTAAATATATACTCCCCGTACAATGTTTTGACCCCCCTCCTAACTCGGTCCAAGGTGTACTAATTCGGACCAAATTTGGTATGTAGTCTACTCACAGGTTAGTAACAAAAAATAACATGGCTGGACCTACCTTATAGTTGAATATCAAACTCTGGGGGCAATTTTCAAAAATCACCTTTAAAAATCGAGGAAAAAGTTTTGACCCCCCTTAACAAAAAGTTAGATATCGCCAGCGGATGCCACGCAAACTTATTGTAATCGACGTCCCATACCTGAATACAGGTTAATATATGGTTTTCCGTTGAATGCTTCGTTGCATTTGAGGATTCAACGCGTTAAACCGTTTTTGATGTAGAGCTGCCCAAAATTGTAAAAATCTTGCCCTTGCGCTTTCCTAGAGCTCTAAATTGGGTTTATATTATGTGATTTAGACCTGTGTTAACCTTCTCCTTTCGATAAAAGTGCGTGGTGGCCTGACCGTGTAGATTCAGCGGATACCCTCTTGTCATGCCCAGCCTTGGTGAGCTATTTGCTCTTTGACTCAAGGTCGAGATGTGGTTATTAGGTCCTCAATGCAATCCTGAGACTCCTAGATACTCTCAAAGAAAAAATAAACTCCGGCTGACACGGTCTCATATGGTTTGCAGGCGCATCTTCGCCGATCTGCACCTTAACGAAAAACCCGCGTTTTTCAAATGGATTTTTAGCCACCAAAGACAGCTTTCATTTGATGGACCAGGTATACGCTACAGCACTTACCATACTCATTTGAGACGTATGAAACGCCAAATGGGAGGTGGTGATGTCATCGTACTCGGGGTCATCTACAGTAACGGCAAAGTTAAGATTAAGGTGAATGAAACCCATTACAAAACGTGTCAAATCAAAACATTTTACATTGCTGAGAGTAACTAGGAGTCTCAGGATTACATTGAGGACCTAATGACCACATCTCGACCTTGAGTCAAAGAGCAAATGGCTCACCAAGGCTGGGCATGACAAGAGGGTATCTGCCGAATCTACACCGCCAGGCCACCATGCACTTTTATTGAAAGGAGAAGGTAAATACAGGTCTAAAGTACATAATATAAACCCAATTTGGAGCTCTAGGAAAGCGCTAGGGCAGATTTTTACAATTTTGGGCAGCTCTACATCAAAAACGGTTTAACGCGTTGAATCCTCAAATGCAACGAAGCATTCAACGGAAAACCATATATTAACCTGTATTCAGGTATGGGACGTCGATTACAATAAGTTTGCGTGGCATCTGCTGGCGATATCTAACTTTCTTTAAGGGGGGTCAAAACTTTTTCCTCGATTATTAAAGGTGATTTTTGAAAATTGCCGCTGGCTTTTGAAATTCAACTATAAGGTATGTCCTGCTATGTTATTTTTTGTTACTAGCCTGTGAGTATACTACATACCAAATTTGGTCCGAATTAGTACACTTTGGACGGAGTTAGGAGGGGGGTCAAAACATTGTACGGGGAGTATAAATGATTTTAATATAAATGATTTTAAAACTGTCTAGGATTTATTTACATTCCATTTGATTAATCAATATTTTATAGGGGTGTCTAGCATCTTGAAACAGAATGTAAGAGTTAGATTCAAATGCAGATATTTTGGTTCTTTAACAAGGATTACGGAAAATTCGTTTTTCTTCTCTAATATCTCGGCAGAACCCGTCTATTATTTACATTTCCGAGCTGCGTACTGTACCAAGCAATAATCAAAAGAGATCTGAGGCTTGCACCAAGAAGCGTTTGCGTTATTGCGCACAAACTTGCCGACGGCAAGATCAGGCCTGACCCAAAGTTGACCATGCCTGTGTGTATTTTATAAGCTATAAGCAAACAGGGGAATTACTCCAAGTGCGACGCTCAGATTTTGATGAAACTTTGCACAAATTTAGAAAATTTTTTTCTAACAAGGAAAGTACTTTTATGGGGGCTCCTACTTTTTGACGGGACATATCTCAAAAAATCAGAAAAAATGCGCTGATCAAGGATATATAAATCTTAGCTGCCCATTTTAGGTTTTTAAGGGTGAAAATGCCAAAAAACTGGTTTAATTTCCCTGCAAAAGGCAGACATTCGAAACGATAAAAAGAGCACTCGATCTCTTCCTTCGGAAGAGAGCGGTGTGGCCGAGTGGTTAGTGCCGTAGTCTGGGAATCAAGAGGGGGAACGCCGCACGGGTTCGATTTCCCTTTTGGGCCGAATCAACTTTTTTTGAAGTTGAAGGTCGGAAAAATAAATTTTTGGGCCAAGACTGTCTTATTACGTCTTAGAAACTCAATAAACGCCATTTTAAGCCAAAATAAAAATTGTAAACCTTTGAAAAAATTAAGCGAAAAGGGGTTCATATAGGACTTTAAGTCAACTTCCGACTGAGTTTTCACCCCTAAAAACCTAAAATGGGCAGCTAAGATCTATATATTCTTTATCAGCACATTTTTTCTGATTTTTTGAGATATGTCCCGTCAAAAAGTAGGAGCCCCCATAAAAGTACTTTCCTTGTAAGATCTATGCGAGAATCCTAGCTCGCGTTTTGCAGAAACAACCGAGATTTTTAGATCGAAAGTCGGCGAAAATTTAGGACTTTTTGCCGAATTTCGGCACGAAAAGTTTCATGCCTACCGTAAAGGACAGACAATCTTTCTACAAAAAATCAAATTTTTCCGCACGAAAGTGCCAAAGTTATGGCCAAAAAGCATTTTTCTCTCTGACCGCTCTCCACGTTTAGCGTGCTCTCTCGGCGGCAAGATACCTCGGCGGCGCCCGCAAAGCGCGAGCTCGAACTTTCAGTAATTGATATTAAAAGACGATTTTTGGCTCGCTGCGTCAGCCAATACGAGGGGCCGGACATTCAAAAAATTTTTTTTTGAGTTTTTTGGCCTAAAATGTTGGCATAGGTCACGAAAACACATTCCCAAAATTTTTTTGCCCAGTGATGCCCGGAAGGTAGAAATTTGCATACGGTTATAACCGTCCTTCTGAGCTCTGCTGTTGCCGTCGCAATAAAGACAACTTGACGAAACCGACACCATACAGGTTTTAGTGGATGGCGAATTCAAAAATCGCAATTTCAAATTTGTAGGATTACTGTAACATACAGTTTTTGACCTTTGGTCGATAAAAATCGACCGTATCTCCTTCAAATCAAAAATCCCACAAGATTTTATTGCAGAGTTGGAATCAGCGTAAAATTCTGGTCTAGGAACATGTAATTTGCATCCTTGATTCCGTGGCAGATAAATCATGGCGCAGTGGGTTTTGACGAAAACTAGTAATCTGACGACCCTGGTTCGATCCCCGCTGGAGAGAAATATTGTAAAAAATGTGGAAATGACATTTAATGGAATTATTAGGGTTTTATGAGCATCGCTGAGTATTTTTAGACATCAATGGAACATGAATTTGAGGCTAGACCAGGGTTTATATTATTTTAGTCTCGGAATCCGTGAAAAATAAAACTGCTTCAAACGGGCTGAAATTGATAACACCTATTCTGGGCCTAATTCTTAGAAACTTTTACGTTAGCTTTTTTTTTGTTAGATTACTGTATCGTGGATTACGGTAACATAAAACCCAATTTTGTTTTTTTATACCATGAGGCCCAGAGCCACCGGAATATCACGACGATTGTAGGAATGGTTAAGAACGACTGGGTTTGTGCATTAATAGTTCGTTTATGGCCGTATGTTTTGAAATACCTGAGCTATCTAACACAATATCACCAATGGATGATGAGATAAATGCAAACTGTAAATAAGTTAGAATTGCATTTTAAATACGAAGCATGCTCGCTTTCTGCCGTTTGAATAACACAGCGTTTTGAAGAAATCGCCTTTAAGAAGGCCGAGCTTTTTGCTACCGTAATCCATGTTACAGTAATCTAACAAAAAAAAGCTAACGTAAAAGTTTCTAAGAATTAGGCCTAGAATAGGTTTTATCAATTTCAGGCCGTTTGAAGCAGTTTTATTTTTCACGGATTCCGAGGCTAACATAATATAAACCCTGGTCTAGCCTCAAATTCATGTTCCATTGATGTCTAAAAATACTCAGCGTTGCTCATAAAACCCTAATAATTCCATTAAATGTCATTTCCACATTTTTTACAATATTTGTCTCCAGCGGGGATCGAACCAGGGTCGTCAGATTACTAGTTTTCGTCAAAACCCACTGCGCCATGATTTATCTGCCACGGAATCAAGGATGCAAATTGCATGTTCCTAGACCAGAATTTTACGCTGATTCCAAATCTGCAATAAAATCTTGTGGGATTTTTGATTTGAAGGAGATACGGTCGATTTTTATCGACCGAAGGTCAAAAACTGTATGTTACAGTAATCCTACTGATTTGAAATTGCGATTTTTGAATTCGCCATCCACCAAAACCTATATGGTGTCGGTTTCGTCAAGTTGTCTTTATTGCGACGGCAACAGCAGAGCTCAGAAGGACGGTTATAACCGTATGCAAATTTCTACCTTCCGGGCATCACTGGGCAAAAAAACTTTGGGAATGTGTTTTCGTGACCTATACCAACATTTTAGGCCAAAAACTCAAAAAAAATTTTTTTGAATGTCCCCGGCTGACGCAGCGAGCCAAAAATCGTCTTTTAAGTCCATACCCGACGTGTGTGCAAAATCTAAAGAAAATCTGAGCGTCGCGCTTGGAGTACTTCCCCTGTAAGTAAAAATAAGTCAAGTGCTAAATCGGAATAAGGTGTTCAATACAAAGATTTACTTCAGTCACTGTAATAGAGAATCAATGAAAACCCCTGGATGTTACAGAGCCTTAGAGACTTTGTTGCGAACTAATAAGCGTCCCAAAAAGAAATTTGCATTACAACACCTACTAGTATAATATTTAACAGAAGTCCTCAAGAGATCCTAGGTTCCTCCTCAACGAGACCATGGCCTCACCCTTCGAATTCCCTGATTGCCGGCGGGCAATAACTTTTGTCGTCATAACTCTGTATACAGTATGTCCGCTCTGCACTATTCTTGCAGCCTCTCACATTAATTTCAAAAACCGCCCCGTCAAACTCGAGACGGACTTCCGCAAATTTGACACTCTCTAGCTGACCTTGTAGTGCTGTACCATTTCTGCTCAAAAAGCACTTTTTTGCATGACACTGTGAGCCCTCGGCTTCACGCAATTACCGGAAAGTTCGAAAGCTAATTTGCTAATTATTTACAAATGCCCTTGTAACACAATGGGGACTGCCGTGGGATTTTTTGACGTTGCCGCCACATCCGGTCGGTACGGTAGGTAATGAGTCGGAATTCTAATTTTACTATCTTTTTTAATCTTGTTGGTATTTTCTGCAATCTGCAAAACTGATGTGGGAGGGGGCCTTTTAGACGCAAAAAGATAAATAACACAAAAATAAATTGAGAGGGGGAAGGTGGGTTTGCAAATAAGAGGAAACGGAAATTACAGTCAAAAGTGAGAAGGTGAACTTTGGGGGAGCAAAACGAACTAACAGTTATCAAATTCGACCAAGAGAAGTTTTTGACGTTGGGAAAAGATCAAAGAAAACTCGGCGCAAAGTGTGATTTTCTTAGTTAGACTTATGCGAAATTCAGAGCCCGCGCGTTCCAGTCACCGCCGAGATTTTTTGAACGGCAATACAACAAATTGATTTTTTTTTGTCATTTTTATTTTGTTCAGACGATAATTACTAATGAGACTTTAACAACGTTCCTACAAAAAAAATTTTCTCTGCGACTCAAACAAGTGATGATTGAAACTATTATTTTTCTTCTGGCCGACCATCCGCCAGAGAGCGTGATCTCTCGAAAAGAAGCCGCTGAAGCCGCTAGAAGTCGGAGGCTAGAAGCTTGAGGGGCTAAAACGGGGCTAAGATTTCGGAAAGCCACCCGAAATTTCATGAATGTCCGAGAAAAATTTTTCCCGCCCGCTTTTGAGTTTCGTTCAAACGACGTTTCAGACTTGTCAAAAGAAATAAAACACTTACGAGAAAAAGACCTTTTTCGGCCGAAAAAGTCCAAAAAATCCCAAAATCCCCTCCAACATTCTGTAGCCCTCGAACCCTTTAAAATGCGGAATAATTGAATATTATTTACCGCTGATCTCCCCTCGTCAACAGTCTTCGCATCCCTTTGAGTTATTCTCTCTACAAAAACCCGCTAGCATTACAACAAAAAGAATTTGTTTTTCGCAACGCACGCACCGATTTTTATTTTTCTCTTTGAGGCTTTTAGCGACAAAAGATTGGGATCGCAGCATAAACAAAATGTCAACGTCGAAAACATGATAATTAGTAAGTAAAAGAGGGATATAACAAGTTGTGGGGTTGTGGTGGCTCGACATTAGTCGCGAATAAAACGCTCTTTTTTCTGGCTGTTTGGGGAAATTGGAGAATGCGAAAAACGAACAGAAGAAAAAGAGATTTAGTTATCCTGCTGAATGTATAGATATACGTTTATGTAAACTACGGAAACTACCGAGTTGCTCAACAAAAATAGTCAGAAGCCGAGAGAAACATTTTTCTGGTGCACCTGGGAAAAAAATTTGCTTTTTTGACACCGGATTTTGCTCACAAAAAAAGTTCGGAATGATGTGTGGTGGAATGTTTCATGCAAAGGCCCATTTGACAATTCGCAAAAAAAAGACGTGAAAAAACCTTTTGTCGGGGATGAAATGGGGAGCTTTTGCGGCGAGAGAGTATGTTTTTGTGCGTCTTTTCTCTGTCTTCTCTGTTAAATCAAGACGAATTGTAAAAAACCGATAGCGAAGGGTCTTCTTCTCAGTTTGACATGCATCTATCTGTAAGTCTGTCGAGGAAATAATGTTTGTCTTGGAATCGCCCATCGTCAAGCGACGGCTGGAGATTCGACTACAAGGAGAGACGTTTCACTGCGACGAATGATGATATAATAGTTTTTCTGATTAACGTCCAATACAAGTTCACAAGAAGTCTAATACCTTTTACTATGCATACAAGTTGTAAAACGCAAAGTGTAATCTTAAACCGTATCCCCTTCCCACCCGCGACATCCATAAAAACATAATCGCCACCAAACACCGCCGGAATTTCCCTTTTATTTCGCAAATAACAAGTAATATTTTGTAAAGGAATTGCTTAATTTTTGTAAAACCAGTTCCGAGAAAAATTCGAAAAAATTTCAAAATTCCGGAAGAGATACTCCCTGTTTTCTCTGATCACAATTATTGCGATATCAGCGACGGAAATCATAAAAAAAAGAAACTACAAAAACCGGGAAAAACAGATCCATGAGAAAAAAAAACTGGAAACGGTTGGGAGAGAGAAATGGGTGGAAAGTCGCTTCGCCGAGTCGGCGACAACAAGTCGACAGAGGGGCGGCTGTAGCGAAAAACAAACTCTTTGAAAGCACGGCTCCTCAAAAGCTGGGATTGGATTTTGGGGGGATAATGGAGATCCAGAGTGGCAAGTAGAGATAATGGAGAGTGAAATTGTGAGGGAATTATTAAATTATAAAAGTTTGTCGGGAAAATAATGTGGATTTTAGAAGTCACCCATCACCGCTTCGCGGCTGCTTCCCGCGGCTGGAGATTTGGTGTACGACGAGGCGAGACATTTTGCAGCGACAAATCCACATTATTTTCCCGACAGACAAGCATTTACAATTAAACTTTGGCACAACAAACCAAGGCGAAAAAAATTATTCAGTGTGGAGAAGTTGCCACGACGATTATTTTGTCACCTAAAATTGGTTGTTGAGGCCTCTGAAAAATGTTTCTTATAGACACAGCTCATTTTACAGCAATTCTGTTTTTTTGGCGATTTTTGAGCTTGTTCAGGTTATGACAACCTAATCATATTACAAAAAACCAAAATTTTGTTGTTTTGCGGTATGAAAAAAGGCCATAAAAGAATAACCTTCAGCATTTTTAAACAAAAGAAGGTTTACGATCCACCCAGAGCTTCAACAAAAAAATATTATGTTATAAATATAACCTAATATTCTAGTGTTTTCCCGCAAGTAAGAGAGTATTCATGCCTTGAAAATGTCAAAAAACTAAAAAATGGGACTACAAATATTTCAAAAATTAAGCTTTTTTTTGAGTTCGCCTGACCCTGCAGAATTCAGCTTGCAGATTTAATAATTCTGTCTAATAACTTTCGCCGCGTACTCAAGACTCTTTCTAGCCGAGTGGGGCTTACGATAGAGAGGTGTTTCATCCAATGAAAGACGAAACATTCGAATGAATGCACTTTTTTCGTCGGGAAAAGAGCGAATCGCGGTGTACTTTTAGCGAAAATGGCGATAAGAGTGCATGCGAAAATAAGGTTATGGTAGGGGAGTAAGACGTTTGTGGGGTCTCGGAAATGCTTTGTTTTGCTGAAAAAACAGCCTTGTTCGGTGACTTACCTTCAGAAGACATCAAACGGGATTTTTTGAAACTTTCTGGATAGAAACTTGAGAAGAATGGGAGTTTTTAGTGATACTCCGCAAATTTATACCCTTTTTTTAATAAAACAAATGGTTTCTGAAATGAATAAACGATAAGTTTCAGTCCCTTCTACAGAATTCTTCCGCATTCTTTGTCGAAACACTATGAAACCTTCTTCAAGTTACATCATCCTTCGTGCAAAACTCGGAAAGAGACGATCGGGGTTCATAAAAACACTGCCCCAAACTGTAACACGATTACAACTATCAGCAGCTCGAGCAGTCTGCAACGGAAGAACACCCGATCCGGCGTTCCAATCGTTTTTTCGAGCAGTTTTTTGCACAAAAACCGGCTTATCGTCCTTGAAAAGAAACTTTCCACCCCAATGTTTTCCATGTTTTTTGTTGTTTCAGCAAGATGTTCAATGAAAGATGGATGAATTGAGAGCTACGGTAGTGTGGAGTGATAAGAGTTGCGAAACAGGGAATTAAATCGTTGGCGGTTAGATGGTTAATTAATGAGAAAGGATACGATTATCTATATATATTTCATGTAAATTTCAATTTTTTAGATTTTGAAGCTCTTCAAAGCTCCTTTACAATTTTTTTGTAATATACTACATATACCGGGTCCAAACTGTAACTTTTGGCGCTTAATTTGAGCGCCTTTTGACCTCCCTAATATCTCTGTAAATCCATTGCTTCAAAATGTTACCGTGGAGTTATGATACGATAAGAAGTTATTTTCAACATTTCCTCTCACCAATTTTCTTAGTTTTTCCATGACTTCTCCTCACATAATTATCCTTTATCCACTTCCGCCCGCAAAATTACTACTTCTGTTTTGTGCCCAATATTACGTCTGTTCAACAGAGATAAGCAATCTGTTCGGTATTTCACTCTTTCGCTGTTTTGCCTCGCTCTAGTGTTTATGAACCCATGATTTTTTTAAAGCTCTTTCTTTCAAATACATTATAAAAACGTCTGCTGAACTTGTTATCAAAGAAGCAATACAAAGTCTAGATCAAACAGCTGATAGTCGCGTGTGGGAAATTTCTAGAGGAGAAATGGTCGAGTTTGGGAAAGATTTGACACATTGACAATATTAAGGGTTTCTGGGACCGTTGAAAGAAGTTTTCAGAAATCTACGACTGAAATTTGCCGAATTTAGCGCCTTTTTTAGAGCTTTCAGAGCTGAAAAGAGTTGACACATGGACAATATTAAGCGTTTCTGGGACCCTTAAATGAAGTCTTTAGAAATTTACGACTGAATTGACTGAATTCAACGCCTTTTTAGAGCTTTGAAGGCTGAAAATTTGATGTTGAAAGTGTGGAGCACACAGTGCGACCGCTTTTCTGTAGGCATAATGATGCACAGAGGTGTGAGTTCATTTTTTGACTGTCTGCTCTCTTTATTTTGTCTGCTCTCTTCCCTGCAAAGATCGTTGAATATCTTGGCTCTCGTTGGAAAGCAAGAGCTGAAATTTTCAGTATTTAAATCTTAGCCTAGACAGTTAAAGCCAAACATAGCTTCTAGCAAATCCAACCTCAACAACCTGAGCAATCTGCCTTGTAAACATGATGAGTGTAGTATTATGACCACGATATATCTCCTCAATATCTCTTCTTCTCCCCGCTTTATTCCATCGCTATTACTCATCATGTTCCTCTCATCTTGTTTTCGGGAAGTCGCATTACGGTCGCTAACCACATGCGACAAACAAACTTGCTGATCACTGACCTGTTTTCGCAAATACAGACATACCAAAGCCTTCGGCGCTTTCTCACAAAAGCGGCTGGCGGAAAGAGCGAAAAATCAACGGACTTTTACAGGAAGATACAATCTAAAGTCAATAACAAACCGAGTATGTCTTCAATAAGTCGTATGAACCCATTTTTTAATGGTTGAGGCCGATTTCTTGTTCGAAAAGTTGTGAAAATGGTCAAAATCGAAAAAAATGATAATTTTTTTTTTCAAAAAGCTAGAATTTCCGGTGTATATTAATGTTTTTGTTGTTCCATAGGCCTAAATAAACAGTCTGCGATAACAAAGAGAGCCAAAAAAAATAGCTGGGGAAGTCGAAAAACGTTTATTTGCAGAGGCAGCTTTGCAGCGGCGAATTTTGTTTTTACGAAACGTCCAAAACAAAATGAAATCCTTTAGCTGAAGAGTCGTGAGCCAGCGATTTGGAGGGACGGTGTAAAATAATAGCACTTCGATTTGATGGTTATAGTGATGGAACTACAGAAAAATGGCAAAAATTATCGGTTTGCCGTGAATCAAAAATCGCAATGGCAAGTCGCGACAACTCAACTGCTTGTCATATTTGGGTCAGCGACATGGAAATAATGCTGAAATTTTTTGTGCATTACCCCGTAGAAAGAGTATTAACTCTTGCCGACTTTCCGGTCAGAAAATCTCGGTAGTTTTTCGTAAAGCGCTAGCAAGGAGTTTGGAATTTCTCTTTGAAAGCAATAAGCTAAATTCGCTCCAGATTTTGTAAAAATCTCAGCGCCGGTGTTTCTTTAGAAATAGCTAGAACAATTGTAAAATAGACTTAGGTCCACAGCGGTCGATCTGTCACCTCTGATTACAATTTCTCGAACTCAAAGTATGTGTATCGTAAGATCTTGTTGACAGGGAAAGTCTTCTAAATGCAACGCCCAGATTTTGATGAGTTTTGGCAAAATTTAAACTACGTTTTTGTCACGACAAATACGAGACTCGTAACTCGCTTCGTACGGAAAAAAAATCATTATTTTGAAGACGAAAGATGGTGAAATTGAAGCATTTTTTTGAATTTTTGCCTTAAAAACTAAGCACCTGTTTCGACCACAGAGAATATTATTATTGTGTATATATATATAGTTTACTGATTTTATGGACGGAGCAAGGAAAATAATTTTAAAATATACATTAGTATCGTGTGCAGTGATGTGCTTCCTCGTCGTCTTCGCCGTCCAGAAGTGCTTGATCGTCACCGATACAGGGGCAGAATATCCGGGTCAACATTCTCTCCTCCTTCAACGCATTCGTTACGTGGTTCATATCAACGAGAAGACACATCAACTTGGCAATGCGGACTGAAGTGTCGATAGGGCCGTAGATTTCCTGTAGACTTGACGACCACTCGTTCATCACGGTCTTCTGATGGGCGCTGATTTCGGGATTGGACATGTTCAGACGCTCGGCTGAAAATTGCGTATTATAAAGAAAGTTTTTGTAAAATACGCGGTAGTTTCCTTTAATATTATGTATGAACCTTGTTTTCATGATTCCGTCATTATTTTTTTCAAGGAAAAAGCTGTTTTTTCCGGAAAGCGTAGGTTAAAATTTAAAAAATGGAACCTGTAGAAAAGAATTACGATTATCTTCCCGTAGTCTATGTTTCATGAGAGAAATTGTGAAATGACAACTCCGTGGTGCAGATAAGTACAGTACGGCCCTGGGCCTGTTGAATTCACCAACCGCTTTCAAAGTTATGGGAGTTTCCAAAAATGGTAAAAATGCCTGGTTGACTTTATTGTCACTATTCAAGATACTTATCCACCAGAAAACTTAATCCGCTACATCTAAATGCCAAATCCATAAATTTCCTATTGCAAGCAAATGTTGGCTGATTTTAAACATGTCCGCAGAATCTCCGTAGTTCTTCTAGCTGCTCGTAAAGTGGTTGCCCGTAAGTGTGGGCCCGCCATGTGGCCTAGATGTTTGTGTGTTGTGTCTAGATGTTTGTGCTAAATTTAGGCAAATCTGTGCTTCGCGCTTTGGGCAATTCCCTTGTAAGGAGACAAAGAATTTTATTACGTTTGTAAGCCTGATACTAACATAATCAAAGTTACGGAGGTTGAAGGTATGTAACTAGGCAAAAAAAGATTATTAACCTCAGAATTAATGGGGGAGTACTCCCCTACTGTACCTAATTTTCATCAAAATTTGTCGGTCTTCATCATTGTATTATTCATTACCAAAAAAACAATTTTTTCCATATTTTTTCTATTATTGAAATACCTACCATCACTCCACAACGAAGTGCAGATCAGCGTCACCGTGTCGGCCATGCTCAATTTCAGCTCCTTAACCTTGTAGACCACGCGGAAAATCCTCTCCATAATTGGCGCTCGCAATCTAACAATCAAAATTAAAATTTGATTAACCGAAACATACTTGATATAGTCTTGGATATGGCTTTCTGGCACATCGTTGGCCAAGTATTCGCACATTTTGTTTCGATCCATGTACAGGTTGGGGAACATGACCATTCTTGAGTCATCGAGGTCTTGGAATTGAAGGGAAGTGAGGTAACTGCGGTGAATAATGCCACTCTGACGCCAGAAGGTCTCGATTAGGGTGATCTGCAAAGCGTTAAATACGAGTTGATCATTTTGAGGTTAGGAATTGGCAATGCCAAAAGATATGATGATTTCTGCAGAGGAGAGACAATAGAAAATGGTGGGGAATGGTCAGAGAAAGAACGTTTTTTTTATATTTTTGTGGAGCTCCGTTAAAAAAGAGCCGGCAATATTGAAAATTGCAAAATAATTATAATATACATGCATAAAGAATGTAACAAAATATTTTTTCAGCTTTTACTGGCACTATCTTTCTGAAAAATCCAATCCAGCATGAACTCACTTTTTGCTGCTGGCTCAAGTTCTTTATAGGATCATAATACCCATCAAACATGTTGAAAAGCAAATGCAGACAAGCTCGTTCAATATTCAACTGCTCCTTCTTGGTGATCAACCTCATCCGCCCTCCACTTATCTCATCTCCATATTTGGCCATCAAAATGGTTTTCTGTGCGTTCAGGAAGATCTCATAACCGCTGATTAGCCGGGCCAAGGTTGGGTATTTGACCTCGAATGGGAGAGATGGATCGGAATTTATTGGGCCGGAAGTGTAAGCCTAAATCGAGAAAAATCAGAAAGATTTAAGGCTGCTTACTCCGTTAGGGCCATAGCCATAGCCGTTGGACTGGCCGTCGCTTTCGTTGGTCACTTCGTCTTCTGAAAAGTAATGAAGATATTTTGAAACAGAAATTTGTAATGCATTTGACAGTCTTTGTGGAAAGTCGCGTACTAATCGGCGATACGCAGCATGAGGAAACAAAACTTTTCTTTGCTCTGTGCAATTATCTGTTTTTTGCACCGTGCAATAAGCTTTTTTCAGCTGTCGTCCCACCGTGACTTTTTTCGCACAGTGCAAGCACCAAAATCAGTCCTGTGCCTTTCCGGAAGGCTATCGCATTATAAGGTTGCAAAACCAGACTCAAAGAACTCTCCACCTCACAGGAGTTAAAAATGGCCGTCATTGGCCATAAATAGCAGCTTTAAGCCAAAAAGCCACAAAAAAAATTACGCATACTGCCCAACTTATTATAGTAAGTTAAAAGTGCCTATTTTTTCATTTCGCTCACCCATGGGGCTAAAAGCCACTTAATCCTGAAGCTTTTAGCTCTAAGTACTGTTTGCGGTGACAATCCCTTGAAGCAACTCACTTTGCATTCCAGACTCGAGACAAGTTCTGAAGCGGCAGGCTCGGCAGACATTCCGCATTCCTCCTAAACAATAATTTCAGAAAGATTGGTTTTTAACTCACCCTTCACTTCACAGTTGTTGTCCCTCCGGCATTCGTAGACTCGTTTTTCAGCAACTGATCGGCGGAAAAATGAAGCGCAGGCTCGGCAGGACTATAATTATGTTATTAAAAGTTCCATTATTCAAAACCCCAGTTGATTTCTTTCAAGATTTATTGTCAAGGGATAATTTCATGTTCGATTTTTTTGAATTTGTAATGTTTTTGTTCTTTTTTACCGCTCAGTTGATCATAAAATCCCAAAATCTATTATAATGGCTCTTCCAAGCTCCCAAAATCCCCCAACAAAACTTGCTTACCTGCACTCTAAAATGATATCCATTGCTTGGCTGCCCACAAATCACACATGCATATTTCGACGAGTTATCGGCCGGATCCGACAGCTCCGTAAACTGGACGTGATTGTTGAAATAAGCCGCCATTTTTGGAATTGGAAATACCTTCAAGTTAAAAATGCTTTAAAAAATGGCTAAAAAAAGGAAAAAGAGAAATTTAATCAAACAAACTTTTGCAAAAGCTCACGTCTTTTTTCGAAGCAAAAAATGAAAATTACAAAGTTGGGGAAATCAATAAAAAAGAGCAGAAAAATGTATACATTTCAGTTTGCTGATGACATTAGATGATATTGGAAAGCTTATATGACTATTTACAACTCGGTACAACGAACCGTAAGAGACAAAAACACATTCTTCATAGACGGACTTTGTTATATAGATTTTCATTTTCGCCAAGGAGTTTCTCTCGGGAATGCTAAAATTGTTCCTTGCAGGCATGTTTTGCTATGTAAGGGGAGAGGTTGTACTATGTATACGAAGCCAAAAATAGTGCATTTCGTCATCTAAGCCGATCTCAGCCCCAATTTAAAGCTTTGGTTTACTGTCTGGCCTTTATATGAGGTTTTTGTCTGGACTTTATTTGAGAGATCCTTTAATCTTAGTCCTAAACCCGCAGTTACAAGAGGCCATAGCAAGCTTTCAGAATGCATTATGACAAATGGAAACCAAGAAATAAGCCCGCCCGCCTTCACGGCAAATGGAGTGTAAATAGTTGGGTAAACAAAGCAATTTTGCAAATAGCGGAGGTAGATGTCCTAAAAGGAGCATTAGATCAACGTCAAAAAAAAGGAATTCTCTCATCAAAGGACCAAATTTTTAAATTCCGTTAGTATCCAAATGCAATGCTTAGTTTTTATTAAAATTTTAAAAAAAATGTGTATACTGAAAGTAGCAAAGAAACCGTTGAATTTGAACCTCAGTAAGCGTCATACTCTGCACGCCTCTGCGGTAAATTTTAGTTCGCGTTTTGCGGCAACAGCTAGGATATAAAGGTGGCCATATAAGTATTTAAAAATTTTTTTCCCAAATCCCGATTTTCGGTGCACAATAAAGTCGACGCCGAAATCGAAAAATTGGCGTCGACTTAATTTTTTCTCGGCACCGAATTCTGAAACCCGGTGCAGCTTTTTAAGTTTTTCAAAATCAGTGCACAAAGCCTTAAGTCTGCACCGAAGGCTTTTAAGTGCTTAAGTCAGCACCGAATTCCGTAATCCCGTGGTAAAAAATTAAGTCGACGCCTTTTTGTGCACCGAAAACCGGGATTTGCGAAAAAAAATAATATTTATATGACCACCTTTTAGTCAACCATCTGTGTAGAAGGTAGGGAAATGAGGAGAGATCGTCAACAGATCAAGAAGATGCCTTCCGGATACAACTATTTGGCTCCTTGTAAAAGAAAAATGGTTTGTGAAAACACTGCAGTCCAAATGACAACTTCCGGCCCAACAACCCGCGAAAAAAACCCTAATTATTGCCGCGTTATTCAACAAAAAGCTTTAATAAGCTTTAATTAAATCCTTGTGGACCTGCCAAAACTCCCTGAAGATCCTAAAATCCCGAAGGATCACAACGTAAGCTTGCATGTACGTATTTAGCATCAATTACCCGGCAAAACCCATACGCATTCAATAAAAATACCCCTAAAATCAAAAAGCCTGGGCTTTTGCCCTTTGAATCGCTGAAAACAAACTTTTTCCTTATGCCCAAAAGGCGCAAAATTGGATTCTTAGTTTACCGATCAGAAACAGATCACAAAACAAAAACCTTTTTCCATCTTGAATACGGAAATCATGATGAAAAAGTAATCGAAAAAAAAGAGAATAAGGCTGTTTATAAACTCCCAAAAAAAGTGACGCAACCCAAAATCTCTATTGTAAAAAATTTTGATGCGGGGAAATAGAAAAATTGAATGAAAGGCTTCTTCCAAATCAACAAATAACCCATTAGTTTGTGCGACTCAAAATATGGCCGTTGCAACGGATTTTAAAGCCTCCGAAAAATAGGGCCTAGTTACAGCCTGAGAGGAGGACAACGTTACTATAGACAAATAAAGTGCTGGAGGAACCCTAAACTACAAAAAAATGAGCAAAAGCTTTCGAAAAATGGAAGAATTTCCTTCTTCTTTCTCGCCCCCCCCCTTGGCGAGGGAAAACGGGGGTCGAGAGACACGGGGGACACGTGAAAAGTCTCTTTTTCTCACGTCTCTCTGCATTTTTTCGGCGGTATTTTTCGCTTACCTGCCCAACGAACTCCCCGCTCGTTTTTTTGTTACCCTTGGGAGTTTTGGGGGCATTTACGTGAAAGGAAGTCTTGTACAAAGCCGTTACTAAGCAATACGAAATCGGGACGACAAAACATAACAAAGATCTTCAACGTGCACAAGAAAAACGTGCAGAAAATTAAGTAAAGATTTTTTTGGTAAAATACGGGTAGGATAAGTTGTTAACTTTGTTGTTAACTTTTTCAAATTTTTTCAACAGGACGCTCAAAGTGCAACGCTTCGATCTTGGTTAAACGTGACACAAATTACATAAGATTGCACTTTTCTTGAGCAAATGCGCAGCAAAAACTGAAAACTTTTATTTGCAAAATTTTCAAAGTTTGACGGTCTTTTGAGAATTTTGAATAAACATTTAGTAGCAAGTTCAAATGCCCCGTAAAACTCCAAAAACAAGGTAAACTTCTACGAAGAGAACGATGATAAATTAAAACTCCTTAGAATTTGAATAAAGTTTTCCATTCAATGATGCAAAAGTACTGACCTTCGTTAGTTGATAAGCGGCCAAACCCTTTTTTATTGCTCTTCCGTTAAAAAAAAGTTTTCTCAACACATAAAACCGACTGTTTTGAAGAAACTCCTTGCTCCAAAATGACTGCAAAACAATGCTCTCTGTTAAATATAATATTACGGACGTTCGTGCTCGTGTTTTATGATGAGCTTTGATGGGGGATTTGTAGTCCCGAATTTTCGTTGGTTTAAGCGTTTGAGAGGACGTAGACCAAAGATCAGAAAAGGTGTGGACGTAGTGCTTTTTCTTTACCAAAGTTTTTCTTTATTAATTTTACGACGAAGTCTACGCTGAAATCGGCAAGGAAAGAGATCAAAGTGCGACGCCTAGATTATAGAAAAAGTGGGCCAAGAATAGGCACCTTAAGAAATTTACGATCAAATGGGCGCCCTCTTATTTCCCGAACTCTACCCTCTAATATTCCACCTCTGCCCTCTAATTTGTAAATAGCGCCCTCTAATATACATAGATGCCCTCTAATCGAAACTGAATTGTGCCCTCTGAAAATCTGAATCGACGCCCTCTAATATGATTTTCCCAAAATGGTATTTTTTCTTCCATAGTAGTGTAAGAATGCATAGTATTAGTGTAAAGCAGTAATTTATGAAAATTTTGGACGAGCCTTCCGGAAAGTCGCCGGACTGAAATTGAAATCAGTCCAGACCCAATAGAGCACAAATTTAAGGAAGATAAAGAATTCTTTACTAATAGAATCTCACTACAGTATATTCCTTGTCCATGAGAACGTAGACCGAGTCCAAGACCCCACCACAACTTTCACGCGAAACTTTAATTAGAAAATTCTGCGGGAAATCGTACAGCTGCCCCAACTTTGTAGCCTTGCTAAGTGCGTCGAGTTTGTAACACCACCAATAAGGTTATACTTCGCTTCCGTCGTCATGGAAGTCTAATGGAGCTATCGGAAAAAAGTTTTAAAGGGCTTATTAAGTACAATTTTATTGCCGATAAATAAAATTTTTAAAGACTTTACAAGTACAACTTTCTGGGCAGGATTCTTTTGAGACGTCTTTCAAAGTTGCTCGAATTAGAATTTAAATATAAAAAACGAAGTTAAAGCTAGCAAGCGCTATGACAATCATTCACTGGGAGGACGATTAAAGTTGCCAAAGTTTCCGTCGCCGCCTGTCGTCGGCGCGTCCGCGGCGACCATCTCCAGGGCTTCCGATCAACGGTGAAGAACCAGGTGTAAAAGTGGGAGCCCTTCAGCCATGGACGCAGAACTCGACAGTGCTCTTCGCCGTGGGTGTTGTGGTATCTCTTCAAATGTATCTTATAAACCGAAACATTTGAGTCCTCACCTTCACTTCACAAGTGCCTCCGGGTTCCATCAAACACAAGTACGTGTTCAATCGTGTGTACTCCCCGGAAATGTTATATCGGAAGCCAACACAATGCCCGTAATCAATATGATCGCCACTGGTCTTCATATAACTCTTGACTCCTTCATTCAGAACAATATGCTGTTCTGGATTCGGCATTTCGGAGGGTTTTACTCCACGGTCTGGAAAAATTATTTGGATGTAACTGGCAACGTTGGCGAAAAAGATGTATATTATAAGGATTTTGCAGCCAAGCCCATGCATAGTGTACAGAGATGATTAGAAAAAAGTGTCGGCGATGCCTTAACGAATGACACGCAAAAAGTTACAGCTGTTTAATCGACGTTACTGAAGCCCCAGGCAACTAATTCAACATTAGGTGTCGTTATTCAGTGTTTTAAGAAGGCTAGTTATCCAAATTTGTATGTGTTATAAATTTTTATAAATTTTTTGGCGCAAGCTTTGTGGAACACTAATGCATATTGGTGCCAAACATGACACATTTCTATTGAAAACCAAAAAAGTTACAGCAATTTTTAAATTGAGGTTATAATTTTGTCCAGCACACTATTTGATACTCCAAAAATGTCATACTTAAAATTTTTGGCAGTTTTTAAACTTAAACTTACAAGCCTGTCCATCCGACAGCGTGTACGCTACATTTTGACTCTGCTGAACTTCCCTTTTCACACAAATCCTCTGGCATTCGTCCAGCTCAACGAAATTATTATTACTCTTCCCACATCCCGTGTAATGGAACCCTTTGCATGTCCCCGACTTTTGATGGTAGTAATATCGATTTGACATTGGCTCACACCACCGGCCTCGATCCAATTTTTCGATACAAGGATCTTTCTTTGGAGGGGGCGCTAAACAATTTTTTGTAGGGTTTCTATTATAGAGCGTTTCCTCACCTCCACCGGGGATTTCGCAGGTGTTCTGGCACTCTTCAAAAGTTGAAAATCGATTCGGATTTCCGCCGCATCCGCCCCACAAAAATTGAGCGCACGTTCCACTGGTCACATTGTAAAACCATTGCTGTCGAAGCATGTTGCAGGGCCCCCAGTCGGGCTGGTATTGGCATTGAGCTAGAATAAGGAGAAGTACGTATAATATTAGTATTGTAATGGTAAAATATGCACGGTACACCTCAAACAGAGAAGTACGGTGACCGGAATAGACTTTTCGCCATCGCTTTTTTACACTTCATCTTGGTTTTTGCAGAGAAGACAGAGAAAAGACGCGCAAAACGTACTCTCTCGCCCCAAAAATTCCCCATTTCTTCCCCGACAAAAGGTTTTTTCGCGTCTTTTTGGCGAAGTTTCTGCCTGGGATTACTGTGGTTGATCCCATGACTTGTTGTGATTTTTTTGAGCCCTAAATCACCATTTCCTCACCTGATTTGGCCGGCTGGACCGCATTACAATGCGCAACACACTCTTCTTTCGTATCAAAATTGTTCGCGTTTCCATTGCATCCAGTGTAGTCAAACTGAACACAGGTTCCTTTGTCCGCCACATAACCAAACTTTTTGATCTTGAAGATGTCACTAGAATCCGGGCAGCTTCCAATTTCAATGGGCTCAAAACAGGAGTTTATGGGTTTATTTTCAGTCGAAATTAGGCCATTCACTGAGCAAGTGTTCTCACACTGTTGATAAGTTTTAAAGCGGTTTTCGTTACCGCCACAGCCAAAGTACCAGAAGCGGCCACAACGTTCTGAAAAATTGTTCAATGTACGTAAATATATACGTCATAATTTCTACAAAACTTTTTGCCTTGGAAGTTGTCTTGAACTACCATATAAAAACCCGCCTATAACAAACAATTTCAAGGCCCAAAGAGTCAGATTTATGCCTAGATGTTCAACGAACCCCCCAGATAACGAATAAATTTATTTTGACCCTTGCGATTTGATGTACAGAGGCTTGACTGGGTCTAACCAGAATATAATAGATAAAATACTCGTTTTCTTTTTTTCTTGTGAAGACTTACGGTACTGCGGATTGTAATAGAAACGGAAACCAGCTTTTCGGATGCAAGTCTTGTTGTGACGCCCGTAACCAGCATTTAGGGGATGGAAGCAGACGGTTTCTTCGGCTGAAAAGTTGCAAATATATATGATGCTTGCAAGGCGAAAGCTTGCAAAAAAATGACATGCTTTGCCAACTTTTTACCCAAAAAAATCTCGTTAAACGAAACAATCAGAAAATTTAGAGAAAAAAATATTTTCTGAATCAATCAGAAAATTTTTAATAATTTTGTGGCCAGTTTTCTGGAAAAACCGAACTTACAATTGATAGTGTTAAACCGATCACAGCTCCTTTTGCATTGATTCAGAGTCAAAAATCGATTGCCATTCCCTCCACAGCCAGAGTACATAAACGGCTCACAGCGGCGAGACTCTTGGTTGTAAAAGTAAGCCGGCAGTCGATGATGACAACTGCCAACCTCCAGCGGCTCTAAACACCGTTCCCCCTCCTTTTCGTCGTTCACTTTTTTCGCTATCGCAATCTCACTGCCTTGCGTCGGAAGGGCTGGAAATTCAACGAAAATAAGTTAAAATGCGTTTGATTACCCGGGCTTTCACAAAGATGAGTACAAGTCTCTTTGTCAACAAAGATGTTCTGCGATTTTCCCACACATCCATCGTACCAGAAGTCTTCACAAGCCCCAGTTTTGTGGTTGAAAAACCATCGTTTCGACCACACTCCGTTGTTGCAAGTTTTTTTATAATTTTCATCAAATCGGTCGAGGCAGTTTACTGAAATTTGATGAAATATGAGAACGACATCGTATATTAATATATACATACAAAACATACATTCGCTGAGGAAATTCATTAATTTTTCTCTGAGGGGAGACCGTCTCAGAAGGAATTTCCTTTGATGCATGTCACGAATTATTTGTCCCCAAGTACAAGTACTTCAGACAGTTTCAAGTCACTTGTAGCTTGATGAGAGACAATCAAAAAGTTGGTCTACATTTGGCGTAAAAAATTTGATTTTCTGGTAGATGCTCTACTATCAGCGCTTTGCAGAAGCGAACAACATTTTTTTTATGTCAAGTGAAAATTATTTGAATTGTCAAAAATTCGACGATTTTTTTGCGAGAGTTAGGACATTGTAAAATTCAAATACTCTTTCCATAAAAAATCAATTTTTTTCGCAAGAAGCTGGAGCCATAATGTGTTTCTTTCACTAACAGCGCTCCACGTTTCGTAAAATCTGTCGGCACCAAAAAAGATCGTTGAATTTTTCCGCCGTTCTTGCAAAGCGCAAGCTCAAACTTTCGGGAATTGATATGGGCGCATTCTCAGCCAGCAAAAAAAATTAAAGAACATATTGAGTGTTACACGCACGACATTGCCCTTGTTAAAATACTTACCCGCAACTTTCTCCTCCTTTTTCTTTTCGCACAACCATTGACAAGTTTCCAGATTCGAAAAGATATTCTGACTTTTTCCTTTGCAATTCCCATACCAAAACATTTTGCAAGACTGCGTATATTGCTCGTAAAAATAGTATTGAGCATAGGATCCGTTCCGAGTGCAAGAGTCTCGATAAGCCGGGTCAAACGGCTGCTCACACACATCTAAATTAAAATTTTTTTAATGGCCAACCCGTTTTTGAGGATAAAAATCAAGTGAATGTGAAAAAGTAATGTTCGTACCTCCAGTCAATCTGGTTGGGGTGGTACAAAGATCCTCGCAATCTTTGTAATTCTCAAAGATATTGCGGGATTGCGCTCGACAACCGCCATAATAGAATAACTCGCACTGTTTGCTTTGATGATTGAAATAGTAGCGAATTCGATAATGAGCGTTGTCACAGTTGTCCAAGTAAGCCTTGTCGAAGGTGTCGAGACAATGAGCTGAAAAATTGAGCTGATTTTTTTTACTGACGAGTGGAATACCAAAGCCTCAGATTTTGACAAAACTAGGCACAAATATGGCAACTTTTAGATCAAAACTTTGGCAAAAATCGATCTTTTGCAAAATCTGAGCATGAAAAGAGTCATGCCCATTTCTGTACCATATAGAGAGCAAAGGATTTGAAAATATGACTTACTAGCCTCCGGTTTCAAACTCGCCCCCTCGCAAGTCCATTGGCATGTCTGCAGGTCCTCAAAATTATTCTTGGCCTTGCTCATACACCCGTCATTCCAATACATTACACATTTCCTCTTATTGGAGTTGTAGTAGAACCGCGGCTTCCAAGGCTGGTTTCCGTTCGAACACGAGCGAGCCAAGTCTTTATCAAACGGTTGCAAACAGTCGGAGGATATCGACAGCGACGATTCTGGCTGTAAATTTTGATTTTATGGTTGTTTAAAGGAAATTTAATTCTGTAAATTGCAAGTTTCTGCATAATGCGATTTTTTTTATTTTAAGAAAATAGCCCAAATTTTTTTTCGATTTTTATAAAAATCATTTTTTTTTTTTATTTTTTTGCCCTCCCTACCGTAGTCATCACCACTTTTTTCTTCTCCAGCATTCCGAACTCTCCAAACGCATTTTCCAACCCATCCAATTCCAATTCATTCAGCCCTTGAGGATGATCACTCTCAATTTTGTCGACGGAATAATGCGATGTGGGTGGGATCGGAGTGGTCATCAACGAAAAATGAGCCTGAATAACCCCAACAGCTTTGGGTTTTGCGAAAAGATCGGGAAGATCGCGGTCCGGATTCGCCATGTAAGTCGGGATTGGCCAATTGGATTTTTGTGGAAGAGGAGTGTAGGGAATGTAGTCGGCTGTGGCGCTGGAAATTTTAAATTTAGTGGTGAATTTGAGAGGAAACGTATAGTTTTACCTCTATTTTGGAGGGCTAACTTTCAAAAATTATATACAGTGGGGGACCTGATCCAGTGGCAAAGAACGTAACATTTTGCATCCGGGAAGTATCAAAAATGTGGCAAAATGCTTCCCTCTCCAAGTGAAAAAACTTCGTTTTAAAAGGCGCTCCCTTTTTCCTCACAAAATGAGCGGGCGCGCTTTTGAAATCTGAGTTTTTTTCACTTGGAGAGGGAGGTATTTTGCCACATTTTTTGATACTTCCTGGATGCAAAATGGTACGTTTTTTGCCACTGGCTCAGGTCTCCCACCGTAATCAACTTTTTATCAAAAAAATTTTTGCTCCCTAAACTTTCTTCAACTCACGCAGTGACATATTTGTATTCGTAGGCGCGGAAATTATCCGGATCCTCCGGATTTATCCCTTCACAGGCTCGCTGACAGGTCGACTTCAAAATAAAAACATTTCTAGACTTGAACTGTTGATGGCCACAAGATGCGTCGAACCAGAACATTTTGCATTTCTTCTGATGGTGATCATAGTAATACCTTTGAGACCAATCGCCATCTCGGCAAGGTTCTCGACGGCGCTCTTCAAATTGGTCAAGACAAATTTCTGAAAAATTGATTTTATCGGGGAAGTGATCCAAGTGCGCTTGGCGCTGCGAATTTCTGGATAATCGACAGTTCGGGTCAATGATATTATGAATCGCCTTGTTCGTCATGAGGGAGGCTAGGCGATGGCTTACTTACAATTAGTAGAAATAACAAGATTAGTCTGGTTCTAGGATAGCTTACCACCTATTTTTGAGGCATTTTACATGTAATCACATCAATAATATCTAGATAAAAGTTACAGACCTCCGTTTTTTGCCGCAAATTTTGGTCTTTTATGTATTGCAGTAACTGAGGGTAAGGAAAACTGACTTTAGTAATACTAAAATTAGAAAAAGTGGACATATTGCAACTCTTCGCCAAGCCTCCGCCGAGTTTTTGCCGAGTGTCCGACGACCATTCAACAGCTTTGCCAGGCCTCGAAGGCATTTCCTACAACCTTTTTTTTGTTTATAAACCTATCCTACGCCCCGCAACGATCGATTTTTTGTTGACCCGAACTGTCGTCGACCCGAAAAGTCGGGCCCGCGCCGCTCAGATTCCGATGAAACTGCTCAGATTTCGTTTCGTTGAAATGTATTAAAACGTATTATTTTTTAAAAAAAATCGATAAAAATTAACCTGGCAGTGGCATTGCGGTTGTGGTCTCCCGATATCTTCGAGTTGTTGTCTCGGGTGGGAGATAGTTTGAACACATCGTCTGGCACGTCTAAAAGGACACAAACATGTAATTTATAAGATTTCTAACAAATGAACATAACGTATTTTACCTGAATATCCTTGAAGAAGTTTCCACTCTCCGCATATTCACAACCGCCGTACCAGAATTGCTTGCAGGCATTGGCTTTCAGGTCGAAAAAGTATCGCACACCCCAGGACTGCGTGGAAAATCCGCAACGGTCTTCGTAGCGGTGGTCAAAGGCTTGGCCGCAAATCGCTGGAATAGTAAAGTGTTGTAAATTACACATGCTACTGCCAATCAATTATCTATTATCTTTCACATAAAAAACGCCGAAGGTACCTCCAAGAACTCATTTTTTTATAAACTTATTTCTTGATAAGTAAAAGTTTCAAAAAAATTTTTTTGTGTCTTCTCGTTTTTTGTCGACTCGACCGAATACGATGTTTCTATTTTACCTGTATCTTTTGTGCAATTCAGCGCTGTTCCAGCGAATCCAACTGGGCACTCGCAATGAAACGAACCCTCCGTGTTGACGCACACCGAATTCCCAGGGCATGTCGTCCATAGACATTCATTTGTGTCTAAAAATACCAGCTCAGTCAGCAAATTCATCCCAAAAAAATTATGCTTTCCACATTTCTTGAAACATCCCTTAATTTTTTCAAAAATTTTCGTTTATCTAAATATACCTTTGCAAACCTCCTTGACCATTTCATAGCCCTTCCGGCATTGGCAACTGCCATTCAAACAGACTCCATTATTTTCATGACATCTCGCGCAGGCAGTAATATTCATCTCAGATATCGTTGGATCTAGAATTTCCACAATCAAACTTTCAACTCAACTACTCATGCCAACGCTAGACCCCGTATTGTACCTTTAAATTTTGCCTTGATCTTCGTCTTCGTCGGCTTCCAATCCGGCTGACATCGTTGACGGCAATGTTCCGCCGACACAAACCGATTTCCATTACCGCCGCAGCCACTAAATCAGAATTATTTCAGATATCGAATCCGCAATATAAATCAAGATTTTTAGTCCAACCAAAAACCCTTACGTGTACACAAATTTATGGCATAATTTGGTGTTCGGATCATAATAATATCTCGGGAATTCCCTTGAACAATGTCCTGGATCCCATTGCAATTCGCAAACTCCTCGGCCTCGTTCCACGGAGACCATGTACCTGCGGGCGAACGCCAGGTCCGGGCCAAACGTGGCCGTGAGCAAAAGGTTTACAAGGCCGATCATTTCGGCTAGCCATATGTCATCACTTTTGAGTAATCTGAAGCTTTCTTACTCATTGTGAAATCCAAAGAAGAGGTTCAGGAAATCGCGCAAAGGCAAAAGCAAAGCATACATTTTAAGGGCATTTTCGAGAATTTTAAGCTACCAAAACTCTGCGCTTTCTCTGACCGTCCCTCTTATTTTTCCACATTCTATCAACAGGAAGATCGTTGAGCTCAACTTGCAAATCGCTAGCTAAAATTTTCGGTAAATTGATTTGTGGTCGAGGTTGAGGATATGACCAAAATTTGGATAAATTTTGCGAATTTTCCTTCCCTCTCTATACAAAATGGACCTACAATCAAGATTTTTTAGCAAAAAGGTTGCCCCCATTGTATTTACTTTTCATTTGATTGCCCAATAACTTTCTTCTCCCCTTGACTAGCCATCTAAAACTTTAATTTCGAGCTAATTTTTTTTCGAAAAAAAGTAAATTACTATTTTTATGTAGTACTAGCTCAAACCCAAAAAAAATCTAAACTCCTAAACCTAAACTATCAAGATGACCTCCTCTCCGCTCCTTCAAACTTAACGTTCAGCCCCAAATGAAGTTGATGTGTACGAAGGAGTAAAACGAACTCCCAATGGGGAAGTATAGTTCCTCGAGTTTATTTCATCCCGAAAATATAATCAAAAAGAATTTGGGTTGACAAATTCCAAGAACTTTCTTTGTACCAGCATATGATGGACAGACATTGTAAATAGATGCAGAAAAAGTGGTCTTTAAGATTATGTTTTTGTACAAACATTGTGTAAAAATTTTTTTAGGTCAGAGAATCATATGTCAAAGGTAGGGTGACAGATGGATTTGTTTTGGAAGGATGGGATATTTCGGAAATCTTGGGATATAATAGTGATCAAATGACTTGAAAAATGAAAAATTTGCAAAAAACTGGACATCCAAAAAAGATTTATTTCTCGATGCTCAATTTTTTTGCATATTTATCCAGGAGAATCCAACTAGTCCGCATATCAATCGCTGAAAACATCAGCTCGTTCCCTGCAGGCGCAGCAAAGAAATTCAACATTTCTCAAAGCCGAGAGAGCACAGAAAATAAGGAGAGCTATCCATGGTCTCTCCTCAATTGAATATCTCTGTTGCTTCTGCAAAGGGCGAGCTAACGAGAGCCTGTCCATGTCAATACAACGTTTTTAAAGGCCAATGCCAACCATCGACGCCGGAAGTCTTAAAAAACAGAAGCTTTAGCAACTTTTCCACAAATTTCATCAAAATCTAACCGCTTCGCGAAAATCGAATTTTTTGTTTCGTTCTTTTTTCTTTGTTTTTGCCAACCTTTTCCCTAAAAAACCACCGTAGAGCGCCTCCTCATCCTTTTTTTACACCGTTAATTTATTCAAAAAGCCATTTGAAACGCTCCTAAGAAACTTTACAGCCCCAAAGGTCATTTTTTGTAACAAAAAAGACAAACAAAATATTTACCAACAATGTTTATAAAAAACAGATATATCTTTCCCGCAACAAGCACTTCGCCCAGCTGAAAAGAGTTATTCCAAATCCCTGAAGAAGGCTGTAAAACATGAATCATAAGTGTCATTCGGATACGTCTTCTTGACGCGTAACTGACAAATAAGCGACGTTTAAACGGCGCGCATAATATACCGCTTATTGCGGGGAGACTGTTGTTGGTTTTTGGTGATTTTTGAGGAGTCAAAAAAACTTTTATAAAAGAAAAATACCTTCAAAAAACCTAAATTTTTATATCGAAATGCAAAGATTTGATTTTTAATCGGATTACAATGTCCATGTAGTCCCATTTTATCGTCATTTTTAGGGCAGAAAATAAATTTTCGAGGCAAATGAGAGGCCAAAATGAAAAAAAAACTAATTTTTCACGCGCTCTGACCAAGAAAACCCCGGTTTCTGCAAAGCAACACGCAAAGCACAAGTTAAAAAAATCTCGCACATGTCTCCGAAGCTCTAACCTTCAATTTTGCCAAGTTTCATCGCAATCTTCTTACAAAGAGCATAATGTTGCAATCAAAAATCTTGAAGCTGAAGCCAAAAAAATTGATTTTACTGTAATCCAATTCATTTCTCTCTGCGGAGATGCAATTTTCCAAACAAAATTGAGCTCATTATTTTCCCGACAGACTGAAAATGACTTCATCAACTATATAGTAACCCTCCCTTTCTCTCCCAAAAAAAAAACTCTGTGTCGAAAAAAGGTAGCCCTTTATTCGTGCCGAAACGAATAAAAAACATTTTTAGCGGCGCGAGGTGTCTTGTAAACCGTTTCCTTCCCAATATCCAGCTCGTTTTTCTCTAATTTTATTTCCGAAACTTGAAGAACCCCGTGATCTGAATTGAACCCTCGCGCTCGCCTCGAAACGGGCATCCGCGATTACCCATTATAATTTTACGATTCTCCAGGAAGGGATGCTAATAAACATGCTGCAACAAAATCTCGTGTTGGCGGTTTTATGACTTCGAGAGGATATTTAGGGCATAAGTTATGAAAAATGATCAAAAATTAAAAAAGATCTCGTTGGAAAAAGGTTTTCCGACATCTCTGTCTTCGGGAAAAGTGTCAGCTTCTGTTTCTTTAACAACTCTCGATGATAAAATCTTGACTATTTCCGCAAAACGCAATCTAAAAATCCAGCATATGACTTATAGTGACGGACCTGATCCAGTGGCAAAAACTGTACCATTTTGCATCCGAGAAGTATCAAAAATGTGGCAAAATGCTTCCCTCTACAAGTGAAAAAACTTCGTTTTGAAGGGCGCGCCTTTTCCCTCCCAAAAGAGCGGCCAAAGTCGGAGCTTTTTCACTTGGAGGAGGAGGTATTTTTCCACATTTTTTGATACTTCCCGGATGCAAAATTGTACGTTTTTTGCCACTGGATGAGGTCCACCACTGCGGAAAATTTAATTCTTAATTTGTATCAAGTTTTATCAAAAATTTTTATCAAAAATCGTGAAATGTGGAATCTAAACTTTCTGAGAAAGACTCTTTATTTCTACATTTCAAGCCTGCATCCATCAAAATTTTTTGGCCGATTCTTTTCTTCGACCAAAAATTTGAAGAACTAAAGTTTATTTTTCCCTTGAAAAGCACACAACTACTATGTACAAAATCAAAAAAAAAACAAAACAACAATGTACGGCTATTGTAAATCCGCCGGCGCTTCGATAATTTTAGTTTTTATGACCGAACTTTTTGACTTTTGCGCGCGCCGAATTATCCTGCAAAAACAAAATGGGAAAACGCGCGTATTTGTTGATCTTGTTTAGACAAAAATACTTCGAGGATAATGCATAAAGTGCAATCATGTAGAAGGGTCAATGGAAATTGAGAAGGGTGCTGGAATATGGCTGTTTGAGGATTTACGACAAAAAATTCTCAAGCATCCATTTTCGAAAATTATGTTCGAAAACTTGCCCAGCTTTGCTTCATCCGATATTCCACGAAAATTAAACATTGTTCCTAGGCACAATGTTTAACACATCAAGTCCTCACAATTTTAGCTCGCGCTCTGCAGGGACAGCGGAGATAATCAATGATCTTTGCCGACGAAGGAGTGCGCGAAAAGCGGAGAGCGGTCAGAGAGACAACAGGGAAGTTTGGCCATATCTTTACAAAATTTGCGTAGAAGAAAGATGATGCTTCTGTAGAAATGTTGTAACAGGAAAACCAAAGTACCCGTTGTTTTCCAATATTTCTACAAAAAAAATCATCTTTTTCCCCGCGAGTTTGGCAGAGGTATGGCCAAACCCATCTTTCTCTCTGACCGCTCTCCGCATTTACAGGGTGTTTCAAGAAATTTGGAACAAATGATTTGCTTATATCTTTGTGTTCTTTGCAGCTATCAACGAATTTCTTTTTGCTTCTAAAAATTGACAGCGTGCGTTTTTAGAATCTCAAAAAAAGTTTTTTTTCGTCGGCGGAGGGCCCATTTCTCGGCGGAGAAAATTAGGGCCTTTTTTAAAAATCACAGCGTATTACGTGGCGGAAACGCCGTTGCAACGGTTGAAATCAAGTTTACGTTACACCTCCGTCGATTTTACGGTATGCATTTTTTTGTTTTCGATTTTACGCGCACCGCGGAGGCGCGGCGGAGACTTCAGATTTCGGCGGACGTTGTTTTGGGCCTTCGGCTGTTGCAATTCATGTTGGAAAAGAGTTTGGGGTGATTTTTTGTCGTCATCCGATGCACAGATGACAAAAATTTCGTGCTTTTTTTCCCCGGCGGAGAATTCGGCGGAGGCTTTATCAAAGGGTCAAAGCAGTCTTACGAGTCCGGGAAAAATCTCAGCTACAAGAATCCATCAGAGCAGCATTGTCTTTCAAAGATTTTTGATTTTTTTGGTCCGGCGGACAAATCGGCGGAGTTTTGTTTTTACCCTTTGATAAAGCCTCCGCCGACTGTTCCGCCGGGGATAAAAAGCACGAAATTTTTGCCATCTGTGCATCGGATGACAACAAAAAAATCACCCCAACCTCTTTTCCAACATGAATTGCAATAGCCAAAGGCGCAAAACAACGTCCGCCGAAATCTGAGGTCTCCGCCGCGCATCCGCGGAAGTGCGTAAAATCGAAAACGCAAAAAAAGCATACCGTAAAATCGATGGAGGTGTAACGTAAACTTGATTTCAACCGTTGCAACGGCGTTTCCGCCACGTAATACGCTGTGATTTTTAAAAAAGGCCCTAATTTTCTCCGCCGAGAAATGGGCCCTCCGCCGACGAAAAAAAACTTTTTTTGAGATTCTAAAAACGCACGCTGTCAATTTTTAGAAGCAAAAAGAAATTCGTTGATAGCTGCAAAGAACACAAAGATATAAGCAAATCATTTGTTCCAAATTTCTTGAAACACCCTGTATTTAGCAAACTCTTTCGTCGGCAAAGATGATTGGATATCTCGGCAATCCTTGCAAAGTGCGAGCTAAAATTTTTGGCAAAATGAAGTGTTACCTTCATGCAGATTTTAAAAAAATCTGAGCGTCCAATATCGATCACATTATTTCTGACAAAATCAAAACCCCAACAAATCGAAACTTCCCCAAACCCTCCAAGAATGTTCCCCCCCCCCCCACTATTAATTATTCTGTTATCTTACAATAACAGACGGGGTATTTATATCGCCCCCACTCAACGAACGTCACTCTTACGCATTCCAATTTCTCGATTTCTATTGTAGTCCGCTTATCACAAGGCGTATTTATGCATTTTTTGCTTTTGAAAGATCGCTTCTGTTTCGGATTTTTTTATATTTTTGTGTGATGAGTAATTAGATAATTGCATGGTTGTATAAATTTGCTCGGAATTTTAGTAAAAATTAGCATGTATTTTAAAATTTTTTGGATGACGTTACACAAAAACATTGAAGAAAGAAAAGTGGAAATGGGAAGACGGTCGCAGTGGAACTGTTTTGGCCCATTCCATTGTCAACTTTCCATCTAGAAAATTCAAAAAAAAATAATTTTGTGGTCACTTCGACCTGAAACTTGACGGTTTCTTCAAAATAAACACAGTGGCGGACCTGATCCAGTGGTAAAAAACGTACCATCTTGCATCCGGGAAAAAATGGCTCCCTCTCCAAGTTGGAGAGGGAGCCATTTTGCTACGTTTTTTAATATTCCCCGGATACAAAATGGTACGTTTTTTGCCATTGGATCGGGTCAGTCACTTTATATCGCATATATTTTTAAAATCTTTGTCTTAAATTGTCCCAAGTTCCAGCAAAATCTGAGTGTCGGCCCTCGAAATTACCATCCAAAAAAGTAACCCTCTAAAATAGTAAACCTCAAAAAATTCCGGCGGAACCTGAGAACCAGTCCAAAAAATCCGAGTTCACCATGCAACAAAACCCTTCCTGTCGGAGAAATGATCCCCAGAAATGAGTCAAAGATCCACCAACGCCGCGGAATGCCTAATCATATTGGAAAATGTCGGGAAGAGAAGTGAAGAATACGGCGGTTCATTTCGTATGCATTTATGAGTGACACGAACAAGTTCATGAAGCGATCGGTATTAATAAATTCAGGGGAGCATTGTTACTGGCGGTTGGAAACGGGTAAGAACAAGATTTCAGAGAATCGAAAGTTTTTTAATACACAAGTAAAGCAAAAAATCCAAAATAAAGTGTGAGGAAGTGTAAACCAACAAGAAAAAATTAACGATCGGAAAAAATCACAAATATAATTTATTAACAACGTGAAAAATTGGTTTTATGTACAACAAGTGAGTAAAATGATATTATCCATGACAAAACAAATCAAAAAGCGTGTGAAATTAATTGTAAGACACAAAAACCCGAATAAAAATTATTAATAGCCGGTCATAATCGGGCCCAATTTGAGGTTAAGAAAAAGATCAATGTTCTCCTTGATGAATTCTTCATTTTCCTTGAACACCTCGTCCCAATGGAGAGTGGTCAGCTTCTCCATCTCTCTCTTTAAGACGGGCAACCCGATTTCTGACGCCTTGAGTAGATTCCGCGCAAAATTGGATTGCTTTGCCCAAAATGTGTACTGATGGTCGATCTCCGCCTAAAATGATACAAAAACTCCTTTAATCCACGAAAGCCTTGACGAAACATGCTGCTAATAGAAACTTATCTCTGCATAGCATCTAATTTTCTGTTTCATCAGCCTAAATACCAACAAAAAATATCAAAATTTCAACCTACCATAAACGCCGGAGCGCCAAGTACTTCTGCCAAATCCATCATTTCGTCGCCAATTGTCCACCACTCAAACGGCTTCCGCGTCCACATGAACTCCACTGCCATTTTGAACCCGTCAAGCCAGAAATTCTCAATTAAAATCTGGTTTTCTTCAGGGTATCTCACAAAAAAGGCCCGAAAACGAGGGAAAAATTCAGCCAACACAGATTTTGATACCTAAAATAAAAGAACGACAAAAAACATGTCAACATTATTCAATAAAACTTTTAAATAACACTTACTTTCAGCTCTCCATCCTTACATTTCACTGTAACATCGCCGAAATTGTAGTAGTTATGGCCGAAAACCATCTCTTTAATCCATGGGGTGACTTCTGGTGGGCACTTCTGGATTCTAGCATACACGTAGATGTATATGGGCTCCATATCGCCGAACATCTTCTCCTCTCCGTTAAAATTAGGGACCCATTTTTTCATGGCATCTCCTTCGTACCTTCGCTCGCAACTTCCTGCCTTTCCCACATACCGAACCCTCAGGTTTGCCAAATATCCCTCGATTTGCCCTCCGTAGTGCAGGGTCCAAGTGAAGGCGCGAGATGATATATGAGAGTTTATTTGTTGTTGGAACAGTTCCTTATTTCCGAACTTGGTACTCCAAGTGGAGCAAGACTGATAAACCGGCCATATAAACGATGCTATCTCCTAAAAATAAATGAATATGAATCGGTTGAGCATTTCCCGTCTAAATATCAAAAATTCCACCAAAAAAGTAGTTAAGAAACTCACCTCCGGATATTTTTGCAAGTCTTCTTTCTCTTGAGCAGTCAAAACCGACGAGAAATCGATGTCCAACGACGAGGATGCCTGAAAATAGATAAAGCATGACAGAACATGATCAAAAATCGTAAATCTCAAGTCAGTTACGCAAATATTGCAGCAAAACGCAACAAAGAGCAACAGAACACCTAAATCCACCTAAGCACTAATGGAAAAGAGTCTAAACCCCGTCAAAATTCAAGCATAGGCATAGCATACGAATAAGAAATAGTAGGTAATGGCTATTAACAAAAAACATCAATTTTTCCCACAGATGCCTAGAACAATATAAAAATTGGTGTCAAAACCCAAAAAAAATACAACAAGTTCAGCAGAATTGCAACAAGAGTTCTATTTTCCTTATTCAAAATTACATAACACAAACAAAACCATCGCTAAACTCACGCACACCTTTTCGTCAATCGTCTTGTCGAGATCCGTATTTGCTTCGGAAACCATAGAGGAGCTGTCAAATTCTACGCGGAGTTCTTCAAGTTTTTCTTCGGCATCAAGAACGGAAAAGCTTGAGTTAGTCGAGGTTTCTGACATTTTGCGTCTGCCTCCACGAGCAGAAAATTATCGAATTTATGAAGCCTTTCAAAAAATGGCCTAAATGCATCGGAAAATCAATAAAAATGTTACGGAATGTCAACCACTGACATTCTTACGTCAGCATAAAATCATCGAGATATATTGGCAGGACTTGTATCACCCGCAAAACGTCAAAATAATACTGGAAAATTGGAAGCTCAATAGTTTATTAATGAAATTGTGAGAAACAAAATATTAACAAAAAAATATGTGGTTATGGGAAATGCAAGGTTAACAAATAGATGTATAATAATAAAAAACAGAGTATGGGCCAAGAATTTTGACTCAATGCGATGCCATGATCCTAATAAAAAACTCGGCGTTCTTCATGATGAGCTCGGTGTGGTCCTTGAATTTCTGATTCCAGACGGATCTAATCAGCTTCGGCAAAATTGCTTTCATCACAGGATAGTCGTAACGGTCAGCCAATATGGCGAGTTCACAAATTTCAGCAACCCAACCATGGAAAAAGAAGTGGCAATCCACATCCGCCTAAACAACACCATAAAATTTGAGGCAACGTTGGCGCCTTACAATCAGCATTACTGGTCCCAGAAATTTAAACAACTTGAACCATGCTTCTGTCATAGGATGATCAAAGGGAACTTGCGTCACCACACACTTCATGAGTTTCTTGAATTCGTCGACGCCTAGATTTGGGAACGAAACCTGTTTGTCCTCAGGGTATCTGTCAAAAAATGCCCGGAAGTAGGGGAAAAACTCCGCCAGGATTGCTCGCGACACCTGCAAAGTGAAATGTTCAGCGTCACAACGAGCGCAGTGTGCCGTTGAGTAAAAAAGGGGATCGGAGAAAACCCCAAAGCTTCGCTTTATTGACTAGCCAATTTCGAGGGGAATCAGAAAGCTTCTAACTTCGAAATGTTGCACACAGTGACGACCTGATCCAATGGCAAAAATGCACCATTTTGCATCCGGGAGGTATCAAAAACGCAGCAAAATACCTCCTCTTCAACTGAAAAAAAACTCCGATTTCAAAAGCTCATAGGGCGCGCCCTTCAAAACGGAGTTTTTATATTAGGTTGGCTAATAAGTTCTTGAAATTTTTTACGATTTCTTCTTTGTGCCAAAACTTTTTCGCGTTTGACAAACAATAACTGCTATACCCATGCTTAGTAACTGTCACATAGTCCCTACAATACCAATGCTGAGCGACGACTTCAGCAGGCATATCAAAGGAGTTAGGCTTAAAATCTGTTTATGGAGTCACTTTTTGGATGTTCAAATGTATTAAAGTTTCTGCCCTGAAGACAGTGCGCTAGTTTATGGAACTGATGTCTGTTATAGTCGCCGATGCTCAAGCTGTAAAACTGTCGGGGAAGTGGATCCCATTCGAAATGTTTAGAAACTTTTTACTAACATCTTTGTGGCGCATGGCTTTACGCGTCGTCCCGGTATCCCAAACGGCGGTTTTCTTTTCGCCCGCTGCCGGCAGCTGGCCAAGGTAGCATGTATAAACACCTTTCGTAACTGTGTTACCATTTGGTAATAACGGCAAGAGCGTAGGCCTATGACAATTCCAAGAGCGACTCAAAAATACCCTCCTGGAGATGGACTGTTTCTTGGATCTGAACTTCAGAATCCTGCACGTCAAGTCATTGGCTTTTGTATACATGGTTATAATACACGACATACTTCTCATTAACGAGCACTAGTTGGGCTACTGAGATATATGTTTGGCTAAAAGGCAGCATTTTTTAGATGGACTCACTGTTGAAAACCGGTCAAGCCCTAATGATAAATTTGGTCATATCTTCATATTGTGTACAAAAGATGGAAATGTTTTTGCGTCATACGATACACGTAAAGCTGCTCTGTGTATTAATTCGCACAAGCTTCAATAGCAATCCTTAACTATCTTCAAAATGGTCCCGCGGTCTTATTATGAACTAAAGTCATAGTCGCCGTTAGTGAGCCTTTAGGACCAGTACACTACCGTGGCATTGTTAACGATGTTCAGGCCTTATACTCTGTTTAGTTGGGCTATAGAACCGGTTGGTGTCAGACCTCTTTAAGCGCTGTAGAAGAAACCACCTCAAAATATGATCTTTTTCAACATGCAGTTATAAAACCTTGGCAAAGGCTGTGACCTGGTTGCCTCTCTACTTGACAGTACTCAAGCTCTACTACAAGTTATATATTGCTGTCCTTGCTAAACTGTCCAAAAAGACCGTGGTGATAGAGAGAAAAAAATTTCAAGAACTTATTAGCCAACCTAATAGTTGGAGACGGAGGCTTTTACTACATTTTCCGATACTTCCCGGAAGCAAAATGGTACGTTTTTTGCCACTGGATCAGGTCCGTCACTGTATGCAACAATGCAAAGACTTTTTTGATTTCCCTAACGCCGTTTCCCATGAATTATCTTGGCCCTAAATTAAGAGCTTTCCCAAAAAGAATTACGACACGCTTCATCGAAAAAAATGCAAACCTTGGTTTCACCATCCTTTAGTTTTACAACAAAGTCGCCGAGTTCGTAGAAGTATGGCCCATTCACAAAGCCCAAAGTCCATTGCCTTCCTTCATGTACTCTTTGAGTAATCCTGCCGTAGAAAAGTATGTTCAACACATCAAAGTCTTGGCACTTGAGTTCGATTTCCGCCTCCCACGACTTCCTGGCGTTTCCAATATAAAAATCATATTCACATCCATCTCCAGTGATCTGGATTTCGTATTCAGCACGAAAATTCACCAGATCGCCGTTATAATGAACAAATACACGGACTTCTCCAGAAAGAGACACCTCCAAGCAAAATTGGTTTGAATCGCCAAACACTTTCCGATATGTTCCTTGGCCCATCACCACACGGCACTCCGTAACTACAAACCGCTAAAAATAACCGAAATTACTTAGTTACGGAGCGGACCTGATCCAGTGACAAAAAACGTACCATGTTGCACCCGGGAAGTACCGAAAACGCAGCAAAATACCTCCTCTGCAAGTGAAAACGCTCCCATTTCAAAAGCGCGTCAGCTATTTTTGTGAGGGATAGCGAGCTGTTCAAAACGGAGTCTTTTCACTCGCAGAGGGAGGTATTTTGCTGAGTTTTTGATACTTCCCGAATGAAAAATGGCAAGTTTTTTTGCCAGAGACCCTCCCCTGTACGGCATAAAACATCTTTTCCAAACAAAAATACTATTTTTTCCCACCTTCGGATACTGCGCCAGCTCTTTTTTCTCTTCATCGGTCAGATAAGGTAAATAGTCAAGTTCTGGTGGGGATTCCATCTGAAAAAACAAGGGTACTAAATCATAATTTTTTTTCATACGAATTTCGTTTCAAAGCCCATTCTAGCTCACATAAATCCCAAAACAACAAACTAACTTTGCTTTTTTAAAGTATACCTAAAGTAATACAGCAATCCAAAAAATTGAACCAAATTGATGTAATTACCTGTTCATTGACCGTTCTGTCAAGAACATCGACTGTGCCTGTTTCGGAAACCACAGAAGAGTTATCAAATTCGTTTGAGTCTATAGTGAGGTCTCTTTCTTCGCCATCAACCACCGAGAAACTTGATGTAGTCGACAATTCCGACATTTTACGTCCTCCTCGACGATAGTGCTAAAAGAAACTATTACTGAAAGCAGATGAAATGATATACGGGCATTACGACCGGAGTTCGACATTTATTAGTCGAATTTACCCGAGAATTCTCGGATATCGCGCGAGAACCAAGAATTGCTTCGACGAAAACAAAACAAATCGATATTTCGGATTTTTTTGGCAAAGTGTCACTATTGACTTTTTTCACAGTTTGACATTTTGCGCCGCGGCGCAAAATTCTTGTGGCTCATAAACGTGTCAGCCCGTCTTTGTTGTCGATTTTCAGCTGATGTGGATTTGACTAGGGTTTGCTGTTAGTTATTTTAGTTTATAGACACTCCGACGGATATTTTGTATTCTTTATCGAAGACAAACAAGTGCAGAGAATGGATTTTCTGCACCGTGAAACTTTTAAATACCTCCGAACTTGCCATAAATAGTCATTAAAACCAGCGGAAGGTTCTCGGTTTGTAACAGGGAAAGCAATTCAATTCATATTTAGCAAAAATTTGTTTTTATACATCATAACCAAGTAACGATAAAACCTCAGATAAAGTTGCTTTATTGGTAAATAAGAAAAAAAGTTCAGCCGTCAAAATCACCGAGAATTGCGCTTTCTGCGCAATAGATTCCAGAGCGTTCTGAGCTTTCCTCCTTCAACTTTGGGTATGCTTGACCTAACAGGTGGAGTCTGGATTTCTAAGAATAGGTCTATGTTCTCCTTGACCAGTTCAGTGTGTTTTTTAACAAAATCGTGCCAATTAAGCCCAATTATCTTCGCCAGTTCCATCTTTGCTATTGGGTAATTGAATTTGGAGGCCAAAACAAAATCTTGGCAGATATTTTTCTCGCTCATTGCTAGCCAATGATCCATTTCGGCCTGGAAAAGATACAATGTTGAGCTTCAAGAACTTACAATTAATGTTGGAGCCCCAAGAAGCTTTGCTAACTCGGGTAGGCCAACTTCCTCATAACCATGATGTCCAAGTCTTCCAGTTGTCACAAATTGCACCGCATATTTAAAAGTCTCGACGTAGAACTCAGGAATTGCGATTTGATTTTCTTCCGGGTATTTGTTGAAAAACGCACGAAAGTAGGGAAAAAATTCTGCGAGGACAGCACGGAAGATCTAAAAGACGTTTTTGTCATCATTGATTGCCGCCAACTTCCTACCGTGACATTTCCGTCTCTCAATTTCACTGTAAAATCGTTGAACTTGTAAACATTTCCGCGATCAACAAACCGCTGAACCCATGAATCGACCCCCTCCGGTTGTCTGATCATCCTGGCCAAGACATAGATATAGAATACATCTTGTGATTTGACGATCTTTTCATCTGTAGTAAGAGTGACCCGAGTCCGTTTTGCTAGGCTTGTATAACTCGCCACTCCTTCCAAGACTTCCTTCCCGAAAACTCGAACGGTGTAATCCGCGTAATGGTCGTGTAGCAATACACCACAGAAGCAGTTAATCGTCAACTGTATCCTTCTGGACCCCAAAGTTGTAAACTCAAGTTGGTGACGATCTTCCTCTCCGAATTTTGGACTCACGCTTCGAGTGCCAGCTACAACTCGCCAAATAATCGAGGAGCATAGCTAAAAAGTCTACGATCATATAAATATTATTTCAAAAATACGAAATTTTAGTCTCGTTATGGCCAGAAATTCAACTTACACGTCTGTGTTCGGACAGATCATACTTATCATCTACATCCAAGAACGCGGAATAGTCAAGGTCCGGCGAAGTGACAGTCTAAAGTGGGGATTGATTACACAAAAAGGAAAATATTATTTCTGTCAACTGTGTGTGTATTTTGAAACGGTCGAGCGTAGTATTAAAACTTGCCTCTTCCACTTGAGAAGATACCGAAGGTATCTCTAATTCCGCTTCAGAAGCTATCGAAGAACTCTGTAATTCTGCTTCAGAAGCCACCGAAGCCCTCTCTAGTTCTTTTGAATTCACACTCAGTAGATCAACTCTTTCGTCGTCCCCAACAACACTATAGCCAGATGCGATTGAGGGGCCCGACATTTCGATACAACTGCTGGTGACTATGGACGATATGAGCGCAAGAAAGGAACGCGAGCCTTGTCTAAAGCAGAAGAAATGGTTGGAGAAATTGCGCAACCAAAACACCAGCACCCGTATGCAAACGTTATGTATAAACCAAATAACGCGATAAAGCAGGGTCCTCGATGGGGGCGTGTTCCTTGTGAGCATACCTGTTCGGCACAAATATTGGGGCAAAAGGTAAAGAAAACCAATCATAGTGGTACTTTATTCGGTATACCAGACTAATTTACACTAATTTCATCGAAAATTTTTTGATTCACTTGATAAAGTAGACGGATTTGGCTCCGGTGACGTCGTGGGATTCCTCAATGGACAAGCTTTGGACCTTCAGCCAATAGGGATGGGTGTGGCAGACAGTGTAATCTCGCATATCTTCGGCTTGATACTGACTGGGCTTGTCGAAAACGATCTCCTTACCATTATCCGGCTGATCTCCATATTCGTTGAGCTCATTCAGCTCGGGTTGTTGGTAGAAAGACTTGAAATGGACTTGAGGTCTCTCTAAAAACTCAAAAATATTATTTTAAACGTCCAAAAAAAGGTTTTTTTCAAATTCTAATTTTTCCGCCAAGCATTGGCATTCTCCAACAAGGTTTGAAATGGATTTGGAAGGCTTATGTAAACTATGAAAAACGATATTTGGAATCTTTTGAATACGATTTTACCTCTGATAGCGGGTTCGTCCTCTGGCCCGGGACCCAACCTGGCTCGCATCTCGCCAACACTAATGAAGCTCTGGGTATTGTACGAATCGGCAGTGCGGAACGAACTAAACGAAGCATTGGCCTAAAAAAAATATTTTATTTATCCGCAGTTCCACAACATCCAAATCTCGTCTTTTGAGGCAATAACCCCAAAAATTGTATTTCATTAATTACCTGGAGCTCTCTCTTGTCCGTCTGGAAGTTTTCTTGCTTGGCGGGCTGCAAAATAGTGCTCTCGTCGGTGTCCAGCGAGGAGACGTTGCCGGCAGTGCAGTCACCAGCTAAAATTCGAAAAATTAACATCAATGCAAAGGGAATGAGCGAACGCAATTTCACCGTCCTAAAATTTCGAAAACAACCCACGGCAATCAACGCCGTAGAACTTGTGATAAGCACATGGCACTTCTTCGATGCCCTCCCATTGAATGGCAGTGTGAGCACTCAGAATGTCCAACTCCTCGAGATCGTATTCCAATTCGTCGGATGTTGTTGAAGTTTCCATCGAGGTCACTCTGAAAACGGCCACAGATCCTACAGAATCTTTTTGATTTCAAGAAAACGAAATTCATTCAAGAAAACGTTGTTTTAGCCCGTTTTTGGAAAAGTTAACATCGAAGAACCCCACGAAAAGCGACAAGAAATACAACTCACTTCTTCCTGACCGATTCCTTTGATTGCTCGTTGAATCGACCGCTCGCTGGGGCTCAATATACTTGAATGACCGACTCCTCAAACCTTCCCCCGAGAAATAAATTTATGCAAATTTTTGAAGAAGTATCTTTTGAAAAAAAACTGTTGTTAGCCTCCCATCGAATTCTCAACATACCCAACCCAAAAACATCATCTAATAATTCCCAAAACGCAAAAAAATACCAATCCAACTTTCAGTTTCCGTTAATTTATTCGTCAAATCACGGAAATAACAAAGAAGCCAAACGTACAACTGGCTAGTTAATTACAGTGATGAGAGGATCTTGAATAGTTGTCATCGCTCAACGACCATCGTATACCAACACTGAAAAACTCTTTCGTTCAGATGTCATAAATAATTGTGATCTCAACCTAAATTTACAAAAACAATGTAAAGAAACGTACAATTTCTGCTTCTCTTCTTGTAGAGGACTCTGTGACCGCATTCTCGACAACGGATCTGATCTTTGGGACGAATCTCGTTGGGCTGATTACATTCTGAAATCACACAGGTAGAGTAATATCAAAACCGAAAATAAGACTTAACAACTCAAAATATCATTTGACGCAAGTTAAACGACATGAGAATCCTTATACATTCTAAAGTTTTCCATTTCCGAATACTAAAAAAACTACACCTAAACCAAAAGAAAATTGTTTGGCACGAGATAAAAAAAGCCACTCGGTCTCCTTGAAGCCATAATAAACGAATACAATTGAAACCAGTTAATTACTGCAAAAGGCCCCGTGGTTTCCATGCAATTAGTCGGAGGCGCCCGCTTTTACTTTGACCTAGGATAGTACGACGTTTGACCCTTTCGCAAAAACCCCGTAAAATATCAACTGGTTTAGACTGACCAGGAGAGGAACAAGCTATTCGGAGAAAAGAACTCATAAAATTTTTGGAGTTTATGCTTTTTTAAACCTACATATTGTTTTAGGCATACAATCTTGGAATTCACATGGACATTCAATAAATTCCATTGAGATCTCATTCCTCCCAATGTTTTATTAACGCGAGTGCCTCTGTTAACCTATCCATCCATAAAAAAACTCCAAAAAAATTAACGGAATTCGCTTTTTACACCTACTTCCAATACCTAAAACAATATTTTTTTTTTGAACCAAACGGCAGTTTTTGATGCCTAAACGTAGGATTCAATGCATTAAGAGTAAAAGTACTTACGACCGCACATGTAGATCATAGGAGCGGCAGCTTTTGGAGTGGCATTCACTGTGGTTCGGTTACCTTGGGCTGGGGAGTCCATTTTATCTGAAACAAGGAATGAATTACATTTTTTATTATTTGGCCAAATATATTCTCGCGTATTACACACTCTAACAGCTAAATCCACCTTCCTTTCTGACAGAGGCCCTATTCCAAAAACTATTTCGCCATTTTTCTCAATTTATTTTCTCGCAAGCTGCGCCCGACCTTTTGCTAAAGACATTTTATACGATGGAAATTTTAGGCTGTAGAAATGATTGTAAAAAATTGTTGCAACTTTAGAGAAGAAACATTTTAAATGTTGCGAGGTGTGGTTGAACGGTCGGACTAACAGTTATGGCATGTTGTAAGAATTTTTGTGTTCCATTAGCCAGGAAGTTGCAAGTGCTCGGAATTGGTCTCATCTTCAGATTATGCGTACTGTATGTTGGTAAGTGTGAACTCAAATCGTCTATTGAGCGATCTCGCCGCATATGATGGCCATTTTGATCCTTCTACTGTCTTTTTTTTATATATTATACATGATTTTATCTTACAGTATGCACGGCGCATTATGATCTCGTTGCGAAAGATTATGTCCTTGATTTCGAAGTCCTCGGGATCTCATTCCTGACCTACTCCTTGGTTGTTATCATCCTTTGTGGCTTGATTATGATGATGGATGCGGTTATATTATTCTTGTCAGTAGTCAATCCGTATTCGGCATTTCGAATGATTTTCGTTACATGGATGGTCCATGGGCTCTTGATCTTACCTATAATTGGAAGCGGTGGGTTCTTTTTCAACAAAATAAGACCTTATTTGGCCAACTAAAGGCACTTTTCAACGTAATAAAGCGCAATTTTGGGTCCCGCCACGAAAACTTGGAAATCTCTAAAATTGAAAATTCTAACTATAAGATTACTTTCAGACTCCGAAAAGCCTCAAATATTCCTCTTTAGAAACAAATATCTATTATTCTAGGCTTATACATTGGCTATTCGGCGGATCTCACCTCCAACAATTATAAGGTCGATTGGATGGACAAGTACAAGGAATTGGATGATGTCTGTTCCTATGAAAACGCAACAACGGACAACTTTTTACTCCTGGAGGAAGTCAGATTGCTCGCTGAGACATTGAGTGTTGTTGAGAGCGAAGTCCGATGTTGTGGATGGCATGGACCTGATGATTATACGACCAAGTTCTGCCCCAACTTACATCAAGTAAGGTCTGGTTGGGATTAGGAAATGTTTGATAGGATGTTATTTGGCTTAAAATTTATCGATTTTTTATGACAAAAAAACATTGTATCTTAAAAAATAGCAAAAATTGAGATTTTTTTGAAGGGTAGTTCTTCAAAGGCTGAATATTACAGTACACCAGCCATCAATTCCAAGTAAAATTTTTTGTCGTAATTTTCTTTCCAATCTCGGCAACACTGTAAAAAGTTCTTTTTCTTGCTCCAGCTGCATCTCAAACCTTTGCTGACGACCAGAGATTGCCACGGTCAAAATTTTGGCTCCGGCTCCGGCTCTTAGCTCCCAGAGCCGGAGCCGAGGCCAAATTTGCAGCTCCGGCTCCGGCTCTTGGCTCCGTGCAAAATTTAAATAGGCCTCCGGCTCCTAAGCAATATGTTTTTTTTTAAATATTTTTCCAAAAGTAAAACTTATTAGTGCCAGATATCATACAGCCAACTTTTTTGCAGTCAAGTCACATCCTCCGCAGTGTTTTTCAAGCAATTTGGTTTAACAAGATCACGAAATTTTTACTTTTCTGACCGCTGGGAAGCCTGGCTCCGACTTTGGGCTCGGGAGCCGGAGCCGACCCCAAAATTTCCGGCTCCGGCTCTGGCTCCCGGCTGGGAGCCGGAGCCGCTCAGAGCCGGAGCCAAGAGCCAGCTCCGGAGCCGTGGCAATCTCTGCTGACGACTCGACTTTTCCAGAACAACACTGAATTTCCCTGGTGGGCCCAAGCAGAGAATCAAACCTACCCCTATAGTTGCTGTCCAGACATCAAATTTGGCGTGAATTGCAGTATTAAAGACCATCCGAAATGGTTCAAGAATGGCTGTAAAGAAGAGTTCTACGATTTTGTCTACAGAGTGCTTTTGGTAAGTCATCATTTTGAAGTTAAAAAATTTTTTTTTAAAATGTGATATTTGACTTATAGGCTATTAATTATTTGCAATTGGCTAGCGAGCTTGTGGCTTTCGTCCTCCAACTATGGTTCCTCTTTTTGATGAGAAATGTGGAAGTGCCCCAAGAATTCAAGGTAAGAGAAGTTAGAAATGTTTTTTTATTTTTTACTTTTTAGCAAATGTCATCGGAAGAGGACGATGCGCAACAAAAACTGGAGAAGTCTCCGTTGGTAACACACGCCGAGAGCTCCAAAATTCGAAAAATATCGAGCACCAGTTCTGTTTCATCCACTCCTGTGGACATGAGTTCAAGGAGAAAATAAATCTACTGACCTTTTTTCATATTGTATTATTTATGAGTCATCAAAAGAAGTCGAGAAAAAAATGGGAATTCCTCAAGGCTACGTTCAAAAGGCTTTCAAATTTTGATCTATCTAGTTCAAGTATTAATTCCTGAAAATTTTATTGCGGTTTCTAGGCGCTCGGGGGATCTTCATCGATCTTTACAGTCCCAAAAACTTCCAAAAAATTTTAATTTTTGGCCGTCTTTTGACCTAACAAACACAACCGCGTCTGCAAGGAGCGACCTGGATAAGTCTCCTACACATGAAATAGAAACTCATAATGAATATTTGGGTCAAATCATGTCATCACAGAGAATTGTACCATCAGCATTTAGGCTGAAAATCCGATTCGTTTCTTTTTTTAATTTACAGGGTCTTTCAAGAAATGTGCAGGAAAGTAGGAGGTTATAACTTTCGGCGGAGGCGGCGCAGAGAGTTCGTTTTTGGAATATGTATTTTTCAGTGACATTATTTTTTGCCTACGAAATAACAAGATTTTTAAGTGCAAACTGAGGTCGCTACAACCTTTTGAAAAAGGGGTCTTTTACCCCGAAAACCAGGGTTTTTCGGTTGAAAATGATCGAGAAATTTCAGAGTTTTTCGGTCCAAAATCACCGAGAAATGTCGGGTTTTTTGGGGGGTTTCGATAGAGCTGACGTTGAAAACAGGGAAGGAAATTGCCAACACGTTGAAAATTAAGCAAAAATTCGGCTAGCCCCAACTTGGGGCAGATTTCGAGTTTATTTTCAGTGTTTCATTTGTGGATTTGGGGGACCTGGAATCGGCTAGACAAGGCACCAGAATGTCTGTGAAGTCTTTAAAAACTAGTCAAAGGGGTGTAATGGGCGTCAAAGGGCAGGAATGACAACCAAACTTTTAAACTGCTAACAAAAACTGGTTGGCTAGCCAAAGTGTCAGAATGAAGAGCAGCCGAATATTTGCTTAATTTTCAACGTATTGGCAATTCCCTTCAAAAACTGGTTGGCTAGCCAACCAGTTTTTGCTAGCAGTAAAGTGTCAGAATAAAGAGTAGCCGAATATTTGTTTAATTTTCAACGTGTTGGCAATTTCCTTCCCTGTTTTCAACGTCAGCTCTATCGAAACCCCCCAAAAAACCCGACATTTCTCGGTGATTTTGGACCGAAAAACTCTGAAATTTCTCGATCATTTTCAACCGAAAAACCCTGGTTTTCGGGGTAAAAGACCCCTTTTTCAAAAGGTTGTAGCGACCTCAGTTTGCACTTAAAAATCTTGTTATTTCGTAGGCAAAAAATAATGTCACTGAAAAATACATATTCCAAAAACGAACTCTCTGCGCCGCCTCCGCCGAAAGTTATAGCCTCCTACTTTCCTGCACATTTCTTGAAAGACCCTGTAGGTCTAGATTTTTGTCTAGGCTCAAACGAAGATGTATTTTTTCAAAGCTTTCCGATTTCCCCGCCGACTTTTTTCCTCTTTCATAACCCCGGCACCCCTCCCGTCCTGATCACTCCCCTTCCCTCCCCAGACTAAACCCCGAACAAAACAAAGAGACTGCAGATAACGAAAGAGCCCATAGAACCATTGAACGCCCACAAACGACCTTCAAGACCCGCTAGAGAAACAAATTAACTCCACTTGCACCGCGTTCCCCATCCAAAAAAATCTGGCGAGTTTAGAGAAGAGAGCCGGTTTGGCAAGCATTCTTCGGTTTTTACCCAGTACTACAAGGTACGTGGATGCTCTAACCACGATCTTTCGGGGTCGCTGTGTTAAGGCAAACCTCAATTTTTTGCTGAAGATCACCGGGGACTCCGGAGATCAGATATCTTCTATGAATTAAAAAATGGGAAAACTTTGGGCGAGAAAAAGCTGAAGGTAACACAATTTTAATGTAAACTGTTAAAAATCTGAACTAAATCGTGCACTGCTTCATCTACAAGCTTCTTTTGCCTATGTCATCAAAAGATTGCCATTTTTACATCAATTTCAGGATTCAGAGAAACACTTGACGCGAAGAGAAAAACATGACACAAACTGGGAAAAATAAATTTATTTTTGCCGATTTTTCGTAGAAGTCGAATTTCTCTGTAAATTTGTCGTTACTTGTTATTTGTTTCTGTTATTGTTTCCATGAATTTGTTTCCAAGCAAGGTTACCGAAAAATGCGAGGTATTGGAGCTGAAGGAGAACGTGAGGATCGAAAATGTGTTGAAGAAGGCGTTGAAACACTTTGATGTAAGTTAAAAATACGATGAAATGTTTCTACTTTAGGTGATAGATAATTTAGTCTCTTGGCGAAGTTTTATGACGGTTTAGGTATTAAATTTATATTGTACATGGTGAATTCTCGGAAAATCGAAAATTTATTGTCTAAAATAATGTGCCGGGCGTTAAAATTGACATCCATGGTATTGTAATTGCATATACAGGCTGTCAACAGAATTAGTCTGCTTATTGTTTCAGGATGAAGGAAAGAATTTACTCATCTATGGTTCGAACAAAGGCATTGAGAAAGTGGTGGCGCTGACCGAGAAGATTAAGCAAAATCAAAAAGTATGTGTAGCTATAGTATTATTACTTTATTATTTAGGATCCAATCTATCAATGGAACAAGTTTTCCGAGATTCGAGTAAAAGCGGAGAACAAATTGGATGTGGACAGCTTTGAGCCTGTGATGGCCGTTGTTTTGAGCAAAGCCAAGTTTGAGGAGGAGTCAGAAAGGTGAGAAAGCGGGTGGAATACTTAGAAAAGAGCTAGATTTTTCTTTTGGACCCATTTTTAGCATTGCTTGAGGGCTACAAAACTTTTGTTGAACATTTTTTTTATCGAAGACTCTTTTGCCAAATATTGGAACTAATTTTTTGTGATAAAATATCTTGTGATTCGATGATTTTTTTGATAAGAGAGACTTGATGATGCCTGCAAATTGTTTCAGTATCCAGATCTCAACTGAATCCGTCGATTTCCCACCATTCCCAGGCCTGCAACGTCAAAAAATCGGCGCCGAAAACAAAGATAACAATTGGCGTCAAAAGCGAAAAAATAAATGAAAATTTTTTGACTTTGTCAACCGTATTTTACTTCCAGAGGCCAGACAATGCCTTTTCCTTTTATTTCATCCTATTTTTTCACGACTAAGCTACTCACAAATCTCATGAGAAAAAGACTACGTTTCCCATTGCCTAAAACAACATGAAAATCAGACGGATTCCGCGAATCTTCTCCACCCAAATTGCCTTAGCTCCGCCAATTATCATTTGAAACACATTGTGGGCCGCTGCTTCTCGGGGGGAATGTGTTTTCGTTGGCGAATTCACCGGGGGATTAATGTGGGGGACCGGCGGCCAGGTTTGGGCGAACGAGAAAACTTTTTCGGACATCCGGTCTCGGTTCGAAGTGTACATGTAAATGCATGTTTTTTTCGGTGTGTGTGTGTGTGTGGATATGGGGTTCGGGTTGGAAACCTCATTTTGTCGTAAAGTTGTTCAAAACCCCCCGGCCGAGTACGAACGCGAAATTGGGCCCGGCGGGTATATCTCACCGCTTCTTCAGGATGCCCCCCGTTTCTTCAGGCGCTCCGCGGCGGACCGGAATTGTGTTTTGGGCCCGGCCAATAACAAGGGAATTTGCCGATCGTACAGTGGGGGACGGCTAGTTGGACTAGAGGATCTAAAATAAGGTCGGATTTTTTGAAGGGAGTACTCTGCTCACTAGGTTTGGGCAGGATATGACATAAGAGGGTGTTTGGAGAGCATTGGATATCCAGGAAGGACGTGAGGCAGTGGTATTAGACAAAAAAACTATATGTACATGATGAACAACAACACGTGAGAATAGGATTTTTGGGCTTGATAGGTCGAAGTTATTTTACTCGATAGGTCAGCCAGTCTTATGAAAGCGTTTGGTGACGACAAAGGAAATTTTTGAAGTGATCAGAATTTCTGATTATATTATCCATGACAGATTAGCTATTTTAATTAATAATTGTTTATCGCAGCCCCAAATTTTGTAGTTTTACCCCCTTTACAGTCAAATTCTGCGCCCTCGACGCGTTTGTCGGCTCTTGACCACCTTTTTTTAAGTCTTGATTTCCCCTTGACACTTATAGCAAAATCGTTTGAACTCAAGTCCCCGTCTCATTGGGATGTTTCGAAAGAATCCATTTGTTTTTGATAGCGGACCCGATTGGGGCCGAGTGTAATCCCATCCGCATTTAAATCGCATTTTGCACATGTGCTCAAAAAGTTTTCGAACCAGATGGCCCGACGTCCGGGTCGGAGGTTTATTTTTGCCAATGTTTTTCTAATTTTGTCGCAAAATCGCCGCAAACTGTCGTCTAATGTGTCTTCTTTGGCGTGGGGTTTTGATTGCTGAGGGGGATTTTATGACGAGACACGTAGTATTGACTCAAGATTTTTTTTTTTGAACTCGGTAGTTTAGGCTGTTAAAAAAGCATTTTCTTGGGATAGGCAGTCGATAAAAAGGTCGAGAAAGATCAAAAGTGAGGCCAAGGTTGGTTTCAGAAAGTATCATGGACAGAAAAAGATAGATTGCATATTTTAAACAGCCTTTTGTTGCTGTTCATCAAATCGTCGATAAAAATCTCCTTGCTTACATTTTTTTAATCTCTAGTCAACCGTTATGTAATCTCAAAAATTCCCCCGAAAATTAATAATTTATGAAATGGCTATAACACTCAATTTGCAAGAGTTTAGTGTTTGCATCGCTGATTAAACTTATTACAGGTATTGCTACGCAATGTCGTGTATATTAATTTCCTCTCATGCTGAAATCAGGGGCCATTTCCAGCATTCATAATACTGAAATAAAGAAGATTCAGGGGAGGAGAGATTAGCCTTGAACTGGTAAATTAGGAAAATTTAATTTCGTGGGCCTGATTGAAGGGGATTTCGTATTTTTCGAATGGCTATTTGTGGGGATGGATAAGGATTAGTATGCCGGTTTCTGGTTGAAGGTAGTCGAATTGAAATTGGATTGACATTGAATTTAAATAAGTTTTTCTGTTTAGGCTGCGTTGTCCGGAGTGCTGCTGCAGTGGCGCACCTGATCCAGAGGCAAAAACACGCACAATTTTACATCCCACGGCATTCTGTACTTTTGGGGCACAACCGAATTTGACACACATAGACATGAAGAAATTTGTCAATACGATCATGCAACATGCACTTCTGGGTTGCAAAGTTTTAAAAATGAGATTTTTTCAATTGTCGTTGGGAAGTTTATGCTGCAGGGTTCCTTACAATATTTATATTTTCTGAAAGCCAGCTTTTTACTCTACTGCCATACCAAATTTCAGCCTTCTAGCGCAAACGGCTGGCGAGATATGGAGATAAAAAGAAAGCGCACTTCGAAAAAAATTGAAAAAGTTGCGGAGACCGGTTGTGTTCCAAAAGTACAGAATGCCGTGCCTCCGGGAAGTATCAAAAATGTGGCAAAATAGCTCCCTCTCCAAATGAAAAAACTCCGTTTTGAAGGGCGCGCCCTTTTCCCTACAAATAGCGGGCGCACTTTTGAAATCGGAGACTTTTCACTTGTGGAGGGAGGTATTTTACCACATTTTGGATACTTCCCGGATGCAAAATTGTACGTTTGTTGCCACTGGATCAGGTCCGCCGCTGTAAAAATAACTCTTGAGTAATCTGAGATTATTCGTTGTAATACATGAGTTTCGTTGCACAGAGATTTTACTGCTTTTTCACGCTTGCAAGAATCGTTCACGGCTGTGCGTTCATAGTGTTCGTCGCAAACCTCGGGAGATTGGTATGGGGCATAGATAGACTTACGCTTAAAATTTGAAGGCAATTGGATGAATATCCAATGCAGTTTCCCTCTGAACACAATATTCGGATCTACACAGCTTGACGTTCTTTTTGTTCAATTTTGTTGCTATCTGGTTTGTTGCATCATTGTGTCATAGTGTTTTTTCGTATTCTACACCCCATTCTTTGCACACCTATTCACTTGAACGTGTTCGTACTCGGCCTGCGCTTGGAAACTCTGTTTCCTTTGCATAAGTAAGAAACAACTGGGCTTTTCTTCTACCACGCTGTGACGTCGTTTCGCGGCCACCTACATACCTATTTTGGGCCAATTTTCTCCGTCCTTTGCCCGCAACACCTCTAGACTATGGGCTGATTGTTTTCTCCGTTGTACCGGGACCCGCCGCCTTCTGGTTCAAGCGCCACCAAAAACAATTTTTTGTTGAAATAATAATTTCTGAAAAGATTTTTTTGGCCTCGACTTTTCGACACTCGCCTTTTTGTCTTGAAAGGCCCGGCGGGGACGGCGTTTCCGCCTCGGTTCAATCACCTTTCTTCCGTCTTGTGCGTTTTTTTTGGGTGGAGGATAACCCCGACTACGTCATCCGTTCCGCCAGGCCCGGCTTCCTCGGACTTGGTCGGGAATTCGGCAAATGGTATCGCCGGAAATATGTTTGGTGCGGCACAGGAAGTTGGAAACTCTTTTGGCTGTTGATCTATAACCTTTTATGGAATTTGTGTACTTTCGGGGATGAGCGTAGTCTACGGGGATGGGGAAAAAGTGGTGGTCGAATTTACCTTAAATTTCATTCGAATGGCCAGGCCTCGTGTCAGTTTTTGAAAATTTTGGCTCACGATTAGTAGTTGTGACGTGGATATCCAGCGATTTTGTCCAGCGAGATTAAGAAAAACGAGATGATTCTGAATATCTCGGGTTTTCTGCAAAGCTCGAGCTAAAATTTTCAGAAATTGATATTCGTTTAGATGGAGGAGACATGTAAAATCCGAAGACAATCTGACCATCGCAACTCGGTTTTCCTTCAAGATTTTTTGCGACTGTTGTCTCTACTGCCGCTAATTATTCCGCATTTTCAGTTGCAGCTTGATCCAATAATAGCCCCGTATCTTCCAAGGTGTGAAAATGCGTTTTGCGTTTGAAATTTTAATTCCCTTTCCTCGCCCATGAATCCGATTAATATCCGCTTTCCAGGGGCGAAGGGATTAGCTTGTAAATAGGACTTGATTCGTCTAGAATTATTTTTGATTACGCAAAAGGAAATTGACTTTCTTGGAAGATTTGGCTGTAAGAAGAGTGTCAAACGGCTTGTTTTTTGTGTAGGGATCGATGAGCGGTTAGTAGGGCGATCAGTGGAGAAAATAGTCAGGTAATTTGAGATTTATTAGGAGTGAAAAACAACTCTATGGAGCTTGAAAAATTTTGAAAAATTCGAAATTAGGATTTCTGGAAGCCTTATTGTTAGAGAAATTCGCATTTTGCAGAAGTCGGCACGGTATGAGGTGAAATGAGGATTTTTGAAACTGTAAATTTTATTATTTACTATTTCCTTGCCGCAAGACGAAATTTTTTGCTCGCAAAATTTTCAAAAAGCTCTTTTTTTTGCCTTTCCCCTTCTCAGTTGACGTGTCCCCATAATTGTCCCCCAACGAGTGAGTTCCAAACACAAAGCAATAAGGAATTGCCTTTCAAACTTCCTCCCCCGGCCAAATTACCCCTTGACTCATAGGCCTGCGGTTTTACGAGGGCATTCAAGTCGCCGTAACGGCCCGTGACGTCAGCCAACCGGTCCCATCAATTGGTCCCCCAAAAAAGACTGTAATTGTCTTGGGAAAACAAAGAGCGGCCGCCGTTACGGGTTTCGTCTTAAAATTCGCCTCACCTCAGTTTAGGGCCGAGAGTACCTGGCCGGCGAAAAAAACGAGGGCTTTGCAAAAAAAAATCGGCCTCGCAGAGTGGGCAATAGCGGCCGAGACGGGAGGGATGCAGAGCGGGGAATTCGATGGTTTTCGGCAGAAACTCCTCAAAATTTCCCCATTGGCCGGTCAAGAGAAGAGTTTTTTTTGCGGGCGGCCGGATTTGAGCGGATTTCGATGGGATTTCCTCGCGGATTCGCCCCGAGGCATCCTGTGTCAGCGATGGCGAACGCCCTGTTTTTTCTTTGGGGTTTTCGGAAACACCATGGACGATGTTCTCGTCGGGGAATTTTAGCTTCGAATTTTGGGAAAGCAAGGATTTATTGTCCCTATGTTCAAGAATCCGTAGGAATAAAATAGTATTTATGTAATAAAAGACGGTGTTATGAAGATCCCTTGATCAAGGATTAATGCTGTAAAAACAAAATGGAGTGAGAAGATATTAACGTTATTATTGACATCAGACTCGAGAGAAGATTGTGTTGTTAGAAAGCTTAATTAAATGTTATGACGTTGAGATTCATGGAGATTTTGTGTTCTTTGCGTATTGTTTAGGGCTTCTGTGGGGATTTCTGAAAAATAGTGGGGTTAGAAGTTGCGATAGGCGGATTATTTGAATTGAAAATTAGCGATGATGGGAGTGACAATGGCTATAATTAAAGCAATTTTTAAATCTCCGACCGATTTTCTGCGCGATATTCTTGATGCTGTTCTAAAAAGGCCCTATGAGATTTATGATGACTTTAAACCGCGGTTTGCAGAATGTAATTTCATCAAAAATATTTTGTGGCAAATGTATCGTATATATTTTTCAGAATTCCCTTTTTTAACCATATTTTCCGTAGTTTATGCCATTAGATAGAATCATCCCATCTCATTTACACGCATTTCCCTTCGTATTCACTCTCTAGAGCTACTTTTAAGCCGGTTGATTGTTTCGCTTATTCTCCGACTATAGAGGGAATCCTCTTCATTTACACAAAACCTGGCTTCCCTGGGCAACCGGGCCCCTCCGGCTTTATATCAAGAATATTATTCCTTGATATGGGCCCGAGGCTGCCTTTTGCGGCAGATTTTTTCCGGATTCCATGTTTTTTCTCGTTGAAGGTGGAGGTGGTCATGTGAAAAAAAAAACAATCGTTAGGGAGGAAAATAACAGGACTGATTTATGGCGAAGAGGGTGGATGATGTTGAAGGGGATGCACTTTTGCACGATATGGTTTGTACGTCTAGAATTGGGGAGTTAAATGTCTGTGATATAAGTCTGACGGGAGCAAAGGTAGTTTTACTTTATAATTTCATCGCGCTATGTTCATTTTAGTCGGGAAACTCCTTAGGAGATGCTGAAGTCACTGATTATGTACTGATTTTGTGATATAATGGTATGGTTAACGGCTTGTGGTTAAGTTTCAGGCCATTTTATCCCACTAATCATGTCAAAAAATGCGTAAAAAGTTATCTTTGATCAACAAAAGTGAATACATAGTTTGTCCAAAACAACTTTTCCAACAACAAACAACACCTTATGGCTTCATAAAATGCACTGCCACAGTTTGCCAGGCCTTTTCCTCACCTGCAAAATGGTCGTTTATCACGAATACCACTAATCGATCTTAGTCCCTCAAAACTTCTCATCGATCAATCAACCCTTTCCAACATCTTTTTATCACGTCCTCAAGCTTCCTGTATTCCCTAAGACATGTCTAAAGTATAATACGATCATAGTACGCCCGTTGCGTCACCTCGTTCTTCGCGGAACTATGGGGACTTTTTCGACCGTGCCAACTTGAGGATTTCCGGTTGAAACGGCATTCCTTGGGTCATTTAACAGCCGTCGACACGCAAAATTTGCAGGTGTTAGAAGTGGTGTTTATGGTGTGCAGTAGTGCTAACGAATGTTTTGGGTTCTTTGTTTTGAGCACAACTGAGGCTAAATTTATTTCAGGGCCTAATTGGAAGGGGCAGGGGTAATGTTGACGGTCTTTTATGATAGGAAAATTCTACTAGGCCAAGTTTGGTGACTCTTGAGGTAAATGGAAATTAAAAATTTCTAACGCAGATGCCAGATCTTTCGCTAGGAGGAGTTTTCGTTAAGGAAATGCCTGAGATTTGAAACTTTTTTGCATCAAAGCCCTAGTAAAAATTTGAAGTCATTAGAGTGTCTCCTATTTGTTTTTATCTTATTTTGTCCGTACATTAACCACATAACACATGTATATTTATACATTCTGCCCTCCGAATCCCATAATTGGCCTCTTCAGTTTTCCCAATTACGATTAGTGTTTGTTTAGCACATCATATACAATCTCACCTTTGCATTTGCGTAAGCGTACGTACACCGCTTTCTCCGCACCCCCTCCAATGGAACGCACGCATGGACGCTTTCGGGGTGGAAGCGGGGCCCTCAGGGCGTTTTTTGCGGCCTTTAATACCGAATGACTTTACTGCGGACGCTATTTTGGCACACCTTGGCGCCTTTTTTTTGTTATATACACCTTGAGACGGCTGAGTGGCCCACAGCCACGCCGGCCCCCACTCAGCGGGCTTTTATTAGGCAGGCCGGGCGGAAAAGGGAACAAAATCCGTTTTTAATAACGCTTTTTGCCGAGTCGGCGCCCATAACGACCGCTGGGCGTTGGGGGAGTTGGTCGACGGAATTTTTTTCGTGGGGATTCCGATGGATAATCTTGTTTGTTGGGCGTTAAGGTAGTAGGAGTTTTGTGGGTAATGGGTGTCTTGGGTAGTTATTACTTTTTTGGCGTCTAGAAAGGTGTTTTTATCATACTATTGGATCATCAGTCAATGGCCTAAATGTTGTGAGGCGCAGCTTTCGATGAAATTTGATGAAAATGTTTAACGATAAGCAGTTTTAGAAAGCATGATGATTAATGTTTTCTAAGGGGTACGCCAGGTTTTCAGCGCGCAATTTGCAGAAGCCGCCGAGATTTTTGCCCAAAATTATAAAATTTTTTGATTTTTTGGATGTTTTTTCTCTACCGTCTCTCCTCATTTTTCCATTTTCATTTCTCTGCAAAGATTCTTGAATGTCCCTGCTATACCGGAAAACAGTATTTGAAGTTTTTTGATGTCATAAAATATTATAACAGTTGTTTGAACTTTCTCTCTCATCATACGGTGTGGCTATTTTTTCCATCGTATTTTATCCTGCAATTCTTATGTTGCTTCTATTTCCTTATTGAAACATTTATTGCTTTCTTTCGTACTCTGCATCCACAAAAAATGCATACGAAATCATCTTCCTCTTGCGTATCACTCGCATTTTCGTCATCTTTTTTATGCATTTGCAAGTCGTTCGCCGAAGGTCTACGTCTCGAAGACTCGGCGATTAATGTGTGAACGTTGGGACGTTGCGCCGTAATAAGAAGATTACAGTCGTATTTTGGCGGAATACCCTGAGGAATGCACTTTACTCTAGGATCTTTTTGGCCATCATCTTTTACTTTGGAAATGAATCTCTTCTTTTTGATGACATTGTATTGTCTTTTTGATAATAAATCGGCGAAATTTACAGATGGTAATGTTAGGGGTTGTCTTCGAAAAAAAATTTTCTTATAAATTTTCTCTCCTTACATGCCATACCTTTGTTTTCTGTTTCAAGGAAATTGGCGAGTAGTTTCTTCCAATGTAATGTGAAGTAAATATCAGTGAATATTACGTACTATGCCCGTGATTAAAACGCATCTTTTTTTATTGTGTTTGCTAAATTTCTTGAATTTAAACAAGCCACTATTATTTTCACAACACTTTGGAATTATTTACCAGCAATTGTTTTTTTTTTGGCGTCTCAGGCTTGAATTTGATCAAAAATCGTTATTTGCTAGTCCTAGCGTTGAAAAAATGCCTTCCTACATTTTTACAACCACGGACCGGGCCGGGTTTTCCAAATTTTCCCCCAGCACCGGGGTTTGATTTTAAGGCCCGGCTCGGGCTTTTCTATTAGGTTGATTCAAAAGTTTTTCCACATTTTTTTGTGACACTTCAAAACAAAATTTCTAGAGCCTGTTTGAATGTATGTTAAAACTGAAAGCATATATGTATGGGGCTGACCTTTGCAAAATTTTTGATTGGTAGTATTTTATATTTTACAAGCTTCCTTTCAGAATATTTCAAAAATATAAAAAAATTCTTCGTTTGTGTCATGGTGAATATCCCGGGCCCTAGCAATTTTCCAGTCCACTAAAAAGTCTGGGATTTTGGGTTATTCGTACTTGGGATAACTGTAGTTTCTTCTGAATTTATTGCTCTACTTCCATCTACCCTGGCGTTTTTTGTAGCGTCCCATAAAGTTAGCCGGAGGGCAGAGTTCTCGATCAAAAGACGATCTTTTAAATTTTTTTGAAAGGAGTTAGATTTTTTTGACTCGGCTGCCATTCAGGATGTATGAAGACAGTATGCTAACGATACATTCAAAAATTCACTAACTGAAATTGTCCGTATACGGTAAAAAATTAGCATAAACTGCACATTTAGGCGGCTTTTTGTAATTTTTTTACTGGTATGGCAAGAGGAGCTTCAGCTTAGCGCGTCTAGAAACTGATAGTGTATGTCAAGGAGGATCAACTATTTATTAAATAACTAGGATACCGGGCGAGAGTAATGAACAAAAAACGTTTTTGTAAAAATCCCCTAAATTTTGTAAAATATTGGTAGATTTGAAAGATTTGATTTTTCTGCCGCATAGCTATAGCTAGCGCGAATGTTTAGCGTTGGCGTTGTAGTGCTACTCATATACTACAATAACAGAAAGCGTTATCTCTTAGTACTTCTAATAGCTGCGTCTACAGGGTCTACTTTTGCCAGACCCTAATTTTTGATTTTTCGCACTAAAAATTTTTCGACTAGCCCTATAGCAAATTGTCCTCGATGCCATAGAGATTACACACAGGCATACCATATTCTAGAATATTAAGAAGATACAGCCACTCTAGACGTAACGCCGGCGGTTTACTTTTTCTTCCTTCAAGTAGTTAAGGTTTAACACGGCGCTACTATTGCAAATTCCTAAGTTGTAAAAAGCTGTTAATCTAATATAAACTACAAACAGCCCTCTCTCTAACAACGTATATATCAGGCACACTGGCTTCGGTTTAAATTTTTTTAAATTTTTGAAAGACATGTCGGGAAACTTTTGAATCAACCTAATAAATCTGGGATTTTCCGAAAAAAATCAAAAATTGACTTTTTCGCTCTATTTTTAACCTTTGAAAATAGCGTTGCTAGTGAGTCAACCTAAAATTTTCCGGGGCGGGCTTTCAAGCTCATTGCAGGAGTTAATTTGGCCTTCACATGCTTTACTTCTAACGCAAAATAACTACTCCGTCTCCTAAACGATCAAAAAGCCGTTTTCTGAACCCCCTTTGAATTATGATGCTTAGCCAGTAAAGCTTGTATAGCCACTTTAATGAGTGCGACAAGAAAACACATTTTGTGTGTTCCGAAATTCCCACACCGCCCAAGAGGGAGTTTTGCCTGGGAACAGGGGGTGGCAAAACCCCCAGGACATGTGAGTACTCGAGTTCGCAACTCGGTCCAATGCAAAGTGGGTTTTCTAACCCTATTAGGAAGTTGGTTGGGTTTGGCGACGTTTTTGAGGATTGTTTAAGTCTGATGATTACAATAGGACGCGAAAAGCTGTAAAGCCGACTACTTTAAGAACGATTCTTTAATTTTCTTCAGCTTCCGCGAACACTATTCGATAGAAAGACGTCGGCCGGAAAAAGTAGCCGTATTTTTTCGGATTTCGCACGGAAATTATTTTTTGTTGAAACAAGGTACAAGTGGCAACAAACATACACTGAAAATGTTAGCATATATAGGCATCAAAATCAACGACCTAAGGCATCGGAGAATCCAAGAAAAATGTTTATTGCACTTTTCTCAACTAGGTCCTACGCTGTTGCATAGCACCTTTCCTCAGACTTAAAACTTGTTGATTTTTTTACCAGTATGTCGGGAAAATAACGTGGATTTGTCGCGGCGAAATGTCTAGCCTCGACACTGTCGCACACCAAATTTTTTAGCCGCTGCTGGGTGTCGTAAAACGGTGATGGACGAGCTTAGATCCACATTATTTTCCCGACAAACGGATGGTCCAGTTTACCCATTCCTTTTTTCAAAACCGCGCTTTTCAATCCCATTCTCCTTGCCCTTAACGCTAGGGATTCGTATTGTTCCACCTCCTCACAATATGTAATTGTTGACCTCAAAGACCTCCGTCATCTTCTCACATTGGGGGCCGCTTCCCCGGCCCAATCTCACCTCTCTAATTCCAGCGTCGTCCGAGTTGTGGGGCTCTTGACGTGGTGGCATTGAAATTCCTGCACCAAGCGTGTTCGATATTGCATGGCCGGGCCACACGGCGTCTCCTCGCGTTTTTTTTGTTGGTTGTTTTCTTTTTTAAATGCATTTCTGAGCAAGGTGAGTGCTGGCGGCGCCGAGACGCCCATAATGGGACAATATTTTCTGCCGAATGTAATCAAAAAAGGAGAAATCCGGACAGAATGGAAGTGCTATATAGTAGATGCAGGTATTGTGGTGAGAGTTGTTTTTGGAGAGTGAGGAGGAAGCGAAATTTGGGGGTTGCTCGGCAAATCTGCTTCCATTTCTTCAAAGGAAATGGAAGGAGTTAGTTTTTGCTAAATGGGAATGGCCAAATTGAGGCGTTGATTTTCCACTAGGGCCTATATTTATTTTTTTGGAAACGATCTATTACTGCACATCAGCCTCAGTAAGCAGATAAATCTTTCTTTTTCAGAAACGATGTGACATTTATAGCTTTATTTACAAGGAAAATGTGTAAAGTACCTCTTTGTGTTTTGTCAAGTTTCGTATAACTGCTTCTATCTTACTATATTTAGAGGTTTTGGCGTAGAAATCAGAAATTTCGATTTGGTTTTCTTCCGGGGATTTGTTGAAAAATGCACGAAAGTAGGGAAAAAATCTTCTAGGAAGACACGAAAGGTCTAAAATACGTAACACGAAAAATTCTGTTGAAGAGTATGCGCTGCTTCGCCATTTCTTCGCCGAGTTTGCGCGGAAAATCTTGTTTGTTTCTGCCACGCACAAGCTATTAAATTTGTGCCATCGTTAATGTCTGAACACCGAATTTAATTTTTTTTTCTCTTCTTTTGTTTTTCTGCTGTAATAACACCGCTATTACATCTATTTTAAAATATAGAGTCGTCACTTTCCCTCCCTAAATTTTTGTATTCTGTGTTGCATTCCCTACAACGCTACGCACTTCCGACTTTTGCCCTCTTGCCCGCGTTTTTTCGCGGACTTTGTCAATATTTTCGAGCGTTTTGCTAGAACCCTCTTGAAGGCGCCGTTATCCACACCTTATTCAAATATTTGCGCGGTTATTTTGGAATCGACACCCCGACACTCTACAGATGGCCATCATATGAATTCTGAAATCCGATACGCTCCTCGAAACCTTTTCTCGGTCTTGAGGGCCGCAAAACGTCTGCCAGCCCCACCTTTGTGCGGGGATATGCGGCTGCGAGCGCGGCACACGGCTGGCTTACGTGCCGCGAAATGCGTCATTGCACGGTGATCGGTCTGGTCATTGAGTTGAAAAAAGGACCTAAACATTGGTATATAGATATCCTTCTATAATATTATAAAAGTCTGGCTAAAAAGTTCGTTCGGGCCGTTTTTGAATTTTTGAAAAATTTGAGTTAATGCTCTGTATCTGCAGCTGAAATATTCAACGGTTTTGCCGATGAGAGACTGTGGAAATGAGGGGAGACAGTCAGAGAAAAATTCGGTTGGCAATATGTGGTTGAATTTTGCACGGAAAAATTAAATTTTTTTAACGGGAATGGCGTATTAATTTGTCGGGAAAATAGTAATCGTTTTGTCGCATCGAAATCACATCGTCGCCGAGAAAATGAATAGTGTCGCGAGAAAATCAAATTGCTTTTCATTTCAGCAATGCGATTGTCGCAGCGACATGCTCACTATTTTCCAGACAGACTGATACACCATATCCATTAAAAAATCCAATATTTTCGTGAAAAAATAAAGATGTATTGCCAAACAACTTTTTCTCTGGCTGTCTCTCCTTATTTCCACAGTCTGCCATAGGCAAATGCCGTTGAATATCTCGGGTGCAAGTGTAAAGCTTTAACTCGATGGGTTTTTCCAAATTTCATAGAAATTCTTCAAAAATGGTTTTTATTAACCTCATTGCTCTATGATTTCCGTAGAACGCGCCTTGAACGCGGCATTAAGAGATCAAAAAATCCGTTTTTATGTCTTTCTAAAGTCCGAATCTCTGCAAAATCGTACTTTTTTTCGTTTTATCTCTATTTGATTTCCTTTCACACCTCTTCGGAATAAGATTACAAATGCCGAATCAAAGGTGGTAATTGAAGCTCAACCTTTTTTTCTACCTCATTCTGCCTTCAGATTCATGGTCTTCTTCTCCACACTTCATACTATATTTATCGTTTACCTGTTCCCTACAATTTCGCGGCAAACCCATTCGACTCGTCCCCGGGTTCGCTCCTCTACAGCTTGATGGATGTGGAATATAAATATTTATTTTTATTCAATATCGCCGTCAACGTCTTTGGGGCCGGCTGCAACGCCATATTACGACAGACGTTTGGGGCCGTTAATGAGCTTGTTTAAACGAGTGATTGCCTTGAATTTGAGTTATGATGGGTGAGGTTTTATAGGGCCGGCCGGCCGCCAGATGGCATGGGGAGAATTGCGACGATGACGGGGGTTTACGCAACAAGTTTTGATGGGGGAAATAAAAGGTAGACGAGGAATATTGGTGAGACTTTTATGGGTAAAGTTGAAGTAACGGGCGATTGTTGTAAGGGGACAATAGGGCGGAAAAGAAATTGAAAAGAGCCTTAATCTGATATCAAAAAGTGTCATGGAGACATTAAAAGGTTTTTTTTGGATTTATGGCGAATGCCATTACTACTGCTTGAAATTTCGCTTCTATTCCTATATGAAATCTTTGTATAGGAAGATTTCGTATAGGAATAAAAAGGCTTATTGTGTTTTTAAAATACGACAAGTTTATTCATGTTTTTATGTGCTTTGATTATGTCTATACGAAGGCAAAAATATTTTCAAACCTTTTACAAATTTGCGATTTTACAAACGAAGAGTAGAAGTGATTTTGGTAAAGCTTTGTTGTTATGAGACTCCTGCAGTGACGAACCTGATCCAGTGACAAAAAACGTACCATTTTGAATCCGTGAAGTATCAAAAAATGTAGCAAAATGGCTCCCTCTCCAATTAAGAAACTCCGTTTTGAAGGCCCTTTCCTTCACAAAAAGAGGAGCTTTTAAAATCGGGGTTTTTTTCACTTGGAGAGGGAGGTATTTTGCTACATTTTTTGATACTTCACGGATGCAAAATGGTACATTTTTTGTCATTAGAGCAGGTGCGCCACTGTATCTTCAGAAAACAAGCAAGCCATATTTGCAGGGTTTCTGAAGCTGATTTTTTTTTCAAACCATCTCATTTTTGATGGTAGTAGTGGATTGTAATGAGTATGTCATCAAGACTTCAGATGCTGCCAATTTCCTCATGTGACCTTATTTATTCCCCTTTCACACCTTCAAATCCCATAATTCTTTTTCTTTCAACTCATTACCCAACCCTTTACATTTACTCGCCTCATGTTTTATTCACCCGATCACACCCTATAATTAGTGGCCTTTTTACACTCGGTCCTTCCAACTCCTACACTTTCCAATTTTACACCGGTGATGTAAGTGTAAAGAGTAATGTTCGCACGTTATTACATCCAGGGGTCTGGTTGTTATAACCTTGTCAGGTCCGGTTTGACGTGGTGTGAGAAAACGGGGTATTATAAAAGGTAGGGGATAAGATGGGGGCTAGTTTCCACCTTTTGCTTAAGGCGAATAGCCAGAGATTTTAGCGGAGTGGCGAGTGAGTTTGGGATATTTGAGGAGGGTTTTTGAAGCCGTCCGGAAGCTCAGTGATGCAAAATGTTGTTTCACAATACAAAATTTAGCGTCTTAAAAATGTTTTAGTCAGTCTTTCAGCCATCGGCTGTAAGACTTTTTTTTATTTTTAGGCAGCGTGATCTTTGTAGGTCTTATGAAAATTCCAGGAAATTTTGGTTCAAGTTTTCCACTTGTAGCCGACATATTGAACGATCTTCACAGGCAAGAAGCTGCGAAAAATGTAAAAAGATGTCCAGTTTTTTTTTTGAAAAAAGTAGCATTCCATTCAATCCACATTTTCGTAAAAACCGTATATTTTGGCCACAATTAGCTGTCAAATCTCGCCCTGTGATATCGCGGAAATGACGTGCCCTCCTCAACCTTTGCAAAAGAACATAATCTTTTCGGCGACGAGACAAATCCCCCAGGGTGCGGCAAGTATAATGAACCTTGACTCTCTTATTGCCTCCGCCAAAACCACCACAATTCACTTTTGTTTCCGAGACTTAATTTCCATTTCGCGTGTGTATCGTGCTCCGAGCACGTTGGGAGAACGGCGAACGAGGTCTTGGGGACATTAAGTTATGCAAATTTGGGGGAAATTAAGCAGATTCGTGGAACTTTGAAGCTTAATAAGGCGGAAAAAGTAGGAAAAACGCCTCATCGACTTTGCTGATGATAATGTGTATCATGAACGCTTTCTAAGCTTTTTAAAACTTTTTTATAAAACGAGATTTTTTGATTTTCTTGGCCATTCTTAATCCGATGTTTAATCTTTTTCCATTTTCGCTCTAAAAATCCCCTTTGAAAGGGTGCATCAATCAAAATTTACGTTTTTAAAGTTTGCAAAATTTCATATTCTTTCGTCCCTTCTCTCATAACTTTTTTTGCAACCCTCAAACAGTGTTTCCAACCTGCACAATAACAACAGGTTCCTGCACTGAATAAAACATGGGTTTCCATTGTTTTTTCAGGCCCAAATTTTACAAAAACAAGTTTTGGTTGTATCCTGTTCGAAAGCTGGGCCTTTCATAGTGCGTTTTGAGGGAAAGCGTTAATTTTTAATTGGAGCCGTCTCGGGAATGTTGAGAACAAACCTTGCGGTTTCAAAGCCGTTTACCGGCATTTTTCTCGGAGAGGGAGCGGACAATGGTGTATGAGAAGCGGGGAACACCACTATGCTATATATACGTATTATGTATGTGTATTATACTACCTACAGCGCTTTAAATTTCCCAAATATGGCGTATAGAGTTTTCTTTGACTTTTCTTTGGCCATATCTTTTTTTTTGGTGAAAACATTACCTTGTACGTTAGGGAAAGATTTGAAAAATTACATGAAAAAATTGGCAAGAAAGTGGACCATTTTTGCCAACTTTTGACTTAAAAATCTCGGTTGTAAAAGTGCGGTCTAGGAAATTCGTACATCTCTTAAAAAAATTTCAGCAAAATCTGTTGAAAAGCTTGCTCAAAATCTTAGCAGGTCCTTGGAGTATGGTATATTAGGTGTTGAAAATGGTTGCTTTCAAATCACATATGTAAATATTTCATTTTTGATGGTAACTTTATGACACAAAAGTTGGGATTGAATTGGCGTATCGAAACCGATCCATTACGATATTCACTATTCCTATTGCCATTTTTGGAACATCTTTGTGTCCTAGTGTTTATCGATGACATTCCCATGCCAATTCGGCTATAACCCGAAACCCATTCGCTCCGCCGAAAAGAACGTTTTGAGACCTGCAATCATGACGCGAGACATAGCTGGACGTGCTGAGAGCGCCATAAAACCGAAGCATACCATTATGACGAACTTTGAAGGCCATAAACAACAGCGCCGTTACGATCCGATTTCCGCTACGGATTACGGCCGTTGAATTTGCCCGGTTTTGTCGAGTTTTTTCTGGATTAAACAGGGACCAATCTTGTTCGGAAAGTGGGACTTTTAATCATTTTGGTTTGTGAATTCGAAGAAATTTGAAGGGAGGGTTAGTCTTGGCCTTTGGAAATGAAAGAAAATGGATGGAATTGGTTTAACAAGTCTCGATTTTTATTCTTTTAATAAAAATTTTTAATTTTGCAGAAATTTGAAAAAATGAAAATTTTTTGTTTTTCGTATAAAATGCCACCTTTTTGTTGAAACAATCGGGAAAACCTACTCTTCTCTCCGGATGTACTTCCATTAGTTTATTTTAAGCTGGTTTGTTATCATACACTTAAAAATCTTGACTTTAATTTTTTCGTATAAAGTGTCGCCTTTCAAAAAATCGCGTAATATTACGACAAATCTTCTAAATTACCTTGTAAACTATATTCTCCCTCCTTTTCAGGCCCTTGCACCCCGCTCCATTCAGAACTCGAACCGCGGCCGCATCTCTGCCTGAGAATGCGCGGGTGTTAAGAGCCGAGCCAAGTAGCGTTCATTGTTGTTAAGCTGGCTAAGCATTAATTTATTTATTGGCTGCTCCGCGCGTCGCACTCACATGAACACGTATCAGCCAGCGGCCGGTCGGTAACCCCGATTTACAATAATAGCACGAACAGTCGCACTCCGCCTCTTCCACGCCCCCATTCTCAGGGAACCGCCGTAAAACGCATAAAGTGAGTTGAAAATTGCGGTCGCTAAAGTTGTTGGTTGTCAAGTCAAGACCTCAAAGGACTGAAAGATTCTTAAAAAGTGCCTTAATCTTTGACTGTTTTTGCGGTGAGACGAAAAGGCTACATGGTGTTGACAAAAAAGAAAAAAGATTTTTTACTTGACTATTTGTAATCACTTTGACGCTGAATTTTTCTAGCAGTGCTCATGAAGACTGCAGATGAAATTCCAAAAGCCGGAGGGCATTATTTTAATGTATCGCAGAGAAATTGACCAAAATATCAGAAAAAATCAAAATGCCAAAAAATCCAATTTTTGACAACACAATAGACTTTAGGTTTGGAAAAAGTCATTAATGCCTAAGGCAGAGTAAAATTCGATGATCTGACTGACTATAAATTAATTTTCAGTGGCGAAACGTGGCCTGGTCGCGCCGCAGAACACGTTTCTGGAAAATGTGATACGACGATGCAATAATACAGGTAATCGTTGCATTGCATCAAATTTAAACCTCTGCTGACACCCTTGAAATTGTTATTGAGCCCTTTTCAGACTGTAGTTTTATACTTTCGAATGCGCAGATCGTGGACTATCCCATAGTCTACTGCAATGACGGGTTCTCACGGATGATTGGGTACACCAGAGCGGAGATTATGCAGAAGCCTTGCACGTGAGTCTTCACGAGTTTCTCGATTAGTTATGGAATCTCGGTTTTAGATTATCATTTACATACGGAGACAACACCGACATTGAAACCGTCCAACGATTGCAATTCGCTTTTGACAACGCGAAAACGGAACAAGCGGAGATATGTGTGCAGAAGAAGAATAGTATGTTCAAAATTAAATAACAGCATTTTCTTCTGGTTAATATGCGGGTCATAGTAAAAATTTTTTGATGTATATACTCTAAATGTACTCAAAATTGTCGGATAATGAATTGTGAAGGCGTTTAGATGAAAAAATCACTCTTTTTACCGTAACAGATACTATTTCCAATATTTCAGAGTCCTACGTTTGGCTATTAGTACATGTAGCGCCGATAAAGGATGACAAAGGACGGGTGGTTTTATATCTTTGTCAATTTAAGGACATAACACCGTTGAAACAACCGTTGGACGATGAGAATAATAAAGGTAAGTTGATTCAAAAGTGCTTTTTGCGATAAATAGGTCGAAAACAGACAGTAAACTGAGCGTGATAAGTGCTCGTGACGCTAGATTTAAAAAAATAAAAAACAAAATTTAAGCTGACAAAAGAATATAAAATTATTCTTACTAGATTTCTATCCGCGCTTTGCAGAAATAACCGGGATTTTTTAGTGTGGCAGCTTTTCGATTTTTGGCCAGGAATGGTTTATACTTATTCAAAAACCTTGATTCCGATGATTAAAAACCCTCAATAACCCTCGAAATTTCAGTCCTCGGCCTCAGTCGAATCCTGCAGATAGCGCGAATAGCGAAGTCGCGGCAACAATTCAATCAGATCGAGACGAAGGACCTGCACAAGGCAGGGAGTGGGGTGTCGTCGCACTTCAACCAGGTAGTCTTGGGTTTTAGGGAAGGTCGCTTGAGTTGGTCACCCCCACAATTTCCTTGGTTCCGCCGCATGCTTTGAACGCTTTTGCCATTGTAATCAAAATTTGAACGTTTTATGATTTTTTGGGAGTTTTTAAGGCTTCTCAAGATTTTTTTTGCAATAGCAAGTATAATTGAGAGCTGGTAGGTCAGCTCAAAAAAAATGTAGTTTGTTTAGGTGCCGGAAACATAGACTCTAGATTGTAGATTATTACTCTCGAGGGTGACATCTTATACGACAATTTCGGAAAGGACCTCATATTAATTTTTAGCCTACAAAATCAAAATCTTAGCGGTTTGGAATTTGATAGTATTGACTAATTTTAGCTTACAGTAGTCAACTAGTCTTTTGCACAAACAGAAGGTATTAAAAACATACTATTTTTGCTTTTTCCGACCCAAAATAGAATTATATTTGACTAGGAAATGTTAGGGTATACCAAATAGAGTGAATGACAAGTACACCACTTCAGCTTGAACTTTTTCTCAAGCTGCACTTCACAAATTTTGCAACTTTTGCATTTTGCCAATTGATTTGATATTGTTCATAGATAGACACTGTAGTCGAAGATGAAACACGCTACGCACTTGGCTATCTTGCATGAAGGGTGAGGAAGGAACGGAATATGAATCTTTTGACAGTTTATCCTATAAGGAAGGGTGAAATGACGTTTTATGGATTAAAAAGTGCTGAAAATGAAGTATGGTAATGATTTTAGTCAAGATTTGCTAAAATTCAATTTTGACATTTCGTCACAGAAATTATTGGAAAAGTTTTTAGACGGGTTTTTTGGTTGGAAATCGATAAAATTGAGGTTAGGGGTGAACGAGCCCTCACGTTTTATCGAAATTAATTTTTTGACATTTCGTCACAAGAGTTATCGATTTTTTATTGACATCTTTTTTCGTCCATAGTTCAGGTGATATAAGGTCGCTGGTTTCGAAGGACCTTCTTGAGAATATAAAAATCCATTCCTCTCTCGCCCTGATTGCATTTCGAACCCCTAAGTTGCTGCCGAAGCACCTTGATTTGGTCCCACGGCAATAAAAGCGATTCCTCTCCCTAAAGTCCCCGCGCGTTGTCCTAAAGTTTTCACAAATTACATACTTCGTCAGCAGTTGATGAACCTGGGTGGCGATATGTTGCCGCAATATCGGCAGGAGACTCCGAAGACCTCACCGCACATTATTCTCCACTATTCGACCTTTAAGACCGTCTGGGATTGGTCGATTTTGGCGCTGACCTTTTACACGGCGTTTATGGTGCCATTCAACATCGCGTTCAAGAATCGGGATGTCCCACCGAAGGGGATGATCGATTATGTGGCGTTGATGGACAGTATAGTTGATGTGATCTTCTTCGCCGACATTTTGTTGAACTTCCACACGACGTTTGTTGGGCCGGGCGGAGAGGCAAGTTTAATATCATTTTTTGTTGTAAAACTATTGTAAATCGAAAAATTTGAAGTTTTTGAGACGTCTGCTCTCCACTTTTTTTTGAAAATAAAGTTGGACAGCTTGAACCTCGTATTTTACCCTTACTTTTTCAGGTCGTAATAGAGCCCTCGACGATACGCCGAAATTATTTCAAATCCTGGTTTGTGATAGACCTATTATCTTGTTTGCCATATGATATCTTCTACATGTTTAAACACGATGACGAGGTGAGTTCTTGTGGACCTTATTGATTTTTGAATCCGCATCCTGCGGGCGCCATTTTATACGAAAAGCATTCTGGACAAAGAATTGATGTAAAAATTATTTTTGTCCAACAAACACAACTACAGGAAAGTCCAAAATATGGATCTTTTAATTTTTGAGTTTGGTGACATTTTATACGATGAAAGGTGTTTGGTCGATTTCCAAAAAAATTTTGAAAACAGGATTTTTTGGTACTGACGGTCTAAAACGCATAAAATAATTTTGTTATCTCTTTTCACTTTTTTGGATCCATTTTATACGATGAAACCTGTCCAAAGTTACATTACTTTAGATCGGATCTTATCGCCCGCTATTTCAAAATAAAAAAAATCCCATTTCAGCGGATCGGCTCCCTCTTCTCTGCCCTTAAAGTAGTCCGACTGCTACGATTAGGTCGAGTTGCCAGAAAACTGGACAACTATTTAGAATACGGAGCCGCGACTCTTCTCCTCCTCTTGTGTGCCTTTATCCTCGTCGCCCATTGGATGGCCTGTATTTGGTATGGGATTGGCGATTGGGAGATCCGTCAGAAAGTGCAGGACCCATTCCGTCCGGATTCGTGGCTAATGAAGCTCTCGAACGACCTGAAAATGCCGTTTAATTTTGCGAATTCAACGTCAGCGAGGTTGGTGGGAGGGCCGGATCGGGTGAATGCGTACATGTCAGCGCTCTATTTCACGTTGAGTTGTATGTCGACGGTGGGGTAGGTTGATGGTGGTGGCCGGACGCTTATAACTTATAAATTTCAGTTTCGGAAACATCGCCAGCACCACATTCCTCGAAAAGAGTTTCGGCGTCTTTTTGATGATAATCTCGGCGCTGTTGTACGCCATGATTTTTGGCCACATGACCACGATTATTCAGCAAATGACTTCAGCGACTGTCCGGTACGTTGCGCTAATTTTTCGATGATTCCAAATTTAGATACCACGAGATGATTTCGAACGTTCGAGAGTTCATCAAACTTCAAGAAGTCCCAAGAGAGCTGGCTGAGAGAGTCATGGATTACGTTGTCTCAACGTGGGCCATGACCAAAGGAATTGATACGAACAAGGTTTTGGGGTACTGTCCGAAGGACATGAAGGCTGATATATGCGTTCATTTGAATCGAAAGGTTTTCAACGAACATTCGTGTTTTCGGCTGGCTTCGGATGGATGTTTAAGGTCATTGGCGATGTATTTGGAGGTGAGTTGATAGCAAAATGGCTAAATTAAATAAGTTTCGTACATGAGAGATATGGACGGATATAAACCTCTCACTTTCGAACGTTGGCCTAATTCGTATTAGGTTTTCGCAGTTTCCCGCCGACAAAGAAATTTCTTAAACGCGCCTGAATAGCTTTAGCTGAAATTTTCAGGAAGTGATGTGTAGCCTATGTAGATCAGGGACACAAATTTTGAAGCAAATACAAACTTCGCGTATACCGCTATTTTTAATTTTAGTTTTTCCTCTCCTTCGGCCGTATTTCGGAGTAAAAACGTTTTGATTTATTCCCGTTATGTCACAGACAAATCGTCAAGAGAGTTTTGTCTATATGCCAAAAAATTACCACACCTTCGATTTTCAGAGTAATCACGCCGCGCCAGGCGATCTCCTCTACCATACGGGTGAATCAGTGGACGCTTTGTGGTTCGTTGTCTCGGGTTCTTTGGAGGTGATTCAAGACGAGGAAGTCGTTGCGATTCTGGGGAAGGGAGACGTTTTTGGCGACGAGTTCTGGCAAAGTCCGAACTACAAGCCCGGCCAATCAGCGGCCAACGTAAAAGCTCTCACTTATACGGATTTGCATATGATAAAACACGAGAAATTGATGGACGTTCTCAACTTTTACAAGGCATTTGCTAATTCTTTTGCCAGGAATTTGGTGTTGACGTATAATTTGACTCATCGGGTAAGTTAAGCCGAAATTTGCATATTTTCGAAAATTTGCATAAATTTGAATCTTGGTTTTTTCTTGTTTAAAATAATTACAACAAAATTTAATTTTCATCGAAAAAATGCTTAATTTTCAAAAATTTGCATAAATTTTAATATCCTGAAAATTAAATTTTCAGTTAAAATTCCGCAAAGTTGTGGACGTAAAACGTGAAAAAGAGCTCGACGAAAGACGTAAAAATGAGAAATTGGACATACCAGATGATCACCCTGTCCGGAAGTTACTGCTGAGGATGAGAGAGCGGCATGCCGTTCATCGAATGGGAAATCATTCAAGTTTGGATGTGGAAAAGGTAATATGAAGCACTTCTGAATATGTACTTGCCTCGTATTTTACCAACAAATCGTAAATTTTATTCGGTAAAAAAATAGAAGCAAAAACTTTGAAATTTCAGTTTTGTAAAAAAGTGTCTAAAAAACATGTCATCATGACGAAATTTTTCACAAATCTCTGAAATATATCTGTTGTCACTAGTTACTTTATTCTTTTTATTCTTATTGCTCTAAAACAGTATCTAACCGCTTTTCGACGAAGTGTCAAAAAAAGTGACGAAATGTCAAAAAAATTTTTTTTTTTCAAATTGTAATTTTCCCCAACTTTTAGGGTAACTACCAGCCCCGTATAGGCAACTCGACGCATTCTGTCAGTCATATTGACGAGACAGTAATCCAGCCCCGCCGCTCTCCGCAGGTTCAGCAAAGCCCCACGCCGCCCAGATCTCCCAGCTTTTTGGGTCGACGAAGATCGCATTTCCTGCGCGGGAAGACCTTCGACGAAGACGCGACCAGTGCGAAGAATGCGAGGAGCAGAGAGTTCGTGGAGATACCACCGCCAAGGTCAACGACGTTGACGGTTATTGAAAATGCAAGAGTAAGTGCAGGCGTATCTATGACAGAGCGTCTCAAGAAGACGGTCAGATTCATTAATCTGAATGCAATTTAGTACAAACTAGGAGTGGAAAGCTTTAGGGCATTTTTTGAGATTTTTAGTTTGCACTTTGCAGAGAAAAACGATTTTTTTAGACCAAAAGTTTTACCGAGGTATGGGTAAAAGTTGATTTATCTCCGAACTTATGTAAGCATTTCAATGGCCTCCCGGTGGAAGAGATGATTAAAAATCCGTTACGAAAGCATGCCTACCTCATGGAAACTTGCTATAGTAGGGTTTTTGACATGTTCTTTCGAATGGCATATGCAGTTTACTGATGGCTCTTACCAAGCCTTAGATACTCCATTTTTCCACAGGGTAGGTACACTCTCCTAATTGAGTGTATATCTCGGCTGGGTGTGCAAAGCATTGCCTCAATTTTTTTCTGTATAGCTGGTGTTAGATGCGACAAAAAGCTTTAAATTTACAGTAAACTGAAGCCAACCCCTTTCAGCCAATATCCCGCCGAACCGACCACAGCCCATCCAATTCCAATCAGAACATGGATCGTCTCGAGACTCGGATCGCGAACATCGAAAGACTGCTGCAGATATTATGCAATCAACGGCAAGGAGGTAATCATTACCTTGATGTTTCTTATGTGCATTTTACACCAGGAGACTAGTAAATTCCGGGGTTTACATTATGTCCTTGTGCTAGACACATAATCCAAAATATAAGTCGTTTTGGATGATACTTCTTGAAGGGTTTATGGCTAAAAGTATCCGAAAAAAGTGAAAATAAGTGGGTCCCGTTGCACTTTACGTTCTGAAAGATACGACTGTGGAGATTGCACCCTCTCGTAGGCTATGATTTGGCACAAAGAAGTAGCCATAAAAGCACGCTTCCTTTCCTTGCCGGCCACTTCTTTTCCGGGCCCAAAAAAGTTGTTTTCTGGCCACCAAAACCTCCGTGATTCAGGTGGGACCCCGTCAACTCTGCCCATGGACACATACTCCCAATACGGCGATGTCTCACCTTACCATCTTCCAGTGACCACCCAAGCCCCCGCCCTGACCACTTCGACCGCCTCGCGAGCCGACCCGCCGCCCAATACTCGGACGGCAGTGGTGCCTCCGCTCAATCTGTCGATGGAATCGTTGACGCCGTACGCCGACGAGGACATTACGGTGACGTCGGGCTACGACGCACAAACCGGCGCCATCTCGCCGATCTCGCCCGGTCACGTGCCGATGATCAACATCCAGCCGGAGAGTGGACGTCCCACCTTGTCGGAGAGGTCTACAAGCTCCCAACACACCGACGAATCCCCGCCCGAACGCCCCCGACGATAGAAAAAAGCCTACGGTGATCTTTTTACATACATATACATGTCCAATCGCTCCCTCCTCGAAAGTTTTTTGTGTTATTCTCGGAGGACCTAATACTAGGTCTTTTGAGATGGGGACTACTCCAAGTGCAATGGCTGAAATTAGATAAATTTTGGCAGACATAGGCTGCAGGGGCTCTGAATTTACGGAAGAAAGTTAGAGCCTAAAAAACTCCCGATTTCAGTCCCGAAAAAGGCTGAAATCGGGATTTTTAGAAGTTAATTGACCCATATCTTTGTTGTTCCTACATAACGCGATTTGAAAATTCATGATTCTTTTTCAAATACCAAATTTTCTGCTTGTCATCAAAAAAAAAAATACATTTTCAAAACGGGATTTTTCAAATTGAAAAGCACCATATTTTCGTCATTTCTGCATAGCGCGGTCTGAAAACTCTTCCAATTTCAACCAAAATCTCAATCTTTATCTATGCCGATTTCCATCGACTCCCCCTTGCACTTAGGGTATCGTATTTTTACATTTTGAATTTCTCAATAACTCGATGCAATATTACTGGCTAAAACTTGTAAATCCTCGAATGCCATAACAGATTCTTGAATTGTATTGGGCTGGATGGCCTATTAACACCGTTTTAAAGGTGTATTTGTTTTTTTTGATTCGTATTTTACCGGAACTTTGAACCTTTTCCATCCAGCCCATCACAACTGCCAACTGGTTTTCGCATTGATCTCTGTTTCCCCCCGAGTTACATGGTCTGAAAAAGTCTTGCTATTAGTAAACTATTGGCATTACGAATGTGTACTTCCGTCTTGTATACAAAACATTGTAAAGGATCTTGTAAAATGCGACAGTTTTAATTTTTTAGTCATCAAATTTTCATGGGTGATATCATTTTTTATTTTTGGAAATTGATCGTATTTTACGATTATAAAATTGAAAGAATTAAAACAAGCGTATCTTGCAAGGTCTACTTTGCCCATTTCTCCATAAACCAAGAAACTTTCAACGTTTTTCATTACGATTCTACGGGTTTGAAACGCTGAAAATAAAATGTTCCGCTGTCTCTTGTCTCTCCTTTCCTCTACGTGACTGACGATTGTTATGACAACCATTTATATTTTATCCCACATTGAATAAACAAATTAAAAATTAGAATTTTTTTTATAAACTTTTTATGAAAAATTTTATTTGTTCGTATAGAGGAAATATTCTTAGAAGAAAATAAAATACAAAAGGATTGTCATGGACAACAGTAGAGACCCGGGTGATTTCGCAGCGACGGCACTCTTGTACCATCCCCAATATGAGTTGTGATAATCGTAGGAGTTGTCGTGGCGTCGGCGCGAGTGCGTTCGCCGATGCGGATTCAGCGGCGCATAGCCGAACCCACTGCTGTAACGCCATTCGTTGTAACAGGACTCCACATTACAGTAGTCCGCGGCGCAGAAACACCAGTGCTCCCAGATTTCATACTGAAAAAATATGAAGCGTAAAAAAGTGAAGATAAAATCAGCTAAAGGGATTTTTAAGGAAAATTTTATAAATTAAAGTTTTCGTTGTGGGACCAAAAATTCAAAAATTAAGAAGTGGATAAAATTGAAAATGAATACATATGACAGAAGCAATTCAAAAATCTGATTTTCAACAAAAAATTCAGCTTTTAGAAATTTTTGACATTTCGTCCAAAAAATTTCAAAAACCCCGTCATCATGACGTATTTTTTTAAAATTTGCAATCACAGTTATTTATGTCCAAATATTACCTGCCAATATTTTTTTACAGTTTCCCATTTCACCATACCATAAAAAATATCGACTTAAATTTTATGTGGACGAAATGTCACTTTTTTCATTTCTTCAAAAAGCCTCAAAAATCTTCAAAATTTCAAAAATCCCTATAACAAGCTTACTTTATCATAGGTCCTTGGCAGATAATGCGCCGTTTCCGACATCTTCGACTGCACTCCCAACGATCTACTCATATATTGTTCGTCGGTCAAGAACTGCCCGGAACATCCTCTACCCACACCCAACGTGACAGTCAAACCCGTTTCTCTGTCCGTCCCATTCACGTAGAAAACGAAACAGCTCGTTGTGCACTTGTTGTAGGTGTCGGGGAACGAGACCTTTTGTGAGCACGTGTTGTCGGAGGAGGAGAGTTGGTAGTTGCGTTTGAGGAAGTAGTGACGCCAGTTCTGAAAAGTCAAAGGAGTTTACAAGGTCTTTAAACGAGGAGAACTGCTCAGAGAAAAACATTTTGGCCATACTTCTGTGAATTCTAAGCGAAAAATTGGATTTCTTTGCCGATTAATTACACTTTTCCCTTTCAAAAGATCAAAAATTTTTCCTGAAGCATTTCTTGGCATTTTTTTATAAAAAATCTTGTTTTTAATCTACCTAAATTGAGTTAAAAAGCAAGATTGCGTTTCAGGAAATTTTGATTTTCATTGATGACAAGTTGCATTTGCAATTGCTCTTACAAAAAAAGAAAAAATTAAAAAATCACTTTTTTAACAATCCCAAAAAAACTCCGAAAATCTCCTTACCCACACCACAAAGTCATTGGCGCAAGTGTAGCAGCTGATGCTCGCCTGGACCACCCCGCACAGCGAGTACAACACAAAAAGAGTCAATCCGGTGAGTAGCATTGCATCTCGGGCTCCACCATTAGGTCATTTCCATAGAAAAAAACAACACAACCTGCTTTTTTTGACCTGCAAAAGCTCGAGATTATTGCGTAAAGGCTGCAGTAACATGAGATTTTCGCGGAACGTGATACAAATTATTTATATCATAGTCAGCTCATTCAAAATCAAAAAAAACCTAATTTCAAGGAAAAATAATTTCGTGGGCCATAAACAAAAAATTATGGACCATGCAAAGGGGAAATATTCCGGGAGGTCTCTGTAAACACGTCAGGGAGCGGAAATGTAAATCTCGGGTAATATGGGAAAGAGTGACCGGCGCATATTTTATTTTAGAATAACATTTTTCGGATTGCTTGTCCACTTGTCTGTAAACAGGATTTTTGAAAAAAAGAAAAAACATTTTTAGGGCACACTGCACGTCAAACTGAGATAAGCTAAAACAGTCCGGTGAATGGATCGGCAATTTGCCAAAAAAGACGCGAAAAAACGTTTTGTCGGGGAAGAAATGGGGAATTTTTGAGGCGAGAGAGTACGTTTTTGCGTGCCTTTTTTTCTCTCTTTCTCTGCGAAATCAGGACGAAGTGTAAAAAACCGATAGCGAAGAGTCTATTCCGGTCACCAGACTCCTCAGCTTGACGTGCACTGTGCATTTTTTCTTCTTTCGCACCATGCGCCCATTTGTCATCCATTTTGCACTGTGCAAGTATACTTTTCGAGTTCTTTGCACTGTGCAAAATTGAAAAGGGTTTGCACGCTGCGAGAAAAGGCAAAAATGACGGTTTGCCGCGGCAAAGAGTCTACGCAATTTTTAAAGATTGTATAATCATCAAACCAACAATATCTCATGTCAAAAATTGTGGGAGAAAATGGTGAGCCAGATAAACTTTTTGGTAAAGTATTAACATTATATAGGTTATGGAACTAAAATTAGGAGTATGGGAAATTTGATGTGTTTGTCTGTAGGTGTACTTTTATGGTGGGAATGCAAGTGTAACTAGGTGGAAGCACTGTAACAAAAAAGTTTTTCTCCTACATCTAACAATTTTTTGTACAAACGCCACAAAAAAAGCGACTTTACGAAACGACTAGCATGTTCTATAATACAATACATGCACCATAGAACCTGTGTGGTACTCGGCTCTTTAAATGGGACCTTAGTCTTTTGAATTCAGCGATTTTTTTTTATTTGCGGACAATAAAAAATCGGTTACTTAAAGATAGGAAAAAATACCCTCGAAAATAAAACAAAAAATAAAAATGCTTTTCAAAATTTGTTTACCCAATAAAAATTTCGTTGACCTGCTGACAAAATTCGTCAAAAATTTAAACATCAATGAAAAAAAAACAAAAAAGCTTTTTCTGTTCTGACTTTATAGGTGAAACACAATATCTTTAACAAAGAAATCTATAAATAAGTGTTCAAAAACTAATGTTTCAAATAAAAAATGGATATTTTTTCTGGAGCGTTTGACGGAGCCGTCGAAAAATTAGATGTCACTCATTTTTCTAATTCCATTTTTTGCGTATCAAAAATTCCGGAAAAAATTAAATTTTGCAACAAAAAAGAACAGATGTAAAATACGCATCTTTTTCAATGGAGGTTGTATTGAGCAACAAAAGAAAACTAAGTAAAAAAATAAGATGTAAAATACGCGGAATTACCTTCTGTTCTTTATTATAATATATTCCGTGACTTAAAAAATTGGCCTACAAAAAAACTCCGAGGAAAACTGCTCAACAAAAACCCTCGATAATTGAATGACGAGTTGACGCTAATTAGCATAGACTAATCTCTGAGCCAAAGTGTATTTTCGGCTGGGAAAATACGTTATTTCGTGGGAGTAAACAAGCGGGAATAGCTAATAATTTTTTGAGGAAGGGAGAAACTTTGGACTATATATGATTTTGGATTTACACTAGTTCTTCCGGAAAATCGCAGGACTGATCTTTGGCGTGTGCACTGGGCGAAAAAAGTCAAACGAGCGACAGCCGAAAAAAGCCTATTGCACGGTGCAAAAAACAAAAAAATGCACAGTGCAAGGAAAACCGTTGTTTTCGCACAGTGCGTGTCGCCGATTTCAGCTTTTGTCGCGATGTGCACTGTGCGAAAACAGGAGTTCAACTTGCACTGTGCAATTCCTTGTTTTTTGCACCGAATAGGCGTTTTTGGGCTGTCGCTCGCACCCTGACTTTTGATGCACAGTGCAAGCCATAAAAATCACTTTAACGCCTGGGCGAAAGGACTCATATCCAATGTTTCTGCAATGAAGTTTGAAATTTCATAGAAGAATGTAATCTAAATTCACTTCAAGTCTCAACAAAACTTAAGCACAACCAAATTTTAACATGCTCATAAATATTTTAAAATTAGTAAAAACGTTATTGCCTTAATCTCCATGGTTATAATAACGCATTTCGTATGCCAACGACCTAATATTATATTTATAAGCGATAAAAACGCAAAAAGTTTGATGATAGTATTAAGGGAATTGGCCGTATTTCTGTAGGGAAAGGGCCATAAATATTACATTAAGCCAGCAATGAAACAATAGGAGAGAAAAGTAAAAAAAATACGGGCGGGCCGAAAAGTTGGACGCCGTTAGAGTAGCGGGGTTTTCAAAACGTTACTGGGAACTTACTCTATTCAAATTGTAAAGAAGTGTAATAAACAGTGACAGAAAACGATGACAAATATACAAATCTAAGAAGAGTTTGAGTGTCATCAGTACTTGGAAGAGGTTGTAAAATGCGTAAAAAAAGGTTAGTAGAAAGTAAAGAACTGTCGTCAAAATTTGTAGCCAAAATATTTACGAGAAAATGGCTTGTCTTTAACTAGTTAGCTTCCCCAAGTCTTGGGGAAAAGTAACTAGTAACTTACGGGTAAACAAAGTCAATCAGCTCAAAATTTAGGAAAAATATTTCTTGTTGCTGCTTCGGGAATAATATGTACACATACAGTGCTCAAATCAGCGAAAGATAGGGCAAAATCAACGTACAGTAGAACTTCTGCATAATTTGGTTCTTTGCGACTTGTTATAAAGGCTCGATTATATGCCTTGCCCCGATTCGACACAAAAAATAGTTGCAGAAGGCTTGAGAGCAACCGTCGCTCTTCAAGGAAAGGAATTTTTTGCTCTATGATACTTTTTGATACCAAATTTTGAGCTCACTTTGACTTTTTGCTATATATTCTCAAAGAAGTAAAAAAAATGCAGATATCGGTAGAAAAAGTAATCTCTTTGAAAAGGTAAATGTTCGGACATGATAAAATCTGTAGAACCTCCAAAATTTATCACTTTTTCAAGGATTTTGATTACTCAAAAATTTAAACAACCCTAAGCTTCTAAAACCCTCTTAAAACTCTTTAAGACTTCATGACCATCATCCCCTTTGCACTCTTAATAATTACAGGCCATTTTTTTCCAATTTCCGGCCCTAAACCCCTCAAAAAAATGTCCCTCCCCCATTATGCTGACCGAGAATATGGCTATCCCCGCTTCTCATTTACACCGCATCAGTTGAAGAACTTGCGGATTTCCCTTTTCGCTTCAAGGAACTCATTTTCTCAGCTTGGCCACGCTTTTGTTTGCATTTGGGAGTATTTGGAATGTTAGCCATGGCGGCCGAAGATCCCTTCTTATGGATAATATCCTGATATAAAATTCCGAGGGGTTTATTAGTGAAATTGTAGTGGGCCATACAAGAGGATGTATGAGATGAACTTTGAAAGGGGTGATGAGGAAAGTTGTACGATTGGGGATTAATATTTTTAAATCTAAATTTTTTCTGGAATCTTTGGCATTGTGTCTCAAGCAGGGAATTTTCGATGATAACAAATAAATGTATGATTTAAAAATTTCCTCCGTATCTCAAAGCTGCCTAAAGATCGAATTTAGCCCTAATTTGAAGAAAACTTTTGAATTTTTGATTTCCCGCCAAAATTGGCGTTCTGTTGTAGCCGCTGAATTGTGATAAATTATTATGCTGAAAATTTGGTAAAACAATTTTGAGACGCTTAAAACCCAAACTAAGTGGACCAGACCGTAAATTCAACGAAGGTTCAAAATTCCCGCCAAAATTGGCATTCCGTTTCAAGGCTTGAATTACGCTGCCAAAAGCTGGAAAACTGCTTATAAACCAACACATCAATAAAATTTACGCCTCAAAGATCGCAAAAAATCTTCAGCGCGCCAGTAATTATCTGGCTGCAGCAAAAAAAATTAAAAATTCAAAAATCCCGCCAAAATTTTTAATTTAATTTTTTTCCAAAACCAAAAGTTATAGTTCAAGCGTCGAAAAGTTAATAAAACGGCTCTCCCATGCGGAATTTTAATTTAAAAATGACATGTTTTTGGCCGCTTTGTCACCTAAACGCCTTTCAAAGTGCGAATGAACGAAAACAAGATAAAGCTCCATGCAAAACGCACTTTAACACGGTAAACATTGACCTCAGACTCACTAAAAACATGCCAAATCTACTGCACAGACGGCTACTATATTTTGGCTAGTCGAAAAAAACATTTTTCGACTGTTCCTGATTGCAAAACCGGAACTTTGTTTGGGCTTCATTCAGCGGCCCAACGGCGGCCCAAGACTGGGAGACGTTTTCCTCTTTGACAACTCCGTTTGATGCCACAAAATAATTAAAAGAATTTGAATTCATTCTTTGGGCGGAACCAACATTCGAAAACTGACGGGGAAACTGGTGACAAAAGGAGGAAAGATTAGTAAAACATGGAGAAATGGAATAGTAAAGTAGAACTGAAGAAAACAGTTTTTGAAACCAATGAAATGAACGGCAAAAGGAATGTGAAATACGTCCTTTTCAAGGAAGTTTACATAAACCGTCAACATGTTTTCATAAAATGTAAAATGTGTAGTGGTCCCTGAAAAAATTCAATTATCAGAAAGGAATAGCTTCAAGTGCGACGCTCAGATCATGCTGGGAATTTTGAACAATCTAAATTCATTTTTTCTATGCCATGGAAAGCTCATGCTTAGAAGACACAGAGATTTTTCGGTCGAAAGTTGGCAAAAAGATGGCTCGTTTTTGGCAAATTTTAACAGGAAAAGTATATCTACTTCCAATGTTTGTAGAGAGCAAACTTTAAGCAAAAAATCAATTTTTTCCAACTGAAGCTGGTAGATATATGGCGGTGTTTTTTACCCTAACCACATTTCGCTTTCCACGTACTCTCTCGGCCGAAAAGATCGCTGAATATCTCGGCTGCCCCTGTCAAGCGGAAGCCAAAACTTTAAGGATTTGATATGCGGCCGACAAATCGTATGAAAATTTTTTAAAAAATCCAGAGCATCGCATTTGGGACACTTCCTCGTTGATGACTTTTGCGATATTTCTATCAAACTAATTTTTGATGACGTACTTCTGTACGTCATCAAACTTCCAACAACAGCACGGAAATTCTTTAGTCTCCAAAAAATCCAAAGATCTTATTAGAGCAACCCAAAACTTCTCCCGTCAATCAAAAACATCATGTCCAACATTCTGCACTCAAAACTTCCTCCGGCCAACTACTCTTTTTCCGATTGAGCCGCCTTTCTCTCGCTTCGGGAGGGGCGCGCGACGCAATGAAATCCAAATTGGAATCCGATTAGGGGATTAAAGTGGAAGCGCATCCAAAAAAGGGATCCCAACAGAAAGTTTGGACATTTTGACGGCGAAAACGATGTTTATTCAACTTGGGAGTGTAATTTAAAAACGAAAAAATGTGATTATTTTGGTGAAAAAACAGTGTTATTTTGCGATAAATCAAAAAAAAAGGCTGTGAATTTAACAAAATCTTATGGAAAATGGCCAAAAAATGGTTAGAATCCCACCATTTTCGCTAACGAATAAGGAAATCCCACCATTTGCGCTAATGAATGAAAACAAGAGTACAAAAAGGAAGCCGTTTACAGTTCGAAGAGCTGATTAGAGACTACAGACCGGGTCTAAATTTAGAATAAATAAACAAGCGCCTTAAGGGGCCACAACATGTGACAACAGTCAAAAAACATCGACATCGAAATGATCTTCAGATTTTCCTTAATTTATAATATGAACACATGTCGGGAATATCCCATCTACCACATTTTGTAAGGTTAAACTTTCGTGAGGCAGGCGACCTCAAGATATCCATCTGTCGGGAAAATATTGAGCGCTCTGTCGCATCGAAAGTCGCATCGCCGCCGAAAAAATGAATTGTGTCGCGACAAAATCGAATTGCTTTTCACTTTAGCAATGTGATTGGTTCAACGACATTGCGCTCATTATTTTACCGACAGACTGATCTTCAACAATATTTGCGGCCGAGAGATTGAAGAAATGAGGAGAGCAGTTAGAGATAAATGCTAAAAAACAACATATGAATTTTGCATGTATTCTGTAAAGAGTTAACCTAAATATATGCCTAATTTTATTAGAATCTGAGGGTCGCACTTGAAGCACTTCTCCAGTAAGCATGGCCATTCGAAATACTCCGATTAAAATTTGTTGCCTACTACGATCTTTACAGACCATAAAAATTGACTATCAAGACCACAAAGCTTGCTAAAAATCACCAACACCCCTCGTACTATCCCCACCTTATTTTTCGTACCACAATTCCCCGAAATCCCCCAAATTCTTGCGACTTTTGGGCGGCCCAAAAAAGGAGAGAGTTCGTTGTTCGCTTGAGCGCCTCACTTCATTGAACCAAACCCCCCGTTTCAACGTGCTTCCGCATGCATAAAACATTAAATTTCGGTGCCGATATAAGCGGCGAGATTTTGTTTTCGTCCCAATGTCGTGCATAACAATGGGCTGGATAAATGATGACAAATTTGAGACCGTTGGAAGTAATTTTTTTCGGGAAATTACTGTATAAAAGTTCATTTATTTACAAATAATAGTTACGAAATGGTGGTAACATTTTTTATCAAAAATTGGCTAGTCGGGGAAATAATGAGCGCTCTGTCGCATGGAAGATCGCATCATATCCGAGAAAATGAATCGCCAAGATCAAATTTCTTTTTACTTTAGCGACGCGATCGGCGCAACAATATTAGTGTTTTCACAGATCGGTGCAAAAATAAAAATCCTCGGATTTGACCACACCCTGAGCAAGTAACGACAAAATTTTCTAAAAAATGGAAGCCTTCCAGGTGTGGCTCTCAGATATTCTTAAAACTTCGCATGCGGTTTGTGAACTATATTTCTCATTAATATCTGAAAGTTGTAGCTTCTACTTTTTGGCAGCATCCAGGATACTCAATGTCTTTTTTTGGGAGAGAGCGCTCGAAGTGCGAAGCACAGAAATGGCTAGCCGAGCGGCCCAGGAACAGCACGGTCGGGGCGGAAAATGTCGCTGTTTCTACACAGAGATCTTCGCACAATGAATTTCAAAAGACCAGGACATTTACTTGTTATAGAAAGGTTTTGTTGTACAGAGGTTCACTTCAGCTTACAATACACTCTTAGAAACTGTGAAATGTTTGTTTCCAAAAACAAATATTTGTTATAGAGGGGTTTTGTTTTATGGAACTTTTTTTAGCCCTAATTTGGCTGAATCATAGATCGCTTGCAATAAAACAGTTTTGCTTGCACGTAGGCTTTTCAAAACCATGCAAGTCAAAAATAATTTTCCTCAACAACCCCAAAAACAAAGCCAACCAATGTTGCTCAACAATAAACATGCGCGAAACCTAATTATTTGTCGGTATAATACAATTACAAAATAACATGATACATGGAAAAACTTCCTTTGCCAAGAAAACGGAAACCTTTCAAGGTTTGAATAACAACTCGTTGGGAAATAGAGCAAATTACGGTTAGAGATCATAAGACAGAACTTTGTGTAAAATAGAAATCTTATATTTTCAGAAATACAAGGCTTCACTCCGCACGTACTTCACTACATACGTGTGGAGATAAGCGGATTGCCCAAATATCGGCATGTTTGGTACGATTTTTTTTCAACAAAATTTGTCAAGCTGGAAGATTAGTGGAGAAAATGGTGTTTACGACAAACGAAAAAGGTTAGGTTTTTTTGAAAACTTACAAAATTTTTTTCGGCAAGATTTCCATCAAAAAGCTTTTTTTATAATTTTTGCGGGGTAAAATACGACCACTGACAAGTGTGTGCAATAAATTTTTAACTGTCAGTAAAAGTACCTTTCAATAAAAATTTTCAAAATTATTCAATTTTTGGGCTGGGAAAAACAAGAAAAAATAAATAAAAGATCATTAAAAATTCCTGACATTAGATTAAAACCATTTTTGGAGTTTTTCAAAAACAAATTGACGAGAATGCCGTGATGCATTTTTTGATGGTCAAGTATGATGGTCAAGTTATTACATCATGAAAAAAATTCAAAAAATCAAAAAAATTAAAATTTAGATTTTAATCAAAATTGCAGTCTAACCTGTGGGTTACGAAAGAATGGCAAAACCTCTCTATAACAAGCATTTTTGGAAGCTTTAAGGGTCGGTTTAACGCCAAAAAAGACCTTTGCGCAACACAACCCCCTACAAAAAATTTAAAATTTTTATTTTGCTCCCTTGCAATACATTGTACACAGTAATGCGTGCAAAAAAGTTTTCCGCTACCAAATGGCCCCCTATTGACCCCACCAAAAATCTTCATTTGCCAACAACGGATATTACACATCCTCTTTTCTAATCCCAGTCGGCCCCTAATCTAGTGTCGAACCCTCGGCCAGACCCATAAATTAAAGGCGGCCTTTAATTCCGGAATGAGCGCATCCCTCAAGCCATTTTATCCGCCGGAGGGCATGAAACCCAAGAGCGCACCGTGCGTTTCAGTAAGCGCTCGTTTCCGGTGGCAAACATCGCCCAACACGGCGCGTTTTTTGCCAGCATTATTTTTGAAGGAAGCGTATTCAGCTTTACAACTGTCATTGTGGTGACTTGAGGTAAAATGGACAAACAAGGGAGGTGGTTTAAGACAATAGAAGTGTCGGCAATTTAACGTAAAAAGAGGAAATGTTTTGATAGTAAAGGTCTGATTGGTCGGGAGAAACAATAGAACATTTTCTTAATGACGGAGGTAGTTATGCTCAAACGGAAAAAGGGGATAAGAAAGGGAAATTTAGATACTCAAAGTGCAACGCCTATATATATAGACTTTCCTAAAATTTTCTAGACACTTCCGGCATAGGCCACATATCAATGTTTGAAAACTTTAGCTCGCACTCTGCAGCGGCAGCCAAGATATTCTACGATAGTTGCGACCGAGAGAGCATGCGAAATGCGAAGAGCGGACACAGAGAAAAATCACTTTTTGTCTTTGCCAGCTTCGTGTGGAAAAAATAGATTTTTTTGTGAAAACAATGTGGATACAATAGACGTAAACTTTTGATGTAAAAATTAGCAAAAACATCTCGCATTTTTGCCAACTTAAATTGAAAGGTCAACACGTTATAAATTTATAAATATAGGATCAACCCATGACCCCACATTTTGCCGCAAATTAAATCCGAATACAGGACAAACGCTGACTTGATAAACTGGTACCAAATTTGGGTACCATTACAACTTCTGACCTAAAAAACTCGGTCGTTTCTGCAAAGGACCATCAATGACGCAGAGGTCTAGAAAAAGGAGTGATAAAAAATATTTAGTTTGTAAAGTTTTTTTTTCACAATAAATTTTTTAGTTTTTGTAAATGTTATTACAAATTCAAAAAAAAATATTAAAAGAAATGAGTGCAAAAGAACACAAAAGCACACCTCAAAGCACGGACTTTTGATGAACTACTCACCCTTGATGACATTAATTTCTCTTCATCCGGCTTCCAAAATTCTAAACACTTTCTCTCCGCGGAAACCAATCTCCCAAAATAAAACCCTAACCAAATTCGGCCCACGTTCCGCTCTTCGCAGAACGCGGCCGGAATTGAAATTCTTATAAAACTTGAAGATGCTCCTTGCCGAGTAAAAAAAAAACTTTTATTTCATTTGGGAACCAAAACTTTTTCCCTTCCCCCTTCCGCTGTCTGTCAGGTCTGCAAAAGGAAGCGAGGAGGGAAACTTGTTGAATATCTTCACGCATAAAATATAGAGTTGGGGCTGCTGAAGAAACGAGGTGGTTTTGCGGGAGGTTTGGCCGGAAGAATTTTATTTTGCTGGTATCAATATGTCGGGAAAATAATGTGGATTTTACACCTTAAAATAATCGTTCGGATCAACACAAAATCGATCGATACGGGGCGTAGGGCAGGTGCATACCGAAAAAAAGGTTGTATAAAGTGCCTGCGGGGCCTAGAAAAGCTGTTGGATGGTCGGCAGACGCTCGGTGAATACATGTAAAATAACTTTAAATAGATGATAAGCTATCTTAGGACCCTAATAACCTTATTATTTTTTACTAATTAAGCCTTCTAGCCTTCTTGTTTGCATATGACAACAAGTAGAGTCAACCCAAATATCGTAGCGCCACCACAAGCCTCCCCCGCGCATACAACGACGAACCGACGCGATACACCATCTTTTGGTTTTAGGATATAATGAAATAACAGTCTGTGAAATGAGGTTTGCGGTAAATAGGGTTAGTAAAGAAGGCTCCAAGAACGTAAATATAACGTTACAAAAGACGGCATCAGCTGTGGAGACTCTAATTTTGCAAAAAATTAATTTTTGGACTACAAAAAATTTACTGGTATATTTTTATGTATATATATAAATATTTTTTGGCCAAATTTCAGAAATTAATGTCAACTCTCCCACAAGAAGACTAATCTTGTTTCCCCGCTCTTCTAACATTCGAAATACCCCTAAAACCTCGATCCATCAATGTTCGCCGGAGGGAAATTTCATTTGGCCCATCCATTAAACAAAACAAAGACCCCTTGCCTCATAATCGAGAGGCGAAAAAAAAACTTTTGGGACAATTGGCCCAAACCCACCGAACATATCCATCAATCAGCTGGCGGGTATTTGTCATATCTCTTTGCGAACAACGCGAACATGAGTTTGCCTTTCTGTTTTTGACGAGGCCAAGATCATCCTTGTGGACAGAACAACATTTGAAAATAAACAGGGGAAAAATAAAGGCATTTTTTGATGGAATTTAGCATAAATTAGAAATGGAATTTTTTATGTAATTTCTGGAATTTTTTGACTGTGTTATGCGGAAAAAACAGAAAATTCGAAGACATTAAAAATTTAAATATTTATTTTTTCAATTTTTTGTAACCGCGTTGTGCAGAAACATCAGTAAGATTAAATCAAAAAGTAAAAAAAACAAAAAAAAATCGTTTTTAATTGCCAAAATCAACACTAAATTTGAAAAAGCGAAAAATGGTTCGCATTATGCAGAAATAATCGTAACTTTTGGCCTAGAAATTGCCAAAAAAATATTTTTTCAACAATTTAATACAAGCTAGAAATTTTAAAAATACTTGTATTTGAAAAGGCATTTGAAGAAAATTTAAGAAGACCATTTTTTGGAGAGAGCAAGAAGCTCCGGGAGTTGCAATTTCTCTTTTTTTCGGGCCAACAATCTGTATTATGATTTATGGCGGGCAAAATGGGATGGGTTAGGCGAAAAAAACAAGATTTTTCGGTGGTCAAAGAGCACAGCATTTTGGAGCCATAAAAGTTTAAAAGTGGTCAAAAATTCTGATTCAGTCTGGACTGGAATTGTTGACCTAAAGGTCCAGAAATTTTTTCAGAAATATTTCATCGTATAAAATGTCGCCCAGGAGGACAAACCATCCTAGTATACTCGGACAGACTTTGACCTCTTTTTTATTTTTCTTCTTCATTTTTCTTATAATCCACCCCCAAAAAATCCCCTAGCAACTTGAAAAACAATTACGTAAAAAATCTCGAAATGTCCGACAACCAAAAAACATTTGAAACAAAAAAGTGAGGGATTACTATGGGTATGTAAATCGGGTCGTCAAAAACAAGAATAAATTTTAATGGGCTTAACAACAATAAAAACGAAAGCAAACGAAGAAAACCCTGACTTTTGTCCCAGGAGTTTCAAATCCCCATAAAAAAAGAAAAGAGTCTATTTGCCTTTTGTGGAGACAAATTTTGAAACGAATTAGTGCGACAAAGAATAAAAAAAAAGGGGGAAACAAAAGAATATCAGGTTAAAGTACGAGGAAGATGACAAATGAGAGTTCACTTGAAATTTAGGGCAATTTTTAGTAGATTACAGGGAAATTATTGAGGAGAATTGCTCCGTACTCCAGTAGAATAAATAAAAAAAATCAAATTTGATATCAAAAAGTATCATGGAGGCACGAAAAGATCGTCTCGCCTTTTCAGAAGACAGAATGAAAATTGGATAACTTTTGATACCTTTTTTTAGTATCAAACTAGATTTTGGATACTCCAAATTTCCTTCATATCAAAGTAAAATGTCTGATTATTCCTCTGCAACACTTTTTTTATCAAATTTGTAGTGATTTGGATACTTTTCCTTGGTTTTTCACAATTTGATAACTAAAACCGGCCGAGTTTGCTATTGCTGTAAAATTAGGCCTGGTCTTCAAAATATCTGCCTTGTGGATTTAACACCGGTTGAGAGAAGCCTTTTGGCATAAAAATCCCAAAAACCCTTCTTTCGCTCAACGGCACCAACAGCTCACATGGTCACTGAAGTTCATGCGTTCTGTAACTCAATTTCCGCCTTCCTCGCTTCCGGAAGAGCAATCTCATACGGCTTGATAAACAAAATGTCCAAAAAATTTTTGTTATTAAACCTCGAGGGGTGATTTTTCGAAATTTTCTTGTGCTTTGGAATTTGTTGGCTTTGTTATTAGTAAAACATGACAAAAAACTTCTTTGACACCTCTTCCAAGCCGTAGAAAGGGTTATTAGGCAATTGGTAAGTAAAACACGATATAAAAGCTTCCACAAACAACATTCTAAACACAAAAACACTCGCCCTCAAAAAAACTGCTCGTTTCGACCGCCGAAAACGACATTCTCCTCCACTGGCCGGCCATGTTGTTGGCACCTGTTTTGTGGGGATGTTAAAGGAGCCGAGAGAAAAAAGATCTGCCCCATTCATTGCATGCAAATGGCGTCCATCCCTTCCAAATTTTGTCAGTCCCTTGTACTCCGTCTAGAGGGCCCGAGGGCAAGAAGAAGAGCGGAGAGAGGCGTTGGATCAGGGCCGAGCCGAGAGTTTACGTTCTTCTCGGCCGCTGATCGAAAGGCACAAGATTAAACTTGATGTGATTTGCGAAAAAACAGGAAAAAAAGCCGTTAAACAAGCGTTAATTGGCAGTCAAGAGGGCGTTGGAAACGGATCTTTTCGCGGAAAAATGGTGAAGCTGTCAGAACAAACTTTTATTGGTTAACATTTATTAGTAGAACGCTTCACATCAAAGACCCTGTAAAAATAAATTCCTCTTGTGGGCCAGATGTTTTTCATTATATTCGCATAATCCCTCTATTTACTATCCATTACTGCTTAGCTCAGCATAGGCAACTTGCTCAAATTTTATTTCATAAAGTTCGAAAAATTGCAGAGACTGTGTCAACCGTTTTTTTACTGCCTGCGTAAGAAAAGCGATTACAATTTTTTTGAGATAGTTTTTTGTTACCATCACCAACAGTGGTGGTGGGATGTCTCAGAAAGCGAAAAGTTTGAAGCTTTTCCCTTCAATAAAAAGTGAAGTTTATTTTCGAAAATAAGCACATTAAAAGTTGACGACTCTTACACGAGTCAATGTGTCGCTGAATTTTCAACCATTAGATGTCTTAAAAGATCTTCACATTGTCTGGTCCAACAGTAGTCCCAGTGACTCCACCTTCCTCACCGCTGCCTTCTTCAGTGGTCGATTGAGTGGAGTATTCTTCAGTGGTCGACTGAACGGGGTATTCTTCAGTGGTCGACTGAACAGAGTATTCTTCAGTGGTCGACTGAACAGAAGCCGTAGTAGATTCCAAAGGCAAGACACAAAGAGAATCTTCGCAAGTGGTGCCATCAGGGCACTTGGAACAGATATCGCCGGAAGTGTAGACAGGCCAGGAAATGTAATTTCCGCGGTCTTCATAGTTGCAAACGGCGAAATATCCATTGTCAAAGCCCGAAGAAAGGTTCTCGATAGAAGAACAATGGGCGATAGCACAGCCAAGACGGTAGGACTTGCCCCAGATGACCTGAAAAACAATAAAATAATGACAATAAAGGGGAGAACTGACTTGAGTGAAATGTCCAGTAACCACATTTGGATCAACTTCAAAGTCGGCTACATTGCTGACGTTGAATCCCTTGACCTCGCTGAACCAACTGTCAACAGAGGAAATTGCAATGGCAGTTACGTTGTCCTCTCCAGAAACCGCGTAAATATTCTCTCCACCGTGGTCGGATGAATGTTTCCAGACACAGTTACTGGCCCATTCGAAGGCCAAGTCCTCAATGCTGACGTCATATTCATAAGCTCTCATGTCAGCAGCTGTTGGAAGTTTGCCGTCACGGGCTTCTTGTTGTCCATTGGCCACCTTTCTCTTGTACATGTTGTGTTGGTTCAAGATGGCAGCTCTTTCTTCAGCGGTTAGACGGCGCTGAGTGAAGGCAGAGATGGCCAGGACAAGGCAAGAGAAGAAGAAAATGATTCTCATGGTTAGAAGTGGAAAACAAACTGTTTGATATGATTAGAGCTCGTAACATAGGCTTATATACCACGGTTTGCAGGGTGAATATCAGTAACATGTTTGATGAACGTTCAATTCGAGCGTGGGCTTCGTTCGATCACATACCGCAGCTCTGCGAAAAATTACAATGCTAATCTCTGAATTCTTGGAAAGTAGAATGCATGGGGTGCTCTCTAAAAGTTATTTTGTGAGCTGCATTCTGGCGATGATCCTGGAAGTTCCAAGAAATTTTAAAATGCAAATCTTCCGTTTTCTGTGGGAAATGACATTCTAGGCTTGCTGTGCGCATCACGCTGATAGCAAGGCCCTTTTTGGTCATTTAGAGAATCAAAATTGCTCCTACGGAGGGACAAAATTCCATGCCATAAATGAGCATAATTTTAATCAAAAATCAAGCTCTAGAAAGCCTGTTGATTTCTGCTTCGATCTTCAGAGACCATAAGGATTCACAGACCACAAAAATTCAGCTCTTTCCGTGAACTTCAGGATTACCATTCTAATTTTTCACAGAACGAAATCGACAGGAAACCCCCGCTCCACAATCGAATCGAACGCTAGAGTTCATCAATTTCAAAGTTGACTGTGTAAACTGTGGTATAAAAGCCCATGTTACGAGCTGCTTTAATCATATCAAAGAGTTTGTTTTCCACTTCTAACCATGAGAATCATTTTCTTCTTCTCTTGCCTTGTCCTGGCCATCTCTGCCTACACTCAGCGCCGTCTAACCGCTGAAGAAAGAGCTGCCATCTTGAACCAACACAACATGTACAAGAGAAAGGTGGCCAATGGACAACAAGAAGCCCGTGACGGCAAACTTCCAACAGCTGCTGACATGAGAGCTTATGAATATGACGTCAGCATTGAGGACTTGGCCTTCGAATGGGCCAGTAACTGTGTCTGGAAACATTCATCCGACCACGGTGGAGAGAATATTTACGCGGTTTCTGGAGAGGATAACGTAACTGCCATTGCAATTTCCTCTGTTGACAGTTGGTTCAGCGAGGTCAAGGGATTCAACGTCAGCAATGTAGCCGACTTTGAAGTTGATCCAAATGTGGTTACTGGACATTTCACTCAAGTCAGTTCTCCCCTTTATTGTCATTTTTTTTATTGTTTTTCAGGTTATCTGGGGCAAGTCCTACCGTCTTGGCTGTGCTATCGCCCATTGTTCTTCAATCGAGAACCTTTCTTCGGGCTTTGACAATGGATATTTCGCCGTTTGCAACTATGAAGACCGCGGAAATTACATTTCCTGGCCTGTCTACACTTCCGGTGATATCTGTTCCAAGTGCCCTGAAGGCACCACTTGCGAAGATTCTCTGTGTGTCTTGCCTTTGGAATCTACCACGGCCTCCGTTCAGTCGACCACTGAAGAGTACTCCGTTGGATCGACAACTGAAGAATCCTCCGTTCAGTCGACCACTGAAGAATACTCCACTCAATCGACCACTGAAGAAGGCTCTAGCAGCGGTGAGGAAGGTGTATCCACTACTCTTGGACCGGACAGCGTTCAGATTTTTTAAGGTGCCAATGATTTGGAAATCAGCGGCACATTGACTCCTACCAGAGTCATTTATTTCAGTTTTGTGACATAAACAATTTTTTCGAAAATAAAGTTGCAATGAGTTTTTGATGAAGAAAATCGAAGCTTTCGAAGTGACTCTTGATGCTCCTTCCAAGATTTGGAAGATGTCATTGTTTCGAGGACAAGACGGGCCCATAAAACTCATCATAACGTTGGACGAAGAAAGAAGACGACGTAAAAA